>CAWTZC010000297.1:42255000-43499583 GCA_963919715.1 Microtus obscurus
CACTTCCAGCACGATACAGGGCTTATTATTTTTCATCACAAAGAAGGTGATAGGTCAGAGTCCCTACTATCCTGAGGAAAATGCTCCTAGGAGTGGAAATGCAGCATTTCACCCTGTTACTTGACCTTTCTTTTTGAATTGCAGTCTCCCAATTGTCCTGTCAAACAGCTGTCAGGACCAGCAGTGGTGACTGTGCATGGAAGTAGAAGGATCTTCCCTGGCTGCACTGTATCAATGAGGAAAGAGCTTTCAAATGAGTTGGCTATAAACCATAGAACTTGGATTCTTTCATATTTCTGTAAGTACTAGATTCACCAAATGGCTGTTTAAACTCCAGTCCTTTGGTATTGTGATATATTTTTTTTTTAATAAAGGCAGAAGGAATAGACATATGTCAGTAACCCTCTGTGTTCTTCTGGCCTGGTGACAAGGGCAGGACAGACAGACTGCCAAGATTGTATTCAGGTCTGGGGACAAGGGCCTTTACCATCTCTCTGGACCATTTTCAGTTTTGAGTTCTGAACTCCAACATGATTTAAGGTAGTGATGCAAAGAGATGAAGAGTTTGATCAAGACTTTTGGGTAGAACTCTGGGAGTATGGATATGTATCAACCATCACCTCGGCCATGTCCCAGACCCACTGAAACTACCGTCAACAGATGCCCTGATGAGAATTTCCACCAGGTTTGAAAGAATTCCCATTCCTGTCCTGTCCTGTGGAGAGCAAGCTCCACAAACCTCTCTCTGAAATAGACCATGAACTTCTCTGCCCAGAGCAGCCTTGTGATATTTCCTCTGGCCTCACTTGAGAAGTTTGGAGACACATCTGCCTGAGGATGGGTGGTTTGGCTCCCTGCTCAGCCTGTTTCGGCTCACAGACCTAGGACTCATGTGCATATCTGATTTGAGATATGGCTTTCTGCCTAATTTCCTGTTGTCGGAGGAGGAGGGGGACGGGTGAAGGGAATCCTTGACTCACTCTTTCTTCTCCTTTCATGATGCCCTCAAACCATAACAGTAAACCAGGCAGCTGAAGAGTAGAGGAGTTGATAACAAACAGCATCCACTTAATAAGACACTCTTGGTCTGATGGCAAACTTCTCTTTCTATCTCTTCTGTGAAGTTTCATTGTTTGGCTGTGTGTGTGTGGGGGTGGAGGAGGGAGGGTCAGGTACCCATCAAAGCCAGGGAAGGAATCAGGAATTAGACTGTCTGGAGCTGGAGTTCCAGGCTGTTGTGAGCTTCCAGATGATGGGCCGTGAACAAACTCTGAACCTCTGACCGAGCAGTACATGCTCATGACTCATGAGCCAACCCTCTCGTTTCTGCTCCCTTCCCATCTCATACACACACACGCTAACTCTGCAGGCAAGTACTCTAGTCGGCTGCCTCCAAATCCGCGCAGTAATGGCCTATGGAAGCGGGTACGGCCATCATACCGAGAAAATGTCTCCTTATCATCACCTACTAAAAAACCCAGCAGCACGGGTCTACATGACCTAACCAAGCTTTTCCAACTTAAGACTCAGGGTCATTACCTGTGTTTTCACAAGATAGGTTTTATATTTTTTTTTCTTGCTAAAAATACAATTTAAAGAAAGTTAGCAAAGTTTGAGATTGTCTTGGGCGTTTGGCTTCTGGGTGACCACACTGCAGCATAGTGGATGATGGGAAAGCAGACATCCGGCTCCTGATTCAGCCTAGTGATTGCTTTCCATTCACTTCTGGGGCTTTGGTATCATTCAGCGCCCACATCTTGACTGGACGGCTGCTCTTATCTGTAGCTACTGCCTCTCTCAGGCCTAGCAAGCAAAGGCCACAATCCAGAAAAGGCTAAGAAAATTGTGGGTTGAATACAGCTTTTTAAGCTGTTGCTGGTTCCAACTCATGTTGTTTTTAGGAACTATTTCTGAGTGTAGACTGCTTAAGATCTGCTTTGGGGCTGGTGCGATGACTCAGCAGGTAAAAACACTTGCCATACAAGCCTGACAACCCGAGTTCAGTTCCCAGGACCCACAGTGAAAGGAAAGAGTCAACTCACGAGTCTTGTTCTTTGACCTCCATGTGTGGTAACTCATGTGCACTGGAGCGCATACACCAACTAATATTACTAATGATAAACTAATATAAAAATTTAGCTATCTATCCTTCCAATTCATAAAAAATAACACTTAAATAATTTTTGGCCGCTTGGAATTTGAATTCTGCAATTAAATATAGTATTGTGTATGGATCATATTCATTTATATATTAACAGCTACTAATTATTGCAAAAAAAAGTAAAGCAAACAAACAAAAATCTAAAAAACTGTGACTTTTCTAAAGAGACTGAGCTCTATGCATAGTGAATCACTAATCCAGACTTTTGGGGTGGGTGACCAGGAAAATGTCCACAGATAATTCATACTTCAGCATAAAACAAATCAACCTAGTTCGTGGGACAAACCACCTTTCTGGCTCTTTGCCGTGTACATGGTTTTTACTTTTAGCAAAGCAAGAACAAGTAAGAATGGGGAAAGAACTGTTTGCGTGGATGACAAGCTGTTTGCGTGGATGGGCCTACATCTCTGCTGCCCCAGAGCACCATAGCAGAGGGACGGCAACAGCAGAAGGTCTGCCGGGTGGAGCATAAAGGAAGGCCAAGCACACACACAAAGAGGAAATGGAGTTCGTGACAGTAAAGCAAACCTGAGCCTCTACCGTGACTCCAGAGAACTGAAGAGACCAGTCAGGATGGGACTGCAGAGGGAGAGGAGATTTGGAGCTGAACGAGGCAAGGCCAATCATGGCTCTTTCCATGGCCTTGCGTTCATGGAGTTCTGTTGCCCCACTTGTAAAGTGGAAGGGTGGGCCAGAAGCTTCTGGCCAGTGTGGGTCTAACGCATTGCATGCACGGGACCTACCAGGTTAGGGTGTGTTTGGGAGCAGGGTTCTGCTTAAAATCTAGCAGTTTAGGGAGAGTTGGTTTGTTATTTTCTACTGGATTGACTGTTGACTGACTGTTTCATTTTACATTTTTAATTATTTTCATACATGTATGTAATGTATTTTCATCTTATCCACTCCCCTCCTCACCTCCAAACTCCTATGTCCCTTCCACTGCATCTCCCTCTCTCTTTTATGATTTTCTTATTTAACCCACTGAGTCCAATCAGTACTGCCTAGTCACGTGTAGGTGTGGGACCATCTACTGAAACATGGGGAGTCTACCAGGGGCCACAGCCCTGGAGAAAGCCTATTCTCCCCAACTCCGAGGCTAAGAACTGTCGATATCCCCTAGAAGGCTGACTGGCTTGATTTCTGTAGGAGGCCAAGAACTGTCAATACCCCCTAGAAGGTTGACTGACTTGATTTCTACAGGTCTTATGCACGCGACCACAGCAGCTCCAGGCTCATGACAACATGTCTGTCATGTCCAGAAGACAGCTGTCATAGCAACCTTCCCACCCATCCTCTGATCTCTAGACGGAGGGCGAGGGCGAGAGGGGCTGATAACGACACTGAGGATCTACTACCGACCTAGTACTGGCTTCTCCATCCTCTTAAAAACATTTTTTAAAACAAAAACAAAGCTGAATATTTAGTAAGGGAACAGAGCAATAAAGAAATAATCCCGAGTTTCACTTCTGTTTTAGTCACTATGGCTGCGACAGAGCATCATGACCAAAAAGCACGTTGAGGAGGAAAGGGTTTATTTGGCTTACACTTCAGCGTTGCTGTCCATCACTCAAGGAAGTCAGCACAGGAACTCAATTAAACAGGGCAGGATCCCGTAGGCAGGAACTGATTCAGAGACGGTGGAGGAAGCTGCTTACTGGCTTGCTTCCCATGGCTGGATCAGCCCACGTTCTTATAGAACCCAGGACCAATAGCGTAAGGTTGGCGCCACCCACCATGGGCTGCACTGTCTGCCATTGATCACTAACTGAGAAAATGCCTTACAGCTGGGTCTCAAGGAAGCATTTCCTCAATTGAGGCTCCTTCCTCTGATCTGACTCTAGCTTGTGTCAAGTTTTTGAAATGCAAAGTCAGCCAGTACAACTTCAAACAGCACAGTGCCAATCGCTTTGTAAGTATTCGCCTATGCGTATATCATGACTTTTAGAGCTCAGATTCCAGGAACTATAACACCCAAATGAAAAGTCCACAATCATAGAAAGTTTATTAACCATCCTAGTTATCTCTGTTAGTGAATCAAAAATTTATCATGATAAAGTTTAATCGTGGGCCACACTATCTACTTGACCTGAAATAGTTGCAACAGCTTCTAATTGTGTCCTGCTTGGGCCACTGAAGGGTCTGACTCACAACTGAGAATCCACTTTGAAAGCAAATGTGTTATGCCGGCTCCCATGGGATTGCCCACAGATTCAACGGCACTACTGAAGAGCTATGGTTAAAATGCAGGAATTGGCCTTTTTACGTGACTCTCCTGAGTAAATGCTAAAGCAGGCGACTTGCTAGTTGAACGCGATCCTACACAATTAAAACTCTATCTGTGGCTGATGAAAGACCAATATAAATAATGAGGTTTCCATAACACGCTCTGTTGTTCTGGTGGCTGTACCTGGTTACATGCTAGGTGCTGTCCAGCTTTCTCGGTTGTTTCTCTTGCTGCAATTACCTCCGACGATAGCATCACATGGAATCTTACGTCACAGAAATTCCTTTGGGCTCTTAGAGAACACCCAGACTGGTCCATTGCTTCTCCCAGAAACAGACAGTAAAACGCTTCCATAAAGGAGCTGGTATGGGTGGGAGAGCTCCCGAGGTGAGAGAGAACAGGAACTCTGACAGCGCATGTGTCTGTGGGAAGGAAGGAATCCGTTCCTTTTCTCTGGCTTGGGCAAACCTGTCTTCTTTTAAGCCTGTGGTGGTTTGGATGTGTGTCCTCCCTGCTCCACCCCCACCCCCCCCCACACACACAGAGCATGTGTTGGAAACTCAACTCAAAGCTGGGCTCGGTCATGAGGATAAGGCCATGAGGTCCCAGGAGTGGAAACGGGCTCCTTATAAAATGCTGTACCCTGTCCACACACAGATGCATGCATGCATGAATGGAAGCACGCATTCTCCTCTGTTCTTCTACTTTGTGCCATGTCAGGATCTACCAAGATGGTTTGTATCAGATGCCCTGGCCGCAAATAACCTAACCTCTGTAACTATGAAAATTAATCTCTTTTGTTTATAAGTCACCCACTTTTGATGCATTTTACTATTAGAGCAACACCAAGAAAACTAAATGCCTTTGTAGTCTAGACTTGGTGTTCATTCTCTTAATCAATAAACTAATCTTTTGGGAAAAAGTAATGGGACTGTATTATTGGAAATATGCTATATTTTTCTTTAGGGAAACACATAGTGATGTGGTTGGTGCTGCAATTAGTTTCTGATAAGGGTTTCCATCTGCTAAGAGAAATATTGAGACTATTTTGTTGACTGTGTATTACAAAATAAGATATACAAATTTAAACTTTGATGTAGAAAAGGAATTTAAAAATATGAGGGTCATATTTTTATGACAAATATTTTGTGATAACTAAAATCAATATTTTAATGAATTTTTTTCTAAAATGTAAATATAATGGATATATTTTAGAATGGAAAATTACCTGAATATAGACCATAAGACTTAAAATAGAAAATATTTGATACACCCACAAGGAAAGGAATGGACTTATTTGATATATTGTTCATATGGCTAATAAACAGCCAACTAATAGCATTGTTCTTTTCCCATTATGAGTCCATTAAGTGAGGTACACTAGGCCATTGCTGATACAAAGAAGTATGAGATTTCAAGAAAAGAAAATCTAATCCTACCTAAGATTTCCACAGACATAATGAGTATTTGCATTGTTCCAAAAAGAACATTATTTTTGCATCAGTATATTATATTTTGCTTTCAGTAGCCTTAGCAGAGTTAAATCATTTTTGAGGAAACTGAGTCTATCTATGGGATTCTATTACAAGATTATGAAAGTTAAGTTTGTGCTCTGGTATGCTAAAGGAAAGTAGTGGACTATGAATATTTCCCAAAGGCCATTTATTTTTAGTATGTAATTGATCTTAGTGGACAAATTGATCTGTGTGCGGCAAAGAGAAAAAGTCAGAGATGGAGAAAAATGAGGTAGAAGATAGTATTTGAAAACTGCAGTTTCTAAACACATGTGATGAAGTGAGACCCAGAGAGCCACGTTTTCAACCTGAGACAAAAAAAATGACAGCTACCTTAAATCAAGACCTCATTGGGTCCTGACTCTTTGAAAGCTGGACTCTCCGCAAATTATTTTCAGTTTTTGCAGAAGGCCTTATCAGAGGTGACTTTATTGGCCTTGCCTGTTTTAGCATATCACTGCAATTCACTCATCACCTTGGAGGAGGGGACATTCTTGTTCCAACTTCACTGTGGGTGGAGCAAGTAGAAGCTTGACATAACCTTGGTGTCATTGTTCCCTTGTTTATGTGTCTCTGTATGACGCTCCATAAAGCTCTGTAACCCAACCAGGAAAAAGCATCTGATCATCCTTTCGAGTTGACTGTATTTTAGAGAACATAAGCAGACTTCCAGCATCCTAGAAGAGTGACTTTTTGATAAGGTCACATGGACCATTATCAAGATAATGTGAGCAATCTCTGGCCAAGGGGTGCTCACTGGTTTTCCTAAGCTGAGTAGCATCACTTGAGACAGGGACAGCTCTGGTCAGTAGTAAAGGAAGAAACATCAGGGAAAACAAAAGGAAGAAGTTACAGAAAAGAGGTCACAACATTCTTGCTGCATTAGGTGTGAAAATAAACTAAGTCAGCTGGGGTAGTATGAAGTGGCCATGCCTATCATCTTAGGAAATATAGGCAAATACATTCAGGATAGTAGGTACAGTGATGAGAGCCTACTACACTTTGTTTCAGAACATCAATCATTTTTAAATTCAGGGAGAAAAGTATCAATGAATATAACAGCAATGCCATCGCACCATTCGAATGATTATATTCATTTTCATATTAATATAGTTTAGAACATAAAATTCTATTATTTCAATAGAAAAAGGATCTCCAAGCCCGAAGTCACCTAAGGTCCGCGAAGCACAGTGCAGCCCCCAATCTCAGGTTTCTGATGTTTGTCTGACCTTTGATGCTTTTCTTTCACTGGGCGTGAAGACAAGCTATACCGCCTATTCTCTATTCACCATTGTGTTCTATGAGAAGCTAAACCAGGAGGTGCCACACGGTTTTCAAAGAAGAAAACCCGGTCTTCTGTTCTCAGGCCCTTTCTAATCTAAGCGAGGAGACAAAATCAGCTGTGAACAACAGGTGCTTTGCCATTGTTCATTCATTCGGACATTTCTTTTATGAGTTAATTACTCACAACGCCCCCGTGAACAATCTGCACATCTGGGAAGATAAAACTGCCCACTGAAAGTGAGTTACTGGAGCGTAGGTGAGGCACAATGGTCAATTCATCTGGATACCCATAAAAGGCTGAACCGAAATCCCCAAAGCCCTGCGAAGCTAGAACGTCGAGCCTGAGGAATGAGTGAGCACCAGACCGAATGCCACAACAAGGGGATGTGTGAGTGTACTTAGCCTCCAGCTCGTGATGCTTTTCTGGGTCGCCCACTCATCACCAGCGGCCTCTCGCCGAACCTGGCATGGACCCGGTACCATCACCCTCTTCTGAACACAGCTCCACTGTTTGCTTTTTAAGAGCCCAAAGATTTCTTTCTCACTTTCAGCTTACTTGTGACAAAAAGAGAGCATTCCACCACTGAACAAAATAAAACCAACTCTTTATTTGGTAAAAGTCATTTCTAAACTTAATACGTGACTTGTCACCTACAAACTCAGAATCAAAGTGTAATGACAATGAAGTCTGGACCCTCTGGGAAATGGTGTCTCGGGGACAAGTCCCTCGTTTTCATGTGTCATATGTTCAATGGGAGTGAGAGATAGTGTAGCCCCTAACATTCTTTCCAGCGTGATGAGCCTAAGGTCAGGTTCAAGGCCAACTCCTTCTGACTGGGATAAGATTCCTTAGCAGCTCTTCAAGAGAGTGTTGAAGTATTAGACAGAGCAATGGTCTTCAAGAACAATCCATGGGGAGCTGAGGGAAAGTGCTAAACCTTTGTATTTATATTCATTTCATCTTTTGAATGTTTCTTTGTAAAGATTTAAAATATGAACATATTAATATACATACATGTTATATAATATATATATATTCAAAACATTTTACCAAAGGGGTGGAGTGACCAAACTCCCTTAAGTCGCATGGCTATAAAGTGAGTTGGAAGGGACAAAGAATAGGTACATAATCAACTCAATTCACTAGATGGAAGGCAGAAGACTTTGGACTTTTATTTCCACCTGTAGCACTATTTAGTTGTAACAAAAATCTTGAAGTGGGTAGCTTAACTTGGATGGCTAGATAAGAAGCTGAGGCAATTTCTTCAAATGATTTCTTATCTTTAATACCCTGGGACAAGACTGACAGACCCACAGCAGAGGCTGGGAGCTGGGCCTTTACCTCCATCCTAAGTGACACTCTCCAGAATTATGGGTACAGTGCTACGGCCTCTGCATTTGCTGTTTGCCCATTGTGGACAAGGAGAGCATTTGATTGGCCAAATCCTTTTCCTGTTGGTGTGGCAGAACTCATACATCAGCCCCAGAGTACAGAACATTAGTAATATAATTCTTGCTAAGATCCTTATTTGATTAATGAACACGGTAGCAATAGATTCCTTCTGTGACGTGTATAGATCTCAATATTTCACCGTCTGTCTTCTCAGTTTTTATGTATGCATACTTTTTGGAACTCTCCTGCAATAATCATTTTCATGTTAAGACTGATACATTATCACTTGGCTACCTGAATTCTTGAAAGAAATCCATAATTTTATTTTCTCAAAGTAGGCATTCTTTCTCAGACCTCTGGCTATTCTTGGGAGACTTATAATCTACTCAGACACATTTATGTCCTGCAGAAATTCAATTCTCGTGACCAGTGCAAGCTTTGAACCTGAATCCCAATGTCACCCCTCGCCAGGTGTTTGACTCTATGCAAGCTGTGTGTCCGTATTCGCCTGAGCTTAAACAGGTGCCGTCCTCCCGCAGGCTTCATAGATTGCTGCCAGGGTGGAAGGAAACGTGGGAGAGGACAGGGTGGCAGCAGGAAGCGTCACCATTCCTGCTGTTCTTACTGGACACACGACGTCGCCATCATGGCGTTGATATTCTAAACAATGGGTGAAGCAAACCAGGCAAGGCAAAGCCTGATCTAAGGCAATGATATGGGCCACCTAGAGCACCTTCAAATTCTTGGTTTGTCAAGATAAGATGGGTGGAAGTGCTGTTTAGTTCACCACAGAAGGGTAGGGCAGGGAGCAGGTGGTGAGAGAAAACACCCATTAGGGATTTAAATACTGTATTCAGCAAAGGCAGTGCTCTGCCGTGAACTCACTGTGCAGTCCCTCCCAGTGCTGCTCCTGGGTCTTAGCTAACTGCTTTGCTTTTTTTTCTTCTCTCTCGTGTCTATGTGTGTGTGGTGTGAGCATGTGTTGGGGTATGAGGATGGTCAATATTGTGTTCTCTAGTGTGCTCTATCTTATTCTTTGGTATATATGTGAAAATTCAAGCTTAACTGAGCCTTCCGCATGTAAAGTATTTCTTTGGAATTATGTGTGTGTATGTCTGTATCTCTGTGTGGGTTCCCTTAGAGGACAGAAGAGAGCGTCAGATCCCTTGGAGCTGGAGTTACAGGAGGTTGGTGCTTGGAACTCAGCTCAGGTTGTCTGGAAGAGTTGCAAGTGCTTCTAACTGCTGAGACAGCTCTAGGCAACACTGGCTGGCTAGCAGAGATTCCTTTGTCTCTACCCCCAGCACTGGAATTAAGGGCACTTGTTTTGGGGAGCGGGAGGGTGGGTAAGTAGGGGTGGGTGGGTACTTAACAACTCAGACCTTTACACCTGTGAAGGTCTTCACACACAACTAAGTCATCTGCCCAGCACAGGCCTGGGTCTCATCTTTCATGTCTGCACTGTGAAAAACTGGTGGAGGTTATAGAAAACACCCTAGTAGTTGATATAATCCATCACAGGAAATCCCCAAAAGATATACACATATTTCCCATGTTTCTCCTCTGCTTTTTGACACCTGGGTATGTTAATAACTCATGTTGAGCCTCAATTTTTCCTTTAAGTGAAATGATTCAAATGGGTTGATTTACATAAAAACCATTCACAATCATCTGTAAGTCTTTATATCTTCCATAGCAAAGGAATTACCCAAACTCAACAATAATTGTAAATGATATATTTTTTGAAAATATTTAATTTTTATTTTTACTATATATATACATATATATAATTTTGCATTTTAAGATTAAATACACTGACCTGTTTGAGAACGGAGTGTAGAATTTTGGGATCTCAGGGTCAAAGAGTATAAGGAACAGCTTTCAGATATACTTAGTCTTGAAGCTACTCTGGCCATCTTCAATACTTCATATGGTTCAGAGCTGTGCTGGGGGAATCACAGACACACGTCCCTAAACCTCTGAAGCTTTGTGTCTGTTTTTTCCTCTCGGTCTACAGATAGCTTTGAAGGTGTCTGACACCAGGTCAGGGGACAGAGTCATTCTACGAGTGATTGTCCATTTTAATATC
The DNA here is from genome assembly GCA_963919715.1 of Microtus obscurus. Lineage (NCBI taxonomy): Eukaryota > Metazoa > Chordata > Mammalia > Rodentia > Cricetidae > Microtus > Microtus obscurus. The sequence continues at coordinate 42,265,666 of CAWTZC010000297.1, forward strand.
ATGTAACCATAACTTTTCGGCTTATATTTTCTGGACAGATAAACTCTGAAGTTAGGGATGCTTCTTACCTTACTCAGGAAATTGTTTCTTGTCTATTAGCATTTTCATTTTCTTTGAAAAAAAGTGTATGTATTGTAAAATCATTCAAAAAGGACTGCAAAAATATATTCCACGCAGAACACACGAGCACCACGGCTTTCCCATCCCTTCTCCATTTCCCGGTCTTCAAAGCACAGATTCCGGCAGTATGACTTTACAAGACAACCTCTGGGAATTTTATCACCAATCATAAATATCTTTGCCTTCATAGTATTAATCAACACTAATCTTAGTTGCTGTATTAACACTCCACTAATTAAAACAAGAAGTTATTTTATTTCAGAGCTTCTATATTTTGGCCTCTTCATTTTTAAAAACTTGTATGTGTTACGTTAAACAATTTTAGGCTCATACATTTTTCCTCTTTTGAATTATTTTCTCAGACAAATTCTGTAAGTGTGGCTTCACATGATTTTTCTGGACCTCTATTACTAGTTTTTTTAATTTTTTTTAAAAATTTGTTATTTTATGCGCATGAGTTTTGTGCACCATATGCATGCAGTGCCCACAGAGGCCAGAAGAGGGCGTTGGATTCCCCGAGAGCTGGAGTTCAGATGGCTGTAGCTGTTGTTGAACCCAGGTTCTTTAGATGAGCAGTCAGAGCTCTTAACTGCCAGGCTCTCTCTTCAGCTTCATGCCAGCTGTTGTTTGTTTTTAAAAACCGAGTCGGTTTATGAAGCATTTCCTCGGTACAGCTGGCCATTTAAAGTAGATAATTTGAAGATACTGTCTCATTTCCATGTCCAGTTCCCTGGCCGTGATGATAAACAGGAGCCTTGCGTTTTACAGATTCAAATCCAAATGGCATTGAGTGAACAGCCGTTGAAATGGAAGGGGGTCTATGTTCGCAACCAGGGTGCCCTCTGCACGCTACAGCCTTCTAAAGATGGTGGTCGATCTTCCCGGTGCTGAGACAGTGTTTATTGCCCTAGTGTCTGTTCTGCGCCCAAACTCTTCTGGTTACCATGAGACAGTGGTCTAACGCTTCCTGATGCAAGTGTGGGTGGTCCGACTGCGTGTCTGGTGTGGGGAGGGAAGAACGGATCTGTTCACTGGCCTAATTTAAAGCTGATAACAGATTTAGAGTCACTGAAGATTTTAAAAATCTGACTCAGGACAGATGCCTTGTGTTAATCAGTAGCTGCATCCGTGTAACTAGGTTTCTTCCTTAACAGAAAAGTAATTCCTTAATGTTGGGTTTGCAGCACAGCACAGCAAAACAGAACAAATCAAACGGTATTTTTTTTTATTATGTTTAGGTGTATTTTAAATTCTTCTTCCCAGACCATGTCCTGTCTAAATGATAGTGTAGAAAAAAAATAGCAAAATAAAAACAGGGCTTATCCCTATTGCTCCTAGCAATGCTACTTTGGGAAGTCTGGAAGAAGGTATTTTGAAGACATATAATGGAGAATTCTTTCCGCAACTTCAGTAACAATTTTCATATTTAAACTAGACACAGTAAGGAATGGGTAGTCACTAATGGATACTTGACTCATTTCCTAGCCGTCTAGAATGGTTTGAAAGGATGCTGAGGATCCGTCAGTGCTTAGGGTAGATTCGAAAGTGGCTTTCAAGATATTTTTTTCAGTTCTTAGAGACGTCCTTCCTTTTAGGCTAAAATGTTTCATTAATTACATATAGTGAGGATGATTGAGTCTTCCAACATTCACCTTGGTTTGGGTTTGTATGTGTGCGTTTTTACAAGACAATGCTTATTACTCCAGCAGCCCCTAAGAGCTTCCAAACATGTCTGCAGATGATTGTCTAGGAAAGGCCCACAGACAAAGCTAGATGCAATCTGTGTGCTTCATTCCTGCATAAAGACCAGAGATGCCTTTATTGTTGACCTTGTGTAAGAGGGGGAAAAAAAATTCCTTTGCCATTCTGCCTCGCTTATTTCACTCTCCCAGATCGGATGCCTCCTCTCAGGGACACACTTCTATTCTGAAATACTTCAGCCTGCACTTCCTTATTTGGTCTCTGGAACTGCTCTTTGTCTTGTTCAAACATTCTGCTAAGCTTGCAGCCTGCCTTTACCACGCCCCTTGCCCACTGCTCCCCCCTCCACACACACACACACACACACACACACACACACACACACACACACACACACGAAGCTGGCTTCAACTGTTTGCTCTGACTCAGCCTTCTCTGAAGTTCGTTAGCCAATCAAACATCAGTTATGTCCATTTAAGGAGTACCTTTGCAAATCAGAGGGGAGAGAGTTTGGGAGGATTATCACGCCGCGGTCACTCATATTCACCACAAAGCCTGTATTTCACACAACTGCTTTCCTCCTTCAATAAAGTACGGATTAAAAAACAACAACCCCCAAGAAGCCCTAAAATAAACCCCAAGCCCTCAATCCTTCTCCTCAACCCAGGCTCCTTAATTAATGGTTAATGCCAGCGTTCTGGCACCTCGCTTTGGCTGACAGTGTGATTTGGTTTGCTTTTCGACTCTCTCCACGTCAAATGCTCCAACTAATACTTTAAGAAAATATGCGGCACAGGCCTGGGTGGCTCTGCCAACACACAAAGTAAAGGTCTGTGTCCCTAAGTGAAGAGTACACACTTCCAGCGAAGGCTGTCCTCCTTGCTCTCCAGAGCTGAAAACAGCCAGGCATTTGGAGCGTGGAAGAATCCTCTGGCCTCTCGACTGGGCTGTGCATGGAAAAAACTCCCCTCTCCACATTCCCTATTTAAGAAAGAAGCTGCCACAGCTCCCTCCAATAAAGCAGAGCAGTGTTTCCTTACTTATAAACAACCGAGAAATTCCTCGCAGCGAGCACACAGTCTTTGGTTCTTGGAACAAAATGGACAGTGGTATTTATTATGTCAAATAAACACATCCTCCACACTGCAAAGGGGAACCTGGAACAAGAAGCCAAATGAAGCCGTTTTCGAGGAGTTTTAATCCTTTTGCAATTAGCTCTTGTCTAACTTGACTGAGAAGTTGAAAAAGAGCAGCTTTCCCAGATGAAGGTATCCTTATGTGATCTACAGTTTGTTCCGATGTTCGGTCAGGAAAAAAAAATAGAGTTCCCTTTCAGAGGCTAGTAATGTAAACATACAGGATATCCTAGAACTTGGTATTATTTCTCATTTGTTCACCAATAATGATCTTTGCCTTCCTTTGCCCATTGTGTTAATTGCTGAAGCCTTGTTAATTGCCAAGTGCGGGGGGTAGATGCTGCCAGTTTGATCCTTACATGAAGCAGGTTGAACCACACCCACAGCACGCTTCTCCCTGTCCTGATACCATTCAGTCAGCCTTGCTTCTTTGTATTCAGTATGGGAACCCATGTTCCCATGCATGGAAGAAGTATTTGCCTTACAAATCCTCAAAGTGTGTTACCGTGTTGCCCTTCCTTATTTAGGGCACTTTTAGACAGGTTTGGATGAGCTCTTGTTGGGAGATGACTCAAATCATTCTAGGCTGTAGGCACTGCAGAAATATACTATCTGTGCCTTTAATCTCCGCACCCAGAAAGCAGAGGCAAGCTTAGCTCTGTGTGTTTGAGTCCAGCCTGGTCTACATAGCAAGTTCCAGGTCAGCTAGGGCTTACCCAGTGAGACCTTGTTTCATCTCAGTACCACACACACATACACACACAAACACAGAGAGAGACACACACACAGAGACACTCACATGCATACACACAGACACACACATAGACAGATAGACACACACATGCACACACACAGACAGACAGACACACACACACATATACACTTTCAGTTATTTTTATTGGTTATAACCTCAGTGAGTCTCAGTGTGTTTTACAAGGTGGCTTATCGGTTCAATTTGTTTACAGTTTTTTAACATATGAAACTTGTGAATTTTTACACCCCCCCACCCCGTGTGTGTGAAAGTACCATCTCAGCTATAGACTCCAGCCTTCCATCTGTGAGAGGTAGCGTCTCTTGTATTCATTCACCTGCTGCAGCTGACCCGCGGACTCCAGAGAATTCTCCTGTCTCTGCCTCCTAGCTCACGGTAGGAGTGCTGAGATGTTCATCATCAGTGAGTGGGTCTTGTGGGTCTGAACTGAGGTCCTTACTCTTGCACAACAGACAAGCTACTCCTGAGCCATCTCCCCAGTCTAAAGGAAGTGGGGTACTTGTGTGCACTATTTTATTGCCCTCTACCATAGGAACATTAAACAAATCTGCTAAAAGAAAATGACGTTGTTCTATCTGGATGTGGGGGTGCTTGCCTGCAATCCAGCTGAGACCAGAGAAACAAGAATTGAAGATGCCTGGGCTACACAACAAACAAAAATCTAGCTTAATAATGAAACACATATAAATTCTACATATATATAAATTCTATGTGAGAAATATTGAGCACAGTCACCACTTATATGCTCAGGGTGTCAATCTTTGGGAATAACTAAGAATGCTAACAAAACCCAGTAGGACAGCCTGGAAATAAATATTATATATACTTTTTTTTTTTCTATAGCATGCTGCCCCTTCTGAATTTAGAGCGTATGCTGTTTCTGTTTTTTTCTGTACCTGTCCCTGACCATCCCCCATTCTCTCCTTGCTCTGGGTTTAGGGTAACACCGAAGGACACTGAAGTTCGCAGAGGGGTAGATTTCCAGGATGGAATGGAGGGGAACAGTTCTCAGTTCTGTTACCCATGCCATTCAACCACGACAAGAGCTTTTGAAAGTCCCTGACTGTGGTCATCTCGTTTCCTGCAGGTTACTACTGCTTTACTCAGAAACAGAAGAGTCTCACATATTCTTTTTAAATCCCCTGGGTTCTTAGAAAAGTGTTGGACATGCCATAGCTAGAGAAGAACATATAAAAAAAACTATGATTCTGGTAAAATCTGTAATAATGTCTTTGTACCATCCCCTATTAGCTTCTATGGACTTAAGTTTTAGAGTCACAATTATTTGGGAGCAGGGAGAGAAGTAGTGCCTGCATCTTCAAACATGAGATCAGAAATATACCATAATTAATCAATGTTTTCACAAGGATTGACTTTAATAGAAGAAAAAGAAGCCACACACTTAAAGAGCCCCAGAGATGACGTATATTTCTATGCTTTTGTTCCAAATGTCCATTAGCTCTTGGGGAAGTTTCTCGCTGCTGGGAGTAGCAGTTTTTAGAGAGTCCAACATCTGGGCTGGTAAGACTAGGTGGGGTGGGAACCCATACCAGAAGATGAAAAAGGGAGGGAGGGAAGAAGGGAGAGGAAGGGGAGGAAGAGAGAGGAAGGGGGAAGAGGATGGGGGTTGGGAAACAGTATGACTTTTAGGTCTCATTCTAATTTCAATGCCTGTTTAGAAAGTCTCCAATTTTCTAATTCATACTCCAGGTTTTGATGGGGGGAAAAAGAGAGAGAAAATGGTTGCCATATGCTCCCTCACGTTTCTTCAAATGTGAAAAATCAATACACACACACTCACACATACACATGCTCACACACACATATACACTCACACATTCCATTCTAAAAAATCGCATAAATGAATGTAATTGGAAGCTGATTCCACAGATTTGACTCTGAATCTAAATACTCAGCAAGGAATCCTGAGAATCAAAGATGTCTTCACATTAAGTATTCTTCACTGTTATTAGGAAAGGCTGCAGAAACGTCCCTGGAGATGGTAAATCTTTGTAGAGCGGCGAGCTGGCAAGAATGAGGAACTGAAACCATTAACTGCACTGTGTTGGTACAATCTCCCAATATCTGACATACTCCAGATCGCCATTTCATCCAAAATGCCTGCCAAGCTCTCGGTCCAGAGGTGATGCCCTCTTTGACTATCCATGCAGGCCGACTGTAACTGACAGACTCTGTGGTGAACTCCAAGACATGCCTACAATCCGTGGCCCTGACCCACCTACACCACCTTTGTGAAATGGCCGACAGGAAGGAGAGAGTTGAGCAGATTCCATGTATCCCTGACAATGATCTGCATTGACCTGTTTCTAAGGAGACCAGGCTGGAACAAACGGTCGGGGGAATCCTTGGCTGACTAGCTAACAGTCTGATGATCACTTTCTTGGCACCTGGCTCTAGTCTTTGCACAGTCAATCGAATAGAACAAGAAGAGTTTCACAAACCAGCTATGGGCAGGGATTTCACTGGTCCTCAAACCAGCCTCACCTCACACCTTCATGTTTCCGGCCTTCGGATGTGAGTGTGTGAATTCGCATCTGACGCCTTGCCTTGTGCCGCTGCTTCCTGCTTCTTGTCTCTCGTAAGCCTCCTGAAGGAGCTGCGGAGCCAGCTTTTCTTATCAGGAGTCGCTATTTTTTTTTCTTTTATTTCATCACCTTTAACATTTTTTATTTTGTTTTTATTGGAGACATAGTCTGCTTACGTAGTCCTGCCTGGCCTGCAATTTGTAATTTTGACCAGTCTGGCCTTAATCTTTGGGTCACCCCCCTGCCTTTGCCTTCTTAGTGTTGGACTTACACTCATGCACCATCACATCTGGATGCTGCTTCTTCTTTTCAGACAGAATCTCTCTATGGAGTTCTGACTGTCTTGGAGCACGATGTAGAGGAGGACGGTCTCAGACTCACAGTAATCCTCCTGCCTCTGTACCATTATGCCTGGTGAGCACTAAACAGTTGTAAAGCCTAGCTTATATAACTGCATCTCCGAATTATTTCTCTTGCATTCTTCTGCCAACTTCTTCCACCCTTTCTTCTTTACATTGACGGCTTTACTTCACCAAAACTGACCTGAAAAGATATCCAGAGGCTGCCACTGAAGAAGTCATTTTGTTTTGTTTTTTCCTAGCAGGGGTCGAGGGGGCGGAGCTTGCTGCTTGAGTGGCAGACCACAGCTAGAGCCCTGCTGAAGACTTCCTGAGCTTGGCTGGGAGCTGAGGCTGCAGAAAGTCAAAGACTGGGGAGGATAGGCCTGGACTCCGGTGAGTTCTAAAGAGACACCAGGACTACTAGTTCTGGCCAGCCAGGAACCACTGGGAGAGGCTTAGAGCTGAGCAGTAACCTTAGAGCTGATGGCCTCCAGCATTTGAGGCTCAGAGTTGTAATTCTAAGAGCCAAGGGCTACTGTTACTCAGTGTTTGTAGTTGAAACACCAAGGGAACAACGTGCATATTCCTGATTTGTATCTAAATGGAGCAGAAGGACCCTCTGCTGATGAGTGACGTCAAAACAAGAGACACAAGACAAACCCCAGGTGTTAGGTGAGAACAGGGCTTTGAGCGCCTTCACGAAAGGGCTGTTTGGTGTAAAGACAACCTTCTTTTAAGCCATTCTATCCATGGTTGGGGTAGGGAATTAAAGAAGAGTCATCTTGATATTCAGGGGAGCAAGTAAAACTGAAAGAGAAACAACTACAAATGCCTTTTGTTTCTGAAAGCCATCAGGTACTTCCTTGATGATTACTGAGGGAGGAGGTGTGCGATGGAGTAGCACTGTGACCGTGACCATGACTGTGACCACTAATGCCAAGTGCTGCTTCAGGTGCATGGTATATTTGTTGAAAGAAGAAGCAGAACTGTCAATGCCGCTGTAAAAATGTATACACTTATATATGCTGGTTGGTTTTTTTTCTATGCTGTGATAATAGGCTCTGAGAAAAGCACACTAAAGGAGAAGTTTTATTTTAGCCCACTGTTTAAGGTCATAGCCATCATTTCAGGAAATCAGGGAAGCAGGACCACTATGTAGCTGGTCATACCACATCCACAATCAGAAAACAGAAAGAGAAGAATGCAAACTAGTGCTCGGCTTACTTTCTTTATTTTATACAGTCTAGGATTCCACTGTTCAGCAAATACTGTCATCTACAGTTACAATCCCCACATCAACCAACCTAGTTAGCTACTCCTTCAGAAGTTAATCTCCCAAGTGATTCCAGACCCTGTCAAGATAACAAGTAACTGTCACAATACAAATATATAAACAAACACACACAAACCACACAAACACACACACAAACACACCATACACACAACACTCGCACACACACAAACATACCACGCAAAAACACCCCACACATGCACACACACATTCAAACACACAAACACACCAAACACATAAACACAACACACACACAAACACAACACACACACAAACACAACACACATATAATCACACAAAGACCCACAAACACACACATATACAAACACACACAAGCAGAACAAACACATACAAGCAGACACACACAACATACACAGACATACACACAAGCATACCACACACAAACACACTACACACATAAATACAACACACACAGAAATACCGCACACAAGCATAACACACACATAAATACAGACATACAAACACACACAGCACAAATACACACAAACGGAACACATACATACACACACATAATACACAAAACACACCACAGCGCTCTCTCTCTCTCTCACACACACACACACACAGTGTTAACTGAAATAGATGATATAAGCTCCAAGAAAATATGAATGTCGTGCTTTAAGAAAATATTCTGAGAGCCGGGTGGTGGTGGAGCACGCCTTTAATCCCAGCACTCAGGAGGCAGAGGCAGGCAGATCTCTGTGAGTTCAAGGCCAGCCTGGTCTACAAGAGCTAGTTCCAGGACCGGAACCAAAAAGCTATGGAGAAACCCTGTCTCGAAAAATAAAAAAAAAAAAAAAAAGGAAAAAGAAAATATTCTGAGAGCTGGTAGATGGCTCAGTGGGTAAGAATGTGTTCTGTGCAGGCAGGACGACTTAAGTTTGAATCCCCAGCATCCATGCAAAATTGCCTGCTGGGGAATGCTTGTAACTACATCATTACCAGTTTAGATAAAGTGAATCCTGTAAGTTCATAGCCTAATAGCAAGCTTCTGGTTCAGCGAGAGACCCTGCCTCTAGAGAATGAAGACACCTGATGTGACAGGGACAAGCACTTGCTCACTCCATACATGCAACACATGCATGCTGCAAACACTACACAGTGCACCCTCACACCTACGCACATACAATGTTCCTCTAATCTACTTGCTGCCTGACAACAGTCATTCATGTTAGATGACTAATCCTTACAGTTGGGAGAAGACCACACACAGTAATTTATTTATTCTAATTCTGGAGCAAAAAATAGCAAGTGACTGCTCTCTGATTTTGTGTATTAAAGATGATTGGATGACAAAAGGCTGTATTGTTAACCTTTATTGATGATCTATTATGTTGTACTTGACTTGAGTCCTGATGAAGGGGCTGCAAACAATAAATCCCTGTTTGGCAGGATCTCACATGCCAGGGATGCAGAGATAAAACATAACCCATCAATGATGAAGTGCTGAGTGAAAAAACATATGAGGAGGTAAAGAGATAGGCTAGGGGCTGGAGAGATGGCTCAGTGGTCAAGATCACTTGCTGCTCTCACAGAGGACCCAGATCAATTCCCAGTACCCATATCAGGTGGCTCAAAACCTATAAGTCCAGCTTCGGGGGATTCAACACTTCTCTTCTGGCCTCCAAGAGAACCCATGTGCAGGCACTTACACGCATACATATAAAAATAAAAACATCTTTAAAACAGGCAAACAAGCGAACAAAACCTTGAAAAACGCAAGTAACAGCCCAAACAATTGCCTGCGTGCCAGGGAAGAGAAAGGCATTCAGGTTTGCAGAGGTCTCTCGAAGGATGGGGGAGTAAGAGGCATGAGAGGAGCTGGGGGTAGGGGCAAGGGGATTCCAAGTTTGGAAAACACCGGGCCCAGCGGCGTGAAGTTGGGCAAGAACTCTGCATACTTAGGACCGTGGAAAGTAGTTTGAACACCCCAAAAGAAATCCAGGCAAGTTTAAACACTGGATTAGGCTAAGGAAAGGAAAAGAAGGCTCCGGGGCAAAAGCTTTAAGAGAATAAATAAGCACAAAGAATTAAGGGAAAATTCCTTAAATACTTCCATTTTCTCCCTATTCTCATCTTTGTGTTTCCTTCCCGTGGGTACCAGTGTGGAGGTCTCCTTCTGTCTCTAAGAAAGCTCTCATCTACTCTCACGTTCTTTCACCTAGAAAGTTGCTGGGCATCCCGTTACTGAGCTGGCCTGCAGACTAGGAAACCCTTGCAGACACAGTAAAGAGCAACTTTAAATACACAGTCAGGTGAATTCAATTTCCCTCAAAATTTATGGCTAATGCACTGGCTTTTGCGAAACTAGAATAAAAAGTACAACCCTTGGCCTTCATGGAGAATTTACGCCCTAGCCACCACCTTTATCCAAAATACTTAGCTCCCACAGTGAAAAGAATCATTTCTTTTAGTCATTGACAGAGATTTGTTGTTGAGGATCATCAATACAGCATTTACTGACTTACAACCACTGGAAACATTAATGTTTATGTAATAACAGTTCAGGTGTGCTCATGTGCCCCAGAAGACAGCTTCTCATCTGGTGGTGCCCTGGGCTGCTGCAGAGGGGAACATTGGTTGTGTGCCTGGTACCCATATTTGTCGTCGTTGTGAGAGAGAAATAAATATTACCAAAACCATAGAACTTTACAATGAGGAGGGACTCATTCTATAATGGTGGAAATTGCTTAAAAAAAGCCACCATGGGCTTTAAGAAAGGCCGCCCTATAACCAGCCTTCTTCACAACGTGAAGATTGTTCCCAAAGATTTCTAACACCCTGTCTTCTGGACTGTCAGGTCCAAAGAAACCCGGGACAAATCCAACTTGATCCACGAACACCTCCAGACAGCACACAGCTAATAAAGCCTCTACTGTGTGGCTCAGACCAACCTTGGCATAAACATATGGGGACATTTCCTAGGGGCTGATGGCGAAGGATAGCAATTTGAATATCATTAACACACGTTCATTGTTCCTGCACTGAAAGTCCAGCCTGTTTACCACTGCAAAAGCTTTGTATCATAAATGGAGAGGAGAAACATGACAGCATATATCACCGGAGACATGCCTGGACAGCATTCCCACGAATCCCTCGTCTATGGGAAAAAACAACTCCCAACAGGCCACCCTCAGTCTTCCCGGGGTGCAAATTAGCTTCCGCTGACAGTAGGTTTGGGGTACCTTTCTGCACCCAAGACCTCTCCCCATGCCAAAGTCAACAGGGTGCTCAAACAATACGAAGTCCCGAAGTTGCCCTTGAAGCCCTTTCTGTCACAGCCCACGGGAGTGCCAACAAGGAAATCTTTTAAATTCCTGGGACAGTTTTCAATGGGCATAAAAAGGCCCTTTGTTGCACAGCTTGAGTCCCAAAGTGCTTGGATAGGTCAGGGAGCTGTTTCTTTTAGGTCCTTGTTGCTATTGAGTAGGAGTTGTTGGTGAGACCCTGAACTCTTGCTGTGTGCGGATCTAGGCCAGACATGGTGCTCTGTTAAATGAGGAGGGATTGCTTTTCTCATTACTGGAGAATACGTAGATGTTTTATGGGTGGTTGGGCATGGCTCGTAAAAGACACATGCACAAGGTGTAAATTGGCTGTGGCTCGGGCCTGTGTCTGTGTGTCTGCTCTTCTTCCTCCTGGATCAGCTTGGCTACCCGGGAGCACAACCGTGCCAAGCTCCCAAAGATCCTACTCTGCTACCCTTGACCTCTGTCAGGCGAGTCTTCACTGGCTCCAAAGGACCACTTCTGAGGCTGGGATTGTTTTTGTGGGGTGGGGCGTGACCAACTGGTTTACCTAAGACCTCAGGAAGCCTCTGCAGACACGACCGGGTGTGGCCAAGGAGAACAGTGCCAACCCTTTTTATGACTCTCCTCGGACAGCCTGCTGTACCTGGGGTATTTGGGGGGCAGGCCTGTCTTTGTCTCTTATAATAATTATTATAAAATTCATCTGTATGACTTCAAAAGTATTTACAACTTGCCAAAGAGTTATAAAGCAAACACTCAGCTGGTAACCGCTGCCTGGTGTCCTGTGAGGGCCTGCCCTGAAGGCCCTGGGGTAAGCACAATCCTGACCCAGGGAGATGTCATCAACTAGATTTTATGAGTCATCACCTTTCCGATATACATCTCTGAGGAAAATCCACTGCCTCCTTTCTTGCTTCATTTAAACTTTATGTAAACAGAACCCTTCTGTATCTACGGTGCGTTTTCTTCTACATTATGTTTGTGAGATCTGCGTTTCTCTGCCTAGCGTTAGCCCATGTATTCTATTTGTTGGATGCCATAGACTCTACCACTGCTTGCTGCATCTCCTGCTGACCCACCTCTGGCCTGTTGGCAGCTGTGCAGGGCTGCTGCCTTCTGCATCCTGGATCTGTGTGTCTGGCGGCACGCCTGTCAGCGCATCTTTGAGGGGGATGCTTACAAGTCAGAGCTCTGGGTCACAGGGTTCACGGAACATCCGGGCTTATCAAATGATGTCGAAATGTTTCCCAGTGTGGTCTTTACCAATTTATCCTCCCACAAGCCCCGTATGAAATATCCTGTTCTCCACATCCTTGCCAGAACTTCATGTAGTCAGACTGTAGCTTTTGCCAATCAGGTGGGTGGGCAGTGGTATCTCTGCTGCTTTAATTCGTATTTCCTTTATTACTAAGAAGGCTAGACATCTTTTCATGTTTATTGGCAATTTGAATTTCCTCTTTGGTGAAGCGGCTGCTCTGTCTTTTTTTTTTCTCTGAAATTGGCTTTTTCTTACAGATGGGTGGGCGCTTTTTTCCTGGTTGTCATCTCTATTCTGGACAGTGTTGAATGCATGCATAGCAGATATTTTCTGTTCACTTATGGCCTTTCTCTTCTTACAGCCCCTCAAGATAATTAGAAGTTCTCTATTCGAGTGTATTTGAATTACCAAACCTTTTCCGTCTTCGTCACTGCCTGGAATCAGTTTTGTATATGGGACCAGGACGGAATTCCCCTTTAAAGCCGAAGTCCTGCTCACTTTAACAGCGCATTCTCTAAAACTGGAGCAATGCAACTGTCATGTGACTGTCATATTATTGTCACGGCCCCTGTGCAAGAATGACACACGGAACAGACAGAAAAATTAGCAAGTGCTTTTGTTAAGGGGGATTGTTTTTAAAGACAATCTTTTCTATTTTCCTCTTTTACAGATATGAAGCTTGCTCCTAATAAGAGGCAAATTGATTTTCATGGGTTTTGTATAGAGACAACAAAATATTGTTTGTTAATTCCGTTAAGAGGTAAGAATATTGTTGTGTCACAAGCCTCATCTAGGGAGTGCTCCCAGGGGTCTCCTGTACAACAGCAGGGTGAACAGATGCACACATTACACAAACTATAAGTTCATGGACTGTTTCTGGAAAGCGACGTGGGAAACAGTTATGGTGGCTACCTGTAGAGAATATAGTATTTAAACATTCTGCCTCAGGAAAATAATAAAATGTTTAAGGTGAATTACCCTTGTCTTTATTAGGTAAAAAGTGCCAGACACCTAAAATTTATTGCATACGTTCTCCCTAAAACCCGTGCATCAAACAGAAGTTCTAATTTCAATATTTTACACGTGTTTCTTTGCCACAATCACAAGACACTGGTTGCTTAAGGAGCACAAGAATTATCATAGACCATAAAACAACAAACAGGGCACTCAGCCTTCTGTAAGGGCTGAGACTCCATGTAAAAGTCCAGCATGACTACAAAGGCGGCAGCCCCACTGTGGGCGGGCAGCAGTCGGTCCCTGGAGCTCGCTAGCCCATCAGCCCAGCCTAAGTGGAAAGCTTTAGGAAGAGATCCTGTCTTAAGGCAACAAGGCAGAGAGAGAGAGAGAGAGAGAAGAGGAAGTCTCCCCATATCCGAGTCTGCTTTCCACATATGTGCACATGGGTATGTGCAAGCCCTGCCTGCACCACATACCACACATACATAACACACATACACATATATCCATGTCTATCAAAAACATACACACACACACATACATACACAAAATTAAATTATTTCAGGAGACACTTACTGTGGTGTTTTGAAGGAAAAGGGTCTCAAAGGGTGTAACACTAGTAAGCGGTGAGGCCTTGCTGGAGGAAGTGTGTCACTGTGGGGGTGGAATTTGGGGTCCCTTTTGCTCAAGCTTCCTTCAACTGGGACAGCTGACTTCCTCTTGTCTGTAAGATGCAGCACCACATCTGGCGCTGCCAGGCTCCCTGTCATGATGATGATGATGGACTGGACCTCTGAAACTGTATGCGAAGCTAAGCTACCCCACTTAAATGCAGTATAACAGTTGCCGTGGTCATGGTGTCTTTTCACAGCAATAGAAACCCTATCTGAGACTCTTACTGTGTTTGTCATAGGACACACTTAGTGTATATATGATGGTTCTACTCTAAAACATTTCAGAAGCTCTCAGTGGGGCTTGGGCTGTATGGATGAGGGGGAGAGCAAGAGCTTAGTGCTAGGTCTCAGGCCCAGGATAAATGGTCGTCTATTTAACATATCAAACCATGGTCGCCATGTTCTCCCAGCATCCCTCATGCTCTACCTGCCACAGGGTATGACTGGTACATAGGCCCCTCCCCTCAACTTCTCTAGCCTGGGGGCATGGCTGTCCCCCCCCCCCCCCCCAGCTGTCCTTCCTTCTTTAATCTAGCCATTTTGGTTCTCTGGCTCTTTCCAATCTACCTTTTATCCTCCTGATTGCTTGGTCTCCTGGTCTCCTGGCTTTCTTCACCTCCACTCTTCACATGACCCCGCTTAGGATCCTGCTCTCTCTAGATCCTTCCAGATGCCTCTGACTATTGTCTCCCTGACAGCAACAATAACCCTTCTCTTCTGTGTACCTAGAAGCAGTCATGTCCTTCCATTTTATTTCTTGTTTTCATTTACATAGCATGAACAAGGCCGGGTTTGATATTCAGCACTAAATGGGTCACTAGCTAAGGTTTTAAAAGTTACTTGGTACCACCTGTATATAGACAGGAACTGCCGTACCTTGCAGTGTTTCTGCATCAGTACCTGCCTATAGACATGTCCACGGGAAGGAGGAAGAAAGCTGGGCAGGTGCCTCTGGCCGAGTCACAAGAAGCATTCACTTGTGACATTAAGATGGTGCAAAAATAAAAAAAATGACTTTATTTTGACAATGACACCCGTGAATTTGGAAACATGAAGCCAGCATTTCAACGGAGACTCTATCTTTCATCATTAAGTTTCTTCAAATGGTATTATTTTTGGAAGAACAGCCTTCCCCTCTCTTCATGATGGGATCATTAGACAAGCCAAGCCTTGTGGTGGGAAGGATGTGGCAGGAGGAATGATGGTAAGGCTGTGTGAGTATAGTATACATGCTGAAATATACACAGTGTTTCCATATGTGATAGGTTCTGGTGAGGGAGGGGCCGAGAGGTGAGTGTGTGACCCTTTTGTAGAGATGAGGCAGCTTTGAACTTGGTACCGTCACAGGAGCAGTCCTGTTCCTGCCCTGACGAAAGAACTCGAGGAAAACAGCCTGATTGGGATCAGAGACTTTCAGTCTAACTCAATCAATTGCAAAATTTCCTGAGAGATTTGCTTCAAGAGTGAGTCATCCATAGGAGCAATACGCTGAGTAATTAGTAAGTGGGCAGCGGAATGAGAGGGGGTTGAGATGGGGAAGAGAGGGTCATTGCAGAAATCAGACTGACAGTGAGAACAAATCAGACCTCTGATAGCAACTACGTCAGAGTTTGGGCCGTGATCTACTCTTCGACTTTCTTTAAATTAATTTCTTTTTTAAACTGGGGAAGAGTTTGACTTTGTCATGCAGGCTGGTAATTCTAGCTGTGGTATTGGCACTTATTGCACACCATCTTTACAGAACAGGGCTGAGAAAAGAAAATTAGAACCCAAGTCTGGTTCTTTCAAACCCAGTTTCATTTCCATAAGGTACTTACTCTTTCACAGTAAGAAAATGCCTAACATTCCACTGACTAGGAAGCAACCCAAAGTGATCTCAGCACAAACTGATATCTCCCTTACTAGGAATCCAACAACTTCCTGGAGGCAGGAGGATGACGAAAGACTGAGTAGCTTTGTTTACACGGCTCGATGTCTAAATGCACAGCCCTCGGCTGAGTCACGGAGATTCTGCTCACAGTATTGGAGGAAGAACAGAAGACGACAAAAACAGAAGGAAGGAGGTGTGGAGAGGCTCCAAACCAAGCATACAGTCATTCAAAGATATCTGAAAGCCATTTGAGTTTTATTCTCTTTGCTTCTCTCTTTTTCCTTCCTACCTCTTCCCTTCTCCCCTTTCCTCCTCCTCGTTGTGTATGTATATGTGTGTGTGTGTGTGTGTGTGTGCGTGTATACGTGTGTGTGCATGTATGTATGTGTGTGTTTCCAAGATAAGAATTTTTATGAGAGGCAAAAATGTTCAAGTATTTGAAGATTTATACGCGTCTGAATTTTATAAGCAAGCAGACACACTAGATTTGGGTGTTAGGTGTTTTATTTTATTTTATTAATAGAAAGGGAGAGGGTGGGTTTGCCCAGCTCCTCAGGAAAGCAAACAAGTTGAACTTCTCCTGGTAAGCACTGGCCACTGCTTTTGTGGAATGGGCCGGCAGTTCATTTGGTGCAGGTTAACCGCAGCTGCTGGAAGTGCAGGTAAAACCAAGGACACATACTTTACCCCTGTAGCTGACTGTCACATGACTGGCGTTGTGAGCAAGGGAAAGCTGCGTGTGCTTTCTATCACACATCTACTATACCAATAAAAAGGTGACTGGCTAAAATGCTTGCTTGAACCACACTTCGTGGGGATTTCTACGCTCTCTTTGCATGTGAATGTGTTGAGGCTTTTCTTCAAACACCTAATTGTATTGGCATTTTAAAAAAATTATCTCATAAAAAATAAATAAAATTTACATGAGAAAGGCCACTGGAATACTTTCCCGCTGGTGGATTTCATGATATAAAGTAGCCCCTATCTACTACTTGATTTCTGTTTATTCACTTGCATTTTGTTAGTGACAGAGTGACGATATAGCTGGCCCTGAACTTGTGATCTTCCTGTTTCAGCCTTCCAAGTGGTGGATTGGCGGTAGAGAATGCCACGTCTGGATTCTCACGTATATCTGAATGATGCTACTACAGCTCAGCTCCTGGGCTAAGCGGAGAGCTGGGTGGCTGGCTGCCCTCCAGCCTCGTGTGCCTTAACATCTGAACACAGTGCACATGGGGCACACTAACATCGATATCACAGGACCAGGACAACAGCCAGACCAAGTGCCAGCCATCAATCAGCACTCACGGCGGTTCTTATGTTGGGCTCTCCAGGATCTTAGTGGCTATATGGAACTTGTCTATGTTTCTCACATTTTGGGAGATACTACACCAAGCAGTTCATTCTTAGCCACAGATCGGCTGTGTTCACTGCAGAAGCCAGGAGGAACACAATGTCCTCTTTTTCTTAGTGCTCATTCTCATAGGAACTTGTCCCAGCAAAACCAGGCTGACTTTCACATCTGATTACTGTGCGGGCAACTGTGAACATCAGATGCTATAGACAAATTATTCGTGTGTGTGTGTATTTGTGTGTTTGTGTGTGCACATACACAAACACATTGTGCATGTGCATACACATGTATGTGTACATGTGCACTTGTGAGTGCAGGTATCTGGACAGGCCAGAGGAGGATAACAGATGCTCTGATCTGGAGTCACAGGCAGTTGTGAGCTGATGTGGGTGCTGGAAACCAAACTCAGGTCATCTGGGAGAGCAGTGAGTGATCTTAGCCCCCTAAGAAGTCCTATGTGATCCCCCTGTGCAATCTTCCCAGCCCCAAGACAATATTTTAAAGTAAGAAATATATTTTAAAAATCACAACAAATATATACTTATGTCTTTTAGGATAAAAGTTTTATAAAGAGATAAGTATTATGATAAATATATTCTTGATTTTTCTGTTCTTTTTTAAAAAAAGTTTTACATTTTAAAAAATGTCATTTCAAGGCCGATTGAAGCGGTACATGCCTCTACTCCTAGCATTTGGGAGGCTAACGCAGGAGGATTACAGGTTCAAAGCCAGTCTGGGCTACATAGTGAGTTCAAGTTTAGCTTTGAATCTGCATTAAGACACAGTCAAAACAAAACAAAACTCTCTTCTGAGAGCTTTTAAAGTGGTTTTCAACAGTGGGTTATAAAAAACATTGTGATAAACTAGATTTCATACAATGATATGCTGTACATAGTTGGAAACTGTGGGAACAGGTACAGACTAAACATCTGTGCCCCTTTAAAAACTTATGCACTGAAATCATGAGTCCCAGTGCGGTGGTTTTAGGAGAGGTTTTTGCCTTTTCAGTTTATTATTATGGACTTGGGTAGAGAGGTTGTGAGGTTCCCGTGAGGACCAGAGTAAGGCATAGACTTCTGTGAGCAGGAAACAGGCCCTTACCAGTCACTGAAGTTGGAACCTTAATCTTAAAATTCTTAATCTCTGAAACTATGAGAAATGCATTTCTATTATTTATAAAGCCATTTTCTCAGTGGCGGTTTGTTACAGCATGTTGAACAGTTTATACAAAACGGGGCTACGGCGAAGGACAGCTCATATTTACTGGGCTGCACTATTCCCAATGCCTTCATGTTTCTTACAGAATGGTAGGCTCCAGTTCTTTCAGCCTTGCTTTGGCTGATTTCCCATGGTGTTGGAATGATAAAATAGACACGAAATACCCCACACCAGGAAGGAAAGTATTAAATCACCAAATGAGTCAAAGATGGGCTTGCAGGCTGTCCAGACAGAAAAGCAGCTTTGCTAGGCTGGCCTCAGGCTAATGAAGGAGAGGGGCTGAGGCCACCTGAGGGACTCTGTTGTTGGCTACCTGCCCTAGAGGAGAGGTTGAGGACTTTGCCTTCACCTTCACTTAAGTGGGAAGGGCTCCAGAGGACCTCTTGGTGGGGGTGTCTGAGTCTCTGGAACTTAAGGATGCACGGGAGGAGGTGGTCTTCCAAGCCAAGTGACTCTGGGATGGAACTGCCAGCACCTTTGTAAGAAATTCCATCCAGAGGGCAGATAGCTTGACTGGTAAGGATTCCCCAATTGAGAATGCACTCTGGGATCTAGAGGAGAGAGCCATGGCCAGAATGGTGGCTTGCAGCTAGAAGGAGGGGCAGGAAGTGGGGGGGGGGTAGCGGGCAACTTCGAGCTTCTCACTCCACAGATGTCACAGCCAGGCCCTAGGATACAGGACGGGTAGGGTGGGAAAGGCTTTATACAAGGCTATACCGAGTTTAGATTACTATACCGGGCAGACTTTTAATTACTATAATGATCAGTTTCTGATGGGAAAACTTCTCTCTTTGTACTTCTGCAAAGTGATGAGATTGGCTGGAATTCCACCCAGCGCAGGGAAAGAAGAGACCACAAGGCAGGAGTTTGCTGAGGGAGGGAGGAAACATGGTGTTCGTATGGGACTGCGGATTCTCTGGGTTCTACAAAGTCGTTTACTGAACACATTACACATCTAATCCTTCCAATAACTCCATGATGTAATCGCTTTGCTATTTGCTTTTTACGGACAGGGAGACTGATACTCAGAGGAAAGTTAAGTCATCTATAGGCAAAGTTTCACAGAGAGTGGCTGGCGGAGCCAAAGTTGAGGCCCAGGCAGTCTCCTGTGGTGTCTAAGCAACCCAGAGTCAAAGTTTAAAACTCAACCAGGAGTCAAAACACCGGCTTCCATTTCAGAGATCTGCTTTAATTCTTGACATATGCATATGTAAGATATGCAGGTATATTTACTTATATCATATGTATGTAACTTAAAGGTATGCCTTCAATATAAGCTTCATATTAGGAAGATTGATCATACTTTAGTGTTGCACACAGACTCGAGGTAGAATTCTGTGACCGTGTGCTCTACTTTAGAATTTGTTGGGGCTTCAGAGATGGCTGGGCAGTTATGAGCACTGGCTGCTCTGCCAGAGGACATGGGTTCAACTCTCAGTACCCACATGGCAGCGTACTTCAACTCCAGTTCCAGGGGATCTGACACCCTCACACAGATTATACATGCGAGAAAAACACCAACGAACATAAAATAAAAAAGAAATAAATGACTTAGAATTTGTCACCACAGACTCTATCTTTTGTCCCTATCTTTTGTCTGGAGTCCTTTTGGCAAAATTGGTGACCAAACCACAGGCTTTACCCATGCTAGGCAAACCCTCATATATACCACAGAGGCGTTTTTAAATTATAAGTCACCTGCTCTAAATATCCAAATGCGGGCTTTGTGTGGACACAAGTATTCAAATCTATTGGTATATCCCAAGGAAGACAACATCTAGGTCACATGGTAAGAGTGTTTAGGTTTGTAAGAAGTGGCCAGATGCAGTGTTTGAAGGGTTCCCCTTGCTCTACACCTGCACCAGCGTTTGTTGCCATCAGTGTTTTGCATGTTGACTGTTACATCAAATGTGTTGTCTTAGCTCATTGTTTCCCCTTGGAACTCCTTGATGACCTACGATGACAGGCATATATCCTTATCACTTGCAAGTCTTATTTAGTATTATAAGATGTCTTTTGTGCTTTCTGGATTTCCGATACTTTGACATTTGCGACTTGGCTGATCCCAGAAAGTCCCTCCTCCCACCTTGCTGTGCAGGAGTGGTCAATCCCAGAGTTAGAAAATAACTTGCTTTAGAACGTGATTTTCATCTTCAGATGAACCACTCAGAGGCCACGTAGCCATCACTTCTGCTATTAGGTCATCACACTCGGTGTCACTACTTCTGTACTCTATAATTACCCCCAGAGTTAGGTCCAGGACAGCTGGAGGCAGCCCTAATGCTGACAACTTGCTGAAGGAACTTGATCAACCAATCCTAAGTCTAAATGATTGCCCTGCTCCTTCATTTCCATGATCCTTCCTCTCTCGTTCCTACAACTTTCTGACCAACCTTGGTGTTTCTTATATGGCCACCTTGTGTGTAGTGTGGTGCCACACCTCCAGGAGCTTATGTATGATAAGCCATGTTTCCTTCCTTCCTTCCTCCCTCCCTCCCTCCCTCCCTCCCTCCCTCCCTCCCTCCCTCCTTCCCTCCCTCCCTCCCTCCCTCCCTTCTTTCCTTCCTTCCTTCCTTTTAGATTTATTGGTTTATTATGTATACAGTATTCTGCCTGCATAGATGCCTGCAGACCAAAAGAAAGCACCAGATCTCATTATAGATGGTTGTGAGCCACCATGTCGTTGCTGGGAATTGAACTCAGGACCTCTGGAAGAGCAGCCAGTGCTCTTAACCTCTGAGCCACCTCTCCAACACTGTTAAACTATTTTTTCAATGACAGTTATCTCCCAGTTTGTTGGTCTCCTACACTCTATTAGCGAAGCCTACATTTCAGGACAATGTATAGGTCATCCATATATATATATATATATATATATATATATATTTTTATTATGTTCTATAGATTGTTTTTATTTTCATATTAAAAATTACCATTCTACTTAAAAAGTAATGCTACAATCCAGGATTGTTATACACACAGTAAACCCAGCACTGGGGCCCAAGAGGATTGCAAGCTTGAGGCAAGCCTGGAAGATACAGTGAAACACAGGGTCAAATTCTAGCCAGACGATCCACCAATCAATCTCCCAAATTCCATAGAAATCAAAAATCAGCCCAAAGTCATACTACCAAGCTCAGGGACCAGAATGACTCTTATGCTATGCTTTCCTATATGTTTTCCAGAGAAAGAACCAGTACAATTGCAAGGGTCATTGGAAAATTCCTGGGATTCCATTTTTTAGGTTTCTACTCAAATAAAAATTAGAGCTAAGTCATTTGAACCTTCTATTGATGGAAGCAGCAGTCTGTGTTGTCAAATTCACTGAGGTTCTTGACATTGTAGGGCATGGCCACAAACCCTGTGAAAGTTGATAGTCTGATAGGAATGTCAGGTTAGTTACAGTTTAACAGCTTAACACTGCTGAACATGTCCAAAGTTAAGCTAAAAGGGCTTTTTGCTGCTGTTGCAATCCTTGAGTGTCATTTACAACCATTCAAAATTAATATTTAACCAAGCTTATATAAACATATGTAAGGGTGTAAATGGATTGACTTGGCCCTTTGATGCCTGCTCTCTGGAGCAGGTGCTAAAATGTGCCGGAGTTCTTCAGATCTGATTTCCTAGAGAGCATAGAACAAGCAGGGGAAATACACTTTTAATAAAAGTCCTATTTCTTAATAAATCATAAAAGTGTAAAAAATACCTCCTTATTCATTGTGTTCTCATCAGCTAAGTACACAGCAACAGTATCTCGGAGAACTCTTTGATAGAGTGGAGATGCTGGGTTTGTGTGGTCCAGTGTGGCAGAGTCTTTGAGAGAGAGAGAGGGGGGGGGGGGGAGAGCTCTGCTCTGGATTGCCGAGCTGACAGTCCTCTATCACATGCTAGGTGGTCTCATCCTCTATGTGAGTCTAAAACTCGTGCATAAAATCCCTGCCTCAGGACAATGGGGGCTATTATGGTGTTATTGATCCTTCCAGTCTTTTTTTTTTTTGCTGAGCCTGCATCTTCCTGAGTGTGATATTAGGGATTATCCTAAGATTAAACTACAGCTGGGTTGTATGTCGCAGTGTCTTCTGTGCTATCAAAATGCTGCGGTGAACACATTGCTCCACCCGTAGGTTTCTTTCCCAAAGTCTAACAACTGGTGCTCGCCCATGGCATTTCATTTCCTAAAACATGACTGTTGGGGGGCTGGAGAGATGGGTCAGCGGTTAAGAGCACTGACTGCCCTTCCAGAGGACCCGGTGTTCAATTCCCAGCACCCACATGACAGCTCACAACTGTCTAAAAATCCAGTTCCAGGGGGTCTGACACCTTCACATCAAGGCACATAAAAAAATAAAGTCAAATAAATCAAGCATGCTTCCCGGGGATCCTGTGTTAAGAGCTGCACACGAATTCCATACTTAAAAAAAAAAAATTACTGTTGGTTCTAATAGCAGCTGTCTCCTTCCCGTCACGTCTCTATGTGGCTTTCTGATGCTACTTGAACCACTTCTCCACAAATCAGCCCTGTAATGCACTGTAAATCCCTAGAAGGCCAACTTAAGAACCACTAACCGCTGGGCTGCCCTGTTGGTGTACCATCTTCCTTTGAGATGACCAGACTTTAGATTTGAAACTGAAGTTATTAGCTGGGTCTCCTGATCTAAATTAACATCTGCCTGATCTTCTAGTACGGGGGTAGAATCTAGGAACAAGGAGGGACGTGATTTCAGGCCTGAAGCAGACAGAAGCCCTTTGAGATGACTTGGAGAATTTCTGAAGACTTACAGCTTCCCAGAATGGTAGGCAACCTCTAGTCAAGGAGCAAATGTTCAAATTGTTCATCGTGCTCAGAGTCACTTAGTTTGGTTGAATTCTGAAAGTCTTTGAGTTCATCAGCACGAAAAAGGAATTTTCCTTGGACGTACCGCGTGACTCACACTCGCGTTGTGCAGAGGAGATAGGATGGGCAGTGCACACACTGTTCTAGCCAGGGACTTAACTTGGCAGCAGGAAGGAAAGCAGGAGCTTCGACTGGCTGCAGCATTGGGAGTAAACAGCAACATTCCTTAGCCTGCACGTTCACACACACATACCCCTAAACATCTGAACACCTACGGGGACTCTCCTTGTTAAACCGGAATCCCACTGGCGAGCCGATTGATTCGCCTGTCTGCTAACTAATTCCACACTAACAGCCTAAATTAAAAGTTAATGAAACACAGCCAGGGCCCCATTAGGCTTCACATGTAATGATATTTCATGACCAAAAGGAAAAAGGAAAAAAGGAAAAGCCGGGGCTTCATTAAAAGGGAAATGTCTGGGAGAGCATTTGGCTCTGGAATGCGCCCACAGCCCAAATATCCCTGAGTTCAGCCTGGGTCGCCTGCCAAGTCTCCGGGAAGCTGCTTCAGAGTCGAAAGAGAAATCCCCATAGGTGTCCTGAGCAGACGGACCAGAGCTCACAGGGCCGTATTGTTTGCGGCTCTGCAGGGTCTGCTTGGGATGAGGGACGTCTGCTGGAGTGGACTACTGTGCACTTAACAACTTCACACCCTGTCTTGCTAGGAAACTCGCACGTGACAGCACTTCTAAGGAAGCAGGAGCGGGAGAAACCTACTGTCCCCAAGTCGCCTCCCGCTTGCCTTAAACGGAGGTGCAAGGACAGTCAGAATGGACTGCCTGGCTCTCCTTTTACCTGAGTCTCTGCCTCGACGCTTTGATGGTTGCTTCTGGGACTGGTGGCTCCCAAATCTGTCTTATACTCCAACCCAGGTCCCCGCTACCTTCACAGGACTGGGAGTTTGAGCCACTGCCGGCAACACTGTGCAGAGACTGACAGAGCGTTCTGTGCGCTGTCATTGCTGTAGACTTCTGGGAAGTGTCTTCCCAACCAAACCCTGTCTCTACCACCTGTGTTTTTTTGATTCATACGTGCGTGACATTTATTATGTACTAGGAACCGTCTTGAGTGTTTTACAAATATTAACTTATTTTTTTGCATGCGCACATCTCCGTGTACGTGTGTGAGCACACACACACAGTTCAGATGTGGCCATTGGTAACTTTTCTTTTATTGCTTCTCTGCTCTGTTTCTTTTGTTGAGACAGGATTTAGGGTAGCCCAGGGTGTCTTTGAACAGGGTCAAAGTTGACCGTGACCATATCCTCCTGACTCTACATAACTGCTGGGATCACAGCCACATACCATCGATCCTGTTTTATTTAATACTGGGTACTGAATTTGGGGCTTCATGCATTTTAATCCAGCCTTCTATAAATGAGCTATATCCAGCCCCACGTTATTTTTTGAGACACAATTCCTTCCCTGAACCAGGGGCTCACCTATTTGGCTAGTCTGGCTTTTCACATGGTGCTGGGGATCTCAGGTCCTCAGGCATTCAAGGCAGACACTTCACCAACAAACCCATCTCCCTAGACCCATTAGATAGTAATGTTTAAAGTCCTCATCGCCACATTTTCCAGAGCCTCTAATGATGCCCAACTTCTGGGACAAGAGGCAGAGCTGCCTCACCTTGCCATGGCCTGTTGCGTTCTCTTGTTTTCCTTTAAATATTATTTTGTCCTCTGAACGTCTTTGTTCCCATTTTTCCGAGTCTCTTGAGGTCTCTGCTCGAATGTCCTCCTTTCCCTGTTCTCTACACATCAGTGTTGGAGGCTGAGCCTTGTCCAAATCACTGATCCAATGCTCGACCCTGTATTCTCTGTAGTTTTGACTTAAAAATGTGTCAGATGGACTCCCACTAAGTATCACAGCATCTAATGATCACAAACCAGTGGTTTTCTTCATCTTATTCCATTCTTATATTGTTTAAGGCCCTAAGAGCTAACTGTCAAAACATCACATTTTATGGGTTTTTCATTACACACACACACACACATACACACACACAAGGGTACGGGGAAAGATTTGTGGTTCCTTTTTAGGTATGTTAATATGTTAATATAATTTTGGTGTTTAAATAGAATTCATTTTGAGTACTTATAATGTAAATCCATTTCTTGGCTCTTTAAAAACCACATCCACGCAGGCTTGTACACTTTCATTATATAGCCTCGGACTGTGGACACTTTCCACAGGTAACTACCGGGTCTATCCGTGGCAACCTTTTCCCAATGACTACCTGCAGCAGCAGGGAAAAGAAGGAGGTAGGGTAAGAGAGAATACTGACTCATTTCGTGCAGGGGAAAAGAATCTCAGAGACCACAATAGAGTAGCTAGATTGAATAGAAGAAAGAAATTGGTAAAATATTTACTTAGCTTCAGAGTTTTCACAAGGCTGAGACGAAGCCAGACAGATGTGAGTTTTCAGGAATCATCGCTGTAGGCAGCACACCTCAAGTTTTCTCCCAACAGCATGGGTGGGATAGGCAGGAAAGTTTTTAAACTACCTCGACTCCACAGCAATGAGGAAATGATAACTGGCATTAATGAAATAATATGATAAGTGTACAGTGGCTACACATCAAGAAAAAGAGGCATGGCAAGAATTACATTAGAAAGCAAGAGCGAAGGGAGGCAAAGGCACAATGACCAAGGCTGAATGGGGACGATGTCTACTGAGACCTAGAGGCTCTGCGTTGAGAGCACTGTAGGGGATCATTCTGGAGACAAGCCACTGATTATAGGCATCACAGAAGCTCCTACAGGACTGCAGTTGCTGCAGCAAGGGAAGGTAGAATTTGGCAGAGCAGAGTTTTCTGTGTGGTGCACCAATGGATGGCTAAGAAGTCACAAAATCTGATGTGTTCGTGAGAAGAATAAAAGTCTCTTTTTCTCTCAGTGTTTGTGTGAATTTGTGTGTGTGTGTGTGTGTGTGTGTGTGTGTGTGAGAGAGAGAGAGAGAGAGAGAGAGAGAGAGAGAGAGAGAGAGAGAGAGAGAGGATTCTTTGTTTTGGATTACTACAACAAGAAAAAAATATGTATTTTAGCCCTGAAATGTAATTTGGGGTACTGTGATAGTATGGATCAGCCACTGTGGAACCCACAATCCACAGGAGATTAGGAAGAGAAGACAGTCTGATGTCTGGTGTTTAACTTTAGAAAAATTCACACGATCCTGTTACTTCATGTTGGATTCTTTCACAATGTCTCCCGAGTGCCAATAAAATGAATGACTGAAAAACTGAATGTCACTGTATTTTTCAAGTGTAGATTGCAGGTCCTAATTTCCTCAGTGAGTCATGTGAGCGTGGCGAGTTGTCATTTCATCTTTCTGAACTCAGTTTCTCATCTGTAAAATGTAGATAATCTTTGACAGGGAGTGTAGAATAAATGATCTTCTATTTTGAGGCATTTAAAATAGTGCTTCACTGCTAGGCAAAAACTGTCATATAAATATTTATTATTTGTATCTACCATGTGCTAGCACCAGAAATCCAAACATCACCAAGGACAGCTCAGTCCTTAGGGAATTCAGCAACAAAAACCATTGCTGTGAGCCACGGTATGCCACCCAAGCACAGACAGACACGTTAGCATCTACTTTGATGTTTTATGTTTGTACTCTAAGTCCCATAAGTAGGATAAATACAATGACTATATTGATTACACTAGGTGCTTCATTCGTCTGTCTTAAGCTATGGCAGAGTTATAAGTTGTATTGTTTCCTTAGAGATTAGGATGCTCTTTCAGAGACGGTTGGGTGATGTGTCTGTTCGAAAGTGCCCAGACTCCCACCCAGGAGGGCAGAAACAGAGATGATCTCACTTACCATCTTTTACGACGAAACACAATACAACACTAACCAAACAACCCAGAGATCACAGCATGTGGAGACGTATCTACCAAAACACATTCAGGAAATATTGGCCAGGCAGAGAGTTCTCTTACCATCCATCTTCCCCATTTTCTTTTCCTTGTATATCCCTCACTGTGCCCTCTCAAAGTCCGTTCACCAGACCCACAGTGGACTAGAAAGGATAATCGGAGGTTGAGGCTCGTCTGTCGGCCCCCTCTAAGTTCTTCAGAGCTGATTAGGAAATACCTTGAGAGCTCTGTAAGCCATAGGAGGGGCGTTTGCTGTCCCTCCAACCCAGCTGTGTCTCTGAATTACAGTGCCGGGACAGTGACTCAAAGAAGAGACAAGGCTCCACGTTGAGTGCTTCTTAGTCAGTGGTGCAGGAGCAGAGTCCTCAAGTCCCCAGCTGTACCCAGTGCCACAACATCTGGGCTTCTGTGATGAGGCATTGTCTCAGAGGAAACAAGGTACTATTGAATTTGTGTAGGAGCAAGGACTTTTTTAAATGTATAAGGAGAATAAAAGGAAATACGCTGTTAGGTTAATGCCACTCTTGTTACTTTTCTCTTGCTGTGATGAAATACCGTGACAACAGCAAAGAGAGAGGGGGCTCTATTTTGGCTTGTAGGTCAGGATGGGATACAGTCCACCATGACAGGCGAGGCAGGATAGGCCAGGATGACAGCAGGGGCATGAGGCCAGCTTATGACAGGCATCAACAGTCAGCAAACAGAATAGGAAGTGGAGCCATGCTATAAGACCTCAAAACCATAGCAAATATTCTCTTCAGCTTAGCATGAAGATAAAATGTTATCAAATCAGATACAACAAAGTATATGATGGTTACTACATGGCGTTGATGTGGGACTCTCCTAAAAAACATAGAGGTTTCTGGGGATGGTGCTTCACACTTGTTATTCTAGTGCTTGGAAAGTGGAGGCAGGAGGATTTCTGTGCATTTGATGTAAGTCTGAGCTACACGATGAAGTCCAATTTTAACATCTGAAAAATCAATTGTAATTCACTGTGTTCTTAAAACCTATATGATTATTTCAATAAAGGTTGGGGAAAGGTTATGACTAAATCCAGAATCCCAACAAAAATAAAAACCCCAAATCCCAAGTGAAGTAGCAATAGAGTTGAGCTTCATTAACTGATAAAGGGGACCTGTGAAAATCCTCAACTAACATTAAACTTAATAGTGAAAGACTGAAGGTCTCCTCCTCACAAGGCAAGGGTGTCTGCTTTTAACACTGATGGTCAACATTTTCCAGAAGGTTCTGACCACTGAAATATGGCAATAAAAATGATGGCAGTGTTCTAGTTTGGAAAAAAGGAAACAAGGCTTTGTGCCAACACCATTGTGTATGCAGAAAAGCCAACAAAAGGTGGTTAGAATCAGGGATGTAGTTTAACGAAGTAACATATTACAGAATCAATATGCATGCAAATTAATTATAGTCTTAAACACAAGATATGACACAACCAGAAATTGAATTTATTTATTTACTGTTTTTTGTTTTGTTTTTGAGACAGGACCATGCAGTCCTGGCCTGTCATCTAGGGTACCCTTGCTCTCCTGTCTCTGCCTCTTGAGTCATGGGACTAAGGTATGTGGTGCCATCGCCAGGCAGAAACTTAGACATAAAAATCATTTCCAATGCCATAACCTTGTATCACGTGCCTATATAAATGATTAAACAAATAACTAAATCCAACACAAGATGCAGATGATGGCTACAGTGTAACTATGAGCAGAGTGGAGACAACTCTAAGAGGTGACCACATGGAGAGGTATCCTTAATTCACAAGGGAGAACACTCGCAGCTTTAAACATACCGCTTCTCTCCTCCTGTAAACATACTGGTGTCAGCAAACTGATACATAGATTCAGCACATTTCTGGTGGAAACTGATAAGCCAGTTCTAAAACTTGTAGCAATGCGAAAAGATTCATAGAAGCCAAAACAGTGTCAAAACAGAGCAAAGCTCAGTATCTCACACTGTTTGATTTTAATTTGCATTATAAAGCCATGATGACCAAAACTGTAAAATATCAGCATAAAAAGAAAGACAAACAGACCAATGGAATGAGACCTAGGGGGTGAGGCTCCTATGCTCAAAGGATTCCTCACAGTTAGAATTAAAGGAGAAAAGAGGCTTTAAAAGAAACAGTTCTAGAACAACCTGATACACAAACAAAAACAGACTACATATATCAAAATCTTCAACCAGCATCCCCGGACAAATGTTTACTGAAAATAGACCCAACCTCTGAACAACGGTAGGAGATCAACCACAGTGAGAAACTGGGGTGAGGTGGGAGCGGTGGGGCTGGAGAGGTGGCTCAGTAGTTAATAGCTCTGCCTGCTCTTCTAAGGACTCAGGCTCAGTGCCCAGCAGCCACCCAATGGTCCACAACCATCTCTAACTCCAGATTTTGAAACGGCACCATCTCTGATGGGGAAACTGAAAGAAAACCTCCCGATTCTGAGACAACATTTGGAAAGTACAGGCTTTGTAGAGGGAAGACAAATAATTCAGTTAAAAACCAGGCAAGGGCTATCAAAGGCATTTGGCTAAGGAAAACACATAGGGGGGTGGGGAGGTGGGCAAAAGCACCCAGCGGAGATGTTTACCTCACAGGCATTGGGAAAGCACAAATTCAACTGTAACACAATCTCATTACCCACACATTTAAATGCCTAGATAGTAAGAAAAACTGATGGTACCAATGTTGGTTTTGACACATAAGAACTGGAGATCTCAAGCAATGTTTGTGAAAAACTGAAGTGAGACAACCCTGGCAGTGAAAATTTTTTTTAAAAGTTTTGCTTCTGTGGACTTAGCTAGGCATACCACTCCTGTTTTGTTTTTTACCCTGGCGAAAAAGCCTAAGTCAATCAAATGGCTTTACATGTGACAATAAGACAAACGTTAAATCGACGGTAGTTTAACTAATAGCTGAATGGATAAAACAAACTATAACTTGGCAATAAGATGATATAAATAAAGCTAAGTTCAGTGAGAATGAGGGTCTGAAGAGATGACTCAGTTGGTCAAGCATAAGAAAGCCCAGAGACCAGAGTTCAGATCTCTGAACTCAGCCTGTGGGAAAGACGGGTGTGATGTTGTCCATCTTTAGCCCTAGTGTTGTGGAGGTGGAGGGGGTAGATCTAACAGTGAGCTCCTGGTTCGGTGACAGACCCTTCCCAGTGATGGAGTCAATTCATGGTGACCACTGGTCTCTTCATACACGCACATGCATGTGCTCCTGAACACACGTGCATTCACACACAATGCACACACGCAAGAAAAAAATGAAATGCTTACACACACACACACAATTCAAGATCAAAGTCATTATGCTGAATGAAAAAGGAAGACCAGGAAAGGAAGCACACGCCTTGTGATTCCCTTTTCATAAATCTCTAGAAAAAAATGTAAATAGACATATAGCGATAGCATAGAAAGGGATGTGGGGGAGGGGAGAGGAAGGATGACAGAGATCTGCGGGAATATTAGAGATGATGCGCACACTTTCCAAGGCTGCATCCATGCAAACCGTATCCGACTATCTACACGAAATACGTGCTGCGGGTTGCATGCCACTCAACCTTTCGAAAAAGGTGACAGTACACCTGTAATTAAAACATTCCACAGGAGTCCGAGGGTTTGGCTCGGAGGTTGAGCCTGGTTGCTGGCAGGAAGCCTTGCATGGCCTTGAGTGGATCTGCAGCCCAAGGGGAGCCTTACCAAGGATGTGAGGACTGGAAGTAAGATTAATGCTAACAATGGCAAGGCCAGGGTCACGGGGCTTCTGGGACATGTGTCAAAGTTCTCGTTCTTGAGCTGTGTGGTGACGTAGGGCCCTTGTCTTACATTCCTTCATTACATATGCATATGCATATATATGAATTCTTCATATGCGTTCTTGTTGTTTCATGTGGTTTACTTTTAAAATCAAATATTTTTTTTCTCAAAATAAAACAAGAAAGAAAGAAAACAATGGCTTGAGGAGGGAGCACATTTAAAAAAACGTGACTCAGCTAGTGATAGGCACATTTCCAACTCTTGTCCTCGGAGCTATACAATGCTGAGGAAAGGGAAATTGAAATGATACGTGGTTCAATTGAAAATGAAGTTTTAATAAAATAGACTCCTGAAATGTCCGGAGCATTGAAGGCACACTTCCTAAATCTGAGAATGAGAAGGGAAGCTGACTAAATACTATCTCGAGTTGGGTGTGTACCTATGACCTTTCAGACCACGCGGGAGAGCAGCCAGGAAGGTGGGCAGCAGGAGGGGGTGGGGCATGGACGATATCACTGCCGTCAAGGGCGAGAGGAGAAGTTACACACAGACAACCTCAGGAGGTCTTGGTGTCTAAGATGAAGTCTGGGATTAGGACACAAGAATGGCTTACGGCACAGCCTCTGGAATCTACTCCAGTTGTGTGTCTGTGGTCTTCCTCACGGATCTCCCACGATGCGAAATACCGAGAGACATAAGGGAGGCAATGCCCACCTAGTGCTAACTACCATGCCAGACAGGCTGTGGGCACCCCAGTAATTATTGCTGGCATGTTAAACCTGTACACTTCAGATCCTGCTATTGAGTCTTAGTGGTCAAATAAAGACACACAGTTTTTAAAGAGACTTCATTGTATTCGAGCTTGGATTGCATAGAAATCCTTGCCAGTCACAGATTTGGAGTGTATTTTTCAGTCTTGAGGTTTGCTGTCCCTAGGACTTGAGTGGATAAGGGTGGGCTCCGTTGGAAGGCACCAGCTTCCAGTTCTCAGAGTCCAAACAAATCCAATTTCATGGTACCAGTATTTAAAGAGAATTCTCTCGCACTCTGAGCTCGTGGGAGAGTGTCACTGGTAGAAGCATAGGTTGGCATGGAGCCACGAGGGTGGCCTCATTCTGAAACACTGGACTTCAGGATGATGTAGGCTGGGGACAGACTCCACACAGGGATGCGGACAGAGTAGCTCTCTCCTTCCACCTCTCCTCTCCTTCCTTCCCCTGCTCACTCCCTTCCCTCCCTTGTTCTTTTTCCCTTTCTCCATGGCACTTAAAGAAACCTCTGCTGTGTGCATGTGTGGTTTATGAAGCAGATTCCAGAACCTTGTGTATGCTAGGCAAATCTTCCATCAGTGAACTACACTCCAGTACACTTCCTTCTGTGTTCATTTATCCAGTACAAATTCCAGAGATGAAGCCGTGGAACGGGTAGATGGGATGTGTTTTTCCACTTGCACGCTGCAGGGGTACCGGGCATGTTTACACAACCAGGGCATGTACACTATGCAGAGTACACAGTTCAAACTGTGCACAAGTATTACTCATAAGCTAGAGACTGTCTCCATACAACAGCTTTCCACTTAACAGTGTCTACAGAAAAGATCAGAGCTCAACCCCAAACTCAGTGTGGTACCCTGGCACTATGTCTTGGGCACCATCACTTTATGACTGTTTGGAGGAACGTTAGTAAGTTTCTGGTACCATTTTATAACGTGAGAGACTTGGAAATACATGCAAATGGCATACCACTAGGGCCAGGGAGACAGCTCAGTGGATAAAGTCCTTGCTACGCAGGTCTGGAGACTGGAGTTCAGATCCTCAGGCCAAGCAAAAGCTGGGGTTGGGGGGCAGCATCTTGCCTGTAATTGCAGCACTTAGTAGGCAGGACAAGGACTCCCTTGGCAAGCTGGCTGGCTAGCTAGCAAGCTGAAACAGTGAATTCTGGGTTCAGCGTGAGATCCTGACTCAGAAAGTAAAATGCTGAGTGTGTAGGAAGACACCCCATGTCAGCCTTTGGCCTACACACACACACACACACACACACACACACACACACACACACATAACCCACCTGCAACCTAACACCCCCACTCCACATCCAAAACCACATTTACAACAATACACATTGCATGCACATGCAAGTACACACACACACACACACACACACACACACACACACACACACACAGATTACAACCAAGACAGAAATAAAAACTGATCATTTGAAGACTGGGAGAGATTAAAACGCTAAGTGTCATCACTCAGAATTATTTGGTGATAGCTTGGTACTGTATGTGAAACTAGAGGTCCAGAGGGTGAAGCCCAGCAGTCAGTGGCATTGCTATCCTTACACTCCCAGCATGCTTAAAACCATTACCCTCTGGGCCGTGATGAGATCATATGCCTGACATACTAGCCAATCTGTTTAGTGGAGGGGATTCTATATGCTAATCAGCCATAAAGTGATGGGCACGTCTTTGCTCATTGTTATTCAAAGCGTGGTTTCGGTTTTTACTGGAAAACAGGTTTCTGCTTACGAAAGCGTATTTTCCCACTCTTGGTATAATCTTTGATGTCATCTTGGGTGTTCTCTAGTGATCAATACATGACAATGGCATGCTCGGTTCCTTACCTATCTCCCAGGTGCTGTGGGGTGGCTCTCCAGACTGCTGAGTAGCGAAACTTTAAAATATCTAGGCCCACCCTTCTGACAAGGACCACCAAAAGTGGAGCCAAGGAGGTTGGCAGAGGCAGGGTGGGTGGGTGGCCCTGAGGGAATCACATGCAAAGAATGCCACAGTTGGGTATATTTGACAGGTGACAGCTAAGAACAAATGCACCCCAACTCTTATCAGCAGACTGCAGATTGTTAGGGTAGAGACAATCTTAATTACAGAACTATCTGTACACTGTATACATCCACTGTTGGTTCCCAAGAGGGCCAGTGTTGGGCTAGCAATCCTTGGGGCAGGAGGAGATGGCTCCCCCACCCTATGTATATGTATAGGTGCATACATTCCAGATTTGGAACAACCGTGAATGTTTAAAGTTTAGGGGAAGAGCATATACATGTTCTTGTTCCTTGTTTTAATTCTGTCCTCAAAATGCATTGAGATGTTTAGTGTGTCCTGCTGCAACAGGCTAGAATCCTTCTATAGCAGATCTAGGGATATCCACCAAAGGTATATGCTGGCTGTGTATGACAAAGACAGTGAAACACGGTATATATTCTATGGATATGTGCTTGTCCGTATGAGTGAGGGTGTGCCATGTTTGCGGAGTGCCTTTTGAAGAGGGTGTTAGGTCCCATGGGGCTGGAGTTACAGGTGACTGTATGAAGTCTCCCATGGGTGCTGGCTTCTGGAGAAGAGCAGCAGGGGCTCATAAGTGCTGAGCCATCTTTCCAGCAAAAATACGTATTTTAAGAATAACTTTAAAAACTTTGGATGAATATCTATTTGTATTGGAGATTTCTGATTTTTAGGAACTTGTTGATTGGCTCCTTACCTCTGGCTATGTAGGAAGTTTACAGTAAATAGGGTTTCTTAGTACAGCTTTGGGCTCTTAAGGGGAATCTGCTTGATTCAGGGTTAATTTTATTCTTTTCTGTCACTATGTAGCTGAAGCTAGTCTTGAACTCTTTTTTTGTTTTTGTTTGTTTGTTGGTTTTTTGAGTCAGGGTTTCTCTGTAGCTTTGGAGTCTATAGCTTTAGCTACTCTGGAACTAGCTCTTGTAGACCAGGCTGGCCCAAACTCATAGAAATCACCTGCTTCTGCCTCCCCAGTGCTGCAATTAAAAGTGTGTGCCACCACTGCCTGGCTCTACTCTTGAACTCTTGCTTCTCGTGCCTTTGCCAAACTGTATGCTGAGATTACAGTAGTGTGCCACCATGTCCATTTTTGTCTAATGCTGGTGATCAAATCCAGGACTGTGGCCATGCTGGGCAACCACTGTGCCAATGGAACTCCGGACCTGGCAAGACTGACTCTGAAAAATTTAGAAGGTTCCACTTTGTTGAAAGAAGGCTGGAAAGCCTCGGAAAGATTTGAAGGCTATGTGAACACGAGGAAGTGAGAAGCTAAGCTTAGACCTGGCTGTTTATTGAGCAAGCCACGCTTCTGTCTGAGCCCTCTTGGTGATGGTCTGTGCAGAGACAGCAGCTCTCTGAGTGTGCATTGGAGTCTCCATGGCTCCACACTCGAAGGGAAGTCGGGGGTGGAGCCTCTGATGGAAGGATGTAGACTCCGCCTTCACTTGCTAGAGATGTCAGAAGCTGAGCCCAAACCCGAGCATTAGCGGATGGGGCTTTAAACAATTGTTTTAGGAGACTGTGTTATTAGTAAGGGAAAGGGGTCACTAGAAAATATTGGCCTTCCGTGACTCAGTTTCTCCTTTGCTCCCGACTCATCTCGGACTTCCCAAGGTCTCCCCTCCAGACCCTTCCCCTGAGTCTCCCGCTGAAGTCTCTTCACTTAACTTGAAGCACTGCTTCACTGGAGTCCAGCAAGAGCAGATTCTGGATGTCTGCCTGCACTCTGTGGGGCTGGTGCAGAAAGCTCTGCACATAGAAGGAAATTTGCACAGGGCCTCATTTGGGAGAGATGAAATATTTCAGCAGCAGTGTTTATGTTCTTGGTCTGAGGATACCTAAAAGCCATTGAGTTTTTTACACCAGGCTTTGAAATGAAAAGACATCCCCCACTCAATGGAAATACAAATCTCGTCCCTCTTGCCCTTCGGCCTCGCCAATGTCATTCTTCTGCATTTTCCTCCTCTCCTTGAGATTTCTGAGTCACCACAGAGGGAGACCCAGTGTGGTGTCTGGCCAAGTTTTGCAGGTTTAGCTTTCTCAAGAGAAGCAGACTTGAAAGGCTTCCTTTCAGGGTTCCCTAAGCTCCACAGACAGTCTGGAGCGGAATCTGTCCTGGGAGCCGTGATCGAGTAGAAGGCAGGACTGCAGCCTGCAGCGGGAGTTCAGAAGGTTAACACCAGCCCACGGCTGTGCTCTGGGTTGTGTGCAGAGGCCAGCCAGGCCTGCCTCTCACAGACCGAGGCCGGCTTCCCAGGCTTCCCAGAAACTGCTACTCTTAACCTTATAAGCCCTGCCCTGTGAGAGACTGGAGCCCGAGATTCCCAGTTGGTTTTCCTCTCGGTCAAGATGGAAGCACAGCAGACAAAGCCAATTTTTCACTGTCACTGTTTGTGGGCAGCCATGTGCACAGTCACACTCCCCTGAGATGAAGTGGGCTTGAAAAATCTGATTTATAGAAGCACAGAGCATAATTTGTTTTTTTAATGGTTGACTGGGTAAAACAGATACTCTTCACTGGAAAAGTCCCCAGCATATTCAGACCAAGAGCACACCATCCAAATGAACTGTTCTGGCCTGATTTACACTAATTTAGTCAATACTTTCCAAACATAATGGGGTCTACATTAATATGCATAATGAGAACAATTTAATAAGCAGACTGGAAGCACATGAGTCATGGACACAAGCAGTATAAGAAACTGTTAAGAAGCTCGTTTCCCTGCAATCAAATAGAGCATGGTTCTGCTTCTTTCTCTGGGCTTAAAGCTGACCTGCTGTCAAGCCTTGGAGCTATGACATAGGGCTATTACTGAGAGCTTTAGGAGGACTTATCACAGGGAAAGGGACTGTCTTAACTCTTCCTCCTCAACATAGCTTTTGCATGCCATTGTTTTGAGGAAGTATGGCTTGTCCTTCGACTGCAGCTCTTAGGCTAGGACTTGATCTTGGTCAGGTATATTCAAAGAGTTAGAACTTCATGTGTTGTAAAAGAGCAGTGTCAAAGACCAATAGCGTCACTCACGGTGGCTCATGCCTGTGGTTCTGGCTTTTAGGAAGGGGAGGAGGCAGGAAGATAGGAAGAGCTTGCGACCAAGGAGGGCTACACAGGGGGACTCTGACTGGAGAACAAGCAAACAAAAACCAACCAACCCAAGAATACACCAAGTTAGCAGAGACAAAAGACCAAGATGACAATGAGAGACTGTAATAAGACAAATCAGACTAAGCTCCTGGAAGAGGCGACATTTGGACGGTGGCCTGAACAGTGAAGAAGACTTCTTCAAAAAGCAAATGAGGGAGATAGGGATGAGTCTAGATTTGGGGAAATATGGAAGCAGGAAGCATACCGAGTGAAGATGGCCAATGGGTGATGACCAGGCTAGAGAGATGGTTGCAATAAAGAGAGACTTGTCAAGGATTGAAGGCTTCTGCAAAACATTTGTAAGTTAGGGCATTTCTGGGTCCTGTAATTTTGGGGACTATTTTTCATTTTTTATGAATATGAGCTGTTACTTGTACAATGAAGGAGTGGAAATTATTGATGGTGAATGCATAGAAGAGAAGTTCATGAGAAAGGACCCTGTAACTCAAGAGGATTGGAAACACAGTCCATGCCGAAGACATTGGTGGCAGCCCAAAGAATAAAATAAACACTACCCTAAGTACAAGAAGGGACAAGCGAGATGGCTCAGCCAGAAAAGGCACTTGCTGCCTGAAGACCTGTGTTCAATCTCTGGAATTCACATGCTTGGAAGAGAGAACCATCTCCCGCGAGCTCACATCTCATCTCCACGTGCACACTGTGGCACGT
This sequence comes from Microtus obscurus, assembly GCA_963919715.1. Lineage (NCBI taxonomy): Eukaryota > Metazoa > Chordata > Mammalia > Rodentia > Cricetidae > Microtus > Microtus obscurus. Next base: position 42,303,360 of record CAWTZC010000297.1, read on the forward strand.
GTGTGCATACACACACACACACACACACACACACACTACATGGATGTCATTTTAAAAATAAATAGTGAGAAAGAAACACAGGGTCTTGATGAAGGGCAAGCTCCTGGACCAGTTTTTTTCTGTCTTTGTGCTCCTTGTACTTATCAGACTCATGCTGACGTGATGCACCCGTCTCTGGGGACCAAGATTTCAAGAGCTTCCTTGGAGAAAGGCTGTCAGAATGAAATGTCTCAAAGCCAAGTCAAAGAAAGAGAACTTAATGTTTCCCTGAGGAGTTTATCCTGAAGAAGAGATCATTTATGGGGTCACCCAGCCACCTTCAAGTCATGTACTAAGCTATAGCACTGGTGAGAAAGAAGGTTACCCACTCTAGTTTTCTAAGTCAGGGTTAGCCCCAATGATTGACAGCTAAAGGAAGGCTAGTTCGGGCTGGATACAGAAACAAGGTCAACAACAAAGCAAATTGTAAGGTACGCTGTTATGGTTAGAAGTGACGGACGCTCATACTAAACAACCTCATGGCTGATGAAGGTAACTCACCTTTGAGCCCTAAGGCAATGATTTTTAGGACCCTTCAGCCAGTCAGGGCAAGGACAAGAGCTGAGCTAGTTCTCAGGCTCCAGTCTGGTACTTCCTCTTCTAGACCTCTTGCTTGGTCTGTGCATTCCTAGGCTAGCAGGCTCCCTGTGGAGGGTGCACGTAGGGAATGTCTGTGAGGGACACGGTGTTGTTTTAAGATGTAGATGCACAGCCGGCTTTCCAGTCTGTATTGCCATGATTTGAGTTTCAGGAAATGGTCTCAAAATTAGAGTTGTGCCAAGTAGCACTCGTCATCAAACAGAAGTCTGGGAATTTGGGGACAATGGCTGGTATGGGAAGAAGGTGGAGGAAATGCCCAATTTCTAAAGATGGCATCATGGTTATTGCTGGCATTCTGTTGTGCCCCCTCCTCCCCATATCTCACACTTGGCAGGAGTCAGGGGTGTGTTGAATGGACAAGAATCCAACTTTCAGCTTGGGTCCCTGCCCTTCTTATTAGGAACTGTGATATCCTCCCAGAAAGGGCCTGAGTCCATACGGGTGTGCCCCACGCTGTGGCAGAATGCCACCTGGAATTTGTCACAGAGCAGATTATAATAACACTTAAAGCATTTTCATTCATTTTGGTCTATGCCAGGAGAAGACTCACTCCCTCTTCCTCCTCCCCACCCCCACATACCACGCTTAAAGAAAGAAAGTAAGGGAAAAAAAACACCCATTGGTAACCCAGCCATTTATTTGGCACACAATCATAGGAAAAGGGCCGAATTGCTTACCTCACCAGCTGCGTATCCAGATCCTGAATCTACACTTGAAAGAGTGTGCGGGACAGGATTTCCATCATTACCAGTGAACTGGAACTGATGAATTCATTAATGAAAAGCTGTTTTCAGGCTACTGTCTGTTCTTCGGGGAGAGATTAGTGTCAGTGGTGTGCCGTAAGTAAACTGTGCACAATCAGAACCTGGGTCTCCCCTGCACAGTGGCTCTGAATTTAACTGTCAGTGAACATGTGATTAAATGAATCTAGGACCAAATCCATAAGTAGATGGGACTGTGATATGATACTGTCTTCATTTTGAGGTTATCTTGTGCTCCCAAGAACCCATTTGACATACATAACGGGGTCCCCTCTTTGGACAAATTTCTTGAGTATTCTTGTCTCAGTTTCCTCCCCCCCCCCACTTAAGTGGCCATGCTTGATCTTTGGTCCCCAGGGCCATGCGTGTTGTGTGCATTCCAAGATGGCTACCAGTAATATTTCACCTTTCCTCCCTTATCTTCCCTCTCTCTTCTCCACTATTGTTCCGTTTACTGAATACTCTCCATCATCAGATAGTGGGCTGTGTTGTGGAATAATCTTTTTGTCCATTGTGAAGATGTGTCACTCTGACCGGTTTAGTAAAAAGCTAATCAATCAATAACTTGGCAGGATTTTCAGGGTAGAGAGGATGCTGGGAAGAGGAAGCTGTGATGTCAGAGATGCAGAGCAAGCACGATGGGCCGGATGGAGATAAGATGATAAGGCCACGAAGCAGGAAGTAAATGAATAGAAACGGGTTGATTTAAGTTGTAAGGGCTTAACCAGGTCTACACTATCAGCCAAGCTTTCATAATTACTAATAAGTCTCCTTGTGATTATCGGGGAGCTGATAGTTCTGACAGGGCTGCTTTATTTTATTTATTTATGTTTTAAATATAGGTCTAATAAATTGTACATGTAAAAGCTCAGAGACTGAATTCCAATCAAGTAGTTTTGTTTTTGTCTCTTTTTACTTCCCCTCTAAGATTTATTTATTTATTTATTGGATAAGGGCTCATATAGCCTGGGCTGGCTTGGGACTCCTGATCCTCCTACCACTTCCAAGTGCTAGAATTAAAAGTAGTGTATGACTCTGTCTCATGTACTAAAGACTAAAGACTGGATACAGGACAGACTGAGAGACAGAAGGGGTTTCAGATATTTCTCTATGTGTGACCTGGGCCTATGTCATGACTCTGAGTCTCAGTTTCCTTGTATGAGGAAATAAGATAATACTAACTACTTTGTAGGGATATTGAGATAGTAAAAGGACCTAGAAATGGAGAATATCAAAAAAGTACTTGGTATAAAATTAAAAACATTCTGTATATTCCATTATAAGACACAGAAATCATTTCACATATTAAAACAATTTAGTGATTCATTTCAACCTCTGAGATTACAATTACAACAAACTGTTCATATAAAGACTGACATTTTTGCCAGGTGTAATGGTGTACTTCTTTAATCCCAGGCAGAGGCAGGTGGATCTCTTTGATTTCCAGGTCAGTCTGGTGTACATCATAAGTTCAGGGAAGACAGTGCTGCACAGTGAGACCATTTTAAAGAGGAGGAGCCAGAGAAAAAAGCATTTTCATCTTTTTAAGTTTAATAGCATGCAAACTCTCAATATATTTAAAATCAGACTATGAGGCAAGTTTTATTTTCCAAATAGAGTTTCATGTGGCTCAGGCTAGCCTCAGACTTTGTGTGTGATTGATGACAGCCAGAAGCTTTTGATGTTCTTGCCTCTGCCTCCTGAGTGTCAGAATTATAGTCGTCTGCTTCCACTGCTTTGGTTTGGGGATAGAACCTAGGCAAGCACTCTACCGCTGGAGAAGAGATCATTTATTTAATCAATCTGCACGTACATTTGACTCTGAGGGCATCCCACAATGTTTATTATTATTATAAATGGACTTTTAATACGTGGCTAGCATATAGTTGATGATGTTTATGATATTTATAAAAATATGAGATTTCTAGATTAGGAGTAGAGTAAGTGGATACTACAAAGAATGAAGTTAAAGCTGGTTCATGAGGAAAGAACCACTGGACTTCTCTTTGGGTCCACAACGACAGAAGCAGAAAGAACACCACATTCTTTTATTGACACAGAATCAAATAACTCCTCAGGTCATGTTTAGCACCTTAAAAAACTTCCAGATACAGTATTGGATCTTTGAAATTCACACAAATCCTCTCAATGCAATTTTTATCTGAGGGAAAGCTTTTGTAGGAAATAAAGCAGTGGTTCAGGAGTATCCTCAGAGAGAACCCAGGAACACAAGGGATCCATCTGTGAGAGTTCCAGTGGGAGAAATGCCATTGCTTGGGCGGCAAAGAGAAAGGTTTTGGAGAGCATCACAAGATGGGCACATTTCAAAGAAATGTGCTCTGGGAAACTTTTCTGTGTGAAAAAGTGAAAACACTTTTTTTTTTTTTCTAGCACAGCCCCGCTCTACTGTACCAACTGTTTAAGAATGATTAAGAAAAAGAACCAGCGAGGCCTTGTTGTCTTGGGGTCAGACTTAAATTTTCTTAACCTAATTCATCTCTTAGCTAAAAGAATGGCAGAGAAGTAGTGGATGTGGTGATGGTGGAGGTGGTGGTAGTGGAGGTGATGGTAGAGGTGGTGGAGGTGGTGATAGTGATGGTGTTATTGTTGTTGGTACCTGCTTCTAATCCCAGCCAGGATGCTGAAGCAGGAGAGCAAAGTTGTACTAGGCACCAGGCACTACAGCAAACTGGGGGCTGATTTGGGCTATAGGCTAGCTTGTGCTACACAGTAAGACCCTGTCTCAAGACCAAAACCAAATAAAAGAATGACTCAGAAAAAAACACGCACTTGTATTTTTTAGGCTGGCCTAGAATTCATTGCAATCCCCCTGCATCAGTACCCTCCCTCAGGGAGGTGTGTACTGGGTTACAGGGGTGAACCATTATACCATAGCTTTCTGCTACTGGGTAGGAGCCATCCCCATTTCTCAGAAAGAACAGAGTCCTGTGGGTCTCAAGGAACGCATGAACTCTCCTCCGAATTCTAAAATAGATCTTCAACAGTTGAGAAAAAAACCAAACAAGAAGCCAGGCATGAATGTTCTGGAGTTCAATATTAACAGCTAGACATTTGAGAGAGAAAATAGAACAGTCTTTTCTTGGTATTTGAGTATATTCAGAACCAATTTTGGACACCGAAGCCCAAAAAATTGCTACAAATGTTGACGTGTGAGCCAGATTCCAGGCGGGACTCAAGGTCCTTTTCAGAGAGAATCAGCGAAAAGCCTGGCCCAGGGAAACACCTTGCTGGGAGACTAGGAGGGATAGGAGCACAGCACGGGTGAAGCTGCTTTTGTCCCAGTTAACCAGCTTTTCCTGTCGCTGTAATACAATATCCCGACAGAGGCTACGTAGAGGAGAAAGAACTTATCAGAGCTCATAGGAAAAATCGTGACACTAGGAGCTCGAGGTGGCAGCTTCTCACGTAGGACCCACAGTCAAGAAGCAGAGGGTGAAGAGTGCTCATGTCAGCGCGTTTGCTCCTTTTTATAAAGTCCAGGTCCCATCCAGGGCGTGACTTCACCGGCCTCTACAGTGGGTCTTCCCACTTCCGTTAACCCCATCAAGATAATGCCTGGAGGCTGGGTCTCCTAGGAGATGCTGGATAACTGATTCTAACCATCTTGTGTCACCTCTTGGTGCATTCCATGCCTCACAAGGACAGGAGGGAGGAAGAAATAAAGGGGACCTTGGAAAGTTGAGGCAGGTCAGGGGAAATCCAAAATCAGAGAAAAGCCCGTAGTACAGTTGGGCACTTGGAAGTAGGTCACTGAGCCTCCAGCCAAAGGCAAAGATCATTCGTGTGTCTTGGCTCTGTGCCTCTCCCCACTGTTCATCACCAGAGCTCTAATGAGGGAGGCACCGAAGGGAACAGATGTTCCATTAGCTGAGAGAGGAGGAGGCTACAGCCTCGGCAGGCCTGAGCTGAGATGGAAGGCAGTGTGAGTACAAAGCGTTCCCACCATGAAGATGCTCTCCAGAAGCCGCTGCCGAGGAAAGAGGCATCTCTGGACCCCAGACCTCTTCTCAGTGAGGTTCCTGAGGGTTAGGGAGGTTCCTGAGGGAGGCGAGGATGGGTGGGGTCCTGCGAAACTCCATAAGAAAACATCGTAGAGATTGAGTTAGCCGAAAAAAGCGTAGGTTAGCAGCAGGGAGTGACTCGGTTACCTTGACTCAGTGAGTTGAGGCCTATGTGTTCAGGTAGAGAAAGTTAAGTTTGTATATTATGAACAAAGGTATTTTTCAGGGCCTGGGTTCTCGTGTGTACTTTAAAAACTAATTTTACACAAATACCTAGCGAATTATTGAACTGGGGGACTGGAGAAAGTGTAAAATTGGTAGAGTCAGTGGAATGAAATAAATACCATTTTAAGCCTCTGATGTAAGAAATCCATTTGTATAGGCCTAGCTCACTGAGCTACAGTCTAGCATGTATTTTTTTTTTTTCTGAGACAAACTAGGGATTTAAACTATGCACAAAGTGGGGAATGTGGGAGGGGAAAAACCCATTTTCAAACATTTTAAATTTACTGTTCGTGGTTACAAGTTTCCTTAGGAGACATAATATTTTTTTTCCTCTTTTCTAAAAAAAAATAATTTGGACTAACCTCAGAAAAGCTGGGTTTAATGTTTCTCAGCCTGTTTCCAAGCAGACTAAAATACCAACAAACTCATATCCACAGGGAGAAGGTCCTGCTTCTCCAAAGGAGCATGATTCATGCCGAAGGGCTTACATGCCCGAGATGCAAGACAGGCCTCTGAGCGCAACGTATGGCGTGCACACACCAGAGCGTGGCTGCCTCAGGAGGCTGCCTGGCCTGAGGCTCACTGTGACAGGGGGATCCATGAAAGGAAACAAGAGCAGGAGGTGGGTCCGGTTTCACACTCATTGTGCTCTCCATGGGAAGAGCCTTTTGGCAGCAGCTTTGTATGTCAATAACTGTGCTTACGAGATTAAAAATAGGCATCGCCAATGTTTTAATCTAAGGTGTAGGCAGAACGGGGCCATCCCATGTCTGAGCCAACAAACCGTCAGATAACAAACACATTTATGTGTGGAAGAGTGTGTTTAAATGGTGAGTGGTTACGGTAGTTAGCGTGTGTGAAAGGATCTTTTGAATTCCACAGTAGTCTGATGATAGCTGTTACTATATCTGTCTCTAATTTCCCCTGGTCATTACTCTGATAAGTAACTATATAAGCCAGATGTGTTTGCATCTGGTGGTGGTCTGTCTGGCCAGGGAAAAATGCAGAGGCTTTTAGGTCAAATTACCTATGCACAAATCCTTCTACCTTGAGGCTTGTTTCTATCAGCAAAAAGAGCCTACCACTTATGCGAATCAGGAAATGAATGTAAGTTGCTCTCAGGGTATAATATCAAACCATTTTTAAAGGTTTCTATTGTCAGTCCCGATTATTATCTGGGCATATATCTAGAAATGGCACTTGCATGATTCGATATGAGATGACCCTGCTGTTTCTGGACACTGGTGATTCAGGATCCATTGAACATTTCTTTTGGTAACGTGGACTTCCAGGTATCTACCCCGAGAGATTTGGGGACTTGGAAACAGTTCTTTAGGAGCAGAAGTAATCTCAAACCTCTCATATTGCAGACAGCAAAACCTGAGGAAATCAAGACACATGTTTCATTGTTCTGCATTTCCCTGGTAGATGTTCCTTAGAAGATGTGTTGACATTTGCCTTGACCGTGGCTGCTTTTTTTTTGTTTTTATTTATTTATTTATTAAAGATTTCTGTCTCTTCCCCACCGCCGCCTCCCCTTCCCTCCCCCTCCCCCCAGTCAAATCCCCCTTCCTAGTCCACCCAAAGAGCAATTATGGTTCCCTGCCCTGTGGGAAGTCCAAGGACCACCCACCTCTATCCAGGTCTAGTAAGGTGAGCATCCAAACTGCCTAGGCTCCCACAAAGCCAATAGGTGCAGTAGGATCAAAAACCCATTGCCATTGTTCTTGAGGTCTCAGTAGTCCTCATTGTCCGCTATGTTCAGCGAGGCCAGTTTTAACCCAGGCTTTTTCAGACCCAGGCCAACTGGCCTTGGTGAGTTCCCGACAGAACACCCCCACTGTCTCAGTGTGTGGGTGCACCCCTCGCGGTCCTGAGCTCCCTGCTCGTGTTCTCTCTCCTTCTTCTCCTGACTTGGACCTTGAGATTTCAATTCGGTGCTCCAATGTGGGTCTCTGTCTCTGTCTCCTTTCATCGCCTGATGAAGGTTGACCTTGACCGTGGCTGCTTTTTTAGCGTCTGCCCTCACCTCTACTCACAGTACTTTTCTATCTATCTATCTATCTATCTATCTATCTATCTATCTATCTATCTATCTATCTATCTATCTATCTATCTATCTATCTATCTTGTATCCCTTTTCTGAGCACTAAACACCAGGCGTCTAGAATCTTCATTGTACTGACATCCAGTTTCTTAGACGGTGGGTGGCCTTTGGCTGATAGCTGTGCCATGGATCACAGTCCCTCAGCATCTCTGCGATTTGCATTTTCGAGTGTCACCTCAAGTAAAAATCCATAAAAACATTGGGAAATCAGCATGGCCAAGTCAGAGCTTTGGTTTCTTTCTCCCCCTTTCAACTTGTTCTTTCCTAGTGTCTGCCATGTCTAGAAATGGCAGCACCTGTCTCTCAACTCTTGGGCCCAAACCTGGGGTGTCATCCAGGACCATTTGAAATCCCAGGACTACTTAGTGCCTGCACCAATTACTTCCATCCTCACAAACCCCTCCAATTTCCTGCCTGAGTGAAAGAATCTGTGACGTGGCCTTACGCTTTATTTTATTTTACTTGGTTTTACTGTCTCCAGCCTAGTCTCCAAGCAGCCACAGTTGGATATTTTTAAAATTTAAATTAGATTGTATGACTCCGTTGCTTGGAATTTTCCTATGGCTTTCTCTCACTTGCACTAAGCACCAAGGTCCTTTCCCTGGCCTTCAAGGCTCCTGGTTTGCTCTCAGTCACAGCTGCACGCTGGGGTCCTTTGTCTCCACCGCTCAATATAAGGGGCAAAAAAATAGAACAACAAAATAATAATAGAAAGCAAAACATATAGTTGTGTGTTCTAGCCTATCCACATCACAGAATCATTGAGAAGTGTTTAAATGGGGTTATATTAAAAAAAATTAAAACAGAAGCAAAATCATACATAATCTCAGAACAAAACCTACGAACCTACAAACTCAAAGTGTCTCTCTCTCTCTCTCTCTCTCTCTCTCTCTCTCTCTCAGTTTGGAAAAGCAGTTACATTTGCTTTTTTATTAAGAAATGTTAGATTACCACAGGGAGTGAAAAAACCAGCATGTTGGCAGAAACTGACAGGCGTGAGCCTGACTTTGGGATTCCTGCATAAGGTAGGTAGCCTAGTGTTGGGCAGGATTCTGGTCCTGATAGCATCCTACCCTGGTCCACCGAATGGACTCCACATGTTCTGTGTGGTTCTTAATGCAGTGCTTAGGGAAATTTGCTGATTCCACCTCCCTCAGTTGGTTAACATGGAATGACCTTTCCATACCACTAATTCCAAAGGAATTCCTCATGTCCTGTTAACCCACCCACTCTTTCTCCAGTATTCTAACCACTAATATTGAAAGCAAAGATGGAGACTATTTGTAAGTAGTCGGCGTGATGCAATATTTATTTAGTCTGAGTTTGCTGGTAAGTAACTATGCTATCAAAAGAACATGACCCATTTGCATGCTGACATTCCTGAACCACATCTAAATTGGACAGTCTTTGCCCTGGTATGGACCATGATGAGAAGATTTCATACTTCCTGCTTGATGATAGTGATGCTTAATATTTATGAAGTGTCTATTAAGAAAAGAGAGGTATAGAAACCGTAAAGCTATCAACTGGGGATTCTGGGATTGGAACCCAGGGTACCTAGTTCAAAGCTGTCACAATAAACTATTGTTTCCCTCACATGGTCATCTACATAGAGTAGGTTTTAGTAACATGTATATCCAACATCTAATAGCAACCAACCTTAATAATATTTGAGTTTTAATCGATGCAATGGGCATATATTTAGAAAGTCTTTCTCACTGTCAGGGTTAACAAGTGTTTTAATTCTATAGAAAAAAGATCCACAAGGAGAAACTTAACATCTAGGTAGAGTGATTAATCATTTACCCAGGTGAATATAAAGTAAACCAGAAAAATCACAACAGTACTGTGGGCATTAGAGAAGTGGAGAGCTCCAGCTAGAAGCTCCAGGAAAGACTTCACAGTCATCTGGGTGAGGCCTTGGAGCAAGCCTAAGGGATGGATAGAGGAAGCCAGGAGTAATGGGCCTACGTCAAACCTGGACCAGGAGTGGGGCTTCTCTTCTTAACCTCCTGGAGCAACCTTTGCAGTTGGAAAAGATGCAGTCTTGATCTTGTTTTGCTAGGCTTATAACTTTTCTTAAGACAAATCTTAGTGTGTGTGTGCTTTGTTTTAAAAGAAAAATACCCTAAATAAATTATGGTTAGTTTTGTGAATATAATAATGAGGATAATTGCTATATTCAGTGAACATGACCTAAACCACAAGTCACACCTTTGTATTATCCCCTATCATTGAGTGTGGGAAGAGTCTGTGTCTTGTTTCTGACCAACAGAATATGGCAAAGGTGACAGAGGTCACTCACTTGACCTGGCTGTTGCTGTGGTTTGAATGAGAAAGGAGCCAGCATAAGTTACTTTCCTTTCCGATTGAGTCTCTTTCTCTATATACAACCAAGGTTTCCTGTCTTCCCTGTACATGGTAACCATATAAACTCAATTCTTTTGGACAACTTCAATCTCAAATAAGCATAATCTGTCAACCTTTCAAAGTGTGTCTGCCTTTTTCTTCATAGTGCCAGGAATGGAACCTAGGGATTCAATCATGCTAGCAAGTAATTCTTTCACCGGGCTACATTTTCAGTAATTTGATTCTGGGAATAAAGTTATATTTTCATGTGTAAGTTTTGAATAACAATTGTAGGTGGATTGGCTATATACTCTCTTGTTTGCTGTGGGATAATATTCTTGTATATTGTAAAGATTTGTCACTTGTACTGGTTTAATAAAATCCTGATTAGCCAATAGCTAGGCAAGAAGTACAGGTGGGATGACCAGACTAGGGGAATTCTGGGAAGAGGAAATGCAGAGACGCAGTCACAAGTCAGGCACAGGAAGCAAGATGATACTGCCTTACTGTGAAAAGACATCAAGCCCCGTGGCTAAACATAGACAAGAATTATGGGCTAATTTAAGTTATAAGAGCTATTTAGTAATAAGCCTGAGCAATAGGATAAACAGTTTATAATTAATGTAAGCCTCTGTGTGTTTATTTTGGACTGAATGACTGTGGGGCTGGGCAGGACAGAAGCGTCCATCAACACTTGTCCTTCCTTGGTTTCTGTACTTTTGGTGGAAGCTGGGGATGCTTTTCTATAAGAGTGAAAATTGATGCATAAGCTGAATGTCGGGTAGCTTCATTCAAAGCTTTGATCTCAGAGTAGTACCCCAGACAAGCAATCTGCTCACATACTCATCTGAGGGAGGACGTTAGCTGCCCATTTGGCCAGCTAAGGACAGTATAACCTATGATTATAAAACCATCTGTGCTAAGCATTATGTGCCTCCCTCTCCCTGTACATTGGAGTACTGTGCGAGTCTCCCTTAATTTGAAATACATTTAATTTTAGAGCTTAGTTCCATATCTCCATTTATCAGATAAACTCCATTTTAGTTATAGAATTTTAAGGCTTCAGGTATAAATTAATTTCTCTGGAAATTTATCTCATGGAGACTTATCACCTAGAAAAATGTCAAGTTCCTTTCCTTAGACTGTATTCCAATATCATTTTTAGTTATATCTCCTTGGTTAAACTAATTCTGCCTCCATCCTTTTTCTTGTTTCCATTTTCCAGAAGGATTTTCACAATGATCCTATTTCCACATTGTTATTGCTCATGTATAATGGCTTTTTATGTTGCTGTCAATTTGTTTCTTATGGTTCTTACTTTGGAAGGGAATGTCTCTGCAATAATTCTGGGAACTAAGGTTATGGTACAGTTAATGCAATGCCTGCCTTGTAAACATAAGACATCAGCTTCAATCCCCATCATCAAGCAAACCAACCAAGTGTGTTTGTCATACCTGCAATCCCAGAACTCAGGTAGTAGAGGTAGAAGGATCAAAAGTACAAGGTCTTTCTAGGTTATTCAGTGACTGTGAGGACAGCCTGAGCTACATGAAACTCCTCGAAAATTTAATTGATATATATTATAATAAAAACAATTTTCATAAAATCTGAAGTTAACACAATTTTATGTTTTGGAAAAAGAAATGCTACCATACCCACCCACTAAGTAGAGTGGGGACAGGTTTGTTGTTCACTGAAACATTTGTTGAATGTGTTATGTGCTAAGCACAGTGGTAGCACTGAAATGGATGAGCCACTGTTCTTGCCCTTCAAGCCTTATGTTTTTTTGTCACGGGAATATTTAATCTTAGCTGTCACTACCACAGCTAGTTTTAAATCCTTCCTCTGACAAAGGGAACATTTTGAACAGGATAATCTGATTATTTAATCACACTCAAAAATTTATGAATACCAATTTTATACTTAAAGGGGAAGAGAGAACCAAAACAATAAAATAAAATGGCCATTTATAAGTAGTATATCTTCAGTTGTAAAAATTTACTACAACTATATTGAAGTGAAAAGGGAATGAAAATAGTTAGTAGGAAGGAATTCTTTTTTAGTCATACATCTTAACACAGAAGAAAATATGTTTTGTATGAGACCACTAGAATATAATGGAAATTCAAATGTATAGAAACAAAATTAACATACACTTTATGAGACATTCTCATCTTTATTTTTTAGAGAAACATTTAAAGAACATCATCTCAGAGTCTGTAACTAGTGATGTACTAATCATACTTTAACTATGGAGTTTCCAGTGTAGCATTAATAATATGGAAAGGTGATTCAAAGATGAATAATAAATGATGTGTTGAACCAGGAAATGTGGGTCCTGGCTTAAATAATGACAATGGTGGTGATGACAATATTAATGACAACATCACTATGATGAATATCTATAATTGATAAACATTTTAGGTACCGATCGAGTGCTAGACAGCCAAAGTGCCTTCCCCAAACTTATTTAATGTAATCATCTCACCACCCCATGTATTCTATCATCATTCTCATTTCCTGGATGACAAAACTGAAGCTTATAGACAGTAAATGATATATTCAATGCCATAGCCAAATGAAAGATATAGAGCCAGGATTAAAAGTGCCTGGCTCCAAAGACAACCGCTTGCCCCTTCATTACCCCTAGAAGACATCTTGCCATCTGCCATCATACAAGTGCTATGTTGTCCTCTCACTTAGAAGTAATAGGGAGTCTAGACCATGAAACCTCCAAGATTCCCTTCAACTTTAAATATAATTCTTTGAGCCACTGTTAAAAGACTTTTGTGTCTCGCTAGTACCTAATCCTGGGTCTGTCATATTCTGTTTTATACTCAGGAGATAATGGGCCTGAAACATTTCAGAGGTTGACCCTTTCTACAGGTGGGTACCAGAAAAGCATTTGCCCTCTCAGGGTTCCTTTGGTCCCACTCATCCCAGTTACTAAAAGCAAGCAGTGCTCAGAACAGAGAAAATCAGGCCTCCAGGAGCCTTTGCTCTGCAGCCCTCTCCCCTGGTATGTAGGACCTGTCAATCACACGTAGGAATTAATTGTCTCACTCACCCTGGAGGTCGGTCTTTCTCCTGATTATTTGGAAAGGAAACAATTTTCTGACTAAGGGAAATATCTGATGGCTGAGGTAACTGCCCTGAGTACTGTCCTCTGGTGGGGGGCACAGGCTGTGACATCTGACATAGGTCTGCTAGTCCTCTTCCCTCGCCTCAGATGCAAAGAGAGAGTATACCTAAGAGAGCTCTCAGGCTTGTGTTATGCTCCTGCTAGAGCAAAGATCTCTCAGGCCGGAGAAGCAAATTCCCATCTGGTACAGTTTGGAAACTTGTAAATTCCCCTCATTTATGTTATGCTTGTTTGGAAAGGCCTGGGAGATGTCCACAGATGGATAAATGGCAGGCTCCTGAAGGATGTTTTGAAAAGATTGCAAAACCTAATAGCAGTGAAAGTCAGACTGCAAGCAAGCAAGCTCTTACTTTTAAGCGCCATGCCAGACCTAACCAAACAAAACAATCAGAAAATAAACAAGGGCAGCAAGTTAAAAGACCCGGTCAGCAGCCTAGAAAACCTCCTAGGAGAGCAGAGAAGGGGATAAATATCTTTGAAGTCCCAAGTTTACCAGTGAGCGGCCCATAGACCTAGAATGGTGGCGCTGCCCATTAGAGCTCCTATGTCAAACCACCTCTCCATCCCAGAGGCTCATGTGTTGAAGGCATTGTCTCCTGCTGGTGGATCCAGTCACTGGCTGGTAATTGGATCATGAAGATACCATTGGGTTAATCTACTGGTGAACTCATACTGGATAAATTATTAGAGGTGAGGCCTGGTTGTAAGACATACATCATTACTCACTGGAGGGTGTCTTTGAAGGCTGCATCTTGCTGGGGGGGATACTTTCTGTCTTCCTTTGCTTGTTGATTGCCAAGACATAAACAGTTCCCCTAGGCTAAATACATCTTCCACACTGTATTGCCTCTCACATGGACCAGAAACATGGAGACAAGTGATTATGCCCCAAGCCTCTGAAATTCATTTAGACGAGCATGAGAAATCTCTCTTCCATTTACTTGATTTATTTAGTCACAATGATAAACAAAGCTAATTAGTACATGTTAAACTATTGATTATTGAGTAAACCATAGATTTCTCATCAAGAACTAAATGAGAGTTTTTTTTTAAAAAGGTCATCATTCAAGTCTTTATATATTTATGAGAATATATAAATGCCTCCATTTAAAAAGAAATCTCAGATATAATTGAACTAAACAATATTTCTAGCCCAGCCCCTGTTCTTATTGTCGATTGTTGGATATTTAAAATGATGATGTCTTCATGGGTACAATGGTATAATAGCCCTCTAGCTTTCAGCTTTGGTTCAAACCTAGTGGTAAAACCAAGCATTCAAATGGTTAAATGTCACTGAGTCTGACAATGGTACGTGTCAAACTATGTACTATTCTTTGCCAGACACTGGGACAACAGCTAGGACAAAGACAGGCCTGCAGTGGGAGATCCTGCAGTCTTGTAGGGAGGCAGCCATGATATAGCATCTTCATGAAGATTAATGTGGAGAAAGTCCTTAGGGCCAAGAGAAGACCCAGAGGAGAGTCTCTTCCAGTTATTCTTCCTGGAAAGCTGAGTCTGATGTCTAAACTTAGATGTAGACAGGAATTGTTTGAGATAAAGGAGAATAGAGGAGAAAAAATAGAAAAGAAAGATAAGATTTCAGAAAACAAATTTGAATCATAGAAAAGAAAGAGGGCAGAATGAGGTCACCAAAGCATGCTTTATTGTTTCAAGTACCCCCGATTATTAATATTGTCTTTTAATTTAGTGCTAAATATATACTAAAACTGCCAATAAGAACTTAACAACATATATAGAGTTAATATAATGAATTTATATACATATATGATTGCAGCTAATCGTAAGACCTCTAGTCATTTCAATTGACCTATGCAAGATACTGGACATTTTTAAGTATTGAAAAGTACTCAGAAACTCTTACTATTGATTTCCTGAAACAATGGCTGGGAAACAGTGTTCTGTTTCATTGACATCATGACATTAGGGTGAAAATAGAACTTGAGTTGGCTGTGGAACAGGACAGAAATTGTTCCTGTTCTCAAGACTTTTATCTTACTCACCATTCTATTGCTGTGAGGAGACCAAGCAGCTCTTATACAAAAAAGCACTTATGTGGGGGCTTGCTCATAGTGTCAGAGGGTTTGTTCATTATCATCATGGGGGGTGACAGGCGCATGGTGACACTCATGGTGTTGGAGCAGTAGCTGAGAGCTATATCCTGGACCAAAAGCAGGGGGCAGGAGCTTGGCAGAGGCTTTGGAAACCTCAAAGTCCACTCTTAGTGACACACTTCCTCCAATAAGACTGTAAGTACTCTAAGAACACTATCCCATCCTTCTAACCCTTTCAAACAGTTCCATTCTTTGTTCACTAAGCATTCAAATATATGAGTCTATTTGGGCAATTCTTATCCAAATCACTATATCATCATGCATTTGAGTGATAAGTCAGTTGAATTACTTTTAAGGTAATAATAGGAATTCTTAATGCTAATATAATACTTTAACCAAATCTGACTTATTCATTCATTTATTTTGGTTCTTTTGAGACAGTTTTTCTCTGTGCTGCCCTAGTTGTCCTGAAACTCACTTTGTAGATGAGGTTGACCTTGAACTCATAGAGCTCCACCTGTCTCTATCTCCTGAGTGCTGGGACCAAAGATCTGTGCCACCAAATCTGACTTTAAAATGCATGGTTTCAGTTTCAGGAGATTGGTGTCAAATATTCTTATTTTTTTTCCCAGAACCAAACTTGGCTTACACATTGAGCGAGAGGAAGAAGAGTTAAAGTCAACTCTGAGGATTGTAAACAGGATCTGGGAGAAGGGAACCAGTCTGCATCCCAGGCTGGATAAAGAGGATGGATTTATTTTAGAGATTCTGGGTGTAGACGTTGAACAAGGTGGAAGGATGGTAACTGTATTGGGCTGGGACAGAGAAAGTCATTCCCTCTGCGTGAAAACTCAAGAGTTCTAACAATGTATGCCATCTACTTGCTTCCCTGGAACGCACCCACAGTAGCCTTGTGGATTAGGCTCCTAGGCAATGAGAACACAGACAATCTCCCCATCATGGTCCACTTTGGAAACTCACCAAGATTTTCCTAGTGTAGCCACAGCACTTTGAAAAGCAGCTATGACCCTCTAAGCCCTGCTCTTAGGACACGAGACTTTTGTGCTCTGTCCAGTGGAAAAATAAAGTCAGCTGGCATCTGAGTCCAGTTCCTACCACTCTTCTCCTTCACTACGTTTCTGTTCTGTCGCCAAAATTTGTCCGAGTTGAGATTTCTGGGACCATGAAACCTCAGCTGAAAGGGTAAGGGGTGCTCGAATTTCCTTTTTTTTTTTTTGGTGTGTGTGTGTATGTGTGTGTGTGTTTGTGTGTGTGTGTGTGTGTGTGATGATCCAAGTGTAGATATCAGAGGACAACTTGCAGGAGCTGGTTCTCTCTACCATTTAGGTTCTTGGGATGGAACTTAGGTCACCATGCGTGATGTTTTTCTCCACTGATCTAGCTGGCTTCCAAGCATTATATATTATAACACACACACACACACACACACACACACACATACACACACCACAACAAATATAAGGGTGGAATCTTATTCAGAACTACATCCTCTTTACAAGGTCAGATGCCAAAAAAGCTCATATTACAGAAATGAAGACAAGGAAGAATAATATCCCAAGTCAGGAGTGGCGGCTCATGCATTTTGGAGGCAGAGATAAGAGTTTAGGCTTGCCAGGACTAAATGGTGAGTTCTAGGTCAGCCTGGGCTACAGGAAGACTCTGCCTCACAGAAGAAAAACAGTAACTTTCTACACAGTCACTGTTTTCCTTTTACCTCTAATTTTGCTTTCTTGGATATAAGACAGAAGCACCAAGGGTATCTCGGCTAACTGCTGCCTGAAGTTGGATTTGGTTGTATGGAAATCAGAGATATAGAACAATAACTCATGAAGACAATGGAGAAAGCCCACAACTTAGCATGAACTTACTTCACCAAGCCCACTGCACTCTTAGCATTGTTCTCTATTTCATGTGGGTCATTTCCTTTAGATACCACTTTGGGTGAGTAAGATTTCTGCAGTTCTATAAGACAAAAGTTAGCTAAACAGAATAGCAAAATGGAAAATTGATGTCACTGAATAATTCAATTTTTAATGATATTCAGCCCATTTTCTTAAATTCATTTTGAAGTTGCTATTATACCCTGAGCTTAAGTTCATGAGATGCCAGAACGGAAAGATTTATATCCATTTCATCTAATTAGTATAAAAAAAGTTACCCAAATCAAAAAACAATCTGGGGAGTCTTCTTCAATTTCTCTTTCTTCCTCATCTCTTCTTTTTCTTTTTCTTCTTTTCCTTCTCTTCTTTTTTTAAAACACAACCCAATAGTCTTTTTTGACTTAAGCTCTTGAACTGTTTTAAATTAACGTTTTCCGTGTTCCAAAAGAACATCCCACACCACCAACTCTGACTCTCGTTTTTGTGGTCTTTTCTGGCAGTCTAATTTTCAATTACCCTGAAAGTACTTGATAGATTGGGTAAGAAATAACATGTCAGTTCAGCCAGCAAAGCAAAGGTAACCGTGGAGCATGATGCGAAAGTCCTAGCTAACTAGAGAACAGGCATCTGTGGTTAGACTGTCAATGTGGAATGCTTGGTTCGAGATTCTGACACATGAGAGCACTTTAAAGAATTAAAATATCAGATCAGAGAGAAGCAATTACACAAGTCTGCTCTCTTCAAAAGCACACTGACACACGGACATTATAGACTCGTGGTCGAAAAGTGACCACACAGAAGAAGGGGAACCTGCCATGAACTTTCTTCTCTAGTTCGTCTTTTATGTTCCCCAATGTTTGAAGCCATCATGAAAGTTATAAAAGCAAATGTTTTCTCTGTAATTGGTTCTAAACAGCAGGCACCATCTCCCTGCAAGTTCCCATGGCATTTGGCATGGAATGTCAGAGGAAGTAAGAACGAGCCTCCTGTCTGTTTACATAGGCAGCCTCCATGTAACCACCTAGTCACGGGCGGCTTTAGACCGAAACAATCCCCTCTTTGAAATGAGGAAGAGGCCATAGAAAGAAACATCTCGAGCTTGAACAAAGGGGAGAAGAGAGAAGAGTGTGTTGCACTAAGAGCCAGCTGCTTAGTGCAACACACTTGCACGGTCCTGAAGAAAGTGCCGGAAGCTAGCCCCCAGCCACCTCTGCATTTCTGTTATAAGATACTTGAGAAGCGGTTGACAGAGGACAGATTGGCTTTGGCTCAGAGTCTCAAAAGCCCTCTCCTATGGTTGGTAGGCTTTGGTGCTTTGGGGCCTGTGGTGAGACAGGATTATCAGGGTGAAAGGGCACGGATGACAGAAGCTGCTCATTTGTGGAGGGCAAGAGATGAAGAGAAAGAAAGGATCTGGAGGCAGGCATGTCCTTTAGAGGCATGAGCCACAGACCTTCTTCCTTAGCCTACAGCCCTGTTCCTGATAGACTAGAAGCTATGAGTTTATCAATAGATGAAGCTCTTATTCCCTTTGATAGCTCCCCCAACTGAGGAATAAAGCACTTGACATATGAGACAACTGCACCCTTTTTGGGGGCGCAAGTCATATCTAAACCATAAAACCTGATAGCATAAAAATGGGAAAGTGATATCATACATTGTATCCCCATCAAAGATGGCTTAGGATCATCTCCGAAGAGGGGGCAGAAGGATTTTTAAGGGTCAGAGGAAGTAGTGTCTGTGTGCCATGAGACTATCTGCAGGTTGTACAGGAGCAGCAGCAGTGACTGTCTGTGTGAGAGCCGCCCAAGGTCAAGTCAATCAGCAGCCTAGTACGGGTAGGGGGCGAGTGACTCCTAAGTCCTACCAGTAGCTGAGATGTTAGGGGGAGCTGATGGCTACTGGCTGCTGGGGGAGTGAGAATAAGGTTCCCCTAGTCTGAAGTAGCTCCTGAAAGGCTCCCCATGCTCACTCAATGATTCCATACCAGTGCACATGAAGGAACGACTAAGTCAGTAGGTCTTAAAAAAGAGAGAATGCATGAAGCTGAGAGGGAAAGCAACGAGAGCACAGGGAGGAACTGCAGGAGAGGGGCAGGTGGGAATGATTCTAAAGGCAATACAGGTCGATATGAAATTCCCAGGCAGAAAAAAAAATAAAGGAAAATAGAAACAAAACACTGAAGATCAAAGCAATTTGTTTGCCACCAGGGAAGGTAGGTGTATGTGAGTTTAAAGAAGATTGGCTTGGAGAGGCAGAAAGATGACTTTGAATGCTGTGGGAATCCTTGAGAACGAGATGCCCCAGGTTAGAGCTGGAGAAGCCAGTAGCAAAGGAAACATAGAAAAAAGCATTAAACATACAAAATAAAGAGACTGTTAGTGACATTGCTACATTTCATTACTGTATACACCATGGATGTGGAGTTGCCAGGTACCATGCATTCTTCAGCTCCTTACTACCAAGCCTAGATCACATGATTTTTCATTACAGTATACGCCATGTATGCATAACACCCCCCCCCGGTATCACACCTTCTTCAACGCCTTACCACCAAGACAAGATCAAGTGATTTTGTGTGTTCTTATCTTTGAGAAAATATGTTAGATTGCTGGTCAGCCTGGTCTAGAACTCCTATGTAGCCCAGGCTGGCCTTGAGTTTGTGGTAATCCTGCCTTGCCTTTTTTAGTGCTAGTATCACAAGTCTGAGCCACCATACCCAGTTTAAGTGTGTGTGTGTGTGTGTGTGTGTTGGTGGTGGTAGGTTTTTTTTTTTTGCATAAGATCTTGGTTATAGAAAATGACTTGAAGCATAATTGATTCCAAACCCCGACTATAATAAGAAGTTTTGAGGTCTTTCTCCAAATCAGTTTCTGACCACAAATCAATGCAAAATGCCAAGTGAAATGGCCTTGAAGCTGGAGGGGGAATCACAAAGGTATCGTGACTTTAAAACGAAAGCTTGGTCAGATTCCTCCCATGCCCGGAACTCAAGGACTAGAGCCCTGCACCCAGACTGCACAGCTCAGGAAGTGCTCTGGGGACAGATGTGGAAAGCAGCTGCTCCTCTCCACCAGCAGCTCTGCATGTTCTCAACAGCTTGAAGCCACAGCTGGCAGAGGTTCATCCTGTCCTTGGGCTTTGAAGTGAGACGACTAAACAGCCAAGGAGCCATGCTCCTTGGCCCGGTTGGGGATAGGGGTGGAGTTAGTCCTAAATTCATTTCTTTTCCTTAATTGTTTTCACTGTGTGTAGTGTGTGTGACAGTTCCTGCGAGGACATCAGAGAACAATTTGTAGGAGTTGGTCTCCTTCTTCCATGTAACTCCAGAGACTAAATCGAAGTTGCTACATTTAGTGGCAAGTTCCTTTATCCCCTGTGCTATGTGGCTGGGCTCTTTTTCTTTTCTTCCTCCCCACTTTTTTTTTTTTTTTTTGAGACAAGGTGTAGCTCACACTGGCCTTAATTTCTCTGCTGTTATGTTACCTTGTATTCTGATCCTCTTGCCTCCATCTTCTGAGAACTAGGTTTACAGGTACACACCACCATGACTAGATAATACTACGCTTGGGGCTAAGAACTAGGTTTACAGCTACAAACCACCATGACTAGATTATGCTATGCTTGGAATTGACGCAGCGTACAGGTCAAGCACTCGGCCTGCTAAGAAATTCCCGATTTCTTTTAGTCCATCTTCATCTGATTAACCCAGGCTCACCACACACTCTAGAATACAGAATCCTGCCACACAGACTCTGTAAAGCTAGGCATACATCCAAGAATTGACAGAGTGGTCACACCTTGGTGGAAAGAACTCAGATCTAAGGAATGACGAAGAAGGCCATGGGAGAAGGCAAAGTTACATTCTCCCCCCCACTTTCCTTTCTTTGTCTTTGTTTTGTTTTCTTTCTCTTCGATGCACCTTGTTAAGAACACTGTCTTGCACAATACCTTTGGCACTGGCCATTTGTGTCCCTCATTAGGAGCCTGGCATGCTGTCCAGTGTGGAAATGTTCTCCACCCTTCATCACTCCTGCGACCGCGTTTCCTCCTTCATCTGGAGAGTGTGTTTGCCTTACTTTCTCCCTCTCCAGATGTCTTCTCCATCTGGCACTCAAACATATTGTAACTTGTATATAATTTTACTTTTAAAAAATGCTGATTCCAAATATGTGTCACAGGAAGAGACTCTGAGCTGTGCCAGAGATCCGAGCTTGTTGTTCGTTGGCTTCCGTTGCATTCTTTTGAGGTTTTGTGAGGAGCAGGCTCCATGTTTGAGCCCTGCTCATTCTGGGGGTCAGATGGAGTCTGCAAATTTAAGAGAGATGGAACAAACCTGGCCCTTTGGTTGGCACTCATCAGTTTGTACATCCCAGTTGTATGACAGACAGCACTGCCCTAGATTGGATTCAAAGGTGATAAAATGCCCTGGGCAAAACAAAGCAACAACCAACTAACCAACCAATAGAACACAGATAAAAAAGGACTTATTTTAGCATATCCTTCCAGGTTATAGCTCATCATGGTGGTGGAGAAATCGTGTAGGAACTTAAAGAAGCTCTCACGCATGAGAGAAATGGACACAGAAGCGTTCACTTGCCCGTGCCCTGCTGGATTTCCCCATTCCTAAGCAGGACCTCTTCTCCCCACTCTCACCAAGGGAATGCTGCCACCCACTGTGGGCTGGGTCCTCCCACATCAGTTCATTAAGACACCTCCTCACAGACACGCCCACGGGCCAATCCAATGCAGACAGTCCTTCATTGAGGCTTTTTTTTCCCAGGTGATTTTAGGTTGAGTTAAGTTGGCAATTAAAGCCAGCCATCACAAATACCGGCGGTCTCCTTATAAAGCTTGAGCATTTAGACGGAATACACACAGACATTCTTCCGTGTGTGGAACACAAGTGGACGAAGAGTCTTGCTTCCTGTCTCTGCCCAGCTGCTGGGTCCTGCTCATCAGCACCCCTCCCCCACTGTGCTTTCTCCCAATGCTGTTTTTCTCTCCCTGTCTCTCCACTGTCAGCACATTTTTGACACTGAGGTCACATGTAATTGGAAGTACACACTTGAGGGCCGATCTCTCTGGCTGTTTTAAACATGTTGTGGCAGATGCCGTTCCACCGTTGGTGAGCTCTCTCTCACAGCCGTCTGGCTCCACCTAAGTTTAGTCCTGATTTTTACAGATAAAATAAGACAAAGCTCCTTCGCAAGCCCAGGAATGAGTTACGACTGGTTGCTGCTAGTCACGGTGGTTTCTTTCATTCTGCTTTGCCAGAGACCAACTTCCCCAACCTTTCTGAGAACTAAAATTGGTCCTTAAGATTTCGTTATGGTCCAAGACAGATGAGGAGCTGTCTGCTTAGAACGAACAGAACCTGACAAAATCAACTGTCTCTGCCCTCGTCCTCCTTGATTGGATGAGTGGTGGAAAATCGTGGTATCTGAGAGACTACAATCACTTTATAACCGAGAAAGAAATACCAAGAGACTTCGAATGCTCCCTGACATCTCTGGACTACTAGAGCAAGCATAGCCAACCATACACATTCACCGCGGTGTGTGTGTGTGTGTGTGTGTGTGTGTGTGTGTGTGTGTGTGTGTGTGTGTGATATTTACCTACAGACTTAACACATAGCAAAACTGAGGCGGGTTAATTGCCCCTAACACTTTGTGCTCACAAAATGAGACCATTTTTAAGAATGGAAACATCAAAGCAAACTTAAATCAAAGTGAAGGTGTGTTTGGAGTAGACGTCCCATGGCAGAACTCATTCCATATCAGGGGATAACGCCCTGGCCTTACTCTCTTGCTTCCTTCTCATAAATGCTGGGTTAAGCTGCAGAATATCAGCTATGCACAGCAGGGGCTCTGATCTTCACAGGGCGCTTATAAAAGTGGATTACAAACCTGATGGCAGCAGAGGACAGGAGGAGAAAGTCAGATTAAAATGGGTGCAATTGTTTCCCACGTTCCTAGATGATACACTTGCAGCAGCAGTTAGGGGCCAAACCCCAACCTGAAAGTTACAGTTCCCAGACCCCTGCTCCCAGAGACTCCTGAAGGGAGTTCTCCCCATCAGCGCCGCTGACTGGTCAGGGAAGGCAGGCTACCAGAGACCACCCTGCTCTAGGGGAGGAAGTGAGAGGCAGAGCTTCACAACTACAGAAGATGAATTTTAAGGTATGAATGGGGGCAGAATGTGCTGTTGTACATCCGTGATCACAGCATTCAGAGGGCTGAAGAAAGAGGATCGCGAGTGTGGGGCTAGCCTAAGCTACATAGAACCAGAAAGTACTGATAGCACCACGATTCAGGCCCAGCCCAATAGAAACATAATGCTTAGAGGAAGAGAACCGAATGGCAGAAAGTACAAGAACCATACATATTCCCTGTGTTGTCATTGTGCTAGCTATTACAGTGGTTCATCTGAATAGAGAGGAAGGGGCTTTATTATTTCTCTCTCTCTCTATGTTTTCCCCCACAGGAAAGTGAACAAGCTCTCTAGATGGAGTCAGACTTCTGCACTTGCAGGGTTATCTTCACATTCAGTCAAGCATAGATCGAAACTATCTGAACCAGACAACTTGTTGGGATCTGTGCAAACTCTTCTGAGTAAGAGGCAAGGTTGGTATTTTTTTTTTTTTGTTTTTTTGTTTTTTGTTTTTGTTTTTTTGTTTTTCGAGACAGGGTTTCTCTGTAGCTTTTTGGAGCCTGTCCTGGAACTAGCTCTGTAGACCAGGCTGGTCTCGAACTCACAGAGATCCGCCTGCCTCTGCCTCCCGAGTGCTGGGATTAAAGGCGTGCGCCACCACTGCCCGGCTGGAAGGCATTTTGAGAGGATGTAAAACCAGACAGGAGGATGCACAGAGAGAGTATGTGGACACCATACCCTACATGTTTACAAGGCCCCGAACCTTTGTAGGTATTAGATTCTGAGAAGTACATGGACTCTACCCCCTGTGGCCAAGGAGCAATTCACCATCCTTCCTTCCCACAGCAGCCTGGGTGGATGTACTGGGGTGTGCACACTCGATCTAGCTGATAGAGTGAGAACCTGGACCCTGAGGAGGAGAGGGGAGAGAGAAAGGAGAGTGCTGGCTGAGCAACGGGCTCTGTGTAAAAGAGAAAATGCAATAGCTATCTTGGCCCCATCTTTTGAACTCACTCGGGGTCTGTGCTGATCATGTGGAAGAAAGATATAGTTTAGAGGCAATGGGCCTCCATGCCACACTGCAAGAGCTCTTCAGCTCTCTCTTTGATGTTCAAGAAAAATCATCTCGGCTTCCAAGAAACGTTCTGTTATCACGCTAGAGACAGACACCAGAGCATCTCTATCCTCGTTGTTTAACCGGAATGTTCCTGTCACTCCTGTCTCCTCTCCCTGACATGTCTTTTTAATTTGGTGCTTAACAGGATGGTGGTAGCTTTTGTTTCCTGATACTGTTGCTTCTCTGGCAAGCTTATTTGTTTTAATAGAATGCTTCCCTCTTGGAAAGATGACATTTAGAAACATCTACAGAAGCTGGTTGGCTGCAGAGGCTAGTGACATGTGGAACAGAGTGAGCAAATGGCATCCTTGGACCTTGACCAAGCTCCAAAGTGAAAGACATTCAAGCTGGAATAGAGCAAGCAACGACTTGACATCACAAATGGTATTATTTTTCCAGTACACCCCACATCCCAGCCCTCTGAACACCCCACATCCCAGCCCTCTGAACACCCCACATCCCAGCCCTCTAAAGGCAAAAGCAGTACAGGTAACACAGAGAGACCACGGCTAAGACCCTGCTGATGCTGTGAACCTTCTGAGGATTCTGCCATTATTTTGTTATTTTACGTGTTTGGGAGTTTTGCCTGCCTTTTTGTCTGTGCATCCCCTGTGTGTGCCTGGTGCCGAGGCTAGAAGAGGGGGCCAGACCGTCTGGAACTGAAGTTTCAGACAGTGTGAGCACCATGTGGGTACTAGGACTCCAATGCTGGTTCCCTGGAAGAATGGTCAGTGTTCTTAACTGCTGAGCCATCCCGCCAGGCTCCTCAGTACAGGTCTGCAAGACATCTCTAGAGCTCATGATTTTAGAACTCTGGGACCACATATTAGGTCATTATGGTTCATAGTTTTGTTGATGTCACTGTTTAAAACTTTTTACTTTTCCTTGATTGCTAATACCTATGTCAAGCTAATGTTTTATAATTAAGAAGAGCATATTCTACTCATCATACTGGTGGTAACTGTCGACACTTCTCAAATTTTCAGGGAAAACAATGAGGTTAGTTGGATGGTTAGTAGGACTTTCTGTAAGTGTGTGTGTGAAATCACAATTTCAGAATATGCTCTTAAGCTGGAGAGATGGCTCAGGGGTTAAGAGCACTGGCTGTTCTTCCAGAGGACCCAGATTCCATATCATCACCCGCATGGTAGCTTACAACCTTCTATAAAGTCTGATTTCAGGAGATCTGATGCCCTTTGCTGGCCTCAGAAAGAACTAGGCACCCAAGTGGTAAGCACACATCCATACACATAAAATAAGATTAAAATTTAAATGCATATACTCTCATTTTATACCTATGGTTTATACATCTTTTTTTTTTCTTTTGCATTTGTTTTGAGACAGTTGTACTCTTTAGGTAAGACTGGCCTGGAACTAACAGAGATCATTTTGCCTCAGCCTCCCAACTGCTGGGGATGCAGGTGTGAACAACCACACTAGTTTGTTTGCTTGTTGATGTATTTATGTATTCATGCATTAATTAATTAACTAATTTATTGTGTCCGACAGAGTTTTGCTATGTAGGCCAGGCTATCTTCCAAACTGGATAATCTCCTGCCTCAACCTCTTTTTTAAAATTAACTAATTAATTTAGTTATTTTACATACCAACCAGAGCTTCCCTTCCCTCCTTTCTTCCTGTTCCCTTCCTCCACCTCCCTTGAACCCACCCCCCCCCATCCACTCCTCCTCCCTCTCCATTCAGAAGGAGTAAGGCCTCCCATGGGAGTCGGCAAAGTAACTGCCTCAGCCTCTTAACTGCTGGGCCCACAAGAGTGAGCCATCAAGCCTAGTTTTTTGTTTCTGTTTTTTGCTTTTAAAAGAAGCTTTTATTTGTTTCTTAATATGTGCATGCCAGGAAACAAAACACTAGAAGCCAAGAGCAAAGTTAGCCATTGGTAAGCAGCTCAGCTTGATGTGTGCGAGATCCCTCAAGTGTACGCACATTCCAGTAACTGAGATTATACCCTGTGGATCACACTTTCCTCCACATTGCGAATATTCACCAGCCAGAAACCCTGTGCTACATCAAGATTTTGATAACCAAGCATACACCCACCATCTCATCTGTCAGACAAGATTGTGATCCTGTCCTTTTTAAGCCTAGCTTTGTTTACTGTTGTTTTAACGATAAGCTAAAACACAGATTAAGTCAAGTTAAGCCATTCATTGCCCTTGGTCATCAGAATTTAAGAAAATCAGGACGAAGAGGAGAGGGCAAGAACGACACAAGGATGCCATTTTGATTTCTTCAACCATCTCTAACTGCCCCGTGCTCTTCCAAGCTCTCCCAAATTCACCGCTTGTGTCCCAAAAGAACATTGTGATCACTTTTCTTGTCAAAACTAAATTCTGCTAACCCTGAATTTTCTGTCCTCAGTGATACTACTTGACATGGGGACAAGTAGAAGCAGAGGGATGACTTGTTTCTCGGTAAATAAATAAATAAATGACAGTTGGGCTTCGTTGTTCAGGTGGCTTCAGGCTGAGGTCACTTACCTCAAGCAATATGTATAATATATATTAATTTATTCTGCTATAATAATTCAAGTCATTTTGGGATCACCTCTAAAATTTTATTTTCAGATTTTGGCCTCTGGCTCAGTGCTTGCTGAGCACACACAGGTCCTGGGTTCCAAGCCTAGTACTGGGGAAGAAAAAAACCCCCACTATTTATAGCTAAATATATATCAGTTGATTACCTTAATATATGTGGGGAAATGAAAAAGTGGGAACTTCAAAATTATTACACAAAAAAGTTTCTTAAGTTCTGTTCTTTATTTTGTTTTTAGAGCAAGCTCTTGCTCTTCACCCAGGTTGTTCTGGGACTCATGATAATTTCACCTGTTTCGGCGTCTCAGGTGCTGGAATTATAGGAATTAGCACCATACCCAACTTTCTTAAGGCTGTTTTCTTTTGACTTTGTGTGTGTGTGTGTGTGTGTGTGTGTGTGTGTGTGTGCGTGCGCGCGTGCACTCAGGCATGCCAAGGAGTGCTTATGGAGATTGCAGGACAACTTTACAGAATCCATGAGAATCCATCTTCTTCTTCCCCTTTACATGGGCTCCAGAAATCAAACTCAGGCCACACGGCTTTCTAGGCAAGCTCTTTACTCGCCGAGCCATGTCTCCGTAGGCACAACACAGCGGAAGAGTTTCTCTAACACCAGCGACTTGGATGAGACAAGATATGTCATCTTGGATACTGCTTTGCCGCTCTGTTGCAGGATGAGATGCAGCAAAATTGGATGAATCATCCTCATGGTGTCTAGTCCGGTTTTTAAAATGCTCGGAGAGCCCCAGCCTCGCAAAGAGTGCGGACCAGCAAGTACTAATGCTCAGCCTTTAGTCACCAGAGTGCGGCGTGCCTCACTAAATCTTTTTCCTCGTAGTGTTAACTGTTTTCTGCATGACTTCATATCTAAACTTGTACATGAGAATACACTGTCTATCAGCTTTCCAGCTCACCTTCTGCAGCCCAACGCCAGCATGTCCCCCTTTCCATATTTCATTTTCTAGACTTCTCATGTATCTCCATAATTTCCAGTAACTCTAGGGTGACTGATCTGAATTAAAAGAAAAAGAACTTTCTTCTAGTTGGTAAATATTTTCTATTTATTTTTTCCCCTTCCTCACTTTAAGGTAGTGAGAGAAAAAAATAAACACAACATGAGAAGAACTCACTGGTGGCTTTTTGCAAGGGTTATAAGTTGTCTAGCCCCAAACCCTGATATATGCCCAAGCAACAAAGGATTCATTGTCAACATTCTTGTAATAACAAAAACATTGTCTGGCCCTGTGGCATGTCCTGTGCTGTACATTATTTCATTTGACCACAATCCTGTGAAGTTGGCACTGTTGCAAATCCCTCTTGCTGACCAAGACACCACGTCTTGGGATTAGTGAGCAGTTTACCCAAGGTCACCTCCGGAGATGGTGGGAGTCTGTTTCTGTCCTACACTGTTGTCTTTGGCTGGAAGGAATCTAAAACAAGTCCTAAAGACATAAATGGACTCATACCTAAACAGTGGATTGAGTGGATATGTTTGCTTTTATTTCTTCTTTAATACCTAGAAGAATGAAAGTAGAGTACCGAGAACACATACACTCCCGGGGATTAAGAGTGTGTGGTTGAACTCCCAATGGAGGAGAGAAAAGAGGGGATCCAGGAGTGCCCAGAGGGCGAGGCAACACGGACACTAATTTGAGCAAGGAAAACCTTGATCTCTGGGTACCCCCTAGTGTGGAGAAAAGGGATGGGGCTGAAGCCAAGAGGATTAGCTGACAGTCTGGAGAAGAACCAGCCCTCTTCCCCATGCCTGGCAGTTAGCTGTCCCTCTTCTGCTGTTCGAGGAGGCAGCAAGCTCACATCGTGAAGCTGCACAGTCAGACAACTTTGGAATCATTTGGCATGACAGCATATGGATGTTACTTAGTCGGCAGAGTGGAGGCAGCAAGCTCACATCATGAAGCTGCACAGTCAGACAACTTTGGAATCATTTGGCATGACAGCATATGGATGTTACTTAGTCGGCAGAGTGTACCAAGCCTTGAGTTTGATAGTTGCATAAGTTGTCCGTGGTAGTGCAAGTCTGAAATCATACAGCACTGGGAAGCGAACTCACAACCACCAGAAATTCAGTATTATCCTCAGTTACACAGTTAGTTCAAGACTAACCTCTGACATGAGAGACTCTGTCTCACAAAGAAAAACAAGGAAAAGCAGTAAATGGATGTGCATTTAATTTTCAGGCTAAAAGATGAAAGCTGACCCCTTTCTATGGATGAGCTTCCAAATGCTGTCTATCAAGCCCCGCCCCTTGCTTTTCCCAGTGTACACATGACCAGGTCACGAATTCCCATGAAGCATGTAGTTCCTGTCAGGATTTTAGTGCCAAAGGTCATGGAATGGTTTTGGAAAGCTTTGAACATGGTGTTTTCTTTAAATAAACGCAGACAAAAAGGAACTTCAAGGAACAGAGATTATACAAGGGAGAGGGGAGAAAAGGGGGCAAAATGACCACATCACAACTGCCTGTCTTCTAAAGAAAAAAATCCCAGGGATTTCTATCTGTAATGAGATAAAAGGACACCCTACACCGTAGCCGAGAAAATGACTGAGTGGCAGAAAAAACTGAATGAAAAGGAAAATTTGTGAATTAAATATATGAAAATATCACTGGAGCTCAGCAGGGGGATTATGGAATTCAAAGACTGGAGCAAAGCAAGCCACCCAAATCAGAAACATGCAACCAGCGAAGGGCTGGTAAGGTGATTTGGAGAGTAACGGTGTTTGCTTGCCAAGCCTGTCAACCTGAGTTTGAGCTCCGAGACCTGTACGGTGGAAGGAGAAGACAGACACCTACAAGTTGTCCTCTGACCAACACATGTGCACTGTGGCTGAGGAGCAACCCCTCACTCCCTTACACACACACACACATAGAGAGAGAGAGAGAGAGAGAGAGAGAGAGAGAGAGAGAGAGAGAGAGAAGGAGAGAGAAGTAAATGTCATAAGAAAATTAGAGAGAGAAAGAAAGAGGGGAAGGGGAAAGAGGAAGTGAGAGGCAGAGAAAGAATGGAACAGAGAGAGAGGGAGGGAGGGAGAGAATAATAATTATTGATATGATTATGAATTAAATTGGTTGACTTCAGGATGTGCCTCTTCTGGGCTTTCTCACTTAGGTTATGGGGGCTGAGTTTGTGTACAAACAGATTACTGGCTGAGTTATTTCTTCAGCTCTATTTGAGAGGCTTGTTTGCTTATTTTGAGACAGGGTTTCTTTGTGTAGCCCCAACTGTCCTGGAACTCACTATGTAGACCAGGCTAGCCTTGAACTCACAGAGATCTGCCTGCCTCTGCCTCTAGACTGCTGGGATTAAGGCGCGCACCTCTGCCACTACCGGGCCACTTAAGAGTTTCAACATCACCTTATTATAAGTTTCAAATAGAGATATTAGAAAACAAATTGATTAAATAGAAGAACTCTGGTCACACAGGTCTGTAAGTTTGAGGCAGGAGGATGGATCACCAGAGGCCTCTCTGGGCTACAGAATCAGCATAAGTCCAAGCTGGCCAACCTAGTGAGACTCGGCCTGAAGATGAGAAGTGAAAGGGCAGAGGGGAGGTACAGCAGACTAGAACATGTGGGAGGGCCTAGATCCAGTCCCTACTACAGACAGAAGACAACAAGAGGGTTTGTTCCTTCCAGAAAAGAAAAAAGAAAAAGTCATATAGCAAAGAGCAGAAACTAGATGAACTCATATAGATGACCTTTGCTATAGTAGCACAAGAAGGTTGAACCGGAAGTAATTCCCTCAACATTGGTAGGGAAAACCTGTAATTCACAACCCGGCTAAGATGTCAATTAAAAAAAAAGACATTTTTTTCAGATGAGTTAGGGTGGAAAGTCAATATTCTCTGATTAAAGATTTCCTAAAATTCAGTGAAAATGACCACACAGCATACCCAAACTTATGGGACACAATGGAAACAGTGTTAAGAGGAAATTCAGAGCACTAAAGGCCTACATAAAGAAGCTGGAAAAATCCCACACTAGCGAGCTAACAGAACATTTGAAATCTCTAGAACTAAAAGAAGCAAACTCACCCAGGAGGACTAGATGACAAGAAATACTCAAACTGAGAGCTAAAATCAACAAAATAGAAACAAAGAAAAAAATACAAAGAATCTGTGAGATGAGTTGGTTCTTCGATAAAATCAACAAAATAGACAAACCTTTATTTACAAAAGGTGGGGGAGAATATCCGAATTAACAACATCAGAAATGAAAAGGGGGACAT
Organism: Microtus obscurus; assembly: GCA_963919715.1. Taxonomy (NCBI): domain Eukaryota; kingdom Metazoa; phylum Chordata; class Mammalia; order Rodentia; family Cricetidae; genus Microtus; species Microtus obscurus. The sequence goes on from CAWTZC010000297.1 coordinate 42,334,647, forward strand.
AACAACAGACATGGAGGAAATCCAGAGAATCATTAGGTCATACTTCAAAAACTTGTACTCCACAAAATTGGAAAACTTCAAGGAAATGAACAATTTTCTGCATAAATACCACTTACCAAAATTAAATCAAGACCAGATAAACAAATTAAATAGACCTATAACCGCTTAGGAAATAGAAACAGTCACCAACAGTCTCCCAACCAAAAAAAGTCCAGAACCAGATGGTTTTGGTGCAGTATTCTACAAGATTTTCAAAGTAAGAACTAATATCAACACTCCTAAAATTGTTCCACATGACAGAACCTGAAGGTACATTGCCAAACTCTTTTTATGAGGTGACAGTTACCCTGAAACCCAAAGGCTCAAAGGCACTACTAAAAAAGGGAATCACAGACTAATCTCACTCGTGAACATTGATGCAAAAATACTCAATAAAATAATGACAAACTGAATCCAAGAACAGATCAGAAAAATCATCCACAATGACAAAGTAGGCTTCATCCCAGAGACGCAGGGATGGTTAAACATACAAGAATCTGTCTATGTAATCCGTCATATCAACAAACTGAAAAATAAAAACCACATGATGATCTCATTAGATGCTAAATAAGCCTTTGACAAAATTTAACACCTCATCATGATAAAAGTCTTAGAGAGAGCAGGCATACAAGGAACAAACCTAAACATAACAAAGGCAATGTACAGCAAGTCAACAACCAACATCAAACTAAATGGAGAGAAACTCAAAGCGATTCCACTAAAATCAGGAACAAGACAAGGTTGTCCACTTTCTTTATACCTATTCAATCTATGTAATACTTGAAGTTCTGGCTAGAGCAATAAGAGAGCAAAAGGAGATCAAGGTGATACAAATTAAGAAAGAAGTCAAACTCTCACTATTTGCTGGTGATATGATAGTTTGCTAAGTTATCCCCCAAAATTCTACCAGGGAACTTCAGTAATGTAGCAGGATACAAGATTAACTAAAAAAAAAAAATCAGCATTTCTCCTTTATAAAAATGATAAACAGGCTGAAAAAGAAATCAGAGAATCACCACCCTTCACAATAGCCATGCATAACATAAAAAAACTTTGGGGTAATGCTAACCAAACAAGTGAAAGACCTGTATGACAAGAACTTTAAAACTTCGAAGAAAGAAATTGAAGAAGACACCAGAAAATGGAAAGATCTCCCATGCTCTTGGGTTGGTAGAATTAACATGGTAAAAATGGCAATCTTACCAAAAGCAATCTACAGATTCAATGCAATTCCCATCAAAATCTCAGCAAAATTCTTCACAGATCTCAAAAGAACAATACTCAACTTCGTATGGAAAAACAAAAAACTTAGGATAGCCAAAACAATCCTGTACAATAAAAGAACTTCTGGAGGCATCACAATCCCTGACTTTAAACTCTCCTACAGAGCCACAGTACTGAAAACAGCCTGGTATTGGCATAAAAACTGACAGGAGGACCAATGGAACTGAATCGAAGACTGGGATATCTATTCACACATCCGTGAACACCTGATTTTTGACAAAGAAGCTAAAATTATAAAATGGAAAAAAAAAAGCATATTCAACAAATGGTGCTGGCATAACTGGATATCAACATGTAGAGAAATGCAAATAGATCCATATCTATCGCCATGTGCCTTTTCTTTGAAAGCCAGGAACATGCTTTTTAACAAATGAGAGAATAATATTATATCACCTTGTTTCAAGTTTCAGATAGAGATATTAGAAAGGAAAATATTTAAAGAGAAGAGCCCTGGTGACTCAAGTCTGTAATATTTGAGGCAGGAGGATGAATTACTTGCAATTATAGAATGGCATTTGAGAATCGGAGGAGGAAAAAGTGAGCTGAGTCCCAAAATAATGATAAGGGAAAGTTAGAAAAGCCTAGGAACATTTCCTACATTCAAGGGGAGGCGCTTTTAGAAGAGAAAAATGTCACGAGGAAATGACATTTAGCAAGATGCTACAGGGTGGCATGTGGTCCCAGGGACACAAAGATGAAGACAGTTCAAGGTGGACAAAGCAAGCCATGCCAAGACTGGACAAAGGAGACTGGTTAGTAAGTGAATACCATATCCACACTTCAATAACTAATACTGTAACTTACGTTGCTCTGGGCTTTATTATATCAGTGTGAGAAATGATGATGTTATATGAGAAGTGTCAATGAGCGGTGGTGCTGAAGATGTCTGTGTGGTAGGATAAAGTGACTGATGGCAATGACCGGTTTTGTCAGGACATGAGTGATCAGCTCAAGGTGGGGACTCCTGGCCTGACACTGTATATGATGGTTTTCCAGCTTTTGTAAGCATCCTACAAGACTGTGCTCTGGATTTCAACAGTGTAGTGATGCGTATGGCACGGTCAGAAGAGCTCCGAATCATACACACTTCATCCCCCAGCATGAGAAATGTTGATACTTATAAATTCAATATGGATACAGCCCAAGGGAGAGATCTGACACCCGGAGGGATCATAACCTGGTTGATTCAGGGTTTCTATTTGATAAATTGCATACAACCAAATGGAATTCTGTTAGCAAAAGGTGTGTGGCTGTTTCACACTGATTCAAAATCATGTGGAGTAATTTAGTCTGATAAAGACATGGAAGAGAGATGGACTCAAAACTGTATCCATTGTGGGCACTCAAAGTGTTTGAGTAGTTTTGATGACTTTTAAGGAAATGGCATGGAACTCAGGTCAAGCTTGAGACCTCTCAGCCTTATTCCTTAGCCCCACCTCACAGCCTGTCAGATGTCTGTAAGTCCTCTTACTCTCATGAAAACCACATCCCCTCTGACCCCCACATCCAGCCCCATGTGTGTGGGGTTGATCTAGGTATTTGTTGACATGTGTTTTCTCCCATTTTAAGATGGTCTCACAATAGAAGACAGTCTCGGATCCCAAGCAAAAGCGCATCACTTGTTCTCACTGTTGCACTGGGCAGAACTCCGACCTAAATCCAGCTGTTGTTCACAGCTGCTGTCTCTAAAATGACCAGGAACTTAGACAATGGTTGAAGGAGTGCTTCACTCCACTTCACTTCCAAGTGTTATTGGAACCCAGTCTTGACACAATCAGTCACCACCACAGCAAGAGTGTAAGATCACACATCATCTTAGGGCTTTAGGTCACACGGACGAAGTGACTGCAGCCCCCACCCCCCAGTTGATGCCATGGTGAAATGGGGCATTGGCCCTAAGGATAAACCAAATTCTCTACTAGGGGAACTTCCAGGATGCTTTTACAAACCCATCTCTGCCACTTTTTGAAAAAAACTTCCAGGATACTTTATACAAACCCATCTCTGCCACCTTTTGGGCAAACAATTATTTCTCTTAAGTAAAGCAATATTTAGCATCATAATTTCTTTGATCGATCTGGAACTTGCTATGTGGTCCAGACTGTCCTTGAATCCCTAGCAATCCGCCAGCCTCAGTCTCCAGAGTACTACTGCATGCTTTACCACAGACATCCAGAAAGTCTTTATAACAACAGTTACCAAATAAAATCCTGCTTTCAAGGATAGAATAATTAGAAAAAATAGGGGGTAAAAGCTCTCACTATTATTCTAGAAAGGTCTATCACAAATAATTTTCTTGATGTGTAAAATTGCTTTGTGATAGAATAAAAATAAGGATGAAAGAAACATGACTATTTCATATTTCACTGAGAGATTGTTTATTTAACCAAAATAATGTAATGTAATGGCTATTAAGGAAAGGAAGGGGCAGACACGGAAACACAATCATATGAGACCTGAATTTAGCCACAAGGTTAAAAGTATCTGAAAGTTTAAACTACAAACTTCATTTTAGAAGTTGCACAGAACAAAGACATTATTTATTTCATACTGTGGCTTTGTAAGGAAGCCACCTTTTCTGGCTACACACACACACACTTTTGCTACAGACATTATTGAGCATAATGGTTTATCCTTGAAACCAGATGGCATATGAACTGTTTCAACCAAGACAGAAACAAGGGCAAGAGCGTATTTGTGGTCTTTCCAACAGTCTCTCACAGCCTTCACATTTCATGGTGACGCCAGGAAAGCAGTCCTTTTCAAACTGAAGCTGAGGCACGTGATTACTCGCATCTGACCTATTTATAAACTTGTTTGAGCAAAGCGGATGCCAGATCACTGCACCTACTCTATTCGGAGACTGTGTAAGCCATTCAGTTGCCTCACTAGGCATCATTCAGGGGGTGCACAGTCCTTGAGAACCACCGATTGTGGATACGTACATCACTGCATTTAAATAACAATGGACCAGAAGAACATTGTGGAGATGAAGTAGGATGTGTAACAGAGACATTGGTCAGTGTTTCAGTGCAGGTACCAAATCAGGAGGCTGTTGAGAGCCATCCTAGAGGGTGCAGGACACATCCTTTAGAGCCTTCTCAGCTGCATGCAGCCTCACAATGGTCAGGAAGCATGAACCTGACATGCTCTAGCAACAACGACTGAACTTCTGGTTGCAAATAATTTATAGTTTTCTTTTGAGTAATGAAGCAAATGCATGCTTAAATTTAAATGGGACCTGTCCAGTAACTCTGTTTCATGAGACCTATATATTTCATCAAATAGGTTTAATATGTGCATTATTCTTTACAATCAAATGAAAGAATATGTATATATATATTTCAATCCCAGGGTTACCCACAAGGTTCATGTAATTATATGTTCAGTCAAGGAAGGAAACTGTCATTCATGGGCTCGCTGAGGAAACAAACTGCTTTTACACACGTAATAGGAACCAACTAAAACAAACGTGACTGTTACTAATGTTCTCACCACTGGATGATATATTAACTTGAATGAAAAACTTACATGTTCACAGAATTAAAAAAAATAAATAGCAACCCAATATAGTTCAGTCTACAGCATACAGGAATGAATTCTCATAGTAACAGTTAGAGACATGGAATGAAATTCAATAAATATGAAGTAGGGAGAAATTAATTAAGGATAATTATCTTAAAATAGACAAATATAGGAAATAAGCCCTTCAGTAAAATTTCAACCAAGGATCTTGCTTGGACAGAAGAGGTCAGTGATATCAAGATGGTTCATGGTGCTGAAATGTAATGAAATACATAGGTGTGCAAAAAGAAGTGGAAATTGCCTTGGCTAAGGCTCTAGAGGTGCCTCACTGGGGACAGTCTTAGTCATTCATTGTTTGAGGGAAGGTAACCGCGGAATTGTGCCTGGCACACCCCCCAGGAACAACTCTCATCCCTATGATTCTCTCTCTTCCTTCTCACTGTTCTTCATTCTGTGCCATCCTTTGTAGTCTTTTTCTAGAGCCTCCCATTGCACTTGGGATGTCTCTCTGGACTGCTTCTAGTCTGCTTTGTCTCCATTGAAACTCAGCTTTCCCCAGGGTTGCTACTAGCCCTTATGCTGCCCTGAGCCAGAGGTTTCTGCCTGCCCGGGGCTCCCCACATCCTCTCTTGGAATGATTTGCAACCATCAGTCTGCTTCCCCTGTGAAGTCCTGCACTCCACCTGTAATCATTCCCTTTCCTGCTGTCACCAGCAGCCTTGGCCATTTCCTCACTTTTCTCAATGACTTTGCTATTCAGCCTTTGGGCTTGTGCCATTGTCTTTGGCCACCATCCATGCCAGTGTTCTCTCTAGCACCTTGATCTGCTGGACTATTTCCCCTACGCCCGTGACCTCCATTTCCCCTTGAACTACCACTCAAACTGATGTGTCTTAAATGCTCTTATCAGTTGGGAGGTGCTTATCTCAGAGTGTGAACTTTGCTGGTCCCCTCTTTGGTCATCATGGGTTATTCCTTTCCTTAATTTCTAATCTGACCCGGTCCAGAGACATTTTTGCTCCTGGTACAGCATTCACTATCTTGGTACCTCAGTCTCTTTCTTTTTGGGAAACTTTGCCCTTCCACTTTGGATCTTCTTTGACACTGTGCGCTGTAAGTATGATGTTTTAAATAATATTTTAAAATAATATTCAAATTAAATATAGCAGCATCCTTATAGTTCCAGGCTTGCCAGCTATACACATTCTCAGTTCTTGCCCTCTAAATGCTAAGGCTAGCTGTATAAAGCCACTAAAAGTGTGCAGCTAATCTAATGTGGGTCTCCATTACTCTCAAATATGGTCTCATCATTACTGGGAAATAAGGATTCCCTCATCTCCATTCTTTGCCTTTACTCATTGTCCTCACTAGTCTAACTTAGTCTTCATAATTCAACAGACTTATTATTTAATTTTTGTGCATGAACTTTTGCCTGCATGTGTGCATATGTACCCTGAGTGTGCTATGTGCCCAAGGTGGCCATATCTCCTGAATCTAAAGCTATGACTGGTGGTGAGTAGCAGCAACAAATGCTCTGAACTGCTAAGGCACTGTCCTGCCCATCTCTTGACCATCTTTCTGTGTAGCTTTATTCTACCTGTCTCCCTTTAAAATGGTCTTCATCAGGAAGGGGCTATATTTTCAACTTCATAATTACCAAGGGAACTCTTATACACATTTAGACAAGATGAAATGGAAATGTTGACTAAATATTATTATCCTGTGCTCTTTCATGCCAAGCATCAAATATTTGAGACTGAACAGGTTGTGTTTTTGGGAGGTAGTGGTAGAGTACTACTTCGAACACAGAAGCCCTGCAAGTGTTCCCATTTATACAATACACACCAAGTAGGATTTTGAGCTACGAAATAAGGATTCTGGCTCATGGAAATTCACTGAAACACTGAAATCAGCAAGAGTCTGGCCTAACGGAGCAGCATGATCCGTGTGCTAAGAATGTGATGCTGAGTGGGAGCCAGTATTTCCATGAAAAAATTAGGGGAAAGACTATATCAAAATGTTATTTCTCAGTTAAAAGTTCATACTTCAGGAAGTTCCTTGATTAGACTTCCCACCTCAGGGAGGGGTTGTTTTAGAGGAGTTCCAACACTAACACAGTTAATGTAAAGCTGTCACCACAGGGTGTTTATAAGAGGCCATGTGTCTACCTGGGGGCCACCATCCACGTCCAGATGCCTGCCAGTCTACCTGGGGCCATCATCTATGTCCAGATGACCGCCAGTCTACATGGGGCCACCATCTATGTCCAGATGACCACCAGTCTATGTGGGGCCACCATCTATGTCCAGATGCTCATGAGTCTACCTAGGGCCACCATCTATGTCCAGATGACCACCAGCCTACGTGGGGCCACCATTTATGTCCAGATGACCGCCAGTCTACATGGAGCCGCCATCTATGTCCAGATGACTGCCAGTCTATGTGGGGTCACCATCTATGTCCAGATGCCTGCTAGTCTACCTGGGGTCACCATCTATTTCTAGAGACCCACCAGTCTTTGTGGGGCCACCATCTCTGCTGCCCTCATTCCTGGTTCTGTTTGGTGACTGTGTTATTGTGATTTTATAAAAGCACAAGAGTCTCATTTCTGCCTCTAGTGTTTCTACCTCATCTCCCCTCTTACATTATTCTGAAGGTCCCTTTGGTTCTATGCTTTCTATTTTTCCTGTCACTATGTTACTCTTTGACTATTCTTTGAAGACAACAAAAATTGCTTAAGCAGAAATAGAAGCCAGCGCACATTAAATCTTCAAAGTCAAAGGTAAAATGATTCACCTTGTAAACACTGAGAAGTAAAGGTTGTTTGAATTGCACTAAATCAAATTCACAGATTTTTTTCCTTAAAAAAATTTTGTGTCATGTTAAAAGATTATGTATGTGTGTGTGTCTGTGTGTGTGTGAAGTTCGTTCCAAAATCATCCTGGCAATCCCTAGACTGTAGATTAATGAAAGGTAATACTATTACCTCTCTAGATTTGAGTCTAGAATTTTATAGAATTTTTTAGGCACTCAAAATAGTGAGGGAATGAAGTTTGAGTTTAAGGTGTATTTGTGGCCAGGCGGTGGTGGCACATGGCTTTAATCCTAGCAGTCAGGAGGCAGAAGCAGGTGGATCTCTGTGAGTTTGAGGCCGACCTGGTCTACAAGAGCTAGTTCCAGGACAGGCTCCAAAGCTATGGAGAAACCCTGCCTTGAAAAACCAAAGAAAAAAAAGATAATTGTGTGTATTTAAGCGTTTTTTCACTGTCACCTGACAATTACAGGTCTGGCTATTTGCGACACATCTTTCCCCCTATGTTGTTTTGCTTTCCTTCATTCTCATTGCCTTTCATGGCCTCTTTTGCTTTTGAACGGTAAAGCGTATGTGAAACAGAATCTGGAAACCATTTTCATTCTTTCATCAAAGGGTGATAGAGTGAGATCTTGAACTTTAACTAGCAGGAGTTAAAGGATGGAAAAATGTTCAGCTTTTTAAGCTGTGCCTCCCAAGCTACACATTGGAGTTGGAGTTTCGGTCCAACATAAACAGGACAGGAAGGGAGTAGCACCGAAGGCTGCAAGCCTTCATCAGAGTCTGCGATCTGATGGGGGTGTTAACATGGCAAGCGCACACACCTTGAAAGGGCAGTTTAACTGTACCCAGGGCAACTCACAGGGCAAGTGTCTGCTAGAGACTGGACCTGCCCCCTACTTGTTTCAGACATTCCGTTTCTCGATAGTGTTAAAGCAAGGCCTCGGTCAAATGGGGGCACTGGAGAAATGGAGGAGGGGAGCTAAGCAACTGGACGATTTTCTTCCTACTGTGATTCTCTTCTGTGGAATAGGTGTTTATTTTTACTCTGTGTCCCCTGTTGTGGTATGTACATGTTAATATGGATGTGTCATATGTGTGGACCTGTATGTAGAGGCCAGAGGAGTAGGTAAATGGCGGGAGTTTTTTCCTGATTGCTCTCCGTATTTATTTTTGAGACATGGTCTTACAGGGAACCCAAAGCTCATTTATTCAGCCATGCTTTCTGGCCAATGAGCATCAGGGATCCACCTGTCTCCATCCTCCTCTCCATTGCTATGGTTACAGGAAAGTATCGACGTGTCTGGCACTTTGCATGGAGATCTGAACTCAGGTATGCATAGCAGGGAGCTCTATTTATTTTTCAAGATAAGGTCTCATGTAGTCAGATCTAGCCCAAGCTAGAACTCACTATGTAGCTACAGGTGATCTTGAGCTTTTGATCCTCCTGCCTCTCCCCACTAAGTTCTGTGATTGCATGATTGCAGGCATAGACCTTTTCACCCAGTTTTTTTTTTTTTTTTTTTTTTTTTTTTTTTTTTGAGACAGGGTTTCTCTGTGTAGTTTTGGAGCCTGTCCTAGCACTCTCTCTGTAGACCAGGCTGGTCTCGAACTTACAGAGTTCTGTCTCTGCAATGCTGGGATTAAAGGCATGTGCCACCATCGCCCGGCTCTTTTATGCTGGTGCTGTGGATGGAATTCAGGCTTAGTGCATGGCAGCCAAGTACTCCATTAAGTGAGGGGCAGCTCTAGGTCTTCCCGTGGGACTTTGGCTGAGTTCTTCATGTGCATTTATTATCAGCAGGTGTAGAGACAGGCAACATCAATTGGAATCGCCTTATAAAGGAGGACAACCCTGGAACTGGTGGGCTTGAAGACAGAAGTCCTGGAAGTATTCAGGGGGAAATCCAGCAGAACACATGAGGTTGCTCTACAGATAGGAGCTCTTTCTCTGTTACTTAACTCTTGCTTCATTCATTCAAAAATATGTATGGATATCTACTACAGGAGACCCAATAAAGACAGCGAAGGCCCCTATTCCCAGAGGGATAACAATATACAAAGCCAATAACAAGTAAGTAACCATCAGAGATAATTATGTACCGGGTACGGGATGAGGGAGAGAGTAGTGGGTGGCTGGGGAAAGGGATAACATCAAGTTGAGATTTGGTAGACCTGAAGAGGCCAGCTTTTATCACAGTCCAAGCATAGAACATTCCAGGCAGAGGAACAACGTGTGCTTCAAAGTGTGCCTAGGAGTGTGGGGGACCCATAAGGAGCTTGCAAACAGAGAAAGCTGGTAAAGAGTGACACTGGCCTCTCTTTCCCTCTGCCTCTCTCACACACCATCTCCAATTCCTCTATGTGCAGCAAAGGGACAATTTACTATTTTAAGAAATTGCTGACTGTTGCTTAGACGTAGCTTCGTTTACTCAGCCTTAAAGTCCTAGCAACCTTCCTGTTGTAGTCTGTTTCTGGGACAAACACCATGACCAGACACACCTTAGGAGAACAGGTTTACGGGTCAGGGTTGGAACTCAAGCAGGAGTATGGAGCAGAAATGATAGAAAAAGCTGCTTGCTGGTTCTCTCTGGCTCGTGCTTAGCTAACTTTTCTCTAGACCCAGGACTACCTGCTCAGCGGATGGTATCAGCCTCCTGTGTCAATGAGAATTCAAGATAATCCCTTTCAGACATTGATAGGCCAACGTGATCCAGGCAACTCCTTTCTCCAATGAATCTAGGCTATGTCAAGTTGACAGTTAGAGCCAATGAGGACACTGGCTGTGAAAGAGTTTTTAGGATATGTCCCTCCCTTGAGACAAGATTTTCAAAGACAATCGGGTGTCTAAGGGTGCGTGTAGGTAGAACAAGAAAGACAGAAGCAAACACAGTAAATAAAACTACACAGAGAGACTGACTCAACATGAATTCATTTTACTTCAACATAGGAAACACCAATCCTGCTTTTTTTTAATCTTCAGAGACTAGAGGAAGAGCAAACAGGAAGAACAGGAGCAAAGAGAGCTGTTGAGTTAACATGGAAAAAATCTTTTCAACCATTTCATTATCTAAAGGGCATGGACTTTTATGGCCATGTGTGTATTTTTGGCACTCCAGTGGAAAGTAAGAGTTTTATCTGTTGACCCACTTGTTTCTGGGTGTAAGAGTCACCCTTCACTAACTCCCCCTCATTTTACAGGCGGTGCACGTGTAGATTGTACCTCCTGTCCACAAGGCAGAAGAGGAAGACAGAACAGGAGAGGAATGGAAGCTGAAATTACATCGTGATTTCTGCATCGTTCAGTTGAATCCAGGACTTAAGCACAAGGACACACAAGACCACACTTTTCTATATGTTCTGTCAATCATTTGCAGAGTTTGCTAGTTAAAAAGTCCCCTCCAAAATTTCTTCTTAAAAATTCCAGGCAGAGCCATGCCTTTGAAGGATGATTTTATGACATACAGAGAATCCACAATTTTCTCTGTGAGCTATGCATTTCTTTTGAATCTCCAAGCATTTCTTTTTGTTTTTGTTGTGGAGAAAAGGCCCAGTAACAGACTTAAGTGGTGCAAAGAGGGAGTAAAACAAACTGTCACTAAGTTGAGTTTATGGGTCTTTTCTTCCTGTTTTCCTCCGAAAAGGTGCAATTTAAGCAAATTATGTCATCACCTTTGAAACTTGTTCTTAAGCTCCTGCACCTTTTAATAACCGCAGCATTATTTGTTTTTGTGTAGACAAGGCCTCCGTCATGCACACAAGCACAGTGACACAGCTGAAAGCTGAGGGGCTGCTGAAATGCCAGAGATAAGGAGGGCTGTAAATGCTGGCTAACAGCGCCCCGTGTTTACTCTTCTGTGATTTATGCTGAATTTATGATGGCTATTAGGAGAGAAACACTTCAGCAGATCAAGAGCACAGTCAAGACCTCCTCATTAAACACATCTTCCCTTCCCCAGAGAAGTGGTCCCTGTTTCAGTAAAAGCACTAGAAATACATAATTAAAATGCAAACATGAAGCAAGTCAGTAGGAGCAATTAATTTTATGGCTGTGCTGTAAGAATGTAAATCTCTTTTATGGAGGCCTTTCTTCATTTTTTAACCTCACTTTATCTTCTCTATGAGAACATAGGTCTCTCATAGTGCTATACATAAACCTGATGAGTAGCTCCATACCACCTAAAACGTGGGAGCCAATGCAACACAAAATGACAGACTGGGAAGCAATGGGTGGGTTTCTGAAGTCATCTTATAAGATTGGCCAGAAGTTTCTTCCTATAAAACCACCTCCCCATTTGTTAAAGTGTTCTTAGAGTTGGTTTGCATTGGGCTGAGGTCCGTGATATCCCTTGACAAACAATGAAGTGATGAGTAAGAGTAAGGTGTCTTTCCAGTTCACGTTTCTAATCAATTCTAATATGGCTAACACACAAGCCAATAACAGGTTGAAGAATGTAAGCATGCCACTACTAAGGAACCAAAGAACTCCTAAGACAGCAGACATTATAAGAAATCCAGAGCCTTTCCTAGATGGAGCGGTTTCATTCTCATGGAGTTGTGAACCAGGAGAGAATGTATGTGTTTCCACTGACCTATGTCAGGGAACAGTTAAGAGCTGTTCTGCTATGATAGAGAACCTTTTGAATTCTATTTCTCTCTCCCAACACTGTAATGGCCCCATTCATGACAATGCTTCGCTGCATGGTGCCAATGGAAACAGTTCATGCAAGATTTATCACCCTGAGAAAATAACAGAAATCAAATGTGAGTGGTGGCAACATGTAGTTGCAGGGACTGCGTTGTCATGGGCTGTCCTCCATGTGACAAGCCTGGCTCTGGTTTACGCTCCTGGCCAGGATAACCACTGGGTTCCCCCTCTTCCCAGTTTCCTCCTGCTGTGCTCATCAGCGCTTCTGACTGAGTCCTCCAGTTAGAAAGTCTGCTTCGTAGACACCCCAAGGAGTTGGCTTGTACCCTACCACAAACCGGAAGTCAGCATCCCCTACAGATGCTTTCACAACCACGACCAGTTACAGCTTCTAGCAAAGAGATTTAACCATGCTCCGTATTTACCTTCTTTACTTCGTATTTTTGTAGGACCTCACTTGCCAGCCAGCTCACCTCAGTCAAGGACAGCTTGCCTGCAGACCAGTCTAGGAGAACGCTTTTTTTTTTCTAACCAGAGAGGAAATTGCACAGGAATATGGAAAGTATTATAAAACCATGCATAAATACTCACAGTTTGGGTTTGGCAAGCAGAGGTGGTGGTTCCTTAGTGGGCGAAAGCAGGGCAGCTGGTGTCGGAGGAGATTTATTGCCGTAAGCTTTGCCATTAATCAGCCCGTTGACTCCGTGGCCGGGATGAACTCCATTGGTTTCCCTCTCGGCCGAGTTGAATTGCATTTGAAGGGCCGCCATGTTAAGTCCTAAGTCGGGGCTGTTCACCTGGGGGGTTTCAGGTGGTTTCTGCGATGACAGCTCATAGGAGCCTGTCTCCAGGATTGGAGGGGGAGGTGGGAAGTGGTGGTCGTGATCACTGTTGGTGTCTCCCATTGAGTCATAGCTACAGTTCTCAGAGTTGGCTAAAGAAGGGACAAAAGAGGAAGAAAGTAGTAAGATGCTACCTGTTCAACAAATGATTTCATACTCATGGACCCGGTGGGTACCCTTGCATGTATTAGGGAGGAAGAGCTACCCTGCTGTCATGGGATGAGGGAACATGTCGGCCTGGTGGCCTTGTTCTGAGGGGCGACTATTGTCTCATTCCCCTACTGAACACACCTATAGAAAAACTAACTGCCGAATCATTAACAAATCGCCTTAAAGTGTAAGATAAGGCGTCATTAAACATGACATCGCAAACAATATCGATCCAAATGCTTTATCCTCTTATCTCCCATTGGACATCAGACCCATCCTCACTGACAGCCCTTAAGTTCAGAAGGGTTTACGCGCATCCTTTCTGAAGCTGGGGAAGAGAAGTTCTGAGCCCAAGCGAAATTCCTGAAATTCTCATGAGTACATAAAAATTTCCATGCCAGTTAGGAAATTATGTTGTCTCGACGACAGCGTGGTAGACAACAGGTTTGAAAATGTCTCTCAATAGACTGGAAGTATCTTGAGGTCATACCCTCTCTGAATCACTCAGCTTTCTAAGAGCCTGGCAGACCTTTCGGAATGCACCAACCAATGATTATTGAGGTGCATAGAAAACCAAGCAATTTATCGGTCATGTTTGGCACACAGTCATGAAAGATATTGCCATTACCAGGTTTTATTGCTCAATCCGAGTCTTGTTTTTGCTGCTACTGTTTGGAGTCGGCTGTGGTCGTTTGATGGGACACTCTTCAAGCTGACTGGAAACTGACATGCCGTGATGCTGTCTGCTATGGGACTCCCGAGACAGCACTGTGGTTCCCAACGGGTGTTCACCGTGGTCGTGCATGTCAACCAGGTCCCAGTAAGGCGAGCCTTCCTTTCCCTATTTATCTTACTGAGCATACAAAAGCTTTGGCATTCCCCAAGCTTGTTCTGGTTGTGCCTCTGCTGCCACCTAGCCCCCAAGTTCTTGCTCTTCTAGAAACCAGGGCCATCGGATAGTCATCTACTTACTGATGCCCTGCTGTGTGTTTCATTAGGCTTCTTGGCTTGGTCAAAATGATCAGTTTAAACTTTCTATACAATGGACTTGAAAGATGAGAAAGCTAGTACATGCTGAGGTAAAGTCCATCAGTAGAAAACTCAACTAGACATACAAATAAAAGTAAAGATCTGTTTCTTCTTATGGTTTTCCCTAGAGATTTGTTTTTGAGTTCGGATGTCTGTGTATTTTTGAACACTGGGTTAAGCAGTACAATATTTTATCTTTCATGTCAGAGCTGCTTACTCACACGGATATATACTGAGGGGAAATTTGATTTCTAACATCTTAACAGTTTCTCTCTGTTTCGCTAGCTTGTATTCCTTTCTCAGAAGTTCCCATCATGATTACAGAGTGACACATTTGGGCAGGTTTCTGCAGGTCCTCTCCACTGCTGAGAACTGTGACTGCTCCCCTGACTTAAAGGTGGCGTTTTGAGGTGAGGAATCCTAGCTTAGCATGAAGATTATCAGTTCCATTGTTTCTGAAACCACAATTGCATGATTTTTAAGAAATTGGCCCCAAGAGTGAGTACTAGTTACTGTGTTTGTCATCACCACCTCCACAACTCCGTGCCTCCAAGATGAGACATTCTATTGTTAGGAGGACCTTGGAGGGGTCACGAACATTCCTAGGAGCTGAGCTCTGCCCCTGGGACAGTGGCTGCCTGTCTTGGGGAACTACTTGCACAAAGACTGAGTAGGAGGAACCAGGTGCTTTTGATGCCCACGTACCTGAGGTGACAAGAAGCTGCGCAGTGCTCGTCACTGATCCGTAGTCATTTCTGGCTGAGCAGGTAAAGATGCCCGCATCTTCAGGAAAGCTCTCAGCAATGACAAGGGTGCAGATCTCCTCTGGAAGCAAAATGACCAAGACAATGTGTTAGAGGGAAACTGTCAGAGAAGTCATGAGAAGTGAGCCCCAACCTCCTCTAGTTTCCCCAACTCTTCAGGCTTTAGTGACTCTTTCTTCAATTTAACCATCACCAATGAATGGGAGCCAGTCTGTCTCAAAACGTATCTGTCAAACACAGTGGGGAAGTATTAACTATGGTCAAAGTGTTGCCTCACAAGAATTCTTTTTCTTTATTAAAATAGTTATACACACACACACACACAAACACACAAGCAGCAAGTACTAAGATAAACAATCTCAAACAAAAGTGCAATCTCTTTTTACAGTCTGACTATTTCTATAGCTAAAGCTCCTTACTATGTCTCCAGGAGTAACCACAAAGAATTTATTGTGTTTAGTTCTACAGAATAATTATGACAGCTTTAAAAGCATATAGATATTACCAAAATATTTTTTGAGGTAGTATTTCAGGGTTCAGTGTGCACCTTTTTCTTTCTTTTTTATTTTTTGTTATCAAGTACTGAGGTCTCTGGCCCTCTGTGAGCATTAGAGCTGTCCTCCATTCCTGCATTTATTCCATCCCAACCCTCATGCCACCCCCACTCCTGACAATCTGATGATGCTGATGACAATTCAGCTAGCAGGCTGCTGGAGATTTTCCTTAGAGCTGGAAATGCACCATTCCTTGATGTGAAATTGCTCTGCTCCTGGGCAGATCCGGGGACCACTGTTGACTAATTAATAGCTGTTGAAACTTCAGCAACAGGCAAAGCTCAAGGCGACCACATTGCTACCACGGTGAAACATATGTAAATCTCCAAGCTATGAGATGACACGACTTAATTCTTTTAACGTAGTATTTAATTTGATGTCAAGGCGGGACGGGGTGTGCCAAATTAGATTCACTGTACAGCACAAGCTGAATCAATGACAGAGCTTAAAAGGGCAGTGCGGAAGTGACATCATTGGTTAAATGTGGAGAAAAGTGACAGCGCAAACGTGACAAGTTTCCATTCATACGGTGTGTAAACAGGTCAAACCTCCTACAGGAGTTGAGTGGCTGCTGTGGCCAGGACATGGGAAACTGCTGCTCGGGGTGGAGGAGGTTGCCAACATGTCCGGGAGGAAGGGCAGAAGGATCTGCCACACAGGACTGTGTTACAGTGGCACACTGTGCACTTAAAGAAAGCGTATTTCCTGCCATGTACTTCTTTCTTTTGCTTCGGTAAAGAAGATTAAAAGATCAGAGTCGGGCCGGAGAAAGGTTGCAGGGGATAGGAGCAGTGCTTCTCTTCTGAGTTCCAAACTCCAGTCCCAGCACCCACATAGTGGCTCACAATCTGTAACTCTGGTTTCAGGGGACTCAGTGCTCCCTTCTGGCTTCTGTGAGCACCAGGCACACACATGGTGCATTTGCAGACAAAAGAGGAGAGCAATGGGTGTCTGTTGCTTATCTATTTAAATACTAAGCAAGGTAAACAAGTGAGATTCTCCAAAATATAAAGAAATTCTTCTAATGAAGATGCTTAGGCAGTCTTCTTCTTCTTTCTCTTCTTTTTGTTCTTTTTGTTGTTGCTGTTCTTCCTCCTCCTCCTCTTCCTCCTCCTCCTCCTCCTCCTCCTCCTCCTCTTCTTCTTCTTCTTCTTCTTCTTCTTCTTCTTTTTCTTCTTCCTCTGCCTTTCTCTTCTTGTTCTTTTTGTTCTTCTTGTTGTTGTTCTTCTTGCTCTTCTTCCTCCTCCTCCACCTCTTCTTTTTGAAGAGTACGAGCAAATAAGTTGCAGTTCCAGCAAGAGGGAAGAAATAGATTAAAAGAACCAACAGCCTGACTAACAAAAGGTTGTAAGATATGAAGAAAGACTTCCGAGAGAAAGCCGGAACCTCTTTCATCACAGAGCCTAGACACTCACAGTCCACCCAGTTAGCAGCTGTAATATTCTATAGCTGCAGGTGTGAGATCATGGTGTTGGGGTTCTAACCTAGAGTTCTTTGTAATGTTCAGGGGGTGAGATACGGCAGCATAGGAGGAAGAACTCGAGTTAGACAATCTCTAGATGATCTCAACTCCAGAGTCTACAGGCCCAGTGCCTGTGTGTGGCATGAGGGTGTGCCTAGCCTCCCTTCTCCCTTCCCTCAAAACTGTGCCACCTGTAAAGGAAGGCAAAGCAGGTGCAAGTGGGAAGACTTAGCAGAAAGTTCCAGTTTGCTAAAGGCAAACAGTCATTTAAATATAAGGTGGAAATAGGAAAGAATTAAAATTTTAGGCAATTTAAAAAATAGAAACGAGAAAAAAAGAAAACACTTCAGCATTTCTATTTGTTTCAGATGGCTGGAGAAATCAAACTGCAGGTGGACCATGTCATACCTTTTAAATCCTTCCAGATATTAGATATTCTATAATTAATCCACAATCACAAGGACAAGATCCTTTTTTGTTCTTTTCTCCATAGTTTTTAGTAGCTTTACAATTCTTCTAACTCAGTCCATAAAGACAAATCTAAACAAGGTTTCCTGAATTATCTTTCCTTTTTCTTCTTAAAAAGTCCCCTCTATATATTTAAATATTGTGAATTTATATTTTGTTGACGTGAGTACTCTCAATGCTTGGGAGGTATAGCAGGAGGAACAGGAGTTCAAGGCCAGGCTTGAGCTGTGCAAAGCTATCATGGGTCAGATGAGAACGGGCCTCAAACCCGAAATCAATCAATCAATCAATCAATCAATCAAACAAAAGACTCTCCAAATATTCCAACCACTCCAGTAAACAACAACAAAACAAATGCTTTGAGTAGATAATACATATACATGATAAAAATTTTATACAAATACATGGTATAAAACTTTTCTAATACAAGGTACAAATGGGTGTTTAACTCTTAAATAATTATGATAAAATTAATTCACCTCTTAATAATTAACCTCTTAAGTAATTATGTTAAAATTTTTATGAGAGTTTAACTTAACTTTAAGACAAAGACTGAAACATATACATTTCTGCTTACATCTACACATTTTTATTCCTTACAGAGACATATAGACACAATAATAAAGGTCTAATTATTGTGATTCACACAGGTTTTTCCCACTATGTATGAGAAGTACAGTAACCTCACGAGAACGCAACGATAGTTATTTCAAGTAAAGGGTAGCTTGAGTTTTTCATAATGTAATGAAATGATGGCATCCCTGGAGTTTCCTGATCTACAAATAATGAAAAATGCTTGCTATAGAAGATCACAACCTAAAAATATGTTTTGGGACAAGATAGCCTGATCACACAGAATCGTGCTGCAGCAAGAGGGTCTGAGGGTGGCAATCTTGGCCTTCATCTGACTCCGGATGGTAGAAGCGACTTGAGAAGTCCGTCTAGGTCTCATCAGTGAGTAACACGTGTTATATGTTTTTACACTTTATGATCAAAATAGTTCTTTAAGAGATACACTTGAAATACCAGTGCGAATGTGGGTTGAAGGGGATAGCACTCTACACAATTTTCTCTAGTTCTTCATGTTTGCCTAAGCCTGCTGAGTTCAGTGTTGGTGGCGGGGGCGGACGGACAAAGCCTGCTGACTTCAGTGTTAGCAGGGTGTTTGATTCCAGTTGCTGTAGCATTGACAACAGCAAAAGGCAAAACATACTGAAAAGTTAAACTTAGGTTGCATACTAATTCCACAACAAATTTCAACAATGTATGTCATTAGAAACAACAAACAAACCAACCAACCAACCAACCAAAAAAGGCTTAAGTTAATAGCACATTGTGTGAAGAAGGCAGCTGCGCAGGGGTTGATGTAAATCCAGGCAGGCCCACCTTCCCGTCTTTCCAGTGGAAAAGGCCCCCATCTCATGATATACACAAGAGTGTAGCACAATTAATAAAAACCCAAAGGCAAAAATTGGGACTCTATCTGAAGGTCAGAAAAGCAAACCAGCCTGCTACCAGCTCTTACCTCTACCTCAGTCTAAAATGGCCAGCCTGCCTCCAGGAATCTCAGAAGGAGTCTTTGTGTGTAAGCTTTTTCCTCCCGTTTTATAGTCCACTCTAGGGCTGGGATTAAAGGCATGAACCACTGGGATTAAAGGCATGCAACGCCTGGTTTCTTTCCTTCCTTCTTTCTTTCTTTCTTTCTTTCTTTCTTTCTTTCTTTCTTTCTTTCTTTCTTTCTTTCTTTCAGATTTCTGCCTCCTCCCCCCCGTCATGGTCTCCCATTTCCCTCCCCCTCCCCGACCAAGTCCAAGTCCTCCTCCCTTGTCAGCCCAAAGAGCAATCAGGGTTCCCTGCCCTGTGGGAAGTCCAAGGACCACCCACCTCCATCCAAGTCTACTAATGTGCAATCACTCTGGAAAGCAGTGTGGCGGTTTCTCAGGAAATTCGGAATCAACCAACCCCTGGACCCAGCAATACCACTCTTGGGAATATACCCAAGAGATGCCCTATCATACAACAAAAGTATATGCTCAACTCTGTTCATAGCAGCATTGTTTGTAATAGCCAGAACCTGGAAACAACCGAGATGCCCTTCAATGGAAGAATGGATGAAGAAAGTATGGAATATATACATATTAGAGTACTACTCAGCAGTAAAAAACAATGACTTCTTGAATTTTGCATGCAACGCCTGGTTTCTATGGCAAATAGTACGGCTACTGGGATTAAAGGCATGGGCCACCACTGCCTGATCTGGAAGGCTCATCAGTGTGACTGTTTTGCTCTCTGATCTTCAGGCAAGTTTTATTTATTGAATGCAAATGAAATGTCACTACCCCTGGGGACTAGGCTAATGCTATAGATGAAGAGTGTGAAGCTATAATGTGTAATTTACATTTAAGCTACTTTGTCATTTTTAAAATTGGTGGCTCTACTCACAGAGGAGACGAAAATCTACAAGCTAGAAAAACGAATTGGTCACTCTGGTTTTGTGTACTTCGTTTGGCTCTTGATGGATGCCCAGGATCCTTCGTCAATATTTAAATTTGTGTAAGTTCAAAACTAGAATGCCTGTGTTCCTCGGCAAGACTGGCGATATCTCTGAGGGTTTATTTATGAGACTAGTTGCAGAGGACCCTTTCCTATGATAGGATCTTGCCTCTTTCATGGTGCTTGCCAGAGCTGCCTATGATAAGAATTCCCTGCAGTGAAGGACAAATGTGCTGATGTCTCAGCCCCTTCCGTTCACCTAAAGTCTGGCTAAACAGTTCTGGGATGGAGCCGAGGGACTTCTTAAAAATATACTTGCCAGATGACTTTTGTATTGAGATAAATTCTAAAAAAGTGAATTCCAAACATTTATTAGAATGAACAGAAGGCGAAACACTTTGTGTTCAACCTAGTCACGTGGGTGTATGCAAACTATGTACACAAACATACACACACAGACACAAACACACACATATATGAACAAGACCACACACATAGTGGTAGAATATTTACAGAAAACTCTAAACAGGTACACTACTATTTTTTTTTTAATTCACCTACATTTTGTCTGAAAATTTTATTGTATTTATTGTATGTGACTGTGTGTGTGTCTGTGTGTGCACACCCACACCACAGCTCATGTGTGGGTGTCAGAGGACAACTTTCTAGAGTTGATTCCTTCTTTCACCCTGTGGAGTCTGGGAACCAAATGCAGTTGTCAGTTCTGACAGCATGAACCTCTACCAACCAAGTCATCTCATTGGCCACGCCCCTCATTCCTTTTACCTTTTGTATTGTTGAGATGGGGTTTTCTATGTAGCCCAAGCCATGGCCATGTTTTCTCAGTTTTGCTAGTTCTACAATTATAGGTATGTACCTGGCTCTGCCTATTTTAAAAAATGGTAGTTGCAGAGAAAGGCTGGGACTGCAGCTCCATGGTAGAACACTTTTACTCGGCATGAACAAGGATGTGGGTTCGATTCCCAGCACTGAAAAATGAAAGAAGGTCACCATCCACCTTCATGACTCATTTCGAACATGATTGGAGAAGTGGTTGAAAAGCAATGCCTCCTGAGGTCGACAAGATGGCTCAGAGGGTAAAGGTGCCTGGTGGAAAGCCCAATGACATATGTTCAATCCTTTAACCCACATGAAGGAAAGAGAAAACCATTTCTTCAAGTGTGCTCCGAAGTTCACAACTGTGGTCTTACTCACCCCTCTCCCCCAAAAAAATTTGTAAAATGTGAAAATAAATAAATAAACACTGCTCCATAACCCTGAGCTCTGTTTCCATGCTACTTAATATCCATCAGTCCTGAATGCTTGAGATATTCAGGGGAGAGCTTGAGACTTGGGCTTCTGACACATTCAAAGGATACAATCATTTGACTAAAAAGGTCAGCGAATAGAAAGAAGACAACAGAATGGCAGAGGCTGTGAAGTTGCCTTGTGGGTTTTCTAACATTGGGCAGTCTTGGTGTTCCAGGTGAAGCAGATAGAAAGTGTGGCATGCTGGAAGTGAGAAACTACTGGCAAGGTACAAGGCCTGGGAGTTTTGCTTTGTTTTCTTATTTCTGTTTTGTCTTCTTTTAATTGAATGTATGTGGTTATGAGCATTAGCAGATAAGGGTAAAGAAAACCAAGGACATTTGTGTTCTAAGAGGTTTTGGATAACTAGTCCAAAGCTCTCATCCCTTCACGTTTGATCTCTAGAATATGGCTAATTAGTATTGCAGTCCAAATTCTCAGGGTAGGCTACTGGCCAGGCACCAGGTGCACTGCCTGGTTCTAAAGTACAAAGCCTCTATAGTTGTTGTTGTTATTGTGTGTGTGTTTGTGTGTGTGTGTTCCATGTTAATGATATAGGAAGCCTGGTGCAAAGGAAGACAATGAAAGAGTTAAGTCTGGAAACAGAGTTTCTTGGTGCTTAAAATTAAAATTAGCTTTCTCAATATTCTAAAGAACTCATGGTTCTCAAATGCACAAGGAGATAGCTGAATGCCCCCTGATCAGACATCAGATTTCTTGGATCAGTCATGAGTACATTAGAATTTGAATATACTGGCATTAGAAGAAATGAGCAGGTATCCCTTTGAAGTTGTGGAAAACATCCTCAGGCAGTGGCTACCTCTGAGATATGGGCTTCCAGCAGCTCTGTGTGTGTGTGTGTGTGTGTGTGTTTGTGTGTGTGTTCGTGTGAGTGCATGTGTGCGTGTACACACACACAGAGATAAGGTCACCCATGTGTGTGCACAGAGGCTAGAAAAAGTCTCCAGGTATCTAGCTCTATCCCTGTCCTCCTTGTTCCATTAAGACCGAGTGCCTCACTGAAACTGGAGCTGGTGGGCACAGTAATCTGAAGCATGGCTTCTGAGAGTACCGGGGTTATAGGTGTGTGCACGACCACATCCAGCGTCTTATATGGATCCTTATACAAACTCAGGTCCTCATGTTTGTGAAGCAAGTGCTCACCCCCTGAGCCAACTCCCAGTATCCTGATGACTCCTAAGAAAGATGCTTCTTCTACATCCTTTCTCAGACTCTGGGCTTTCCTAAGTTACACCTCCTTAAGGAAACATGAGGTTCAATACACAACTGCCTCTTCCTAGCCGGGTAGCTTAGGAGGAAGAAAACCGCATGACTTCCTGGTCCTTGTGTGATTTGAATATGAGGTCAAGACCTGGAATGTGGAAGTCGGGAGGTCCTGCTTCTGCCAGGCTGGTCTTGTCCTTAAGCAGCACTTTTCGAGTCTGCTTTCCTTTTATCCTTAAGGTCTGTCCTAGAATCCACTTCCCTCCATTAAAAATTAGACTTGGTCGGAGTTTTCCCAACTGAGATTTTAGGAGGGCAGGTTTCCAGTGAGGACATGTTATAAATAAAGTGAAATCATTTATTCAGTATTGCTTTATTACTTTCTTTTGTTCATGGCTCATGTTACTAGCACTTAGTACATGGCAGCTTCCTTAGAATTGATTTTTAATAAATGCATAGGTTTATGTAGATAGAAGGAAGGATATTTGTTCCATAAAACAAACAAACAAACAAACAAATAGATTGATTTTCTTACAAGTTTCCTTTAAAATTTCAATATGATCAAACAGGACTTATTTTATATGAATTTTCAGAAATACTGTGTATAAAATAAGATACGGACCTGCATATGGTTGCAACCAACTAGATATCTAGAAAAGTTATGACTTAGAGAACAAAACCCAAACAGCATCGGGATGTCATTTTGTGACCCCGCAATGATTTTACCATTTGGCCAACTCCATGGACCCAAGGTTGCTTTCTTGGCTTCCCTTTGAAAGAGTCTCCCAGTGGGGACAAGTTCATGGCTTGCATGATTTGGACAACATTAAATATGAAGCAAGCCACACGGAAACGAGATGCCCCAGGTTGTAACATGAAATTTTTATCTGATTGCAACTCAACCCTACAGCATCTGTAAAAGAAATTCTGGTAAGAACTGAAGTCAGAAAATGTCGGTCATGTCAAATGAAGGGATTAGAGGCTCGCTGGTCTGTACCAAAAAACCGTCTCCAATATAAATGGAGAAGTCCACTGTTATTAATAACTTTAATTGTGATCCTTTTAAACCCACTTTCCCCAAATTTGACTTCCTGAGGTTGTGATTTGAAGGCATATAATAAATTACTAAGTCAGAAATTATTTTTACTGGCAATAAATACTTTTTTAAAATTACCTAAAAATTGCTCAACTGCAGCAGAAGGCAGCCCTGAATATCACTCAAGTTCTTGGATGTATTTAACACTTGGTGAAACACAGACAAAAAAGACCCCAAATTTACAGAAACTTATACAATGAAGAGGCAGCAAGGGTAAAGCTATTTGATCCCCTGGCGGTTCCCAGGTACTGTTTCGTACATATCTCCATTTATAGCCTTTTAAAATTTTATCTGGAATCACTAACAGCTTTTACTTTTCAAACTACGTGGTTTGGCAAACACAACTAATTTTTAAAAAAGGCTCCGGCTAAACTCAATGAAGAAGAAATCCAGTGTGTATAAAAGCAGTGCAGGTATCAATACAGTCTAAGGTTCTTTAAAGACAGTCAGTTCTACACATAGAGAGAGGGACATTTACAATGTGCAGGGTAAGGATTGCTAATGAAATGGGCCCCTGTGTATTTATCAAATGGAGGAAATAAAACAAAGTTACCACATTAAAAATTACTTGTAGATTTTTCCCAACTTAATCCTCCTTATCTTAAGATAATATTTCCTTGGATGGTGTATATATGCATCCTTTTAAAAATGGATCAAGTATATATTTATGTCATTTAAAGATTTGGACAGTAAGTCCAACCTTGTCACTGTTAAAACAAAATGAACAAAATCCTTCACTACTATCTTAGGCCATAAGCTAATATCATCTTTCCTGAATGCTTCAAAACAAAGCAAAACAAACAAAGAGAAAAGCCACAAAGGTACAAGATCCAGGCAACATTCTGAATCTTGGAAAATGTGATACTCATCCAGTGGGGCTAAGTGTGAACAAGAACCGGATGCCTAACAGTTACTTTGGATGGACTCGCCACCATCAAATTTCATTTCAATTCAACATGGCCAAATATCAGATCTCAGGACTAGGACAAAATGCACAACTTCTTTGGGGCTACACAAGTCTCTTCTGCTGCTCCAGGTGTCAGTCTATGGATGAGAGACCAGGACAACAAAACTGGGAAAACTGGCTCTGCCATCCAGCCAGCCCGTTATCAAGGCAAAACATGGGAAGGAGCCAGGGAGTGGAGCTCGTAGTGCAGACAGCCACAGTGGGTTTTTCTCCTGACGCACACCCTGCAATCTGCGACTGGGGACCTGCCCTCCTTGATGGTGCACAGCTGGTACACTCATGGAGGTTCCCTTTGATCACCGCTTCCTGTTCTGCACATCTGCATTTTGCTCTTTCTGGTTCAGCTCTCTGGTTGTGGTGGAGAACACCATCCTTGAGAGACTGCGGAAGAACACTTCTGAGACCTTGCAAATCTGGAAGTATTTTTACTAGATCTTCACACAGACCTGGGGCTCTGGGGATAATTCCCAGTTTGAGGTAATTTTTGCATTTGCAGCTTTTGCTTCATGGTCTCTTTGTGTCTAACGTGGCTGCTGAGAAGGCCTGAGCCTCTCCGAGGTCCCTGGGAATGTGTTCATTCAATGGTCTATTATCCTGGATATTCTGAACTCCCCAGAGATATGCACAGTTCTGAATTCATTCCACATATTGCACACTTGGTATGCATTTTCATTCTAGAAGTGAATGGCTTTAAACTTAGAGAATCTGTGTATACATGTAGTGTGTGTGTGTGTATACATGCTTTTGCATGTGCTGGTGCATATTGGGGTCAGGGGTGGCCATTAGACATCCTGAGTTGCTCTCCACTTATTTTTTGAGACATGGTCTTTTACTGAATATACAGGTCTCTGATTGGCTAGATGGTCTGGCCAACGAACCCCAGGCATTCACCTAGCTCCTCCACAGCCCAGCCTTGGGGTTACTGCCAAGCCTGGTTGCTATGTGGGTGCTGGGGAATCTGAACTAGGCCAGAATTCAGGCTTGTGCAAAAAGTGCTGTACTGCCTGAGCATCAGGGGAAGGTTCGGAGTCACTTATTTGATAATGCTGTTCTCTTCCTGGAATCTCAATTCTATAGTGTCTCTTTCAGATTCTCTGCCTTCTCTACCTTTCTACCCTGCTGTTAGATTTCTTCTTCCTGTGCTCCTTGGGCCATTTCCTCAACTTTTGTTTATGATTTTTTTCTCTCTTTCTCCATTCCCCCCTACTCATTCCCTCCCTCCTTTTTTCCCTCCTTGAGCTGACTAAAAATTCTACCTTTCCCTGTTGTTTAATTTAGGTGATTCCTTCAGAAAAAATATCCCAAACCATTGTCTACTTTTTTCCTCTTGAGATGTTTAAATTGTCCACAGAAGGGTCCTTTGTCTCTGCCAAGAAAGGCAAAGTCGACAAGCGAATATTTGAGAAGGTGACTACAAGAAGAGGTTGAGGTCTGTCCTTCTTCCCCCTCCTTTCCTTTTCCTTCCCTTTCTCCATCCCCCTTTCTTCCTCTCCTGCATATATGGGCCAGAGGGCAATGCCCAGTCTTTGTTAAATAGTTCTTTATTTCAAGTTTTAAACATAAAGTCTCTCATTCAACCAAAAGCACATCCACTCGACTAGGCTATCCGGTCAATGAGACTTAAGGATTTATCTCTCTCTGCCTTCCTAGCATCAGGGTAACAGGTGTCCCATGATGGCTATATTTTTATGTGGTTCTCGGGATGCAAACTCAGGACTTCAGGCTTGTGCAACACGGAGGCATTTTACTGATGAACGAGCCACTTCCTCAACTCCTTCCTTCCTTCCTTCCTTCCTTCCTTCCTTCCTTCCTTCCTTCCTTCCTTCCTTCCTTCCTCCCTCCCTCCCTCCCTCTTTCTTTCTTTCTTTCTTTCTTTCTTTCTTTCTTTCTTTCTTTCTTTCTTTCTTTCTTTCTTTCTTTCTTTCTTTCTTCTTTCATTCTTAATTTCTTTTGAAGCATGTACTTTAGTCTGGCCTAGAATTTGTAATCTCACTCCTCAGCTTTTTTTTAAATCTTTTTTTTTTTCAGTGCACACTCAAAAGTACCTTCAAACTTCCCCTTTCCTCTCAAATATGAAAGTAAACTGTCTTGGGCTATGAGACTTTACGTATATTAGCATATTCTTAGAGTTATTTAAGCCTATAGATAAGCCTAACAGCTCCATGAGTTACATAGTTATTCCCAATAGAACATTATAACTTACATCAGCACAAGTTAAGTACTGTTGGCAAAACATACATGCATTAAGAGAAAAATTACCCCCTTGTTTTTCAATAATCACAATTGCATTTTAATGGGTGTGAGCATTTACTGGAGGCGGTATAACCCCTTCGTATGAGACTGGCTATAGAAAAGCTCATTTCCATACAGAAATCAGTGGTTTTTGTCACATACCTATCCAAAAGGATGGCGACACAGTATTAAAACTATGAACAATTTTAGCTAGTCTTATCTGCCGGACATCATGTATTTCAAGCCTGTGACACATCTCTGACTGTGTGGAGAGGTGCCCTGGGTGCCCTGTCACAGAGTGAGGGATGCACAGGTTGCAGGCAGGCTAGTTTTGTCCACACAGGTGCTTAAAACTTAATCTTCCCTGTGCACACCCCACTGGCCTGAGAACAAGTATCTACATAGCAGCTCTTTCCCGACTCAGCCCTCAGGACATCCAGCCAGTGGAGTCTCCCTGACATTCTGAAGCACAGAGTCAGCATATGGACAAAGATTCAAGAAAGGTCACTTTGCTAAGTAGAGAGTCACACTGGCAAGAGGGATGAGAACTCTTAACTTTCTAAAAAGGGGATGGGAGAGGTATCTCCGTGGTTAAGAGCCTATGCTTCTCTTACAGAAGACTGGGTTTCAATCCCTAACACCCACATCAGGCAGCTCACAACAGCCTGAAACTACACCTTCAGGGCAACCTATGGTCTCTTCTGGACTCCGGCGGTACCCACACACATGTGTATATACATGTACGTAGATACATTCACATACATCTTTTAAAAGAAAGTAGGAGACACCATGTGTGTGTGCACGCACGCACCCCCGCCCCCATTCTTTCTGTGTGTGTGTTTCCCAACTCACTTTTTTGTGGCTTTGGTTTCAAATGTCTAATTAGACCATCAGACAATGCAATAGAAGCCATCCAAGACAGTTTGTGGCTATTTCCAGACAGCTGAGTAACAGCCTGAGAATTAACATCTGTGAATGAATCTTCATCCTCTTACACCAGATTAGTCTTTTGAAGGATTCAGTCAGGGTCGAGTTAGAATGTCAGAAAAAAAGGAGGCCAGGCAGGTAGTATGACAAACCAATGTTGTTCCTAAGTAAGCTGACTCGCTATTAATTCACAAAACAGTCTGAAAAGATTTGTGATGAAGCCGACTCCTGTCTAGACAGAGAGGGGAGTGCAAAACACATTAGACCAGCGCAGTGCAGTCGTGACGAGGAAAGCCTGCTCCAGCTGCTCAAAGGCACGGGGGAAGGATCCAGCTAGTCCCTTCTTTATCTAAACATCGAATCCTAATGGGCCCATATCTAGGTCCTAGGGAATTTCCATTTTATTTTTAGAGCCTTGAAGCATCTTACCCATCAGTAATAAGGAGGCTGAACAGGAAAACTAGATAAGAAGAACGGGGGAGCTGGTGGGGAATGAGAAAGGGAGGGAAGGAAGGATGACGACAGACAGACAGACAGACGAGAGACCAGGAGAGAGCAGCTATGTCAGAGGAAGAGACGAGAGAGCAATAAAAATCTGTTTAGATATTGTCCCAAATTTCAAAGGCTATTTATGTTTCAGCACTTGGAAACCATCACCGACCGAGTCCTATAAAATTTATCTCTTGCCTCGGATGTGCTGTAGCCATGTGTGTTTCTCTGTTTCAACCTAACAACGGCTAAAACTCAGATATCAGAGAAGCCAGACCCCACATCCGTTCTATGTAGATGAATATACCAGTGGCTGCTTAGATCCAGGAATCAGCCAGGTCATGTAAGAGAATTAAGTTGTCTGAATATACACACACGTCCTGTGTTAATTTTTTAAATTTATGTTAAAAACTATGACCACAGATTTTATTTAATACTGTATGTCAAGTGTGGGCTTCCCAAAGTGGAGTGTGTTAACGTCCCTTTGGGAAAATGAAAGGAGCCTTTCTAGTAGGTGTGGTAAGTACGATGGTGAGGAGAGTTCATCTTCTTTCTAATAGATCCTGCCTACATTATTTTCTTATAGTGACAGATTTTCTTGAAAGATTTCTCTGCCAAGGTACACTTCCTTGTTATTATGGTTGTGATGGGGGGGGGGCGTTCTGGTTTCTTAAAATACTTTCAGACATAATTAAAGGGAAGAGAAAAATAAGGGAATTCAGCAAACATGGTAAGGAAAATCTTGTATACACTGCTCGGGTGATTTTCGGAAGAGGAGTGAGTGCCTTCTGTGCCTTTAGCTTTCAGCCATGACATCTCTGTGCTCACTCAGAAGACATTTAAGTGAATCCAACAGGTCTGGAGCATCCAGAACAAATTTTGTTAAGTAGCTCATAATCAAGCATATTCAAACATATATTTGGTAAAAGCAAAACAAGCCGTAACTGGGACACAAAGGCTGTAAACAGAAGGAGTGGGGGGAGAATGGAGGCGGGGTGGGGGCTGTTGCTATTACCTTCCTCATCCAATATTGCCCTCACTATATTGGGAATGTTTTCTTTTCCTTTTTGATGTGTGTGTGTGTGTGTGTGTGTGTGTGTGTGTGTGTGTGGTGTGCATCTATGAGTTTGTTGGTGTGGTGTGTGCACCTGTGTGTGCATGTTGTAGAAAACAGAACTTGGCATTGGGTGTCTTTCCTTGATTTCTCTTCACACCATCTATTTATTTATATCTTTTAAAAGATTTATTTATCTTAATTTTATATATCTTAGTGTTTTGTTTGCTGCACCATGTGTGTAGAATGACTGCGGGGACCAGAAGAGGGCATTGTAACCCCTAGAACTGAAGTTACAAATGGTAATGAGCCACCATGTGGTTGCTAGGAGCCAAAGCAGGATCATGGAGCCCTCTACCTTCCTTTACTTCTTGAAATAGAATCTCTCACTGAATATAAATCTCATAGATTTGGCTAGGCTAGTTGATCAATGAAGTTTAGGAACCCATGCTTCCCCCCCCCCTGCTCTGCCCATTATTGGAGTTATGTCACCATGTCCAGCTTTTTCTTTTTGTACGGATTCACGGGATTAGACCTCAGGTCCTCACATTTACCACAACAGGCACTTCACCTCCCAACCTTACTCTGAATGTTTTCAATACTCAAACACACATGTACTCAAAACTAAACCATGCAATTGCAAACGAATAATCTGAAAATTAAGATGGTAGCTAACTTCTGTTTTTCCATCCTTGGTTATAGGAGATATCTGACAAATCATCATAAACCTCAGTAGATTAAGACAACAGAGAAAGCTGTATATATTGTCCCAAATACAAAGAACAATACCAAAATAAGCTCAAACCCATCCCAATTTTGGAAATGTTAGCCTAAGGTTTTAGCGCATTTGTATTTAAACCACTGAAAGAGATAACTTGCACATATTATACATAGTAACCAAATGAAATATCCAGTTTGCCCTTTATAAAAATATGCCTTCTCATCCATCATCCATCTACCTGCTACTATTTGAAACAGTAAATGTAAAAGATGCACCCTTACCACCTATGTGATTTCCATATGTGCTCATACAAAGGATTTATCCACAGACGTAGATATTGGGGACCTAGCATTATTCATGTGTATACAAAGACCTATCACAAACAAAGCATAAAGTTGTCTGTTTCCACAGCCTGGAAAGTGACTGTGGTGTTTGATGTGGTGACTCGTACAATGAATGCTCAAGTTGTAACTCAGAAGCCACCAGATCAATTCCAGTCATTCCCGAAGGACGTTAAGAAGCATCCTTTTAACTCTGCTATTAATGACCTGATACTCAGATGTGACAGGCTTAGAAGCAGAACCCAGTACCATGACCTGCTAGAGCCAATAGGGACCTTGGAATTCCCAGGCAAAGGTCAGGGCAGGGCCATGGTTCCCAAGACACATTTGGCAGGATCTGCTTGCTGCTGTAGCAGAAGCATAAACAGCAGAAACAGGAAAGTGCCATGTTTTTTTAACCTTTGTGAAGAAATTGTTAGTGACCATGTCTTTTCTGATGGGAAAAATACAAAAGAAAACAATCTTCAGGTGGGGGGGAGCATACTATGAAATACCTGGACACACAATTTTTGGGCTCACGGGAAGTCATAAATATACAAGAGGTCAAAGGCAGAGAACAGTTGTCCCCCACACTCCTGGATCACAGAGCACTTGGGTGAGGTCAGATGACCCAGTAATGAAGAGAGAGCCCAGGGCATGGTGACATTCTTCATGCTTGTGGAACAGTAAAAGTTTACAGCTCTAGTGTGTGTGTGTGTGTGTGTGTGTGTGTGTGTGTGTGTGTGTGTGTGTGTACGCATGCGCGTGCGCGCGGGCACACACACACACAGATGAGAGACGCCTGAGGGCTTACTCTGTCAAGTCTTTGGGCTCTCAGGTACTTTCTGAGCTGCAGACTGTCTTGCAGTGGGTTTTGGTCAATAAATACCTGCAATAAATTTCTCTTTTCTACCAGCATTTTAGAAAGGTTTTCTTTGGGTCACAAGTCTAGTGTAGCCTTCTGAGTACAAAACACTATATTTGAAAAAGTCTAGTCACCAAGCCCAGCTTTCTGGTCTGAGCAGCATGTTTTACTAATAAAGATGATGAGGATTGCAGTGCACAGACCCCATGATAAAGAAGACATTGTTTTGAAACCGGTTTTATGTTTCTAAGGAATTGCAAAAACATCGCTCTATGTGGTGTGTGGTTTTAAAATAGAAACAAAGACCTACTGAAAACCCAGAGATACATTACCCCCAGCAGGAGAAAATGCTTACCGGGCTCAGATGCCGATCTAGGTTCTGTTAACATGAGAAAAGAAAAAAAAAAAAATGGAACAAGCATTAGAACAGGGTCTGGGGCTAATTAACCTTCTGCCTTGCTCCCATGGCTTTTGGCTAGGCTGTGTGTGTGGACGTGGTGAGGGCCACCTCTGCACAGGACAGGGTTAAGCTGGCAGCCACTCGATTTCCATAATACAGAAACACTGGGCCCTAGGAAGTGTAAGACACTGGAGTTCCAGACAGACTTCCGACTTGCGAGCCTCTTAAAATGATTTGCCAGATAAGCGAGTATGTGGGAATTTTTGTTCTAAAGGAAAGATCTATAGATTTCATCCACTTCAAAGGGGCCACTGTGGGTTTTTCCCCATAAAAATGAGGTAGACTAATTCTTTGGTCTATTTCACAAGTAGCATTTTGGAAGGGGTTGTGGGGAAAGTTCCAGCACTAACAACTCTACAAACACCTTGAACAAAAAAAGAGCATCTACTCCTGGCCTCTTTAATGCGGGCAGTGTCTTGCCATACAACAAACAAGGAAGGGGCAGTTTGAAGGCATTATTTTAAGGAAATTGGCATTTTTTTTTCTTTTTTTAGGCATTCCTGTTGATATAAAGCATAACACTGTGTGGTCAACAGCAGTCATAGAACAAAGTCGGTATAGAAGGCTGGAACTAGAAAATCGGCATTCACACCGGTGTTTTCATCTGTAGCTGGGCTATCACAGCGGTCCGCTGGATCCCACATTTACAAGGTGTTGTGAGAAACGGGAGGGGAAAGAGAGGGGCTGTTATGCAGATTCGTTTACACCCTGCACGTTACAGACTATATTAGTCTCATCCCACTTCGAGAGTATAAAACAGCTCATCTAAGTCCTTTCCAGTTCTTGTGAAACCAGAGGAAATCAAACTAAATTCAGGAGAACCGACACCTCTTCTTACTTTTCTGGAGAATTCTGAAGTCTGGAGAGTCGTG
Organism: Microtus obscurus; assembly: GCA_963919715.1. Classification (NCBI taxonomy): domain Eukaryota; kingdom Metazoa; phylum Chordata; class Mammalia; order Rodentia; family Cricetidae; genus Microtus; species Microtus obscurus. The sequence goes on from CAWTZC010000297.1 coordinate 42,367,252, forward strand.
GATTTCACTTCCTTGCCGGAACCACTGGACCTGCATCGGGGGCGCTCCTCTGACTCGGCATTCCAGGACCACCACCTGGCCCTCGGAGGCTACTATGTTCTGTAGTTCCTGAAATTCAAGAAGCAAACGGCCCACCTCAGACTTCTCAGCTCTGTAAACAGTCTCACAACAGAGGAGAAAGACGCCAAACCTTAGACAAAACCCCAAACACAGAGGTAACAAAACCTCCACGATGAGAAGATTGTCAGAAAATAATCAGCATGAACTCAGGTGAGGATGAGTACCACCGGCCGCCAGCTTTTCAAGATCTTCCGGCCGTGAGATTCGGACAGTTTACCATAAGGCCTGTCCGGCCCCTGTTTGCAGATTTGCACCGACCCCTTATTATTTGTGGCATTTGATGTAACAGCTGCCACTTTCCTCTGGCTACATTTAATGGTAAGCTGGTGGAATGCAAGGCTTGCAGACAATTCTCTTCCAAATGACTGCAGATGCTTAGGGAAACCAGATAAGAGAAAAAAAGGCACACAAGTGTTTCGGCAGGTACCCACCCATCCATGGACCCCCACCTCTGCCTGACCAGTTTTCTATGTCCAGTTTATGAAGTTAAGCGGTTTGGCATTTTCAAGATTCTGAGTCAAATGATAAAACATAGCTGCTTGTCTTCCTCATTGACCTTCGTTTCCACTTCCCTTGTAACTGCATCATTGCCTTACCCTCCCCCAAACGCACACTAATAAATGTTTATGATGCCAAAGATAATTTAATGGGATGGATGCAAAGAAGTGAAGTTTTGATGCTTGTTATTAAATGCCAGAATGTTAAAAATTCCCTTACATATGCCTTGGCTCTATGTCCCTCCTCCAAGATTAACTAGTAATGGGGGCTATTGACACTTTCAGATCATTTGAGAATTTGACTAGACCATTAGATACCTGAGGAAGTGTGTGTGTGTTTTGGAATAATTAAGTCATGATAAAAAAAAGTAGTTACAAACAAGCTAGAGCACACAGAATTCATTAGGAAGTGTGTAGACTTTGAACAGGTTTGTTTTGTTTTAGAGGTCTGGGGAGTAATAGCTAGTCGCAAATCTTACAACAAATGGAGAAAAAAAAATGCTTCAGTATATGTCCGTAGGATATGTGTTAAAGTGCTGTGGCTATTCTAAAAGCTTATTGTGGTGGCCAATGAATTATAAAAGTGGAAGGAAAATATCTTGCTTGGCAGTGAATAAGAATATATATATATATATATATAATATGAAATAATAAGAAATATATATAATGAAAAGTTTAAGGTTATCAACTACTGGTGTTGGAGATGTAGCTGAGATGGTAGAGAGCTAACTCACTATGCATGAAATCCCAGCACCAAAACATCTAGGGGTAGTTGCTCATGATTTTAATCCTAACAACTCAGACAGAAGTAGATGCTGGACAATCTGAAATTTAAAGTCATCCTTAGCTATATTGAGAGTTTGAGACTAGCCTGGGCTAGGTGAGACTCTCAAAAAAAAAAATCAACTAATGATCGTGTTCCTTTCTCCATTTATATTTGTAATTGCAGAAAATAGATGGCTTTCCATGGCTTTCTTCAGTTTTTACTGTATTTGTTTGTTCACTGTGTGTGGGATCGTGGTACACACACGCCAGAGGACAATTTCCAGGAGCTGGTTCTCTCCTTCTACCCTGTGGGTCCCAGGGAATGAACTCAGGCTTGGTGAAAGTGCCTTTATCAGATGAGACATCTTGCTGGCCCTAGACAGTCTCTGGCTCTTAAGTAAATGTTTTGTAGTTTATGATTGTAGTCAGAGATGAGTTAATTTAGTGTTTCAAAAAGCACAGTGTGAGGTCCAGCTTCTAAGGGCCAATCTATGTAACGGTTCCAGGAAGCCATTTCTGGTACATGACACCCAAATATTTTTCCTGTTTGGGCTTTTAGGCATCAAAGGAGATTAGATTTATTCCTAAAATTTTGCGGCTATTTTTTTCCTTTTGTCGTGTTTGAAAACAAGAGTGTAGCAAATGAGTGGAAGCCTGGAGACAAAGACAGAAATCTTATTGCTCCTAGATTTTGCTTACAGCTTACCCTCTCCTGTAACAACACACACACACACACACACACGTACAAATACACACACAGACACACAAACAAACGTGCATGATGGATGATCAAGCCCAGTAACTCATTGAGACAACCTTCAGGAGCATAAGGAGAAGCCCTCAAAATAATGAGGATCAACGTTCAGAGGTTCAGAGGCTTGCTTAGTCATCTGCATCATCATTGGGAGTCACATCTGGGAACGCTGGATGCTTCAGGATCCATATAAAGACCTTCCATCACAGATAGTGCTGACTTGGCATTGTGATTCCTTGGAAGGGTCCGAGGGAAAAAAGTCCTCTGGACTAAAAAAGTCCTCTGGAGTGGCCGTCCTGTGAACATCCTGATTGCCCACAGTCTCACAGTCCTTACCAACTCTGCTGTGGGAGCCAAGCAGGCTCCTGCAGATTCCCATGCATACAGTGTGTTGGGAATCTTTAGAGGAACATGAGGATATAGGTGGATGCACTCCGTGGATAGGAAAAGCCCACCTTGTCATGCACTGTCACTGCCATGCACAAGAGGAATGCCAGAGAAAAGACTCAGGGAGATGATTCCAAGGGTCATCTGAGTCAGGAGCTGATACAGGATCATCGTCTAAACCTGATCTACTAAACATGGCCCAAAGAGGATGCTGCAAGCCAGAGAGAAAGGCTGCCTAGTGGGAAAAGGAGAAAGCACACACAGGGAAGGGCAGAATACAGGCATACTACAACACATACCAGGTCAGAGGGCAGAGATGCGCACACTACTTCCACACACTCTTTCTTTGATTTTTTTTAAAAACCAACATACAGTAAAAACTAGTTTTCAGTCATGTTGTTAGTACTTAGAACACTTCGTGATTTGATTTGCGTGGAGGTGGTGGTGGTGGAGGTGGTGGTGTTGGTGGGGGTAGAGGTCGTGGTGGTGGAGGTGGTGGAGGTGGAGGTGGTGGTGGAGGTGGAGGTGGTGGAGGTGGTGGAGGTGGTGGTGGTGGTGGAGGTGGTGGAGGTGGAGGTGATGGTGGAGGTGGTGGAGGTAGAAGTAGTGGTGTAGGTGGTGGTGGAGGTGGTGGAGGTAGAAGTTGTGGTGTAGGTGGTGGTGGAGGTGGTGGAGGTGGAGGTAGAAGTGGTGGTGGTGGAGATGGTGGAGGTGGAGGTGGAGGTGGTGGTGATGATGGAGGTGGTGGTGATGATGGAGGTGGTGGTGGTGGTGGAGGTAGTGGAGGAGGTGGTGGTGGAAGTGGTGGAGGTGGTGGTGGTAGAGGTGGTGGAGGTAGAGGTGGTGGTGGAGGTGATGGTGGTGGAGGTGAAGGTGGAGGTGGTGGTGGTGGTGGAGGTGATGATGGAGGTGGTGGAGGTGGTGGAGATGGTGGAGGTGGAGGTAATGATGGAGTTGGTGGTGGTAGAAGTGGTGGTGGTGTTGGTGGAGGTAGTGGAGGTGGTGGAGGTGGCTGTGTTCGTGGTGGTGGCGGTGGTGGTAAAAGAATGACCGTTGACAGTGTCCGTGCCCTAGCAGTTGTACAACGATGGAGGAATTGAGGTTCCAGTTCTAGATTTTGAGGACCCTCTTGGTGTCCAGGAGAAATGGGTCACATTACAGATGGCAGGACCCTTTGACCTTGTGGTGAGGGACAACAAAAGACACATCCATGTTTCCTTCTCCTGTGCCCCCAGCATGGGCATAGGAGTCATGTGAAGGCTGGGCACAGAGTTGCATATTTGGAGCCCCAGCACTGAGAAAATTGAGCCAGGAAGAGTGTGAGTAGGAGGCTAGCCTGAGCTATGTAGTGATGTTTCCAAGAAAACAAAATAAAACAAAACAAAGATAAGGGCAGAAAAGAGGTGTGTTTGGCCTCGGTTGCCCCCAACTTAAGCACAATGAAACACAGTCTTCCAGAGATGCCCTTGAGATGTTGGCTGTTAAAACTCTGACACTTCGTATTGGCTGTGAACGGCCTCATGTCTAAGTGGTCCGTGCTCAGAGCATCTGAGGAAAATGTCACCAACGTTACAAACTTAGGTTTCTTAGGGACTTAAAGGACTTCCTTTGCTTTTATTGTTGCTAGCTGTTTCTGGAGGGGCTCCCAACCATTTGAATGTGTTCTCTGTGCTTACTGGAGACAAGGGGAGAGTGCTGGAAGTTTTTATTAAGCTTGGAATTCACGAAGTCAGGCTTAGAAGTCAAAATAAAAGCATTCCCTACACAAAGATAATAAAGCTGCCTTTGCTGTCCCCTGACAGACATTCCTTCTTCCTGTCTCTCTTTCTCTCTTGATGAAGGTTCACACTCCACAGGCCAGCTTCACCTGAAACTCAAAGTATAAACCTTGCTGGCTTTGAACTCACAGCAACCCTTTGCAGCCTCCTGAGGGCAGGGATGACAGGCATGGGCCACTCAGGCTTCCTTCCAGAAGTTTTATAGATTTGTTTACTCATTTATCTTCAGCTTACTTGAGATTTATTCTAGTGATAAGTGTGGAGTCCAATTTAAAAAGAAAATTCCTTTGAACCCCACTGGAGGATTCATTGTGTCCCTAAGTGATCTCTCTGCGACTGCAGTTACTGGAATATCTCTGTGGGTGCTGTTTTGTCTCCTCGGCAATTTGATGAAATTTGTGCCTTTGTCTGAATGTGTTTTGGATTTTTTTATTGGGATGTTTGCAATGCATGGAGTTATCTTGGGCATAGGACCTTTCCCAGTTAGCATCTGCTATCAACTTGACATGGCCTAGAGTTACCTGAGTTGAGTTTTGGTGGAGGGATTCCCTCCTTCAGAGGGTCCTGTGGGCAGGCTAGTGTGGCATTCTTGATTACTAATTGACACAGGATGGGGTACAGGCCATAGTGGGTGATACCATCCTCCCTGCAAGGGGTCTTGGACTATATAAGAAAACTGTCTGAGCAGAAGCTAGGGAGCTAGTCAGTAAGCAGAAATAATCCCTTGATTTCTGCTTTGAGTCTTTGTCCTCACTTCCCTCAATCAAGACCTGGAAGTGAAGGCCAAATAAACCTTCTTTTCCTCCCCAAGTTGTTTTTTGATCATGTTGTTTATCGCAACAACAGAAAGCACACTAAGACTGGACACAAGAAAACATGAAATTCATTAATGTTTTCTAAATACCACACATGCATGTTCCAAGAAAAATTTAGACAGTGGTTTTAGTACACCTATGTATTGACTGAGTCTTGTCACCTATAGGATTTTCCACTAAAGACTGCAGTCAATGTTTTAAGTTTTAGTTTTTAAAACATTTCAGATTAGGAGTGCTCAACTTTTATTATAACTATCATATTTTTAGGAAGCCTTGACATCTTTTTTTTTTTTTTTTAATGGTTTAGAGTTTTTATTGGTGGGACTCAGAGGCATGAAGCATTTAATATTAATGTTCAAGCTTTTTACTATTATAGTTTCTTATTTACATATTTTTCATGGGATTTGTTTTTTTTTTTTATTGGAAAGAAAAAAAAAATTTCTGCCTCCTCCCCGCCTCCCATTTCCCTCCCACTCCTCCCTCCCCTCCTCCCCTCCCCCCCACTCCTCCCCCCTCCCTCTCCAGCCTGAAGAGCAGTCAGGGTTCCTGTGGAAAGTCCAAAGTCCTCCCCCCTCGATCCTGGTCTAGGAAGGTGAACGTCCAAACTGGATAGGCTCCCACAAAGCCAGAACATGAAGTAGGATCAAAACCCGGTGCCATGGTCCTTGGCTTCTCAGCAGCCCTCATTGTCCGCCAAATTCAGAGAGTCCGGTTTTATCCCATGCTTTTTCAGTCAGAGTCCAGCTGGCCTTGGTGAGCTCCCAAAGACTCAGCCCCCACTGTCTCCACGGGTGGGCGCACCCCTTGTGGTCCTGACTTCTTTGCTCATATTCTCCCTCCTTCTGCTCCTCATTGGGACTTTGGGAGCTCAGTCCAGTGCTCCAGTGTGGGTCTCTGTCTCTATCTCCATCCATCGCCAGATGAAGTTTCTATGACATCTTATAAGATAAATTTGCTTCTTTCCTAACAGTGCCCTTTTTATTTCCTCAGTCAGACCCTATTTGTAGCCATATATATATATACATATTATATATATATATATATATATATATATATATATATATATATATATATGTTATTCTTATAATGTAACTCTTAGAACCAGGTTGCTAAATTCTATATCAAACAAATGGATAGAAACAAGAAACTTGTTGGGAATTCAGCTAAATTTGCATTAGATATATCTGAGAACTAATGACTTCATTAGTCTTTTGACATGAAAGCGGCCTATCTTTCCTCTTATTTGACCTTTTAAAATGTCTTTCAATTAAGCTTTAGACTTTTCTCTAAAAACAAAAAGAAAGAAAGAAAATCTGTGTGGACTGGTTTCTGACTCCTGCAGCCACCCAATGACACGAGGCTAACTCAATTTGGCAATGCAAATTACCAACTTAAGCCAAATGGAAAATTAGGTTTTTTGTTTACTTGTTTGCTTGCTTGTTTGTATTTTTTTTCTATAAAGCTTCCTAGATCTTTCAAGAAATTTCATTGGGAGTAAAAAAAGAAGATGGATTAATTCTTGGGATTCATTGTACAGACCAACCCTGGCCTCAAATTCCTAAACATCCTCCCATCACTGCCTCCAACTTTTGGGACTACAGTCTTATGCTACCAAGCCCAGCTATAAAGAAAGAAAAGATTTAAATACCGAATTCTATCTTGTTATTTATACCTCTCCTGGCTTCCCCGTTAGATCAGACATCTGGCTTTACCTGCTCACAGTCATCTTTCTCAAACCTTGCATAAGAAAACAGCCACACAGCCATTATTCAACGAATACCTACCTATCCCCTAAGGTAACCATGATGACCTGCCTATTAATATCTTCATTTCAAACCTTAAAGGCTGCTACATAAAGTCACATGTGAACGAAATTTAAGGACTAAAGCAAACATGGAGAATGAGACTTCCAGATGTCAGACCTTAGTGAAAACAGGAAGAAGACAGCCCATGGTGGCTCCATCAGGTCGGCAGAGATACGAAGTCGGACTGTGAACCTGAAAGAGGAGAGACACATGGATTGGATTCTCGATGTATAAATCTCTGAAAAGATGGGCTAAAGAAACCTTTCATTATGGGGATTGCTCCACTTGAATGAACCGAGTGTATGAAGGTAGCACCATACATCACCCGCGAGTCTACTCTTACAGCGCAGACACTGTTCTGCTCCTCATTCCACATCTGTTACTCTTCTCTGTTCAAAAGGATATTGGAGGTAAGAGTTCTCCGGGTCCTGGGGGAATCTGAGAGCTTTTAAATGCTATTACCAAATGGATTTCTGTGTGTGGGACTTCCACAGGGGTCTGTTTAGAAGTTCTCACAGATGCTATATTTTATTTTAAAATACAGTCTGGATTCATTGAATCAAAAGGATAAGTGATTGGCAATGAAGGGCAAAGTAAATTATGGAAACATCTGCCGATCTTATTTTTCACGTGAACGCTTTCAATAAAGGAGAATAGGAAATATGGGGGAAAGAAATGAAACCCACTGACTGATGTATCAGAAGCTTGAGGCCCTGAAAAGATTACTGAATAGTGTTCATCTCAAGGGGAAGGAAAAGGTTCCAGAATTGTGAATGGAAAATAAAAAGTAGTGAATGACAATTTTGGTGTGCGTTAAATTGTTTACTTGCAAGTAATCTGGATTTATTCACTTGTAAATCGATAGTGATCTGATACTATGTGTCTTAATACACCCTGGATACTACAGTGCTGTGAAGATACTACAGCCATGACAGACCTTATTCACTGAAAGAATTTTTACTGGCTTGTCATTTGGGAGGTCTGTGTCTCACTTTTCACAGTCTTTTACATCCAAAGAATATATAGACATTCTATATCCATGACAGATATCGTTTTAATGTCATATGAAGACCACCAGCTCATAGACTTCATACCACCAATGAGAGACCAGTGGCACTACAGTCGCTATTCTGCAGATGAAGAAATTAGGCCCAGAGATGCTATGCTATTTGCTCTAAAGTCCCTTTAGTAAGAGCTGGGATTCGAACCCAGGCTCTCTGACTCCCAAGTGTTAAACTTTCTGTCTCATTGCCTGCCAGAAAGAAATGATGGGCACCTCCACCTCACATCAGCAAACTAGGACGTATAACTCAGTGTTCCTGCAGAAATAAAACCACGTGAAACACACTGTGCACATACGAGTTAGTGCTTGCATCTATATGTCAATATGTCATTCTGTTCTGCATTTCACAGTACGTCCAGCCGTGTTAGGAAGTATCTTAGTTTCTCCCCCAGACTATTGTGTAAACTGGGAAGGAATGGGGCTGATGACTTCTCTCTACTGTGAAGGGTCTGGCACAGTGCTTAGCATCAAACAGTTTCATGTCAATATTTAGAAGTCAACCTCTTAAACAAAAACTACCTGTGGATTTGATCAGAGATAGTTTTACAAACGTGACCCCGGTTCAGTGGTTTGAAGGAACTATTTACTGTATCTGCTATTTCTGGGTCACTTATCCTTGTTGATTCTTCTCAAGTTTATGAACACAAATGCCTTTCCTCTATTGATTCCATCTTCTACATGTTACAAAGTATGAATGGCATGCAGTAGTTCCTGTAATGATTATGGGTAATATGATGGGTAATAAAAGCCGATGGAAAACATGGGGATACACATGAGACAATTCTCTTCACTAGGGATGGATGTACCTACCAAGAACATCAGAAAAGCCTTCTGCAAGTGTTGCACTTAAAGATTTATGTCACATCAATTATTTAGATACATTTTATTTTTTTTTAAATAATCATGCTGATGGGGTTTGCAAATTCAGCTCACTCCAGTTACTTTCCAGCTGTCTTGCGCTGACCTTAAACCAGTATTTTAAAACAGCATAGTGAAGTCAAAGAATTGGAATTGTCTTTTTCTAAGCCATACTGTTTGGCCTTCAGAGGCTGAAAGAGCTCCTGTTGGTGTGTGGTTCCTGGTGCCTCTAGATAAGCTAATGAGCCGGGCTAACTGGACGAAAGGACAGAGAGGATGCACACTGGAGTCCACGCAGAGCTAAGGCAGGTACCATTATCCTCTCAGGGCTATACGAACGCAGCTGTGGACCTACTGTGTGCTTTTGATTACAGACTCTTCTCCATGAAGTAAAATGAGACCATTAGCCATGGGGTTTCCTTCCTTCAAGCACCGTTTTTACTCAGAAAATACTTTAAGGGAGTGTGTCAGTTAGAACTGAATACTACTCCTAAAACAACGCAGCCTGCTCCCGGGCTCAGCTCCTCACAGGCTGGAGGCACAATTACCTGTTGCACAGGCACAGATAAGGGCTGAATCACAGCTGTGGTCACTCCCGTCTTGGGGGATGAGGATCCTATCGTCAAGGAAACGGAAGTTGTTTTCTTTTGAGCTCTGAAAAATGAAGAATCACGGGTTAATTAGTTTTTTTTAATCAGCAATTTTTCTTTAAAATAATCTTACAAAAAGCCCAGGTTTCTTCTCTCTCTCTCTCTCTCTCTCTCTCTCTCTCTCTCTCTCTCTCTCTCTCTCTCTCTCTTATTTTCCCTTTTTTGTAGACTCAGTCTGTATCTATTAAAATTTGTTTCAGAAGTCGGAATTTGTTAAAACAGATAGCTAAAAGAGTTACACGGTCAGGGTCAGTGCATAGACAGAATAGATTGTAATAAACACACAGATGAAAGAAAAGTAGCCAGAGGCATCTTACACTTATAAAAAGTTTTAAGGTATTATCTTTAAAAAAATCTCAGGAGAAAATAAAAACAGGGAAAGCTCTCCAGTCTTTATCAGTAGGCAAATGTTTGACATCTTTATGGTTAGGGTCCTATAGTTGACTCGGTTTTAGTGTTTATTTTAGGGCTAGCAGCTGTCCTTTGTGCTGGCTTCTAATTTTGTTGAGAGGGGCTTGGAATTTTTGTCTTCGTGCTCAGGGTTTTAGTGCAGTGGAAGGGAAGAATTTAGAGGAGTCAAATTCCAGGCTCATGTTGGCCTAGAGGGTGTATAGGTCTTGATTTGAATTCTAAGTTAAATCAGGACAGGCAAAGTGGACACAGCAGAAGCCCATTTAATATCTGTGACTCTCTGGGGCTGAATGGACCTGACTATATAGAGCCAAACTATATATGACTATTTTATTATTGCAATAGTCTTACAATACAGTAAGTAATGCATTAATGTATAAGGATCTAATCAGGGGGATTGGTTTTTATTGCATAGAATTGTTACGTATTTACTAGGAAATTGAAACACTTGTTAGCACATCTCAGCATTAATGGAGCTCTCTCCCAAACTCAGGTAGACTTGAATATGCTTTGGCAAAATGAAGGGGACAGTGACATTTCATTAGTAACCCACGTCTCTGCAGGGATAAGCAAATTCTGGCCTTTTCAGATATAACATCTAACTAGCAAAAGATTTTTACATGAAAGAAAACCACTTTCTGGCCTAAATAAGAAATTGCTGATCCTCATTCACTCCTTCACAGTAGCCTAACTGGTTTTACCTTCAGTGTGACCGGTCTTGTCGGTCCACTGGCTGCCTCCAAAGCTAACACAGCAGCTGGCTCGATTTTGGCGTACTCATGATAAAATACAGACTCCCACCATTTCAGCTCATGCGACGTCAAAAATGGTGCTCCAGTGGCAAGCAAGTCCCAGTGGCAAGCACTCGATCTCTGATGGACATGGCTTGACCTCTCCCAGCCCAGCACACCTGGCTTCAAACCCCAGCAGCTGCCACCCTTCCTTGTCACAGGGACTAGCAGGGGACTCAAAGACACTCACTGTGGCATAGCTCCAGCTTTTGATAGGAAAGGTAAGCTCTCACTGTCAGAGTCCGTTGAACTGGCTCCTGGGAAGACATTAAAAATCACGACACAGTTAGAACGCGGGCGGGCGGTATCAGCATCTGGAAGAATTCCGAATAATAATGGTCTTCATCTGGAAATAGTAACACGTCAAGTCTCATTCGTGCTACAGATACCCATGGAAATCAAGGCCGATTCGGTGTCGAATCACTTTTTATTGTTTTTTTAGAAAATAATCTTTTAAAAGTGCTATTAATAGCTTGCTTGAGACCACTGTGCTTGCCATGCCGGGTTTATTATTAGCTCCGTTTTTTATCACTTTGGCCATCTTGGCCATCCTTTCACGTGGCTAGAAAGCTATGAGACAAATGCCAGTGTCTTTGTGGAAAAATGCCCATGGTTTTAACCTTTAACCCTGGGAGATCACATGGTGGAGGCTGCTGATGTCTTCACCACCCATTAATCAGACGTAGCCTCTGACTCTTTGTGTGTGATAATGGCTTCACTACTGAATTAATACACTCTCTGATTTTGGAACACATCCTCCCAAACTCATCTCGTTCCTGAATTAAGGGTCAACTTGTTTTATTTTCAAGTATTGGTAAACTGTACCTGACTTTTAAAAATTTGTTTTGTGTGAGTGTTGTGGTCCATGCACATGAGTGTGTGTGTGTGTGTGTGTGTGTGTGTGTGTGTGCATTGATGTCCATGAGTGAGTGTAGAGGCCAGAGATGGATGCTGTGTGCATTCATGTCCATGAGTGAGTGTGGAGACCAGAGACGGATGCTGTCTGCTTTTATGTCCATGAGCGTGTGTGGAGTGTGGAGACCAGAGATGGATATTGTGACTCCCCTTCTGCTGCTGTCTGCCTTAGTGCCTCGAGACAGGGTTTCTTCCTGGCCTGGATGCTCCCTGTTTCAGATAAGCAGGCTGCTCAACAAGTCAGGTTGCTTGTCTCCACCCCTCAGTGCTAGGGCTGCTGATACTTGCAGCCATTTATGGTGTTTTACATGGGTAGTAGACACAGACTCAGGTCCTGGTAGCTACACAGCAAGCATTCTTCTCCAATGAGCCATCTCTCTAGCCCTTGCACTCAAAATATTTAAATAGTTATTCTTATCATGAGTGTGTGTGCCTGAGTTTACACATGTGTGCTCATGTGCATTGCACATGTACCTGCGCACGTGGAGGTCAGAGGACAACTTTCAGAATTAGTTGTGTCTGTGTCTTGACATCTTATTGGATCCAGGGGTTGAACTCAATCCTGAATCTAAGCTTCTCTGCCAGTGTACTAAAACATCTCACCACCTTCAAATTTTAGTGTGTACCTATTTGTGTTTTAAGCAACAGACTTAAATTTCTGATGTTTCTTTTATAAAACAAATTTCATTTGGGGTATTCAAATTATCTTACAGTACATGCTTATATGACCAAAATAGATTTCATGCATGTACAGAGTTATCAAATAATTAATGAAAATATATTTAAAAAATGATCACGAAGCACAGAACTGTGTAAATTAGGTAAGATTAGTACGTGACCCCCTCAACACAATTTGACATATACTTGACATATGTCTTTCAGTTTAATATATCGACACATTGACACACATTCATTTGTGTACACAGGCAGACAAATGGTTCATAGTCAATAAACTCTGCACACAGTACTTTTGCTCATCAGTGCATATGGAATATCTATGAACACTCAGTTCTCCTGGACGGCCACTTGAATTCCCTCCCCTGCCTCTGTGTAAGTCTCTCTCAGGTCTTTTGTTGACCTTGAAAAGAGTCACGCTGAGGTAACTCTGTTGGAATGTTTGTTCTGTCCCTTCCTACTTCTTCAGTGTGGGTGTTGCTCACCTGGCTCCTGGACTGCCACGAAGGCTCACGTCGTTCCGTTTCTTTCCCTCCCTAATCCATCCTTCTCTTACGTGAGATTAATTTTTTTCTAGCATACACCTTCCCTGTCAAGGCACAAGAAGATGCCTCGGTCTACACGAGAAGTCCTCATATCTGACATGCAACCGATTTCACGATTTCTTTGCCAGAAGTTTCAGCATTTGCAAGTCACCAGATTCTGATCCCCAGAATTAAATGTATGCTTTGGGGGAACACTGCTTAGGGAGCTAGGCTGTGGTCTCAAAGAAATTCAGCATGTACACAAACCCTTGGAGAGTCTGGTTCTTGTGAGCAGGGCGTGGAGAACTAAATGCCTTATATGGCAAAATCGGGAAAAGACAAAGCAGGAGAGGGGCGTGGGCAGTGAGAGGAATGGAGTGGGCTCGCGGGCCCAGGCAGGGAGCAAGGAAGACTGCAAAGGATGAAGGGGAGGGAGAGGGAGGTCTGCCTTGCCAGGTTTCAGTTTCCTTGTTTGCGTCTGCACTTTGGCAACTCACTTTCCTCTGACACGCACATGCTAGTCTGTCTCTTAAGGTCATCATCTTCTGGGGATTCGCAGGGCTCTTGTTGACACCCTGCATAGCACCTGTTCTGTCCTTTCTGCAAGCGAATTACCGGTCCTCTGAGAACTGAGGCTAAGAAAGGAAGTACCAAATGTGAATATTTAATATCGACTCTGCCATAGCATTATTGGACTGTTAGACCCCATTAGAACTCTCCCCCCACCCCAAGTAAGCTGTATCCAACTTATAGGCAGGAAAATGGAAGAATCAAGTTGGTAGGGAAGTTCCCTGATGTGGTGATGGCCAACACTCTTATTCTGAATTGCCTCCCACTCACGACCATGACCTTCAGGCTGTGCATATCTGGATTCCCCAGAGCGGTATTTCCATGCTTGCCCAGAGCTGGCCTTTAGCCTCTGCTGGAAGGAGTACAAGAAGTTAGGGAATTGCAGGACGTGTTTGGGGACAGGGAGTGGAGCCTGTGGCCGCATGCAGGAGAGAAGCAGCAGTTTAGCCCAGTTAGATACATAGGGTAGGGTTTGACGCTAGAGCTGAAGGGCCTATAGTTCGTTGGCAGCACACTGAGGGTGGCCATGGGGACCAAATTGCAGGATTAGCTGGAATAGAGGGATCGGGGCTGGGGTTTACATAGAAAAAGCAGACAAAGCACGTGGGAGCAGAAGAAGCAGGCTTTTGAAGAGGAGGAAACTTTCACCACCACGTGGAGGTGGGAGGGGCTAAACAGGGGAGTCTCCAGGAAGTAGCAAGAAAGGCTGTTATCATCATGGGCTGGGTTATTCTGAGATATCAGCTTAATTGGAATCATAAAATTGGCTGTGAGGGGAGCAAAGTCCTGAGGCTATAGACGCAGAGTGGTCAGAAATATGGGAGACAAGCGGCTATTCTCACCTGACTCCAAACATTCCTAGCATGTAAAAAATATGGTAATTCTCCTCTGATGATTTGTATTTTAAAAGTCATTCTTGTTTTAAAAAAATTGTGTGTGTGTGTGTGTGTGTGTGTGTGTGTGTAGCACAAATGTCAGTACACACATGCAGATCAGAGGACAACCCTATAGGGTCAGCTCTCCACATCCGCTCTTTTATGTAGGTTCTGGGGATCGAACTCATATTGGCAGCCCTTTGAGGCAAATACCTTTACCTGTTGAGCCATCTTGCTGGCCCTAATAATAAATCATTCTTCCTGGGTGTGGAGGCTTACACCTCTATTTCCAGCACTCGGGAGACTGAGGCCGGAGGATAACCTTCAATTTAAGGTTAATCTGGACTGCTTAAGGAGTTGAGGCCTAGACTAGCTTCATCTAGTCTGACCCTGTCTCTAGAACAATAACAGCAACAGCAACAGCAACCCTACTTCAGGAACAACAACAAAAGACTTATTCTAGGAGCCAGGCATTGGGATCTAGGACTGGACTTGAATCCTAGCACAGAAGGATCCTAGTGAGTTCAAGGCCAGCAGGGACTACTAAAGGAAATCTTGTCTTAAATAAAACACAGACAGACAGACACACACACAGGACAGACAGATAGATTTTCTTGGACTGTGTTATAGCACAGATGCCGATACTTGACTAGCACACGGAAGACGCTGGATTTGATATTCTGAGAAAGACAGTTAAAAGATGAAAATAATAGTGTTCTGAAGTGTTTTGTGTACCTGCTCAGCCCGTGTGGAATGCCAATGTCACCTTCTGTCTCAGGTGTCAACACAGCTGTGGCAGGCTGGAACAGACCAAATCCTCAAGGTGTCAGTCACTTCCCTTCCCTCTCCTCAGGGCAATTCCTCTCTCCCCACCCCCACTCCCCCTCAAGTAGGGCCTCTGTGTGCTATCTGCTGCTTAGAAAAAGGGATGTTTATGATGTGAGTAAATGCTTGGGAGACAATAATTTAAATTAAATACAAACAGACCAGGTGTGAAGGCTGTTTAAAAAAAAAGGCGACATACCAGAGGTGACTACTGAGTTGGTGGTACAGTGTATGCTTAGCCTGTGTGAAGCCCTTGCTTCAGTTCCCAGCAACACAAACACACCCAGAGAGAAAAATCACAGGGCTATTTTAGTTAGGCTATGAATAATTTTATTTTATATTTTTATGTGTGTGTGTGTATGTGTGTGTGTGCACGCATGCATGCTTTAGATTTATTTTTAAGGCAAATACTATTTTTGTGATCTTCAGTGCAGCCAGCATCACGTGCCAGGCACCACTCCAGGTTCAACTGCTTAGATCCTGATAATGATCTAATTTCAAAGCACACAGCCACTGTTAAAGGTGGGGCAAACTACTTGCTTTTCATAAAATGTATGGAAAAATTATTTTAAATTGTACAATATATTTTTGGTTGTAAGCCTGGCCTTTAATAGGGGAGCCACCTTTCTAGCCCTTGAAAGAACACTACTCAACTTCATGTATAAAGACAAAAAAAAAAAAACCAAAAAACAAAAAAAAAAACCAAAAAACAAAACAAAACAAAACAAAAACAGGGCAGCCAAAACAATCCTGTACCAAAAAGGAACTTCTGGAGGCATCACCATCCCTGACTTCATGCTCTACTATAGAGGTATAGTAATAAAAACAGCATGGTACTGGCATAAAAACAGACAGGTAAGTCAATGGAATTGAATTGAAGACCCTGATATAAATCCACACACCTATGAACACCTGATTTTTGACAAGGAAGCCAAAATTACACAATGGAAAAAATAAAGCATCTTCAACAAATGGTGCTGGCTTGACTGGATGTTCATGAGTAGAAGAATGAAAATAGATTCATATATATCGTCCTGCACAAAATTCAAGTGCAATTGGATCAAAGACCTCAACATAAATACAGATAAACTGAACCTAATAGAAGAGAAAGTGGGAGGTAACCCTGACTGCATGTGATGTGGGATTCCCCTCTGTATGTTGTGAATATGTTTTATTATCATTTGTTTAAAAGTAGCTGATTTGGGCCTATGGCAGGACAGAATACAGGCAGGCAGGAAATCGAACAGAGAGAAAGCAGGCAAAGTTAAAGAGATGCCATGTAGATGCCGAAGGAGAAAGACAACAAAACAGAACCTTACCCAGTAAGCCACAACCTCATGGCAATACACAGATTAGTAGAAATGGGTTAATTTAAGAAGTGAAAGTTAGGTAACAAGAAACCTGAGCTAATAGGCCAAGCAGTCTTGCAATTAATACAGTTTCTGTATGATTATTCAGGCCTAGGCAGCTGGGAAATGAATGAGCGGTTTCCATCTATATGTATGGGCAGAGGAGACAACTTCTTGAATATGACACCAGGAACACAGACACTGAGATCAACAATTAATCAATGGGACCTCCTGAAACTGAAAAGTTTCTATAAGGGAAAGGTCCCTGTCAATAAGACAAAAAGGCAGCATATAGAATGGGAAAAGATCTTCACCAACCCCACACCTGACAGAGGGCTGATCTCCAAAATATAAAAAGAAGTCAAGAAACTAGATATCAAAATACTAAAAAATCCAATTAAAAATGAGGTTCAAATCTAAACAGAGATCTCAACAGAAGGACCTCAAATGATTGAGATATACTTACTTAAAGAATTGCTCAATATCCTTAGCGATCAGGGAAATGCAAATCAAAACAACTCTTAGATACCATCTTACACCTGTCAGAATGGTTAAAATCAAAAACACTGACAGCATATGTTGGAGAGGATGTGAATTTAGGGGAACATTCTTCCTTGCTAGTGGGATGCAAACTTGTATAGCCACTTTAGAAGTCAGTCTACCAATTTCTCAGAAAATTGGGAATCAATCTACCTCAAGACTTAGCAATATCAAGCTATGTTCATAGCAGTGTTATTTGTAATAGCGAGAACCTGGAAACAACGTAAATGCCTCTAAACTGAAGAATGGATGAAGAAAATGTGTTATAGTTTTGCAAAGGAGTATTACTCAGCTGTTAAAAAAGAAAACGATGACATCATGAAATCTGCAGGCAAATGGATGGAACTAGAAAAAAACATCATTCCAAGTGAGTATGTACTTGGATGTACAAACATGGTACGTACTCACTCATAAGTGGATTCTAGATGTAAACAAAGGAGAACCAGGCTACAATCCCCAGGCCCAGAGAAGCTAGGGGACTGGGAAGACCTGAAGAAGGATGCATGGACTTTCCTGGGAAGGGGAAATAAATGAGATCTCTTGGATAAACTATAGGTGGGGGTAATGGGAGAGGTATGTGAGGGGTTGGGGGAATGGAAACACGAGGGATTTGGTTGGTTGATTTGGGGGGAAGCACGGAGAGCAACAGCAATGAAAGAGATATCTTGATAGAGGGAGCCATTATGGGGTTAGGGAGAAACCTGGTGCCAGGGAAACCTCCCAGGAATCCACAAAGAGGACCCCAGATGAGACTCCTAGCAGTAGTGGAGAATGTATGTGAACTAGCTGTCTCTTATAATCAGAGTGGTGACTACCTTAATTGTCATCAGAGAGCCTTCATCCAGTAATGAAAACATGCAGATGCAGAGATCCACAGCCAAGCACTGGGCTGAGCATAAGGAGTCCAGTCGAAGAGAGGGAACAGGAATTGTAGGAGCGGATCAAGATCATGATGGGAAACCCCACAAAAACTAGGTGGCCTAAGCTAGTGGGAGCTCACAGACTCTGGACCACACGAACTCATGGACTCTGGGGCTGACTAGTCCACTACATGTGGGTGACAGTTGTGTAGCTTGGTCTGTTTGTGGAGCCCCCTAGCAGTGGGATCAGGACCTTTCCCTGACACATGAGCTGGTATTTTTGGAACCTATTCCCCATGCTGGGACAAGTCACCCAGCCTTGAGGCAGGTGGGGAGAGCTTGTTCTTGACTCAACTTGATATACTATGTTTTGTTGATGCCCATGGGAGTCCTGTCCCTTTCTAAATGAAGGAGGAGTGGATGGGGGAAGACAAGGGGTGGCAAAGGGAACTGGAAGAGAGGAAGGAGGGAGAACTGTGGTTGGTATGTAATATAAATGAAAAAAATTAATAAAAATAATATATATAATATGAAGAACAGCCTAATGTATTTTTAGGCTTTTTCATGTTCTCTTCATAAATTTTCAAATCCAGCAGAAGGAATGTATGGCTAGAAATATATTTGATGTCAGACATGGGTGCACTACAGTGGTCTGGCATTTGGGCTTGACCTTGGAGGAGCAGAAGGAACACTTGCCCATGCCACATCCTGGCTTACTTCCAAATCTCAGCAACCTGGTTACTTAGCACTGAGTGAGCAGAGACTAATGTCAGGCAATACCTGCTTCCTCGCATCTGTCTTCTGCATTCCTGCCCAACCTCCCTGTCTTCAGCACTGACTTCCTGTCCTCTCCTCCAGATCCACATTCATCATGCCCACAAGGTCTAGTTCAATCCAGTTTCCTTCGTCCCATGTTAAGAGCCACCACCCTGCCTTCTTTGGAGTTCTTAAAGCTATAGCAATTCATTTTACAATGGCAAGAGGAGGGAGTGGCGGAAAGTTGGGATGAATTTATTTCACATGCTGTTTATTTTTTCTATTTACATATTCCTGAGTTATTCCTTTCCTTTCTAGCCCAGGAGGACATCTCTCCCCCATCCTGCACACAGGGGAGCCACATTCTCCTCCCACTTCAAGACTTTATATCTTACTCGCCCTCTCTTCTGCATAATCTAATTCTCCCCCTACTGTGTCTTTTCTTCGGCATATGAACATATTCCAGTAACTCCTGCCTGTAAGCAGACTGCCAACAAACTGTCCTTTGTGGCATCTTATCCCTTTCCAGATAGATACTGACAATGTTCCTGCTGGTAACTTGGCAAAACTTCCCGAATGACCACCTAATATTTGCTACAGATGCCATAGGTGGCAAACATTTCCAATTCATTTCAACTCTTGACACCCTGCCCCCACGTGCCTCTTGTTACAATAACCAACCATGCCCAGCATTGCTAAAGGCAGTGGCTTGCTCCTGGACCTCATCTGACTTCTCAGCAGAGTGGACACTGCTGACAAGTCTCTCCTTCCCGAAGCGACTCCCTTCTCCTCAGGTGATGGCTAGTTTGAACTGTCAAATTGATGCAATATATTGTCCAGCAGACAGTGGGTGGGAACACAGGTCTGTGGGGTATTGTCTTGATTATGCTAATAGATGTGGCAAGACCTAGCCCACTGTGGGTGGCACTATTCCCTAGGCAGGGGCTCTTAGACTGCCTATGTGTAAAGAGCAAATAAAACAATAAAAAGCTTGCAAACATTCATTTCTCTCTGCTTTTGACTATGATATCATGTGCCTAGCTGCTTCAAGTTCTGGCGACCTTGACTTTCTGGAATAATGGGATGAAACCTGGAATTTTGAGCTAAAGCAAACTCTTTCCCCTCTTAGTCACATTTGTCCCTGTCACCTGGCTGATGATGTCCAGGGGTCTTGGATTTCCCTTGGTTCCTTCTGTCCTTCGGGTCTTCTCCACCCAAGATCTTTGTTCCCTCTCCCTGGATCTTTCCCCAGTTTTTTCTGCTCTTCTCTTCTGGCTTTAGGTCAAATGTCACCTCTCCAGAGTGGGTTTTCACCCAGCCATCCTATCAGTTATTCTTATTTCCTTCATAGTCTTGCTAAGGCTTGGAGTTCTGAGGACTTTCTTGGGTCCTTCTTATTCTCCTTCTCCTTATTCTCCTTCTCTCCTCATTCTTTTTGTTCTTTTTCTTCCTTCTTCTTTCCTTCCATCCTCTCCTCTTCCCTCCCTCCCTTCCTCCCTCCCTCCCTCTCTCCCTTTCTTTTCCTCCCCCTTCTTGAGTGTGAGCTTCAGGTTGGGACCAGTACCTGTTTCTTAGAAGTTATTAAACATACAAGTGAGGACGGCCAACAAAAGTACTTTTTTCTGAAAATCTGTGAAAGTAGAGCTAGGCAGGAATCATAGCAGCCCCAGGGATAATAAGAATTTCTTCTTCATTTTTTTTTTTTTTGGAGCAGTGAAGAAGAGGCAGATTGCTTGGGTTTGAATCTTTGACTCACAGGTGAGCACAGAGGCACGCACGCACGTGCGCGCACACACACACACAATTATTATTTACTCTCTTACATTTGTTTCCTCAACTATCCACCCATAATTTTACTATTCTGTTGTTAATGTCGCTATCACTATTCATGTGCTCGTGCACACCCTTGACGGCACACATGCCGTAGCACGTGTGTGGAGGTTGGGGGAAAACTCTTGGGTTTCCCTTCTCTTCTGCTATATGGATTCCAAAATCATATTGTCAGGCTTGGCAGCAAGTGGACCTACCTACCTACTCTGCTGTTCTGTGGGCCCAATCAGTGGAATATAGACAATTTCCAGCTAATAGGTTTTGAAATATTCATAGAAAGATTTTTGCTGATATTAAAAATGCCACAACTTCTCTACTTCTGGTAGCCCTCTAGCAGCTCCTTGTTCGTGTGGAGCTAGTAAGGCCCACATCTAATCAGTGCTGGAATTAGTGAAGGCAAACATTTCTTCCCGGGACTCTCAGTGAGACGAAGAACGTGTCTGCGCTTGGCTCCAATTTCATATCATTGTTCTCAGGGATAAATATATGCTGAAAACGTCACTTGAAACTTTAATATTTATCCTCATTTAACAAGTCAATGTTAAGCCAGTTTCTGTAGAAGTTTATGCTATTAGGAAGATGAATCTTATTGGCTGTTTTCCTTGTTTTACCCACCCAGCTCCTTGATCCTCCTTCAATCTGCCTAAGGTCACACACTATCTAAATGCACAAAAACTGGTGACCAGAGAGTATAGTGAGTATCCTGGGAAAATTGCACATAGGAAAAAAAATTCAATTTATTTCTAGCAAGTCTCTAAACAAATGAGGCATTGCATTTTAAGGAGTTTGGAACGAACAGAGATCAGAACCTGCAAGCAGATTTCATTCAGTTCCCTTGTTGTGCTCTAAAATGCCACGAGAAGTTCACTATAGTGCCCGCTCATTAGTGACACTTGCTAATAACTCATTATGAAAGAAGAATTTTTTTTGTCATCATTTTTTCACCGATGAAGCACTTTTAAATATTTACCAGTATGGTGGCGTGGCTAAGAGGGGGCACTTTAAATTGGAGGAACCCTCTCAACTTTTCTGGCTCTGTTTCTCATTTGTAAAATGGAAAATCGGAGAAATGCCTCCAAGGACTGAGAGTGAAGCTTGAAGAAATTTATCTGCATGCCTGTGTGTGCGTGTGTGCGCGTGTGTGTGCGCGTGTGTGTGCGCGTATGCCCTTTACAAGATAGGTCATAGGCATCAGCCACACACTGTTTGCTTTCCTTAAGAGAACAAGGTTGCCAGAGGTCCCTGCAAACACTCATGCAAAGTGGAAAGTCCTTTCAAAAGCAAAGGCACCAGTTTGTAGTCAGCCTTACTGTTGCTTTTAAAACTTTTGCTGGTTCTTGAAGGAGCTCTAGACAGGAGTTCAGACCTTGTTTCCTTTAGCTTTAGCAATGAAGACGGATAATGTAATTAGACAAAATAGCTGAAAACTGAAGATCAACATAGGAGAGGACTCAAGTATTTCCATGCTTGTTTGAAACTGTAGCCTTTATTTTAAGAAGCCACTGATTTATGGGATAGCCATGAAATCGTGGATTTAAAGGCAATTTGAGAAGTGTGGTGCTTAAAGCACTTCCAATTATTTAGAACTATTGGTACTGATCCAAAAATATTATTTAAACTATGATATTTTGGTAATCAAGTTTTCCAATTTCACAAGGCTTGGTTTTATTTAAAAAATGACTAATGACTGGACAATAGAATTATTTCATTCTCTCAAACTGCTCTTACAGCATCAGTTTTTGAAATCATCTGTACCAACTCATTCATGTTCTAACTTAATTAGTGGAAATAAGGGAGTCTTAACAACAACAACAACAACAAAAAGCACAGTGCTCAAATTTAGTAAAAATGAAAACATTTTAAAAACTCAACACTTGTAATTCCCATGAGTAAATAACTCCCTAAACTATACAGTGTTTCAATTACATTTTCATACTTCATTCACTTGAGGAGAGAAGAACTAAATTGGGGGCTTTATATCGTAAATAAATTCACGGTAAATGTTTCAGAGATGAAAAGGAACCACCTGATGCCTGCCTAGGTGTCAGAACCAGTCAAGTGAGAATGAAACGTAATTCAAGAGTTGTTCAGGAAAATCGAGGTTGGGTTTGACCCACACCACCGCAGCGCTGTTTGCCCTGGGAAATTACACCCACGGGACTGCAGGGATACCTGGAAGACAGCTAGAGGACCACTCCCACTTCACCCCGCCACACCCCACTTGCCTTCAATGAACACCTCGGCGGACGTGGTGTCTGAGCCGCTGGGGTTTGTAGCCAGACACGAGTAGCGACCTGTGTCGTCCTCAAAGGCCTCAGCAATGACCAAGGTGTGTAGCTCCGCACCGTCTCCCTGGATCTGAATGTCAGGACTGTTGAACAGCTCCTTCCCTTCACAGAACCATCTGCAGGGCAAACAGATGACAGCAGGATGGGTGAGGCACAGAATAAGGCAGAGGCTGCGTGCTAACGAAGCAAGGCTCTCATGCTATGCCGGAAGATGTTTGCTTGGTAAACCTAGACCGTGAAATCAATGACTAGACACACCTGCCCCACGAAGATGTTCTTTGTCAAGCATCTTTCACATTATAGTAGCCTTAAAATAGGTGACCTTGTTGAACTTGTAAAGACTGTTTTGATTATAATCTTAAGAACTAAAACCCGAACTGTCTTATAGCATGTTTTATAATGTAGGACTTCCATGATCATTACAATCTTACCTATTACTCTTATCTAAGGAAGAGCATAAAAGGAATATAAACTTTATGTTCAAACTATCTGCAGTGCTCAGGAAATACGGTCATTAAAGCAATGTGAATTGACCATCAAGATTTCTGAGCACTGAAACCCAGGAGCGAATGCCTTCACACTCTTGAATTTCACAGCAGTTTCAAGCTGACTTTTTTGCTCTCCACGATGGAGAGAGAAAAAGAAGTGAGCTGTAATTCATTCTTGCCAGTAGGCACTTTTTGTTCTAGGCCAAGATGGTGCGGCAGGAGGCTGCGGCTGATTGCGCAGGCTCCTTCCTGTGGTCTTTCTTCTATTTCCCTACCTCCTCAAGCTCAGTAGCATCTGGCTGCTTTTACATAAAACAAAACAGACAAAGCAACAAACACCTTTCCCTCAAACCTGCTAGTGTGACGCATTTTTAAAGAACCACAGAAACATGCTTGTTTAAACTAAGACGCCTGGAGATTCTGGAAGTATGTTCTCAGTTCAGCTCTTAATAACACTCAGAAATCTGTTCTGAGTCTGATTGTCTATAAAATTGTGAAAATATGATAACACTGGGGACTAATTTTTTTTTTAAATCTGGAGTTATGGGATGTAGGTCCATATTTAATTTGAAAACCAAGTTAGTGAAGCAAAGGTCTTGTGAACTCTCAGAGCACCAACCCAGAGGCCATATTAAAAGCCACACACTGATACTTACAGAACAGTCATGGCTGTGGGAATTAAAAAATAGAACAGAAAGAGCCAGCACCATGCACGTTTTATGTAGTGATGCTCATATCATTTAGGGGCAGTCTTTCTTAATTCTGGGGCACTGTGTGATTGTTCTTGTTTTCATGAAGTCTTAGAGATTCATCCAGATTAAAGCCATGTCACACCCCCTTCCTTCTCTCTTTTTAGAGCCGTAGTCCAGCTTGCTACCTACAAGCACTAAGTGTGGTGTTGGCTCTCGTTGATCACGCTAGTTCTATTTCTGATCAATGGTAAATTCCGTGTCTGTCATCAGACTAATAATTCTCCTGAATTTCTTCCACTGGTTACTCCTTGAACTTTTCATCTGTTCAAAACTTTTGATCTGCTTCACTAACTTGGTTTTCAAGTTAAATATGGATCTACATAGTTTTGATCTGTTATTGATGGCTTCCTAGTGACTTTCCCCTTAGTTTTATTTTCTATTGTTTTGTTTTATGATAAACTTCTCTTTCTGTCCAATATTCCAGGGGCTCACTGCTACATAGCCCTCAAGGGTTACTCTCTGACCATTTTAACCCGCACCTTCCTTTCTTTGGAATTCTTTTCTGGTCCTCTGCATTAATCCTTGTGACAAACAACCCCAGAGGCTTGCTCAACATATAAAGCCTCCACCGAACATAAAACTATTGAGTGTTGTTTATGAGAAAAGCATGGAATCATGCTTGATAAACTCTAAAACTGATTGTGGAGTTTGTCTATCTGTTTTCTGGCATTAGTTGGTTTTGGCTTCCAGGAAAAAGAAATAAACCCAGCATTGAGGGAAAAGGAAAAGTGGGAAGGTAGGGGAGCTTTAAGAAGACAATGATGATGTCCACGGGATGGATATGCTTCGATAAGAGGCCTTTGACAGCTATACGTGTGTGCGTGCAGAATCTCACCCTCTAACTCTGCACATGGAGGGCTGTAAGCCCGTTTTAGCATGGCTGCCAGCAAATCTTACCTTTCACACTTTAGGGCTGGCTGAGAGGGAAAATCAGAAGATACTGAAAATGACAATAACCTGAAACTTTGTAGTCAAGATATTTTTTTCTTTTAATTTTTCAGCCAATCACACATTTCCTTGTGGCTGCGTTTGTTATATGACAGTGGAGTCAGGAAGGAGTCGCACTTGACTATCCAGTGCTGAAACTCATGTTACTTACTTTCTAGGAAATGTCTACTGGTGCCTGATTGTAGTTTCTCATACTGTAGACCTGGGGACATCTGCCGCAGCACTACCTGGGAGTTTGTTAGACACACAGAACCATGACCCTCTTCCTAAGTCTACTCCATCACTGAGGTCCCTGAGTGTTTCCATGTGGAATGTACATTTATGTCTGGATCTAAGATGTCCTAGTTGTGCTAACTTGTCCTGATTCTCTATCCTAAAGCCATTGTACTTCACATCTCAGGTCTCTTTGCAAGTAGGCGCATTCGCAGTTCTGCTTTTCCCATCGGTCCTTCAAACCTTTGAATATCATTCACTTATTTGACAATTGATCACTACTACTTTTGAAAAGATTCTTTTATTTTATATGTATGAGTGTTTAGCCTGCATGTATGTATGTGTACCACATGCATGCTCGGTGCATATGGTGGCCAGAAGAGGGTGTCAGATTCCCTGGAACTGGAGTCATGAATGGTTGTAAGGCACCATGCACAGCGAAGAGCAACAAATGCTCCAAACCGCAGAGACATCTTTGCAGCCCCACTTACTCCTATGTTTTTATATCTTCTGTGTTATTTTCTTCCACCATTATCCAAAATTTAATGTATTCATATCTCATTTTTCTACCTAGAAAATGGAATACTGTTTTATTAGTAGGAAATAATGGGTTTTAGTGCATAATTTCATACTACATTGTAATTTCATAATATGTATAATGTGCATTTTCAGAATATATTACAACATATTTTGACCATATGCCCTCTTTGCTCCCTTTCTCTGATGATGATGATTATTAGGTTTTTTTTTTGAGATAGGGTCATAAATAAATAAATAGCTCAGGCTGGCCTGGAACTTAGAGTGATCCTCCTGCTTCACCCTCTTGAGTGTGCCGGGATAACAGGACTAAGTCACTATGCCTGGATTAATTTCTTCTCCCTCCCAAATCTTATCCACCTTTCTCATATGAACTCCTCCTTGCCTGCAAAATTAAATGAAATTAGAACAATTTCTTTTTGATCACAGTGTCCAGCACAGTCATGGGTCACACATTACTCTATACTCACTTAGATTTCAAGATTAGCTATCCATGTTTCTTGTCAAACACAGACATGCGCACGCACACACACACACACACACACACACACACACACACTATTCTTTTAGGAGGTGAGATCTTTGAGACAGGCTCTTTTGTAGTCCAGGCTGGCCTCAACTTCTCTCAATTCAGTCCCTTCCAAGGCTGGCCCTCAGCTCCTGCTCTTCCCCTTTCTGCTTCCCAAGTGCTGATGCCACAGGCACGTGCCCTCCCTCACACTCATATTGAAATCAGTTATTCCTGTGTTTTCTTATCATATTAATTGCGAGTTTCTTCTGGGTTTATGACTTGGTCTTTTAAACATATTCCCTGGGCTTCAGCAGCAGAGTGTTCAGTGTGCAGAGTGTATTATACACATCTTCTATTTTTTGTGCTTCTGTTGCTGTGGCATCCTATGGAGAGACTGTCCTTCCTAGGGTCAGCCAGTACCTAGAGATCTGACACTGGCCTGCAAGCTTGCCTTTAATACGCAAATGAGCCAACCAAGAGCACCTGTTCCAGTTACCTTTCCATGGGGCTTACGCTGAAAAGTAAGGAAGGACCCTGTTCCTAGGAACCCACTAACTCATCCTGCCACTAATTTCCATCCTTACTATAGAAACTGTCACAGTGGCTTCTACCCACAGACTCTCTGTCCTCTTTTGGCCTTGGAGTTGACTTGGTTCTTCTTCCTGTGGCATGGTGTTGTGTCCTCCTTTTGGGAACTATAAGTATAAATGATCTCCTCCTTCCCCCTCTCCCTTCTCACTTCTTTCCTATAGGGTCTCACTATACTGCCCTGGCTGGCCTTTAACTAAGAGATCTCCTACCTCAGCCTCCCTAGTAATAAACTACCTTCTAACTGCTATAAGTTCCTGGCTGGTTGACCTCACAATAGCTGACATTTCAAAACTTAGACCATCGCTGGTGCATTAATAAAGCAACAAGTGTATAAAAGATGGAAGGCCTGAACCGATAGTTTAAATCATACCAATGTCCTAGATTTTGCTTTAGAATGTTTATGTCGAGAAGTTCATGCACTCTGACCAAGTCAAGCTGAAGTGTACTTTACAAGCATAAACTTAAAACAGTGTAGTTAGTGCGTGCGTGCGTGCATCGGGAAAGGAGACCAGCCTTGTCCAGGCTTCATGTAGCTTGTAGCAGACGTAAACGACCTTCTTTGCTGAGCTAAAAGAACCTTTGATTTTTGACGTCCTGACAACCCATATTAGATGGGATGTGTGCTACAGCCATGTTTGTTTAGTTAAGTTTGCACAAAGTCATAATTCTAACAGCTTCCTGGCAAGGACTCAGCACATTGAGTATGTAGAGAGGAGGTGAAAGCCAGGTCTGTTGACCAAATGCTGACCTCCTAAGTTTTCTCCCCCATTAAACTCTCATTGCTAGAGGAGTTTAAGAAAACCAATGCTGGCGTAGTAAACTACCTTGAAAGCTGCGCCAGTGACATTGCCACCCCTCCTCCGCCCGTTCTTTGGCAGACATCACTAATCAATTAGTATGATGTACGAGATCAGAAGCCTCAGCAAAGCTCTTTGGGCAGACTACAAAGCACATGAAGTCAAAGCTCAGAGTGACACATGCCTGCCATCCTAAGCGTGGTCTCATTTTAGAGAGCATGGCCTCCCATTCCTCTGGATCGTCAAAGCCCACTCTGTTCGTGATGAGGTAAGGCCAACGTGGGGGACTGGGTGAGGGGGAGCTGGATAGAAACATGCAGCTAACCAAGAGTCAACTGGGTTAAAATGCTACTTTTTTCTTCTTCCAAACTTGAATCCTAAGAGTTCATTTATCTAGTGAGTAACATACTAGATGGCACATTGGAAAACTAGAGTATTGGCATTGGCAGCCTCAGCCACACTCAGAAGTTCTCTTCAGCCCACAAATCCTTTTCTTGTGTATGTGGTACATGTGTTCATATCTGTCCTTGTCCTTGTGCAAATGCGTGCTCATATAGACTAGAGGTTAACATTGGGCACCTTCCCTACAGCCCTATAGTTTTCGAGGCAGGGTCTCTCACTGAATCTGTAGCACGCTGATTGGCTAGACTGGTTGGCCAATGAGCTTTGTAGATCTGTCTGTCTCCATGACTGCAGCATGGGTATCACAGATGCATTCTGCTATACCATCTTTTCACACAAGTGTACGGATTCAAACTCAGGTCCTCATGGTTGTGCACCAGGCACGTTTACCCACTGAACCACCTACTCTGCTTTTGAGACACAGTTTTGTGGGTAGCTCAGGCTGGTCTCAGGCTCCTTGTTTCTGAGTTTACAGATGTCTCCAACATGCCTGGCCACACTTTGAAATTTTTTTTTAAATAAAGAAAAATCATTAAAATATACAAGTGAAATCTTGTATAGTTGCAGCAAAGAGGTGATATGGTTGTTTTTAAATGAGAATATTTGAAAGTAATATAGTCAAATTACGGGAAAAGTTAATATATATCAAATGACTATTACACATTGTGTGCTGTGCATGTAAGACCTCACTGCAGGTAGGAACTCATTGCATATACGAACTTAATGCTAGTCTCACAACCTTGTGAAGTCATTGTGGTTGTATTTTTAGCTACAAGTGACTCTCATTTATCTACAGTAATGACAAAGAGGATCATGGACAATTAAATCTAGATAATCTCCATTTTCCCCCCTGCCCTTATCCCCACCTTTCAATCAAGTTTTCAACTCTGAATATAAACGTGTTTTAACAAAGTTTCCTGATTTCAACTTTCTAAGCTCTGGCCCAGCTGGTGCACAATAGGGAGCCCAAAGGAACTGGAGAAGCCAACCTTGAAAAATTAGTACGTGTGCTAAATCCCCCTGCAAAAGAATGAAGGGGTGTGAATGCAGGAGCTAACCTGGTGAGGGGTTTTGTCGGACTCCAAGGCCCTGCACAGGATGTGAGAATAACTTTTCATTATTGGAAATAAAGTGTTTAGGGTTAGGTTCTATAGTCATGGTCATTCATTTATTCAGTAGTTTGTCCGCCAGCTCTTTATTTGTTCACCAAGGGGCTTATTTACCTGCGCTTCCATTGAGAAATACCCAGGAACCGCTGGTATCTACTAACCTGCCTAAAAGCCAACAGAGTGGGAATGACAGCTAAAGGTATAAGACAAACAAACAAACAAACAAAACGCAGCATCTAAGAAGTTTGGGTTCCTTCTAGGTTGTAAGGACATACAGACACCTTCAAAATTCTTTCCAAAAAATGGTTATGGATTCATACTTACAGATGAAAAAACCTGCTTTAAAGAGAGGGCTTTGGTCAAGACCAACCTTCTGAAGAGGGGACCATGGGGACACAATTGACAACACTCTCTTTTAGTCACAAGGGAACGTTGGAGGAAGAAGAACTGGAGCATTAAAGGTTTATAGGAAGTGTACTCAATATTTATTCTATTCTGTGTTGGGTTCTGAATGAAGTTTTTATGTATATGTTTCCTTTTTGTGACACAATATCCCTTGGTACCTAGTATTCTCCACACATTCTAACCTAAAAATGCAATTATGCCAAACATCTAAGGTTCATATGATGACAGCAGCAAGAAATGGTTGGACTGAAATCTAAGAAGATGTTTTACATAGAACAGTTCCCTATTTCATTATTTACTTTCTGCATTGCAAAGTGAGGGTTAGGGGACAACTGGTTTTCTGTGAACTCAAGACTATCTTTCTGCAGCTCTGGGCTTGTGCTCAGGTAGAGGTCAGAGAGGGTGAGAGGTGGAATAATGTCAGGGGGCTGCAGATGCTTCTGAGCAAGTGGCTGTTCCTGAAAACCGCTCGTCTTCTCCATTCGTGGGTGGAGAAGACAATTTAAACATTTACCTCCCTAAATAGTCTTCCTTTTGCTCTGGGCAACTGGCACTGGGGCTCAGAGTGTCATGGTTGGAGCAAATGCTCAGAACATTCAGATGCTCCTAAACAAAGCTTGGAAGATTGACTTTCATGCGGATAAACCAACTGATAAAACGAGAGGAACCAGCAAACACACCAACGAAGCGAAATAGACACTTCCCGGTTGTAACCTCCAATGGTTTAAGCTTTAAACTCGCATACCGCATCACTTGGCTATGAGTTGATGGGTAATCCCATTCTAATCCTATACCATTTAGCAAGAAATATCGATTTTATGAGTGGCCGTTTCTTCTGACCATTTTTATTTTATGGAACCACAACTACACATCTCAGAAATATTTTGTGTGCCACAGTTTAAACACGTGGCTTTTAAGATGAAACAAATTTGATTCATAAAAGGCAAAAAGCTTCACTAGCGAATCTTAACTAAGGCTCTCCAATGCTGCTAAACAAAGTGGTAAGAATCAAAGAAACCAGTTAATGGAAACAAGAAGGCGTGTACTGAATAAAACCTTCTGAAAACAGTTGGGAGTGTATGTTTTCATCTATGCCACTTTCTTTGGGTTTGTGGGAAAGGAAAGTTATTTGGAAAAGATGTCTCTCTGGATAATTTTTTTAAAATTCTCTTTCTTTGTGACTTCATTGGTTCCTGAAATAATTTCTCTTCCAAGGCGTGTCGATGCTAACCTCAGGAAGCACTGCGCTCTCCCTAGCTCCACCTGCTTTGTTGAAGCCCATGTCTGTAGAAAGCTAAAGCAACCACTTCTCCATCATCATTATAATGAAAATGAAATAAGGGGATGGGAAACCTCAGAAAGATGCAGGAAATCATAACCAGCTCAGCTTATAATTCCTAGGTGGCCCTTTCACCTTCGGGAATGGTAGGGCTCTGTCATGAACCAAAAGTCAAGTTAGGCCCCGCACAGGCTTTGTTTATGCCTGAACTCACTGTTAGGCCATTGCCACATGTAAGTTCTGCATTTTGTACAACTTCAGTTAAACACCAATTAATTTTTATGGAGTAATTTTTGTCTTGTCACCAAAGATTTCTTAATTTTTCACATGTGCTCATATTAACCACAAGATGTACCCTGTTTATTCTGCTATGTGGATTTATGGGCTGACCGGACTGAAATGAGTTCTTGTTTAAATTTACTGTGGCTATAATTTCATGATTGCTTAGCTTGAAGGCCAATAGCTAAATCTATGTGGTCAACAGATGTACTTTAACCTGACTGTCCAAAAGGGACCAATAAACAAACTGGCTTTTTGAAATTCAAGGCCCAGGAAAATCAGATAAGATAGATTATGAACCTCAAAAGTCATGACTGGCAATTCTTTTCCTCAATATTCACTTTATCTCCTTATGGGAAAAAATAAAAAATAAAAACAAAACAAAACAAAACAAACAACAAAAAGAGGACAATAGGAGCAACTGAGCTAAGATGAAACTTGGAGAAGGGTTTTATTTTGTTTTGCCCATGAATGATGGTTTTGTGGCTGCAGATTATGAACACAGAGTTATTTCATTGCTGTCCTTACAAAACAACTATAAAAATCCTCAGGTTAAATCTACACCAAATATTTATGCTGCCAGAAGCTGTTAAAAATCTTAGATTGCTCTTAATATTTTCCACACCAGTGGCGCGGTAGCTAGGCCCTGGGATGGGTGTTTGCCGCCTTAGTTCTCTTACCGTGTCTGTCCTGTGGAGCCACTCTGGCTACTGTGATCCTGTGGGTCTCCAGTTTGGGGGTTGACTTTAACACCTTGTGAATCCTGAGCAATGAATTTGACTAGTGTGTCCTCCACTGGACCCCAAGAAACTGGTTTTGCTACAGGTTAACAGACGATGCTGGCCAGCGAGATTTACAAAGCACTGGATTCAACAAAAACTACACATCTATTTCCACTCGGGGACTTTCTAGAGCTGGAACAGTGCCATGTGCAATCTCTCTAGGAGGGAAATATGCAGGTGTCATTCTCAATCATCTTTGACTGAGGAACATGTGTTTTGAGAATTACATTGAAGGACCAGGGCAGTGTGAGACACATTTTGGCAAAAAAAAAACTGAGCAAACACTACGATCTCCTCTTACACTGTGATAATGGTATTTAGTATTTTAAATATACTGGCATAAGTCTGAAATATAAGGGTGTGCGGTAGAGGATGGGTAAGGCTCTCAACCCCCATGTCATTCCATCACAGACTTTCCGAGTTACACCTGTTATCTTAAAAATCAGCTCATTCCCATCGCTTCTCTACATGAGCACACAAATAAGTCGGCATGACCCAACAGGCTGTGCTTCAAAGCCACCTACACTGAAAACTTGTACAAAATGCTTCCAAGTCTTCAAAGCAGGGAAGGAATGGATTACAGAGCCTGGGAATGAGACATCGCATGCATAAACACTGCGCGAGGTGCAGAGTCAGCTATTCTCTTGCTGTAGCTATGGCAGGTACTTATTAGCTATTGTTGTAATTTGGACGACATTCCGTAGGGGATAAAATGGGAGATGTTTTATTAGACGCTGCTGTCAATCATCTGCGCTCTTGGAACTTATCCATTGAAATACAGCGATTACCTCAGAATTACGAAAGCTTTAGAGCCCAAAGCCAAAACTACAAGAGGGACAGAGGTTCGACTTGATGTCTCCAGTGCTGGAATTGCAGAAACCAAAACGCAGTTCACTTCTGAACCCTCAGAAAGCCCAAGTGTAGTCTATGTCTAACGATAAGCAACAGCAGTGAGCCCAACTTCCTTCCTCTGTGAGAGAACATCTTTCTCCACAATCAAAGTTAAGGGGGTTTCTGTCTCAAATTCCTGTAGCTTTGTTTCTCGCATGAACGGTGCCACTGCTAGCTGCTGACGACCAGGGATAAGGGAAGAAGAAGCAGAATAAGCATTAGGGGCCAAGAAGCAAGGACCGTTGACACTGCTTTCCAAAAGCAGTCCTTTTGCCTCTCAAGGGGCCTTTCTTCCTACCTTTCGCGTCTCTAAGTGAGCTTCAGTTGGTGGAGGCTTCAACCAGCTGAGGGAAGGAGCAAGGACAGTGGCTTCTTCCCTGCTTAGATTGGTGGCTGTCCTGTCAGAGACTGACAAGAGGCCATGGCCTCCTCTCACAGCGTACTGGGTCTACACAGTCTAATGTCCAGTGTGGTCAGTCAGGTGCCTCAGGAACCACAGAAACAAGCACCTAAGGCAAGCGGAGCGTGCACGATTAAACCAGCCCTGCAGCCAGAAACTCTATGTCCAGAATATGTTTTCCTTCCAAACGAAGGCTTTTTTTCTCCAGCTAACTTCTTTCAGAGCCTCCTTCTCTCCTGTCTCTTGCCCTGTGTTCTTATTTTGTGCCCCTTCTACAAGTCCATATGTAGAGAAGCTCACTTTCCAAGGAGAGCCATAACAAATGAGGTAACTGCCGAGGAGAGCATGCTTTCAACTCAAGAGGGGAAATACGGGGTAGAAGGAAGTGCTAACAGGCAGCATTCAGGGGCTCTGCAGCATCTCTTCTGCCTGGGATAGCAAATGGCTTCATAAAAACGCACGTAGCAACACCACACACACACACACACACCACAGCACCACATACCTATGTACCCACGATTAAACATCTAACACAGTCCTTGAAGCAAGTCCCTAATAGATTCTCAGACACCTTGCAAAAGCTGTCCCTGTGGTTCTAGCCACGCCAGTCATTCAGGTCATTCTCCACACCACATCTGTCTCCTTACCCGCCATTTGGATTAAGTACATACTTTTAAATTTGTAGACAGGTGAGGCGTTTTCCAAGAAAGCTGCCTCCCCAGTGTGTCTCTTCAGATCTCCCGGGTGTAGCTACTGCCGGAGCAGGGAGGAGCCTCGGGTGTGTGAGGAAGAACAGGAAGTCGGAATTAATTATACCTTGGTGTAGATGGCCATTTGAATAACGAATAAAATGGCATTTTCACTTTCAGTTGCTTGCTCCAGGCAAAGCACCTCAGGCTGACATTTCATTCTAATTGGTGAGACATTTTAAATAGGACACTTTGGATTGTGATCAAAAGCAGACTTAAATTTTTTCCTTTGGGGAAAAAAAAGATGTGTTTTTTTTTTTTAAAAAAATTATGTCATGATGAAAGTATTCTCCTTTGTGATTCCATGAGAAGGCCCGCCTTTACCACCACAGAGTGCTTCCACGCTATGTGTCCCAGAGCTACAGGGATGTTACAATATACGAACTGTAAAAATTGGCTTTAGAAAAGCATATATGGACTTGGCAAAGGGCAAAAATAAAGGAATAAATAAATAAATATAGTCACTAATTTAAAAAAATACACAAGTGACTCTTACCATAGATTAAAGCATCTTTGAGTACTGTGTGATACTGAGAGAGTGTGGGATGGGAAGGGAGGGGAACGGCCTTGACATATGGTGTCCATTTACTGAAAGAAATTATGATGTTCCTATACTTGGATAGCAAATAACGTAGATGTATTTGGGTACTTTAAAATGTGACTGATGATAGTATCTGTGCCTGTTTGTTTTGCAGCAAAGGACAGTGTAAGTCCCTAGAGTTGGTCCTGGGAAGGAGGACGCCAAGTTAAATGCAAAGCTGAACATCTCTGGTCTCTGCACTAGCCATGTCTCTCCTGGAGTTTCATGTTTGTGTCTATGAGGAGAAAGCATTTTCTTACGATCTTAGCATTTTGATGAGTTACACTTCAGGGAAAATGTCAAAGCATCTCACTTGGTACTAGATGAAAGTGGAAGGCAGCGTGCTGTGAGTGTCTGCTGCTGCACATGCATGCTACACACATATGTGCTGTTGCTTAATTTCTTCGCCCAAGCCTGACCCTAGACTCCCCCAAACTTTAGGGTTCCATTGTCCCACTGTCGGTGGATTATTGGGACTTGATCTTAAAATTGCTTCTCGGGTCGTGCAGAGAGGTGGCTTAGCACGTTAAAGCTTGACAACCTGAGTTTGAGCCCTGGAACCCACACAAAACCTGGATGTGTGGCTGAGCCTGGAACCTCAGCATCCCCAAGGCGCAGTGCGATGTGAGGTTAGGAGAAGTGGTCAGAGCTGTGCTCGCTTGGAGCAGAGGCAGAAAGAAGAGGGATGCTGCCTCAAAAACAAGGTGAAGAGAGATGACTGCTTCTCGCAAACCGTCCTCTTGACTTCTATGTAGAGCCTGTGGCACTTGAGTGCTGACACCCACACACATATAAAATACATAGATAAATTAATTTGAAAAACTATTAGATTTTGAAAGATCTAGCAAATCCCTCAGATTTTTAATGGCTCAAATTATTCTATATGGCCAAAGACGGAACGGATTGGAATTATGTGGAATAAGTTAGTGAGTTACTGGAGAGCTGAAGGTGGGAGATAATTGGCAGGGATGCAGTAGAGAGAGAATTTAAGAGTTAGGTGGAGAGTTGTTCCCTTTCTTGTAGTAGATGGTTGATGACTGATGCATGAAATTTGTATGGCGCATCAAATGCCTGGCGTGCTGGATACTCAGAAATACCAGAGCTCTCTAAATTATGATGCACCCCATTTATAGATCGTCCTCATTTAATCAAGATAGTGAAGCAGATTTCCAGGGACCCATTAATAAGGTTGTTCATTGGAAATGTGTTAGTTGTTGCATGGAACTTACATTCAACCTGCACATACACACACATGCACACATACACACACATCCAACACACACAATTCAATACACACACACACCTCATTATTTCCCTTTTAATAAACAGATTATGTTGTGAAAATATATCTTTAAAAGTGATTTCATTGTTTGGAAAAAACAATCTAACACATAAATTAACACGT
This sequence comes from Microtus obscurus, assembly GCA_963919715.1. Taxonomy (NCBI): domain Eukaryota; kingdom Metazoa; phylum Chordata; class Mammalia; order Rodentia; family Cricetidae; genus Microtus; species Microtus obscurus. The sequence goes on from CAWTZC010000297.1 coordinate 42,403,071, forward strand.
AACACCCAGACTGTCTTCCAAAAAAAAAAAAAAGACTTCTGTATTTAATCATTTTCAATAAGAACACTGTCTGTATGTGTTTCCATTTTTTGTTCCTGGGGCCCATATTTAGCTTCAACTCATGAACACAGAGCCCCTAGCGTTTACAAATCCTTCTGTTGGGAAATCACATGCTACGTTCAGATCCAGCGAGGTGTAATTTAATTTTTCAATAGCACACCTGAGAGCATTAAAAAAACTTGCAAAGTGCGCTGTTAGACCAGAGAATAATTCAGAGAAATGTATTTTGCCCATGTGTTTCTGTAGCTTTCTGCCCTGCACTTCACTCATTTGCCGATATCTGTTTTAGATTTTCCCTAAATATTCTTCTCATATACATCAACCAAAGACAGTGGCGCCGTCACTTGTAAGTGTGTCTATGAGACACAAGCGTGCTTTTTCTCTACAGAAGGAACTTGCCGCTGTGTTTCCAGTGTGTGTGTGGAAAGCTGCCTCTCAACTTTGTAATCCCAGACCCTTACTTCTAGAAACAGCAGGTATATCGTATCTACCACCACCCAGTCCCAGGCACCATCTATTCTCAGCGTTGAGAAGTCAAGAACACTAACGGTACACCATTGGGAAAGTGCTTTTAGCTAATTTATGACTGTGGGTGGTGTAAGCTTATGTGTGTTGATGTGTGTGTGCTCAAGTGTGTGTGCCCATTTGTGCAAGTGTGTAGAAGCCGTAGGATAGCCCTGGGATTGGTTCTTAGGAGCCCTTTACCTTGTTTATTTTGAGACAATATCTCTCCTTGGCCTAGAGCTCACCAACGGGCTAGGCTGACTGCTTGGTAAGAGGGCCCAGTGATGCGCCCATCTCCACTTCCTAAGGGCTGTGATTACAGTCTGTGTCACCAGATAACTGGTCTTCTTTGTTACTACAGTTTGCTTTGTTACTTTACACGTACCTAGTTTTGTTTGATGCAGGAGTACTTTGTCTGCATATACACCTGCACACCAGAAGAGGGCGTTAGGTCTCAGTAGAGATGGCTGTGAGCCACACCGTACGGTTGCTTGGAGTTGAACTCAGGACCTCCAGAAGAGCAGTGCGGCCCGTGCTCTTAACCGTTGAGCCATCTCTCCAGCCTCAGTTTATTTCTTCATTTTGTGTGTGTTTGAGTGTGTGTGGAGGTCGAAAGTCCACTTGTTGGGATCTGTGCAAACTCTTCCCAGTAAGAGGCAAGGTTGGTATTTTTGTAGTCCAGTTTGGCCTGGGAAGCACTGTGGAGACCGACTGCCTTCAAATGCTCACACCTTTTTAGTGTGAGATGCAGGGGGAGCCATCACACCCAGATTGACCTCCCGGGACTCTAACTCAGAAACACCCTTCACCAAGGAGAGTGGCAATGCCTCTCCCTCCCCCTCATCTTTTCCCTGGGAAACATCATTATGTTTTCTGAGTGAATTGGAGCCAAAGCCCTTAATACCTCTAAAATTCTGGTGGGATTAGACATTGTTCTGGCCAGTGACTAAAGAGTTAGCATTGAACATTACAGAGAAAACGTTAAATCTGTTGCCAGGTCATTTACTGCAACGTGAAGAGCTGCAGAAACGAGCCGGCCCAGCTTGCTGCGGCCTAATAATGTAATTGTAGCTGGTGTGTGGAGGAGATGAAGGAACGGCCTCCTAACGCCGCCCTTGAAAGGGGTTTATTGATCCCTGCACAATAACTTTTCAGCGATCATATAACCAACAGTTACGGCTTCATTCCTAAATCAGCAAATATGGACTTCATTCTTTGCCGTTTGCATCAGTCTTCCGATCACAATTAGCGAAGCTCAAACACGACCCTCCAAAGGCCTTCCCACCCTTGTGCATAGGATCTGATTTTCCAAGCTTTGGCCCATATATCTACTGATTAGAAAGACATTCGTAAGCCCATTGGAACCATCAGAACACACAGGCCATGTGTAAAAAGGCCATGGAAAAGGGGGAAGGCACTGAGATGGCTCAGTAGGTGAAGGTGCTTACTGCCAAGTCTGAGGACCCGAGTTGGGTCCCTCGGACTTATACGGTACAGGGAGAGACCTGCCCTCTGCAATCTGGGCTCTGAATTCACACCTGCTTTGTGGGATGGATGCACAAACCCACTCCCAACAAATGAATAAACGTAATGACTTTTAAAGAGCAAAGCACAAAGGAAGATAGAATATTCAGGGCTCCTTTCCATAAAGAAGGCAATAAAGATATATTACTGGACTTTGTAATACGGTAACACAAACCCAGCCTGTGCTCCTCATGTAGGTGGTGGCAGGGGGTGAACATAGGTTTCTGTTTGGGAGCTGTGTGGCCCTACACGAGAGAAATGAACATATTTAAAACATGTTGAGAATTGTTGCTGGCTTACATGGATTTGGGGTCCCTGTAAGCTCTTCAGAGAAGAGTACAGCTCCAAGAACATATGCCATTTGTTTCATTTCCAGGAAGTAAGGTTTTGATATACTCACAGGACGCAAAGACACAAAAAGAAAGACAAATAATAATCTTAACACTACTCACACACGCGCGTGCTACAGCCAGAGAGCAGCTAGCAAGGCTGTTCTTATCACATGGGTTTCAGGGAATGAGCTTGGGTCGTCAGGTTGTTGGCAAGTGCCTTAACGGGCTGAACCTTCTCACTGCCCAAGAAACATACTTTTTCGACCTTTTATATTCTTGTGATCTCTTCTTTAAAAGTTTTACACCTTTTGTATGTGCGTTCCCGTGAGTGTGGGTGTGCTTGCTTCTGTCGTGATGCCCAAGTTCTAGAACTGCAGGTGTGCACTGCAGCACCCAGCTTTGGGGGAATCCTGGGATTCAAACTCAGATCCCCAGGCTTGCACAGCAGGTATTTAACCGACTGAGCCCCCTCCATCCCTGCTGTGTTCTCCCAAAGCCACGTTGTTTTATCTGCAGATCCATCTTATGGTAAAGAGAATTAAAGAGGACCATGTGTGCTTAATGTTTGGTGTGAGCTTGGTCCAGTTTACAGAGTCACGTGATCTAGCTGTAGCTATGTTTATCTTGGCTAATGGAAGAAACACAGAAAGCATGTTAAGAAGGTATGTCCCTGACTTTGGAGGTATGAAAATATTAGTTTTCTGCGTTATTCCCACTACTACCCTGATGACATGGTATATTAATGTATGTATAATATTGTATTCTTCCCATGAAGCTTTCCCTTGCCATGCAAGTCATTGCACATAGTCACTGTAAGAATCACACAGGACCTGACTGAAGACAGCATAGTGGCATATGTTAACATTCCACACACTTACATACACAACCCAAGAGTCTCATCTACAGTTTCAAAGAGACTTTTTAAAATTTATTTAATTTACATTGGTGTGAGGGCATCAGATCCCCTGGAACTGGAGTTACAGACAGTTATGAGCTGCCATGTGAGTGTGCTCTTAAACTGCCGAGCCATCTCTCCAGCCCCTCAAAGGGATTTTAAAAAAAGAAAGCATGTCCTGCTGCAGAGAATGTGCAAAATGCCACACTAGGTCATAAATGAGGCCATGTAGAATGTGGCACTTTGGAGCAGAATTCTCTTGTGTCCTCCACAACTAAGCAATGACTTTGGAAAAAGTGGATGGCTCTGTGTGGAGTCAGTGTCCCAGGAACACCGTCCCAGGCTTTTCTCCCGAAAATGAATCTCACAGAGGACAGAGGAATCTCACTCCCATCCCCCGAGCAGCCTGGGAATGGACCTTAACATTCTGCTTGACAAAGAGAAGCTAGTCATGAAACGAAAGGAAACCTTGAAGATGCGGGAGAGCACAAGGGGTGTGCTCACTGCAGCGTCTCCTCCAGTGGGGTCACTGCACAGAGGAAGACACACAAGCAACCCTAACTTTCTAGTTCTTCCCTCCCACGGCCTTGAAGAGAACAAGGTGCCATCCAGAGCTGACAGGTGTCAGCTTAGGGAGCTGTGGAATATGGTGAGCTCATCTGAACACTGCAATACTGATTTGTTTCACTACATCTCTATTAAAAAATCATGACATCAGCATATGACAGAATTCTCATGAATATGCACGAGGACATTCTGAATGCAGATGCTCAGGGCTCTAGATGTATACCAAAAGATGGGCCAGCAATAAGCAACAGCATTACCTACCTATATAGTGTAGACCTATATAGTGTAGACACTATAAAGATTTGCCCAGTCCCTCCTTAGACTGATTAATAACTGGCCAATCTCTTCCCTTCTGGAGGATGGGAATGCTTTTCCTGAGGGCATTCCCTCACCTTAATGTACTTGCAAGGACCAAAACCACGTTCACTTGTGACAATATTGTACTCAAGTGTTTCTCCACAGTAAGCAGGTTCATTTTCTTCTTTATAACACGGGTTTCTAATTTTCTCACTCTAAGTGGTAAGCCAGCTGTTTCTAATGAATACGGGGAAATGTACATGCTGAACTTGCTATGTCGTGACGAACAAGTCTCTATCAGCTACTGGGGACGGCTCGGCCTCCTCCTCTGTATGAACAATCAGGGAGCTCTAGTGAGCAGGAAGCAGGATGGAAAGAGCTTATGAGGTTGCTCCAGTGGCCTTCAGAGGGTTGGCGGGAGAAGGCGCACAACGACATGGTCTTGTTCCAGTGTACAGTATAGATTAAAGTCAATAAGCAGGGAAAGGCTAAGGATGTTTTTAAAGGCGAATGCATGCAAGTTCCTGCTTTCTTTTCTCTCCTCCTCCTCCTCCTCCTCCTCCTCCTCCTCCTCCTCCTCCTCTTCCTCCTCCTCCTTTTCCTCCTTCTCTTCCAGGGTCTCATCTAGCCCAGGCTAGCCTCAAATATACTATATAGTTAAAACCATCTCATCCTTCTAACTTCCCAAGTGCTGGGATTCAGGTGTGCACCACCGTTTCCAGGTTGGAGGCTGTGCCTTGTGTGTGCCAGGCCAGCACTCTGTTAAGTGAGTTACAGCCTCTGTCCAGGAGTTCTCTCACCTGCGGTCTACACTGCAATCAAATGATTATAAGGAGGGGCTTAAACAAAAGCCTGCCCGGGACAGTTGTACTTCTGAATGTATAGTGCCTGTTGTCTACTGGGTTAGGTTGCTTGTAGATTTATTTCCAGGTTGTCCTGTTATGGTGTATGTTATGTTTCCAGCAGCCTAAGGAAAGCCATTTTCTTAAAAATAATAAGCATTAATAATCCTTATCTCTTCTACAGAAGCAAAATGAGCAAGAAAAATACATTAAATTATAATAAATGAATTAGTTTTTCTCATGCATTTTGTATTGTGATTAAATGCAATCAGATGGATGATTCTAATGAATTAAACTAGCCTGGTCCTTATAAAATTTTAAGAGAAACTATTATTTAATTAATTTAATTCTAACATTCATACATCTTTAATGAGTAACACAACATCTTTGAAACTGTTAGAAAAAGGAAGGGACATAATTACTATCTTTGGATTGGTGGACTTTTCAATTTTATTTTTTCGTTCTTAAACTGTTCTGGCTAAATTTGTTGGTAAACAAAAACAAACAAGCAAAAGTCATCTTATAGTTTCATGATGCTTGTACACAAATACCGGTTTTATATACTATTAATATATACTATTAAAATACTTGCATCCAAGTTTTGGAATCTAGTTACATCAGGATTTGGAGAAGCCATCAGTAATTTAAAAATTGCATTCTTACCAGAGAAGCAGAAAGTTTCTGTGTCACGAAGTGCTAATTCTTGACTGATAAGACTTAAATAGCGATTACACTTAGCTCCTAGAACCTCATACCACCGGATTTCTTGGTTAAGATGTTATTTCTTTCAATGCAACAAGAAAAAGGCTGTTTCTATCCTTGTTGCTTGGAGCCGTGCAATGAAATTCGATGCCCCTGATATCGCAGGGGAAGGCAGAGGCCACTCGCATGTGCTGGCACTGTGCCCCATCTTGATCCATTCTTGGATGCGTCCTGCCCGCCACTTCACAAGTGATGGCTGGAGACTACTTTAGTGTATTTCACTGCAGTGTGTGGACTGGTTCTGGAGAACGGAATGCTTCAGGGGTGGGTGGTAAAGCTGTAAATAGGGGCTGCTAGCTCCAAAATTACAGAACTCAGTCACTCCACGTACTTGTCAAGGCTTGGCAGTAAGGCCTGGGGCTTGTTCCAGTCTAACACAGGAATCCTCCTGTGATTGCTGGTGGCCTCTAAGTCATATGCACTGGCACTTACCGGAGTTCTACTTGGTGGTTTCTGTCCCAGAATGCTCAGCACTGCCTCAGACAGTGCTACTCAAAGGAGAGTCTGGGGGGTGAGATGAAAGCAGGGGGCAGACAGAGCAGCTAATGGGAGATCTGGACCCTTCTTTGTTGGCAGGGAGCTGCCCTGAACACAACTGGAGACCAGCGGGCCTACATCTGGCGAGGTGAGGGAACACATTGCCGTCCCTTGAACAGCAGCCAGCAGGCCACTTTGTCACCTGGTGATAAAGTTGGCTTCTTGCCCGTTCCTTCTTAAAACAGCAAATAACACACAAGGCTCAGCATCCCTGTGAGGTCGTCTCCTAGTTTTTAATAATTCCTTATATTTACTTAGTGCCGTTACTCTCTCCCAGGAGCTAACTAAAAGAGTTTTCCATATGTTACTTCAATAATTCTCATTACGTCCCCTTGCCCGGGCTGGTTAGAGAACGGTGCGGATGGGGTCAGCACTCAGCCTCCCACAAGACCCCCGTCCGCAAGCTAACCATGTCCCATTATTTTAGAGAGCTTGGAAGAAGCCACTACGATCACAGACAATCTGACAACCATGATGGACGGTGAACAACAGCTTCTACTGTTTATCGAGTGCTGGCTCTGTGTGCCACACGTTTCCTAAGCACTAGTCGGCTATGAGTGAAGTCAACTCAACCCAGACTCTAAGAAAGATGGATTATTCACACCCATTTTAAAGAAGAGACCCAAAGAAATTCAGTAACAACTCAAAGTCCCATCAGGAGTGATGAAACAGAGCCATCCACTCTATCAACCAGTCTACTTAAGGAGACTGAAGTCTTGTTCATTACTCAATAGGGCCCCCCCTACAGGGGACACTTGGGATGCAGTGACTTGATTCACAGATCCAGAATCATATCTGTGCAATAAGCACAAATGTCTGAGATGAACTGAGAGTTGAGAGAAACACAATTAGTTTTTAAAGGGTGAAGCTAACAATTCAGGCTAATACTGTGCTACTGCCATAGGCACTATCCTACTTAATCTTCGTGATGACTCTTGGAAGGAGACCATTGCTTCGTTTTCCGGATTGGGATACTGTGGGTCAGAAAGGCTAAGTAATTTCAGTGTTGGAAAAGTAGAGTGAAAATCTACTTCCCAAGTACATGCAAACCAGATGACACCCCACTTTACTGAAAGGAACAATGTAGATACAAAAAAGAGAAACAAGTACAGAGGCCACAAGTTGAGTTACCAAGAAGGATGGGGTCCAGGTCTAGACCCACACTCCTGGGCTTCCATCACTAAGTCCTTTTTCTTACAATGGCCACATGAGTTTTTGACTCTGTTCATTCACCACAGTTAAACAGAAACAAAGTCATTCTTTGGACCACAGGGATGAATATTGGTGAGAACCCTAAGATACACATAAAGCAGGATGCTGGATTCTACCTTATTTGTTTACTTGGGATTCAAGCCTACAACCCATCCAACCCTTTGATGAAGGGATGAAGTCAGTGCATCACAAACCCTTGAAAAGATACTTAAAGAGCACCTGTCTGACACTTGAAGCCAATGGGACTATTGAGCAACTCTTCCACTCTCTGCAGACACCAGACGGTTAGGAAAGAAGAATGGCATCCAGGAAGCACAGGCTTTGGCCTCAGGCACACCTAGGCTGAGACCCTAGCTCTGTCATTTCCTCCTCTGGAAGCTTGGGAGAGTGAGTCGCTCAAGCCTCCCTTCGCTTCAGTTTCTTCATCTGGAAATGGGGATACCAAGTGCTTCTGTCCTCGGATTAGTAGAACAAAGAAGGAATTAAGAGTGAAGACACTCCCCATCAGAGCACAGTACAGGCTAACCAACATCCGTGAAGCAAAAATCTTCATGCAAAACTGGACTGGCAATCTGTGCTTCTACTTCCAAGGTTTTGCTGGACCCCTGGGAACTGCTCCACTGGAACTCAACGGTAGTTTCAGTCTGATGCTTCGGATAGTTTTACCACGCCTGAACTCCTAGCCGGGCTTGTTGACACAGAAGACTTTTGTCATTTTCAGCAGATGGCATTTCAGAGTACACTGCCAGGACATAGTGGGTGCCTCAATGTGTAGCCTGGTGCTCATGCATGCTGGTCACATAAGGAACTCACGCAGGGCATACTGCGTTCTTCACAATATCCTTAGCAGCAGTAGCAGCAGCAGCAAGACCTTACAGCAGGCCACCATGGCCAGCTGGCTACAATAACTGTTAACACTACAAGGCCAGTTCTAGGATGGCAAGTTCCCTGTAGCTTAATAGAAAAACCAAAAGAAAGAAAGAAAGAAAGAAAGAAAGAAAGAAAGAAAGAAAGAAAGAAAGAAAGAAAGAAAGAAAGAAAGAAAAACATTATTTCCTGTATACTATCCTCAAGTCAGACAATGAAATCCAGATAAGAATTCCACCCAAATGAAAGTCTTCCATTGTGTTTAGTAAACCAGCTTCTTCTTTTCTTTCTTAGGTAGGGTGTAGAATTTCCCTAATGCCCTAAGATTCTTTAATAAGCCATTTAACATTAGTATTGTTCCATAGCCTTTCAAGTTACAATTCAACAGGTAACTGTGTCTTTAAAAACAACAACAGGCCAGGTGGTGGTGGGGCAAGCCTTTAATCCCAACACTTGGGAGGCAGAAGTAGGAGGATCTCTGTGAGTTTGAGTCCAGCCTGGTCTATATGGAGCGAGTTCCAGGACAGGCTCCAAAGCTACACAGAGAAACCCTGTCTTGAAAAAAACAAAACAAAACAAGCAAAATCAAATCAAAACAAACAAAAAACCAACAACAAAAAGACAAAACAAGACAAATACACACACACACCACCCAAACAAGCACTCTTCAAATTTTGTACATTAACAGTATTCTGAGACTTTGAGGCTAATCCTCATAAGGCTCAAAATACACCGTTCTCTTTAGTCCCAATCACTTTTCTGTTTTCCTGCAAAGCTCTCAAGTCAAGGTACACATCTGACAACCTCTCAGGACACTTATTGAAGGAAATTTCTCTTTGGGATGTCACAAGATAATAGAGACGCGGAGAGAGGGTGACACTTGGCAGTGTTATTGCTGTCAAAGCGTAATTTTGTCTCCTGTCCAACTGTCACAATCTGGATATTTCTGATGAAGAACAGGAAGTGTCAAGTGTGCTGTAAACAGACACCCCACACTTGAGAAAAGGAATGCAAAAGTGGCACCCATAGGGCCTGACAATAGAAACTGGGGGTTCAAATGTGTTTCCATTTAAATTTTCAAACGCTGTTTGTTTACTTTGAGCTCAGATAATTACTTCTCCCCTTACCCCCCCCCGTGTGTGTGTGTGTGTGTGTGTGTGTGTGTGTGTGTAGCCCTGGCAGCCCTGAAACTCACTTTGCAGACCAGGCTGGCCTCAAACTCACAGAGATAAACCTGTCTCTGCCTCCTGAGTGCTGGGATTAAAGGCGTGCACCACCACAACCTGGCTTCTCTTCTCCTATGAAACACCAATAAATGACCGTGGCCTGACACTTCTTGCTTTTGTGCCGGGAAGACCCACGTTTCTCTGATCAATAGCGGGTCTCTGTCATCTTTCACATATCACCAGACACCTGATTTCTAGGGGCCTTGAGAGCATCACAGAGAACCACCTTAAATGTGCACCAGCAGGGAGGTAAACAGACAGAGTTCATGAGAGGAGTGCACAGTGCCTGGTGTATGGTTGGTACCCAGGTGATGCTCACAACACTGTTTAGACCTTAGTCTTCCATTAGTCTATGAAAGCACCTGGATTGTAAAGAGCAATGGATTCTGAGCTTAGCTGAGGGGTAAGACTTTCCCTTTGAGGGAACTGGCTATGAAGCTTTCTTCATACTTTGTTAGGGATGCTAAGGTTGGCGTGCTGGCTACTTTTATGTCAGCTTGACACAGGCTAGGAACATCTGAAAGAAGGGATGCTCAACTTAGAAAATGCCTCCATAAGAGGCAAGCTTGTAGGGCATTTTCTAAGTGACTGATGGGGAGAGCCCAGCACACTGTAGGTGGTGCCATCCCTGGGTGATCGGTCCTGGGTTCTATAAGAAAGCAGGCTGAGCAAGTCAGGAAGATCAAACCCATCGATGGCCTCTGTATCAGCTCTTGTCTCCAGGTTTCTGCCCTGTTTGCGTTCCTGTCCTGACTCCCTTCAGTGGTCAACAGTGCTGTGGAAGTGTAAGGTAAATAAACCCTTTCCTCTCCATCTTGCTTTGGTCTTGGTGTGTCATCACAGCAATAGCAGCTCTGAGTAGGGCAGGGTTTAATCACAGTAATGGAAGCCCAACTAGGACAGGGTGTGTGTGTACACTTCAAAGGATACCAATGAAAGACTTCATGAAAGCCACCAGACTGCTCATCGTTCAGAATTAGGGTCTACTCTAAGGCATGGTTGGAAATGTCTTCTGATCTGGACCTACAGTGGACAGAATCAGGTACTATTATTTATCTACAACCCAAATGGGAAGCCAAGGCAGAGGACTCAAGAGCGAGATGTAAGACATGTTGATAAAACTAACAGGGCTAGAGCTGTTAGCAGTTTAAACACTTGCCATGCAAACATATTGACCAGAATCTACACAAGTGTGGCAAATCATCTGTAATTTCAACACAGGAAGGTGGAGATGGGATCCCTAGAGCAAGGTGGTTAGCGAGACTAGCCACATAGATGAGCTCCAGGTTTGACTGAGAGACCCTACCTCAACGAATAAGGAAAAGAACAATTGAAAATGATTCTACCATCCACTTGTGGTTCCCATATCCATGCTCACACACATGAACTCTCTCTTTCTCACAGATGTACACCTGTGCCTGAGAACATGTATACAGAAACACATGCAACACACACACACATGCTCACATACACACAGAGAAAGAGAAAAAGCAAAAGAGACCAAAAGCAGGTGGCTGGCTCTGTGAGTCATAACCATGGATGCAGAGGAGCCAGGGAACCTTCCTGTCTGGATTATGGATTTTTTTTTCCTCTGCTGATTGTCATGCACAAAGGCAAATCTGTTGTATTTAATGGGTATAGTCTGGAAAAGGGATTTTCAATTATGTGGACTGGCTCTTCTAGACCTTCTAAAGTGCTTGACAAAATGCAGATCCAAGCTGAGATGCTTCTCCAGGCTAAATGAGCTTGCTTGGTAGAGTGCTTTGCTTAGGATGTAGGAAACGTTGGGTTTGATCCACAATATTCATAATACCATCATGGCAGTACATTCCTATAATGTACCCACTATTCTGGAAGGTAGAAGGATTAGAATTTCAAGGTCACTCTTAGCTACATAGCAATCTTGAGGCAGGCCTGGGCTCATGTGAAGAGAGAGAGAGAGAGAGAGAGAGAGAGAGAGAGAGAGAGAGAGAGAGAGAGAGAGAGAGAGAGAGAGGGAGGGAGAGGGATAGGGATAGGGGGAGAGAGAGACCTTTTCAAATACTGGTTAAAGGAGCTGCACCCATTACTTTGCAAAAAGACATAAAATAAAATGAACCATATATTTCAGAGTTCCACTCAGGCTAATAGATCAGCGTGTCTTGAAGAATTGGCCCTAGAATCTGTATTATTGATAAGTACCCCACTTGTTGGGTTTTGGGTGGGTTTTTTGAGGGGGGTTGTTGTATTTTGAGTTTCTAAAATTTTAGAAAATGGGAATCCAGGAACGTACTCGGAATGTAATGACAGCGCACTTGAATTCTGTCTCTGTGTAGTCTCGCGAGTCCCTTTACTTCATGACCTTGAATTCTTCACCTCAAACCTGGGGACAGCAAATTTCTGTGCATGGATTGTGGAAGAGAAGGAAGGTAGATGCCATTTGTAAGTGCAAATGCTTGCAATTATTATGTTTCTGGGCCACTGTGAAATCTTGCAAACTTCTGCTGTCTACTCAAGACAGATCTGATAAGAATATGATTTTAAACTTGCCTATGTTATGGCTTCTAATTATGTCCTTCCTGGGTTGCTCTTTGGTGGTCTATTTCTCTGCTAAGAGTCTCTAACCTCATTTGATAGTCAGTTGGAGGGCCTGGTAATGGGAGATGGGCCAACACGCTTTTCACATTCTGGATCCATAAGGGGAAGAACTGTCATGGGCTGCAAGTCTCCGGGGTCTGCTTTCATTAGGAGTAAATGAATATGCTGTGTAGGACAGTAGCTGTTGTTAACAATTAAGACATGGAAGGGCAAATCGAGTTATATTAGAATCTCCACTGAGTTGATGAATTACAGAAATGGTGGGAGACAAAGGAAAAAACAGCTCAGGAGGAACAGTTCTCGATGATCCCGGAGGAAATGAGCATTATCACGAACACATAAGCAGTGTCTCGCCAAACGAGGATAAGAAGCTGAAAACGAGCCCACGAAGTCCGGCCAGAACCAGACACGAATGTGAGCATTGGCTGCCCTGACTGAAGCACAGTGTGAAGAAAGCGTGAGGTCATTGTCACTTTGTAATACCTTTATGGGCCTTCTTTGTCCAGTGCTAGACTTCCCAGTTTGAGAACTCCTTGGACTTAGTTCAACAGATAGAAATAAAGATGATGAACATTCTGGAGAAGAAACACCACTGACTGGAAAGTAAAAGGAGCCAGGGTTATTTAATCTAAAGAGAAGAAAGCTACGGTGACCGGACTCTTCTGTTCCAGGAGTTAAAGTTGACAATCGCCAGATGTTCTTGAGGAAGAACCATGCTTACGTCTAGCAGAGGGGTTACGTGTAAAGCAAAATAAAAATCTTTCTCCTCAACTCTGTCCTCTGCTTTTGCTCATACAAAGAGAGAAAGACACCTTTCTAAACGCTTGTCAGATAATATGCATTCAGCGTTTGCATTGTTGTAACCAAAATATGTATTGGAAACAACAAATGAGAGCAAAGATTGATTTTGACTTGTGGTTTCTGTTCGTTGTAGTGGGAGGCGGTGCAGGACAGATCCTGCTGAGGCAGGAGGAATCGAGTTGCTGCTCACATGACTGCAGGCCAGGATGTAAAGGGATGGGGCTGTGACCAGGAGTAAGCAGAACCTTCCAGGTACCCTGCATATCCTAAGGGCTCTTGGTGTCTTTAAAACAGTACCACATGTTGGGTACCAAGTCCTCAAAAGTCAAGCCAGTAATGAATATTCTAGATTCAAACCCTAGCAGGGGCTTATTAGAGCAGAATATGGAGATCAAGAAAAAAAATGATAGATTGGAATTATTTGAGAAGCAATAGCAACTGGATCTGGAACCTATCCCTGGTCTGAGACAGAGTTGTGGTTTGGGGTTAGGAATCTGCTATCTTGTTAGTCAGTTTCCTCAGGTGTGAAATAAATATAACTGACCAGGTGAATTCCACGGTCTTTCACAAGTCTGCATATTCATGCTCTGTACCAAGTGAGAGCAGCATGGCAGCTGTAGTTAACATGCCAAAGTTGTCTGACCACAGCAAAGAAAATAATAAATGTGCTGGGGGATTTGGCACTGATTCCAGTATGCCATAAATAATATGACACCCGTTTGATGGGTTGATGTCATGAGGTGGGTAAATCATGGAGAGCTACAAGGTCTCACGAAGAAGTATCTGTCTTTGAGAGAGGCAAAAGAGAGATTGCAGGCTATTCCAGAGACAGGGATGAGGGAGCCGGAGTGGAGCGGGAGGGACACCAGGAAGCCAGCTAGGAATGAGGACGGGGATAGGAGAGACTGTGGGTTCATTCTGGAACACACTGATGGGTGTGAGTGTTGGTGTGGCTGCCGAGCTCATATGTTGAAGACTTTTACCTTTGAGATGATATCATTAGGATAGAGGAGCTTCTGAAAGAAGTTCAGGGGACCTTGTTAATCTTTCGTCTGTGTGTAACACAACGAGAAACAGCAGCCAATAAGCAGGAACACAGCTTCTCACTCAGGATACTAAAATGGAGACACCTACCCCTACTACCGTGTAACAATTTTTTGAAGATTAAGGCAGCTTATGTGCCTGACTCATAGCAAACATGAAGAAAACTGAGCTCTGGCGGCAAATGTGATTGAGACAAAGTAAGAGGAGATTAGCAGTGATTTCACAGTTTAAAGGAAGGGCCTGAATCTGGACTATTCCTAATGATACAAACTAATTTTTCCATAGCCTACTGACCTGTGTTCCAGGGTTAATTTCTAAGGAGTATCACACATTTACATGGGCACAGTTTGACCGTTTCACAGGCAAGCAGTTGAGCCTGACCTAAGTAAGCTGAAGAGTTGTAACAGTTCCTCACAACTCTCTCCAAAGTCACTGTCTCGGCTACAACATCAACTTCCTGGAAATGAAGCATGGACAAGTGATTAATGTTTTAAAAACTATAGCCAAGGTAGCTGAGCAAGGTGAGGCTAAGTCTGATTGCTGGCCATTTTCCAAAGCGGTTGGTGGAATCTAGTGGGCAGTTTTGCCACCAAAACAATGCTGGGAGACAAGGAAGAGAATTTAAGGTTCCAACTCCTCTGCTCATAGGCAGCAGCCTAGACTGGAGCCCCGTCTTATTCTCACTGTGCCTGTACCATCCACAAGCCAACCAAGAGCCAGGGGAGCACGGTCGTCTGCTCGCCACTCCCTCCAGATAAAGAGGGTTAGGTTTGCTTCTTTAAATAGCAACGTTCCCACTGCTGTTTCATCACCTCCTCCAGGAGCCCTGAGCAATAGTAAGGCTCCTAACTCTTTTTCTTATCTCTTAAGACAATTCCTTCCTACCCAGCAAAGTGGGCTATTGACACTTTGACTGTAAATCTTGACAAAGTGCTAATTATTATTATTTTAAGACAGTAACGTGTGCATCCCAGGCTGGTCTTAAATTCTCCATATAGCTGAGGATGACCTTGGATTTCTGACCTTCTTCTACCCCCTAAATGCTAAGATTATGGGTGCATACACCAAACCCAGTTTATGGAGCCCAGGGCTTTGGGCATGTTAGGTTAAGCACTCCAGTTGAGCAACTCCTTAGTCCCTCAACATCCATTTCTATTAAGGCAAGACCCAAACTTCAAAGCAAGCAAGCCCAGCGGTCCCACTGAGCGCTGAAATTTCTCATTTCTCTCTCCCATTCTCACCGCAGTGTGTGCTCAGACGCTCTTCCCGGGCCAGCCCCCTCTCTGCACTGGGATGTAAAAAAAAATGAATCTGTATTTTCCTTTCAAAATAGATAGAGTCCTTCTGGAAAGTGAGGAATATGACTAAGTGATTTCTTAAAGTCCTTTCCAGCCAGTGATTCATCAGACACAGAATTTGAACTTGGAATGGTCTACCCTATTCTGAGCCAAATGTCTCATTTTTGCAAATGAGGAGAGTGAGGTCCATAGAGGTTAAGAGTTGTGGGGGCTGCCTGCTACAGTGGGAAAAAAAAGATGGGATTTGAAGTTTTAAAAGTTATGAATTTGGGATCAAATTCCAACACAGACTTGCAATGTGACCTTGAAAACATCAGTAACCCCCATAACTAGAGTTACCTATTTTGTTTACTGTCTAATGTCAGCTTGAGGATACAACACCATCTGTGAAGAACACAATAAAATGACAAAACACAGTCTGAGCCTGGCCCGTGTGTTGCATTTCTATTTGATTTCTCCAAGGTTACAAACAAAACCAGCATCTTCAATTCTAGGCCATTTGACTTCCATCATCTGGTACTGTCTCCTCACCCACCCTCTTCTGTGGTTAGGTTTTCTCATAAGCCACCACACTAGTCTGACCTCTGCATGCTTCCTTTGAGCCTCGTGGATGCACACAGGCTCCAGTCGTGGGAATTCAGATTGACTTTGATGGACTGCAGAGCTGCAGAGCCGCAACTACGATGTCTTGTTAGCGACATGCAAGCACCCTTCCATAATATCATAGTGATGGCTCTCAGATGCCAAGCTGACAGCGGCTAGCAGTCGGGTCATGTTCTGGAGCCAACTTCCGAAGCGGCATAGCTTCTCTAAGCAGATCCGTAACATCAGACTGGAACTTGAGAGATGGCTTTTGAGTAGCCTTTGGACTCCCAGGTTGCGGCACACACACACTTTAGTTGTGATAGGATGGGTGTAAGCCAAAGAATGAAGCAATAACAGACATTTTAAGATCATGTGGGACACAGATTTGTTGACTTGTTTGGTGGCAAGAGGTGGTTGACGGTGCCAACCTACAGTGATCTGCTTAGGTAGAAGGTGGTGGTAGATTGATCTCACAAGTGAAGCATGGGTCCAAGGGTCGTGTGTTTCCAAAGACCACTAACGAGAAGAGCACACTGGTCTCCGAGCTCATTCACCATTATCTGTGCATTAGGAAAGATTGTACTCTTTGTTTGACTCCACTATCAATCACAGGATATACTGAATCCGCAGGAGGTTACCCCAAATCATTTCTTTCAATTATCAAGTATCATGTACCTCCCGAACTGACATTTTGTGACCCTTTGTTCAAGCTGGCACTGGCTTCTTGTGTCACTGACGCTCTTCTCAGCTCAGTGTTGGACACCCTTCTTCAACTGATCGAGAAGAGTGGGTCCTCTTCTTCACCAGTGATCCCAAGTGCCACCATTTGATCCATTTCCCACCGTTTTCTTGAGCATGAAAAGTTTTTCCAATTTCCAGAAAGAGGAGGGTCAAGCTTACGATAAATAGGGAGGACTGCTTTTTGCCATAAGCCATAAAAACGAAAAAAAAAAATGAAATGGGGGAGGGACCACTGCGAGCCAGTTCACTCAACAGTTTCCATGTTAAAAAGAAGTTGAAGTTGGAGCCATGTGGTCTCAATAAAGTAGTAAAATATATTTTCTTACCCTACACTTCATGTGCCCATAACCTTCCTTTTAAATCATCTCTAACCAGTCCCAAATCACTCTGACCGCAAATCATTTGGTGGCTTTGGTCTCCAGGCAATGGAATGTGCTGGAGCAGACGGGGAGTCGCTACCAAGTGCTCTCAGAGGGAGCTTCCACCCACCCCTGCCCCCCAGGCGCACAGACCCCAGCAAGAGCCTTGAAAGTTCTGCACTGAGATAGCACATGACATCATGACTCAATCATTCCAGAAAACACCACACACACACACACACACACACACACACACACACACACAACTGCAAGGGCTGCAGAACGGCAGGCAGCGCAAAATGACACAAACCACGGTGGGCAAATAGAGCCCAAGAACCGCTTTCCTTAAGAAAACACTCACAAATACCACAGGCAGGCAAGCAGAGGCACATTTAATTACATTTACAGAAACCCATTGTATCCATCAGCCCCACCAATTTCAGAGCTGACCAGTGAGTGGGAAGGTCACCCACTGAGGCTGTCCTGGAGATGGGACAGCCAGGAGAGCCTGAAGTTATGTGCAGGTATCATAGAACATGTGAAACTGTGAAATAGTTCTTGTGTGAAATAAATCTTGACTGAATTTCCAAGAGAGCTCGACCCTCTGCAGTATCTGTCTTTGTGTGTGTAGTTGCGGAGTTAAGAGAGGCCCAAGGTGCTAGAAATCAATTATTCAATTCATGACTAATTGACGAGACACCTAGCTAAGCTGTCCCAGGCACAAACAAAACTCTTGCGACTGCCATCTGCTGTCACATCTGAGGATCCAGCCTTTTGTTTTGCAAGTGCAACTGGATCTTTTGTTTGTTTATTTTTATTTTTTAAAGGAACTCTCCAAAGAGTTAAGTATACAGTCTTTGAAGGGATGGTGAATGCATTGGGTGTGCCTGTAGGCACCTCTGGGAAACGAAGTCCAACACTCATTGGCACAGCGTGATGAAGGCTTGAGGGGAAAACATGTTCCAAATAAAAGTGCTATTTTAGAGTACCCCGCTATCATCTTACAGCAATTGCTAGAGCGAGCATTTGAAAGGAGGCCCTGAAGAGCTAGGAGACAAGAAGGACATGTCTAAATGGCCCCCAAACTGTCCAGTTTTCACCCTCTAGAATCGCCACTGCTGATTCTAGTAAAAGAAGATTTGTGGTGAAAGGAGCAGGGGACCCAGCAAAATCATAAAACAAAAATATCAAGCTGCAAACATAAACAATGTAATGTTCAAAGTAGGTCTCATACTTTAGGCGACAAAGAAAAAAAACTGTACAGCAACTATAGACATCTATGTCTGCTAGCTATAATCTTTTCTGAGACATGTTATTTTACATCCCGGTAATGTGTGTGTAGCAACCGTCTTTCTCATTAGATACACTGGGGATAACTGTTCATTTCAGCTGGGGGTGGGAACATCCCAAATGCATGCTGGTCATATCTTTCTGTAAGCTCAAAAACAATGGTGGGGAGAAAATGCAAGACTCCCAGGCTACTGAAAATAACCTGTTTGCTATTACTTGTACTGTTATAAGCCTAGGACTCCCCCCACCCCTTTCTAATTGCTGGGTTCAGCAGAGATTTCCCATGGATTTATCAGCAGCAGAAATAAACATGCATTTAGCTGAGCTCTACTTGGAAGTGTTAGGAAGGGCTATTCAAAGTCTGTTTTCATCTTGTGGTTAGGAATTCCACGTGAACTTGCAAGGATGTTAAGCTACATTCCAGTATCCTGATGATTCTGTCAATCATAGAAGGGGGGAGTAAACACCATCTATCCTTGGAGAACAGCCCCTTTATCATATGGCCCTCCCTCTTGCTGCCTTCTGCACAAGACACTACTACCCTTCCTCTTCATCGGAAACCTACCACCGTCAGGGAACGGTGAAGTGACTTCTGAATTTGGCTCATTAAGCACCAGAATCTGAATACAGGCTTTCGGTGTCAGCAGACTGTGGGACATCTCCCCCAAAGAAATACTGGTTGCTTCTAGAATCGGTCATTTCCAGAACTCCCCCCCCCCAATGGAATCCTTGTCAAGTAATTCATCAGATGGGGGCGCGGGGCCGCGGTGGGGGGAGCGGGACATGGGGGAGTTTAGTCTTCTGCTCCCAGTCTTTCCATGGTAGAGAAGTCGTCAGGAATGCACTCCTCGCTATTGTATTCTGCCTGCCACTTGTTCCTAGAACCACAGCCAACTGCATGCTAACTAATGAGAGAGAGGGACTCAGTCCAAAGGGCTTCCAAGAGAAAAGGGGAGCTGGGAAAGTAGCTGTAGATTTTGTTAGACAAAGGACTGCAATCGAGCGAGACCCAAGAAAACAAACAACTTATAGGGACACTGAAGGGCAGCAGAGGTGAAGACCGCCCGAGTTTTCTAAGAGGAGAGAAAAAAAAAAAAAGAACCGGAAAAGCAACAATAAAAACTCTCCAAACAAAAAGATCAACCTCAAACTTTCCCTGAGATAAAGCGTTTCCAGCTAGAACTCATTCAGCCGCCGCCGAGTGGTTCAGGCTGTCAGAAGCGGCTCGCCTTGTCAAAGTTTCCTTCTGGTGCAGCCAGGGGTGCCGCAGATGAGAAATTAGATGAAAACCCATCCCAAAGTTTTGCTTCAGGGGCGTGCAGTGGAAGAAAGTAGCACGTTAAGACCGGGGTGGGGGTGGACAAAGAGGGCAGAGATATAACATCATGCCCTTCTCCCCTCCCCCACCCAACCCTAACAACAGAGAAGTCTGGTGGAGTAGGACCCTCTGCCTGCTCTCTGTAAGGGTTTTAAAGGATCGGGGGACCTTGTGCAACTTTGCGGCTCTGCACGGATCAAACGCTGCCACTTACCAGCTGGGCACCGAACACTCTGCACACCCGCCGAAGCAGCTCCTCTGGGCTCCTTCGGATCCCGCCCGCTCTCCTCGTGCAATTTGAGGGCTTGAGATATCGGAGCAGGGGAACACACAGGCAGCGGGGTCGCCTAGTGCTGGGCTCCCAGCAGCCTGTGGTGGAGACGCAGTGAGGACGTGGTCTCCCCAGTCCCGCCGTCCGAGCCAGGCAGCTGGACTGCAGCCGCGCGAGTGCACTGCGTCTGCAGAGGGGCGCGTGTGCGCCGGGTGTGAGCGAGTGAGCGAGAGGAAGAGAGAGAGGTAGAAAAGGATCCAGCCGCTGCTGGGGAGGGGGAGAGGGCGAGGGTGTGTCCTGGGCAGGAATGTTGTTAATGTCCAGAAATAACGCCCCTCTCTCCTGCCCCGCTTACAAGTCCAAAGGCTTTTGTTTAGCTGGGGGTGGGAGGATCAAAATCACCCACCACTGAAGTGACAAGCTAGTCCCAGTCCCAGACAAGTTCCGAAGCCACCAGCCAGGTCAGCCTCAGCTTGAAGCCCTTCCTAGACACCTCAGCTCATTTCACAAGGATGGCAAGTCTTTACACACCTGGGGGAGCAATTAGGCGATACCAGCTCTCACCTTCACCTCCTTTATATCCCCATCCACGACGATCACGTGTATGTCCCTCCTCCTAAGTTAAATCTCTCCTGCCAGTCTATAAATTAATCACCATGTCACACAGGGAGCCCTTAAGAAAGGGAATGCGGAGACTAAATCTGGTCTTTGTTCTTTTTTGATGTCGAACAAGCCTGCCATTAATCAACTCGTTCCCTGAGCATCCAAGTCGCGAGTCACTAAGTGGACATGTGCACTTCTCCTGCAGTCCTGCCCCATTACATCGTGTCACAGTGACTCAGTCACTGTCCAGATGGCCATGGCCGAGAAGCAATAGGAAAACTCGACGGACCTCTTAAAGCCTTCCTACCTGCCAGCTCTCACCCCCTGGCAGACTCGCCTTAAGACACTGGGAGCACTGACCTCACCACGGGCTGTATTCCCCATCTTCGCATTCCAGAATTAGCCTGCCCGAGACACAGAAACCCAGGATTGGATTTGGCAATTTGGAGAAGAAACCCATAAGGGACCAATGAAGCTATTAATTTAAATAGAGTCCATAAAATGTCAAAGGCATGACAGATTCTTGAAGTCAATTAGGAGCCTTATCAGAGCATGGGCTCCAAAAATAGAGTCATCCCGAGAGGTCCAAGCAGAGATAACAAGAGGCATGTTTGGAAGTAAACACATCGAAAGAGCGCTGGTCCATCTCTAGCTCACATTTATTATCCTGAGGAAAGGATGGCTCATGAAATATTGGATATTTTCCCCTTCCTTATTAAATTTTCCCCTTCCTTTGGGAATCATTGCTGAGCTAATAAGGTTGAGGTTGCTTCCAATGGGAAGATACTCTGGGTTTGGCAAGTCCAGTCTCTTCTCGGACATCTTTTTACTTTTTGTCTCTGCGCATCAGTTTTCCTGGGATTACAGAGTCAAATGTTGTTCCTCTGAACGGCAGCAGAGGGAACAGAGGAATTTTGAGTTGCACTTGTTCCTCTCTCATCTCTGGGAGGAGTCGGGAGAAGAGCCTTTCTTCTGTGAGTCGGAAGGCATTCTGCTGATTGAAGGCACAGGCTAAAACAAAGGGATCTTGGCACGTGGTTCCCCTAAGCAGAGAAACTTGAGTAGCCCCTGAGTCCGCACTTGCTGAAAAGGTAAACATTTTAGGCTTCTGAAATGCAGTCTCAAAGATGGGGGCCTTTCTGGGCTCCCTTGTGTGAGTGTGGATGAGAACTAAAGTTGGATGGAATTGGTTCCTCATTTTTGGGACCCAAGGAGCTACCTTTGGGCGCAGCTATCAGGTGTCCAATGTTCATGGAAGCCCTGCCCTTGATCTCCACAATCAGCCAATTGTTTAAGCTTCAATTGGAAGTGTTGCCACTGCTAAACCTTCTTCAGGGTTTCCCAGACCAGGAGAGAGAGGGTGACAAATTTCTTCCTGTGTAGTTCAAGGAGTGGCGGGGAGCTTGCTCAAACCACAAACTCCTGAGCTCTCCTCACAGCTACTGCTAAGACAATGGCTTCTTCTTACAAAAGGAAATGAATAACCA
This sequence comes from Microtus obscurus, assembly GCA_963919715.1. NCBI lineage: Eukaryota > Metazoa > Chordata > Mammalia > Rodentia > Cricetidae > Microtus > Microtus obscurus. Next base: position 42,425,070 of record CAWTZC010000297.1, read on the forward strand.
GCAGGGGGAGCACACGGTTAGTCCAGCACTCCGGAGGCAGAGGCAGGTGGATCTCTGTGCGTTCAAGGCTAGCCTGATCACATAGCAAGTTCTAGGGCAGCCAGGACTACATAGAGACCCAGTCTCCAAAGACCGAAAAAATTGTTTTTTGAATAAGCAACAATTCATATAATTTAAACAAAAACAAATGCACTACACTCTTGCCTACACCCTTCCACGGGTTCATGGTGATATTCGTTTTCCCTGTAGGCCTCCCGATTTCTTTAAGTACATGGATACAGAAAACACTTCCCGTTTTCTTTGGAAAATAAAATATTCAGAACTATTACTGGACTTTATCCCCCCTTTTTACTTTAGATTCTTTTCTATTATATGCTTCTCTCTCCCCCCACCACCATTCAGTTCAAAATAAACCCTGTTCAGTATCTAGTACCCACCTACTTCTGTATATGTTAGTGACAAGGAGTTGGAGAAATTGGCTTTTGTCCCTCTATGGCATCTGTATCTGGGGGAGGGGCATTAAGCAGATGATAAACATTGTCAGGGCCACTGTTGTTGTGATGAAACATCACTATTTGGGGAGGAAAGCATTTATTTGGCTTACACTTCCATACTGCTGTTCATCAATTGAGAAACTCAGTACAGGAACTCAAACAGGGCAGGGACCCAGAGGCAGGAACTGAGGCAGAGGCTGTGGAGGAATCCTGCTTACTGGCTCAGCCTGCTTTCTAGGACCGCTAGCCCAGGGATGGCCTTACCCACAACGATCTGATTCCTCCCTCACCAGTCACTAATTAAGAAAATGCTCTACCAGATGGATAAAACTAGAAAAAAAAATCATCCTGAGTGAGGCAACTCAGATCCAGAAAGATAAACATCGTATGTACTCATGAGTAAGTGGATATTAGCTGTTAAGTAACATATAACCATGCTATCTATAATCCACAGATTCAGAGAGACTGGTAACAAGGAGGGCTCTGGGGGATCTAGCTGGGAAGGGAAATATGATAGATTTGCATGTGGACTGGGGGTAGGAGGGATGCGAATAGAGGCTATCTATGTGGACTGGGGGAGGGAGGGGTAGAAGGAGAGACTATGGAATTGGGGAGCATTGGGGGTGATGTGGAAATTCCCTGGACCCTGTGAGGGAGACACAAGTGAGGACTTCTAGTAATGGAGAATACGGAACCTGAACCAGCCATCTTCTGTGATGAGGAATACAGAGCCTGAACCAGCCATCTTCTGTAACCAGGTAAGGCTTTAAGGGGTGGGACTTGAACACCAACCCAGCCACAAAACCTTCAACCTACAAGCTGCCCTGCTTACAAGAAGTGCTGGGGCCATGGTGGCTCACCATTGTGGCTCAGAGCTTGTGGGAGTGGCCAATCAATGAGTGGTCTAACTTGAGACGCACACTAAGAGAGGGAACCCAAGCTCCACACTGCCTGGATGGCCAGAAACCAGAAACTGGTTGGCCCAGAGACCTAGTATAGAATTAGACATGACTAATCTAAAACAAAAACAACAAAACAACAACAGCAACAAAGCGATGAAATGATTTCTAAGGACATCTACTCTACTCATACATTGGCACCTAGCCCAGTCACCATCGGAGAGGCTTCCTCCAGCAGCTAATGGGAGCAGATGCAGAGACCCACAGACAAAGACTAGGCTGAAAGAGTATAAATTGGAGATCTCCATTGGGTTCCTCCCTCTTGGAGCTGGGGAGCAACAAAGAAGAGGGAGAGGAAGAATTGTAGGAGCCAGAGGGCCCCAGGACACCAGGAGAACCCAGTCCACAGCATCAAGTCAGCAGGGCTCATGGAGACTTAGAGACTGAAGCAGCAAGCATGGAGCCTGCATGGGTCTGTGCTGGGTCCTCTGGATAGATGTTGAGGTTGTATAGGTTGGGGTGTTTATGGGACTCCCGATAGTGGGAGTGTATCTTTTTTGTTTGTTTGTTTGTTTGTTTTTGAGACAAGGTTTCTCTGTAGTTTTGGAGCCTGTCCTGTAACTCACTCTTATAGACCAGGCTGTCCTTGAACTCACAGAGATCTGCCTGCCTCTGCCTTCCAAATGCTGGGATTAAAGGTGTGCACCACCATTGCCAGGCTCTTACTGCATTTTATTATACTGTGTTCTGTTGATATCCCTGGGAGGTCTGCTCTTCTTTGAAGGGAAACCGAGGAGCAGTGATCTGGGGGTGAGGGGAGGTGTGTGTGGGAACTGGGAGGAGTGGAGGGAGAGGAGGCTTTGCTCAGGATCTATTATATGAGATAAGAATAAATAAAGAGAAAAAAGAAAGTGCCCTCCGGCAGTGGTTCTCAACCCATCAGCTATCTTGCATATCAGATGTTTGCATTCTGACTCATAACAGCAGAAAAAATATATTTATGAGGTAGTAGCAAAATAATTTTATAGTAGGGGGTCATCACAACATGAGGAACTATATTTAAAGTGATGCAACATTACAAAAGTTGAGAACCACAGGCTTGCCCACAGCCTGGTCTTACGGAGGCATTTTTCAATTGAGGTTCTCATCTCTCCAATGACTCAAGCTTGTGTCAAGCTGACATTAAACTAGCCAGCACAAACATTTGCAAGGAAATAATATATTATACTAAAGCATAATAGGAGCATCTGAGAAAAGTATAGCAAGACTATGAGGAGGACTAGAATGCGGGAGATTTATGATTTGGGATGGCATGGTGAGTGTCGCTTAACCGAGAAAGTGACCTTTGAGCAAAGACATGATGGCGGTGAATAGGTGAGCTTCAGGATTGTTTGGTAGTACACAGTTCTGAGGGGTGGTATGTAGACTACAGGTGGAGGACAGCGGAGAGGCCAGTGTGGTGGAGCAGGAAAGTTGAAGCAGAATGCCACCGTAAGTCAGGCAGACAGTGGGCAATCCAGAGGGTTGTGAAAGCTAGCGCAAGAAAGTTTTGATTGATGACAACTTATGCTGGAAAGGTTGTGGGGTAAAGGGAACACTTCTGCATTGCTGGTGTGAATGCAAGCTGGTACAGCCCCTTTGGATGTCAGTGTGGTGATTTCTCAGAAAATTAGGAAACAACCTTCCTCAAGACCCAGTAATACCACTTTCGGGTATATATTCAAAGGATGCTCAATCATGTCACAAGGACATGTGCTCAACTATGTTCACAGCAGCATTGTTTGTCATAGCCAGAACCTGAAAACAACCTAAATGCCCTTCAACTGAAGAATAGATAAGGAAAATGTGGTCCATTTACACAATGGAGTACTACACAGCAGAACAAAATAATGACATCTTGAATTTTGCAGGCAAATGGATGGAGCTAGAAAACATCATTTTGAGTGGGGTAACCCAGACACAGAAAGACAATTATCAATGTTCTCACTCATAAGTAGTTTTTAAACATGAAGTAAAGGAAACCAGCCCACAAATCACAATCCCAGAGAACCTAGACAACAGTAAGGATCCCAAGGGAGACATACATAAACCTAGTCTACATAGGATTTAGAAAAAGACAAGATCTCCTGAGTAAATCTGGAGTATGGGGACCTTGGGAGAGGATTGAAGGGGAGGGGAGAGGCAGAGAGGAGATCAGAGAAAAATATAGAGCTCAATAAAAAAGAAAACTTTGATTTTTATTCTTTTAACTTTTTGCATGTGTATGTGCATGTGTCATATATATATAAGCATGCACATATATAATATATATATATATACATATACATATATATATATATATATATATATATATATATATATATATATATATATATATATATATATATAGTATGTGAGGCTGTATGTGTGGAGGACAGGTTGGTGTCTGGAGTCTTCCCTGACTATTCTCTCCCTTCTGTATTAGGTCTCTCTCCCAGAACCCATAACTCTGTGATCAGTGATCTAGCTGGCCTGTTTGCTCTGGGGATGTCTTGCCTAACTCTAGGGCACTTTGATTACAAGCTGGCTTCCATTTCTACCTGCCATCTATTCATGGATCCTGGAGATCTGAATTCTCGAACTTGTGGTTGAGTTGCAAGCTCTTTACCCAGCAAGCTAGTTCTGTAGCCCCTTGATTTATTCTTAGAGCACTAGGGAGACATTGGAGAGTCCTCAGCACGACACACACACACACACACACACACACACACACACACACACACAAACACACACACACACTGCATAGAGAACATATTCATGTTTAAGGTTGCATATTTTCTTTTATGAATGCAATATGATGTATTTAGTAAGGATCCCAATGATAGACATCTGAGTTGTTTCCAAACATTAGACAATGTTGTAGACACCCATGGATGATATTTTACACTTGTGCAAGTAGATCTGTGGTACTGATTCCCACAAGTGGGATTACTACATTTTCCATTTCAGATTTTGATAGATGCAGCCAAATTGCCCGTCAGAGGGCGGAACCAATTTACACTCCCACTAGTAATATTCTAGCCATCTTCAAGAGCGCTGTAGCCTTCCCAACAGAGTATGCAATTAAACTTCTGGACTCTGGCCAATCTGATAGGTGAAAAGTGATGTCTCAGGAGAATTCTGATTTGCATTTTTGATTTTGAGTGAGTCTGAGCAACTTTTCATACACTTGGCACCCACATAGCTTTCTTTGTACCATATAGCTTTTTTTTTCTGTAGTGGCCTACTAATGTGCCCTTCCCATTTTCTTCTGGAGTCTTTGACTATTTCTCTACAGTTTCTTACAACCAAATGTCATTAAGGAGATATCACTCTGTTTTATGAGAGCTGTTTTACCTCCTGTCTATAGACTTGGCTGATAATGTCCTGTGATAGTTCTAAGTTTGAGTTATTCTACAGTTTTTGAATTATTTACCCATTTAAAAACATACACACAGTTAGGAAGGTCCTTCCTATCTATATTCTTGTTCATTGATTAATTAACTAATAAATTAATTTCTTACATGTGGGGGGATGTGGGTGCATGGTATCGGGGGTCTAGTATGCAGGTCAAAGGATAACTTCTACTATATGGGTTTGGGGAATAAAATTCAGGTCCTCAGGCCATCAGACTGGAGGATAACACACTTCCATGCCAAGCCATCTCTCCAGTTAAAGATGTTTCATCTTTAACATTGAAATATTTTAGTATGTGTGATGGTTTGAATGAAAATAACCCCCATAGGTCCACAGAGAGTGGCCTTTCTAGGAGGTGTGGCTTTGTTGTAGTTGGTGTGGCCTTGTTGTAGTAGGTGTAGCCTTGTTGTAGTTGGTGTGGCCTTGTTGTAGTAGGTGTGGCCTTGTTGGATGAGGACTGTCCCTGGGGATGGGCTTTGAGGGGTTCAGATGCTAAAGCCATGCCCAATATGACCCTCTTTTTTAGCTACTTGCCAATGTGGATGTGGAACTCTCAGCTCCTCCAGCACCATGTCTGCCTACATTCTTCCACGTTTCACACCATGCTCACAACAGACTAAACTTTTGAACTATAAGCCACCCCAACTAAATGTTTTCCAACTAAATAGTTGATGTGGTCATGGCCTCTCTTCACAGTGATGGAACACTAAGCAGTATGTACTTTATCCCTGCTTAGTTTATAAGGTATTAAGAAGGGATTCTGTTTTATTTTATTTCAAATAATGACCATATCCTACTACCTACCACTTTTCACAGAAACAATGAAAAAATATTTCAATTACATTTAAAAACCCACACAAAGACATTTTGTCACCTCGATCATTTTTCAGCATCAAACTTTATACTGTCTATAATATTGACCAATATTTTTCCTGAACTATTCTGCCTTTCAAACTGAATCTTCATTTCAGTTGAACAACTCATAATCCACCCCCTTTCAGCCTTCAGTCACAGTTTTTGCTTCTGGTTTAGTAAATTTAACTGCTTTACAGACTACATAATGGTGAATCACACAGCATTTTTCATCCTGCGACAGGTTTTTCATAGTGCAATACCCTCAAAGTTCCTATGTACTGGACACATAGCACATGACTGACTGCTCCTTCATCATGGTTAAATAATATTCCACACAAGCATACACAGTCTTTATTTATGCATCTGTTGGTACACATTTGGATCAACTGCTCTTGGCTATTGTTAATGATCCTGGTGTGAACATGGACGAGCAAATGATTCTTCAAGATCCTGCTTTTGGTTCCTGTGAGTGGGATGTGGCATTTTCATTTTATTTTTTAATCTTTTAAGGATTTTTCATAGTTGTACTATCTTCCATTCCCACTAACAGTAGATGTGAGTTCTGATTCTCCAGATCCTCATCGGCACTTGCTCTCTATGCTTCTGGTGTTGACTGTGCCACTGGGTATGAGATACTGAGGCACCGGGCAATCCAGACTATATAGGAACTGGAAGCAGTGTAAGAATTTTTGACTCTTATTCTTTTATTTATTTTTTTTGTGTGATATGATTGCCTATACATATCCATGTATGTGTGGACACCAGAAGTTGATATCTGGAGACTTTCCCAATTGCTCTCTACCTTATATATTGAGGCTAAGTCTCTCAGTGGAACCCAGAGCTCAGAACTCAAACATTGTGGTTTGAAGTTTCATTTATTTAATTTTATATCGGACAACTTTTCATTTGTGTCTTACTTGAGTCCTCTATGGAAAGCTCTATATGTAAGTCTTTCTAGTGGATTGTCTTTTTGTTGTTGAACTGCAGATGGTCTTTATATATTCTAGATACTAAGTGCTTATTAGATCCACAATTTGGAAATACCTTCCTCAGATTCTACTGGTGCGCTTCTTGCTCTGTGCATTGGTCACAGAGCCAAGTCTGAATGGATGCTTTGATGCCCGGGCTTTGCCTTAACAACTCCTTCATCCTCCTTCGTGAGATGCTGTGTTTACCCTGAGGGGGGCAGTCACTGGACTTCCATTCTTTTTCTTAGTTGTCATATCAACAATCGAGGCTGTTTGTTTTAATATCTGTTTGTGTGTGGCATTTTTTTTTGAGACAGTACATTGTGGATACCAGGCTCTTCTTGAACTCGCTATATAGCCAAAGATAACGTGAAACTTTTTACCCTCCTAAGTGTTGGGATTACAGACATGTGCCATCAGAACTGGTTTATGCAGAGCTCTGGATTTAACTCAGGGCCTCTTGAATGTGAGCTTAGCATTACATTACAGAGATTATTTTCCCCATTCATGATGGACATAGAATGATAAACTATTGTATTAAGGAGAGAAATATTAATTTGATCTTATTTTACTAAAAAAGTATTGTTTTGGTAGTCAGATGGTCATTATTTTTTGTCCAAATGCTTTGCGGGGGTGTCCTTAGAAGTTATCGCAAAACATTTCCATTTAAATATGCAAGAAGTTGTAACAGATTTCCTAATAATGAATTGTTCTTGTGTTACTATCTTAAAGCTACACGACTATGGAGATTTAATATTTAATGTGCTGACAGGTGCTGTTTGCTAGCAATTTATTTGGGGTTTTTACACTTGTTTTGTCAATTAAAATTTTTCTTTAATTCAGAGAGTTACTTATTTATTTGTCGTATGTGAATGTCATTGTGCGCCGTGGTGCACACATAGAGATCAAAGAATCCTTTGCGCCATGTGGGCTCTGGGTATTGAACTTGAGTCATCAGGCCTGGTGGCACAAGTGTTTTTTAACTGCCGCACAGCTCACAAATGGAACTTCAATCATTTTTATTTCTGCCTTGTGATCAATGAATGAAGTTTTGTTGGGGCTTCAGCTCAGTAGTGGAATGTTTGCTTAGCATGGGAGAGGATGTGCATCCTACCATGGGAGATGACCTGGGTCTACATTCCAGTGCCATAAAATAAAATAAGAAGTGGGGGGAGAGAGAGAGAGAGTAAGGTTTCTTCTTTGTGGAGTAAAGTATTGTCAATTCTGTGTATGTTTCTTTGGTCAGTTAAAAACTAATTATGTGTAGGATAAGTTGGATAACCAGTGTCTTATAGTTTATTATGTTCTAGTTATATATATTTTGGAAGTTCACAGATATACCATCGACTGACAGCTTTCTCTCATAATCTTTGTAATTTTTATTTTACAGGGTGGCTGCTGTGTTATTTAATGAAAGTGTATTAACCACTCTTCCCATGCAGCACCACCCAGCACCTCTTCTCACCCTGTTTCTCTGCTGGCCTCCATCGACCTCCTCTGACGTCCTAACTTGATTATATTATGGTGTCTTTGCCCACTGCGTCTTCCTCATTTCTTCACACCGATGCGCTCTGCACTGCTCTGCTCTAGCCCTTTCTCCCTCCCTTCCTTTCCCTCCTCTCCTCTCCCTTCCCCCTTGGTTTTTGAACTTAGGGTCCGTAGCTGCTGTTCTGGTCCCCTGCACTGTGCTGTATTTCCAGCCTTCTGCCATGGATCCTCAGAGCATGAGCCCCAGTTGTATGAAGAGGAATGTTTACCAGTACAGTCTGAGCTCCTAACATGCAATCTGCTTGCATGAATACTAAACTATCATCTCATGAACAAAAGTTTGTGTATTTATGGTATTTTTTTTTTCAGGAGCTCCAATTAGTTCCATAATGACGCTTTTAAGCGACTTCCAGGGACAGGTGACAAAGAGCTTGCCATACCCATGCGGAGAGCAAGATTTTGGATCCCCAGCACCTAGGCAGGTGTGGAGGCCTACTTATAATCCCCACAGCAAGCTGGCAAGTTAGTCTAGTTTGTGTGATCTGGGTAAAATTAGGGAACTGACTGGAGAACCAATAGGAAAGATGCTCACTGTCAACCCCCGGCCTCCACACGCACAGTCGTGGGCACCTGCACCTGTGTGTCCACATGTGCCCACATACCATACAGATGGCTACCCAGAAGCACACACAACACACACACACACACACACACACACACACACACACACACCCCACAACAACAGCATGGAATGGTTATTTCGGTGAGGATACATTTGATTTGAGCTTTTCTGTTTTTTGTAGCATTACTGTAAGCCCGGGAAAGAGTTGTTTCCATTGTACCGCTGGGGCAGACGGAGAGAAACTTTTGAAAATAGCTGTTTTCTCATTATCTTTACATGAGGAGACATGCAACTTAGCTTTCCGTTCTACCACACAGAAGCCTTAATACAAAGAGACGTGTTTTCTAAGGCTCAGAGAGGACAGTGTACCAAAGAAGTGAGCAATTAATGAGGTTAGCTTTCCTTAGGAAACACTAACATCACTGAAACACTGGATGCTTGACTTCTGGAGGTCACAGAATCCCCTTTCTGTAGAAGCTTCAGAAATAAAGAGATCTCTTCGGACAGTTTGAGTGTGGTCCTGCCCTAAGGCAGGGGTGACTGCCCCACCTCTGGGGCCCCCTTCCTCCAACCATGCAAAAAGAGCATGCCAGGGCGTCAGAGTGACTCATTTTCAAACATAGGCCCCAGAGTATGATCAGTCAAGAGATTGGTATCGATGGCATTCAGGTTCAGAAGCATAAAGTGGTTATGTAACAGGATGCTACTTGATGAAGAAACTTAAGCATGGACCAAATTACAGCTAATAACGCTGGCTCTCTTTGTGGTCTAGAGACTAGAAGATCATAATCAACTTCCTGTTGCTTCCAGTTAAAGGAAACGTAAGAGGAGTGAGTGCCCACATGTCTTTTCTACTGAAAGAAGTGGGGAAAAAAAACCAGGAAAAATACGTGGAAAAATTTCACGTGGAGATGCTTTAGGACCACATTTTCTTCTACAGTGAAATTCTCAGGTTGTCCTGAAACTCAACATCTGAATCGTGCCAGTTAGTGGGTCTGAGCAAGACTGGAATTCTGAACATTCTTCAAGGCTTCATAAAAAAATCCCCCAACTGATGGACAAATGCCTATGTTGTAGTCATGGAAAGAGAAGCCCCCCCTTGTGACTTGGGACTGAGTTTGTTCGTTTTATATTTATAGTTTCATCACTGAAGGAATGTAGAATTTGGCATTGAGAAGAGCATGGGGAAGGAAGGGAAGAATAGAGAGCAGACGTGTGTGTGTGTGTGTGTGTGTGTGTGTGTGTGTGTGTGTGTGTGTGTGTGTGTATACCTAGGCACTATGGGGTTGAGGGAGAGGGAGAATGTTTACTATCATCATCTTCATTCCATTTGTTTCGTTCATTTGCTTTTGAAGCAGACTCTCCTGTGGGTCTCTAGTGCCGAAGAGTAGCTGCAAGAATTTTCTGCTTCCCTTGCTTGCAGCTCCATCTGTTTACAATGAAAGCTTGGCTTCCACTTTTTGGCACAAATAAAAACCCTAGGGTGCCCATATAAGTCAAACAGATGAAGCATGTGTTCCCAGACCTGAAGCATCACCCTTTCCTGGAGGCCCGGGACATTTGTGATGGATTTACATAGCATCTCATCCTCAATAAATCTAGGAGGAAGCTTCTGGGAAGCAAAGGTGGGTCACAGGTCGCTGGACTTCACAGCCTGAGCAGTTCATCTGCCACCTAATGGAGTGATGGAACCCTGGGGGTCACACTTGCCAGGATAGAGGTTGGTAACCAGCAATTGAGCCATGTAGTAAAAATTCCTTTCACCACTTGTCATGGGATTCTTAAGCATTTGGGAGAGGGATTTACACATCAAAACAAGGAAATATGGAAATATGGTCTTTGCATAATTGCTGAAATTGGACCCGAATTCCAGATAGAAAGCCATAAGTTTCCATAAACAGAATAGCAAAAAAGTAAGTAAACAAGACAAAACTTTTTAGTACCAACTCTGAAGGCCAGGCTGGGGTTGGGGTGGAAGGAGGAAGGAGCTCTTTGGGGGATGCAGTTGCTCTCAGATAGAGAGCCACACCTAAAGACTGGCAACATTCACCCTCTCCCTAGACGCAAACTTCAGACAAAGATCTATAACGCAATGGCAATAGGGAATACTGTATGCCCTGAAAGGTGTTGCTTCATGTTGGCCACTTCTCTCTGTTTACTGAGCCTGTCCCTCGGGGGTTCTGGGGGAGAAATTTAGACTTCCTTTTCAAAGGGTATTCAATAGCTGTGAGCAAGAAAGACTGAAGCAAACCATATATAAAACTGAAGCAAAACATATGCTTGAGGCAGTGGAATAATCAGATGTGCATCGGCTGGTCTGGAAATGTGGTTGCATGCATCAGAATTAAACGGGTCTAGACAAAATGCTGATGCCCTGGTGGCCCAGCACAGATTCAGAGGATCAGGGTTGGACCAAGGCATCTGTACTTCGGTCAAATATTCTAAGTCGTTTGATGGAAATGGACTGGGATATTCAACCTTCACTGCCATCTTGTCTAGATTTAGGCTCATCGTGGAGACATATCTATAGAGTGTATCTATGAGAATGTTTCCAAAAGGTTTAACTGAGGAGAGAAGATCTTCTAGGATGTGGGAAGCAACTTCCAATAGGCCAGGATTCTAGAACAAACAAAGCTGAGGGAGTCGGGTGGCACACGCGCGTCCTCCTCTCTTTCTACTCTCTGTCTGCCTGTGTGTTGGGACCAGCTGACTCACTCTCCTGCCACCATGCCTGCATCACCATGTCAGATGGTAGCCTTGAACTAGGAGCTTATTTTGACAGGAATTTTATCACAGCAATAAGAAAAGTAATTAATTCATGGACTTAAGAGCCCACTTTGAGACTTGCTAACCTACAGGATTTCTATTACCCCGTCTAAAAAGAGTTGAAAGGGAAATCACACATGTTGAGTTATAATCACCCATAGATTTTCCATAGACTGTGCTACAAGTTATCCAGAAATTCAATGATGTCTTAATCTCAAACCTAGGATCTTCTCTGGACAAGTGTGTGACTGACAGGGTGCGCAAGGATATGTCGCAGACTAGATGTAAAACAGACTGTTCTCCAGGAAGTCTTGCTTGAGTCAGCCTCCACATGGGACCCAGATCTCAGCATAGCAAAGCATTATTTTCTTTTCTTCTAATTTAGTTTTTAATTGAGTCGTCTAATTTGAACATCTCTATGTTTGGGTTTTGTTTTTTTTTTTCTTTCCACTATAAGACTGTGCATGTGCGTGTGTGCATGTGGGCTTGCTTGCACATTTGTATGTGTGACTGCAGGTGTGCAGTTGCTCTAACACACAAGCAGAGATCAGAGGACAGTCGAGGGTGCCCATACTCACCTTTATCTTATTTTGAGACAGGGTCTCTACTTCCTTTCCACTGTCCACACCAGGCTAACTGGTCCATAAGCTTCTAGGGGATTTGTCTAGCTATAGCTCCCCTCTCTCCATAGGGGCCCCAGGACTGCAGATGCTTGATCCACGTCCTCAGCTTTTTAGATGGGATCTGGTCCTCTCGCTTGTGTGACAAGTTTGCCCAGACAGCCATACTCCCACCCCAAGGACAATGTTCTTTTTTTTTTTTTTAACACATCATGTACTAGTTATTTTCTCATTGTTTTGATAAAACATCTGACAGAAACAACCTACAAAAAGAAAGGATTATGTTACGTTATAGTTTCAGAAGGTCTGGCCCGTCATAGTGGGGACAGTGTGGTGGTCGGGTTTCTAGTGTGGCTTGCTCATATGCTGGCTGATTAGGAAGCTCAGAGTAGAGCAGGCAAGGCTAGGCTATCACCTTCAGAGGTCTGCCCCTACTGCCCTATGTTTCCCCTTTATTTCTTTCTTCATTCTTTTCTCTCCCTTTCCTTCCCTTCCCTTCCCCTTCTGCTTCTGCCTCTTCTGAATTTTTGAATTCAGTTGAATTTTTGTTTTAAATCTGATCTACCAACTTAGTGTTTCCTACCAGCTCGGAGAGCAAAGACCTTCACAGGCTTCACAGTCTTTGTTTAGTGCTGCCTCTGTGGGAGACTCAGCAGCAGCCATAGCTGTCTTCTTAAAGTCCTGATTAGCCCTTTCTGCTTCCTGGACAACCTTGACAACCTGAAAGTGTGACAGCTTTTCTAACGTCTGGTTTCTGATTCCTCTTGGCCATTATTTCAGCAAGGGATGTACCTGTGATGCCTGTTGGAACTGACTGTATGCTGGGTTATTTTCTTTTGAAATTTCTGTGACTGCCCTTTCTGTGTGCTTTCATCAGTAGAGAACAGTCCAGTTTGTCTGCTGAGGATCTCTCCTGGCAAGGAGAGTGTACTTGCATTTTGCATTAAGAACCTGGAAAGCCTTCCCATGGGTCCTAGTGTAGTGCCACGGGTGTCTAGTGTAGATCTTGGACCTGCTGCAAATGCTCAGCTTCGCCTTCATGGTGATAGGGGCAACTGGATGGAGAGAGGATGACAAAAGAGTAGGGCCTTTGTTTTTAAAAAATTCCAAAGCCTTGCAAAACAGTGCCATCAGTTGGGGATCAAATTTTCAAGGCATGCGCCTGAGGGGAACATTCCAGAGTCAAACCATAACATATCATTAAAGTAAAAATGAAATAAATATCATTAATCAAGTCTGTTGACTGCATCGCTAGCATGGAGCCAGCGTGGTTTGTGGCTTGCATTTGGTTCATTTGTTCTGTTCCATGTCAGCACGCTGTGCACTGATCTTAAACATTTGTGCTCTGGGTTGAGAAAATGAGTGGATGGATTTGCATAGTTTCATCACGCCTACTGGAAAGGTCTTAAGGAACATACCCTACCTCCTTTGGTTAGGAGAACCATGTTTCTCATTACAGGGAATCATGTTTCTGTTTAAGATTAAGTTTGGTGACAGTTAAGTCTGGTGGTTTAGAAGGTTTGCGAAAGGCAAGAGCCCAAGTGGACTCAGGTTCTTGGAAGTTGTTCTTAGCTGCTCCTCCACCAGCCTGATCTCCTTGTTGTAAGAAGCCAGCTCTCTCCAGGGGTTCTGATGAAAGACTCTCCACACAGTGTGAAGAACAGTTCATCCCATCTCTGCTGATAGCAGCCCACCCTAAGCCACCAGACTTTCCAGCACAGACAATGGAAAAGCCTCCTGACTGATCTTCTCCGCAGCAGCATGTTCATGTGCAGACTGGATTAGGTCATGTCCCATCCGAAAACGACTAAGTGGCTGCCTGCTGCAATTAGATTAAGAGTTAGAGTCATTGAAATGTCAAACAAGACATGTATGATTTGTCCTCTGCTTACTCCGCCAACTCCCTTCCCGTCAGCCTGCAGGGTTGCTTTCAGCTCCTCATTCGTATCAGCCCCTTTACTAACCAGGCCCTTTGTAACTCTTTAGACTCATCCTTGAAATCTTTGTTCCTTGGATAGTTTTCTTTCACCTTTAGGTTATAATTCTTCATAATCTATCAAATACATTCATCTCTTTCTGTAATGTCCTCCCTTTGCTGCAGGTGCTTAAAAAGCTCTGATTGCACCCGTACCCATAGCTCAGTGCCTTGTATACACCTGGCATATAATAGATGCTCAAAAACAAAGGCTCAGGATACTCTTGGGTAGACATAAATGCTACATATAGCATACTGACCATTCAGAAATGTTGGGTATTGAATAAAAAGGTGATTGTTTTTTGCCTTCTGGAAACCCATCCATAAATGTAAGAAAACATCTATGTGAAAAATCAAATGCTCAGGAGGATTTAGAACAACCTATCAGATATGCAAGAGATGTCTTAAGCTGGAAGGAAGCTCGTGAATAAATAAATAAATACATATTTTACTGTGGCTAGTATTTTCTTTCGAAGGCAAGATTCATTCTTATGGTTTTGCAGAAGTGACAGGTAGCATGCTTGACCTCTGATATCATTCAGGAGCTTCAACAGGAATGGAATGAGGCTAACCCCCCCATGCCATGCATAGCCACATAGAAGAGATTTTGCATTTATTCGGAATATCTGAGTGTGACTGACTTTTCCACACCCTTTTTGTACACTGAAAGGGTTAAATAGAGACTCAGTCTGAAAGGGAAGGATAATTAAGACACTTTGATGTATTTTTGTGGTGTGTTGTCTATAAAAGAATACACCTTATGTCCCTGGGAGGAAAGTCAGTAGCTGGTAGTGAGAGTGTCCAAAGTTTCTGTCCCTAGCGCCTCCCAAAGTAGGAATTAACTGGCACAGAGCAGAAGTTCCTGAGAATCTCCTACTGGCTCCCAGAATGCACATGGTGTCTCCATATGTACTAGGCCCACACTATTCTTCACCATTTCCAAAGCCCATTGGCATGGTATTTCACCTACTTGTCCCATCTGGGCAGTTGTTGTGACCCTCATCTTACAGAAGGGGAAACTGAGACATGGAATGAAAGAGACTTGATTGAGAGCAACCAGAGTTTCTTGGACTGGAATGATCCACCCTGCCACACACCTTTCATCCTTTCTCTTCTATGATCTCATCAGCACTATGTTTTCTTCTTCACTAAGAAAAATATAGAACTTCGATGCTGATTTCTTTGCAAAGCAATAACAGGGATTTAAAAATCCTATTTAAGCCTCCCTGTCCCTCCTCTTATTATCAGAAGTCAGACAATAATAGAGAAGATAGAGTAAGCCATGTGACCATGCTTCCTGATGCTTATTATTTCCAGAAGTAAAATCACAGCAGTTATCACTCATGGAGAGAAATTATTACTAATAAGCCACAATATATAATAAGCACACACACACATATGTGATGTCTTAGGGTTTATATAGCTGTGAAGAGACACCATGACCACAGTAACTCTTAAAAAGAAAAACATTTCATTAAGGTGTCTCTCTCACAGTTCAGAAGTTCAGTCCATCACCATCGTGGTGGGACATGGTGGCATGCAGGTCCTGGAGAAGGAGAAGTACCTGAGAGTCCTACATCTTTCAGGCAAAAGGAAGTGGTTGTCTGAGACACTGGGTGGTATCTTGAGCATACATGAGACCTCAAAGCCCCCCTCCACAGTGACTCACTTCCTCCAACAAGACCGTGCCTACTCCACATCTCTTAATGGTGCTACCTCCCTATGAGATTATGGGGGCCAATTACATTCAAACTACCATGTATAAGCATGTGTATGTGTGTGTAGTATATAGTATGTAGTGTGTGTGTATGTGGTATAATTATTATAAAATAATAATGACCTTATAGGAGGGTTCTGTAGTGCCCCCATTTTATACTGCAGGGCCCTGAGTTTTGAAGTACTTGGGCATTTTGTTGACCATTTTGTTGAACTTCTTATCCCAGACTTAGGGTTTGAAGAATTGCCTGAAAAGAGTCCTCCTTTCCCAGGATTCACAGTGGAGTCCCTTGACTGAAAAAGACGTAGGTTACTTCTCCCTTGCAATTAAGGTTTGAATGTCACAGAATAGTCATTTAATTCAGTGAACTAATTGCCCTCTTCTGCATGAATTTTCTTACAGTTTTAGAATTTAGAGTTTATTCTTCAAAATTTCCCAGTATAGATTTTTTTTTCAGGCCTTAAGACCTGAAATGAGAGAAGGGCTTAGCCATCTCAAACATATGCGCAGCCAGTCAAGAGTGAGAAAAAGATAGGGGAGGGGGTATATACTGAAGGGGGGATCTCTGAGGACAGATCCTTTTCTTATTTATAAGACAGCATCACATGTAGTCTAATTCGGCCTCAAACTTGCTATGTAGCTGTGGACGACTTTAGACTTCCGGTCCTTCTGTTTCCAGCTGCTGAGACCATAGGCACACACAATTACTCCCGGATTATGCAGCGGTGAAGAACAAGTCTAAGGCTTTTTGTATGCTAGCAAGCATTGGAGAAACTGAGCTACCTTCCCAGGCCGAGTACGACTTCCTTTGTCACAAAATTAAAGTTGACTTCTTGAAATACAACCCAGTTTAAACTCAAAGCCGCAAGAAGTATGTATGAATTAGGTATAAAAAATACTATAGCAGTCTTGAAAATGAAAGCCAAGAACAGAGATCTAAGTGGTGGAGGAAAGAGGGAGGGTGAGGTTGGGAAGAAGAAGAGAGGGAGTTGGAAGGAGGAAGGGGGGAGAGAGAGAGAGAGAGAGAATAAATTACTTTCACCAGCTAGCAACAAACTTCTTCATCCATAAGATATTGACTGTAGATTCTTCCCCCTGACCACAAAGCAATGGTTATTAAAATCTGCAGTTTTCGGGAGGTCCACTTTTCTAAGAGAGCCACTCATGGGACTCAGGAAAGTTGACATCTGTTGCTTTCTAGAATGATACCTCAGCCATAGTCACGAAAGAATCCCAAATCCACCTCAGGCTGGCATTGCAGAATTTGGTCTTTTAGACCTAAGACCTCTCAGAGATCTGCCCCGAGGGCTATTCCCATGCTTTCTCTCAGGCAGTGTTCCATTGGCAGAGCTGGCAAGGTGTGGGACACGTGCTTTTGATTATGGAAAGAGATTGAATATAAAGAGCAAAACTTAATCCAAGAAGGAATGTAAATCTCTTCTTCATGCCCTGTTGAAATGTAATGTCAGTACTTAAGAATTCCTTTTGCCACCAAATGGACCCGGGCCAGATTCCGACACTGAGCCCCCAAGCTCTGCCTATTCTCCTTGGGAAGCTGTGAGGAGACATGTCTTCATGATTACAAAACGCATGTGTGGAGAGACGATAATGAAGATAAATCATTTTCCCTTCCCTGATACTCAAGCCCTCTGTGGTAAATGCCACATGTAGCTTTTGGGGAAGAGAAAGCCAGGCGTATTTATTTATATCGTGTTTGTGACAAAGAGGGCTAGAACCTGAAGTAGGGATATAACTTCCATCCTCTGTGCTTTTCCTTATAGGAAAGTTCTAATGTAAGCTTTGGAAAAGTCCTCCACCTACCCCAACACACTAAGCATCTTTCCCAGGAGATACGGGCAGAAGTATCCAAAAGCTGCATTGCAAGGGCTCCAAGCCAAGGCCGGCAGATAGCAGTTCCTGGTCTTCCTCTCTCCCTTTAATCATGGGCTCCTAATCAATCAGCCCACCACATCCATGCACTACTGCTTATTGGCTCTGCTCCCCGCAATATGAGAATCCCAAACCCATTGTTTTAAATACCTGCAGCCCCTTGCCAACATGGCTGCTCTTGCCCTTTCTTTCTGTATTTGGTTTTGGGCAATTCATATGGCTCATTGACATGCCGTTTTCCGGCACGGGACAAATGGGGTTTTCTCTGGATGGTGATGGAGGAACATGCATTTTTGGAAACAAGACAAGCCTTTGTTACTGCAATTGTTCTCATGTCATTGTGCTATGGCTGCTGCTGCCTTTTTCTTTCCGGCTCTAAGATCCATTCTTATGGATTCTTAAAACATTAGTGGTAAAAGATACACAGAACATGGCTGCAACTGTGCCTGGACCTGTGGACCAGCAGCAGGAGCTTCTCGCCCAAAAGCAAAGATGAAATGAGACCATTTCACAAACACTTGTGGAAGTGCACATGATGCTTTTACGGGCTTGTCCCTAGAGTCCCATTTGTTTATGGCTGCTTTATGATTTTCCCAACCGGAGAGAGTTATTTCAAACATGGATGACACACACATGAGCACATTTCAGATAAAAGGGAATCTTTGGCAGAACACACTCAGTCAGGGTAGCTGTTTTCCCCCCTCTTTTTGTTTGGGGGCAGCAATTTAAGACTTTGGGGAGCTTTCCCAGAGCGTAACAGTTAGGCCGCGAGATCTCTCATTAATACAATATTATTACTGCTTTTAAAATATGAGCCATAGAGTTCTCAGCATCTTTTAAAAAATTCCAACACATTTCTTAACGTTTAAGACATACCAAAGAAGACCAATATGTACTGATGTGATCAAAACCAGGGTAGGAGGCCGGAAGTAAGGCAAGAGAATGTAGATTCTTTGCCAGAGTTAAGGTGCCATCTAAACAGACAGAGTTACATATGATGGTCATTGCTTATGACACTGAGACAGAGAGACAGAGAGAGAGAGAGAGAGAGAGAGAGAGAGAGAGAGAGAGAGAGATCAGCTGACACCAAATTTCCCAACATTTTAATGAATCCTCAGCTCTAACCAGAAGGATAGCAGTACTATGTTAGGGCCATTGCACACATGTAGAGTTCTACAGTTCAGGTTTTTTACACAGTTGTTGGCATGACTCCCCGGTACCCATTATTATTTACGACCCATCATTATTTTTTATTATGCACATATTACTTATGTGGTATCACTACCATCTTTTTAGATTATCTTTGGATATGTACCCCTGAATTAGTATAATATAATTCTCTCACTTTTATCCATAATGAACGCTAGTCTTCAAAGCCAGAATGATTGGGGCATACTCCAGGTCTTCAGAGAACTTGGGGGTGATCCCAGCGACTCATTGTTGCTAATTACCCCATATCTGAAAGTATAGTGCTGAGCTCACCCTGCACAGCAGCCAAAGGAGGCAGCACTCATCTCTCCTTGACTTTCCTCTCAAATGTAAATCTGTGTATTTCCCAACCTTGCCTTTTCAGCCAGTGCCTAAGACCTGCATCTGTTTCTGGCGCTGTTATCTGGAATATGGGATGCAGCACGATTAGTGAGTGTTGACACACATCCAGAAGATGAGGAAAGGGTGGTGCCAGTAGGGAATGCTGAGGGCTGGGGACAGCATGCAGAGATGAGAGAGGTTTGAAAAAGACTCTGGTCTATGTCTGTTGATGAGGCATGGCTATGAAAACTATGGGGCTAAGGCAGGCCAGACACTTCAAGAACATTTCCCTGTCACCGTTCCTTAGGAACACAGAACTCAGATGGCCAATTCATTTGAGTTTGTCCAAAGTGTTCCTAACTACAGTACTGACCATTCATTGTCTATGCGTCCTCATGCCCAGGCTGTGTGGTGGCCTACAAGGCACTGTGACATCTGCTTCTGAGATACAGAAATGAAGAAGGGCATCTAGAAGAACGCCATCCAAAGCTCAGTTTTCCCCACATGCCACCTCCAGGAATATTTTCACTTTCTCTACTTGCTACAGAAGAAAGGCAACAAGGAAAAGACATCCAGAAAATGGACTTGGCTGTGCCACCCTAGCTTTCTAGTGGTTTCTTATAATGAAGACAGTTCTGAACACAGCGAGAGGACACTCCAGAGAGCTTTCGAACTTTATGGTTTCAGAGACACCCATGCTCCAGGAGGATTGGTTTCCCTTCCTCACTCTCACCCAGGGAAGGTTCTGTGTTGCTACTTGTTTGAGAGTGTTGGAATATTGGCATGAAGATCCTTCTACTCAGCACAATATGGACCATTCTATAGTAAATCAGAGAGATATTAAGGGCTATTCTTGGAGACACATCTCTGTTTCTCTTGGCTGGTCTGCCATATTGAGATATACTGGAAAGCAGGTATGAATTGTCTAGTTTGATTTACCTTATATTGAGGTTAGATTTTGTACCCAAAGAACAATGCACATTCATAGTTTGGAGAAAATCACTGGGCTATAATGTCACCAAGAAGTACTTTGATTAGCTTTCATCTGTGTGACATATGGAGTTGGGGACCATTTGACACAGGATTTTCATGGCTGTTGAAGGGTCAAGCTCAAAGCAGGAGAACATGTGGAGAGTTCTCTGAAACCATGATTACCGCTGTGGGAGAATCCATGTGTTGGGGACAGATGGATCATGAAAACCATCACAAAGAGAAGATGGCAAGTCACTTCTCTAGAGGGAGCTGGAGGGATGATTTGTGGATGTGAACAGATGCACAAACTCAGATTTCAAGAGCATCTTAGGTCTTACAACTGCATCTCTTTGGGGAAAGATGGAAAGCAGAATGTGTCCAATATACTCAAACTTGTAGAACTAACTGCATTTATGGAGAATGCAGCCAGTGAGGACTTATGATGAGAGAAAAGCCAGCAAGCAGCCTTCAAAACAGCGGAAGAAGTCTCCATAAACTACCCCAAACCAGAAACGTCTATCTGGTGAATCATGCATTAAAATGGTGCTGGACATGCAGAACCTCAAAACAGAAGACGTGAGAAATTAAATTCAGTCCACAGAATCTGCTGTTAGAACTTGGTCATGGAATAAGACTTCAAAGACCTCGGTTTTGGTGATACAAAAACTGACGGTCTTGTAAAACATGCACCTGTCAAATGGAAAGATTGATAGGATCTTACGTTGATGGGTTTTGTTATGTGTTTTGCTGTTTATTTCATCATGCGCTAACAAGGAGGTAGTTAGCTGCTGTACTGGGGCTGTAGGAACTCTGGCATCTGTCCACCTGGCAAGGTGGGACAGAATTCAGCTCAGAAGATCTCAGGGAACCAATTCAAGATGGTGATGGAGTGATTTATAACAGAAATCCTTAGGAAGCTTACATGTCCCAGCAAAGTGGTGGAACGGCCTTGATTTTCATTGTTGGTGGAAGTTATGGGAAGGAAGGGAAAACGTCAACAGCATCAGCTCTCAGACACAGAAGAAAGTACCAGAGTCTAAATAAGGATTTTAACATAGACTTCAGAGAGGAAACAATTTACTCAGTTTGCTGATGGTCAGACCAGTTCAGCAAGGGTCTGGTCACTGAGGACCATCAGTCTAGCTAGAGTTGCTGGCAAGTAAGATTAGGCCCCATGATTCTTTACACTAGTCAGTTGTTCTACCCAGGGGTCAAACTCTAGACATAAGTCTGTAGGAGGCAGATTTGATAATAAACCTGAAATGACCAAGATTGAAAAGCAGAGTCACATATGTTGTGGTACAGAAGGTCACTCCGTGCCCCCTGATTAAAAGGATGCCATTAACACGTGATCACGTCTGCAGAGACCAAGAGGTTGACATAATTGGCTCCCACTCCTAAACCCCATTGTACATGGATCCCTGGACCACTGCTCCGAAAGATCACCTGAAGAGCTAACACCAGCATCATCTCCCTAAGGCCAGGCTTCGTATTACAGGAAAACACAAACCCCTGCGGACTCAAGTCACACTAAATCACCCTGCCTGTTATTCACACATGGACATAGTTTTGGCTCGGATACAGTTGGTCTGAGCTGCAGAGCCTGGTTGGAGGCAGTCTGAATCCTGCTGCCGAGTGTTTTTTAACTTCACCATAATTCTAGAGTCCCCAGTTCAATGGAGAAAAATACTCTAAGCTCCTTGGAGGGACCTCTACTCAGTAGGAGACAGGAAGGAAGTGGGGAGGGGGGCTGGCACAGCATTGACCAAACCTCAGGTGCTCCAAGGGGATGTCCCTCTTTTTGTGTGAAAATTGTAATGACTTCAGTAAGACAAAACTTGGCCAGGCGAAGCTAGTTCCATCTTTTATCCTCCCTAGTCTTCCAATATCCCACAGATGTTCAGATAGTCAGGATAATTGTGGAGAATACAAATGAAAGACACCAAACATGCCAGGGGAGTTGGGGGTACTGACCAGACAAACAAATAAAAGAGAAAACCAAAGCAACAAGAGCAAATAGCTCTAGATATGAGGGAAGCATGAAGACAATTGGGGGTTGGAGGAAGGGAGGAGAGAAATATCTATAATAAGAATTTCTAAATATAAAGAACATTTGACGTCTCTTACGAGAGGTCATTCTTAGATGTTAAGACAAGAAACCGGTGCTTACATTTAATATTTCAGGACTGTGGGTCCGCATCCTTCTGACCTTGCTCATGCCCTTTCAGCCTGACCCAGGCTGACTCTGTAGTATTTCATGACAGTTGCAGTAATCCTGAAGAGACTAAAAGCCATTTTGAGACGCAGGCGACGTGCCCATAAATACGTGATGAGCTTGCCATGGGCACTGTGGGCAGGCTTTAGGTGTGTGCCTCTCCAAGACTGGCAACCCCGTTAGTTAGAAAGGGTGCCGTCAGCTCTCTGTATCCTTCAGTCCTACATGGCCCGATTCAACCAACTGGAGATCAAAACAAACAAACAAACCCTCATAACACATTGTATCTGTACTGATCATATGATAAACCCATTTTCTTGTCGTTGCTCCCTAACCACTATGGTAAACCAACAATTCGCATAGCAGTCATACGGTTTTAGGGTCTGGAAGTAATCTCTAGGGTGATTACGCAGCCATATAGCCCTATGACAGGCCGTACATGCTCAAGGATGCTGAGGATGTGCCACAACACAAATACAGGTGCCCAAAGCTCTCACAGTCCTGCAGTATTCAGGGTATCTGTGTAGGCTCTACGCAAAGTCTATGTTTTCTATTTGAGAACTGAGTATATGTAGATTTTGAATCTGTAGGATTTCCTGGGACCCAGTCCCCAGAGCTAGCCACACTCACGGCCTGTCCTTGTCTTTCCGAGAATCTCTATGCAGACCACATATTATAGGCTCTGAATTGTCTAGACTGTTCCCCAAAGGTCAGAGTCTGGTTGATTTTCTGTTTCTTGGGGCCAAATTTAAGCACCGAAAACAAGTACTCACAGATAATTAGCGTTATCGAGAAATAAACAGTCACATGATTCAACTTCTGCGTCATTTGGCTCTGAATTACCAGAGCTCTGGTGTCTGAGGGAAGCTCCATTTTTCACATTTTGTTTTCTCGACTGTTAAGTGGCAATACTAATTTTTACCAGCTTTGCAGATTTATCTTCATCAAATGAGCCAAACATACAGACAATGCGCTCAGAACAGTGTCTAGCCCTTAGGAAATATGGTCCATTATCAGATCAGAACCAGCGAAGCATCTCTTCGGCTTTGGCCAGCCAAGGGCCTGCTGCGGCAGATTAGTCAGTTCTTACAGAACTCGGCTCACCGAGTGCCAGGTCCAGCGAATGCTGAGTCAGAACAGCCATCAGCCAACTGCGGTTCCAGCCACTATGTGTCTTGTGCTTTCCACGTCCCTCTGCTGCTGTTTATTTTAAAATAAACCACATTAAATATGGTGGAAATAAAAGGGGAGACAGGCTGACTCCCCAAAGGATACGGAGGAGACAATTTGCTTTCAGCCTCCCAGGGACATGACTTATGCCCTGCACTCTCTGTCCTTCCGTTTACTCTCTCTTGTTATTAGGCTGTGTCTTTTCTCAGACGGATCTCGGCAAACATCTGTCAGCCGCTTCCATTTTAACTCCCCGCCTCCCAGCTCCTGTGCCTTTTGTTGAATATTAGGCCCTGATCACAGGTTAGTTTAATCCGTTCAGCTATGATTCCTATGTTTCTCCTTAACTTTCATTCAATTGGTTGGCACCTCTGATCTTTTTATTTCTTAAATCTTTAGGAATGCAAGCAGTAAGGCAGAATCTATGAGTAATCCCTCAGACCAGATATAAGATAAAATCAGAAAAATGTCTTTAGATAATACAGGGACTTGCGTTTATAATTTTAATGAATGAGCAAAATCTTCTTTTCATGCATTGATTTCCCACATACCCTCAAATGTTATCTTAGAGTAGTATCATTCTAAACGCAATTAAAATTAAAAAAGATTGACCATGGGATCAATCTTTCTCAATAGAAATATGAACTAAATATACGTAAAACACTGGACTGTTTAAAAATTAGTTCTTGAGGCCCAGAGTTCAATCATTTCCTTTCCCCAACTGAGTGAGTTAATTCCCATAAAGTTGCTATAAGAATTAATCACTTTAAAAGGAAAGACCTACTCAAAGCATTGTCCTAGCTCCTGCTAATGAAAGGGATATAGAGCCAAGAGCATGTCTCAGTGGTAGAATGCTTGCCCAGCATGCTTTTGGCCCCAGATTCAGTACACAGCACTGCCCAAACAGAGCCAAACAAAGCAAACAAATAAACAAAACAAAGCAAAAAACCTACCCCAAACCAAACAATACTATGCATTAAAACAATGATGTATTTCTATATATTTCTATACATCTCACGATGGCAAAGATGAGAATCACTTATATTTTATTTATAAACAAACTCACGGAGAAGGATTATCCAGTTGTAAGAGTAATAAGTTAATACATCATTATGGAAGACACTTGAGCAGTGGTCTTAGAAATTAACATGTATTTGACTCTTTAAGTTAAAAAAATAGAACTTTTTTCCTACTAAAATTAGACAAACTCCACAAAACATCTAAATGCATATTTGCGTGTGCCTAGCACAAAGTCAGATTGCCAAAATATGAACAGCGAATTCTTCTGGTGATAAGCAGTCTTTTTTATAAAACTATTTATTATACTGTGTACAAATTTTATGAGAAAAAACAATTTTATTATTTATTGGGCAGTGGTGGTGGTGACACAGTAAGGGACTATAGTGAGACCAGAGGTCAAAGCAGCTCCTCTGAGGACCCCCATGTTTGCAGTTCAATCTCTAGACAGCTGGGCCAAGCTTATCCTTGGTTCAGACTCCTTTGACCAGACTACTAGTCTTTTCCCTAAATGCTACTGACTGACACGGGGATCATGGTTTCATGTTCCCTATCTCCACATTGATCTGCCTTCTTGTGGCCTCTGAAATCGTCTTGTGCAACTGACTCCATGGTGGTCACTGGGGAGGGAGGAATTTTTTTTATGATTTCCCCTTCCGCTCATTCAGCAGAGACTAGCTACTCAACTAGCTATGGATGTAACAATAGCTTTGGCATTTATTTAGAGCCATGTAGAAAATTTTGAACAAATATACATATTACATCCCAAGAAATCCATTTACAAGGTCACGTATGGGGTACGGGTATGTATGTGTGTGTGTACGTGTGTGTGTGTCTGTGTCTGTGTATGTGTGTGCATGCGTGCGTGCATGTGTAGGTCAGAGGTTGAGGTCTTACATCTTTTTCTTTCATTCTCCGTCTTATTTTTTGAGGCAGAGTCTCTCACTGAACAACTAGTAGGCTAGGCTGATTGACCAGCACACCTCAGGGATCCTCTTGTCTCTGCTTTCCCAGTAGGTAGGGGCTGCCATGTTTGGCTTATTTTTCTTTTTAAACATTGGTGTTAGTGAACCATACAGTTCGCCATGCTTGAGTGTGGGGCAGGTACTTTATCAAATGAGCCATCTTCTTAGCTCTAGGCATCTTCAATTAAAAAAAATTCACTAACTGTATTTCTCAGGAATCCAGGTTTGGGAACCCCTACAGGCGCTGAAAGCTCACATCTTGGACTGCCAACAGGAGACAGAGAGGGTACTGTGGATGACAGGAGAGTCTTGAAGCCTCAGAATCTCCCCTGTGACACATCTCCTCCAACAAGGCCACACGTCTTAAACCTCCCAAATAGTTTCACCAACTTGGGATAAAGTATTCAAAAATATAAAGCTACAGGGAAGGTAATTCTCATTCAAATTACCACATGAATTTTTTTCTTATTCTTTTTTTTTTGAGAAAGAGTCTCAACGTGAAGCCCAAGATGGCCTTGGACTTGCAGTAATCTTCTTGCCTTCTTTCTAAAGTGTTGGCATTTAACTATGTGCCACCAAGTTCACATAGAAATAGCTCATTTAAGATCTGTACCTGTTCTGAACTGGAGGTATATTAACAACAGAAACACTTTCTTTTTTTTCAAAGAAGTCTTCGGAGTACCTGGGTTTTGACTAAGAATAAAGGCTAACTCACATTGTGGTGGCTTCTTTCTTCATTTGACCTAGTTAGTAGATGTATATTGGCTAGCCTGTGAGTGATGCTATACTAAAGCTTGACTTGGAGAAACAGCAGAAAATTTTCTCAATAGAAAATGCTGGAATTTTCCCCCCCTCCATTTATCCACCACATTAAATAGGACTGAGTATTTCAGGCACTCTCTCAGATTCTCAGCACTGAGCCGGAACTTCAGATTTCTTAGCACCAATAGCATTGTCAGATGGGGGTGTGTCCTTAGTAAACTCCCTTCCAATCACTAACAGTAGGAATGCTCAGATAATGGGGTTTTTCTCCTTTGCTCTTAAATCACATGGTTATTACTATTCATGGTAAGTTGATATTCACAAATATGAATATTAATAATGATATTGCAACATAATAATCTTAAACTGTATAAAATATGCTGTTTTCTCCAGTAGCTTAAGCAACTGTTTTATGCATTATGTCTAGAGATCAGAATAGGGCCATATGACATCACTTTTGCAGACTGGTGGGCTGATGCATTGGTTGGTGTCTTGGTTAGGGTTTCTATGGCTGTGAAGAGACACCGTGGTCACGGCAACTCTTCTAAAGGAAAACATTTAATTGGGCTGGCTTACAGTTTTGGAGGTTTAGTTCATTGTCATCATGGCAGGACATGGTGGCATGCAGGCAAATATGGTGCTGGAGAAGGAGCTGAGAGTTCTACATCTTGATCCACAGGAAACAGAAGGGGAGACTAGGTACTGGGTATAGCTTGAACATAACATATGAGATTTCAAAGCCTGTCCCCACGGTGACACACTTCCTACTTCAACAAGGCCACACCTCCCAATAGTGCCACTCCCTATGGGCCAAGCATCCAAACACAAGGATCTATGGCGGTCATTCTTATTCAGATCAACACAGTAGGGTTAAATTTTCAGCCTATGAGACGTTTTTAGACATCTGCGGGTGTTGGGTGTCTGCTAAGGTAAACTGAAAATGTTCATGTGTTGAGCCTCCTTCCTCGTTTGAAGCAAAAGCGAAGGAAAATGTAGGGGAAGGAAGCATGGTGTGCTGTGTATCTGACGGCCAGGCTTGATGAAGAGGGCTATTAGATCAGTGTTGTCGGCTGATGCGCACCCCTGACGCGCCTGTCTGACCCTTCAGTTCTGCTAGAATGCGCCAGGAATGCTGCTTTCTTCTCTCTCTTGGATTTCATGACAGCTCTCATAAACTAGGTTTTTAAGAGATCATTTTTTGGAGTCATTCTTTTGAATTATGATATGATAAGGAGCCTATCCTATGAACTCAGGCCATGAGATATTTCTGGATACGCGAAGGTTTTATATGCGTGTTTGAGGACTGCTGTAGACTAGCGGAGACATGCAAAGCACATGTCTAGACTATGGGATGTCTGCAATGAAAATAATAACTTTTTAGTTTTGCGACTTTGTTGTTCTTCTTCTTGAAAACCTGCCCTCCTTATCTGCTTTGACCACAGAACTCTTTTCTGCCCCGTGGACATTTGGAGTAATGTGGAAAGCATGGCCTAGTTTAACTTTTTTTCCCCTGGGTAGAAGCACTTAATTTAGTGATGGATTGATTGCAATATGGTCTCATGTTGTAACCCAAGCTGGCTTAGAACTCACTATGATACCCAGATTGGCCTCAAATCCCACAAGACCTAGGATTTTAGACATGCACTAGCAAGCTCAGTCAAATCACTTATGTTTTTAAATGGTCTCATTTGTAAAGGAGGAATTACGCTTGTCCCTACCACCTCCTAAAAACCAACTATAACCTGAGGGTTACATAAAAACCATAAGAAACAACCCAAGCAAAACATACAAAACAAATTGAAACCATTGTACCCAAGTCACAGAAAAGATTATACATTTTGTAAGATATGAAAAGGCCTCATTTTCTTGAGCCCAATATATGGAAAAGACCGGGGTTCTTTTGTTGTTTCTTTGGTTTAGTTTGGCCTTTGTGAAAAAACAATTGTTCCCTTGAATTTGGATGAGATTCGTTAGAATATCATGTTGTGTGTTCATAATTAAGTGCCTTCTTTTTCACATTCAGGACATTGGGTTATTCTGAAAGTCATTTAGGAGCAAAACAGCAGCTGAAACAAGACTTTAGAACACAAGCTTACAATATAAAAGTCTCTAGAGGGGTAAATATCAACAAGGAAACTTTTTAAAATTTTTTCTTGGGAAAATAAATCCTGGGACACTTTGAATTCTAACTAGTGGGTCAAGAATGTTTAACTGGTCTATTAAAATGTTGATAAACACTGTGAGTTTCCAGATGGCATGGCTTGCTCAGGATCTTTCAAGGGCCTTCACAGTCAGTCCATAAATTAAAGATAAACACACCCTTGATAGCAACAGATTTCTCTTTAGGGTGGCTAATCTATGTCTGGGATATGGCTATATAATTTTAATGCATTGGTGCGGTATGCTTTGCTCCAAAGTCGCCTTCCAAGAATCATATCTTTTTGAAGTTCCTAGATGCTTATACTCCCCTCTTTGTCGAGGTTAATAGCTTGTATTTTCCATACTGGGCTTGAAATGCCTAACAAACAATTTGGACAAGGAGCACAGGAAAGTCAGGTTGAAGATAGCTGAGCTACATAGCCACTGCCCACTGAACAGAAGCAAATGCATATCCTGCCCAGCACACTTCTATATGGGTTCCCCTCCTGTTTGACTTCACCTAGCCAAAGGAACATAGTAGAAGCTTCACAGCTTACAGAAAATTTTTGGTGTCCCCATTTATCTTTGTTCCTGAAGACCAGAATACTGGTTCATTGCAATAGCTGCCACTTTGGGTGCTATTTACTAATTTACCTGTTTGTCACTAGACTCAGAGGTCCTTGTAGTACAAGCTGTATCTTTCTGTATTTCTATGTGTGTCTCTCCTCTCTCTCTCTCTCTCTCTCTCTCTCTCTCTCTCTCTCTCTCTCTCTCTCTCTTTCTCTCTCTCTCTCCTGGGATAGGAGAGGTGACTTTTTCACTCTGTATGTAATGTGACATGTCATGTACTGTGTGCCTGCAGGAACAGTATTCACAGCCTCTTTCAAAAGAACTAGTTTGTCAAAATACTAGGAATTTTAGACCCATGCTGTAACCAAGATTATTAAAACAAAACAAAAATCGCAAGGCAAATCCAGACTTGCAGAAGAGAAATTATTGAGAAACAAGGAAATAGTGATAAATCATTGATTTCTTAACCTCCTTGCATCATTAAGAAAATTATGCTAAAGACGGCTCACAGGCAAGCCTACACATCCCCTTCTCCCCAGGCAAGGCTGTCATTGCATCACAGAGATCTGGTCCTTCTATAGGATTACTTTTCTCTTTTGAAGGGAAAGTTCCTTCAAATACTCAAGGCCACACCTATCCCTCTTCCAGGGCAGCTAGAAGACTGATCGTTCTAGAATAACTTGCAGGCCAGAACTTTCCTGTATTCGCCATTTAATTGCAACACCTGTCCTTGTGACAACGTGTCTGTGTCTAAGCAAAGCACTATGAGACCATCCTGGTCATCCAGTCATCACTGGCTAGTGCCGTCCAAGGAATCCCAGTTGGCTCTGACTTGACTTGTGCCATAAAGTTACGGGCACAGGTTTGAAACTGATGCCGGAAAAACAAACAAACAAACAAACAAACTGAAGGTAACGCAGGAGACTTGCAAGCTGAGATTCTCTACAAGGGTCCCTCTTTCTGTTTTAAAAAAGATAGGAGAAAAAAATTACATACAGGAAGTTGTCGAAATTACTTTTGGACAGAAGTTACATTTCTATAATTTTAAAGGTATTTTTATCCACAAAGAGAGGGGCAGCATAAACACCAAACAGTTTTGTAAGTAGAAACCTCCTTTTATTTCTGTTCAATCTCTAAAAGTAGCCATTGGAAGACATTGCATACTCTGCACGTTATATCATTTGTGCGAATTCATTTTGTTCAAAACATTCTCTATGTAACCTAAAATTTATATGGTATAGTACATAACTCTAAAAATTTTCCATATGATTTCAACAATGGTTGAATTATGTATACTATTTTACAATGTACTCTTTTTCCTTTAAAATATAAATTAGGTATTTTTCATAGTGAAAAAAATGCAATTTACTCTTTTAAATAACTATTCAGTATATTCTAGTGTAAATCTCCATAACTAATTGTGTTGATTCTCTGTTAATTCTCTGTGTGTTTGCCTTATTAAAAGTAATACTTCATGGGATATTCTTGTGCACAAAGCTTTGCTCATTCATGAGAGTCTGCTTGTACAGTGGGTAATAAGAGACCAAGTGTTGCATTAGAGGACACTTGCTTCTAAATTCTGTATCTAGCAGAACTTAGAATCATGTATTCTTAAACTTTCAATTATCATCATACAGATGTGTTGAGATAATTTCCAGTGAGCTAATTAACTATGAGTTTAATCTTTTCCTTTTCATGGTTTTTAAGACCTTGCAGAATAGCTCAAATATATAAACATTTCTAATATTTTTATAAAATTGATTATAAAGTATTTATAACTATTATCAGCAGCAATCGCTAAGTCTTTGTTCTTCTACAGTGTATTACATGTCATATGTTAAGTGAGGTTGGAGCAGCTCTTGGGTATGCTGGGAATCAGGGTTAGGGAATCTGAGATGAGAATTACATAAAAACCTTCCAGGAGGTTTTGATATAATAAGTGAGAAATGGCTAACTCCTGAAACAGACATAGGAATTCACCCTCAAAAAAACTGATCAAAGCAAAATGAAAACAAAAAGTTGGTAGAGTATAAAAGGCAATAAGGGTGGCCAGTAAAATCCATAGAAGTTACTTTGATAAAAAATGAATTACAAAACAAACCAACAAACAAATTCAACTCATTCTAAAAGTAGTAAAACAAAGACATAATATATTTTCGATAAAAAGTATTGAACAGGGTTCCTGATTATTGAATAATAACATTTCTTAAGAACAAATCATATATGTACATTGAAAATAATTGAATTTCTTGTTATTTGTCAGGAAATACCATTGGGGCAACAATAACACAAAGCTCATGAAACAGGATGTCAGTGACAAAGGCACAATAGGGCTATCAATCCACAGTCTTTGACATTGGAGTGTCCCTTCTGTACAAGGTCTGCAAACCTGTGAACTGTGACATCATGTGGGAAAAGAGCCACCAGAGGTTTCTATGAACTTATCAGCGGTTCTAAAAAAATTAGATGGCACATCAAGGACTTGCGAAAGAAAAGTTTTCTAAATTAAGAGAAGCAAAATCATGAAGTAAGCTAGAGAAAAATGACTTTGGTTTCTGCTCTCTCTATGTAAAAATGTCATAGAAGCTGGTGATAATCAGGAGGCATGCTACAAAAGACATAGAGAAAAGACAGTAGAGATTATATTCATGTATCATGGTATGCTATTACAAATTATGATATTTTTCTGAATTTTTGCAAAGTGTTTGGGATATTTGTCATCGTTAAAAAATTTATAACTAAATATACTTATACTTATTATATTAAATATACTTATTCCCAATCTAAATAAAGATTCATAATAGAATGATAAAACTTAATCTTGCAACCTCTCAAAAAATAAGTCTGTAAAATTGCATGAGTTTCAGGCACAGAAGTCAGGTCGAGGCCCGAGCGAGTTTATGAGGGTGTCTCTTTGCACGCATTCTTGCCAACACTGGGTAGTAGTAAAATATTTTCTGTACTTGCCAATCTGATAATGCATGGCATATCTTAGCTGTTTTAGTTATATTTCCTTAATTGGGAACCAAGCTGAATATTTTTCATGTGATTATTTTCTGTAGCTCTTCCTCTCATTATGTTTGCCTATCAGTTATCTTAAGCATACACACACACACACACACACACACACACACACACACACACACACACGCATGCACACTCCCACACATGCATATACATATGCACGCTCAGTCACACATATACAATTTATCTGTGACAATTCTAGTTAATAGCACTTACCGTTCTGCCTGTGAATTGTCTTTGAAATACTGTCCCCAGTCATTTGTTATTCCGTTCATTTTGATTATGAAATATATTTCTCTCTATTTTGAAACCATAACTTTTATTAAATTTACAAATTCACAGACAGGTTTTTGTTTATTTGTTTGATTTATGAGTCAGATTCTAGCTGTGGTGCTCAGAGTAGTTTTGGAGCACTCCTGCCTCGGCTTCCTGATGGATGGGGTTATAGGCACCTGCCACCATACCTGGTCATGGCAGGATTTTTGAAAAAAAAAAAAGTAAAAGGTTTATGTAAAATAGATTGATGCTGCACGAGAGTTGACTCCATTACCTAACTTAAATAAGATAAACATAGTTTTAGAAGCATCAAAATTTTGAACCCTCTGGCTCACCATCTCAAAGTCAGAGAAATAGTGAAATACCTTTTCAAATTATTATTTTTGCTATTTTCTCTTTTTATTACAGAATCAAGTTATTCTGTATTTGGAACGGGTAAGGGAATAAGGTCAATCGACAAGACTGGCATTTTTAATGCCAGAAGAGACTCGGGAAGGAAAGACAAACTAGCCGTGCTATGTCCTGGCAGGACTTGCCCTGTGCTTAGTGTTGTCCCAGGCACGTAGTGCTGGGTGCATCCCGATGAATGACTCAAGCCATCCACTGAAGACGACACATGTGGGCAAACATTTGCTTCACTCCCCGCTTTAGGCACTCACTTTCCTTGCAGCTGCTCCCCATCTTTAAGACCCACTACAAATGTTACCCCAACAAAGCCTATGTTTGGAGCCTCAAGGACACCTCCTCAGTGTTTTCGGGGCACTTTTTAGCATGTCCACAGTACTCAAGTATACAGTTTTCTGGGCTTACTTCTTTTCCATTT
Source organism: Microtus obscurus (assembly GCA_963919715.1). Classification (NCBI taxonomy): domain Eukaryota; kingdom Metazoa; phylum Chordata; class Mammalia; order Rodentia; family Cricetidae; genus Microtus; species Microtus obscurus. Next base: position 42,458,262 of record CAWTZC010000297.1, read on the forward strand.
AAACCGTGGATTTCTTGCAGGTAGGAACTTGCTTTCTTCATCTTGAAATACACAAAGCTCACATAGAGTTTGTCCCATGGTAGGTATGTAACACAGCTGGTTGGGAGTATGCACAGAGCCCATCATGATTGAAACGAAGAAGAAAATAGCGTGTTTCCAAACTACTAAAAACACCTATTAGAGGTAGACCTACACTATCAGGAGGACAGCATGAATGGCTTTGATGGTTACTGAAAGTAGTGTATTCCGTTGGGTAGGCACAAATAATTCAGAGCGGGACCCAGTCTTATACTCGGGTTCCTTGGATTTGGCACCTTCACAACTGAGTCCATGGCCACATTTCTTTTCAAGATCTGGGAGTGCTGTTACTGCATGCTGGAAAGACACCGCCTTGCCTTGCTGAGAATTCACACATTTGCGCTGTATAAACACACTTTACAAAGTGAAAACTGCTAACATTTATAGAGAGGCAGGAGTTGGGCTCTAAAATGACTGCGCGTACTTTAATAAACACTCGCTCACATAATTATACATAATAAGCATTCTGGACAAAGGCTTCCAAGTAGCTTAGGCATTTATAGCGAATGATGTGATCTGCTGGAGGAAAGCAGATCCCGGAGGGACCAGTATCCCATGTGCTTCTGGCGTCCTCCCATCTGCTCATTATGTAGCCCAGATCTTCTCCATAAATCATTGTGCTATGCAATGGTGTCTCATTTATACATTCCACAACGCAGCAATGCAGAGGAAGCTAAAACCGTCTGGCTCTTGAGTTTTAGACATGCACACTAACACTGCATTGTTAACATAATATTTGGCGTTGTGACAGAGACCAAGCTTTTGGTTCAATAGGGAAGGCAAACAACTTGAGGACTTGCCCATTGACGGAGGTCAGTGACAGGTAGACACTCATCTTGGGTCTTGAGTGACCTAGTCAGTACTCCCATTTCATAGTCTTTTGCTCATTTATCATTGCCTTGGGAAAAAAGCCCATCATAACTTGCTTAAATGTGTTTGACCCCAAGTTGTAAAATAGACAACTTATTCATTTGGATTGGAAGCCTCACTGTGAAGATTCTTCTTTCTTGGGATCCATGGTCTGCGGTTCTGATACTTCTATATGGAGTTACATGTATTTCCTGAACACACTATAGGTTAAAGTTAAATGTGGTTTAGGTTCACACACCATAGGGTTATTACTGTGGACAACAGCTGTAAGGCCTGGCTAGTGGATTTCAGAAACTTCAAAAAAAAAAAAAAAAGGTCAGTTATTAAATGTATTGGTACTGGTTGTGGACAAATTCTTTGCAACATTCTACTGCATGTTCACTTAAAATATTTCAATTGAGAACTAGAGGCCAGTCTTTCTCCTTCTTTTTCTCTTTCTTCTTTCCTTCATTTCTTTCTTTCTTTCTTTCTTTCTTTCTTTCTTTCTTTCTTTCTTTCTTTCTTTCTTTCTTTCCTCCTCCTCCTCCTCCTCCTCCTCTTCTTCTTCCTCTTCTTCCTCTTCTTCCTCTTCTTCCTCTTCTTCCTCTTCTTCCTCTTCTTCCTCTTCTTCTTCTTCTTCTTCTTCTTCTTCTTCTTCTTCTTCTTCTTCTTCTTCTTCTTCTTCTTCCTCCTCCTCCTCCTCCTCCTTATTCTTCTACAAGATCATTTACCATAGCTAGAGTTCAAGTTCAAAGTACTCTGACTATAAATGTCTGGCCTTTCTAGTATTACTAATGCCTTTATTTAACTCTGCAAAAGGTTTCTCTCTCTCTTTCTCTCTCTCTCTCTCTCTGATGCTTATGTTGCTAACTTTACACTTATAAATATTTTATAAGACTTTGCTTTTCTTCAGACATTTTGTTATTCTTGTTATTTTGAGGGAACTTTGCAAACACCATCTCTACTTCCTCTATCTAGTTAGGAATGGCAGCACCAGTTACCACCATGGTTTGAACATAATTTTTCAATCCCAGGATCATGTATTTGAACATTTGGCTCTAGCTTGATGGTGCTGTTTTCAGAGGTTGTGGAAGTGATGTCATAGAACAATAGCCAGTGGAAGGGAGTCACTGGGGGCTGGCATTTGAGAGTTCTAGTCAGGCTATACTTCCAGTATGAGCTCTCTGCTTCCTGTCTGTGATGGCAGTGTGGCCAGTCTTCTCATGCTCTCCCTGTCACCATCAGGACACTCTCTGCTGCCCATCATAGGACTGTGCCCTCTACATCTGAGGCAGTGTAGATCATTCTTCCATTGGTTCCTTCTGAGAGTGATTCTCAAATATATGAGAAAAAAATAACTAATGCATCTGGAAACTAGGGTTCAAATTGTCTCCATACTTTTGCTAATCTTTCACATGCTGTGTCCTTATCCATCTCTGTTCCTTTACTCAGGCCCGCACTAGTAACTCATAGGTAAATTCCACAAGCTTTCTTTATTTCTATTTGCATGATTATTTCCTTACCTTCTCTTTCCTTTGTCAAATGCTGCCCTGTTCTTTAAAAAAACGAATAACTGAGTCAATTTTTTTTGGGGGGGAGGCAGCCATAGATAGGCTGCCTGTGTCACAGTGTATGACAGCTTATGCATACATATCAAAAGACTGAACTGAACTTATGAACATAAGTTAATTAAACATATGAAGTCGGGAGCAAGATGGGAGATATGTTGGGGGGAACAGGAAAGGGTGGAGGGAGAATGTGGGGGATGGATAAGATCAAGCTACATTATATACATGTATAAAGTTTTCAGATAAAAGTCAAATTTCAAAAGAAAGCAAAGAACTGATTTTTCCCCCCTTTTAACTTCTGCTTCTTTTAATTTGTGTCAAGAGTTTTCCCTGTCACGATTGACAACTGTGATGTTAACTGTGAGGTCTTTGATGAGATTAATGTGCAAAGCTCTGAAATTCTCAGAATATTTTTCCCTTATCAACCTCCAGTAAGCTTGCTTATAAAATGTCTTCTTAATCATATAGTATTATCTAAAAGTAAGAAAGAATGATGTCTGTTGATACCTTAAAATTTAATGGTTACAATCTTAAGTGTGGGAAAGCTTGATACTTCTGTTATTGATCTAGATTTCAAAGTCAAGTTATTGACTGGCCATGGTTTCATTAGCACCATGTCTTCCCTTTTATCCTGGTAACTGGTAATCTCTTCATTAAATAAACGTCTATTTTGAGTTTAGCAGACATGTTGAATAGAAAGAAAAGAGGCAGAACACAGAGGATTTCTTTTACTCTCTTTAATTAGAGAGAGGCTACAAAGAGTAGCCTTTAACTCTCTCTCTCTCTCTCTCTCTCTCTCTCTCTCTCTCTCTCTCTCTCTGTGTGTGTGTGCATGTATGTGTGTGTGTGTTAAAGCTTAGAAGGGGAGGTGAAAACTTAGAAGAATGGACAGGAGATCCACATGAAAATAAGAGGTAAGATTAATCTCAAACACTTTAAAATATCCTGTAGTGATTTTTAAAAACCCAATAGTGACCAATAAAAGAAAATTATAAGGGAGACGGTGAGATAGTCATTTCAAGCCTGGTGGTAATTCGTTTTATCCTAACATTTTTTTGTAGAGTTGATATTTTTTTCAAAGGAAGGGGAACAACCGCATTTTGTTCTCATGTAAATCTCAGAAGCAAAGCCTGATTCAGGCAAGTATCATGGTCCTAGACATTTTGGCCTCTTCAAAATTTTATAGCACATATCTGTCAGGACAATGATCTAGGTTCCTCTTTAAGTTTGGTCCTATAGGACATGTTGTCTCATGAAGTATAACAACACTATTTTCTTTATCTTGGCTTTCAGATAGATCAGCTAAGAGGTTTTTTTTTTCTTAATTTAATACTTCAAGTTGCTACCTTTGAAAGAGCGATATGGAATCTAAGCAATAAATCATAATAAAGAAGAGTTAGTATCAAATAAAAAAATCAGGTATGACACTTTACCTTGATTTACTTTCTAAAACTTGATCTGCAGGTCTGAGCATTCTTGAACGTTAGAAGCAGATTCATTGTTACTTTTTATATTAGTTCTTAACAATTGCTTTTTAAGACACACTTTAATACAACTTAACCAGTAGGTTTTTTTTTTTTGAGACTGAAAACGAAAACACTTCTACTTATTTAAGATTCTAGGTAGAATTTCTTCTGATTTGATGATAGTCCCCCCTGAAAACTCAGTTGTTTTATATGTGTTTATTAATAGGAACTCCTCTCATGAACTTTTTGAGTCCGTTCAAAATTCTTAATATCACAAGAGCAACCTTCTCATTTCTTAGGTTGCACCCATATGTTGGAAATCCCGTCTCAAACAAGTGACTTGAATTACTTTAAAGGCTTCTTTTGTTCCCCTTTCTCCAAGGAAAACTTTTAGTATCAGAGGCTAATTATCAATAGTGTATTCAGTCATCAACAAAAAAAAAAAAGGAAGTCTCATGAAGACCTTCTTTTAGGAAATAAAATGAAAGATTTCAAGTAAGGAATTTTCAGCAAGAATCCTGCCTAAGTTGAACTTATCAAGCACAGTTTAAAGAATATAATAATATTAGATATAAATAGAATTAATAATACATTAAAACTAAGTTCAGTGAATTTCCAAGCTTATTCCAGGGGATGTAGGTGAAGTGTCCTTGAAGCTCAGTTTGCTGCGGTATTTAGGGAGAAGGTATAGCGATAAAGTTGGTGACTGGGTTTTTTTTTTTTTGTTTGTTTGTTTGTTTTATTGAATATCTCCTATACGCCAGCTTGATTATATTTCCATTCCTCTGATTCCTACATCAAAGGTTTCTGGAGGTGTTATGATCTCCTTTTTATCTGGGTCACCGGGATGGGAACCTACCCTTGCTTTGTGTCCACCTTGTTACTCACTTGATGTGTTACTGAAATATTTCTGATGCCCGTGTATGGAAGGGGACTGTTTCGGTATCTCTCCTGGCAAGAAGATGGACAGGTAAAGACAGTAGATGGATAGACAGCACACACTTCATAGAGTCTCCTTCTGCATAAACACACGTGCTCTTCCCCTCCTATTCCAATTCATTCTTTCTTCCATGATGTTCTGTCCATTTGAGGCAAAACCTAGACTTGCTTAGTGTACATCAGGTTAGCTGTTACTAAGACTCTAATGCACAGCACAGACATGTCTTAGAAGTTCAGCTGGTCTATATACACAGGACATAGCACTGCAGTGTTATCACAAAGACTCTGTTTTTACTAGGATAACAAAATCCAAAGCCATATGGCCTGCTACTTAAACTACACCAAACATTTCATAAATGATATAAATAAAAGCATGCTATTGTTTTATTATTATACACAAAGAAAGTTCTATCCTAATGGATTTCTCATGTTATTCTAATGGCATGGTATTAACTGGTCTTGGAATTTTTTTTTCCCAAGGAAAAAAAAATTTTTTTTTGTTGGAAAAAAATACTTAGATATTCATTGGAGACCAGCTGACATTAGGACTTTTATGGAGGAGTTAAGACTGCTGCTCAACTTGGGGAAAGAATTCAGAGTTAAGTGTGCCAGTTTTGGAGGATCTGGCAAATTCTCCCAGACCTTAAATAGTCTTCCTTGTAAAACCCAATGAAGGGCTGGTTTTAGATTCAGGTTGACATGGCACAAAGCAGATCATAGATGCTTAAAAGAAGGAAAATGGATCGCCAGAGGAAAAGTGCTGGCTGGGATTCTCAGACTCCTTCAAGAACTTTAGCCTTTCTAATACTTGACGCTGGACAGGGGGCCTAGCAGGCTTTATTATCATGGATTCAAGTGTCTCGGATGGTGTCTGGATCTCAGGAGAATTTAGCTGCAGACCTCTGGTCCTTCAGAACCCACAGCCTTTCCTGTTGTCACCATAGCAGGGTCTCATCTCTGCAGTAGATGTTACAACTTGGTTCTCCTTCTCTCCAGCTTTTGAAAACAAAGGCATGGGCTTTACAGCCAACCCCCGACCCCCCGCTGGTGGGAGGTGGCAATGGGTCCAGAGGACAGAGATACTCTTAGGAAAGGTCTCAAGGCTGCAAGGTCCTTTCTGAAGAGCAGATGCATCAATAGTCACAGGAGGAAATGGATACGGAATAGCTTTTTAAAAAAAAAGCGGTGACTCAGAATTCTGACTCAGAGGGATTTGGGCCAATTTCTGATCTCATCCTGGAGTGGGGCAGCACCTGGGCTTTCCTTGGAGTTCTCCTATCTAGCCTGAGTTTAGGGCACACCTGTCTGGCCCAGAGGGGATAAGCTGAGGAGTGAGAACTCTACCTGCAGTGGAGCGCAGCCGTTCCCCTCAGATCAGACGGGGGATCAGCCCGATAATGCCTTTATCACACTTTCAATCAGGAATAACAAATCCTGGCACAATTAAGCCCTGTAAAAGGAATACAGACTTTGCCAGATGAGGTGAGCTCTTAAGGAACAGGACTCTTCTGCTTCACGGTAGCCTGTTCCACTAGAAACATCCCATTGTCTACCGTTGTTTCAAGAAACCTTTGCTTTAAGTTTGATTTTTGGCCCAAATGCAAAATCTCATTGTTAAGGAGCAGATGAAGTGGTAGAAAATTACAATAGTCACCTTGCTTTAGGTTGCAGATTTTGTGTTTTGTGGAAGGGGATGCCTGAAGGAAGAAATTGGCTGAAGGAAAATCATTTTACTTGAAGAAATTTCTGGTAGAATTATAGCATGCTATTCTCAAAACATGGCTTCCAGTTTTTACGCTCAAAAAACAATTCTGTGAAGTAACCTGAGAAGTATTGTACGGCTGCCCCAAAAGTTTCTCAAGTTATTATTTCTTTATATTGTAACTAGAGCCTGCCCCAAATGTTTCTAAAGTTCTTTCTTTCTTCCCTTAACATCGGCAGACATCCCACCTGGTGTTGCCTGGGTAGCTGGCTTTAGTATGCTCTGACTTTCCGTGAACTCTCAGCATCATGAATCTGTTTGTAGCTCCAGGAGTTCAGCCCCACGGGGATTTTTCTGCAAATCTAAACTCCCAGGGATACCAAAGTCCTGGGAGGAATCTGGGCACGGACTCCGTGGGGAAGAAAAGCAAATCCATGACTCAGAATTGCGCAAGTGTCTGAGATCACTGTTGATAGGAACGGACACTCCGCAGGCATTCCCAGACCACATGGAGACCGACCCAAATCTGTCAGCATCAGATTCACCTTGGGGATGACTCAATGCTATTTCTGTCTAAATGACTGGTCCTGGAAGAGGCATCAGGAAATGAGCCTCCCAGGACAGTCCTGGGGGGTCTTATCTCCCACCTACAATTCTTTCCCCCTTGCAATCTGAACTGACCACTTGACCCCAGCCTATGTGCCCTTTCTGTTTCTCTACTTAATGAGTCACGGGAGCGTCGCTAGGTCAACTGGAGGATGGGCCTTCGCTCTTGAGAACTTTACCAGCCTTTGTTGTAAACTCTCGTTTGGGATGGGGGAGACAGGGAAATTCTTACTCCTCAGGAGAGCTGGCTAAGAGAATTGGCACACACGAAGAATGATGGAGTACAGAAAAAAAGCCGCTGCCTGGGGATAACCTTAACCATTCCCGGGGGAATATGGTTGGAAAAAGATGGCAAAGCCTGGAGATGTTGGCATCGCTTTCCTTCATAACCGCTGTGACATCTAACTCCTGGGCTCTGGAGCCTTTCGAAGCTTTTGAGTTCCTGGCAAAGCCTATGCCGGACAGTCTTTCTAGAGAAATCTGGTGAGCCGTCTGCTGTTGTAGCCAAGCAGGGCTGCTACTGAGTGATGTAAGCGGTTGCTTTTTTTCAAGAGCAAAAGCAACTTGATGTATCCTAGCAAACCAAGTCAAAGGAGGAGAGCACTGCAGTTTGAATGCAGTTGCTTGTGTACCACCATCCCTTTCAGACGGTGCTCACGTAGTTCAGGCACATTATGAAGTTTAGGATAATCTTGCAACTCTGCTCTTCTTGCCCCCACCTCAGGCAAGGATTCCAACCAAGGAATACCTGGTTCAGGAAAGAACCAAATCTAGGGCTTTGAACATGTTAGGTCCACATTCTACCATATAAATTTCACCCATAACCCCCAGATCCCTATACCTTTGATACCTTTCCAGCTGCTGGTATCTGCGAACTTAAGGTATTGCAGCTCGTAAGGACATACCAGTGTCTCCTAACTGCAGCACCCCTGACATCTGAGGTGAACAGTCTCTGTCTGTGGTTGGGACTGAGTGATGGTGGAGTTTTCAGTCTGGTGTGGTATCTTTAGCCGCCTTGCTGTTGTCCACCTGCTACATACCAGTAGTTTCTTCGGATATTGACAACCAGAATGTCCCTAGACATTGACAAATGCCTTGGGGTATGGCGATGAGACACTCTGTTGTGGATGTTGATAACCAGTCACTCCGTGGCTGTGTTGTTACAGATCTGATAAATAATCCCCTCATGGCACAAGTTGCTCTTGGTCTTTGCCTTGAGGCAACATTTGATTTTTCTTAAGGAAATCTAGGAAGAAACATTTTAAAATGCCACAAAAGAATTAGTGTCAACTAATTTTTAAAGTAATAGGAAGAATTTTTAACAGCCCTGGTGTTTAAATTAGGCCTGTTCCTTGATCCCAGGAAGCAAAACCCCCAGTACAATAAACTACTGTTAGGATCATTGGGGTGTTTGGTGTTTGGTTGGGATTGTATTTTAATCCACACCTTGAAATTGATTCAGGTTACATTTTTAGCTCGGCAAATCCGTAAATCTCTGGCTATCTCAATTTTACTAGATCTCAAGTAAATGTAGAGATTTGAGCCTCTATTCTCTTTCCTAAATTCTTAGGAGGTCAACAGTAGCAGGCAATGGCCAACTCTGGACTATGCTAGGGAAAGAAATCTCAAGCTGGGCCTCAGCTGTGAAGCTCATATACATATTCTCTGTGCTCTTAAGGCAGGAGTTGTGTAAGTCTGGGCCATTTCCAGCCCCTAATGGTTTACCATGACTTTGGAGAATATTAAAATCAGTGGGTAGAGAAGGATCTCAGCTTTCTTTTCTTCCAGGGTTGAAAATAATATCGTGATGGGCCCTATTTGGGTTGAAAGCCTCCCCCCCCCCCCCCCCCATTCCCCATAACCACAGTCTCTTGAGGAGCAGGAGAAATGACAGGCTACATTGTAGCTTAGTTCAACTGCTTAAAACTCTAACTCATTTTTAAAGAATATTTCTGTCAGTCTCAGAGAAAACGATGGAATAGAAGTCAACAAGCCAGTACTTACTTGATAGTTTTTATATAGAGAGATCTACATGGGCATGGCAGCACTGAGCTCCAGGGAAAGGGATTTATCTAGTCAAGGATGTCTGCCTGACTTTCAGAAGAAAGACGCTACAGCCAACGCTTTCAAAGGATACACCGCCATGAGAAAATGGTAAATCCGTTCTCTCAGGAACCCAGAGGGGACCTCCTTACAATGCCCTTCAGCATTGCTCTGAAAACTTAGATTACTAGAGTGCATAGGCCACCGGTTCCGCCCCAGGCTGAGGAGTGGTTCAGCAGGCCTGTGTTCACATGCTCCCTCAGCTGGTGTCTCAGAAAACCACAGCTTGGTCCCTTCGGCTCTGCCTCTGCGTGCCTAGTGTCACATGTCATGATAGATGCACACACGTGCTGAACTAGGAACACGGTTCCCAGGCTTGCACTCTTTCCACTTTCATGGAAGAGTTCTGCTTTGTGTAACTATTACGTCTCAGGTAAGCTATGGAAGGGTCTTTATTGGCTGTTCACAAGGAATCTTTGTGATGTTGGGTTAACGGAGAGGGGGAGTAATTTCAAATCTCATTGTTGGGATAGCAGAAATCAAGTCTCTTGTGGAGAGCAGAAGTCAACCACAATACAGCTGAAGACAAGATTTGATGTCACATCGCTGATGTCCTCATGTGCTAACTGCATCAATAACGTCTCAGGTCCCTTTCTCCTCCTGTACCGACATGCATACGTAAACATATGCCCATCCATGTCAGTAACAGGATACTGTGATAACAAAGCAAGATGGTGGCCATGGAATTACTTGGAAAATGGCCACATGTTATGGACTCAAAATTATGATTTTAATTATGCATCATAGACAGCAGGTTCTGTGTTTCCTACACATTTAATAAGAGGCCTCTGAATAAACTTGGAATGTTTTGATAAATAGGAATGTACTTTTTCTTTCTATTAACTAAATATTTTTATTTATTTTACATCCCTACCTCAGTTGCCCCCTCCTCCTGTCTCCCCTCCTTGCCCTCCTCTGCCCCCAACCATTTCTCTTCTGTTCTGTTCATGCTTTGTTGACACCAATAGAAATGTATTTTTTAAAAAAGCACCTATCTTCTTGTGTTCACATTAGCTAAGTTGAATATTTATCATAGAAATCTGTTTATCGTCTTACTGGGACTAGTATAGCATAGCTAATGGTTGAAGGGTGTTCCAGCATGCACACCACATCAACCTGTATTTCCTTTGTACATTTCCATGGGTATTTTGCTGCAGGAGTGTTTTTCCTCAACACTGTACTCTTAGAGCCTGGCCTAGAATATGGGTTTGTTAAGGAAAAATGAAGACACATTATATAGCAACTTCCTATCAAATGATCCTCGTCGAGTCTATCCACGTTCTCAGCCACCAGAGGCTCTCCTGTGACACATGGTTCACATTTGAATGCTCAGATTCAGAAACACAGCTGGCTGAAACTGAAGTCCCCTCATTTTTGGATGGCAGACACAAACCACAGATTGCAATAGAGGACACTGAAACAATGCGTCTGACATGCTTGGTGATTAAGACAGCAAACAATTCTTTAGATGTTTTAAAGGCAACATGTACTTTATGGACACCATTTCTCATTATGCAAATCACACAAATTAAGAGTGTTAACATACAGCATAATGAAGGATTAAGCAAAAAAATCCAAATTAAAAAGTAATTGTTTTTGGTTGAAGTTCAATAAAATGATTCATGAAAAAATATTTCCTTAAAATTATGTATGTTTAATGACTGATACAATAAAGTGGCCCCTCTCATATGACACATTGGTTCTGTGACTGGTCGTGTTCCCATGCAATCTTCACTACACAAATAAAATGCTCATCAGGAGGAGGTTGATGCTTTGCAACAACCAGAATTTATTGATTTTAATTGCTTTAAATTAAACTTGATCAAGGAGGGCAAAAAGTTGAGGGTCTTGGGCCCTGGGCAGGCTACAGCATGATGCTACGTCAATTTGGAATGCGATGGCCTTGGATTCTGGAAAACCACACAGGATTGGAACAAGATCAGCGAGATGAGCATGGAATCTGATATTTATTGGCACTAACTTTGTGCCAGACACGTTGTTAGCCATGCTACATGTCTGCTCGTTACTTCCTAGTCTCCCCCACACAGCATTTCACACTTCTTATTTCAGTGATGAAAATCCTGAGGCTCTAAAAATTGTGTGCTTACTGGAACTGGTTGAGTAAAAATGGAAATTATGGTCCTCCTTAGCTGTGGGAACCACATTGCTTTGACTATGAAAGCTTGGGGCAAAGAGAAGTTGAAGACCATAGACATAAAGAATAGGTTTGGTAAATTAAATAGGTCTCTGTGACCCCCTGGATCAAAGTAGAAACGTAACAAAACACATTTGTGGCAAAAAATGAACAGATCACACAGATGCCTCAACAATGGAGGAAAGTTTAACCTACGTAGCCTTATTTAGGAAAATATTTCAAGTGAATTCTGTCATGGTGCTCTTAACTCATTTAGATGGATAGAAGGATTGTAGATATTCTGGGATAAATTCAGAAAAGGAAACTAGCTTGGTGGACAAAATGTGGCAACTTGTGTAATCTATGATCACACAGCTCAAGGTGTGCAGAAGAACAGCAGCGGCATTGGTCACTGCGGAGAGCAGCATCCTTCACTGTGGAGAGCCTGAGGAATGTGGATTGAGCCCCAGTCTGCACCTACTCTGAGTATGCTTCTAAGAAGAGCCCCAGTCAGTCTGAGAGCTGACCTAGGAGACAACTCTGCAGATGCAGCATCTTTTGCTCACTTCAGTTCCCTCTTAAAATAACTTTAAAGGAAATCTTGTTTTATTCATCCATAGCATATCCTGATCAAAATACTCCAGGCAGCCAGCTGTTTCTGCCATTTCTCACATTTGTTGGAAGTCACTTGCTTGCACTTCCTGCTTACTCCATTAATAGTATTTCCTTTTCAGGTCTCTAAGGGAGTTGAAGACTAGATAGTTATAGTTACAGTTTTCCTTGTTTGTGATAGTTAGATTAGAAATTCACTAAAGAAGTGTAAAGTGTGTATATTGATAGATATCAAAAGATAGTTTTGGATGGTAATGCAAGTTATGATAGAAAGTAAATTAGGTAGGTACAAGACGTTGGACTCACCAAGGTAGGGTAGATAAAAGGAGTATTTTCTCTGAATTTGTCAAATGCAAATAGATTAGACATTATTGATGTGCTTATTGCCTGTATGTATTGTATATAGCTATTGTACTTATTGTATATCATTGTTCTTATATTAGTTATAGTCTTTTTTATTTTAGACCAAAAGAGGAAGTATAGTGATATTTATTTGTGTTTTAATAAATAAAGCTTGCCTGAAAATACCATTAAAAATGTGAGAAATGACCAAAACAGCTGGCTGCCTGGACAAAAACCCAAGGTTCTTCTACAACATTGGGGCATCTATCTTCAGCCTGAAGGCCTAGAATATTCTACAGACTTTTCTATGAAGCAGGATTTCTGAAAGACTGTCCTGCCTTGCCTTGATAAGGTTTGACAGTCACTCTCTTTTGTGTCCTGCTTGTCCAGTTAGGACAGCATACCATAGGGTCAAAATACAAAGAAGAGAGTTATAGTCTTATTAATATAAAAGTATACTAATGTATGCGATATAGAGTTATTAATATCATTTGTTGGCCCCAGTTCCTTACAGCATTACTGAAAGTTAAAGTACTTCAATCAAGAAGTATGATTTTGTCCAAGTGAAATGGGAGAGTCTTTCAGGTACCAGGAACTAGCTTACGTTCATGGCAAAAATAAATATGACAAATTTTCACAAACAAAATATGATCAAGCCAAATTCAACAGCACCCAATTAAATAGTATTTGTTTACTAGTTAAGAGCGACTCAACTTAAAAATCAATTCATGTCACATACTACAGTGGTAGAATGAAGACCAAAAACCATATAATCTTCTCACTGAATGTAGAAAAAATACTTGACAAAATTTAGCATTCTGTGATAATGACATTCACATCAGGTATACGAGGACTGCACTTTAACACAATGAAGGGAATGCAAGCCAAGGTCACAACTAACATTTAGTAATAAGCTGAAAGTATTCCATCCAAGACTGGAGCAAAAAAGTAATTTTGACCACTATGGCCTCTTTTGTCAAGCACAGTGTTGGAAGTCTTAGCTACAGAAATCAGACAAGAAAAATTAATACAAACATCTCAAATCAGAAAGTCATCTATTTTCAGGTGATGTGATCTAACGTATTATTCAATCTGTGAGATTACAACTCTAAAGACTGTATATAAACATACAAATATGTCTACATACATGATCACACATGCCCACACAATGAACACACATGTTCACACATACATATATCTGCACACAATTACAAACACATATAAACATGCACACATGAGCACACACAGACTCATACATACAGAACCAGTACATATAGAAAAGTTTCAGTAAATAAAATTAACACATACAAAAGTTTTGCTTCTTTATGTTAGCAATGAGTTGTCTAAAAGATTAATAAAATAATCATTCACAAAAGGATTTAAATGAATAAAATACTTACAAATAAATTTAACGATGGTCAAAGATCTATACATTGAAAAATATAAAATGAGCCGGGTGATGGTGGAGCACACCTTTAATCTCAGAACTCAGGAGGCAGAGGCAGGTGATCTCTGAGTTCAAGGCCAGCCTGGTCTACAGAGTCGAAATAGTGAGTTCCAGGATAGCCAAAGCTACAAAAAGAAACCTTATCTTGAAAAACAAAACAAAAGAAAAAAAACAAAGAATGAAAACAAGAAAAGTAGAAAAATATAAAACAATAATTAAAAGAAATTGAAGAAGACACAAATAAGTGGATTTGAAAACACAAGATTATTAAAATATTCAAACTACTTAATACATTTCTACAGGTCCAATATGACCAAATTGAATTTCCTTAAAGCCATAAAGGTCCAGTACAAAAAGGTTTGATCAAGAAGAATAAAAGTAGATGTACTGAAACTACTTAACTTACAATGTATTAAAAATATGCAATAATCAAAGAACATGGTGCAGGCATGGAGATAGAGGTGCAGAGCAATGGAGAGTGACAGCCCCCATGCTGCCAAAGGGTGAAGACTGCACACACAGAAACAACACTGTTTCAACAAATGGTGCTTGGAACACTGGATACCCACCCACATTCAAAAGAATAAAAGACTCTTGCCTTGGACAAAATACTAAATGTCTAATCAAATGGATTACTGGCACAATGTGAGATGCAGAAGAGTGACACCATTACAAGGAAACTATAGGTTAAAACCAGACAACTGATGGTTGTCTAGAGAATGATTACTTCACCAATTGATTTAGTGTTTGCACTAATGGTCATTGTACTTTGCTCATATTTGCAACCCCATATATCCTTTTGAGGATTTCCCTCTGCCACCTGGGTAATGACTTTCTTATATGAGTTAGAAACATAGACAACAACATTGCAAGTAGAAAAAAAAGTGATTGCAATGAATTAAAAGCTTCTGAAAAAGAGGGAAAAGAGTCTATAAGAGTGAGAGCCTGGTGTGGGAAGTTTTCTGTCTATATGTTGCTTTTGTTGGTTAATTAATAAAGAAGCTGCTTTTGGCCAATGACTTAACAGAACATAGGCAGGCTGGAAAAAGATATATATAGAGAAAGTAGGTGAAGTCAGGGAGAAGCCATGTAGCCACCGCTGGAGACAGATTCACTGAAACCTTGCCTGTAAGCCACAGACACATGGAGATACACAGATTAATAGAAATGGGTTAATTTAAGATAGGAGTTAGCCAGAAATATGCTTAAGTGATTGACCAAGAAGAGAATTAAATAATATCGTTTCTGTATGATTATTTCATGGTCTGGGCAGCTAGGAGCAAACAAGCAGCCTCCAACAAGAGACAGCCTAAACAATGAGAAGACATTATTTATAAACTATGTGTGTGTTAATAAATTAATATTTGTAACATATGAAGACTTCTAAACAACTCAATATCAAGAAAGTAAAAATCAATGAAAACCAAATAAAATATAAGACAAAAAACCAACTCCAAATCTAAACTATAAGCAAAGGATTTAAGTAGTCATTTCTCCAAAAAGACAAACAAATGCCCAATATGTGTATAAGTTCCTGACTTCACCAATCATCAGAAAAATGTAGATAAATGTGACAAGGACACATCACCCTCCCTACCACCTCTGGGATGACCAGAGAAGCAAGGCATGTGTTGGTGATTGCATGGGCACAAAGGAACCCTGTCCAGTGTTGAGAGCAATGTAAGCAGATTAGGGAGAACAGTGTGGAAGGTCTTTAAATATCCAGAACAGGATTACCACATAATCTCATAGTCTCCTTCTGGGTATATAAAAACCCAGGATCCAGAAGGAAATGAAAGCAGTATTCTGAAGGACTAGCCAAGATCACATGCTCATGTAGAAGCATTCACAGTAGCAATGATCTGGAAATGACCAATGTGCCTGTGGATGGATATATAAAGAAAATGAGCTATATTTACAGAAGTGTGTATGTTGAGCTCCAGCGGTGGTCCTGTAAGATTCTATTTCCTAGTGACTTTATCACAGTCTTATTTTGTGCACACACAACCATTGGTGTTCAGAAGATGATGAAATCACTGAATGGCACAGGTCTCAGAACATACACCCTATCATTACGGGAGGTATGATTTTACACACACAAGAGAATACACATGTTCCTGAATTACAGTGGTTTCACTTATCCCTTTTTGACCTTATGAATTTGCATAAACAACATGCACTCGGTATTAATCATTCTTTGAAGCTTGAATTTTGATCTTTCCCTGGCAGTGTGACATATGACAGCACTCTCCCTTGGTGTTTGGCAGCAGCAACAAGCTGCAGCTCACGGGCAGTCTCTCAAGCACATGAATAAACAGCCCATATTCCATAGGTCTTTTCATTGCTGCGCTCTAGCCTTCTGAGGTCCAGGTATATTAGCTGAATGTTTGACTTAGGATACTTTCAATTTATGATGGGTTTATTGGGATACAATCTCATGTTAAACTGAGAAGCAGTTTATTACACACACTGTGTAAAAAGAGGGATGACGGCCATTTGCAGCCTCCTAGATTGGTCAGTATGCCTAGGGAAATAATCAAGGACAAGTACTGTGCTATCTGACTAATGCATGCAATTTGAAAATGTCAAACTGATAAAAGCAGAGAGGAGAATGGTGGTTACTAGGGAGATAAGGATGATGAGGAAATGTTGGGCAAAAAGGACAACATTTCAAATAAACAGGAAGAAAAATTTCCAGAGATCTAATACACGGAATGGTGGCTGTGGTCAGTAGCACTGGGCTGTGCTCTTGGAACCTGCAAAGAGAATATCTCTTAACGTGTTCTTACCACAGAATGAAAGTCATAGTTGTGGTATGTATTGATTATGTTAATAACTTGACCATGGCAATCATGTCAGAATTAACAGATATATCAGAAAAATCACATTGTGTGCTTTAAACATATACAGCTGTCAAAATAGAATTCTGAACATATTCTTAGCATTATTCTTAATATTAGCTAGGAAGAAATTTTGAACTATGTTTGTTGCCACTAAGGCAACAAAAATTATGTTTTCTATAAGGTTATAAACAAAATCTATTGTAATTATTTTTCTCTAAATATTTATTTTAGAAATATTAGTCTAGCTCTTTCCTATCGTGTGTATGTGTTTGTGTGTGTGTGTGTGTGTGTGTGTGTGCGCGTGTGTGTGTAGAGCGGGAGTTGATGTGTGTGGGTGCACTGTGCATGCACATGTAGAAAACAAAGATTGACGTACAGTAAAACATAAAAGATTTACAACTAAAACATATGCCAGGTTCAGATAAATTCACAGAAGAGTTATTCTTGGGTTTTAAAGGTCTACACCCAATACTTCTCATATTATATTTTTTAAGGAAAAAAAAACTAGAAGTGTGCTTCCCAATTCCCTTTATGAAGCCAGTGTAACTCTGATACAAAAGTCAGGTAAAGATACAACAACAAACAAGAATACTACAAGTCAATATCCCTGATAAACACAGATGAGAAAAGTTATCAATAAAATACTTTTTAAGCATAAATTCAAATTTAATGTTTAAAATAAGAAACAAGAAAGGATGGCTCATAATCCCACTCCTTTTCAATATAGGGCTTGAAGCAATAGCTCGAGCCATAAGACAAGAGTAGAAAAATCATAAGAATACACAACTAAAAGAAGTCAGGTTACCCTTATTTGCAGATTATACAATCGTTGTATGTGAGGATTCAAAAGTTCCACCAGAAAACTACTCTAAATGACTGAAACTTTCAACAAAGTGGCAGGGTACAAAATCAACTTACAAACCTCATAGCATTTGTATATACCAACAACAAACATGCTGTACATGAGATCATGGAAACAAAAAGAGCCTAGGCCTAAACAACTGAGAGAATTAAAGGTTTCTCCAAGGAAAAATTAAATCTCTAGAGAAATCAACTGAGCAAGATACTGGATGAAAAGACCTCCTTTGCCCAAAGATTGGTAGGGCTAATGTGAAAGTGACCATCCTACCTAAAGCAATTAATCGTCAGTCAGTACAATCCCATTCAAAATACCCATGGCACTCTCCACAGAAATAGAAAGATGCTATTATCCATATGTAAGGACAATTTACCCTAGATGGTCAAATGATCCCCTTTTCTTTTAAAATATTGTTTTTGAGATAGGGCATCACTGTAACCTTGGTTTACCTGTAACTCTCCATGTAGATCAGGCTGGTTTTGCAGCCTGCCTCTGCCACCAAAGTGCTGGAATTAAAGGCGTGTCTGTGGCACAACATCCAGCTCTCTTTAAAACCACACTCAGCTTTCTTTTAAACAACTTCCTTCTCCATCCCCCTCACCCTCTCTCTCTTCTTCTATTACTATTCTATTATTTTACTACTATTAATATTATTGTGAGTATATGTGTATGCACTTGAGAGTATGTAAGACCCATGTATCTGAGTGTGGGCACATCTGTGCCATGCTATATATGTGAAGGTCAGAGGTCAGCTATCAAGAGTCTTTACTCTTCTCCCACAATAGTTTCCATAAACCAAACTTGGGATCTTCAGGCTTGGGCAGAAGTACCTTTACCCACTGAGCCATCTTGCCAGCCTTCTACTTTATTCTGTGAGGCAAAGTCCATCACTGAACATGGAATTTCTTATCTAGGCTAAATGGGCTGGCTAGGGAGCGCCAACACCAGCCTTTCTCTGCTGGGGTGACAGGTGCATGCTGCCCCGCCCAGCTTTTTACGTGAGCGGTGAACATTTGGTGCATGCCCTCGGGTTCTCGCGATGTGAGCATTCAGCACCTGCACACAGTGCTCACACTTGTGCAGTAGACACATCACCCGCCAAGCCCCTTCCTGTCTTTCACTGCTCAGTACAATATGAATATTTGCCAATGTCGAGATCCGAGTTGTATCTACACGTGTACACATATACTGCAAAATGTCAGTGGCGTTATTGCAATATCTCGGAATTCCCATGCTTTCCAAGTAAACTTTCTCAAACGTTCATACTCTGAACCTTGGCCAGTGGATGCTTTAATGATGGCAGCTGCCTGTGGTTATCCTTGCCCCCTTACTGCTTTCTTATTGCACCAGATGAAGGTGCAGCCTAGGTTTGGGAAGACTGTGTACCTTCCCCAACTGCTGGACTTTACAGGGTAGAAGGAATCCCTCAGCTATTACCCATTATGGTGACCAACTCTGCTGGACACTTAATGGGACTTCCTAGGGATTGAAAGCAAGGTCTGCCTCAGGCTACAGTACACAGCTGGGGTTTAATTTTAGATTTTCTCCTTGATCCCCTCTTCTGGTCCCCACATGCTTTTTTCTTTTGCTATGAAAACCCTCTTTCCATGTTGTAGTAGAAAATGACTAGAAATGAGAAAGGCTTGCCATTGAACTACTACACAAGGCAG
The DNA here is from genome assembly GCA_963919715.1 of Microtus obscurus. Classification (NCBI taxonomy): domain Eukaryota; kingdom Metazoa; phylum Chordata; class Mammalia; order Rodentia; family Cricetidae; genus Microtus; species Microtus obscurus. Next base: position 42,477,480 of record CAWTZC010000297.1, read on the forward strand.
CAACTGACACTGTCTGCAATACTGTTCTAAGGCTAAATTTGGGGTTTAATATGGCTTTTGGAGACAGGGTCTCACAATGTAGTTGAGGCTTGTCTTGAGCCTCCTGCCGCAGACTCTGCAGTGCTAGGTTACTGGCATTGACCGATACCTCCACTCAGTGGCAGTTACTAGTTGGCTTCCCTGTTTCCTGACTGAATGAGTCTGGAGATAAAAGAGTCAACCCCCCTCCCCTTTTATTGTACGTTAGCAGTAAGAATCTCTACGCGCACACTTTAACCTACCACTTCCACGAACAGCCTCCCTGCTCTCGCAGTTCAGAGCACCCATTTTGGGAATGCTTTGTGAAGGGTATTGGATTCCCAGTTGGATATTTATTTCAAAGGCCAAAATGGACAGAAGATATATGCTCAAGGGAACCGCTGACGTCAGAAGATAATGGAGGGGAAATAAATGTCAAGCTAACGGGTTGTCGCTGGATTCCAGGCCATCTTGAGTCAGTATGTGCTGCCTCCAGACGAAGTAAGTTCAGAGAACACTGGAAAGTAGCCTGGTCTCTGTGAGATCTTGGAAATTATCAGAGTATGGTGTATGTGTGTGCGCGTATGTGTGTATGCATACATGTGTGTGTATGTGTGTGTGAACATGTATGCACACACACCCACACAGCGCAATACACATTCCCACACCAACACACATGTGCACATATATGCACATATATGAACATACACACATGTATCCATGAACAGTCATGCTCATATGCACACATATGTATATCCATGCATATACACACATGTACACATATATCCACGCACACCCCCACACCAGTATACACAGAAACAAAAAAGGAGACACGAATGCAGTACCTCAAAGCCTCCATGTATGCCCACATATGTGCACACAGATCTGTGCACACTCATGCACAGGTACATAAAAACTCAAGTCCAAATGGATCAAAGACCTCAATATCAATCTGAACACACTGAACCTGATAGAAGAGAAAGTGGGAAGTACCCTACAACAGATGGGCACAGGCGATCGCTTCCTAGGTATAACCGTAGCAGCACAGTCATTAAGGGCAACAGTGAATAAATGGGACCTACTGAAACTGAGAAGCTTCTGTAAAGCAAAAGACACTGTCACTAAGACAAAAAGGGAACCCACTGACTGGGAGAAGATCTTCACCAACCCCGCAACAGACCAAGGTCTGATCTCCAAAATATATAAAGAACTCAAGAAACAAGACTTTAAAATGCTAATTAACCCAATTAAAAAATGGGGCACTGATCTGAAGAGAGAATTCTCAACAGAAGAAGTCCAAATGGCCAAAAGGCACTTAAGGTCATGCTCAGCCTCCTTAGCGATCAGGGAAATGCAAATCAAAACAACATTGAGATATCACCTTACACCTGTCAGAATGGCTAAAATCAAAAACACCAATGATAGCCTTTGCTGGAGAGGCTGTGGAGAAAGGGGCACCCTCATCCATTGCTGGTGGGAATGCAAACTTGTGCAACCACTTTGGAAAGCAGTGTGGCGGTTTCTCAGGAAAGTTGGGATCAACATACCCATGGACCCAGCAATGCCACTCTTGGGAATATACCCACGAGATGCCCGATCATATGACAAGGACATTTGTTCAACTTTGTTCATTGCAGCGTTATTTGTAATAGCCAGAACCTGGAAACAACCCAGATGCCCTTCAATGGAAGAATGGATGAAGAAAGTATGGAATATATATTCATTAGAATACTACTCAGCGGTAAAAAACAATGACTTCGCGAATTTTGCATGCAAATGGATGGAAATAGAAAACACTATCCTGAGTGAGGTAACCCAGACCCAAAAGGATGAGCATGGGATGTACTCACTTATAATTGGTTTCTAGAGATAAATAAAGGTCAGTGAGTCTTTAATTTGATACCCTAAAGAAACTAATTAAGAAGGTGAACCCAAAGAAAAACATACAGCTATCCTCTGGGTTATGAGAAGTAGACCAGATTGACAGGCAAAAATTTGGGATCTTGGGGGAGTGGTGGGAGGGGGAATAAGGGGAGAAGGGGAGAGAAATGTGAGAAGGGGAGGGTGGGGGGAACTTGGGGCAACGGGATGATTGGGATAAAGGAAGGTTGGTTAGGGGAGCAGAGAAGCACACATCTTAATTAAGGGAGCCATCTTAGGGATGGCAAGAGACTTGGATCTAGAGGGGCTCCCAGGAGCCCAGGGTGATGTCCCCAGTTAGTTCCTGGGGCAGCTGTGGATAGGGAACCTGAAATGACTCTATCCTATAGCCATACTGATGAATATATTGCATATCACCATAGAAACTTCATCTGGCGATGGATGGAGATAGAGACAGAGACCCACACTGGAGCACTGGACTGAGCTCCCAAAGTCCCAATGAGGAGCAGAAGGAGGGAGAATATGAGCAAAGAAGTCAGGACCACAAGGGGTGCGCCCACCCGTGGAGACAGTGGGGCTGAGTCTTTGGGAGCTCACCAAGGCCAGCTGGACTCTGACTGAAAAAGCATGGGATAAAACCGGACTCTCTGAATTTGGCGGACAATGAGGGCTGCTGAGAAGCCAAGGACCATGGCACCGGGTTTTGATCCTACTTCATGTTCTGGCTTTGTGGGAGCCTATCCAGTTTGGACGTTCACCTTCCTAGACCAGGATCGAGGTGGGAGGACTTTGGACTTTCCACAGGGAACCCTGACTGCTCTTCAGGCTGGAGAGGGAGGGGGAGGAGTGGGGGGGAGGGGAGGAGGGGAGGGAGGAGTGGGAGGGAAATGGGAGGCGGGGAGGAGGCAGAAATTTTTTTTTTCCAATAAAAAAATAAAAAAAAAAAAAAAAAAAAGAACAAGATCCAAAAAAAAAAAAAAAAAAAGAAGAAAGAAATGAGCACCTACATGCCTAGCCCAGGCCCACTGAAGCAGAATGTGCATTTTAAGATGCCAAGGCAATTTCCCGGCACTTTTAAATTAGCGAGGCAGTTTAGACCAGCTCACTGGGCTGCAAGGCTCTGTAGTAACTCGTTAAAAATTCTGAATTTACAAATTCTGAAGGCTCAACCCAGAGATAGTCAATTAGAACCACGGGGGACAGCAGGGTGGAACCCAGCTTCTCTGGGTTTTGACCAGGTCTCCGGTGACTCTTATACCACAGAGGTGAGAAAGCCATGTTAGCGGCCACTCTTTCCTCTAGCATGTCTGAGGACGAGCATGGACCATATACGGCAATGCAAAGAGCCGGGACACAGGCAGGTTAACCTGCTTGCCGTCACGATGACTAAGGAGCCTTAACTAGTGTCTTAAGGGCTAATAAGCTTTTAATCCCAGATTTGAAATAATAACAGCTATAACAATTAAGGAAACAGGTAACAAAACGCTGGCTAATGATAATTCCTCAGTTTTGAAGGAGGCAGAGAGTGGTACAATCTAAGCCTGAGGAATGTCTCTACCTTTAATCTCTTACTCTAACGCTCCCCGCCCTGATTTTTCAGAGCATCTGCAACAAATCCATTATTCCATTAGTTAGTTCCGTGTGTTGCCTAACGAGTTTCTGAAACCAACACCCTCCACCTGACATCCTGTGGGAGTGTCCTATATCAATCTGTTGATTTCATTGGTTAAAATAAAGAAACTGCCTGAGCCCATTGATAGGCCAACCCTTAGGTGGGTGGAGTAGACAGAAGAGGATTCTGGGAGAAGGAAGCTGAGTCAGAAGGAGTCACCATGATGCCCGCACTCCAGACAGACACAGGCTAGAATCTCCCCGGTAAGCACACCTTGGGGTGCTACACAGATTATCAGAAATGGGTTAGGTCGATATGTAAGAGCTAGCCAATAATGGGCCAGGCAGTGATTAAATGAATATAGTTTCCGTGTAATTATTTCGGGGCATAAGCTAAGCCATGCGGGCAGCCGGGTGCGGGGGAACACAGCCGGCCGCTCCTATTTCAACAGATTGGCGCCCGGACGTGATGGGCTGAATTTACTTAAAAACCTGAGAGAGCTTAATTCTAAACAGAGAAAAAACAGAGTTTAACACGGAGTTTTGTTCTTTGTTGGTGGCGTGCCGTAGAGAGATTTCCTGGTTCGGCAATAGCAGCAGAAAAAAAGCTGCGTCATTTTAAAGTGCGGCTTTCTGGGCTGTGCCGCCATTGCAATCTCTGTCTGGCTCCTGTGAGAGACAGAGCTTTTGTATGGAGCATTTGGAATAAACTGCTTTGGCTTGCTTGATGTCAATTTGGACTGCTGTGTGCCTGGAACTCTATGCAGCTCGGGCTCACCAAATGGCTCTGGGCAGGAGCGGCTCAGCTCTGCCATACTGCAGTCTCAGGCAGGAACTACCATAATTACCTTAATGACAGCGCACTTAAGGTTTCTACTGGGCAGAATGCAGGCAGTACCGTATTACCCCTACATGGTGCAACTCAAGTTTTTAAGAACTGCTTAACATTTTAAGAAATGCTCCTGGATAAAAAAAAAAATTACAGATTCACAATAAAACAGATTCAGACAGACCACTAAATGAGTCACAATGTTGGATAAATGTACATGTGCTTGAGAGAGAAAAATATATATAGAGAGAATAAAGTTAATGCCTTTAAAATTAAAAAGGTAAAGTCTTTAAAGAGACAGAGTACAGATAGTTAAGAGAGTAAAAGAAATAAAGAAAAGTAAGCCACGTAAAAATGGAAAATTCACAGAGAGTCTGGATTATGTACATTGTGTTTTCTTTAAAATTTTTGACTGTAAAGGAGCTAACTACAAAGAGTCATTTCATTATATGGGCTGCCAAGTGGAACCAGAATGGATATAAGGGTATTACGATTTCAAAATTTGGGTCTAAGGATATGATGCTTCGGAAAGGGTCTTCTTTTGTTTTCACAGAGGACCAGACCCTGTGGATTGCGTCTATTCCGATATGGTATGATAGACCACGTCCTCCTGAAAGGTTGCTGTGAACACCCTCAAAAAATTACTTCACTCAACTGCCAACTGAGATGACCCTGGCAACACAGGTTATACCATAAAAGACCTAATTAACGACGCCCCCATTCAGCAGGAAGCAGTTTGGAGAGAAAAACTGCGCCCATGTTCCCAAAACATTGTTTATAACTGTTCTTTTACATTTAAAGGGGGATAGGATATAGATATGAATAATTTGCATTGGTGTGGATTTTAAGGTCAAGCTTGTTATATGTATATGTATTTCTGATACTGATTAAGATATTGTGATGTGTAGTTCATTTTTAAAATGTAATGTATAATTAGGAAATATAGGTTGTTGTTGAATAATCGTAAATAATAGTCAAGCTTGTAGTCATGTTAGATTTTCTAGATATATAGAGATATATTTCAGTTAGATAGACATTCTTCATATCTCTCAAAGATTGCAGAATATGGCATTTAAAATATTTTAATAACTTAGGGTTTTTCATGACAATGAGACACGTCTGCTCCTGGCAACACCAATCTACTTCAAGAGGAAGATGGGCATTGAAGAGGATCCTTATTGAGTTTGATAGCCATTTGGGCAAGAGACTGCTCTTGCCTGGACTGATGCATAAACTGGACACAAAGAACCCCGCAGAGAGAGGACTGCTGAACTTGGCTAAAGGTGAGATGGTCTTTCGGGGTTCCTGATTCATAAAAGAGTCTACGAGACATTCTGCAGGACACAGCAGAAAGTGACTGAACTGTCTTTGAAATTTCCTGCTTCATAAAAATGTCTGCTGGATACTGTGGGCCTGAAGGCCGAAGATAGATGCCCCAACGGTACAGAGGAACTTTGGGTGACTGTCCAGGCAGCGAGATGTCTCTGTCATTACTAGAGTTTTCTTATTTCTTGTTTAGTATTATATCCTTCTGGAGTCTTTGATGGAGTTGAAGAATGGATACATAGTTGTAGTTTTCCTTAGATATGATAAAAGATAAAATAGATATAAATATTGTAACTGTAATTCTTACTTGATAACTGTTTTGCTATATGTAATTTTACTATGTTAAAATGAAAGCCTTCCTTTTTGTTTAAACAGAAAAAGGGGAAGTGATGTGGGAGTGTCCTATATCAATCTGTTGATTTCATTGGTTAAAATAAAGAAACTGCCTGAGCCCATTGATAGGCCAACCCTTAGGTGGGTGGAGTAGACAGAAGAGGATTCTGGGAGAAGGAAGCTGAGTCAGAAGGAGTCACCATGATGCCCGCACTCCAGACAGACACAGGCTAGAATCTCCCCGGTAAGCACACCTTGGGGTGCTACACAGATTATCAGAAATGGGTTAGGTCGATATGTAAGAGCTAGCCAATAATGGGCCAGGCAGTGATTAAATGAATATAGTTTCCGTGTAATTATTTCGGGGCATAAGCTAAGCCATGCGGGCAGCCGGGTGCGGGGGAACACAGCCGGCCGCTCCTATTTCAACAACATCCAGGGTAAAGGGGTGAGAATTGTTCGTCTCTCCTGCCTTCATTCATTCTACTGGTTGTTGAACATTTACAAGAGAAGCAGATGTTACTGTATACAAATAATCTAGAGGTGAAAAGGTGGTTCTCTCCTCCTTCCCCAGGAGCCTCTTGGTAAAATAACATAGTAAATAGATCTGTATCTCCCGTGCTGCAGGCATGCTATAGTCATTTGTTAGAAACACTGGCTAACACAGCTGAAAGATGGATTCAAGGAACAGAAAAGCAACGAAAAAAGCCGGTGAGCAGTTACCGTTAATGTAAGCATGAGGCTGGACAGGGCCGAGATGCAGAAGAGGCACGTCGGAAACAGCGGTTTCTAACAGACCGCAGCCCTGTCGTCTGCTCCGGCAATGACACCAGTGATTCAGAATAACTAAAGAAACAAATAACGGAAAGAACCTCCAGCTCCGCATTTTGATAAAAATCATCCTTTTAAAACTATACAGCTCGTGCCTGATGCTTCCCAGCATGCCCTTCCTATTATCGCCAGCATTCCGTGACTATATTGTTTATGCCAGTATTATGCTTAATTAAGAACCATGGCAATCTCAATGAGAGTCTGAAAGCCAGATGTGGCCCATATTGTCCAAAAAATGCAGCTATCCTGGCAAGCTACGGATAAACCTTTCAGAAGAGAGAGAAACTTCCCAGATACTTTCACCCTCAAGACGCAAACCTAAAAGGCTATTTTCCAAGGTTAGACGAGAGAGGGTGATCCTGAATGCTAGCAGTCTCCAGCATTTTCAACCCCAACACTGGGGCAGCCACCTCACCCCGGCACTGCATGCCTTTCTACTGTTGAGCAAGGGTGCCTGTAGGCCTTTCCCCCTCAAATGAGCAATCCTTAGGAAACTGAACCCCCTATGAGAATGATTCTCCCCAAGAAACTCTCTCTGACCTTCCGAGCCTTAGTGAGCTTCTCTCCCACTTCCTGTATGCCTTTCAAATTCTTTGCATCCTTTAATCATGGCACTCATCCCCTCCCCCCCACCCCCAGAATTCTAGTTATGGCCATATGACCCTTTGCTCTACCAATAAAAGCCAGAAGGGTGTTTGAATACCATATGGCTGTCCATCCCCTTAGCTGTTTGTTCAGTCTGTTGGGTACTAATTTTAGGCATTAAAGGGCCTGAGTTGGAAAAGCAACTAAACTCTCTGTTGTTAAGGAATTAAAGAAATGAAGGAAGTGGCTTGCTCAGCACAGCAGCAGGTGAACATCTTGGCCAGGGCTGGACATTCGGGAAAAGAAGGCAATGAGGTGGAAAGAAAAGGGGTTTGGAAGTGACTATTATTGTAAAATCTGAAAAAATGGAATGCAAGGGGAAGCCAGCTAGGTGGTTCATCTATGGAGTATAGCTGTAGGCCAGATGAGGAGAGGGGACACGACAAGGTTGGAGAGGAGGCCTTGCGGGAAGTATGAGGCTTTGCCTCATAGACAATATGGGGGAAAGTTGGCTCCATGGGTTTATTTTATTATGTAGAGAGCACAAGGAGGAATAGTATTTAGAAGGCATTGGCTGATGTGTGAGAAAAGATGATCGGAATCAATGTTGGGCAGTGGGGATGTCAGAAAGTGTAGGATATGAGGACGAAGTAGGCCCTGGATGTAAGACCTCTAGGCTCTGACCACAGGTCAGTGGGGAGGATGCTGCTGGTACCATAAACAGAGACAGAGCATATAAGGAACACGCTGGGCAGTAGATGACATAGTCAGTGTTTGATTTTGAATATACTAACTGTGAGAGGCCTGGGAAATATCAACTCCCACTGGACAGGTTTATTAGCCTGTAGTAAATCAAGTGATGGAGGGTCTCCTTAGTAGGTTTTTTTTTCTTTTTTGCTACTGCAGAAAAGAAGATAAATTCCCAGTCTTCGGATGGAGGAAGATTCGTGTCTATGCCCTCATTTTCTTTTTATTAATTTATTCATTTTAAGTTTTTTGAGACAAGGTTTCTTTGTAGCTTTGGAGCCTATCCTGGAACTAGCTCTTGTAGACCAGGCTGGCTTCGAACTCACAGAGATCCACCAGCCTCTGCCTCCTGAGTGCTGGGATTAAAGGCGTGCGCCACCACCGCCCAGTTTATACCTTCATTTTCTGACCTAAGGCAGCATGCCATTAGAGTTCTATCTTCTGTACACCTTAGTTCCCGTATTTTCTAACCCCAAATGCCACATGTGATTGCCATGGCATCTAATGCCTGGGTTAGGCCTCATGTTGAACAATGACAGCCTAAGTTGATAGTTACAATGGTGACAATGACAAGCTGGGTCAAGGAGTATCGGAGACTTCATTGGCAAGCAAAGCCAGGGTGTCCATTGTGTTGGGGACCCTATCAAGAAGGACATAGAGGGACTGGGTGGTTGGCTCAGTGGATAAGAACAATGCTTGTATGAGAACAAAGATTTGAAATTCTGTCTTCAGCACCTACGTAAAAGTCAGACGTGGCTTGTGTGCCCTAGTACTGTGGCTGAGACAGGAACTGCCTGGCTAGACAACTGAACAGAAATGGTGAGTTCCAGGTTCAGAAAAAAATAGACAACAGACTCTATATCTAGGTAATAAGAATGGTCAAGCAGGTTAGCCGACATCCTCCTCTGGTCTATACAGGTAGAAAATGCTCTCTCTCACACAAGTGTTCACATGTGCAGCACACACACACACACACACACACACACTTTTTTCTCATGCTTTTAGCTTATTTACATGTAGTACAAAGGCCCAAATTCCCAAGTTGACCAATAGGCCCATTAAAAAATGAATAATCTCTTTTGATACATGTGGTTCACGGTGGTAAATTTTTCCACTTTATCCATGTTTAGATGTGCAGTTCAATGGTACTCTGTGTTTATACCACTGCACTGCTGTAACCGCCACTAATTCCCAAACTCGACCCCACAATCATTGCTCTTCCTCGAAACTGGCCACTCCAAGTCCTTCACAGAGGAGGACTCTTACATGAGTTCTACTTTCGGTAGCAGGCTTATTTCACTTACCATTGCAGCCAGAATCATGCCTAATATCCTTCCTGTGTAAGACTGAATGCTATTCCATGATATGAACATACAATATTTTGTTTCATTTACCCATTAACGCACCAATAGATACCAGGGTTTAATCCACATTTTGTTTATTGAGAATGAAGCTCCTGCACATGGGTGCATTATATGGAGGTTTTCTGTATGAGTATAATAACTATTTGCTGACTCGTTATTCCATCCACTCATTTTCTCCCTTGGCAGTATGTCCCAAACACTTACTTAGGCTCGCACTGAAGGGCATATAGCTAAGGAATAAGGAAAAGAACTGGAACTCAGCAGCTGACAGGTAGTCCAATTATCCAGAACATTAATTTACCGACAGGTAGGAAATCTGAAGGGGAAATTTTAGGACCTTACAGTCTAGTGATCCAGTCAACAAGAAATTCATGAAGACTGTTGTACACACAGCATGAAATTTGTGCACTAATCTCATGTTCCACTCAGGAAAATCAGTGTTATAAAACATAGGAAAATCTTGCGTCAAGAAGATGGCCCATCGGGGAGAGGTGGTTGCCACGACAGCCTGATGATATACCTGGAGCTCCACAGAGGTGGAAGGAGAGTAGCAGCTTCACAGAGACTTCTGACTCTCACTGTGGTTTGCATACCCATACTCCAACCCTCCCCCCACTGATAAAAATAATTAATAAAAACCAATAAAATAATAATTTGTGAAGGAATACTAAAATCTTTCATATGATAGTTAAAAAACATAAAGAGAACTCGGTGGCATGGTCTGTGCACTTTTCAAAAGTCAAACCTTAGGAAAATAATTTACACTTGGGGACTTGACTGATGTTTAAATAAGTTCAAGGCCTGACACCAAAATCTTCTTTGATCAACTGCTAATAGATTGATAAGTTATGACAAGGGAAGTCCAAGGTTAATGGTAGCCAGACAGCAACGGAGATGGGTAGATTTGATTGACAACATGCAGAGTGCTATTAAATTTAGGGAGAAAGGTTTTTTTAAAAAAATTTTTTTAAATGATAAGTAAATCCACATAAGAGTCTTTTACCAAGTGTACACAGTTCCCTGTAGACTAAAGATGCAAAGAGACTGGCACATGCTCTGAGCAAGAGGCTGAGGAGAAGGAAGGGGGTAGCCACCACTCTGAGTAGGGAGGAGAGATGAGGAGATGAGGGAGGAGAGATTTAAAGGAGCATGATGGGAGATACTCGCGGCCTTGAAGCATCCCAGAGCCTCTTTCTTCAGATGGCAAGAACCCTGCCATTAGTTTCAAAGTAGGGAAGCCAGAGAAATAAGCTCCCGAGAATCAAATCAAGATTACAAAATGGAGCTGGGCAGGCAGCTCAAATGAAAGCCTCACAAAGCCTAGGGTTATAGCCACCATTCCTGAAATGTGCTTTGAGGAACACAGCGGGGAGCGGGGAGGCAGTGTTCCCACTTTTAGGGTGTTGGAGACTGAGGGCTGATCAATATTCAGGAACGACCCACGGATGTCAATCCAGGCCAAAAGCGAATGTGAACATCTGCGTTTCACAATCTGACCTCAGGACACTGGAACTTTCGGATTTCCATAATACGACTGTAAAAAAAATTATGTCCCTCTAGCCTTATTTGCTTTCTTTAATGGATAATGCTTCTGGCTTGGATCTTCATGTGGAAAAAAAGGATCCTTTGTCTCATAAAATGTTACAGATGCTGCTATGGTAACACACTTTAATTTTATTCCTATCTCAGAAGATAAACATGAAAAACTGCAACTGGCAGCTTAATCTGATATTTAGCATTTGCTTCAGGTCCACGGAGCACTTGGGGTTTTATTTTTGAGGAACACTGGCACTTTTATTAACCTGCTGTACTCAATTAAGCAGCGCCTTAAAGCCCTGTCTAGAAGGTATTATTCTGCCAATTTGAAAATACCATGTGGCCAAGTTTGAAAACCCACAAGGGAGGGGAAGCATGTTCCTTCTATGACAGAATTCTTAGGTGGCCAGAGTGAGTCTGCATTATGGGAGTTTTCATTTGAGCTAAAAACACAATTAGGCATCTACAGAAACAGTATCAATTTGGTTTAAAAGGAAACATACCCACTGACACACAGTTTCTAACATTTCTTTCTCACCCCCCCCCCTCGTGTGTGTGTCTTTCTCTCTGTCTCTATCTCTGTCTCTCTCTCTTTGTCTCTCTCTGTCTCTTTGTCTCTCTCTCTCTGTTTCTCTCTGTCTCTCTCTCTCTCTTTGTTTCTCTCTCTCATTAGTAAAGCCTGCAGTTCATGGCACTTGTTAATCTAAAGCGAGTTGTTTTGCAATTAGTTAATAACCAAGGTTATTGCATCTGCAGAGGTAATTTGAAACCTAAGTTCCTGTTGAATAATAGCAATATCCGGCCCTCCAGAACATCATGGCTTACACACTAGCCACTGTCATAAACAAGGAGGAAAGCTCAAGTAGAAGGGAAGACAGGAAATACAGTGAAGGCCACAGTTTTTGGATTTAAATCCACGTGCCTTCCTTTGCAGCTGCAAGAGAACGCGGTCCCTGCTACTTGATCTCAGAGTTCTTTCTAGCGTCCTCTCTGCCACCGCCTTCATGTCACAGTTCTTAGCCTTGTCCCTTCCACATTAGAGCATCAAGGCAGCTGAGGAGTTAACGGAGGCTGAGGTCAACACAACTGAGTTTCAATAACAAACGAGTGGGGTCAAGTCTGATTCTGATTTACTATACATCGCGGTAACCCATTCCAGAACATTTTCTGCCAGCATTTCGGAACAAGGATCCTGGGTCATTCATTAAGTGATTAGGAATCTACTTCCTAATTAATTTTAGTCATTCTAGGTCTCTATAGAATAATAATAAAACATCATGATTGTCGATTGACACACTGGTATTCAGAGATACCCATGACGGACATAATACGAGCACAACAGCACTCTTCAAGCCCCACAACATGATCAAGTAGCTAGTAATTAAACAGAAATGCCTACCTAAGTTGTTCTCGAAGCAAACTTTGTAATATTTTCCCTTCATAAAAGTCCCCAAGTATTTACAGTCTGTAGATGAGCTCACATTCTTGACCGCAGAAAGATTAAACGAGAAAGGAACGAGAATGACAGAGAGGCTGTTCACACTAACACTACTTGTATTGAGAAGATTCGAAAGCATTGTCTTGATTCTCATTGGTCACTCGGGGCACTGGAACAATATTTGTCCAGTTGCTATGCAGACAGAGCTGGCTGCCAAATCCCTCCACTAATAAGCCTGAACCTGGCATTTGCAGATAAGGACCCACTATTGTTTGTGTTGCTGTGCTGGCTGATAAGGCAATTGCCAGAGCAGGTACCCAAGAGATCTTTATGACAGCTGCGGAATGGCTGCCGATATTTCCCTACTGCCCCCTGAATTTAAATCATGGTTGCAAAAGGAAAAATGGGGCATGATTTCTACTATATCATTATTTTAATTAGACTCTCCTCTTCAAGAATGTAAGTCTATAGAGATCATATTTAAGTGTTTTCTTTATATAGACTATGATTCTAAATCCCATTCTGTGATTCAATTAAAATACTCCAAATAGCCAAACAAATGGAGGTTTGCTTTAAGACAGCTCATGCAAATTTGAAAAGGAAGTAGCTTGGGTCCAACAGGTAGACATACACACAGGCCACCGCTAAGCTCTGTGTGAACCCACATAATGTCCACATGTGTAGGCAAGCTAGAACGCTACAGGAATAATGTAAAGCATATGCCAATTTAGGCAGTGTTTTATAAAAAAATTCAAAGGCAGATGTTTTCCCTTTTGTATTTAGAGAAACACTCGCATTTTTCCAATGTGTACTTTACGTGGATGTGTTTTTCTGGCTTGTGTGAATGGAGTGTAGTTTGGATTCGGAGCTTGATCTGACACTCTGGACATGAAAAGAAGCACATCCAATGTATCTTTAGTTACATTTTAGGGGCTGCACAATGGTTCAGTGGGAAAATGCTTCCTGACAAGTCTTGACCATCCAACTTTGGTCCTTCGGGTCCACATGATGGAAGGAGAGAACTGACTCCTGGAAGAATATCTTTGGCTTTCACATGGGTGCCATGACATGCATGCAACCACACCCATGATAAATAAATAAAATATAGTTTAAAAATTAAAAGAAATAATTCATTCTCCATAATAAACAGTGTCTACCAGTACAAAAAATGTCAGGAACTACTTAACAAGTAGAATGTTTTTAGTGGTCATTCATTGCATTTTAAGATGATTAACTACGACTCAAACTTTCTCTGTACCCCAGATTTTCTTTGTCACTAGGTAGTTAATGTTCTGGTCTATATTTGGTTATTGGATAATACTAGAAATCAAAACAAATGAAACAACACATTCACAAAAATAGAGTCATAGAACTTCTCATGCAACCAGTGGCTTTTGCTTGAGTATCCCCCACTTCCCTTTTAAATGGTCTTAGAGAATTGAAGCAAATCTGAATGAATGACTCAACAGGTTAAGTTTCTGCTGATTGAACATCACTCCATTTCTTCAACTTAGTCATGAGACTTAACTCTTTCTAATACAGAGCCAGCGATCACTCACTGGCCAAGATAGGGACTCTACACTCACCACTACAGAGAGTGCTGCAGAATGAGACCACACTTTTTCTATGTTGCTTCCTCAATAAAGAAAAGGATGTTTTTATGAGTCTTGAAGGTTCAGCTATGTGCATATCCTTAGCCACACTGTATTTGTTCATCTCTGTTGAGTGTGGACAACCTATGTTACCTATACCCCACATCGTGTGTCCTCAGAAACATAAATTATTCTAGTTTCCTCTCTGTTGTTGTAATAAACATCATGAACAGAAGAAACTAAAGAAAAGGAAGGTTTATTTAGCTTGTATTTATCCAGGTCACAATCCATTGAGGGAAATTAGGGTAGGAGCTCAGGTGGAAACAGAAACAGAAGCCACAGAGGAAAAAGCTTACTGATGTGTTCTCTGGCGTATGCTCACTAAATTTTCTTATACAATCCAGAACCCCCAGACCATGGATGACACTGCTCACAGTGGGTTGGGCATTCTCACACCAAATAGCAATCAAAATGTCACTGGCCAATCTGATAGAGACAGTTCCTAGCTGAAGATGCCTCTTCACACATGAATTGTGACAAAATATAGCCAGGCATGGAACTAATGTTTAACAACTATACTCAGTTTTTTTTTTCTTAGCTCTACAAGAAAAGAACGGGACTGATAATTTCCATATCACTCTGTGAAGAAACACACCAATGACTAATAGGCTTGTTAAATAGAATATTGCTTCTATCTTCATGGACTCTGTTTCCTGGGCCTAAATACTTAAGATTGAGATTTGTAGATAAATGTCTATGGAAAAGAAGAAGAGTTTTTATTCTTTATAACAATGTTCAAATCTAGAAGTGAATAAGCTGAATTTGATACCTTTAAAAATGTATTCCCTTTTAGGGACTAGACTGGAGCCATCCCAGAAAAAAATTTTTGTTGGACGATGGCCAACACGATTAGCTGAATGGTATAAGACTCTTGTCTTCCTCCTGCACTTTCTGACCCAGTTCACACTCTAGCAGTTCGGACACCCACTTTCTGTCCTGAGTTTGGTCTCAGGTTGAAAGTTCTATGCAAGTTTTGAGGAAGGGAAATAAAACATTTATGTGGCACGAAACACTTTCATCCTACAAAAGACAGGGGTATTAGTTGGCTGGATTCAGAGGACAAGGTTTTCTCAAGGCTATAAAATTTCATGGTGCATTTTAAAAATACAGAAAAGAAAGCTTTTTGATTATGATAGCTTTTCCTTTTGATTGAAACCAGACATTCTTCTGCAAACCTTCCTTTATATTTTTGGATATTTTAGGGAAGCCACCAGCTCAAATCCATTGCTCACTCACAAAGCAGAAATGTTGGGAACGTCAGGATCTGGCTTCTAGGACGTGTCTTTCCCAAGTGTGTAGGGAGTGGAGCTCAGATGGTAGAGGATGCTCTGCTGTCATTATAGCACTTGGGGAGTGGAGATGAAGAAGAGCATTCAGTCAGTGTCACCTCCTGCAGTGCAACTGTGAGGTCAGCCTAGAGTACATGAGATGCTGTGTTTAACAGATTGAAAATAAATTGTAAGCTGTGATGAAGTGAAGATGGACTGTCCTGACTGAAGCCCCAGGGTGCTGTGCTTGTCCTGGTCCTGTGACCATGGTGTGCGTTCTTATCCTAAACTTTCTCATGCTTCAGACACTCTGGACAACTTTCTTTCTTTCTTTCTTTCTTTCTTTCTTTCTTTCTTTCTTTCTTTCTTTCTTTCTTTCTTTCTTCCTTCCTTCCTTCCTTCCTTCCTTCCTTCCTTCCTTCCTTCCTTCCTTCTTTCTTTCTTTCTTTCTTTCTTTCTTTCTTTCTGTTTTATTTTTGGTTTATTTTGAGACAGGATTTCTTGTGTCACAGCCCTGGCTGTCAGAGAAATCACTCTGTAGACCAGTCTGTCCTCAAACCCACAGAGATCTGCCTGCCTCTGCCTCCTGAGTGCTGGGATTAAAGGTGTGCGCCACCACTGCCTGGCTCTGGGCAACTTTTCCTGAAGGAACAGTCCATGTTCTCCCACTTGTGTGCTTTCCTGGCCCTGTCTCCTGACTCATCTGTTGGCCTCTTCCAGGTCTCAGTCAAGGATGGCTCATAGTGTCAGCCCCCCCCCCCCCCCAGTGGAATCACTTATGCAGGCAGGGCAGGAATAGCTTCTGTGTGTTCCCCGCCTTACTCTCAGCTCTACATATCTGGTTGACTCACAGTAAACACTCGGGGGATATTTGTGGAAAGACCATAGGTAGGAATAGTTGCTGATGATTGTGGTATTCATCAGAAAACAAAAAACCAAAAACCAAAATCCCAAAAATAAAGAACTGGTGTCCTCAAGGGCAAAGGAGTAACGAGTTCAGGGAAACAGACAGGCTTTTAAAGGGAACAAAATGGTGAGACTGAATCAACTCGTGATCAAACTGAAGATCTAGAATTCAAGCTGAAATGAAGTTCTTCTCAAACCACGAAGATATGAACTAAAGATTGATAAGTACATACATGTCCTTAGATCCTGAAGAATTTAATGTCGTCTATATGTATTACATATTTCTATCTAGTCTGATGTTGTTTATATTTATTTGCATTCTAAGGCTCATTCCCCAAGCTGTTAATTCTTTGATGGAATTTTGTCACTAGTCCCAGTCAAGAAATTTTAAATTAATCTAGCTATTGAAATGTATTTTGGTGTTTTGCCTGCATGTCTGTCTGTGCACTATGAGTGTGTCTGGTGACAAAGAAGGAAACAAGAGAGTATTAGATCTTACATTGCCTCAGACAACAAATTTTTTAGAATATTTTTGCTTACTTATGATGGGGTACTGACGTGTGTATGAGCATGTGCTAGCCTGCAGGTAGTGCGGAGAGGAGAGGACAACTTGCAGGAATCCACTCTTTCTTTCCTCCATGCAATTCCTGAGCAAGTATCTTCTCCTGCTGACAAATGCAGTTTGTCCTTGGTCCTTGAGGTGACTGTACCCTTGAACATTAGTTTAATAGACATGTTAAAATATTTAACAGAAGGAAAAGACAAGGAAGGAAATTGGCAAGCAGTTTTAGGTGCAGATTTTCTGGGGTTCTCAGGTGCACTTTGCCTTTAATTCCAGAGATGTACTAATGAAGCTGTGGTTGGGTCTCCACGGGCCTCTGTTGGTCATCAAGCCACCCAGAGAGGTCTTGAGTGCAAATGACTGCGCTGGATCTCGCCTTTGGATGGGGCTGTTTATGTCTGTCATTTTCCTAGCTTCAGGGTACAGTGGCAGGCACGCAAGACAGTTTTCAAGATAGATGTGCTTTATCTGTTTCCATTGAAAGTGCATCCTCTGTTATTAAAGGTCATTCTGCTTTGCAGGGCCAATGACTAATAGAAAAACAACTTAGTTATACAGGCATATCTATGTGCGTGCATTTGTATTTTTAAACTAAATAAACTTACACTTGTTTCCATGAAGGTTATCCAAGTGGCAAATATGAAAACAAATGAAAATACAAACTCAGTTTTTTTAAAAAAAATATTTACAGGTTAAATCTTTAGGGCAATGCAGTTGAGTCTATCTTCCATAAACTCATATCTTACTACAGTACCCAGTGCTTACAAGAACAGGTAGTTAAACATTCATCTGAAGGAATCAGTGAGTTTCTTATCTTGTTCCCCAATAATATGATCCCAGAAAAAGGCTCCACAGAGCAGACAGTATTTGTGAAGTTGGTTGGCTGGTGGAGTGACTTTATTTTAATAAATATCTAAATTCCTTTGGATTGCTGAGAATGATCGCTTTCCTGCTATTTGCAGTGTTCGTGCTGCAACTAAAGCTACTTTTAAGCAAAGTTTCAAGAGAAACCTGTCTGGTTCAGATTATGTGCGAACCTGATACCAGCGGCTGAGGGGTGGTTTCATATTGCAATGTCAACACGGTGCTCCCTTCTAGCACTTTCTAACGTCTGCTTCCTTCCTAGCTGGCAGTGTTCCTGGATGAGCCACTCCATTCTTAAAGGATTGAGTAAGGTGATGGCTGTCGGTGTGGAGAGCTCGTGCCCTCAACGAATGTGCGCCGTTTCTCTTAGAGGTCGTGAGCTCCATTCTGTAGATCTGACTGTTTTGTTTCACAAGCTAGAAGTTTGATCACTCAGACCTCATTATCTGCTCCAGTCCACATTTGCTGTGAAATTACCCCTGTGTTATCACACCCCTTCAGTTCACTAAACAGGCTTTCTTTAAGCAATCCTATGAAATCAATGATGAGATGAATAAGTGGTACCGTTTAGCTATTATACAGACACAAACACATTTCAGTGACAGTTGAGTGAGACACTTTACCTTCCCCCCGAGGCTCCATATTTCTCATAAGTTGTTCCTATATCAGCACCGCAATAATGTTCTTCCATTTCAAATACGAATATTTGAACTTGTTATCTTGAAATAGTTTAGCAGTGTTTGAATTTGGATTTAAGTCTGTCTTCGGGTGGTGAAATCCGGTGTCAAGGTGCAGTTGTCATGTGCCCAGTTCAAGAACAAATAGTTCCTGCATTATGTATCAGAAAGGTGGGGTCAATATCACATGCTCTAAACTTTCAATGACAGCTTGCTTCCCCGTCAGCAAAACTGCACTGAAATTTACCCTCCGCACTGGGCGCCCAGTTATTACACATGCTTTCCTCTTTAGAGACTGCTAAGAGCCCTAGCAGACAGAATCAAAGCCAATGTAGCGTGAAAGGCTTGGTATGCCCAAAAGTCCCAGGGTTCTTTCTGCACATTGCTATTTTCTTCCCAGGAAAGTATTTCTGATAAAGACTTTGCAGTTCCCTGTGAGTCAAAGGGGAAATTTCTAGCACCACATCAGATCTCTAAGAAGGTATTTTAGAGCACATAAAACCATATGGGTAGTTCATATGTTCTGACCTAGTCCTGTAATAACCTCCGAGTCTGCTATTTCAATTGCCATGTGGAAAGTTACATTATAAAGTGAGCCTTGCCATTATGTAAACATAGAACAAAGACACACCTTAGCTAGGGCTTTCCAGCAAATGGCGCATCATTATTGCTTCCTTTGGTATTTCCTTTGCAGTGTTGATTATGATGAGGTCCTGGCATCATGACAATAAATACCATGCCAGAGGAATTCCTTTTTCACTTATGTAACAGGATGCTAGAGTGGGGGCTCCTCTGGCCTCTGTGTCAACTGAAGCACAAATATGGTCGGGACCAGGCAAGCATGAAGGTTGGAAATAGAGCCGCAGATGAGAGCATTTAAAAAGTCATGAAAATTGGTTTCGAGACTCGTGAGACCTTTAGAGAAATCAGGATGGAAACAGAGGTAGTAAACAAAACGGGGGAGAAAAACTGGTGAAAAGAATTGATTGCCATCATCTGATCTCCGGTAAGAACTTCCGTGCAAGCAATGAGGAATGGGTGCTGTCTCCCAGCTACAAGCCTAGGATGGGGGAAGGTCCAAGCATAGAGATCTGTACTTGACCTTGCATTTGGCATACACAGACAGTGGGTGACTGATCTGGGCCTGAGAAAGCTGAAGAATAATTATGACTAAATTCTATTTTAGAAAATTCCATATGAAAGCCTGAGTACGAATATCCAAGAATAAACATTATATAAACCCAGGGAAGATGACATGTAAGTGTTGGATTATGTAGAATGTTAGGGTAGACGTGACAGGACACCCTGGAGGGGGTAAGAAGAGAGTGAGTTAGAAAGGAAAGGCTGGCAAGGAATAACTGACTTGCCAATGGTAAAGGACTCTCAAATGGCTACTCAGAGTGCTTCTGCCAGACTAAGGGGCACTTGAGGACTGAGACGCCAAGGAGCTTACAAAAGCACTCAATAAGACACCGAGCTAGCGTGAGCCATCGGGAGCTCAGAGAAAGCAAAGCCACCCACTCAAACACTATTCTGTAGCCTCACCTTTCTTCCCTAACGCACTTCCTTGCGAGCAGGAAATGTGTGGACAGAAGCGAAGAGGCTAAAAGAATGAATCTCCTTGCCCTGTGCTGGCTCACAGCCTCCACCATGTTCTCACCGGGGGAAGGGAGGCAGGGCCACCAATCTCAAAATGATAGATTTCTAAAATTACACCAAACCAGAACTTCTCATTATTAAAGAAGGTTGCCACTGAGTTTCAGTGCACATGGGCATCTTACTCAAGAGGCTCTTGTGTGTATGGTGATTTTGCTTGTTAGATCACAGACCCTGGGTTCTTCCCTCTCCCAGAAATCAGACCACATACCCTTATACTCTCTCTCCAGAAAGTTGCCAGCAAAATGTGGTGTGGCCTCTGTTCTTTCTCCATTTGCAGCTACTAGCTCAACCCACTGATGCCCAGGTCCCCAATTAACCCTGAATGATAGCTTAACTCTTATACAGTGCCTTCCAGCCTTGGGATGTGAACTGTCCCTGCACCCCAAAGATAAGACAGAAACTCCTTTGTATCTGACTCTCCATTTCTCCTTCAAGGGTCCCCTATGTCTGCCAATGCTGTAAGACTGTAACTCCCAGAAGTTCCCTGAAGAGAACACAGCTTCCTTACAAAACCGCTAACCTTATAGCAACACCATGCAAAGAGGAAAGAAAACGTCAATGTATTCCAGCTACCTGAAGGGCACAGCAGAGGAGGACAATAGGCCGGGATTGCTTTCCTCTTTGAGTTGTCTTATTTCTTTATGTCTAGAGTGAGTTAAAGCTTATGACAACAGTTCTAATACGCATTCATACAGAGAGATGCTGGCGCCTGAGGATTACCGGGGACTTTTGCCTTGGAATAGATTCACACCCACTGGAACGCCTCTGGATACGTGATAGTCCACAGAACCAGCAGAGACTGAATGAACCGTAAGTGGGAACATGAGTGGATGGTCAGTGGTCTGTTTGTTTATTGTTTTTTCAGGACAGAGTTTCTCTGCAGCCACGGCTGTCCTGGAACTCGCTATGGGCCTCCAAGTCACAGAGATCTGCCTGCTTCTGCCTCCCAGGTGCTGGACCTGGCAAGTCAAATGGGTTTTGATGCTCCTCCGGAGGGAGAGACTGCAGGCCCACTGCTCAACTGTTGGCTAATCTGCACATGGTAGGCACACAGAGAATAAACAGAGCCACAAGCTTTAGACCGGGCAGTCTCATTTCCTTCAGGCTTCATGCCTTAGACACAAGGGAATCCTCAGCATACCATTGGCTTGAAGGAATCTGGCTGGTGCCCTGAAGATTTGATACCTTTCCTGGTGTCTTTCTCAGCATAAACTTTTGTACTTTATTTTATTGTTGCTAAGTTAGTTTAAAGTAGAATATTAACACAGATATTAACTGATTTTTCTCAGAAATAGGATTGAATGGCTCAAAGAACAGGATTAAAGATCTTAAGCCTGGCATAGGGTATGAGTATTTTTGCTATAAAAAATAGATTTTCCTAAAATGCGGCATGGGTGTGGAGGTCAGAGGACAATTTGTGGGAGTCCGTTTTCTCCTTCCATCACGTGGGTACCAGACACTGCACTCAGGTTGCTGGGTTTAGTGCGACATATCTCTGGCTTTTTTTTCATTTTTTAAAAAAATATTCAGGTATTAATTTATTTTTTAATTAAGGTATTAATTCACATACTGGAAAATATCTTGCTGTATTCTGTTTCATTTTCTGGAATTTTACTTCCAAAGTCCCATTTTTGAAAAATTAAAAAATAAAACTGTGACTCTAAGGAGAAAAGGAAAGTCCGTTTTTATTCTTTGATTCTGTTTCCCATTTGGAAAGGTACTCATGTTGCGAACTGCTGTTTATAAGTGCACAGCGTGTGTTAGGAACTGTGCTGAGGGGCTGACAGGAAGGTTCACTCAGGAAAAGCACTTACTGCCCACCAAACCTGATAGCCTGAGTCTGACTCCTGGGACCCACATGGAAGAAGGAGAGAACTGACTCTCAAGTTGCCCCCTGTACGCAATGTCACACATACCTCTTCACACACACACACACAACACACACACACACACACACACACACACGTAAATACAGTTGAAAATTAAATATATATATATGTATAAAATATAAAAAATATACTGAGATGTTACGCATTTTCCTGATCCATAGTGTTATCTTTTAATATTGTCCTAAACACATTTTATAATCATGAAATTGATTTTTAACATGACTGAAAAATACACCTTAGGGGACCACTTGCATCTGAGTATTGACCAAACAAGATCCATACCTTATAACAACTTTTGGATAAACAATGAATGAAGTGTCCAGCTAGGCCACAATGCTGCAAGACACAGTTGGATAATGAACAATTAAAACAATTGGCTTGGAAAGAGCTGCTTCTCCCGTCTGAGTCTGGTACACTGGGCAAAGCAAGTCCATCCAGAAAGGGAACAGCTGGTCACTGTGGCCACTCCCTCTCCCTCTGGTTTAATTGTATGACAAAGCAGAGACATCGATGATTGATCTGCTAACATCAGATTCTTCTAATAATCTCCTGAGTCAGATTTCTCAAAGAAATAGCATCAAAGCTGCTTTTGAAGAAACCAAGAGAATAACACATTTCCCCAGTAGCCCTTAGGGCTGCATACAGTGGTCCCTCACCAGTCACCCATGCCCCTCCCTGTAGGCGAATCCAGGCATCCTTCCCCTCTCTACATAAGGAAAAGATGGAAGTGGGTGTGGATATTTTTCAGTCTTTGGTGCTCCCTAATTATTTCAGATGGCGTTGGTTTCTATAGTTCTTTATCCTACATTGTGTTCCCAACTACTGTTAACATAAATCCTTTTAGTTTAGATTGATAGTATTTGAACTCATAAACAAACACATTTTATTTCTAAAAAAAAGTAGAGAACGTCCTAAGGAAAGGTAGATTTATATTCCATATTTTTATTTCAAACTTCATTAACAGACTCTGTCTCGGTAAAACAAATTAAAATAACAAATGTTTTACTTCGTATTAAATAATTAAAATACAGACACGGTGGAGAGTTTCTCCAAACTCTGCTGTTTAAAGGCAAAGGCTGTTTCATTTTGGTACATTTTCTTCCAAATTGTATAAAGTGTATTTTACTCCACCGAAATCATACTGATCAATAATATAACAATTTGATATGCTTATCCTTTAATGACCTCCAAAGACATAAACTGAAAACTGGTAGCTCATGTTGAGGGAGCTCAAATATTAAATTCCAGTGTTTTTCTCAAGCCAAATGTTCTACTTGAAAGAGAGGAAGGCAAGAGGAGAGAAAGGTTTCTTTACATATGGGATTTTGAGGACGTTTAAATTGCTTGCTTCTCAGTTCAAATTCCTTTACAATTTAATAAAATGGACTGGAGAGATGGCTCAGTGGTAATTAGTACTGATTGCACTTCCAGAAGACCTGGGGTTGGTTCCTAGTACCACATGACAGTTCTAGTATAACCATGTATAACTCTAATTCCAGGGAATCAGACAACATCTCTTGGTCTTCACGAACACCAGGCAGGCATGTAATATATAGACATATTTTCAGAAACAGCAATGCATATAAAATAAAATTAATCAATTTTTAAATAAAAATTTACTAACCTTATGCAATTTAATGTAGTTATTAGGTCAGCATTATGGCCTATTTCATAATTTTGTTACTTTTATTTTAAAAAAATTAAAGAATTTTTTAAAAAATAACTGTCATTCCTACGAGACCTGACCATGCGTAGTGACAGAGTCTCTTGCTGTGGCTTTATGATTCTACAGATATCTCCATATTAAAATAGATGTAAAATATTGTCACCATGATGGGTACTATTGCCACCCCTATAGTGGTGACCTGAAGACTAAGAAGCAGAAGGGGAAAAGAGAGTGTGAAAAGTGAGCCTGTGTTTTTAATAATTAAAAAAAGTACTAGCATTATGTTCTTAACGGAAAGAAGAAGTCACACAAACCAAACACGAGGTGGAAGACACGGTCTAATAACAACAGTCTCGCACACATCCAATGCTTCACAAAGATCAATGGCCAGATGTTTCCTATACCCATAAAAAGGAGCCAGTTGGCTTCCTCTGCAGCCTGGGCCGTTTTCTGCATTGGCCAAAGACCCAGTGATGGTGGACCACGTGCCAGGCACTGTGCTGGGAGTGAGGGGAATGGATATAAAGGAAATAAACAGTAGTTCCAGTTACCGCTGTCATAAATAATAGCAGTTCCTTCAATGGGGAATTCTCAAAATATTAGACTTCTGACTTGGCAAGTCAAGATACCCAAGTAGGGAAGCTGTTTGGTGTGTGAGGAAGCCCACCCTGGATTCGGGAAAATAAGAACAATCTCACTAAATGAAGCAGGCCAACTCTTAAAACTAAAACCAAACAAACAACAGCAACACACTGGGATAGCATACTTAAGTGCACATTAGGAATGGCTATGCAGAAACAGAGTCTTCTTTATACGGCAACATCAAAAGTTCTTGCATGGGCTGATGCCATTTTTCCTTGGTGTCAACGCTGGCATCCTCTCAAGGAGCCTGCTTTTCCCTTGTCTGCTCTTTCACACACATCCCCTGTTGGGTGCATTTTCAACATTTTCAGTTGTTCCATCACACGCATTAACGATGCTCACAAGTGAGTTTCCTCCCCCCCCCCCCCCCCCCCCCCCCCCCGCAGCACATCGGGTCTCCTTGTCCATCGCTGTCTTCTGTAGACTTCCTTTGCAACATCATGAGGCTGTCCCTTTCCAGACTGGATCATCTTCTCACAGACTCTGAGAGTTTTTCTCAGACGTGGTTCTTTCTTTCTTCACATGGGCAGAAAGGCACAGGCTGTCAAGTAGATAATTCTTTACCTGCTGGATAAGCTTTATGAGTTCCTGAACTGAGGCTGGTTTCCACATCTTTAAGACGAACCAATTGTACCAGAAGCTCGCTCTATAAGGGTGCTGTCTGCCTAGCACACAATGAATGTTTCCATTTAATGTATCTTTCAAGATCTCCACATCCTTCTTACTATAGGTGCATTGTGAGTTTGTACCAAGTAGGATAGTGCTTGCCGTTCTGCTTCCAAATAATAAAACTTAAGCCAAGGCCATGATTGATTTTTTCTGGCCGGTTAGAATTCAGAGCCCAGAGACCCAATGGGTGGTATATGAAGCTCGCAGGGTCCAGGGCTTCATCATCTTAAAGTGCCAAACTTATTTAAACATATTACCTCATACTTAGATTGTATTCATCCACTTCTTCCCCTGTCTAAAAGAAAACTCTTGGGGTTTCCTCTGTCTTTTCTCCCCCAATTTAATTTCATTTTTCATGACTTCAAAAAAGTTGGAGTGATCTGTGAATTGGCCTGTCACTTCCTATTTCCTCTTCACAATCACACCACAATATTACAGTCAGAGGTTTCCACTAGTCCCAAGGACACCGCCGTTAATTCTACTTTATTAAGTATGGATTTGCTCTTGGGGTCCCATCCCCTGATAGGCGGCTCTAAATCCACGATTCTCTGCCTTTTGTAGTTGTTGTTGCTGTTACTGTTCTTTCAAGAGGTTATGAAATGTGGCTAATCACTTCCTAACCTAATTAAAACAAAATGAAATTATTTCGAATTACTATCTGAGGCTTTTGAATGTCTTCATAAATGCGACTCTGGGTTTGTTTTCATCCTTCATAAAGAGTAGAGAATAACTTAGTTTGTCATCATTATTATTTTTTTAATTAAATTCTCTAACATAAATATGTAAAGCATTCAAGAATTCTACCACTTTCACACCCAAAGCTTAAGACTCCCTCAGTGGCTGCCCATTCCTACCAGTTCGAAGCAAACCACAAATGTGGCCAGCTGCTCACTCACAGTATTCTTGGACTGCCTTGAATTATTTAAAGGATGGGCAAAATACCTTGGTCAATAATTTAAAAATGAGAAAGCAAAAAATATTTTAAAATACATGTAGTATTCCAAAAGGCAAATAAACTCAATTTATTATTAAATCATCAGAGTTTAAAACGCAAAGCATCAGATTCTAACAAGAATGCCTTAATTTGAGATTAATATTCTTCAATATTCGATGGTGGAAAAAAAAAACAAAAGAGCCAGGCATGATAGTTGTAGACCTGCAATCACAGAACGTGGGAGGCTGAGACAGAGGGATTGTGAGTTTCAGATGAGGGTAGGCTACACATAAAGACCCTGTCTCAAAGGGACAAACATAAGCAATAAGCACACAAATTATATAACTTTGTCAATGAATTTACAAAATGTCAAAATTCATGAAGATATTGAGACATTTATAAAAGAGAAATAGTGATGTTAAAAATGGGCACAATTATTAGTAGTAACAAGATAGACTACTAGAAACTGTTGCCCACAACGTAATTGTGGCAAAGGCAAAACATTATAGTTTAGTAAAAGAATGTGGGTTTGGAATAGAATAACAAACAGCAATAAAACAAAATTAAGAATTAAAGAATTCATAGTGAGTGTCTGAGAGGAGACAAAACTAATAACTGACCACTTTTATAAGTGAAAACAAATCTCTGCTATAGTAAAATTTTAATTATGGCTGCTCAGATTGATTAGTGAAGTTATGTAAGCATGTATTCCGATAGTGAGGAAGAAACACAAACAAAGTAGAGTAGGTGGGTACTAAAGGTGGGCGGACCCTTCCAGAGCCCTTTAGATTCTCATAAATATCTCTACCTTAAATTCTGATGAGTTTTAGAGATTTGCTGTACTTTGTAATTTTTCCAAATCTACTAGTTTCCTTAGTTCCACCTGGTTCTCTGCAAGTCCTTCAAATCTTAGAGGAACACAGAACTATTAATTAAATATTAGTAGGTTGGGGGAGCTTGGGTATAGTCATTGTTTTTGCGTTGGATGGTGTGTTTGACGCCCTTAGCATGTTTTCTTTGTTTTATTGATGAACAATCTGTGATTGCATATTGGCTCAGGCAAAGTGAAACTCTCTCTTTTAAATGACAATAACCCCTGAATACCTCTTTTCTTGTCTTTGATTATATCCCATTTTCCACCAAATTCTAATTTCAGCACTATGTATATCAAAAATATTTGCTGGTATTCAGAAATACACCTGGGAATAAATGAACCTGGATTTCTAGCTTTTGTTGTTTATATTTGCTGTGACTAATTGTTAAATATTTATGAACCCAGACTCATTCTTTTTTAGTTATGATTTTCGAGGGAGTTGAGGGAAAATAAAAGATCACGTAAGAAAACGTTTGTAAATACTTAACTCCATATTAATTATCAGTACCATCATCAATGCTTTCATTTTGGGTAGAATTTCATTGACTTTATCAAAAGTTACTATCAAATATTCACATATACTTGGCTTTCTGTGGTTGAAGATTTGTTTTTTAAAATAGTCTCTTTCTTCCTCCCCGCTTCCTTTCTCTCTCCTCTCTCATGTCCACATGTAATGGTTATGTATCTATTTTGATAGTTTGAAACAACTTTCTAGGTGGCTCTGGCTGGCCTCAGCCTTACTATGAAGTTCACTGTGGCCTGGAACTCTGCATCCTCCTGCCTCAGGCTGCCAGGTAATGGACTTACACGTGTGTGGTACACCACACCCAGTGAGGTTACCTTTTTCTGAAACTGAACAACCACTAAATGACTATTTGATGGGTATCTTTAGCTTTTCATCTGTCAGCATGATATTGAAATAAATTTCAGGCTTGTAGGGTACCATTTCTCTTAAATTAAGATATTTCTTTTTAAGATAGTCATTGTGTGAAGTCTTATGGGAAAAATTGAATAAGGGTTAAAATTTCAAGATTTCTGTTATTAGATGTTTGAAAATTCAAAGAAATAGTGAGAGATCAATTAGTTCATTTTCAACAACATATAATTATTTAATTGATACAGCAACAGTGAAATTTAAATATGAAATTGATATTTCCAGTATGTGGATTGAGACAGTACAAGTACCTCTATGGAGACATTTGACTTCAAAAAATTGTTTTAAATACCCACTAGTCAGGACATCTGTTTCCCATCCAAACCTTTACACTTCTGACTTGATTTCTGTATCAGTAAATCATTTTTTGAGAGGTGTGACACTATTGTCAACTGATAATTCTAATTATTATAGTAATATCTTTGGACGATTAATTTCATCATTCAAAACGCATGCTGCATGGGTGTAATTGCACAAACTATAAATGGCAGCCTCATGGTTTAACTCACCAGCTTCTGTTTGCTCTCAATTGCACTCTCCTCACGCTGTTAATTGCAATTTTCCTATGACTTATCACTGTTCCTAGGTTACATGTAGATAGTTCACTATAAGAATAAAAGTACTGCAGGGTGGTGGTGGTGCATGCCTTTAATCCCAGCACTCAGGAGGCAGAGGCACATGGCTCTCTGTGAATTTGGGGCCAGCATGGTCTACAGAGAGAGTTCTAGGACAGACTCCAAAGCTATACAGAGAAACCCTGTCTCAAAACACCAAAAATAAATAAATAAAAGTACTTAAGAAAAATTTCAAGACATTTCAGAAAGAAACCAACATGCAATATAGGTTTTTCTGTAAATTTTGTTGTATCTCTACTGTCTTGTATCATTGGATTGTCACCATAAAACTTTTACAGGTTTGACCATAAACATCAGTGTATCCACCTTGTCCTATACATTAAGTTTTGCAAATGATGCTCATAACCTGAGAAGCCTGAAACCCTGGAGGTAAGAATCCTACAAAAGCACCCTTCCACCCTGCTCTTCTGAGACTCTAGCCCAATTTAGTTACTGGGAAGAGCAAAGTGCTAAAGACCATCACACAAGCACTTCTTTCTCTGTATACACCCTTAGAAGCAACATCATCTGCTTAAGGTATTAGAGTTTTCTCCTGGTCCCTCAACCCCTACTTGAGTTAGATGGAAATAATCTTTTCTCTACTTTATCATCTGAGAGAGCAGAGACACAATCTGCTCCATTTTAAGATGGTGTCTTGAGAGTAAATACTGCCCTTTGCTGGCTAAAGTCTTCCCTCACTCTCATTCTTCACAAAAAAAAAAAAAAAAAAAAAAAACAAAAAAAAACAAAACAAAAAAAAACTGAGAGACAGACAAAAACCAATGGTTTTAGATGAGATTCTATATTCCCATTCCCTTTTCTCTGCTGAACACTTGGGGTGGTTGAATCTGATGTACAGTAGTGTTCTTAGTGGCTGGAAAGATGGCTTAGGGATTAAGAGCACATGCTGATTTTGTAGAGGACCTGAGTTTGGTCCTCAGCACCCACATTGGGCACATCATAACCACCTGTTCTAGGGCGTCTAACACTCTCTTCTTGTCTCTGTTGGTATCTGCACACATGTATGCACACATACACATAAACAAAAGTAAATTATTTTTTAAAAGAAGTAAATGTTTGACAATTGTACCAGGAGCTTAAAAAAAAAGGAGATTTTTTTTTTTCAGACAAGTCTGTAGGGGTTCACAGTCAGCAGAACTTGTCATATCATTGCCCTGTGAGAACACAGGGTAGCTAAGCACGCTGCCAATGCACTCTTTTATGTCATTCAATTCCCATAATAATCTTAGGCGAGTTTTGCAGAGGTTTGTTTTAGAGAAATCGAGATACTGAAAAGTTCAGTACTGCAGTTCCAGAGATGCAAGCTCCTGCCTAACTGTGGGTTGGCAATCATCTCCAGATGTACCAGATGCTCTCTTTCCACACCTTATAAACCCTGGGTAGGGTATAGGCACATGGCTCATATCTATAGTTGACCCAAGGATGAGAGAATCAGAACTCAAAAATACTTTAACAAGTTGGAAAACTGGCCAAGAAAGCCCAAAGATAACATTTAATATGAAAAAATAATTAAAGTTTTAGGTTTAGATTGGATTTTTAAAATCTCAAAGTAAAGACTGGAAGTGGACAGGGAAGGGGGCATTGTTTACTCATGTGAAGAGCATAGTCTATGATGATAGTCAGCACTCAAGGATGCAGTTACAAAATGCAAATTGAAGTGACTTTCGCAGGGCTGCAGGAAGAATAATGCATCTCAGGAGATGAGAGGGACCACATGTTCCTCTCTGTGCTGGAGGCAAACCATTAGCAGCTGACAGATGGGGAATAGTAGTGAGCTGTGTAAAATTAAAGTGTAAGCCTGTTGTTGTCCCATTTAACATATGACGATTGCAGGACAGAACTGCTAATGGTCTAGACCTGATATTTCCCAGACCTGTGGAAGTTGCAATGCCTGTGAGATACTTCAGTGAATCTCCAGAGGCTTAAATTCTCATGACAACTTCCGGCTCTAAGATCCTGCTCATTTAATGAAAATGATAGTAGTTCCTCCTCATCCAAGATTTTTCTGTCTGAAGTTTCATACGTGTGGACCTGGAAATGCCTACTTGGCATCCTTTATATGTGCTGTGCTCTACTTATATCAAACACAACATGGCCTATGCTATGCTATTTGAATACAAAGGCCAGCAGTACATACAGGGCCTCTTAGCTTCAGTTGGTTTTGCTTTCTGTGATTTCGATTAGCTGTGGTCTACAGGATTCTGAAGATATTAAAAAAATCTCGTAAGTTTTAAATCACACACTGGTCTGCATAGTGTGATGAAATCCTTTTCTTATTCTATCTTACCCGTGAGAGAAATCATCATTTATCCAAAGAATTAAACCTGTCAATGTCACCCCCATTAGTCTCAGTGATGGGGTCAGCTAGATGCACGACAGCAGCGCTTGTGCTCAAGTAACACTTACTCATTATGAACAGCCTTGAGGTACCAGATCAGAAGGGCTTCAGCGCACACACAATGATAGTGAGACATAAAAAGTTACAGCTACAGCATGTGATAGGGCACAGGATGGAAAAGGCATCACATCTGTGGGTGGAAGACACAAGACCTGCTCTAACTCATAGTTAGTACCAGGGAGCATCGAGACTGTGTTGAGCAAAGGTCCCTTGAAAGTAAGTGGCACCGAGCCATTTACTGCAAGGGGGTAGCCACACAGATTCAGGGAAAGATTTAGACTAGGAAATATTTTTTGAATTACTGGAGATTGTCGTGGGTATTAATTGCCTTTTGCATTTAACGTATAAATTTAATTGGTAATTGGCAAATTTTATATATGGAAAAAGTAGGACTGGTACTGCCTGTCTCTTCAGGTATCCTATGGGAAATCTTGGAATGTATTCTCTGTGGACAAGTGGGGTACCAGAGAGTACCCTACATTAACGGTACCTTATGTATATCCGGTGTACACAGCTACTTCAGCTTCTTCCTCTAATTTGCAGAGAATGTCTTTTCCATGTGCTAAGGAATTTTGCTATGTATACAGGGAGACAAGGAAGGTTTACGGAGGAGGAACAGTAGAAACCTTAACTTGAAAAGCAGACATCCGCCTTTCTAAAAAATTTTCTTCTTCTTGTTAGCCATTCTTGCTTCTGGGGATTTTTAAACAACTTCTGATACATTTTTTAGTGCTCTGATCTTGCTGGCAGTTTCCCCTCCCTCTTATTTTCCCTCCTCATTTACTCCCTCTCAGGTATCCTGCAGGAATTCCATGTTTCTCAGATTACAATGTGTAGCATTTGCCCAAAGTCAGTTTGGAGCCAGCCGTACACCTAGAAAAGCCACTAAGATGCTGGGTTTAGCAAGAGGGCCACCCTACGATTTCTTCCTTCACAGGATCTGTTCTTCTTAGGACAGATTTGTGCCCCTGAGTGGCATTTTTATCTGGCGTTAAACTGGGAAAAGCAGGGTTGGCAATGGCAGCTCCTCAGCGCTTGTTTAAGCAAACTGGCATAGCTAATTTACTCCAAATGGTTGCACAAGCCATCATTCTACCATCTCATCTCCATCATAAACATACATGAATGGAAACTCTTCTCGGCAGTGGAAAGTTCCCATTGGATAACCTCAGCTGCTGTCTTAGATTAACCCACAAACACCCGCAGTCACAACAATGTCATCTCTGAGCCAGGGAGAGACTGATGGGATGGTATCATGTGGGCTGGATGTAGATCAGACATTGTAAATGGATGATAAATAAAAGCTTAAGATAGAGATCTCGCTTCCTACGGTCAGCCTTTGCCAGCGGAAGTGGAGGAGAAGGCCTCTGCTTTCCGTCAAAGAAAGCAAGGAAGTGTTTGTTTAAGGCTGGGCTTCAGTCTTTAGAGAAAGTAGGTATATGAAATTTGAGTTTTGGAAACAAGAGAAGATGAAAACAGAAAGCTCCTGGGGAAACAGTGCCACTCCAAACCAGGATCGATGCTGCAAAGCTGATTATCTAGAGACTGAAGTAGCTGGATCTGCAGTCAGACTTGCATTCATCTGGACGAGGCTGACTTCTCCACTGCCTGCTGCTCACTAGAGGCAGATGCATGGTGCTTGCTCTTTACGGAATTATCACAAACAACCTTCAGCAAAAGGGTTAGCCGTAGGAACACGATCCTGGTCTAACAATGAGAATCCCTCAGATAATTAGCTTGAACGGACTCATGAGCTCACCTGTAAAGTCAGTAAGATATTTCAGTGACCACCCTTGGAATTCTCGGAATATATTGTGGAAAAATAGTTATCAAGAAAAAATATAAATGCTATAAATAAGTATAAACTAAATTATTCTTTTTTGTTTCATGATTCTCTTAGATATTTTATAAAAACTTGCCAGGTAACAGGGGGCAATACTTTTAAATAAGAAAACACAGATTCCAGGGCCAAATGCAAAACCAGTATTCCAGACATGGGAGTCACTCCATTGGGGATTCTGGGCACGGTGTATACCCTGTGCCTCAGTTTCCCTATGTGTTTATGTTGTGTAGAAACAGTATAATCTGGGAGAGATTATTAGACAAATTCAAGATGCAAACCTAAGAGTTAGAACACATCCATGGTAGGGAGATGTTAAGATGTAAACCTAAGATTTTGAACACATCCATGGGAGAGAAATGTTATGCAAGACATCCTTCACTTCTTTTCTCTCACCCCAACTATTAAAATGTCATCTCCAGAGGGCAGAATGTTCTTCCTGTTTTGTCCCTCCCGCATTCCTGATCAGAGCTAACATTTAGTAGGTATTCAATAATTGTCAGTTTATTGTGGTGGACAACAATTAGGCTGGGTAGTATATGACTTAGACACACACACATATCTGTAAATATATAAAAAAGAATGTATCTGTATTAAGGTGTGTGTGTATGTGTATGAGAGAGAGAGAGAATCCAGTTCTTGCTCACATTTATTTTGCAATAAAATAGGTTTCATGAAGATAACATAGAAAAGATTTTGAAAACATTTTTCTTGGTGAATGTGGTAGTTTCAATGAAAATGTGCCCCGTAGACTCATTCATAGTGGCACTATTGGGAAGTGTGACCTTCTTGGAGCAGGTGTGCCCTTGTTGAAAGAGGTATGTGACTGGGTGAGGTCTTTGGGATTTCAAATACTAAAGCCAGGCTCAGTGTCTCTCTCTTTTTTTCTGCTTGCCTGCCAAGATGTAGAACCCTCAGTCCTTCCCCAGCATCACATCTGCCTGCATGTTGCCATATGTCCTCCCATGATGTTAGTGGATTAAACCTCTGAATGTTAGCTAGGCCCAATGAAATACTTTCTTTTATAAGAATTGTCACAGCTACAACAATAGAATATTGACTAAGACAGCATACGGTACCATGTGTTATAATCTGTTGGCCTGGTCTGTCACCTGGGCACCCTGTCCCTTTAAGAGACAAGCTCTGCCCACTTCCAACCCCACTACCACTGAGGGGACTGAGCAGTCATCCCCCACACCCCCTTTCTTCTGGAGAGGCAGCTTCTGCCTCTCTCCCCTTTCTCCCTTTCCCTTCCTCCTCCATAACGCACTAAATAAACTCTATACCCAAACTCTCTCTGATTGGTGTATCTGTCTGTCTCTCACCTGCCAAGGGAACCCACCTAAGCCTTGGGGTGACCTGCTCCTCGTGGGACTGCTTCCCCTCATGGGATCAGTCCCCCATCACCATATATTTATAAATGACAACACCATATTCTGTAGGGCATTTTCCTATAAGTACACAACATATATTAAGCAAGTTATATTTCATACCACTCTACTCTTCCCTTTCTCTCCCAACTATTCCCCCTTTTCCTCTCAACTGTTGACTTCTACTGTTCCATCATATATCAAATGCAGGCTTTTATTTGACTGTACAAAATCTAGGAACCACAAATGAGAGAATGGCATATGATATCCATCTTTCTGAGTTAATTTGTTTAATATGATTATGTCAGACCAGAGGGATTCTTTTTATTAGTCAGGAGTCTGAATTTTGTTGTTGGAAATGCCATCATCTGAACAGTCCACAGGAGAGAGAAAAAAGCAAATAAAAAAAAAAAAACCCTAAACAACAGAAATGGATGAGGGAGGGCAGTAACCTCCCTGAATATCCTCTCAGTTTGAGCCCAGTAGAAACCGGGAACACCCTCCCCAGCTTGCTGGATGCTGAGTAACAAGGAGGCCACATCGTTGCACAGGCCCCGAAGAGTGACTGTGTCACATTTCCCACTGATCCTTTCCAAAATAAATTTCACTGGAAGGAACTGCCCTCATTAGCCAGGGAGACAGTGCACTCATCTTTGACAGGAGGAATTCTGAGAGCAGCTATTCCCTGCACAAGCAGTCAGCAGCTTGGAATAATTCTGCTCTTGTATGAGAGGAGAGAGAGGGCGGGGAGGAAGGAGGAGGGAGGGGTGGGGTGAGAAATCACACCTGATAAAAGCTTCATCGCGTGGCTGCTAACTTGATAGCACTGTGAAGCAAAACCTTTCTCATCCCAGCAGTGCTATAGCGTGATTATGAAACTCTCAAACCTTTGCTGAAGGCTTGGCTCCCAGTGGGTAAACCCCATCACTGAGGGATGACCGGATCTAATGAGGGAATTAACCCCACTGATGGATTGCATATCTGATAGTGTCATGATGAGGTAGAGTTGAGTTGAAGAATGTTTCAGAGGGGTTTATCATGCTTCCTGCCACATGGCTTCCTGCCTGGCTCTGTTCTCTGTCTACCATGCAGTGAGCATCTCTGTTTGTCACCAGTCTTCTCTGCCTTGAGACTTGGCCTCACCTCGGGTCCTGAAACTAGGAAGCTAATGGAGCATGAGCTAAAAACACTGAAAATGTCAGCTAGAGCTCCTTTTAGAAACTGTTTCTCTGGGGTGTTTGTCATAGAGATGAAAACACAAGCAATAGGCAGGTGGGCTGGTGTCCTTCCCTGTTGAAAGCTCTTCCGGTTCAGAGAGGGTGCCTTGGGCTCTGGTTCAGTGTGAGAGATTGTGTAGTACCTGCAGGCTTTCTCATGCAGAGAAAATCACTTCCCATTGCCCAGTTAACTCCTTAATGAGTAAAATAAAGAGCCAGAAAGAGAAACAAGAAATGAAAAAAAAAACAAACAAAACAGCATACACATACATACTCAAACATATCTTCTGCGTCTTTTTTTTAAAGAAAATAGTTGAAGGAATTGAAACTAATTTCAAATAGTTCTCCTCTTACCAGGCAGAACTCAGGCTATCTAACTGAAGTAGAATTGTCACCACTGGCACACCCTTCACTTCACAAGCCTGTGTCAGGATGAAAACATAATTAGGGCAGTCCCTAGGGCCCTGAGGAGTGTGAGAGGCTTCCTGCAGTTTTAGGTTTCAGAAGCAGAGAAGGAAGCCTGGAGAAAGAAAATGACTGCAGCAGACACAGATCAAACATAATCGTCCCTCACACCAAGGAAAAGCCTTGCTGATCTTTTAAGCTTGCTTGCAGTTATCTCTGGAGCCTCTGCCTGGGAATGTGAAAAGCTGAGAAGGAATCTGATCGCTGCAGGAACTCTGTGGTCAGGAACTCTGCAAAGCCTCCACGGAAGCAGACTAAAGCAAAAACGGAGACTGGTCCTGTCCCCAGCCACGTACTGACAATGACCTGTTAGTAGAACAGGTCACAGTTCGTGATTTTAAGTTTTTACTTTTTCAATTTAATTTCAATATATATGTGTATGTATACACATATGTACATATATGTGTGTATATATACATATGTGTATGTAGGATATATATATATATATACATATATATATATACATACATATATATATATATGAGAAAAAGAGAGAGAGGGAGAGAGAGAGAGAGAGAAAATGTGTGTGTGAGGATGTCAGACAGAGGGTGTTAGCTACTCTAGAACTGAAGTTTTAGGTGCCTGAGATGCCTGCATGGCTCCTGGGAAGTGAACTCTATTCCTCTCCAGAGCAGAGTGTGCTTTTTACCCCTGACTACACGGTTGCAGAACTTGAATGTGACTCGCTCTCTTCACGTAAACTTGGCTGTCTCTGTCAATTGGCAGCTGTGTCTCCACTGGGAAACATCAGTAGAAATGACAGAGGTCATTTAGAGCCATCTGATTATGAGGGTGGTTGCTATGTTTCAGGGGAATTGGTTAGGTGAAACCGCGAGGCAGCTGGACAGGCAGCTGTGGGTGTTTAGTCTGTGTGGCAACCTGGCTGTGACCTGCACACCACCTCTCCAAAGAAGAAAGGGAAGGGAAGAAGTGTGAGGTTTCCATACAACCTTTAGGCTTTTAGGGGAACCTGACTTGTTGGGCACTCAGACTGCCCCATTTCCCACCTAGCACACTGGAAATGTTATTTGAATTTTCTCTGTTCACTTTTCTTCATTGCTTTGAGGATTATAGGAAGTGGAGCGTGATGGTAAAATCAATTCTTCATGCAGTATGTACTCGGTGGGTTTTTCAAATGTCAAATTATGAATCTATAAGCTAACTTTATTATATGTTATATATTTACCCAAATCTACAAAAGGCTGTTTTCCACGGGTCATAAGATCCATTTTCTTTCTAGGGAGGGGTGGGGGAAAGACTTAAATTCAGGCTAATGTGACCATGAGGTCATAGCATCCAAGGCTTGGACGATGACTTCCAAGACAGAAAGGAAGTTCAGTATGGAGACAGTTTTCCCCAAAGACCTGGATGTATTCCCAAAGTATTCCCAGAGTAATTTGAAATTCAATTAAAAACCCCTAAGATTTATTATGTGTTCAACTTTGCATGCTGCTTGCATTCTGGGGAGTGGGGGTGAGAGATACATGAAATGGGTGCAGGGCATTCTTAAAAGAAAAATGTCAGGTTTAAAATAAATTCCGTAAGTTTGTCTAACTTTAAAGCAAACTGAGTCTGAACCTGCATTGTCAGGCCTTCCCATTTACACTCAGAAATGCCTTATTCTGTTCAGTCTTTGGATTCTTTAGGTATGCTCACTGTTTTATTTTTTAATTCAAAGTTATTATGTTTATTTATATATTTATATATCTGTATGAAGACACCATGGTGCATGAGAAGTCAGAAGCCAAATTTCAGGAGCCAAATTTCTCCTTTTACCAGTGGGGCTGGCGAACTGAACTCAGGTCATCAGGCCTGGTGGTAGGCTCCTTTCCCGCTGAGTCATCTCACCAACCTTCACCGTTTCCTTTCTTCCTTCCTTTCTTCCTTCCTTCTTTTCTCTCCCTCCCTCCCTCCCTCCCTCCCTCCCTCCCTCCCTCCATCCCTCCCTCCCTCTATCCCTCCTTCCTTTTCTCTTTCTTTCTTCCTTCTTTCTTTCTTTCTTTCTTTCTTTCTTTCTTTCTTTCTTTCTTTCTTTCTTTCTTTCTTTCTTTCTTTCTTTCAGGTAAGGGATTGGAAACATACCACTATGCTGCAAATAAACAAGAAGTGATGGCTAATGTGCTTAGCATAACTGACTAAATCTGCATTTCTAATCTTGAGAACTGTGAGCAATCATAAACACTATCCAGAATTACATCCATGTTTTTCGGCTTCTTTCTGTTGCTGTTGTTTTGTTTTGCTTTTCCCCTTCAGGTATGATACCCTACTTAACCACCAGTAAGTATTTAGTCATGGTGCCTATATATTAAAACACTTTAAATAAGAATACAGCTTGTTTTGGTATTGCCACTCTGGTGTGTTAAAACAGGGAAAGCAGCCAAGAATATAAACTGTCTCACAGAAGGTTCTTTGAATGGTTATTCTCACAATAAGGGATGAAGAGTCCAATTTATTACTGTAATAACAGGCTAAACATATAATTTGGGTAGGTATAAACTGGTTTGAAAGACAATAAACTCTTCCTTCTTATGAACGTTCACCCAATTTTGATGCTTTGAAATATATAGATAAAAATTCTTCACTCATTTCATCTGCCTTTGTAGTCTGATTTTGAGCCAGGTCTGGAGGCAGACACTGTAGGCTCTTGAAAAAAAAAATCTTGTTCTCACAAATTTCCAGCCAACATTTGCAGACTCAAGATGTTTGGAGAGTCAGGATGAGCATCATGGATTTGGAAGCCTGTCTGAGATAAATGTTAATGCCAAACCTTGAGGGTCATTATTAGTGTAAGTATGATTCAATATGGGGGATTTCTGTTCTTGGCTGGTTGATATAAGATAATTATTAAGGCCTTTTAATTGGAAGTTAATTTGAGATGTAAAACATCACAGCTAAACAATTTTCTCCGTAGCAAATGAGAAGAGAACAAATTAAGCTGCCTTAGGCGTGCTAAGTGACAGTTATGTAGAATAATTGCTGTAGCTTCCACCATCGGGAAGATGTGGCTGTTTAGGAGTGGAGTATAGCATGTGTGTCTGGTTTAGCACTTTAAAAGGCAAGGGGTGAAGACTTTGGTTTCTAATGTCTGAAATATCCCTTCAGTCAGCTGCACATTCTCCACCTAAACATCATAAAATTCCAAGGGCAGTATCTTCTCAATATAAGTCTGTAGGAAAGACGATAGGCGAGTCGGAGAAAAATGCCAATTCTAAAATATCGTAAAAAGTGATCCAGGAAGGTAATGACGGCAGCGGTGAAAGATCGAGGGTGACAGAAGACCTCAGGTCTCCAGAGAGCAGGAGTACAGCTAAGGCGGAAGCAGACCCCTCACAGTGTTTATTACAGACAGAGGGAAACAGACTTTTAGAGCATGGAACTTGCTTTTATTTTCTTCTGCTCTTAGGGCAAAATGAATCAATGAGAGAAATGCACAATAGGGTCTTTGGGGAGAGCCCCGAGTAGCAGGAAAGAGTCATGGTCTAAAGTCATATATTATTTAAAAAGAATGGTTGAAGAAGGTATAATGAAGGTTTAAATCTTAAGACAAGATTCAGGGTAGCTTTATCAACTTCTCCTGTTCTGTAAGGCAAGCTAGTGAAAGTTGAAACCCAGATGAACCCTCTGACACTGAGGTGCCTCACATGATGGTGGAAATTACACACCATCTTGCTTATGTGATCTCTTCTCTTGGAGTTATAATAGTTGCATTTTTATAAGAGAACACGAACCTGGATTGGGGTCCTAAACCCCTGCTTTTGCTCTGAGAATGTTTAGAGCCTTGCCATTCATATGCCCATCTTCTTTCTCTTTAAGAATTAGTGGGTGAAAAGTTGGAACTTTCATTTCATAGATGTTTTAATATAGATATCACATGGAAAGATTAGGTGAGGGTTACTTGAAGAGGTGACATAATTTCCTTTGTTTGTGTAAACTTGCTGAGGTTTTTCAATAGGAGCAATGAGCACACTAGTTCTGATGGAACCATTCTCACCTTGTTGTTCCCAGTTCTATGAAGTCCTCAGCATTTTACCCCATGAAATCCCACCAACACCCAGAGCTACCGGCAACACCACAGAACTCTCCAAATCTCTCGTCCCTCCTTGGCTATCTCCACACAAAGGCATTGATTCTTTAGAAGTCTGGCAGCTACTGATTCATC
Source organism: Microtus obscurus (assembly GCA_963919715.1). Lineage (NCBI taxonomy): Eukaryota > Metazoa > Chordata > Mammalia > Rodentia > Cricetidae > Microtus > Microtus obscurus. The sequence goes on from CAWTZC010000297.1 coordinate 42,517,259, forward strand.
TGGAGGAGGAATCAAGAACTCTGTCTGTCTTTGTATACTCACTACGTGCAGTGTTTGATCGATGTGATTTTCTTCCTGAGGACTCCAGTTGTTCTCCGGCAAAGGCTAATAGCGGTCAAATATTTCTCTGTAAGAGCATCCCTTCTCGATAGCTCTGTTTTCTGCTTCTGGACTGTGACCTCACAAACTTCCCTCCAGTCTCTGTTTTCCCCACATTAGCATCGTCAAGTGTGTGGGTGATCCACTGGCTAAGTTGAACATGGTGCCCCATATGAAATAATTAAATATATTCTTTGATTTGTTTCCAGACTGTCCTCTGAATTTTAAAAATTTTTAGTGTGTGTGTGTGTGTATTTATGTATCTGTACAGTATACAGAGGCCAAAGAATGTCACATGTCCTGCTTTATTAAAATTCTGCCTTATTCCTTTGAGACAGGATCTCTCACTGAAGCTGAACCTTTTCATTTTTTCCCTAGACTGATTGTCAGCAGCCCCAATGATCCTCTGTCTCCATCCCTTGCCCCAGCACTGGGTTACAGGCCTGCACTCCCGACAGCTTTCTCTGTGGATGCTGGAGGGAAAAAAGCCAAGTCCTATTATCTGCAGCGCAAGTGCTTTTACAGCTGAACCATTTCCCAAATTTGGAATTTTTTTTTTTTTTTTGTAGTTCTGCCTTAAACTTCTTTATGACCTGTTACCCCCATTAAATTACATATTCGTATTTTTATCAGCACTGGTTTTACTTGTTTTTAAATGGGATTTTAATAGGTGACTTTTCTTTTAACTTTTTTTTCTTGAACTCTCTTCCTTTTCTCTTGAGATTTGTCCTGTTTACCTTGATACATATGGAGAAGCAGAGTTCTTCTCTTTCCTTTAAGTTGCTTACTTTCCTTTAAGTCTTCAAGATCCTTGGTGTCTGCATCACATTTATACATGATGACCTAGCAAGGCTTGTATAATAACGCATTCTGCATGCTTGGTGGCAGTAAATAGCATATTTTTCTGATGTAGAATATTATTTATCTATTTAAATACATGTTACATTTGTTTATGTTGTGGGATACTACTTTAACTCCATGAAGGCATGTTAAATTTCTTTTTGCCTTTGTTAATAATGTAAAGATGGGTCACATTTGTTTGTGCTGCATTTGTTTAATTAGGTAAATATGTGTTTCATTGGTTTCACCTTGCCTAAGGCACCTGATTGGTCTAATAAAAAGTTCAACGGCAGGAGAGGGATAGTGGGTGCTGGTGGGCAGGGGATAATAGGTAGGAGGAGAAATCTAGGTGAAGGAGAAGAACAAGAAAGGGAGAAAAGATTGAGGGAGAAAGAAAGGGACAGGCCCTGGCCAGGTAGTCACCAGCCAGTCAGACATGAGAAGCAGTTCAAATAGGACAAACAGAAAGAAAGAAAGGAAGAAAGAAAGAAAGAGAAAGAAAGAAAGGAAGGAAGGAAAGAAGAAAGGTAAAAAGCTCCGAGATTAAACATAGATCAAGAGAAACAGATTAAAATAAGAGCTAAGCTAAGGTCAACATTCATAACTAATAAGCAGTCTCCCTATCATGATTTGGGAACTGGTTGGTGGCCCCATAATAAAGCCTGTCACATTTCCCTGTGGTTGTCTTGTTATGAGAGTAGGGCTTATGGGTGAAAGATTTACTTGTGAGACCCAAACCAAAACTGCCAAGGAAGGAAAAGCAATCCTCCAGGGATCATGAAGTGTTGGACACGTTCTCAACAATGTGGATAATCTTGTCGGCCTCGGGTCTAATATCTCACGAATGTTTGTATGAGCAGTAAATGATTTGTGTGACCATTGACGTTAGGGACCAATTTCCATCAGCTCTATCAATGTTTAAATGAGTGTTTCTGAAGTGTATCCCCAATCTTTTTGCTTCATCTGTGAGCTTAAGTTTGAGTTAACATACATAGGCCAACATACATTCAGTTCACTCTTCGGACAGAAGAAAGGTAGGTGGGATCACCATGGTCCTTCCCTGACAGTTACCTACATTCTGACTTTTAAGCTTTGCTCCAGCTCAGAACTTTGGTTCTATAACACTCCTCTGCCTTAGGATAAATTCCAGTATATTCTCTCCAAAATCTTGAAGTCCCATGATTCATCTGAGCAAAATAATCACAAAGTTCTTGGCTTGGTTATCTACTCTGAATTCATCATTAGTTTAAAAATTACATCTGGTCACTTTAGATTTTTTTTAAATTACTTTAAGGTGCTCTTGTTTCAAAGACCCTAACAATTATGAGAAAAAGGAAAGACAATTCATCATAGAGCTCTACAATTACATTTATCTACATATGTATCCTCTTTCTGTATAAGCAATTGCTAATAAAATTACAACATTGTTACTTGCCAGTACTTTTAATTCACGACTCAAGTTAGAAGAATGTTTAAAAGATATGATGGTAGTTTGCACAAGAATTTCTTCCAGAAGAGTGCTCTTCTGGAAACATCTAGGGTCAATTGATGCCAAGATTCTAGAAGGGGGAACATCCCCTTGACCATCAGTGGTCAAACAATTTGAAATTTCTACTGAAAATTAGGAGGAAGGTGAAAGTTGAGAAGCAGAGAATTTGGAGAGAGAGGGAAGAACAGAACCTGATTAAAGTTAGGACCAGAAAAATCTGGTGAAATCCCACCTGTCATGGTGGCCACTTACTGTTTTATGTGACTGAAAGTGTCATGCAAACCCTATGATTCCCTAGCCTTCAAGCACACTTACACCCCAGGGATTTTTGTGATGGGAAACTTCTCATCTGTCTCTTCTACTCTTTTGTGAAGTTTATTCGGCCCATAAATGTGAATAAAGGGATTTAAACACAGAAGTCAAGGAGATGCTGATTTTCTGTATCTCAGTCCACTCATTGCTGTGCAGAAGCAGAACAGTAGACACAGAGTCCCAGCAGAGAAGGAAAGACGGGCATAAAATTCTTTCACTTTAGCTCGATATGTATTTGAGAACTTTTGTAGGCCATTCTCTGGACCCTGCAGAACAGGTCCATATCAAGTCGCTGACCTATGTCTTCTGAGGTTCGCAAACACACACTGAGATATTTACATAATGACAAAAAAGATATGTCTCTTAGACTACGTCCCCATTATTAAATAATACGTGGCTGAATTTGGATTTAATAATCTTAACACAACATTGTATCAGCCTGATCCAAAGGGATGTTTTTTTTTAATTTCATTTCTGATCCATTATGAAAGGCGTTATGACATCATATGGAGAGAGACATGACAGACAAGGCTTTACATCTTCACACCACAGTGTCTGCATCCCCTCCTCTACCCATCTTCAGAGTCATAAGAAAGCAATCCCAAATTCATTACCCTAATCCTATTAGCATCTTTTCAAGAATGACTCATGGCCCTTCAGAATAATTGCTGTCACATCAGTGTTAAATGTTTGTTATCATGACCACATAACCGCATGTTCTGGAATAGCTCAGACTAATGCCAGGACTGGCTGGCAAAGGGGGAAGCTCTCGCTTGTTAATTTCTTTTCCTTACATGTTTGGTCTGGAAACACTTGAAATATACATGTCATCGTGGTCTCTAGCACTCAACATCTCCAACTTGGACTTTTTAATTTCTTCTTGGAATGGTTTGTCACGCTATCGACTTCTAATCCTCCACCTTGAGTCTTTCTGAGTCCCTCCTTGGAAGCTTCATTGGTCACCCATAGTTGTATAACTTGGGACTTGCACCCCCTTACCACTCTGACCATCTGAGATCCACTTGCTCCATCTGGCTGATAAAGTGTATCTATATAGGGGAGACCCTGAGAAAACACTGAGGTGCCAGAATCCTAACCCTTGCTTTTCACAATCCCATGAGTGCGAAGCACAGGCAATCAGTTCAGGTATATGTTATGTTGGAATAATGAGAAGAAATCCAAGTTCTCTTTCTATAAACCTACCTGGAGGGTGAGCAGGCCTGGCACAAGGAAAACGAGGCAAGAAGACAAAAGAAAAAAAAATAAGAGAAACAGGACTTATTTGCAATGCTAATATGAGGGACAGGAAAGATAAAACCAACACCTCTTTCAGATTGGCTCATAGTTTATTCTAATTCCAAGGGCGTGAGCGAGAAAATTGAACATTCAACCAGAGCCAACTGTAATGAAGGACAGGTTTTAGTTGGGCTTAATCTTTTCCTGATTTGTTAGAATCCAAAACCAGACCTATCAAAAGAAAGAGAAGAACGACATGTGTGACAGATGAGAATTTAAGGAAGACCCCACACAGAGGCCAGAAGCTGGGCACAGGGAACACTCTGGATTGCCAGCAGCTAAGGGCTAGCCTTGTGCTCTAGACACCTGAGGTGTGTGTGGGAAGAAGCAGCTGGAAGGCAGAGAGCTGTTCTTAGGCCTAGTTAGGAACACGCCTTCAAATCCCAAAGAGCCGAAGCTATTGTGCAATGGTACATCAGCCGGATCAATGCTCGGAGTTTCAGACTCGCAGATGAAAGGGACTAGGGGTGTATTAAGTTTTTCTTAATTGGCAGCATAAGTCTTGCAGGTATATATTATAGATGATATAGTGGTTATAAAGTCATTTTGATTTGGAGGGAGATAGACACACCTTGCTAGTGGATTCATTATTTGTCTTGCAAAGGCCTGTTAGGGTTTGGAAAAAAGCTCAATCCAAACATAACAGCTCTCACACAGAGCGATGCTACTAGTTGCTCTTCTGTGGAATACCTGCCGTTTAAACTATTATTTTCCTATAATTAACAGACCGATGGCCTCCTAATTTGAACATGGAACATCGGCATGCTCCATTAAGAAACAGTGAAACAAATGAGTCTCTTACAACATAGGCTCAATTTACTTCCATTAAAACTTTACCCAAATGCTAAAATCTAGGGTAGAAGTGACTTGGTTGGGATATTACAAAACCGAATGTGTACGAAAGATTAGTGCCTATTTCTAGCATGTGAAACTGATTCAAGAGGGACACGACAGCATTTGTAGAGTCTCCTTGCTTACCTGACCATTAACTACCACATGACCCCTGACGATCTTTCTGCTAACTTGATACGCTCAGTGACTTCTCATGTGGTAGCTCCTGCAGAGTGGAAAAGCCAATGATTTTATTTATCTTGACGCTTCCTTCCAACAGCTACCACTTCAAGGTTAAAATTATTTGTTCCATAAATTTGCCATCTTGTGTTGGATTTTGCAATGGTCTTTTGTAACAAAACTCCATCAACAACCATTGAACGAAATGCTGTTCTTTTTGCTGTGGTCCTTCCCTGTTCTATTCAGGCAGCCATGATTTGCCCTTATCCTTGGCACACTGAATAATTCCATGTAGCGGGATTGTGGCCAACATATGCCAATACGTTCCTAATTAAAATGCTGGCAATGAAACATAAGAGTCAAATAGTACCATGCTGGATTACAAATCATATTTATTCTGTTCTTGGCATTACTGCTCTGTTTACGAGAGAAATAGATCTGACACACGGCTCTGTTGCTCTGCTTTCTCAGGGTGTATCCACAGTGCTTATTCTACCATAAAGATGCTGACCGTCCCCCATGTCAACACTACTAGGTGTGCTGGGAATGCACACAGTGTAACGTTTTCTCGGGAGGACCATGAAATCACAGATCACAGTGCCTTTTCTTTTCTGGGTTTTCTTGATGTTGTCTGGGGTAATGGAAGGAAGCCATGCATAGGCATTGGTTTTAGAGAAATAATCGACATCTCAATGAGATGTTTCTAATGTGAACGGGGGCTAAACCAAACTCTGTCAGGGTACCAACCTCTGAGAACACTGTATACACCACTCTGCTTTATTTGGCAGTACCGCATAGCTATCCAAAGTAAAAAATCTGGATGGGTCCTATTAATACTGGGTAATTGGGTAATTTCCTTAAACTATTCCTGTCGTATTTATTTTTAACATAGATAAAGGTTGAATCTAACATGCTCCAACCACTGTAGGATGCCATCGAGAAAGAAATACAAAAGCAACATACGGTGCTGTGTTAGTCAGTTGTATTTCATGGTGACAAATTTCCGGAGATCAATAAATTTTAAAGGAGGGAACATATATTTGGGATCAGAGTTTCAGAGATTTCAATCCATAGTTACTTTGGATCGGCAGTGAGTCTCCCAAAAATTATAGAGGCGATAAATACAGCAAACTGTTCATGGTGAGTGGGAACCAGAGAGAGACTTTTCAAGAGTACATCCAATGATCTAATTTCTTCCCACTGCCATCCGCCTCCTAAAGGTTCCACGGCATCAACAATAACACCACAGACTGACAAACAAGCCTTTGTCTAGTGAGCCTCCATCGGTACATCAGCTCCAAACCACATAAGCATCAAGCAGGCTAGTAACTAAAATGATCAAAGGCAGTTCTGAGCAAGCTTGTCTGTGCCTAAGCCATTGAAGCCACATCCTGATTGTTATTTGACAGTGTTTATAAAATATCTTCTTTAATATGCACTTTGATTATCTACAGGCTAGCTTTAGCAAAATACACATCTCAGAGTCCATAACTTCATGGTATCTACTTTATAGAAACGAGTGAACCGGTACATATGAAGACTTAAATGATAGTCTGACATATGTAAGTACTCACGCAATGATGCCTATTAATATTACTGTATCCATTTAGATTGCTGGGAGAAGGATCACCATTCTCATAAAGTTTTAACTATAGTAGGTTCGTAAGAAATATAAAAGGAGTCATTTTAAGATATGGCGTTAGGATGAAGGTCAAAGGTCTAAGAAGGATTTTCTATCAGTTTATGGTACATTTTAGTCTCCATCTGACGTCACTGTGATGTCCAATAGTGATGGGACAGTCCTGGCGTGTTCCCTAGGAGATGACAAAGCCCCGAGATGGGAGTAATTATATCTAACTAAAACCTTACCTTGAACAGATCTCATTTTTGACTAATACCATCACATGATTAGCTATCTAGAAAGACAAGCGGCTTTTACTGGTTCCTCTACCATAATCAAATTCATGAAATGATGTGGAGAACTTTTCATCTTTACCTGTGTTTGTTTAGAAATCAGATTGGATAAAAGTGCTTCCCGTTTCATCTTGGTAGACTTCCTTAACTGCACATCTATTGCCTTCTCTACAGAAGAACAGTTGGAACCGGGACAACGTCTTTTCTGGTAAAAATGATTTTGGAGATCTTCCTATTAAAGAAAGATTCCATTTTCTTCCAACATGAGTTTTTTTTTTTTTAACTATTTTTTTTTTCTTTTCTCTCCGTCACCCCATCCACCTTCCTTTTGGAAGATTCTCATCTTTTACTGGGAGAATCTTTCCCAAAACTTCTATCCCTCTCACCAGAAACAGCTCTCCAACTCTAGCAGCCAAGGTTAAATGCTCTCTATTCCCTTAGGAGAAAACGCCTCGTTTACTAGTGTATCCTTATGCATGTGGCTGAAGGTTGCAGCATCAATGGAAGCAGGTTGCAGAGACCATGTGCAGGCAGCCTTCACTGTTGGAACTCATAAACTAGAGAAGGAAGTGAGTTCCCACCTATGTTCAGTTGCTTAGGGAAGGCTAGCAATTATGTTTCTCTAGCAGTGAACTATTATGTGGCTAGTCGTTCACTCTCATCACAGTGACTATTGTTTTGTGGCACAAAGACCTAAAAACAAGAGGAAAAGAAGTATTCCCATAGCTACACGTCACTGAAACACGCCAAGTTTTGCATCTTGCTTTATGTAGTAAGCTACACCGGATTATAGACATCATTATATTTGCCACAGTTGCATTTATAATGTAACTCCTAACAGACAAAAGAATGTGGTGTTTACGGAGAGCTTGTAATTGCTGTAATTATACGTGTATCCAACTCTGCTCTGAAGTGAAGTATCCCCCCAGGCAAATGAAGAAGAGGGTCACGAAGAAATTAAATCAGAAAGTTTGGAAAGCTTGAGCAGCTCTGGCTGTGAAGGCATCTGAAACTTGACAGTCAGCTTCTTGTTAAACAGCAATGTCAAGCCGGTATGTATCCAAAGGCTCCTTCTCCTCCTTGCGAGCGCTTTGCAGCATGGTATAATACTTAGCAAGATAGTACAAAACCAAAGCCAATCTCTCTAGCTGGGGGGAAGCCTGCGTTTGCTACTCACATTCTTTTTAGAGTTTTCTTCCTGCTAAAATTATTGGAATACAAAAACAAGGAGTGGCTAAAGTGTTGGGGAACCACCTTCAATTGAGTTAGGAAATATTTAACAGGTACTATGAAGCAAGCTGGGGAAACAATTTAACGAGCCTCCAGAACACAATAGTCAAGAGGCCTGGGTCTGGAAAGCTTTCCAAGTTGACAGAAAGTCACAATCCATGACTGACCTTCACAGCACTGAGGTTAGGGAGAGGGTGGGGAGCCATTAGGAGCATGGGGTGGGTGAGTGGAAGAAATCACTGTTCCTTCGCTTTATTCCCATCCCCCACAGCCATTAAGAGACAGGTCAAGAGAGCAGAAGTTGCTAGAAAGTAGCAGTGTACGGGGAGCAGGGTACATGACCCCATAAAAGGACTGGATTCTGACCCTGACACTCCAATCTAGGACTCTGTGAATGTCGGCACAGAAACGCCTTTCAGCACACATTTGCCTTTCTTCCCAGCTGTGTGTTTGTCTTGTGATGTTGAAGCATCCTCTTTCCGGCATGGAATGGGGTAAAAAGAGAACCGCAGTGCAGAGATTTGAAACAAAGGAAAGAAGCTCCGTGATTTTTCAGCAGACAGAATATGGGGGAGTTTATACCAAACCAACAGTAGTAAAAGCAAGCACTTTAAAAAGATGCAATTAATAAATTAATTGTGTGTGTGTGTGTGGGGGGGTGTACATGTGTGAGCATGCACTGTGCACATACACAGAGGCCAGAAGACCGTGTTGAATAGATCAGAATGGGACTTACGGGTGTTGGTAGGACTCTGACTTGTTATAAGGATGCTGGAACCCAAACCCTAGCCCTCATGATTATACAGCAAGCACTGTCAACCACTGAGTCGTTTTTCCAGTTCCAAAAGAAACCATAAAAAATAACTTTATAAGTGAGATGCTAATATGTGCCATCATATTTCTACATGCCCAATGCAGTTCATCATTTCTATTGCTGGGAAGGCCATCGAGGAATAAAACCTTAAACTTACTGAGTGATCTATCTGATACTTTGTACAGCCACATTTCTCTCTTGCTTTAGAATCTACAGCTGATAAATTTTTTAATTTTTTTGGAAGTCAACTTCTAATTCTAAAGGGATTATCTATGGATGCCTAATTTTTAAGTAATTTTATTAAAATGTTCGCTTATTAGCTTTCTTGCTTAATGGGGAAGCTTCAGCACTGAGAGGTAAATTGATGACCATGCCCGATTTGGCTCCTACTATTTATGACCGACACTACTGACAGTTCTCACCAACAGATTCTTGACTACAACTTAGTTCGGGTTTCTATTGCTGTGAAGAGGCACCATGACCATGACAACTCTTATGAAGAAAACATTCAACTGGGGTGGCTCGCTTACAGTTTCAGGGGTTTGGTCCACTATCATCATGATGGGGCGCATGGCAGCATGCAGGCAGACACGATGCTGGGGCTCAGAGTGCTACATCTTGACTCAGGGGCAACAGGAAGTCAGCTGACACACTGAGTGAAGCTTGAGAAATGACCTCAGACCCCGCCCCCACAGTGACAGACTCCCCCAACGAGGCCACACCTCCTAATAGTGTTGCTCCCTTTGGGGCCATTTTCTTTCAAACCACCACAACTACAATAATACTTATTTTTCTGGGACATAGAGCTTGCTCTTTAGTTTATTTAAGTTTTTTGGAACTATTTATCATATATCCTTATCTATCTGTCTGTCTGTCTGTCTGTCTATCCATCCATCATCATCATCCATTTAATATTGTATGTGTATTTGGGAATGCAGGTATGCCACAGTGTGCATATGATGGCCCAGTGCACAAACTACAGCCATTGGTTCACCCCTTCACCATCTGGGTTCTCGGAACTACTTTAGATCTCATCAATCCTGACATCAAATGTCCATGACTGCTGAGCCATCTTGCAGGCCCTGAAGCTTGCTTCTTGATTTACTGAAATAGCAGCCTGAGCAGCCTTATCATGGACTCCATGAATGTGCTTGTCACACATTCTAGTGCTGCCCAAGAAGAGGAAGTAAGACTTAGAAAAGGAGGTGAGGCAGCAACAGCAGTTCTGGCAAGAAGTGGAGGGGAAGCGGCGGGAATATCTCCTGGGTCAGTGCTACCAAGTTATTCCATTTTCTTAAGGTCTAAAGAAAAAGATTCAACCATTTCATCAATGAGAGCCTTCTGTTTATAGAGAAATTAGCCAGCGTTTTAAAGGGACAATTTCAGGTGGGCAGGTATTTAGACAGAAGTGGGTTGAGAAAGAACAGAGGGATAGGAGAGAGGACAAAGCAGCAAGCAGACCATGCAACTTTTGGGCACTGAAACAGTATGTGAAGAAAGCAGAGAGAAACCTCAATTTCTGATTCTGAAAGACACTATTCTGTTGCTTACATCTTTTGATTTCTAGTTCAACAGTAATTTGATGCTCTGTGGAACATTTATTGACTTCTGCAAAGCAGAAAGACCTCATTATTTTCAATCGATGAAAATATATGGAGAAGGAAAACAAGATTTAAAATAATGACAAAGGAATAAAACACTTAGGTTTAACTGGGTAGAAGAGGCGCAACACTGGCTTTTGTTTTCTTGTGGATTCTGCCCTGGTTTATGCCTGCTCTAATCTAAAGGATGAATGGGAGGCATTTGAACTGGGGGGATGGTGATGGGTAAGTCTTATTAGACTTTAGATTTAATTTGGCTGGTTGTGAAAAGTTTTTGTGTGTGTGTGTACATGCACATACACATACATAAATTCAAATGTCTTAATGTTGACTTTTTCTTTGAATTCTGTAGCTATAACCCGAGTAGACTATACCATAAAATGTCTTTGGCATGAGACTGAATACATAATATTTTATTGGAACATGACAAAATCAAAACAAAATATGGTTTTAAAAGACCCAAAATATGACTAATGCAGCCAAGAAAATTGGTTAACAAATAATTTATAATGGAAAATGACTATGATCCAATCTTTCCAATTCATTTTGCAAGACACCAAAACATTTTCATGACGATTTTCTTCTGGTTCTGTGATTGAACCCGGTGCCTTGAATGTGTAGGGTAGAGAGATGCTTTATCACTGAACTATATGTACTTAGCTCTTTTGGGTGTTTTTTTTTTTGGACTACACCATGCACAGTATCAGTGTATACATAGTACAGATTGTAAAGGAAAATAAAAGTCAGGGGTTTTCAACTTTATGCATAAAAATATTGGCTCACACATCTTAGATACAAAATATTGCAGACACAAGCGAAGCCTCTTTCTGTCTCTGTTGTTACTGTCATCTTTAATGTAGCATTTGACATTCTTGTGTGCTATTCTGTGTTCTTATTACTTCAGTAGGCCTAAGATGTCTTAAGCAGTAACTTTAAGAAAACATTTATTCATTATTATCAATTAATAATGTTAATAATAGTAACACTATTAATGCTAGTTTTATACACTGATGTAGCCCAGGCTGGCCTCAGTCTCCTTTTGTAGCCAAGATGACTTTGAATTTATAAGCCTCCTTCCTGCTTCCACTACCCGAGTGTCTGGATTATAGTTGGTATTTTTTTTGTTGTTGTTCTTGTTGTTGTTGTTTTTCTTCCACTTCTGAGGAGCAACCCTGGGTTTTGTGACTGTTAATGAAGTACTCTGCTAACTGAGCCACTATGTACTTCTGTCGTGGTTTGAATACAAATGGCTCCCACAGTCACATAAGGAGTGGTACTCAGGAGGTAGTGTACTATCAGGCCTGCTGGAGTGTCCCTAGGGGGTGAATCTTGAGGTCTCAGAAGCTTGAGCCTGGCCAGTGTGTCCTAAGCCTGCAGATTCAGAGGTAGAACTTCCAGCTGCCTTTCCAGCATCACATCTGCCTGCAGGCTGCCATGCTTCCTACCATGAGATAATGGACTGAACCTTTGAACTGTAAGCCAGTCCCAATTAAATGTCTTCCTTTATAAAAGCTGCTGTGGTCATGATAGCTTTTCACAGCAATGAAACCCTACCTAAGACAATATCTTTTTAACTTGTTTAATCTTGATTTTTTTTTTTGAGTTTCAGATCTGACAAATTCACCTGTATTTGATTCATTATGAATATACTACAATTTAATTTATTCATTTGTTTTTTTAGCTTTTTCAGTGGTATTAAAACAATGATGTTGAGAATACATGGACAAAATTTTCTTTCAGATGTATGCCTAGGAGTGGAATTTATAGTTTTTCAAAATATATTTGTTGATCACCTGTTATATGCCACATATTGTTTTAGACCTCAGAGACTCAAAGATTCTCTTTTATTCTATTGAAGGAAATGTATGGTAAAATTAAACTAGAAACCACAGTACAGCATAAGAGTTTATGGAGGGAAATGCCAGAGAGTGGACTTTTGTGGTGTGGGCAGGACACTCCCCCTTTTAACATAGAATAGTTATAGGTCATACCCTAAAGATTAATGTCAAAATATATGAAAAGGGGGCTGAAGAGATGGCTCAGAGGTTAAGAGCAATGCCTGCTCTTCCAAAGATCCTGAGTTCAATTCCCAGCAATCACATGGTGGCTCACAAAGCATCTGTAATGGGGTCTGGTGCCCTCTTCTGGCATGTGGGCATACACACAGATAGAATATTGTATATAATAAATAAATAAATGCATAAATAAATATTAAAAAATATGAAGAAAGAGCATTCCTAGCAGCAGGAGCACAAAGCACAAAGACCTGCGATGAGGGAGGTAAGATCCCATGGTGGCCGAAGTAGGGAATAAATCAGAGAGGAGATGCTCTATTGTACCTGCCGGGGCAGTGTATTCAATCCTTGTGAGATATGAAGTCACTGTAGGCAATGCTGTGATGACAACTCCACTAAAAAGAACTGTGGTAGGCATCATGTGACGGCCATGTACAAATGTAGACCCAAGTAAGTCCATTACAGGGCCATGCAAGTATCCCAGGAAAGATGGCGGCTTGGGCTAGAGAACTGGAAGCAATGGAGAGAAGAATCAGACTTTGGTGATTGCAAGGGGAGAAAGAACTGGGTTGCTGGATGGACCAGAGATAGAGTGTGAGAACAGGAGGGGTCAAGGGTGACTGCAATAATTTCCCTTGACTTCTAGAAAGGAAGTTTTGATATTTTATAGTTGATATAATTAAACATCCACAGAGATGTCATATAGAGGTTTTATATATGTACATCCTAAACTCACTGATTATTTCAAAACTGTGCTCCAAATTATTTGTAACTATGTCTCATGTTGTAGTAACAGCAAATATAATTGTCAGTTATTTTTATTTTATTAATCTGATGATATGGTACTATCTCAATCTGTATCTTCCCATTTACAACCTGCTGGCTAATGGTGTTATTGTCATATTTCCCCAAACCATCACAGTCCACAGATGGGCTTGTACCCCATCCAGATACCCTTCCTAAGATAAAGATCCATGCTATGTTTTATTGTGATTGTCCTCGAGGGAATGGAAACAGCCACAGACATTGCTGTGTGGATTACATACGGATAACCTTTTTGCTTTGGCTTTTGATAAGGATCAAGGTCTTGTTCATGTTAATTACTTGGAGGCACCGGAGGTGCTGAGTTTTAATTATAAAAAGAAAGAATTTAATTAATCGTAATTACATATATTAAATACAACTTTACAAGGCTAATAGGGATGACCTAATAGGCATCAATTATGAGGAACTGCATCTGGAATATTGAAGCATACACCGAATCTCTTTTTCCTGTAATAGTTAAGTGTTTTTGTGGTAGTTTGAATGTAATTAACCCCCCCCCGCCAAACTTATAAGGATTGCCACTATTAGGAGGTGTGACCTTGTTTGAGTAGCTGTGGCCTTGCTGGAGCAAGTCTGTTACTGTAGGTTGGCTCTGAGGTCTCCTATGCTTAAAGTGCACCCAGTGTGCACACAGATTCCTTCTGCTGACCACAGATCAAGATGTAGAACTTTCAGCTCCTTCTCCAGCACTGTCTGCCTGTATGTCGCCATGTCCCACCATGATGATAATGGACTGGACCTCTGAAACTGTAAGCTACCCCAATTAAATGTTTTTCTTTGTAAGAGTTGTGGCCATGGTGTCTCTTCACAGCAATAGGCACCCTAAAAGACAGCGTTTGAAAGTATTTTTTTCCTTTCATAGAAGTATAAGTTTACCTTACAATTATCTGTACACGAAAGTGTATAGACTACTGTTCATGAGTAGAAGGCATGGTTTTCTTTACAGCTATTAAGTCAAGAATATGTACACTCTTTCAAGTTTATGCTAATTGTTGTTAATGTACTGAACAAAAGGAGGCTCAATCATGAAGAACTGGGGCTTTTCTTTATGTAGAAAATATTCTAGAAATATCACACTTCGATTTCTTTGAAAATATTTGGAATATTATTTCCTTCATGCCTTGATTTTTAAGCATGGTAGTTGCCCTCACTTCTGCCTCTGAGGCTGTCTGTGGGCCAGAAATGGCCATTCAAGTGGTGAGGCCTTCCTGTGGACCCAGACCACAGGATAGGGAATAAGAGCACCTGGCTTGCATTCCAGACTCTGAGATTAATTAACCATTTTTTATTACTTGATGCATTTTTGTATAGTTTTGTTTCTTAGGCCTCTTAAATTTAAGCAGTCTAAAAAATACAATTGTCCTTTAACATAATTTTGAAAGCAGAAAGTGGGTCAGGCACAGTGACACATGTCTTTAATCCCAGCACTACAGAAGCAGAAAAAAAAGGATCTCGGTGAGTTTGAGGCCAGTCTTGTCCTATGTAGTCCTACATAGTGAGTTTCATGCCAACCAAGGCTACATAGTGGACCCTGTCTCAGAAGAAAAAGAAAGAGGATGAGGAGAAAGAGGAGGATGCTCTTTTAGAATACCAAAAGCCATCTTGTTTGTTTTGAGACCACATTTTGCTGTGTAGCTCAGGCTGACCTAAGACTCCAGAGAGCTCTGTCTCTGTCTTCCAAGTGTTTATATAATAAGCACAGACCACAACCTGCTTCCACAAATTACTTATCCACTCAAAAGCTGAGAGCAGAGAACCATGGAAAGTGGTTGGTGTTGGGTGCCGTGTCCCTACGTTCCTCTGAAGGCTGAAAAAGGAGGAACATTAGGACAGGATATAAATGGAGAAACTGATGACGCAACAGTTCAACTTGTATGAGACCAGAGAAACAACTCAGAGGTTAAGAGTGCTTGCTGCTCAATCAGGAGAACCAGAATTCAGAACCCATCAGATGCTCACAGAAGTTTTCAATGCCCTCTTTTGACCTCTATGGGCAACACACACACACACACACACACACACACGTGCACATACATGCACACAGACCAATACACTGAGCCATATTCACCCACACATAAACAAATGAAATCTTTAAAAATTTTAAATTAAAACCGCTAACAATTGACTTACATAGCATTTGAGTACCATTTAGATATATTTTCTCTTTACTCGCAGTGATTTTTCTGGCTATGGAAGAATAAAGGAGGGAAAGACTTTCATGTCTTATCTGTGACATGTGCGGTGGTGGAGGGTGTTAGTGTTTAAAGTAGGAACGAGTAGCCTGGCTTCTCACTGCTGTTCCCCTAACCCCTCTTAGCTGGAGCTCCTTCACCTAATTCATTAGGATGATAATTCTCAGGGGTTTCCTTCTGTTTTGTATTCTAATACAGAGTTTCACCATATAGTCCTGCCTGGCCTGAAATTCACTATTTAGATCAGTCTGGCTTTGAACTCAAAAAGAGATCCACCTGCCTCTGCTTCCCAGTGCTGGGATTCCAGGCACTGCTGCCACATGGAGCTCAGGGTTTTGAAGCAGTCTCTATTCAGGCCCTATTGCAGGGTCTGTAATGAGGCTCTCTAACAGGTCTGTAGGTTAGTTATGTCATTGGATCAAACTATTTCCTTATCTTGACTACAGTAAAATACAGCACCAAATTTCTGCCTCATTTCTTCAGTACTGAATAGATATTCCTTGCACTCCTATGTCCTGAAGCTGTGGTCTTGCTGTTCATTTACTCATACGATTGAAAAGTCCAGTTTCTTGCTGAGTTCTAGCCCCAACCTCTGCATTCTGGCACCTGCTGCCATACCTGCCAATGGTGCATACTTTCCTCTGGTCTGCCACCCAGCCACACCCTGTCCCTTCCCAGGATAGCTGCCAACTTCTCAATACAATGGGCCCGCGCATTCATCAATCAGTCTCTTTTGGATTTTTGCCCACTGATTGCTACAGACTGCTTGACACTCCCTTCCGTTTCCCAAGACAATCAGCTACTTCTGGATCCTGGAGAAGACACTCTGTCAACCCATTAGTTCTCATTAACATGTAGGTCAGTGTCCCCAGTCTGATACAGGCTGAGGTGAGCTCCCGTGCCCCCGTGCGAGCACTTTTTACTAAAGGTTTTCTTCCTTCAACGCAATGGCCTTCACAGAAGATTTTCCACTAAGACCATCGCATGTCTTTTGTGGTCAATAAAGTTTAACGATCTTGGAGTTTGGTGTACTTCCAAATGCACGATCAAGATGACCAAGGTTCATAGAACAGGAATTAAAACAAAACACCCTACCTCATATATAAAACAAAAATGAACTCTCAAAGATACAAAATGTTCAGTTGACTAAACAATGGACCATGAAGCATTTTACCCAAGATTTAATGACTGCAGGAGACAATTTGCCATATCTAATGATCATTGGTCTTTGGTTTTGGTACGCTAGGGATGACATGAAACAATTGTTAATAATACTGTCCTACTAACTAAATTAATGTCTAAACCCAAAAAGTCCCGCCCCCATCCCACGAATCCCAGGCGTGATTTTGTTGTACTGTTAGAGTTACCAAACGACCAAGTGAACTTTAACACGAAATCATGGCCTTCTTATTTGATTGAGTTCTTTGGTGCTAAGTAGAGTGCTTTTGGTCAGTTTTGAAAAGCGATGTATTTGCTCTATAATGCTGATGGAAGATGCTCTTTTGGGCACACATGTAAATTGGACCATATAGCTTCAAAACCAGTAGCACTGTTTTGAATTGCATATGAATGTATTTCTCACCGATTATTTGCTCCTAAAAATCAATAGTTTTTTTTTAAAGCTCGATTAGAATCTGAAAGAAACAAATTGCTTTGGAAAATACACAAATGCAGATTACAGAACAGCCCAGTAAATGCATTAAGAAGGTTTCTACTGCCCCCTGCTGTCAGATTCTTAAATATATCAAAAATTCCAGTAAAAATCGACACCAAGGAGCAGAGAAATAGCACTCATGTTGAGTTCTGAGCAACGGCGGTGAGGGGAGGACCACAGCTGTCAATCTGTGCATGACCACACACAGGAAGACCCAAAGGACGAAGTCTGTCTTGACTTGCCGACACCCTTGTCTACCTCATTATTTTCTAAATTAAATTATTTGAATTTGCTTTTACACATTCACAGGGTTTGAGCACTGGCTGTTTTTCCGGAAGACCTAGGATCAAATCCCAGCACCCACATGGCAGCTCACAACTGTCTGTAACTCCAGTCCCAGGGGATCTGATACCTTCATACCAATGCACATAAAATAAAGTTAAACAAATTATAAAACACATTCAAATAAATCAACGAATACTTATTTTTATAGTTCAATCCTGACTTGCAATTAAGAAATGAGATATAATAAAGGGACCTGGTAACACGAGGTGCAAGGCCATAGTAATTCATTATTGTTTTACATATGGTTTAATTCAATCATCCTAAAATAGAATGCGATTCCTTATTACACTTTCCATCTAAGGATGAAGACACTAAGTACCAAATGTCCTCCTTTAAAGGACAGAACAAGTCCAAGGAAGACTTCTGATTGCAAGCCCTGCAATATTGTCGAAGGTTCCTCTCCTAAACTTTCCATGCACAGAAGGTATACATCTTATAATTTAGAAGGAAGAGTTTATAGAAATCATAATAGTTATGGTTTGAGGCTTTTTTGACCCTAGGTCTGCACTGCTATCTTTGACTGGGCCCTGCTCTGGTGTCCAGGGCTAAGCTCAGCTGTGTTCTGGATTTGGCTTATTTATTGTTCTTCCAGACAGAAATTCTCCCTACTCTGGTTGCATCGCTTTGGAGACGGAGCTGTTGTGTTTGTCCTTAGTTAATTCGGCAATTTGGTCGATGCCTTGGACTGATGTCTACGTGGGGTTCATCTCTGCTTGATGCCCATAAACTTTCCACTCTGCACCTCTGAGGAACTTATAACTTGGGAATAATTTTTACCTTCTTCAGTGACTCACGACCAAAAACACTTTTATTCATACTTTTGATAAATCATTTTCACATTTTACACCCTCTAGGTTCTGTAAAATCTGGACTCCTCTATAACAGCCTGCTAGTACTTCTCATTGCCTCGTCAACGCGTCCTACTTGGGACACCTGGTACCTGGTAGTGCTGGTTGCTTGGCAAGCTTTTTTTTTTTTTGGTCTGGCAGGTTTTTGGGAAATTCTACTACAGAAACCAGAAGGCTAGCCATCTAAGAGCCCGCTCTTCTTCTCCCAGAAGTAGCACCGGAAGTCAACAAAAATCACTAGACCTTCATAATAAAAGAGTTCTTACCTGACTCGGGGCGTTGGGTTTCCAGTGACCCTACACTCCAAATAAACTCTGCTTCCTTCAGCGACTTCTTGGCTCCTCAGCTTCTGGATGAAGCGAGGTGCAGAAGGCAAGTGACGGGCTTTCTGGGGCTGTGGGTGAGGGATGTGGGTGTGTGCCAAGGCCTCTTCCGAGGCTTGTTGGGCCTGGTAGCAAAGGCTGCCCTGGACTAGCTTGACCTCTGCTTCCATCTCCTGTTGGTCTAGCTGGTCTCCAGTGGGGCTCTGACTGGCCGAGGGACTCGTCAGAGTTGAAGGCTGATTTTTAGGAGACAGATACCCACTGTCTGGTGATGAGGACTCACCATTTGGGCTTCTGTTTCTTGGCTTCGCTGCCTCTCTAAATATAGAAGTCAGCTCCTCAATGAAACTCGCCGCCTTGTCGCAAAGTTGGTTCTGGGAGCCATCTTTGCTTTGTGGGGCAGCTTTGGGCTTTGCACTTGGATTGGGAATTTTTGCACCTCGTTTTTCAGCCTTGCGGAGGCTCCGGATGTAGCTGGGGCTGGCCAGCAGGGGTGATACCCCAGGTTTTCTCCTTGAAGCTGGGGAAGTGATCTTTTCAGCATGCTTCCCTGCCAGAGGCTGGACAGGTGCTGTCCTGTTATGCTGAGGTTCTTCTGAGGGAGTCTGCTCGCTGGATTTGGTCTCCTCGTGGGAAGGAGTTTTGCAGAGGCTTTTAGATTTGCTGAAAATCTGCGAGATCTCCTTTTCGGAGTCAAAGTCTTCAGTTTCAGAGTTGTCTATAGCTCTGCGGGCCAGGTCGAGACTTTTGTTTATTTCTTCCTGGCTGAGAAACGCAGAGAGCCCTGGGAAGAAGTCAGCACTTTTGCCCTCTTCTTGCATGTCTGATAAGGAATCATAGAAGGAGTCGTGGGAGGAAGTCTCTGACATTTTTGAGCAGCCTTCACACACACCTAGCTTGTAGAAGGAGAGCTGGAGAAAGGCACAGGAAACCTGCGTTCTTGTTTTCTGAAAAACAACATAGAATCTTCATCAGTGCTAATAATCCTGATTTGTTTTATATCCCTAGTAACAACCTATCGAAAGAAACATGAGGGTGAACCAATAAAACAATCTTCTTTATTCTGTAAAGGGAAAGAAAGCACAAATATTCATGTGTTCACAATTTAAGACTAATTAATTATTTATTTTAGTTTTTTTTTTTCCTCCCCGAGACAGGATTTCTCTGTAGCTTTGGAGCCTTGTTGACCAGGCTGGTCTCGAACTCACAGAGATCCGCCTGCCTCTGCCTCCCCAGTGCTGGGATTAAAGGCGTGCGCCACCACTGCCCAGTATTTATTTTAGGTTTTTAAGATAGTATCTTGCTATGCAGATAGCCTGGCCTTGAACACATAATCTTGTCTCAGCTGCCAGGTCTGAGGCCTACAGGCGAGGGTTACAATGCCTGGCATGGTTGGTAATTTCAGGTTAACATACACCCTGTAAGGAGCACAAAGCATCATAGTAACTAGGAGCTAATGATTCCAGGAAGATGAGGTCTTCAGCAGGCACACAGCTTACACTTGTACACATGTAGGGGGCTGTTTTCTGGGCCCCTCCCTCATTACATACCTCCTCAGGGGTCTCATTTCAACAATGCTTTCAGATAAGTACTTGATAATATTAGTAACTCTGACTGTCCTAATTTGATTTCTGTTGCTTAATAAACCCTATGAGCAAAAGCAATGTGGGGGAGGAAAAGGTTTATTTGGCTAATGGGTCAAAACCATCATGGTGGGAAACCAGGGCATAGCCTTAAGCAGGAACCTGGAGGCAGGAACTGAAGCAGAGACCATGAAGGCACGCTGCTTGTTGACTTGTTTTCCATAGCTTGCTCTGCTCACTTTCTTACATGGCACAGGACCACCTGCCAGTAGTAGCTCCACCCACAGTGGGCTAAGCCTTTCACATTAATCATAAAACAAGAAAACGACCATAGGCCAACCTGATGGAGTTATTTCCTCAATTGAGGTTGCTCTGATTATGTAAAGATGACAAAGTTAATCAGCACACTGACTTTACTCATATGGCCCCATCCACAAAGGACAATTGAGTGATTTCAATTTTTATCCATTTAATAACTATAAATAGAAATACCAATGGTTTTATATTTATAATATATTTATTTATGTCTTAATAAATTGTCTCATCCTTTCTTTGTGTGCTGTCATCTTCATTCATATTTGTTCATTCAACACGATTCTAACAGATGCTCACTAACATCCAGGCAAAATAATCAAATATAAAACAAATATACATCTAAGATTTTGTTTAGCAAATTAATGATGAGACCATGAAGAGTTTACCACCATTAGAAAGAAGGTGCTGAAGACTAGATATATGCAAGTGATTATGAATACTTAGATTTGTTGGTGGACTTCCAACTGGATAATGTCTACAGATCAATAAAATACAATGTTTGGAGTCATACAGAAAGCAATTCAATACTATTTTCACCATAAAAAATGTATATCTGTGAACAAGTGTAATCTTCATTGCCAACAGATTTCTACAATGTTAAGATTTATAAGATTGCCTAAAGATAATGCAAAACATAGATATGCAAGGCATAAATATCCCTGTAGAATCAAATATCTAGCAGCAGAGCCCACCCAGTATTTTATTGAAAGTATTTATTAAATACCTATTTAAGAACCAGTTATCATTTGTTCTGAGAAAGAGGTTGGTTGCTCTTTCCCAAGGCTCCTAAATACAATCATTGAGTACTATTGATAACATTTGGGCACACTCAGCTCTTAATATGAGGAGGAGCAATATTAAAAGCAGTGTGAACTTAGAAACTTCAAGAAGATTGGAAGGGAGAGGAATATTGTGCTAAATGTATGCTTGGGTACTGTGTTGTTTAGGTTTATTTCATCTTCGATACATGTAATTAGAATTATGGGTGAGGAGAGAGCCTCATTTGAGAAAATACCTCCCTAGGATCTAGCTGTAGGCAAGCCTGTAGAGCATTTTCTAGATTAGTAATTGATGTGGGAGGGTTGAGCCTATCAGTAGCTGTGGGTTCTATAAGAAAGCAGGCTGAGCAAGCCACGAGGGGCAAGCCAGTAAGCAGTACTCCTCTTTAGCCTCTGCATCAGCTCCTGTACTGACTTTCCACAGTGATGGGCTATCACCTGAAAATGTAAGAGGAATAAATGCTTTCCTTCCCAAGTTGCACTTGGTCATGGTGTTTCATCATAGCCATAGAACAGGATCTAAGATGTGTACAACGGCCAAACTGATTGTATTTTCACTTGTTTGAAATTTTCTTTTTTTTGAAAGAGAAGCCAATATGGTTATGGTCTGTAAGAAAAATAAGGTTTTATTTAAGTTATTGAGCTCAGGACCAGAAGAGATTGTTTGCCACATCTAGAACAAGGTAAGATAAAAATTCATGTAGATCAGTAAAATAAAATTTTGATTCTTGAAGTGACACATTTGAGATTTGAACTGGGTGTTTTCATAGATATGACTATCTGTGTTTAATTTAAAATGTGTTTAGTGAACATCAACACCTGCTGAGGAACACACAGATGCACATATGTATCTTTGCAAAGGACAAGCTTTTGCTTTCATAAATTCAGCAGATATGATTCATTAATAAAAACATATATTTAATGTACCGAGTACACGATAAAAGAAAAATAAACTATTATAATACCATCTAGAAGGAAAAGAATGTTTCATGGGAGAAATGAAGCTGAAAGAATGGCACATGGTGACTGAACACAGAGATGATACACACAGGATTGCAGGCTTTTACAATAGCATGGGTCGATTTACAAAATTAGTTTATGATGTGTGCAGAGAAATATTTTTTAAGAAACAAGTTCTGTTTTGATTTGAGCCTTTTGTACTTGAGGAGTCTCTGGTCTTCCTTAAAGGAAATATCAGATACTGGTCTAGAGCTGGACCAGTATCTGATACTGAATCCTTCATAGGATTCAGTCATATCAGTCATAGGATGAAAAATGCTGTCAAGAAAAGAAGGAGGAAAGAAAAAGAATTCCCCAGAGCTCTTGTAGAAAACAGAAGAACCGGGAACCTTGGAAACTGGAAAAGAAGGTATCTCTTGGAAGAGACAGTGACCTTTTGGCTATAGCAACTGGGAACACTAGCAGTGCTAGAAACAGTTTGGGTGTCTCAACAGTGACTGAAGCCAAGACTCCTAGAAAAATATAGAAAGTACAGATTGTACTTGCCCTCAGTGGCTTGGAGATTTATAGAGAAGAGAAAAGACATCAAGAAAGTAGTCGTCCCCCCCCCCCCCCCAAAAAAAAAGAAAGTAGTCCCAGAACCTAAAGATAGACTCCAGTGAGGAGGGAAAAGTGTTTGTATCTCTTTTTTTCTGTTGTTTTTAGCATATAGCATTAAATGTGTTTAAATGTTAATGGAATTATTGAGCTCGCAGGGGGACATGAAGCATGTGTGTTAAGAAGTGATGATGCCATTATGTTTAAAGATTTGAGAAGATTCTAATACAAAGGGGATACTCAGCTTCAAAGGAGAAGACTGGAGAGGAGAGGAGAGGAGAGGAGAGAAGAGAAGAGAAGAGAAGAGAAGAGAAGAGAAGAGAAGAGAAGAGAGAGAAGAGAGCAAACGAGAGAATGAATATCTGTATAAATCTGTAACTTGAAAAAAAATGGCCCTTAGCTTGAAATTGCTATGCAGTTGAAAATTTACATGGACAGGAGATTCTTGAACTATTGGTCAGGAAAGGAAGGAGGTCCTGGGAGAATGATTTACTGGCAGGGGTAGGGTCTTAACTGAAGTTGGATGTGACGTATTTATGGTGTCATTAATTGGAGTGACCAGGATATTCTCTCTAACAGAGTTTGGCAGTCCAGGGACAGAAGACCCAGGTCTTGACATTTAGGTGACATGGAAGGAGAGTGGGCACAGCCACTGAGAAATTGGTATTGCATTGGGATTCCTGGGCAGAAGTTTGATTTTAAGATTAAGTGTCTAAAAGCCTAGTGGAATAAAGTATGTGTGCAGTGAAAGACCTGATTAACAGTGCCTCCATTCAGCACAAAGCAGTTTGGAGAGAAATAACTATGCCCATAGTCCCAAATAATGTTTATAAATGTTGTTTTACATTTAAAAGGGGATATGATATAGATATATATAATTTACATTGGTATAAATTTTGCTTTGTTGATATAAATTAAGGTCAATTTTGTTATATGTGTATGTATTTCTGATCTTGATTAAGGTATTGTGATTGTGTAGTTCATTTAAAAATGTAGTGTATAATTAGGAAATATAGGTTGTTAATGGATAATCATCAATAATAGTCAAGCTTGTAGTCATATTAGTTAGATTTTCTAGATATATAGAGATATATTTCAGCTAGATAGGCATTCTTCATATCTTTGAAAGACTACAGAATATGGCATTTAATGTTTTAATAACTTAGGAGTTTTCATGACAATGAGACATGTCTGTTCCTGGCAGCACCAATGTATTTCCTGAGGAAGATGGGCATCATAGAGGCTCCTTATAGAGTTTGCTAGCCATTTGGGCAAGAAACTGCTCTTGCCTGGACTGTTGCATAAACCAGACAGGAAGAACCACAGAGAGAGAGGACTGCTGAACTTGCCTATAGGTGAGATGATCATTTGGGGTTCCTATTTCATGAAAGAGTCTGCGAGACATTCTGCAGGATACAGAAGAAAGTAACTGAACTGTCTTTGAATTTACCTGCTTCATGAAAATGTCTGCTGGATACTATGGGCCTGTAGGCTGAAAATGGATGCCCCAACAGTACAAAAGAACTTTGGGTGACTGTCCAGGCAGTGAGATGTCTCTGTCATTTCTAGAGTTTTGGAAGTTGCTTACTTCTTGTTTACTTAGCTATTATTATATTTTTCTGGAATCTTTGATGGAGTTGAAGAAAGATTAGTTATAATTATAGTTTTCCTTTGTTGTGATAAAAGATAAAATAGTTATAAATATTGTAATTGTAATTCTTGCTTGATAACTGTTTTGTTATATGTAATTTTACTATGTTAAAGTGAAAGCCTTTCTCTTGCTTAAACAGAAAAAGGGGAAATGGTGTAGGAGGTCCTTCTATATTTGTGTTGCTTTTATTGGTTGAATAAAGAAAACTTCCTTGGCCTTTTGATAGGGCAGAAACTTAGGTAGGTGGGGAGACAGAACTGGATGCTGAGAAGAAGAGCAGAGTCAGAGAGTCACCCACCATGAAGCTGCCAGGTCAGACATGCTGAATCTTTCCCGGTAAGCCACGACCTCATGGTAACATAGAGATTATTAGAAATGCGTTGAATCAAGATGTGAGAGTTAGCCAAGGCAGTGTTTAAATTAATACAGTTTCTGTGTTGTTATTTCAGGGACTAAGCTAGCCAGGCGGTGGGATGCGACCCATTCCCCCCATACTGTGTCTTAGAGAGAGAGCTTTTTAAACTGAATCTTGGTTTCAATTTTTAAAATAATAGTGTTATTTCTTTTTAAGTTAATAAAATAAGGTGTGTGGTGTGACAGTTACAGTAGCCTGTGTTTAAAGTGTGGGACTGGAGATGTGACAGGGATTTATATGATAGAATTCCTATAATGACCAATCATTACAATAGACTTATCATCTCGTGCAGTTGTATTTTCTTTCCTTCTTGCTGAGAACACTTAAATTTACCCACTTTGCTGAAGGTAGTCTAGGACTATGTTACATACAGCCTTTTTTTGGAATAGTGTCATTGTTGAGTAGTTGAAACAGTAGCATATACATGTGTATACACACACACACACACACGTATATTCCATAAAAGGTAGAAGTTTATCTAGATTTTTGTTTTTAAAAATTGTCCACCACTAAGAACATTAGCTACATAATGAATTCATACATACAAACTAATAACAGTCAATGGCGACCTTACTAATAATAGTCATGACTAATGGTGGACCGCTCACCAGGAAATAGGCATTGCACCAAGAATCAGTGTGTAGACTATTTTGCTTACGATTCTCACAACAAGCACCAGGCTTGAAAGAAGAAGACAGGCAGATCTGCATAAGAGAGCCAACACTCAGTCCTGCATGGTTGTGCATGCCTGTAATCCAGCACCCAGGAGGTGGGAGGCAGTGGCAGGAGGAACACAGCAAGTGTAAGCCCAGCCTGCACTACAGAAAAAGTTCCAGGCTATCCAGGGATCCACACTGAGATTCTCTGTCTCAACATCCTTCTCCTCAAAAGAGAACCAAGAGTCCAGAGCTCAGTGTTCACCATGTACTTTAGCAAGATTACATTATAGTTTTGCAGGCAAGATAAAACACGTATCATATTAATACAACAAGTTCTATCCATCACTAACCCCCTTTACAATTTAGTATAAGAGGAGCATACTGTAATGCTTTTTAAAGCTTCAGGGAAATATTATATAAGGAAGCTTAAAGCCAACTGAATGATGAGAAGCAGCAGATTCTCATTGTCAAACGGGGAGTGTTTGCTGCAGGCGCACATGATCTCACCTGCTTACTGACTCGTGTTTTGGTTTTAAAGAGGCATCACCTGATGGGCCGCAGTTGTCAGGATTAGGTGCCATTTAAAAACTGCTTACACAGTGAAAAGTGAAATAATAGATGATTGCATACCGGCTCCATATTTCATTTCCAGCACTGTTGTTGCTGCTGGAGCATGTACACGGTCTAGGAAAATGCTCGCTCAACATGGAAGAGCAAGAGAGATTTCCAGATGGCTCGAGTTCCCGGGAAAATTGTGCTTCAGGGACTTTTTGTGTCAGTCAACACCCCAGAATAAGAAGGGCGTCTTCAGAAGGAGAGATACACGCTGCAAACATCTCCCTCATTCCCTCAGGACTCTGTTGGATGCCGAGACATGTTCTTTTCAATCCAGGGCTGTGATGAGAGAGGCAGGCTAGGAGGCAGACTGAGAAGATCCACCTCTGTTACTTTTGTTCAGTAAAGAGAGAAGGAGAGAAACAGCAAAAAGCAACAATCAAGCATTTCTCCTTCAGTGAGCAGCACAGAGTCTTGGGGAACAGAGGGATCCTCTGTAGCTTGTGACCTTTACTTCCTCCAGCTGCTTCCTTTTTAGGAGTTTAAGTTGCCTGGAATGCCTTCCTTCTCTCCATCCACTCTCAGTTCTCTTTAGCTTAACTGTCATCTCTCCTAAAACTCCCCCAAGCCACAATTCTTCTCTGATCTCTTGGAATATGTGCAGCTCTAGGTTCTTCCCCACAGAGGAAATGACTGCTCAATGGCCCTGTCCACGTTACTCATCTCATCAAGGTCCTCTCTTCCGCTTCCTGTCATAGATGGTAGAACATGGAGTCGATGCCAGTTCTGTACGGGTGCCACGGAAGCTCTAAGGAGGATGACGTGTGTCGGGAAGTTCTTCTTCTTCAGGGATTTTTAAACAGTACAGCATTAGGGATTAAGCAAATATAAAAAAATAACCATATGTAGGAGCAGGACAACTGGCAGCTACTAAAATGGGCTAAGCAATTTGCAACAGAGATTAGAGATCATGAGTGAGACCATGTTGACAAAGCCTGTCTTGTCAATGCCTTCAGTCCCCATGGTACTCCTTGGCCTGTGTGAGAAGCCTCAAAGCCTATCTGGGTTAAAAGTGCCGACAGACAGGCTGCAGAATGAAGATTCTCCAGCACATGCTGTATCAACCTCACACAGCCCACTTCCTGCCCAGTCTGCCTCTCTATCCCTTGGGCAGTCCACTGTGGGAGCCCACATTGTGAGTCCTGTTCTGTCTGGACTAAAGATAAGTGAGTTTGAGCTTATATTTTCTCTTTCAAAGCTGTTGACAACAGGTGTGTGGTCACAGACACCTAGGGTGTGGTTATTTGGTGTTTTGAACATTAAGATGGCCCATAGAGGTGGAGATCCCCTCCACCATGACCAAAGATCAGAGAACTCAAGCTTATTCCCACCCGTTCATTTTAAAACAGGAGGTTTGACATAGGGAGTGGCTGCCTACAGGATACTTGGGCTAAGGTGTATTCACTGCATATCCTGCTCAAGACATCAGAATGCTTAACTCAGGAAATAGTGACTTGATGTCTCAAACACTGAAGCAAGTCACTGTCCGGTTGTCTTCTGTGTCATGTGTAAAGCAGTCTTTTACCTTCTCTCCCAGCCTTTGGTCTCTATATACACACACACAATAAACACGGTTGGATTCAATATTCACTGAGTTTTCCTCCCATTAGTATTCTATGTTTTTTTTGTGTTTCTTTCATTTCTCTGTTCTTCCTACCTAATTTTTCTAATCCACACATCTCCACCCTGGAACATACGACACTATCAAGGCTGGACCCTGAAAATTCACACACTTTTACATTTTCATGAACTTTTATACACTATCTATTTTGCTTAAAATGCCCTCTCTTGTATCTCTCTCTTCTGCTTTTCTACCCAGTTCACCTGTTCAAAGGATTTGCTTAAATTCTGTTTCCTTTGAGGAGTTTCTAGAATTCTCTGGTTAGTACGGTTTGAATCTGGGTACATTGAAGAGTATTTTAGTGTTGCATTTGTCTTATTATGAATATATATATCTATATATATATCTATATCTATCTATCTATCTATCTATCTATCTATCTATCTATCTATCTATCTATCTATCTATCTATCATTTTTTCTTTCAGTCCCAGGCATTGAACCTAGGGCTTGAGTGTGCTAGGCAAGCATTCTATCACTGAGTTACATCTCTAGCCCCAGATAAATGTATAGAGATGTTGGAGACCCTTTCCTCCCTGAGGGATGAGCATCATGAAGGCAGGAATGGGACTGGAGTCTTCCCACGGCTAACGCCTATCCCACTGGATCACAGCCTGCAATGAGGAAAACCTCAGGAATCTCTAGTATTGCAAACACGTTTTGAGTTTTGTTTGGGGATTGTGGAGAGAAAGAGGGAGACACAAAGGCAGGGGACCTGAGCTCTGTTGTTCTCTACCCTGCTCTCAGGACCTGAGCCCCACTGTAGTGCTTCAAATCTATCTTCTTCATTAAGTGGTCTTCTACTGTTGTCCCTGAATTTTAAAACTTTGCTAATATGTTTTCTCCATTTACTTCTTTGTGCGATAGTATGCACGTGTGGAGGTCAGAGGACAGCTACTGAGAGCCAGTTCTTCCTTTCCCCTCGTAGCTCCTGGAGATCAAACTGAGGTCAGCAGGCTTGGAACACTGAGCCATTCCCTAACCCTAAAAACTCATTTCAAGTGTCACATATAGACATTAAAATGTCCATGTAGCTGGGCGATGGTGGCACCCATGTCTTTAATCCCAGCACTTGGGAGGCAGAGGCAAGTGGATCTCTGAGTTCAAGGTCAACCTGGTCTACAGAGTGAGTTCTCTGCAACAGCCAGGGCTACTCAGGGAAATTTTATCTTGAAAACCAAAACCAAGCCAAAACAAAACAAAAATGTCCATTTAAAGGATACAAGTAATATTTGATACATTCATAGATTGATTAAGGTTTTAATCAGGCTAAACCTCTTTACTAATATTGTCGTAGTTTCTTTCTCCCTCCTCCATATTCTTCTTCAGTACTCATGGTAGTTACTATGGTAGTGTGCTGTGATTCTTGGATTTTTTCTAATATAAACTTCAATTTTGTCATCACCCAACACTTACCAAATACACCATTCTGGGTCCGAGGAGCCGGCTCAGTGAATAGAGCAGTTGCCGTGAGGACAGGCGTTTAGGCTCCTAGGACCCAGGTCAAAAGTGCCTGTGGAAAGTCTGGTGACTGTCGACTGTCACCTACAAGCCAGCACTCAAGAGCCAGAGATAGGGGAGTTCCTGAAGCAACTGGTTTGTTATACTAGCTGATCAATGAGTTCTGGATTCAGTTAAGATACCCCAGTCTCAATCAGTAAAAGCAGATATAGATGGAGGAAGACAGTCCACATCAGCTTCAGACCCTCCCCCTCATAGACACACACAGGGAAACACACACACAGACATACACACACTGTGCACATAGACATAAACATGCACACACATATGTACAAATACACACATATACACATATACAATACACACATACATACATACACATATACACACATATAGCACACACATATACACACTATACACACATGCACACATACACACTATACACACATGCACACATACACACACATATATACACATACACCACACACACATACACACATGCACACATATTTACACATACACACATATACCACACACCACATACACATACACACACACAATGCTATGAACATGAGGACACACCAGGATTCACTGTGCTCCCACATACACGTGAACATACTACTCCAAATACACATAAAATATTTTGCTCATAGAAACCTCTTTTTAAATAATAGTAGCCTAAGATGCTTATTGAGATTCAGACAGAAACAAAGAACAAGAGGCAATAAATGATTATATGACCTTATTCATGTAATAGAAAATGATTACCTGACCTTATTCATTTCTGCTACATTTTGAATTTTAGTGTCCCTTTTTGCATTTTTCTCCATGTGTGTTGTGGTTGTTGGCAAGCTAAGCAGTGTGTATGTGTGCATATGTGTGCGTGTGCATGAGCACGTGTGGTGTAGATTATGTACTTCTTTCCCTTTGAGACAGGTCTCTCACTGGCTTGGAATTGAACCACATAAGCCAGGCAAGCTGGCCTCCCCAAGCTTCCAGGGGTCTATCTGTCTCTCCCTGCTAACTACCCATCACTGAGATTTGCTGTGGAACAATTTTGTACACTGTGAAAGTGTGTTGCTCTCACTGTTAATAAAAACCAGATTTTCCCATAGCTGGGTAGGAAGAGATTGGGAGAGGCAGCCTGGCACCGAGAGAATGCCGGGAGGAGGAAGGGCAGAGGCAGGAAAGTCATCAGAGATGCAGAGAGAAACAAGATGGACATGCTGAACTCAGGAAAGGTACCACACCACATGGCAAAGCAAAGATAAGAAATATAGTTCAATTTAAAATGTAAGAGTTATCTAGTAATAAGGCTGAGCTATGGGCCAAGCATTCGCAATTAATATTAAGATTCCGAATGTATTTGGGAGAGGGTAGTCAGGACAGGAAAACTCCGCCTATAGAGATTCTAGGCCTTGGGCCTACTGTTTTACACGGGTTCTGAGGATCTGAGCACACGTCCTCAAGCTTTTGAGCCAAGAGCTTTGTGATTGATGTATCCCTCTGGTTCCCATCTTACGTTTCTAGGTTGCCTGTCATGTATTAGCATAGTTATTGTTTTAATTATATTTTAGGCTCCATATTAGGGATTGCTTATGTATCTCATTTCAACATTAGCATATTACAAATTTTTAAAATTACTCTATTAAAGCCGGGCTGTGGTGGTGCACATCTTTAATACCAGCACTCAGGAGGCAGAGGCAGGCAGATCTCCGTGAGTTTGAGGCCAGCCTAGTCTACAAGAACTAGTCCCAGGACAGGCTCTAAAGCTATAGAGAAACCCTGTCTCGAAAAACCAAAAAAAGAAAAAAGAAAGAAAAAGTTACTCTATCAGTGAATTTCCTATGCTCTCTTGTTAATCATTATCATGTTCTTCTTCCCATTTAAAGTTCTTTAGTATGCCTTGTAGATACATGTTTTGAATATATATGTGTGTGTACATGTATGTATATGAATACGTGTATATATATGTACACACACACACACACACACACACACACACACATATATATATATATATATATATATATATTCTCAGCTTTTTGTTTATCAGGAGATGCCTTTTTCATTCCTAAAGGATAGTTGCTGTTGTTGTTTTTTTTTTTAAATTTATTTATCATCTATACAGTGTTCTGCCTGCATGTATGCTTGTAGGCCAGAAGAGGACACCAGACCTCATTACAAATGGTTGTAAGCCACCATGTGGTTGTTGGGAATTGAACTCTGTTCCTCTAGAAGAGCTGACAGTGCTCTTAACCTCTGAGCCATCTCTCTAGCACCCCCTAAATAGTAGTTTTGCTGAGTAGTGAATTCTTCGTTGATAGCTTTTTCTTTGGCACTGTGAAGAATCTCACGCTGCTTTGTTCTAGTCTATTAGGTTTCTGTTCAGAAATCGACTGTCAGGTAAACTGGGACACCCTTACTCACATGATTAACCTGCTTCTCTTCTCTCATAGCCTTTGTTTTTTCAGTTTTCACCCTTGAGATCTTCATGTTAAGATGTCTTGGGGTAGAACTCATTGAGTTACATTTGACCTGTGACCCCTGGCCTTCGTGTGTGTGTGTGTGTGTGTGTGTGTGTGTGTGTGTGTGTGTGTATGTGTGTGTATTTGTATCTTTCCCCAGGTTTGGGAAGTGTTCTTTTATTTCTATTTCCTCTCTTTGGTGTTCTCAAGTCCTCTTTAAACTCACAGAACTGATCATCGCTGTCTTTACATTGTCCCTGAAGCCATGCAGGTCCTCATTGCCCGCCCTCCCCCTATTTTTCTTTTTTCTAATCGTAAGTGTTTTGGTAGCCTGCCTCATGCTGTTTATTTTTCCTTCTGTTTGAGCTCCCTCCCGTGGAAGCTCAAATTTGCCCTTCAAATTTTACTGAGTGTATTTTAAAACTAAAAAGTTACTACTTGAATTTTAAAATACTCTTCTGTCCTTTAAGTTTCTTTTAGAGGATTGAACATTTCTCTATTTTTTTTCAAGCTCCCTGAACTCCATAGATGCTGCTTTTAACTAGTTGAGACGTCTCCCATACTGGTTACTGACTGGTATCTCATTTTATGTGTTTTCTGGCTTTATTTTGATTATTGAGTGAGAGAAAGGTTTTCTTTTAAAAACCTCAAGATGCACGTTGTCATGTAATTTTGTCTGAATGCTCTGTCTTTACTTCTGCCATTTGTCTGTCCAAAAATTCCAAGTCAACTGCTTATTTTCCACGCTTCTGTCATTACTTCTGTGTTTCACCACTGGATGGCACCGAGCTCCAGAATTTCCAGGGGTGTGTTGTAGTATGTTGTCACAGTTTCAGAACAAAAGGGTTCCTAATACATTGCTGAAATACGGTTCAGTAAGAAACAGGGGAGTACCCAGATAGAGTAACTGGTACTTCAAGAAAAGAGCTTCCCCTTTCCACCTCATCTCAATGTAAATCTAGATGTATCCATGGTTACACCTCTGTGCTCAGACTTTATAAGATTCTGTTCAGCTTTGGGCAATCTTCCTCTACATGGACCACGTCCAAGTCATTACCATCAAAACCACTCAACTGTGTCCATCCCTGAAGAAGCAGCTTTCCAAAAGCAAGCAGTACAACACTCTGCTGGGACCAAGTCTCACACTGCCATGGGATGACTGTTGTGAGGTCAGCTCATGACTCAAGATTGTTGTAACCAGTCACAGGAGATGGTCATTGGAAGAGAAGCCCAGCACACTGGGATGGTATATCTTCCTCTA
Organism: Microtus obscurus; assembly: GCA_963919715.1. Classification (NCBI taxonomy): domain Eukaryota; kingdom Metazoa; phylum Chordata; class Mammalia; order Rodentia; family Cricetidae; genus Microtus; species Microtus obscurus. The sequence goes on from CAWTZC010000297.1 coordinate 42,550,451, forward strand.
GCAATACGTACAGAAGCCCCTCTTCCCACAGATCCAGGGACTGTAAAAGATGTGGTATATGCAAGACTGAGATATGGCAGGTGAACCCATGTCCTGGTCACTCATAATGAGCTGCCTCACCCAGGAAAATTAGCACCGAAATAGACCTTTAGTCCTTTCTAGGCTCCAGTTCAAATAGTTTTTCTTGCCTCTGACACACATGGAACACTTGAAGCTGACACTCAAGTCGCCTGTCACTCAGACCTGCACTGACAACACTGCACTCTCTAAAATCTCCATGCCCGTGGTTCATATCTAGTCCGCAACAGAGAATTCTCACCGCATCTGTATCAGCTCTCTGCCTTGACTTTCAGTGTTCCATTGAGCAGTGAGCCTCTTCAGCCTCTTATAAGTGTCATTTTGTCATATACACTTTGCAGGACACATGTAAAGATAAACACATATGTAGTATAACACGTGATCTAACAGTTATTGTAGGAATTAACACTGGGGGCTGGGGGAGAGATGCAGAGGGTAGCAGTGCGAATCAGATGACTTTGATCCCTGGAAATCACACAAAGAGCTGGCTGCAGTGGTGCACATTACAATGCCCGCACTGTGGCTAGATGGAAGACAGAGCCTGGAGAATCATCAGAAAGCTTGCAGCTCAACTAGCCTAGAATACATAGTGCAGTAGAGGAAACGAGGGAGGCCTTAGCAAGATGGAAGACGAGACCCAACTTTTGAAAGCTACGCTCTGTCTTTCAAACATATGCCATGGTACACACAAGACCTCCCTCCCAATAAGTAAACAGAGAAACAAAGATTAAGGGAAAAAAGATTGGGGTACCCGTGTTTGATAATGACTATCAATGTAGAACAGGAGTACTTCCTCTGTTAAAGTCAAAGAAGTTGGTTTGACTTGTAAATTTATTGTTATTTTTTAAAGTCCAACATTTTGAAAAGACAAAAATGTATCCACCTATGTCACTGGCAGAACTTGATTATGGCAGAACTGCCGGCATTTGCCTGTAAGATGTACAGCACTCTCTCACTCAGAAATGTAGAAGATAGCGCACTAAACATTTATCTCTAACGACGGACTTTTAATGACTGGTTCTTATCAACATCCAAGGAAGCCTTAGAAGCAGAAAATTACTCATTCTGTTTTTCAGCAATCAGCGTGTGCTGAGCAGTTCCACCCATAAATCTGAAACCCCAAATAATAGGAAAGTCTAGAATCTTTTAAGTGCTGACCTGACATCACAAGTAGAAAATTCCCCACTGTGCAATTCTGTTGTATGCATAAAATTGTTTAAAATGATAGTTAAGATCATACTACATTCAGGTTACATATGCAAAGTGTATATAACCCATAGATGATTTTGCATTTAGATTTGTGGTCCATCGCCCAAAGGCCACATTATGCTTATACAACTATTTCAAAAATTGAAAAAAAAATGTAATAGCTGAGCTATTTCTGGTTCTAAACATTTCACATTAAGGATATTCAATGCATATGAGACAGTGAGAATTGTGTAAAAATGGTAACTCTTTGTGATATATGTGACATGGACACTAGTGAAGTTAGAATTAAATCTTGAGTTTAATACTTCAGTATCTAGTTAATAAAGTGCCTACCATGAGTGACATTTTTCTTTCTAGGCTAAGGAAATGGCCTTCTGAAGGAGTAACATCCTAACATCCCTTTATATGTTTCCCCGCTGCTGATCCTGGGAATTGGGATGCAGGGATTCAGGCATGCTGAGTCTCCCACCACTGAGCTACATGACCATGATCTAACATTGTAATAGAAGACACCAGAGAGTGAATTAGGAAATAAATGCCAGGCTCTGAATTTCTTATACTTAAATATCCTTTTATATTTTTTCTGGATTGACTTTGAACAAATATGCTCTCTGTTTATGTCAGACAGCTGTAACTAACATGAAATGCGAAAAGATACAATGTACTTTTCCATTTCAGCAGCAGTGGCTGTAGACCATGATGGACAGGAAACACCAGGGTTGGAGAAAAGGGTGGTGACTGCCATTGCAAAGGTGGGGCTCAGGCTTAGTCTCCCTCAGACTGTACCACAGACACAATAGCTACTGCTGTCACCTCACAGTGGTTTGCAGGTAAAGCACTTGCAGGTAAATTTTGACGTGTAGTCATGGTGTCAATTTTCTGTCTTAGCAAGCATTTGATGCTGCAAAGCCTTGGGAGGGCTAGCCAGTACCACAAGGTATTGAAGACACTCCTCTACCTCTGATTATGAGCAGACAAGTTCTCAGATTTCTTGCATAATTCTTAACAGATATTGCTTCCAAATGTAAACTCCTAGGATCACATACTGTATTAACTTCCTGTGCATCTTCCACTCATTTTGTGAATTTTATAGCACTTAATTTGAAGATTATTTACATAGGAAATTCTATGGCTCACAATTTTTCTTTGAATTTTATTATCATCAGAAGTTTGTGGAATTATGTATATATACTATACTATACTACAAAATATAGAACATATGGTGTTTATATTTAAGATTTTGTATTTGGCACATGAATCATACATCCTAACATATGAAATATTAGTGTTACAGTTCTAGTACTGGGAAAACATTTATTTCTGAGATCTGGAATGTGCAGTATATTTGTACATATGCATTGATGGCACACACACACACACACACACATATATATGAATATGCAAATTACCGAAAAGATAGACACATCTATAAGTTTTAAATAACCCTGGATTTTAGAGTTGCTGACTTTGATGCAAGTTTATCTAAAAATTATATTCACAACACTTGGCAGAATTCTCTGTATTGTGAGTAAAATATATGGATATATATTACATATTATATGATATATGTACACTATATATATATTATGTGTGTGTGTGTATTTGCAGAAAACTTTCTGGAATAATTCTGTTGACACAGGCAGTAATGACTGTTGATTTTAAAATCATATCTCACATTTAAAAGAATGCCGGAAGGGCAAGTTAGACACACACAGCCAGTGTAGAGTAGAACAAATAGGATTTCCTTAACAAACAATGGAAACAGGGCTTTCCATGACTGCTTCTGAGTTAGATATTTTCCCAGTAAATCATCTAACCCTATAGACAACTGGTGGAATATGCATCATCTTTCTACTTTAGTATTTTTATTGCTCAAAGCTGAAACAAAAAGTCCGAATATTTGACCCACTATGTAGGTAGCTCTAGGAAATGGCAGACTTAGCACTGAAACTTGCGTGTAACAGCACAGTCCCCTCTTCCAGTTGGAGACAGCATGGCTAATTATCTCAGGAATTTAGTTAAGGAGGAGAGGACTGTTATCCAAGAGACGCCAGAGAGTTGCTCAAATCCGGAAAGAAAAGCCGCTGTTAGAAAAGAGACTGACTGACTCCTAGAGAATTTAGTCTTGTCTACTGTCACTAGGTGCTTTGGAGCCTTCAGAGAGGGACAGAGATGTTTCAATAATCACATAAGATGTGCATAAGCACAAGAATAAATAGCCGGGGGTTGGGAGAATGAAAACTAATCAATAAATTCTTCTTAGCTCTATGATGGCTTTAGGATGGAGATGGAAAACTCAAGTCTTAACCTTAGGGAATAAATTCTATTGTAAATGATTTTGACATTTAAAGTAAGCATCCTCATTCATTTGTTTGTAAGCACCAAAAAGAAATGGTAATTTTTGATTAGACAATTCAACGTTGCTGGCATTATTAATAAACCCCATCTCTGAAGGTCACTTAAGAACAAAAGCTCTGGTTTATTTTTGTTATGTTAGAACCGTGGCGAATCCTTAAACTAATTTCGTGTTTATTTCCTTCTTCCTATATTTTTTGTCTCTCTTTTTTCTCTCCTCCTTTCTGTAATATTTTTGTGGCAAAGAACCCTGCAGGGAAAAAGCCAAATGGGAAAATAGTCATAAGATCTTGTTTGATGCAAAATGACCTTAACTGTATCATCATTTAATAAACACACAGCTCATTTTCTTGATTACTGGATACGCTGTCGTCATAGGAAGATATCTCAAATTTGCCTCATGGTTTTAAATACAATCTCCCTCCCAAAGTAAGACATTATTTTAACTCCAAGGATAAAATCTGACAGCTCTATTATTTCCAACACAAATAACATGTTAATAGGAGGATTTGGGTTCCCCCTTATACTCTTTATTTTATCTTCTTTATAATGAACCTATTGAGAACTGTATATTTTATTTCTTATCCATCCATTTCTCATTTAAATTCGAGATGAATTTACTAACTAAGTTCCTTTGTTCTCCACTATGATGATTTGCCAACTGTAAATGATAGTCAGAATGCTTTGTTTAGTGTTTGTTTTCTTTGCTTGAATTTCATCAGGGCCCGGGAGTTCACTCTCCTTGGCTTTGATCCCTAGATGGAGTCCAGAATCTCAGTGTCCTTCAAAGGCTACTGACCACCCTGTTGAAGCACTTGGGGACCCTTATTCTGGCCTTGTAGGTGTACCAGTTGGTAGATCTTAAAGAATTATGTCACACTATTTTGTGAAAGAAATATTTCCTCTTCAGACCATTTTAGGAAGAAGAAGAGTAAAATGAAATAAAACAAAACAAAAAGTCACAATGGCCCCAGGGTAATCAGGAGCCTCACTATCTTGTCAAGTGTGATCTGTGGCAATTTAAATATCTACTTTTAGCTGCAGAACAAAGAAGCCTAGACAGAGAGATAAAGGGACCCAAACTACACTGGATGCCAGAACAACAGGACTAGGGATGTATAACCACATGTTATAAAGCTGTCGTGGCTGGATAGGACCCCCAGACCTCCTCTCTAGTTAGTGACTTCAAAGTTCTGAACATTTGAGCAGACTATTCAGTTCCTTTGAGAAATAGTTGAACAGTATCCTTATCATGTAAAAAGGACTTGCTTTTGGTATACACATCAATTGAACAGACTTTGAATAGTTTTCTATTGCCACGTAATAAACTTTGCATTTGAACATAGTATTTACGCTAGAAGGTAGCCAGTATTTTTAGAAAATGCTAAAAAGTAATATGAGCCTGAAATAATTCTGCACCGGCGTCATATTTTGGATTCAAGACAGTTTTCTCTGTAGCTTAACAGCAGCATGATACAGGACGGTGTTCCGATCTTTATATCTGACAGAACGCACCATGGATGACCACAGTCAGAAGTATTTTATTTATATGTATATTAAAATTATTTTGTATTACCTGGTGTTATTATGGCAACTAACTTGATTATGTCCTGTGAGTTGTTTAAAGAAATCTCTCAAAAGATGACTAATAATTCAGAATGTTATTTAAACCTAAAGTCTATTATTTTAATCCATCAGATTTTGGCTCAACTATGGATGAGGGTCAAGATAGCTACAGTTTCGTTGACTATTAAATATAACACATGCACACTCTTGACAAATTTGACTACATTCAGAAACATATGTAACCCTTATGGAATTTATCACCATGATTTAACACACCTAACATTATAACACACAGGTAGATTGTGACAGTGTGGGCAGAGAGAAATCCAGCCAAGTTAGTGTGTTACCTGCTTTGGGGAATAAAATACAAATTTAACGTTACATTTCTTACCTTTGTATAAGGAAAAACCAAGCATTTTCCAAATGGTAACACGGTGCCAGGCAAAGCTACTGAAATATTTCCAACTTTAAAAGTTCCGAAAATGTTGTCCTACTAGTAAGTGCGTTAAGGGTGCCGTACAGACCTTTCCAGTGCTTGGTCAGTGTGAAGCCTCCCCAAGGCGATGGATTTCACAGGAGCTTTTCTTCCTTCCCCTGGTGAGAGGAGGTTGGTCTTGCCTGTCCATTAAGGACTGCCTGGTCTGTGATACTGAGACAACTGTGGCCCGAGACACTTGTCCCTTCTCTTACTCTACTCGGCTATATTTGGTAACTGAACTCATGTTTCAGCTGAATGCCACAATCAGGAATCCCAGGAGTGGCTTGGGAGGCAGCCCCAGATCTGAGGCTGGGTTCTTAGAAATTAACGCCACTTAGTGTAGAAGAAACCGTAGTTATGAATTCAATAAGCCTTTCATTTCAACATATTCCACTCTGACTTTGTAGCCAGAAGTCACCACCTGGCCTTTTCACAAGCTCTTAATTGTTTGCTGGTATATTTTACGATTCCCAATAAAAGTAGTGGAACGTGGAAGGAAGACTCCAAGGATAATCTCCTTGTGTGTTTAACTTTTGTCATGTGGTGGGTTCTCCTAAATTAGGAAATCCAGTAACTATTCAAAAATTAAAACTTCTGCCAAATTGAGTGGAGATCATAACTGCTTTCTTACTCCATAATTAAAAATTGCCATGTGCCTACGGTATGTATTAAAGATATAGTCCAAGGCGTAATGAAATGAAGATTAAATATAACAAATGTATAGCAAAGGGACACTGAGCTGATGCATCAAGATCATTTAGCAAATAGTTGCCTGGAAAAATCAAGCAAATGGTGAGTGAGTATTTGTCTAAAACAAGCGTGAAGCTTTCATAACTGTGAAAAATACTTCACAAATCCCTTTGTTCACTATTGGGCAGCAGCTCTGTATAACCTAAGCTGTATTGTTCTCCCATTAATAACAAAGCAAGTCAGGGAGAGCCAACAGCTTCTGTTACCCAAGATCATCTTCTAGAGCAAGACCTAACCAAGATTGCTGACTAGCATGTGGGTCGAGGCATATGAAAGGTCCCGGGAAATTAAGAAAGTACTGGAGTCTTTATTTGGCTGCCATAGCTTTGGTCTAGTTTCATTTCTGAAGAAGGCCAATCCTGATAGCGGAGTTGGGCTTTTGTTCTGCTCTGATCCTTGACACCGTTGCTCCCATAGCCGATGTCCCCTTCCATTCATCCGTTAGTGATTTTACAGCTTACTCTTCATAGCACAACAGTGGTAACCCTTTCTAAAGTCCAGCTGTCCCAGCTTACCTTTGCTGGTGCCGGAGAGCAGTACAGATGGGATAATCTACATAGAACAGAAATTGACTTTGCTTCTCAAGGCTGGGAAGGCGGAGGTGCCAGCAGGCTCATTGACTGTGAAGGTCCTTTTACTGTTCCTAAGCTGTCGCTTGATTCCTGTGTCCTCTGGCAGAGACACTTCATTACGCAGTACAAAGTGGAAGATAAGGGTGTTTTTATAAGGGCATCTAATCCTATCCAAAATGTCAGAACCCTAAATTTCGCTTCTAAAGGTCACAGTGTCAATATTGTTGCATCGGGAATGCATTTTATTTTATTTTATTTTATTTTATTTTATTTTATTTTATTTTTTTGGTTTTTCGAGACAGGGTTTCTCTGTGGCTTTGGAGCCTGTCCTGGAACTAGCTCTGTAGACCAGGCTGGTCTCGAACTCACAGAGATCCGCCTGCCTCTGCCTCCCGAGTGCTGGGATTAAAGGCGTGCGCCACCATCGCCCGGCTGGGAATGCATTTTAACACTTTTGTTTTTTACCCCAGAACTAAGCAATTTAATTTTAAATCAGAAATCAAGACAATAGAAGGTGTACACCATTCAGCATGCCTGCCAGATAAACATACAAAGGAATAATTGCTTTTACAGATCATAGGAGGGAGAGTCCCTCAGCCTGAGGTGCCCGCCTCAACACGAATTTTGGAAGGAACAAAACGTTCGAAACTTAGCATTGATTAAACAGGTAAACACTTGTTTAATATGCTTTTTATCCTCTAAGGAAAGACAAAACTGGAGAGGGCAGAAATGGAGAGGGACGAGAGAGAAGAAACCTAAAAGTGGTGGAAAGAGGTAAGTATGAGGACCGGTTCAAATTACAAATCTTTAGTGCTTACAGAAGTAACTAAGTGGTGATGGAAAAAGAGTGGTTTGCTCTGGGATCCCAGAGGACTACAACAGTGGGAGGCTTCAGACCTTCCCTTGTACATAACTTTAGTCGAGAACTCCATTATTGTTAATGGTATTGGCGCAGGACCTAGGGTCTGGATTGTCTGTGAGAATCTGCATTAGATGCCAATTTTCCATTCCTGCTTTAGACAGCTAGTAGGCTCCTTCTCATGCCTGGGGAAGGCAGGAGGCTGCTCCTCTGGGACTTTACAGCAGATTCTGGTACAGAGGAGCAAAGCATAGAAGATGTCAATAAAGAGACCATGGAGAAATGTACTATTTTCTCACTTATTGTCTTTTTGTCTCCTCTCATCTCTAGGAGTTGGTCAATTTATGCCCTTTATTGAACACATATTTTTTTTCTCACTTCATTCTAGGAACACTGCATTAGTAAACAGGCATGGTACGACAGTAACAGAAATAGATGATTGGATAAATCTTATCAAAAAAGAGTAAAAATAGAGACATGAGGTTCTTGCAGAACTGTTCTAGTCTGTGATCTATTAATTGGCCTAGAAATGAATCCTTCAAGCCTGGCCAGTCTTTTGACATCTTCCTCTGACATTGTATCTGTCTTAGATGCACTTCCCAGAATCAAGTGTGGCATCCATTGAGATTATCATCATCTGCTCGTTAGTGAACTTCAGAGTTGTCGCCCATAGATTCGGTTTCCTGGGGGCTTAGTTAATCTACCACACATACGCAGCCTGATCGTGTGGGCAGTCTTCTGGGTACAGGACACTTGAAAGTTTGTGTATGTGCACAAAATGATTAAAGCAAAAGGATCCGACACCAAAGTAATAAAACAGAATTGAGCCAGGCAGTGGAACGGCAAGCTTTTAATCCCAGCACTTGGGAGGCAGAGGCAAGAAGATCTCTGAGTTTGAGACCAGCCTGGTTGATATGAGAAAGTTCCAGGACAGGGTCCAAAGCTACATGTCTTGAAAAAACAAAACAAAACAAAGCAAAACAAAAAAAAAAAACAAACACACAAACGAACAACGAAAATTGTATGTGAAAAGTGAGAACGGATTCCATATTTTATGTTCAAATGTTAGTACTGGTCACTGTTGGGTAGTATATGCTTCCTCCCTCAGAGCTGGGAATTGAACCTAGCACTCTAACACAAAGATATATTTCTAGCACCAGAAATCTCATTTCAAATCTGTATAAATAGGGTAAGTGTAGAGAAAAGTTCTATACAGAGTCAAAATAATCTCTATTAATTTACTTAATTTAAGAAAAATAAACACATGTCTTAACGAAGTCAAAATAAAATGATGTATTTATTATAATCACATCACCATTTGCTGAGTAATATCAAATAGTAAAGGCACACAGCAGTGTCTTGAAGAGTAATATGTAATATTTGATGGATTATTAATCAAAAATAGTTGTATATTAAACTAAAATATGCTACAACTTAAATTTATCCAATTTAAAAGTTGCCTTACCATGCAAAGAAAAATATTTTAATTCAATACTTTAATAAGTTGAAAGGGAAAAGTCATATGGCTAATTCTATAGATTTTTAACAAGTTTTTGAACAAAATTCATCATCCATTTTCATTTGATATATAATTTTGGAGGGCAAGAAAATGGTTCTAACTTATTACATTTTTAAAGTATATATGCACATGTGTATGTATGATTGTACATGGTACATATGTAAACATTTAATCATGTACGTATGTCATGTTCCATAGTACCTAGACATAAAACATTAACAAATAATACCAATGAATATACAAGTTATTTTTATAAGATTTATTTATTTAATGTACATTGGGGTTTTGCTTACATGCATGTCTGTATGAGGGTGTCAGATCCCCTGCAACTGGAGTTATAGACAGTTGTGAGCTAACATATGAGTGCTAAGAGTTAATCATGGGTCCTTTGGAAGAGCAGGCAGTGAGCCATCTTTAGCCATCTCTCTAGTCCCTATGTAAGTCTTTTTCAAAAAATATTTTCTTTTATTTATGTGTTTGTATGTGTATCTCTGTGTGGGTGTATATGCACATGTGTGCATGAGCCTTTAGAGGCTGGAAGTCGGAGTTACAGGTGGTTGTGAACCTCTGATATAAGAGCTGAGAACTGAGCGCAGGTCCTCTATGGAGCAGCAAGTACTTTTAGTCATTGAGGCACGTCTCCAGCTCCTCCAAGCAAGTCTCAACAAATGTGGATGATAAGATGGGGATGCAGGACTAGAAGAAATGGAGCCATCTATCCCATTCCTATCACAGAAAGAATTGATTTTGGGACAAGTTGGTTTCGTAAGAAAAAAATATTCTGCAACCAGGATAGACTCAATCTCAAAGGCACTTGGTCCTGTGGAGTTAGAAAAACAATACAAAGTTTCCTCCAGATGAATGTCCAAAGCCAAATATACAGGAATACTGTGTAAAAGGAATACCTGAAGTAGGCTGGAGCAACAGATGCCTTTGGATGCTGATGTGTAAATAGTCCCTTGAAATGGCAGGGTTTTTTTTTCTGTTTTGTGCAATTCCATTGATTTTCTTTTATTATAGATTAAAGAACTGGGCATGAGGTCTGAAAAGTTGGTTCACACATTAACACTTGGAGAGGACTAGAGTTCAGTTCTTAGCACCCAGGTTGTGTGACTCTGCCTCTAGGAACTCCAGTGCCCTCTTTTGGCCTCCGTAGGTATGCACAGGCATATGTGAATGCACGTTCTCTCTCTCTCCGTCTCCCTCCCTCTCCCTGTCTCTCTCTCTCTCTCTCTCTCTCTCTCTCACACACACACACACACAACCACACACAAAGACACATACACAAATAAATAAAAGTAAATAAATAGAATCTGAAAACGGAACTGTATTTATATTTCACCTTATTCAGCAAATGCTCTATGGGGAAATGGAGTGGATTGCAAAAATAAGTATACGTATCTATAATTACAATTCCCATTCCTCTCCTGGTATATGGTACACTCAGTCTCCACAGTGGTTCATGTTTGAGGAAAAAAAATGCATTAACTGGGTCAGGGTGGATAGAAAACTTTGCTGAAGTGTGCATACCATGCAATTACTTCTTAATATAACATCATAAATTATCTTGAGTGTTGCTGTTTCTTACTCCACATGATAATCTTTATTAATATGAAATATTTTAAAAGTGCATTTGAAAATAGAAAAAGTGATATGTAAAAGATAGCTTTAATTTACCATCTAATAAGAAAACTTCTTTTGCCAGTTGTTATTGCTGGAAAGTAAAATTTGAGGAATCTATCTATCCCCCCACCTATATTTTTTACTTTGAAATCCATATCCGATTGCTTACTAAAGAAAGCATGACAAGGGAAGATTCCATCTACTCAATAAGTATACATCACATCAAACCGTCGTTTGTCATGGGTTAACTTATTAATGAATCAAAATTCTTCAAGTTCTTTGGCCGTAGAGAGTAGTCATTTAAAGAAACTATGGCTTTTGCGAGTTTTGGTTTGGGGATCAAAAACAAACTTTGTTGATTGCAAATAGCTTAAATGATGTTCCCTCTCTTGCTACTTGGCCCATGACTGCCTGTTTGCAAATTACCACTGGACTACAGTCTGCAATATGAACATCCATCTTCATCTGGCTTCCTTTGAAATGTCATATCCTTTGACCTACTCTATCCTAGATCTACTGAGGACATAGCCCTAATTAAAAGAGGCATGTCATATAAAAATATGCAGTTCTACATTATTTATAAAAGCACTTCCCAATGTACATGTAATTTATGGAATGACTTAGTAAACACACTGAATTTTTAAGTAACCATAAAATGTAATTTTTTATGGAGCTATTTATATTACAAAGAAAAAGTAAGACAAAAAAAAGTTGTGGTTTGAGTATGAAACCTAAACCTAAAGAGTCTTTACATGATTAAAGTTTAAATGCATAGTTTCATGTTTTTAAAATATGACTTTTTTTAAAAAATAAGACTTCCCTAAGACTGCCTCCTTTCTCCAGTTTTATTCATTGGAGGAGAAAGGCAAGCCTAGCTAGATGTTTAGAAATGGCTTTAGCAAGTCATTTGACTTAAAGGCAAAACCTCAGTGTTTTGTTTCTTCTGAAGTTTGCATTTTTCACCACTCACGGAAGGACTTGGTAAGGGAACAGCAAACTTGTGAGTGCGGAGGTCACTGTCAGACAACTGCAAACAGCTGTGTGGGCATTTCAGCAGCTGCTCCCAAAGAAGTACCCCGCTGAAGGATGTGGCTGTCACTCCTTAGGAAATCAGAAAGGAAGAGGGGGACAAAGGAGGAAATCAGCTGTTGGACCAAAGGAGGATTTAGACAGTGAAAAAATGCCAACCATGAAAGACAGTTGCTGAGCCACAAACAGCCCTGAGCCCCACCCACCACGACTTGCAGGCCCAGCAATTTGCTCAGCTCTTGCTATTTTGGGAAGGAATTTCCACAGAGTTGGCTTATCTTCAGCTCTGAGGTTTCCTCTGATTGAATGATCAACAGGTGTCGAAAAAGGCTGTGGCAGAAATATCGCAGACCCAGTGAGCATGTTTGACATCTGTGGCTGTGACTGTAGTGTCACTGCGGTGGGTCATTTCTTAATCAAGGAACTGTTCTGGAGAATAAGGGCTAAATTAATCACTTCGAGCTCTACTGGCCACTGCTGTTCTGTATATATCCCTTTGAATTTGGTAATAGTGTACATTATTTTTGTTTATAAGTTGAATATTGCACTGTGATTATACAACTGGAGTCTAAATGAAAACATTAACAGGAGCATTGAAAAACGAAGATCAATTTTCCTCTCAACAGAGGTAGATGGTCAGTGTTTCCTATCATCACACTGCATGGAATTACTGCTGGAAGTTTTTTTACCAAAATGAATTTAAGCCTGTGTCCTGTCTTACTCTGTTTTTATGTGTCCCAATGCCTTTCAGACAAAAGGAAACTCATCTCACCTTAGAATTTCCCAATAGGTGGTATCCTGGATTAGTTTCTGCTCTTCTCTTCTCAAGAGTTCTACACTCTCCCCTTCCACTCCCTGCTGTTCACATCAGTGCATCTAATCCTCATTAAAATTGTCAGGCACGATTGCTCTGAATCGATATTCTGTCTCCTACTCGCTGGGGAAAGCGAAACCAGGATGGCTCCTGGGAGGAGAAACGAAACCGAAGTTCTTCCTATATGTGTAGAAGCTGAGGTGCTGACAGTGCCCAGACCTCTGGAGTCCAAGGTCCAGTGTCTCCCAGAAGCTCCTACTTGAGTGCTGTACTTGGTCCCTTCTCTCCCCTCCATGCCCATGTGTGTGTCCAGGATCGGGGCTCCCAATTGAGGATGGGGGATGCATTTGTGAACTGGTAATTACAAGGCACTTTTCAGGGTGTGTACACGAGGAGTGTCCTTAGGCAGAGGCCTAGATTGGAGCTGTCTGTCATTATGGGTCAGACTAGGAAATTAGAAAAAGGAGTCCTCTACTGCCTCCATTCAGAGAATCACTTCTATGTAACACAGATCTTTGGGGACTCAGATATACTTCCTGCAAGCAGTGGTGTGCCATCCAATGAATCAGAAGTTGGCATGTTAACAACAGTTGTTGCACATGCAAAAATAATTGAAGATGAGTTTTTTGCAGGCTCCTGTCCGACCATTTCTATTCAAAAGATATTGGGAAGCCAGAGCTGTTACACAGAGAAACCCTGTCTCAAAAACACAAAAGAAAATAAAAAAAAATGATATGGGGAGTACTCTGGTGTGCATTCTTCCTTTTTTTTTATGAAAAAAGCGTAAAAAGAGCTGGGTGTGGTGCAGTAAGTCTGTAATGCAAGCACTGGAAATGCTGAGGAAGGAGAATTGAGAGTTCTAAGCTAGCTTGGGCTGCAAAGGGAGACCTTAAAAATATTTCTTTCTGTAACTTTTATCATCTATCTATCTATCTATCTATCTATCTATCTATCTATCTATCTATCTATCTATCTATCTATCATCTATATATCTATCTATCATCTCTCTATCTGTCATCTACCTATCTATCATCTATAATGTTTGTCTCTTTATATTTATTGTTTATCATCTATCTATACACATCTATATCATCTAAAATATCTCCAAAAATTGTCAATTTGTCCATTGTCTACCTATCTGTATCTGTTCATCAATCTATCCATCTTCTCTCATCTGTGCATCTGTAAATTATATACCTTTAGACATATGGATTTTGTGCTGGTGTACAACGGGCTTTCCACACGTGATTCATTGGTACACGCCAGTCTCATTTAGCAGTCATTGGATGTTATCTGTTTATCATAAATGATTACTTTTTATTTCAAGCAGAAAAGAGGTAAGCCAAAATAAACACTCTTCTCTACTTCCCCTTTAAAAAGCATGTAAGCTTTAAGTTTTTCCGAGGGTCATCATACAAATATATACTGATAATTTTATTTCTTGATTGCTCATATATTATATACTCACAATCCTATTTATTGGTTTACTATTTTAGAAAAAGTTGTTGATTTCTAGCTCTGAAAACTCTCCATTTCCTCTTCTGATACCAGTTACACATTTACAGAATTCTTCCCAAGGCCTTCTGGATTTTAACAGTGCAGTAAATTTTACTAATTATCCTATAGTGTGCTTGTTAGGATAGATCAAAGTCCCTTCTTCCTGCTGCAGGCTCATTCCTGTTCCTTTGAGGATAGAGATTATGGGTTCATTTTGTGGGCACAATTCCTTTTAGGGTAGCTTATGGTTTATCTGGAAATACTTTTCTTTAAAGATTACTGACACCTGACCTTCTCTGTTCTAGCTGGTGCCATGCTTCATGACACGTTTCACTTGCAATGATTTAGATTGTATTAAAAATAAAAATGTAAAATTATTTTAAAGTATATGTGTGTGTGTGTCTGTATTGAATTGGATCTGTGCATTTAAATGTAGGTACTTGTGGAGGCTAGAGGCATTGAACCCTCCTGGAGCTGGAGCTACAGGAACTGCCTGGTGTTGGTACTGTGAACAGAACCCAGGTCCTCTGGAAGGGCATCGGGTTCTCTTAACTCTCAAGTCAACTCTCTAGCTTCTACATTTTTGTTTTTATTCTCAATTCGCAGGAATGTATATCAATATATGTTGCCCAATTGCCATGTGTGATATGTGCTGAGAAGCTAACCCTGCAAGTGAAGCTGTGGCCAGTCCCCATTTCAAACCCAAATATTTTCATCCCAAGGTGTCCTCTACGGCTCTCTGTCTGAGGGTGAACAGGTTCCCCCAACCCTGTGACAGGAGGGGAAAAAAAAGCCTAACAATAAAAATGCTATGCCTTTAGAACAGTTAGAAGGTAGATTGTTTATAGTGGATGTGACCATTGATTATTGCATGCAATAGAAGCACCTGCGTGGGGCCAGAGAGACGATTCAGCAGTAAGAGCACTTGCTGCTCTCGCAGAGGACCCAGCTTGGTTTTCACCACCAACACATCGGGACTCCCACAAACAATTTTAACTCCAGTTCTAAATTGGGCACCCTCTATGACTTTTTTTTTTTCTTATAGAAGACGGTGTTTATTTGGAGGTTTATTTAGAGGGCTGCCTTCTGTAATGATGGTACAGCATCAGAGAAGTTTTCTCCAGCAGCAGACAGAACACACACAGAAACACAGAGCCAATATGCAGAGTGAGAGACATTGGAATACTCAGCCCTAAAAAACAATATCTTCATCAAACCCTTCACCTCAGGGCTTGGAGAACCCTGTGGAAGAGGAAGCAGAAAGTGTGTAAAGCCAGAAGGGATGGAGTGTGGTGCCTGCACCACACAGAACCTGGAATAGAATATCTATTCTATTATAAATTAGCACTTTGTGGGAGATACTGCCACCCACACAGGGACCTTTTGGCCCCTTGAATGACATTTGTAGAAGCTTTAGTTTGTTGTTCATTTCTGGGAGCAGAAGATTCCTTAGACATTTTATCTATGCAAGTTGGAAACTTTGCCTGAGAGCACCCTTTCCTTTATTCCAAAGCAGAGCTGTCCCCTCCTTGGCGGTGTTACTCTTCTTAACAGCCTCTTCCAGCACCATCATTGGGTGTTAATTGAGCTTTCAGACATCCTTTTCCTCCCTAAACTTAACCTTTTTTTTTTTTGACACAGGTATTTTGCTTGTATTTCTATGTTCTTTTTTTTAACAATGATTCTATTTATTTTAAGAATGATTTATTTTTAAGTTATTTTTAATTATTTTTTTACTTGTGTGTCTGGAACTGTGTGTCTGGAACTGGAGATACAGACAGTTGTGAGCTGCTGCCATGTGGGCTTTGAGAACTGAACCCCGACCCTCTGAAAGAGCAGTTAGTGCTCTTAACTGCTGAGATATCGCTCTGGGTTTCTATGTTCTTTTTTTTTTTTTTTTTTTTTTTGTCAAAGCCTCCGTTTATTAGGGACAGGGTAACAACTTATATACCCCCTGAATGAGGGCTTGGGGAGCAGGGCACAGGAGCATGGAATCTGGCCGCGTGGTCCCAGTCATGTAACCTACATCCGGTCAGGTAGGCCAAGAAGTCAGGAGTTGCCACACAAGAATTTTAGATTTTGATCCCTTTTTCACCTCCCTAATTGATGGCAGGCAAGCACACGTAACTTTTTGTGGAGTAGGCATTTAGGAAGGAGGACATACCATGGGCCAGACTAAAAGGTGAATACTGGGTTTGGAAGGTGCCCCTTTCTTCTTGTCTGGAGATGGAGTTATTGGTGCCAAAATTATATCATATCTTTTGTTTAAGGAGCACCTCACAGATTTTTCATTAATGATAGATACAGGGGCCCAATGACGGGAGTTAGTGTGGATCCTCACCTAAATTTCAAACCATACAGAGGCCGTACAGGCCGGCTCAACATGGCATGGTTTTTAGGTACGAGGGCGCTCTCCACATAGCCTAAGACAGGGTGCCCTGTGATCTGCTTACTTTAATCCTACTAGATACCTTTTATTTGAGAAGCTCCAAGAAACTAATGCTACTCATAAGGCACCCCTCTGTTCCCAGGAGAGGTAAATTGCTTCACCAGTCGAGAGGAGGGTCTCTCCTTGTCCCAGTCCCTTCTCCTTTAGATCTGACACCATGGTTGACTCTGTCTTGGTGCCCTCCACCTATAACTACTTGCCTTTATATAAGAAAGGAGGAATATGTTGGGAGCCGTTTCCCCCCCTAAAGATTGTTACAGAAACCATCACCTTGGGGAGCCTGCAGGGAACCCCAAACCCATAATTATGTTAAGAATAGTCCTATTGGCAAAACCTGCCCCACACCCAATTAGCTATTCGCTAATTGCTAACGAACCTAATCTGATAGCGGAACTGCCTCTATGACTTTTTTAGGCACTGTATGCACATGATAAACACACAAGCAGACTATCTTTGTCCTCTTGATGTACCTTCACCAAGCACAACCTCTGACCGTGGCAGCAGATGCACAATAGCTGTTTATTGTCTACTTTCTTTCCTTTCTTACTTAATAATCTTGCATCATTTTTGAGAACTAACCTTATTTTATCTATCTATCTATCTATCTATCTATCTATCTATCTATCTATCTATCTATCATCTATCTATTTATCATCTATCTATCTATCTATCTATCTATCTATCTATCTATCTATCTATCTATCTAATCTATCATCTATCTATCATCTATCTATCTATCTATCTATCTATCTATCTATCTATCTATCTATCTATCTATCATCTATCTATACTCTGTCTATCTATTCTCTCTCTCTTCTATCTAATTGTTCAGCGTTGCTTTCTCCGGGTCCCTGAAGAATCAGCCACATTATGGACTGCTCCTCAGTTGTCTGTGAATATCTTCACGTTTTCCTACTCCTCCTGCAAATCCAACAGATGCTCAGGTTGCTGCTATAGTTCCCTTCATCACTTGCTCAGAGTTACCCGGGGAATGGATGGCTGACATTTACACACTCTTAAGAAACCTTGGTTGGTTTGCATGTGTCAATAACCCAGTGCTTCTCCAAGGGAAAAGGATCATGAAGTGCATGGACCATACTGGTGTCTAGAGGGTACTGGCCTGATTCAGCTGTACTTACTGGCTGACTTAAGTTTCCACTTATTCTTTCCCTTTCCTAACCTCTCTTCAGCCTGCTTATCAGAGTCTCATTGAAGACCAAAGCAAACTACACTCAAGTCTTTGTTTTGGACATGCTTCTCATGGACAATGGTTGTTCTTTGTGGGGGGTGGTAGAAGCCACCTGTTCACTATGTTTATTTCCCCAGGACACTATACTCTTCTGAGCACCCCCTAAACCATACTATTTTTTCACACGGTTCATATTTCACCATGCATTTTTGCCACCTCAGTAAAATAACCTTTAGTGTCCAGATGGAAGAAGAAGAATCGGTGAGACTGGAAGAGGGAGGAGTTAACCTTATAATGGAAAGAGTTTTCAAATAGGGTGTGTCAAATACCACTAAGAAGAGAAATAGACTGAGAGGCAGAGGTAGGTATATCTCTGGGTGAAAGGCAGGTTTAGTCTACATAGAGATCAGGCCAGCTAAGACTACATAATGAGATCCTGTTTCAAACATCAAAAGTGAAAATCATTATTTATCTTAACGTATAACAACCTGTGAGAAGAAGTGATGGAAAAATCTCATTTGAGTTTTTTAGTGTGTTTATCCTTTTCCTTTGTTTTCAAAGCCTTTATTCCCCTACAGAGATGCTTCTCAGCATCATTTCTCTGCTCCATTTCCCTGGTACTAATGAGGCAGCTACCACTACATAGACATCCTTTGCTCCTGTCAGAATTCGCTTGCCAGAAAATGGTCTGATTAAGGAAGAAGCATCTTTTAACTAACAGGGAAGTCTACTCACAGCCCCCCCCCCCCGTCCCACTGACCCAGTAGATTAAGATTGCAGAAGGGAACTGGGCAGTGACTGTGGAATGACGCATGGAGCTCTCTTGCTTATCTCTCCTCTTCCCACCCTATCTTCATGACCAGGTGTCCAAGCTCCTCAAAGACATATAGCCTTCTTAGAGTGTTATCTTCAAAATTCTGTTCATGCATTAATCACAATATGATTATATAATATATAATGTAATATATCATGTATATTTTATATATAATTACATATCATATATATTCACCCTCTCTGGCTTCTGCTTCAAAGGCTCCTCATTGGAAACAGGCAAATTTCGACTTTTGAGTTTGGTATTCAGGCTCTCTCATAAGCCAGGCTTACTCTCCTTTCCAAGTGCTGAATGTCATCCCATGAATACTTTCTTCTAGATGCCAAACCCTAGATTCCCAGGTTCCATTAACCTTCCATGAGCCTGATGACATAGAACTTCGTTCATAAACCACTCTGTGAATTCCTCAAGAAGCCCATCTTCTGGTCTGATAATGCATTGCCTATCACTTACAGTTTCTATGACACCCTGGCCATCTACCTGTCATAATGTTTTGTTTGCGGGTTTTCTTCTGCATTGCATGTTAAAATTCATAAATAGCTTTGTGTGGGTTTATTTCAGTTCTGGATTTCTGCATACCTAAATGCTGCTTCATAAGCATATGTGGAATGAAAACATGTCAAGCGCCTATCTACATTATGGACAATTATTAATTATTTGTATCTATTTTAGTTTAATCATTACAACAACTATCTAATAAATATACTGTGATCATTCCTAGTCTATGGATGAGGAAAGGCATAAGAAAGTTATCTTAGTTCCCCCAAAGGAGTCATTAGGCATTTTCAGGCTAAGATACAAATTCAGATGGCCTGATACCAGAACCTAATGCTCTTTCTTGCTGTTCTTGCTATTATCATTATAGTGGGAAATAATGGGTTTAATGTGACATTCTCAAATTCAAAAATTACTTTATCTTATTCTTGTTCACCCCTGCTGCCCCTTGTCCCTCCTCCCTCCCTCTTAATGGTTTCCCTCACTCTCTCAGTAGCAGTCTGCATATGAAAGAAAACTTGCCATCAATATTTGTCGTTCTTTCTCCTGGTGTCACCTACTGTCACCCCTATAGAGTTCTTTATCTCACCTCATAGTCGTCTTTCATGTCTTAAATGCACATAAATCTAGATTCTCTGCATGAGAAAAATCATTCTAGAAGTGAATCCTGATGCTGTTCAACTCAGTGTTAATATGGAATTGTTTGTGGACTGAATGCCTGGGTGAAGGGCTGAATGGTGATGTCATCGCAGATGCAGACCTGTGATGATTAAAGATACAGAAAACTCATAAAGAAGTGATTCTCCCGGAAGTCCTCAAACACTATTTTATTATGTAGACTTTTCTTTGCTTCTTAATAACCGATACATACCACATGAAATAAAACATATTACCCCAGTCTCTGTTCACTCTCAATGACATGCCTAAAATATTGATAGGACAAACACTACTGTAGTTTTAGACCTTTCAATTATATTCTGACGTGTTTAGTTCAAAGTGTCCAGGGAGTTCTACTGTGTCAGATGGTAGATTCCTTTAGTGGTTTGCTCTGCTTAGGGCGCCTGTGGACAAGTTATCTTTAAGCAGTGTGAGTACAGTAGCGCGGAGTACTTGATGAGATCACCATTTTGGGTCATGTGCCTTGTCTATTTCCAGGAGCTATTAATGGAGAAACTGGAAAGCAGCAAAGCCACTCAGGGTGTCCTGACCCGGAATGACATCCACAGCTACATTGCTTGTGATCCTAGTTAAATCTCTGCTCCTGTGTGCCTGTAGTTAGACACTAGGGAAAGATTTTTAAAAAATGTTTGTACAACTAAATTTATGAGGTATGCATTTACTGACCTCCACACGTGTCGCTTAAAGAAGCAAATTCAACCTGTTCTAGTAGAAATTTACTCAGGTCAAATTAAAATTTATTCATACATTGATTTAAAGTCCCAATCAAAGTTTCCCCTCCTTCCCCCTTTCCCATTATCTTCCCTCTATTGACTTCTCCTCGATTCTTTCTTTCTTTTTTTTTTTTCAGATAAAGTCAGGCCTCCCATGGATATCAGCTAGCTATGGTGTATCAAGTTGCAGTGAGACTAGGCATCTCCTTTCCTATTAAGGCTGGATGAAGCAATCTGGTAGGAGGAATGTGTCTCAGAAACCAGCAACAGAGTCAGAGACAGTCCCCCCTCCCACTGTTAAGAATCACACAAGAACACCAAGTTATACAACTATAACATATATGCAGAGGGTCGGTCACATGCAAGGTCTGTGGTTGGCAGTTAGTCTGTGTGAGTCCCTATGAGCCTAGGTTGGTTGTTCTATGGTATTTTTTGTCGTACCCTCGACACCACTGAATCCTAAAATCCTTCCTCACCCTCTTCTGCAGGACTCCCCTAGATCCGCTTAATGTTTGGCTGTGGGTCTCTGCATCTGTTTTTATTAGATGCTGGGTGAAGCCTCTCTGATGACAGTTAGGCTAGGCATCAATCAATCTATGAGCATGTGAGAATAGTAGACTATCATTAGAAATCACTTTTTTGACTTTTTTTTTCTTGCCATTTGTGTTTGGTTCTATCCTAGATCTTTGGGTTATCTCTCCTCTATAGATCCTGACCCTCAGTGTTGAGCTGCCTCTCAGGGTATGGGTCTCCAACTGGGCACAATTTCTTCGCCATCTCTACCTCAAAACATTTTGTAGGCAGGACAAATTGTAAGTCAAAATGTTTGTGACAGTATTGGTGTCCTAGTGCCTCCCCTGGAAGTCTTGCCTGGTTACAGGAGAAGGCTGGTTCAGGCTCCATATCTCCTATTGCTAGGAGTCTTTGCTAGAACCATCCTCATAGATTCCTGGGAGTTTCCATTGTTCTGCATTTCGATTTCATCCCAGAGTTGCCCAGATTCCAGTCTTCTTTCATAGTACTCCTTCTCTATGTCCTCCCCCAACCCGGTCCTTTCTGTTCCCATTTCCATTTCCCCTTTCCGGCCCCTTCCCCTTCTACTAGCAGTGTCCATTTTTCCCACCATTCACAGTGAGATTCATACATCACTTCCTTGAGTCCTCCTTGTTACTTAGATTCTCTGGGTCTGCATATTGTAGCTTGGTTCTCATTACTTTATGGTTAATATTCACTTATGAGTGAGTACACACCATGTTTGTCTCTGTGGGTCTGGGTTACATCACTTGGGATGATCTTTTCTAGTTCTATGCATTTGCCAGCAAATATCTGATACCATTTAACAGCTGAGTAATACTCCATTGTATAAATGTGCCCCATTTTCTTTATCGAGTCTTTTGTTAAGGGACATTAAGATTGTTTCCAGATTCTGACTACTACAAATAAAGTTGTTCTGAACATAGTTGTGCAAGTGTTCTTGGGGTATGGTCTAGTATCCTTTAGGTACATGGTGTAGGAGGTTCTTCTGTATTTGTGTTGATTTCATTGGTTGAATAAAGAAGCTGCCTTGGCCTTTTGATAGGGCAACCCTTAGGTGGGCAGAGAGGAGAGAACAGAATGATGTGGCAGACGTCATGATTCTCCTACCTAAGACAGGCACTGGTTAGACTCATGCTGGTAAGCCACAGTCAAGTGATGATTCAAATTAATAGAAATGGGTTAATCAAAATGTGAGAGTTAGCCAATAAGAGGGTAGATATAATGGGCCAGGCAGTGTTTAAATGAATACGGTTTCTGTGTAATTATTTCATTGGTTAAGCTAGCTGGGTGGCGGGATGCAACCTGCCATTCTCATTATAACAGGTACAGGCCCAGGAGTCATATAGATTGGTCTGGAGGTATAGTGACTTCTAATTTTCTAGAACCTGACATATTGATTTCCAAAGTAACTCTACAAGTGGCATTCCCACCACTAGTGGAGAAGAACTCCTCTTGCTGCACATCCTCTTCAGTATAAGTTGTCACTTGTGTTTTTGATCTTAGCCATTCTGACAGTTGTAAAATGGACTCTCAGTGTCATTTTGATTTTCATTTCCAAGATGAATAAGGATGCTGAACATTTCTTTAAGTGATTGGCAGCCATTTGAGGTTACTCTGTTGAGAATTTTCTGTTTAGATCTGCACCCCATTTTAAAATTGGCATATTTGGTTTTTTTTTTTTTTGATGTCCAATTCCTTGAATTTTTTAATATAGTTTAGAAATCAGCCTCTGATG
Source organism: Microtus obscurus (assembly GCA_963919715.1). Taxonomy (NCBI): domain Eukaryota; kingdom Metazoa; phylum Chordata; class Mammalia; order Rodentia; family Cricetidae; genus Microtus; species Microtus obscurus. The sequence goes on from CAWTZC010000297.1 coordinate 42,573,428, forward strand.
TGGGTTTCATGAAGATGTTTTCTGTGGGCAGTCATTTTGTCCTAGACAATGTCTTTTGCCTTGCAGAAACTTACGTTTCTTGAAGTCCCATTTGTTAATTGTTAATCTTAGTGTCTCTACTACTGGAATTCTATTCGGAAAGCTGCCACCTGTGCCTATGTGCTGAAGGCTATTCCCCACTTTCTTTTTTATCTTGTACATTGTATCTGAGTTTAGGACTTGAGTTTTGTGAAGGTTGATAGATATGGATCTATCTGTATTCTTATACATGCCAACACCCAGTTATACCAGCACTGTTTGTTGAAGATGTTTTCTTACTTCCATTGTATAATTTTGGCTTCTTTGTCAAAAATAAGGTATCTATAGGTGTGTGAATAATTTATGCTTGTGTCTTTGATTTGATTCCATTGCTCTTCCTCTGCTTTTTAAATGCCAATACAATTTTTTTATTACTATAGCTCTATAGTGCATATTAAAATTAGGGATACTCATATCATCAGAAGTTCTTTTATTGTGTAGGATTGTTTTAGCTATCTTGGATTTTTATGTTTTTCCATATGAAGTTGAATATTGTTCTTTCATGATCTGTAAAGAATTATCTTGGAATTTTGTTGGGGATTGCATTGACTCTGTAGATAACTTTTGATAAGATGGGCATTTTTACTATGCTGATCCTCCAGATCCTTGAGCATGGGAGACCTTTCCAAACGATATCTTCTACTACAGTTTATTTCTTCAAAGACTTGAAGTTCTTGTCATATAGGTCTTTTACTTGATTGTTTAGAGTTACACCAAAGTATTTTATATTATTTGAGGATATTGTGAAGGGTGTTGTTTCCCTGATTTCTTTCTCAATCTGACTATCATTTGTATATAGGAGGGCTACTGGTTTTTCTAAAAAAATCAACTTTGTATTCAGCCACTACTGTGAAGGTGTTTGTCAGCTGTAGGAATTCCTGGTAGAATTTTTTGGGTTGCTTATGTATGCCAGCATATTATCTAAAAATTGCAATATTTTTACTTCTTCCTTTTCAATTTGTATCCACTTAATTTTCTTAAGTTGTCTCTTTGCTCTAGCTAGAATTTCAAATACTATGGTGATAGATAGGGAGAGAGTAGACAGCCTTTTCTTGTTCCTGGTTTTAGTGGAATTGTTTTAAATTTTTCTCCATTTAATTTGGCATTGGCAATCTACTTGCTATATCTTGCCTTTATTATATTTAAGTATGTGCCTTGTATTTCTGATATCTCCAAGAATTTTATACTGAAGGGGTGCTGGAATTTGTCAAAAGCTTTTTAACAGTAGTGATATGATTGTGTGTTTTTTCTTCTTTCCATTTGATTATATGGTGGATTACCTTAACAGATATGTTGAACTATCCTTGCATCTCTTTGAGCAAGCCTATTTGATCATGGTGAATGATCTTTTTGATGTGTTCTTGGATTCAGTTTGCCATATTTTATTGATTATTTTTGGATTTATGTTCATGAAGGAAATTGGTCTGTAATTGTCTCTTTTTTTGTTGAGTCTTTGTGCAGTTTAGGTACCAGGATGACTGTGGCCTCATAAAATGAATTTGACAACATTCCTTCTGTTTCTATTTTGTGGAATAACTCAAGAAATATTGGTATTAGCTCTTCTTTTTAAGGTCTGGTAGAATTCTGCCCTAAAACAAGTGACCCTTAAGCCTTTTTGATTGGGAGACTGTTAATGACTGTTTTTATTTCCTTGGGTAATATTATAAGTCTATTTAAACTGTTTATCTGATCATGATTTTATTGTGGTAAGTGGTGTCTATTGAGAAAATTGTCCATTTCTTTTAGATTTACCAATTTTGTGGAGTACACTTTTCTAAAGTAAGACCTAATGATTGTTTGGATTTACTCAGTTTCTATTATTATGTCTCCCCTTTTGATTCTGATTTTGTTAATTTGGATATTGTCTCTCTGCCTTTTAGTTTGGATAAGTGTTTATCTATCTTGCCGATTTTCTCAAAGAACCAACTTGTTGTTTTATTGCTTCTTTGTATCATTCTCTTTGTTTCTTTTTATTGATTTCAGCCCTCAATTTGATTATTTCCTGCTGGCTACTCTTGGGTCTGTTTGCCTTTTTTTTAGGTTCTAGAGCTTTTGGGTGTGCTATTAAGTCTTTAGCATGAGAATCTCTAATTTTTTAATGCAAACACTTAGTAATGTCAATTTTCCTTTTAGTACTTCGGTGAGGGAGGTTCTTCTATGTGTTGCTTTTATTGGTTTATGAATAAAGAAACTGGCTTGGCCTATAGCAAGGTAGAACTTAGTTAAGCGGGGGAAAGCTAGGCTGAATGTTGGGAGAAAGAGGAATGTTGGGAGTCAGAGAGAAGACATGGAGCTGCCACTGAAGACAGACATGCTGAAACTTTGTTGGTAGGCCACAACCTTATGATACATAGATTAATGGAGATAGGTTAAATTAAGATGTAAGAGTTAGCAAATTAGAAGCAAAGCAGTGAAACTATATTAAGCAATATAGTTTCTGTGTGATTATTTCAGGTTTGAGCTGCTAAAACCTGGAAAACAAGCAAGAGACCTCTTACAACAAATTGGTCCACCAACATGGCCAACTAAAGCCACTTAAAACCTGAGAGAGCTCGAAAAGGAATTCTAGTCAGACACAAAAGAACAGAGTTTAGCACAGTTTCTTGGTAGCTACAATTTTTTTTTTCTAGATGGGCTTGCGGTGAGGAAGGATGTTACAGTTGCTTTAAGAGAGGTGCAATAAAAACTGTGCAGCTTCTTTAAAAATGGTGGCTGCTTGGTTTGCCAGCACACTGGGCTCTGACTTTTTCAGGAAGTCTAGCTATGGAGAATTTAAATGGGGTTCGTGATCAGAGTGCTAGAAATTGCTTAATGGTGACACAGACCTGCTGTGACCCTGTATCTGGAGTGGAGAGAATGGCTCTCAGAGGCAGCAAACATGTCATGTTAGATGGGGCAGAGCCAACAGGCAGGACCACAGAGTCGATCCTAGCCATGCCCACATTAAAAAAAGAAAAAAGAAGAGAAGCTGTTGGTCAGAAAATGATTACAGATACGCATTAAAGACAAATTCAGATGGAAAATACCTCTAAATGGGTCACAGTGTTAGATAAATGTACAGAGGCTTGAAAGAGAAAAGAAATAAGTATAGACAGTTATAAAAAGAAGTAAATGAGTTTTGAAAAATAAAACAAAGTCTTTACAAAGACAGAGTACAGACAATCATAGATTAAAAGGAGTAAGATAAGTAAGTCACATAAGGATGAAAAATACACAGAGAGTCTGAATTATGTATATTATTATGTTTTCTTTGAATTTTTTGACTGCGGAGAGACACTAGATTTTGGGGACTGCTAAGCCAAGCCAACATATAGACTTTAAAGGTATCTTGATTTCAAAATTTGGGTCTAAGGACATGTTGCTGTAGGTCTCATGTTGTATGTTACTTTGTCTTTTCCACTTCAACTTCTAATAATATTTTTTTTTGTTCTGTATGTTTAGTGTTTTGATTTTTATCTGATCTAAACTATTAGGTGCTCTGTAATCATCTTGTACCTTTATAAACATGTCCTCCTTTAAGTTAGGTAAATTTTCTTCTATGATTTTGTTAAATATATTTTCAAGGTTTTCTAGCTGAGATTCTTTTTCTTCTATTCCAATTATTCTTAGGTTTGATAATCTCATGGTGTCCCAGATTTCCTGGATGTTTTGTGTTAATATTGTTTTTGTTTTTTAGATTTAACATTTTCTTTGGCCAAAAAATTATTTTTTATTGTATCTTCAACTCCTGAGATCTTTCTCTTTCACCTCTTGTATTCTGTTGGTGATGCTTGTGTCTGTGGTTCCTGTAGCTTACCCAGAGTTTACATTTCTGAATTCTCCCAGTGGTGTTTTCTTTTTGTCTCTATTTAGAGTTTCTTGTTATGAACAGTTTTCTTCACTTGTTTGTTCATTTTTGTCTTGCCTTTCTTGGCAATTTTAAGGGATTTGTTAATTTCCTCTTTTTTTTTTGTCTTCTCAATTTCTTTAGGGAAGTTTTTTCATTTCCTCTTTGAGGACCTCTCTAATCTTCCTAAAGTTGTTTTTAAGGTCATTTTCTTGTGCTTCAACATGTTGGGGTGTTCATACCTTACTGTTGAAGTATAGTTGGGCTCTGGTATACTATATCACCATGGCTGATATTAATTGTATTTTTACACTGGCATTTAGACATATATGTTTGGGATGATTAATTCTAGTCCTCTATTTCTGAGTTTGTGTTTGTTGGATGGGTGTTTTGTTGCTTACTTCTGTTTCCTCTTTGGTTTTCTAGTCTTTGTGGCCTGGTGTAACCCCTGGTTTAATTGAGAGTGGCCTTCTAGAGGTTAGTTTGGCCTTTGGTGCTTCTGACTGGTGTGGCCTGCACCTGCTATTCTGCCTCTATTTGAGCAGTTGAAGTCTGATCAAGATGATGTTGGTATTGAACTTTGGCCTTGTGGTGTTAGGAATACTTTTATATCTGAGTCACATCCACAGACAAAAATGTGCGTTCTTATTGCTTCAAAATTTATTATATTTCCATTTAAAAGTATTTAGCATGTGCATGAACATTTGTGCTTGCACGCTGGAGGTAAGAGCATAATTTTCAGGAGTCAGTTTTCTTCCTCTACCACGTGGAACTTGTAGATTGAGTTCAGCTGTCAGACTTGGTCTCAAGTATTTTTACCTATCAAGTCATCTTGCTGGCCTATTGGTTTTTGTTGTTGTATTTTGTTTTGTTTCAAATAATTTATTTGAAGACACCTAGTAAATGACTGGAGAACTGGAAAGATTACTACATAAAGTTGGATTTATTAACGTCTCATTTTCTAAATTTGAATTTGAGCTGGTTTTGGTGTTAGGTAAGACATCCCTGTTTCTAGGGAATGTGAACAAACATTTATTGACTGAGTAATTTTTCCTCTTCATTTACAATTGAAATAGTTTGGAAAGATTTTCAATAATTTTATCAGTGGATAATTGACCAAAAGAGTTCATTCTTTAACTTTTGGGGATTTTTAAAATTATTTTTTCTTATTCATTATTTATTCTTCTTTCATACAATACATCCCTGCTATATGTTCCCCTCCCTCTACTCCTTCCAGTCTCCACCCCAAAGCATATACTCCTCCCCTCTCCCCCAGGTCTACGCCTTCTCTGGTTCCCTTTAGAAAAGAGCAGGCCTCCTGGAGATATCAACCAAATACACCATAATAAGATACAATAAGACAAAGTACAACCTTCATATCAGGACTAGGCCAGGTAACATGGTAGGTGGAAAAGTCCCAAGAGTAGGCAAAAAAAGTCAGAGACAACCTCATTCCCACTGTTAGCATCCCTATGAAAACACCAAGCTAACAACCATAACATATTTGCAGCGAACCCAATGCAAAGCCATCCAGGCTCCATGGCTGGAGCCTCAGTCTCTGTGATGCCCTGAAGCCCTGTTTAGTTGATTTTGTGGGCTGTGTTCTTCTGGTGTCTTTGACCCCTCCTATAATTCTTCCTCCCTTCCTTCTGTATGATTCCCTGAGCTCAAAGGGGAGGGACCTGATGGAGGTCTCCAACTTGGGTCCTCTCTCTGCCTAGTGTTTGTCTGTGGGTCTCTGCATCTGTTCTCATCAGCTGCTAGGGGAAGCCTCTCTGATGACGATTGGGCTAAGCACTGATTTATGAGAAGAATAGAATATCATTAGGAATCATTTTATTTCCTGTTGTTTTCTACCCTATTACTGATAAAGTTATCCTGAACCTGGGACAATGGAGCCTAAAGATGAGGTAGACTAAAGTCTCATGCAATAGCTATCTGTATTCAGGGAACCAGATAATTTACATTCTGAGAATATTCTGAGAGTTAGGCTAAATCATATGAGCAAAGTTCACTTGAGTTCGAGCTGTATACAGTCACAAAGACTGATTCACAGGAGTTTAATCTGCACACACTTGGGAGGAACAACTCATGCTTGGCAACATCTTCGAACAACGACAGTATGATGATGGGTGCTATAGAGCACACCCTACCCTCTTTACACCCAAGAGGAGCACAGAAACACTTTCCAAAAACAACCCAAATTATATGGAACAGACATTACAAGACTCTTGCTTGTTTACTTGGAGTTTTCTTTCTTTCTTTCTTTCTTTCTTTCTTTCTTTCTTTCTTTCTTTCTTTCTTTCTTTCTTTCTTTCTTTCTTATTTTTAAGTGGTATACACTTCTTTTAAAACATTTTTATTCATTTTTTATAGCAATCACCATTTCCCCTCCTCTTTCTTCCATTACCCCCATCTCCTCTCATATCTCCCTGCCTTCTATACCCTCCTTCCAAAAAGTAAGGTGTTCCATAGGGAGTCAACAAAGACTTGCACATTCAGTTAAGGGAGGACAAAGCCCCTTCCCCCTTGTCTCCCCACATCAAGGATGAGCAAGACATTCAAGCATAAGAATAAGCTCTAAAAAGCCAGCTCATGCACCAAGGATAGATCTTGGTCACCCTGTCAGGGGCCCTAGAAACAGACCAGGCTACACAACTATTACTTATATGCAGAGGGCCTTGTTTGGTCCCATGTAGGCTCCCCAGTTGTGCTTAGCTGTGTTCATAACAGCCTTATTCATAACAACCAGAACATGGAAACAGCTGAAGAATGAATAGAGAAGATGTGGTGCATTTACACGATGGCTTTTCTTATAATCTCTCAGAAATTCTCTCACAGTTTTATTCATGAACCATGTTCTGGAAATAACCAGATAAACCTATGAAGAGGGTGATTTTCTATATAATAATAATCCAGCATCTATCTCCCTATTTCCTAATTACATATGACCATATGGTGATGGGTGTTATTTAGGGTTTTTTTTTTTTTGAGTGCTTGTTTGTTTTGAGGATTTTCTTTACTTACTTTTCCATTGTTTTCTATAAACCTGCTTTACAACTACTCATGATTTTACTCCCTAAAAGGTCCCCATGAATGAGACTCAGGGCTGCTCTCTCTCTAACCAAACTTAGGAGGCAGTGGCTAACCAGCTCTCATGTACACCCCAACGAAAGTCAAACTTGATTCAAATTTGGCTCACATTGTGGAGTAGTCTTATTCTTGCCCGGTGGGATTAACATGACCTCCGTAGAGTTTAGGTCTCCAGGACCCATGTAAAAGCCAGACAAGACGGGACACACTCTTCAGCACCCCCACATCAAGAAAGGAAGTGGAGAGAGAATAATTTATTGGAAGCTCACAGGCCAAGATGCACACAAAGAGGCTTAGTAATCCCAATGGTGGGAAGAAGACTACTAGTGGAATTTTAGTGAATTTTCAGCAAGTTTGATTTTTATTGGGGTTCAACCCAGTGCTGTCCCGCTGCTGCCTCCTAATCAGGTTAAAGAGACCAGTTCCGAATCCATCTCTGACCCCATAACAATTAAAATCCTGAGTAGTCTTACACAAGGAGACAATATGAAGCAATAAGAAAATAAAAACGTATCTTTAAAAAAATCATATGGTCACTCACCAGGTGATTAGGGAAAGGTCAGGGAGGGTCAGAGATGGTAAGGGTATTCTCAAAAGCAAACCAATGGTATGGATTTGGGAAGGTCAGGTTTCAAAAAACAGAACAATTTAACTCTCAAAGTAAATAGAAACTTTTTTTTTTTTAAAAAAAGGAAAACATAATAGCTCCCGCCTTCAAAATGAAGTCAGGCAGGTTCCTCACTTACAGAATGAAGGCATTGCTTAATAACATTGGCACCATTTATATGGCTGAAGTTTTAACATTTAAAATTGAGTGGATATAAAAGTAATGAATGATTGAGATATTTTGATTTTCTCTCTCTTTCTTTATTAGTAGAGAAGAAGAATAAATCTAGAAAGACAAATGGACATTTAGAAGAGGCTTGGATATTTATTTGACTTAAATCTTACAGTTTTCTTTGCTCCCACCTCATGGATGGACTTGATGAGGGAATGCTAAACTCTTGAACATCATGGTCTCTGCAGACAGCTGTGTGGTCATTTCAGTGACTGCTTCAAGGAAGTGGTCTGGGATGTATGGACTGCCATTCCCTAGGAAAGCAGAAAGGAAGAGTAGAACAAAGGAGAAAATCAGCTGTTGAACCCAAAGAGGATTTAATCACTGGCAATGCCTTCAATTAGAGACAGTTGCTGAGCCTTCCAGTCAGGAGTGCGCCCATCCTGCTGCTTCTTTGGGAATAGTGATTTGATAAAAACTATTTTGGGAAGGAATGTCCACAGAATATAAGCATCTTCAGCTCCCAACTTTCCACTGAGTAACTGGTCAACAGGTGTCAGAAAAGCCTGTGGCAGAAACATTCCAGACCCACTGTCACTGTTCTAACTTTACACATGCTTTGGTGGCACATTTTAAATGCATTGCTTCTTAAACAAGGAAACATTTTATTTGTTTCTGCAGGAAGAAAGGAAGGCAAATAAAGAGTCCACACAACAGCCTCTCCTTAGGAACACATATGAGTATATTGGGGCTTTTGTTTCTGATTTTTAAGTTGAATATTGAAGTTATGACTACACCATTAAACTCTACACAAATTTTGTACAACATGGAGTCTCTGTGGAAGAAAAGATGTTGGAGTATCTTCATTTGAACCACACACGGGACTACTTGACTTTCTCCAAACTTGTTACAGATGCAGATTAAATAATATTAAGCTTTTTATTTTAATAACAGCACATGTAGGATAAGCTCCTGAAATGGCAATCAGTTCAGAGTCAGAAAACATGCAAATGCAAAACAATATGGTAGGATGTTATTAAGCCTCTTCAGGGATTATAGACCTAGTGATCAGAGGTGGTTGGCCTCACAGAATCTTTATTCAATGGTTTAATTTGTTTTGCTCTGAAATGTGAAGAGAACAGTTGTTCTTCACAGTGCACTGTTACCACTTTAACTTAGCATGGACCATAAGTCTTTATGTTTAATATCTCAATATTCTTCTATATGAAGAATATTGTTCTGTATGATCAGATGTATTGCCAGATGCTGACATCATGTAACAGGACTACAAGGCCTTCAAAACTATGAGAAACTTGCTATTATATATTTGACTAACACATTATTAAGTGTATCTCTGTTTTAGTTTATCTTATCTGTATAGGGAGCTAAGGAAGCCTTGATTAAATGTGTAAAGAACAAAGTCTTGAGTGAATGTGTTATGCTCACATTAGGACAATCATATCAAAGACCACTGTCTCAGACCCAAGATAATGGCAAAGCACTGATTTGCTCAGGCTCAGAGGGATGACAGTACCTACTCTAGTCTGAGTGTCAATGTCGACAGTGTGTGCAAGTAGTGGTGTTGACAAACAATTGACGAGAGAGTGCAAAATTTACAACTGCAATTTCTTACTCCTAGTATACAGCCAAGATTTCTCACCTTCAGAGACCTCCTACCAACCCACTAAGACAGAGGAATAACCCTGTAATACACCTAATAAACATTCTTTATTCTGTACCTGTTTCTGTGTGTCTGTCCTTTCATTCACTTGCCATCTCTAGTCGGGCTTCCGGAACCAACCAGGATGGGGTCTGCTACCTCTGAAGGAACACAAAGCACCATTATCAGATACCCAGCAACCTGTTATCATACACGGATGCTCAGGCAAAATCATCGTATCTACCCTTCTCTGTATGCGTGCATAACGATATTGCCCTCAATGACTTCCTTGTTTAACAGCCTTAGATGGAAACACCCTTAGAGGACACAAACACACTTAAAAGGGTCTGTAGTTTCACACATGTCTTAGCTGGGGTTTCAGCTGCTGTGATGGAACAGTCTGAGCAAAACAAGTTTGAGAGAAAAAGGGTTTATTTCACTTTGGCTTAAAGCAAGTTATTATCAAAGGCAGTCAGAGTAGGAACCTGGAGACAGGAACTGATGCAGAGGTAATGAAAGAGTTTGACTTACTGGCCTGCTCCTCACGGCTTGCTCAGGCTGCTTTCTTATAAGACCCAGGATCACCAGCCCAGGGGCAGCACCATCCACAATAAATTGGGCCCTCCCCCCATCAATCCCTGATTAAGAACATGCCCTGTAGCCAGGTCTTATGAAGGCATTTTCTCAGTTGAAGTTCCCTCCTCTCAGATTGTGTCAAGTTGATATAAAACTAACCAGCACAACACATAGGTGCAAGGTCCTGTCACACTTGCTAAATCTCTGAGGGTCATTTTCTGACAAGAAGAGCAGTTTCACTTCTGCCGTCCTCAAGATCTAACTGTTGTCTGTCTTGGCACCCACAGTACAGAAGTCAAGCACTGTCTAGTTGTTTTAAGCTTGGAGAAATTATGCTCTGTCTTTGCAAATCTTATTATATTTTACTGACACTAGTTGTAAATCAGTTCACCTTACATGAGGCCTTGTCCAATCAAATGTTATGAAAAATGTCTAAACTGGAACCAGTGAGCACTGCAGTTAGTGCCTTCAGAGAATCTGTCACGGAAATGCTCTGAGGACTCACTGAAATACAACAGAACTTGGTCATGGATTTCTGATGCAAAATAGGACCTTTGTCAGCCAAGTACTACACCTTCTTGAGGGACATTGATTGCTTATAGACTAGATAACCCTGCACAAAGGTTTTACAGATCACATATATGGAACCTTTCTTAGCCACTTGCCTATGATATTTATGAATAATTAATTTGATGGAATACAAATCCAGTCATTTCTCTTAATGGTCAGGTATTGAAAATTGACTTATTCGGAGTATCAAAATGTAGGTAATTATAGAGAGAAGACATAAGTCACAAATGGTTGACTCTGTTAAGTAGAGGAAGGTTGAAATGTTAGCTAAGGAAGTTCACCCTGACTAGACAAACACTCAAGAATTCAAAGAGGCTAAAGTTTTGAAAACTATTATAAATATATTTAATTTCTTATAAATTACCCAGGGTATGACATGTTATTAAAGTCACAAAAAGAAGACTAGGACTAGAAAGCTGAAGGGGATAAATAAAAGTTTATTAAGTTCCCACCTGACAAATCTGAAGTCACTAAAAGTCAAAACAACAATGGGATAAACAGCACTTGCTTACCCCAAATGCTCACAAAGAAAACCCGAAAGGATAACAACAGCATACAAGTTTAATCAAAACATAAATAAAAATAAAATAATTGTTCTATTAGCTTGAAGAAATTTCAGTTCTAGAATGAAAAGCATTTGTCAGTTCAGGTAATTGCAAATCCTGTAAACAAAGTTTTGAGTTATGTCAAGTTTGGAATCTTGGCACCATTTATTGCCTCTATATCACTTTAATTCTCATTTATCTCATCTATAAAGCAGCCTAGAAGTACCCATCTTGTAAAATTGTGGTAACAATATAATAAATACAAGGATATTCTCACATCACTGAGCTCAGAGTAGCATTCTTTGTTGTAAGAGTGTGTTAGTTTTGTTACGAGCAAATAAGTTATGTTTTTCCTACTATATTAGCTTACAGGGAGGGAGGGAGAGAAGGACTGAGGGACAGAAGGAGGGAAGAAAAAAATCAAGGCAGAAATAAAAATAACTAGATTCCAATTTCAGTTTGTTTAGTGGTGTTTATTGGTCAAAGAAGATCCCACATAGATTAATCACAAGCTTCAGTAATAAACTTAAATGTTCTCAAGTTCCTTCCTGCTCCCCCGTTTAATGTCTTTAGCTTACCTTTGGCAGCAGAGGGCACCCACCACACCTGGTGTTCTGCTTCTTTGGCCTCTCCACTGTTGCCTTGCCTAGACATCCTCAGATTTCTCTGTCAGGGTACCCTCCACACTTACCTCAAGAATCCCAAAGCCTCACTTTTCCCCGTCTGACAGTTCTGACTTTATAGAAGGATGCTAAAAGCTACATTTCCCAAGTTGGCTTCTCCAATTGGATTGGTGATGAGTGGAAATCAAAACTTTAGGCTTCTGGGCGGAGGATGGAAACTGAAACTATTCTTCAGGCATAAAAGGCAGCCTGGGTGCCTTGGAAGCTTCCTCTTTGAGGAGGTAGCAGAACCCAGATCTCCTGGAGCATCCATCCTCTCCATTGTCCTCTCTGGGTTCCTGCAGAGCAGTCCTGCTGCTCTCAGCAAGCAGCAGGTCCGGGTTCCAGGTCTGGGGGTTTGGGTTTCAAGGCGGTCAGGGTGTGGTGGGGTGTGGTGGGGATATGATTCTGGGAGGGTCAGGGGCTGGCAGCTCTCGTCAAGGTTAACTGTGTCCGGAAGGAGGGGTTGCTTCAAGGCTGAAGGGGACAGGACTAGGATCCACCTACCCAGAAGCCAGAGCTGGGCAGACAGTGGTGAGCCAGGAGGGAAGAAGAAGAGCCCAGGCTCTTAAGCTCTCTTCGTCTTAATGGGGATCTCGGAGAGGAATCAATAAGTAGAAACATCTGATGGGTGCACAGTCAATAGAAGTCGGGCACTGGCATCAGCGGTCTTTCTTCTGGGTGCAGAATCGGGAGCCCTACTCCAGACTTGCCGAGCTGAAAGCTGAATGTGAACAAGAACCCAGATGAATTCTAGGCCCTCTTAAATTTCAGTGGTTAAAACAATTTATGCTTTACTGCAAAAATCTCCCATCCTCTAGCATGCTTCCTTTTTAAAGGCAATCTTCCTGTGCAGCTTGGCACTTAGGAGTCCAGCCCTCCTGCCTCAGTCTCCCTGTTCTATTCACCTAAGATTTAACGTACTCTAGCATACTCTCGATGGCTTTATACAAAACGAATATATTAGTTTACCGATCCTGGGCAGGCTCAGGCTAACCGCTTTTGCACAACCTGGTGTTGCTTCAGCTTGAATTGAAGGTCTCTGCCAGGGCTGGGCAATTCTGCCAGACCCTGGGCGCTCATTCTGGCTGCTTTAAGTCAGTAAGAGGAGTGGAGCTCCCTGTTTTCTTGCAAGTTGTTGAATGCCAGTCGGTGGTTCAGTGTAAAACTCCATTATCGCTCCTCACAAGTGGCAGTGCCTTACAAGCCTATAAGAGACTTTCTGTGTTATCTGTAGCCTAGTCTCTAAAGAGACTGTCCTGTTAAGAAGGGTGGTGGGGGCTGGGCGGTGGTGGTGCACACCTTTAATCTGCACAATTGGGACACAGAGGCAGGAGGATCTCCCTGAGTTTGAGGCCAGCCTAGTCTACAAGAGCTACTTCCAGGTACACAGAAATATTTCTCGAAATACAAAAACAAACAAACAAACAAACAAAAACAAACAGAAAAACAGCAACAACAAGAAAAAGAGTGCTCAATGGGAAGGAAGGAAGGAAGTTCTGCAAGACAGTGTAGCAAAGTGGCAGAGGCTTGGTGACATCTTAAAATCTCACCCACTGGGGGTGAATCACCTCTTCTCCAGGCAGTTTTGTTGTTGTTGTTTGTTTGTTTTGTTTTGCTTTTTGGTGTTTTGAGACATGGTTTCTCTTTGCAGCTTTGAAGACAATCCTGGAACTTGTTCTGTAGACTAGGAGAGCCTTGAACTCACAGAGATTCTTTTGCCTCTGCTTCTTGAGGCTGAGAACTGAGGTTAAAAGGTCTGCACCACCATCACCCGCTCGGCTCTCCACACCTCTTCTGTCAGCAGCTCCAACATTCTGTTCCAACACTCATGATTTCCTTTACTTTTCTGCATCTCTTCCTCTCCCCTCCCTTTCTCTCTTCTCCTCATTCTCCCTCACTTTCTTCTTATTATTATTTTATTCAAGATTTCTCCAAGCATAATACAAATATAATCATGACAATGTTGAGTTTAGATGTATGCCTTTTGAATATCTTCTCTCCCACTATAATTTATAGGACTGGAATTACATGTGTAGTGTCATGTAGACACCTCCCGATTCTTGTTGTCTCATTAATATGTCTCTGTTCTCTTCATGACCTGTAAATTGTCATTATGGCTAGAGTTCTGATCAAATTCTGGGTTGGTTTTCTGGGGGAGAAAGGGAGAATAGGTTACTCATATCTGTCTGTGAGCAGACGTTGGCCTCTATATGTGTTCTACTGTTATCAGGATCTGTTCCTGCCCTGGGAGTTGTAAAATGGGGGCACAATACTTATCCCCCCCTCCCCCCCGGTTTATTAGCTGGGTCACTTTTAGGAAAGAGACTGTCCCTAAGAGTGCTTACTGACTTGATGATATAATCCTTTTCAGGAAGACAGCTGAACAACTTAGTTTTAGAAATTGATTTTGATACATTATCTTTAGATACTGTCTCTACTTTGTGGAGGAGAAGGCACTAGCATCCTTCCTCCCTTTTCTTTTAACAATTCAGTTGCTCTCTCTACAGCAAATCAAGGTCTAGGATGTTTTGAAGGATTTTGTGACCATTCTTGTGCTTTGTTTCCAGAGTGAGTTAAAAGTGAAAAACCAGTATATAGTGTTTAGATTTTTTAAAATCTGTGCATGGTGTGTATGTGTGTGTGTGTGTGTGTGTGTGTGTGTGTGTGTGTGTGTGTGTGGTGTGTATGTGTGTACGTGTGTGTGGTGTGTGTGGTATATGGAAATGTGCATGTTAGTGCAAATGTCAGAGGCATTGGATCCCCTGGAGCTGGAGTACAGGCACTTGTCAGCCTCTGTGCTGAGGAACAAAACTCAGGTCCTCTACAACAGCAGTGCACAGTCTTGATTATCGTGTCATCTGTCTTCTTTCTAGCCCCTATGTACGTATTTCTTAAAGGCACAGTGTTCCTGTGGAGATCAGGGGACAACTTGCAGGACTTTGTTCTCTTCCTGTATCCTGCAGGTCTCAAGGATGGAGCACAGATCATAGGGCTGTGTTCCCGGCATGCACCTTCACCCACTAAGCAATTTGTATTAGCCCAGTTATGGAAATATTTTTTTTTTTTGATTTTTGGTGACAGAGTTTCTCCGTAGCTTTTTTGGTTCCTGTTCTGGTACTAGCTCTTGTAGACCAGGATGGCCTTGAACTCACAGAGATCTGCCTGCCTCTGCCTCCCGGATGCTGGGATTAAAGGCGTGCGCCACCACCTCCCGGCTTGGAAATATTATTCATTATAGAGGCAATCTTCTTGTTTGACTGGAAAATGGAGTTTGTATCTTTGTGGCTACCACTGGAAATAGACTTGGTGCATTTAAACTACGTGCATAGCTCCACTGAATCTTTTATCTTGTATGGTTTTTTTTTTTTCTGAGTATTCTCCTGTCCATTTCCATACTTCCCTTAAAAATATAATTCAAGATATGAAGTTGCTGAAATTTCTCAGTTTTTAATGACAAATTATATCTTTTTGAACTTAGCACGTTTGATGGAGAATTCTGGCTTTATGACATTATCTTTAGAAATTAGAAAATGTATTTTTTTCTCATCAAAATATCCACCAAAATTGCTTACTTTTATTCTCTTGAGTGGCCTACCAGACACACTTAAAACAAATATTTTTATACCTGTTTATACAAATACATATACATTTGTTTTTTCAAGATAGAGTTTCTCTATAGCTTTGGAGCCTTCTTAGAACTAGCTCCTATAAACCAGGCTGGCCTCAAACTCGCAGAGATCTATCTACCTCTGCCTATTTAGTCCTAGGTTTTAAAGGCATGTACTACTGCTGCCTGGCCACCTGTTCATATATTTCTATAGGTTGATACATAGAGAAAGTAAATAAATTGTGCAACTTAAAGCAATATAGTATGTTTGTCAATAAGACAAATCTGGGGCTGGGAAGATGGCTTCCAGGTTAAAAACACTGCCTGTTCTTCCAGAGGACCTAAGTTTAATTCTCAGGCAACCACATGTAATAAGATCTGGTGCCCTCTCCTGACCTGTATATATACAGAACACTGTATACATAATTAAATAATTCTTTAAAAGAAAAAAAAAAGGACTTAAAACATAGGTGTTCTATCAGCAATATGGGTATCTCTGTCCACCTCATTTTTGTTGCTTTTTGTTCTAATTTTTCTTGTTATTTTGTTGCTTGTCTTTTTTCCTTGATACTTGGAGAAGCTTTCCAACTGATTGTTTTGAACATCTGTTCTAACAATGAATATTTCTTTGAAACTACATACTCGATCAATTTATTTCCATCCACTTTAGTTTCCTAATATGACATTTGTTTTCTTAGGATTTTTCTCTATTTTTATCTGCCTTATTTTCTCTTTTATCATCTAAGAATTTTCCATATTTTAATCCTCAGATGATTAACTCTGGAGAGTTAATGTTTCTTTCATGTTTCTTTTATCGGAGATTCTTTTGTATCCCATGTTGTAGAAGAGAGTATACACATGCATGTTACTGGCAGCTTTCCATGTACAAATTACTGTTAAAGTCTTGCATGGTCTGAGTGAACACTTTATCCCAGGTAATTCCTGAAGGAGTACAGGGTTGATCCTTGTAGACACTAACTAGATTGAGTCTTCCAAGAGGGCCTGTAGTAGTGGGGCTGGAGTGAGCTCTGAGATGACTTTCTGCCTTTGACTGAGGTCTGTATCTATGAGTCCTGATGGCTGGAGATGACTTATACATCAGTTTGCTTTTAGGGTGATAAGCAGCTGCCTTTCCTATCACCAGCTCAGGAAGAAACACCCCTAGAACAAACTGCAGAAATACACATGTTTATGTACACAGGAATACCATAAAACACAAATCCAGAAACCATATACATACGTTAAGGATCTGTACGATAGGAAATACAATGCTCTGACTCAACACCATGAGACAAAGAGCCCCAAAGATGCCCTGAGTTTCTGTTGGCTGTCTACTGCTGGACATGAGGCTTAGCCTTAAGAATGGATTGTCTCCCCACTTGACTCCCTCGGAGAAAATTAATATTTTATTCGCAACTGACTACCTATTAGGAGTTGCTTTGAGGTTAGTGATGGGGACCTGTGTTCACTTCTTTCAGCTCTAGGACCCCATCTGGTGCTGACTTATGCAGGCCCTTTTGTACTCTGCCACAGTCTCTGAGTTTAGAAGGCCTTGGCTCCTTGGTGTCCTCTGTCCCCTCTGACTCTTATACTCTTTAAATGTTTCTTAGTCATTTGAGTTTCTGCTTTTTGTAAAGTTTGTTTAGATCTATGCTCATATTTAATTTTTGTTCTTTGTTTTCTTGATGGTCAGTATGTTTTGTGTCTCTATGAAATTGGATATTAGCTCTCTAGTGAAGGTGTAAAAAACATTTTTCCATTCTGTAGGCCTCCTCTTTGTTTTAATGGTGGTGTACTTTGCCCAAAAGAAACCTTTCAGTTTTATGAGGTTCCATTTATTAATTGTTGTTCTTAATTTCTGTGTTATCTGTAGTAATAGGAACGGCGGGGCTGCGTCCCCAGCACCCCGGCTGCCTGCTAGCTTATGCGATGAAATAATTACACGGACACTGTATTCTTTTAAACACTGCTTGGCCCATTATATCTAGCCTCTTCTCGGCTAACTCTCGCACCTGGACTAGCCCATTTCTAATAATGTTTGTAGCACCCCTAAGGTGCGCTTACCGGGAAGATTCTAGCCTACGTCCATCCTGGGTTGGAACTTCATTGCATGTGGCTGCCTCAAAGAGCAGAGCTGTTGCGTCTGCCCTGCAGAGGGGAGCATGGCCTCTCTGCTCACTTCCTCTTCCTCCCAGCATTCTGTTCTGTTTACTCCTCCCACCTATGTTTTAACCTATGAGGGCCAAGCAGTTTTTTTATTACTTAACCAATGACCTTCCTCCATCAGTTATCAGTATTTTGTCTTCCTGTGCCAATGAGTTTAAGACTCTTCCTTATGTTCTCTCTATCAGATTCAGGTTGTCTGGCCCTATGTTGAGATCTTTGATCCATTTGAACTGAGTTTTGTGTATGGTAATACGTATGGAACTATTTGGATTCTTCATCATGCAGCCATACAATTTGACCAGCATTACTTGTTGAAGATACATATTTATTTTTTTATTTTATTTATTTATTTTTTTGGATTTTTGAGACAGGGTTTCTCTGTGGTTTTGGAGCCTGTCCTGGAACTAGCTCTTGTAGACCAGGCTGGTCTCGAACTCACAGAGATCGGCTTGCCTCTGCCTCCCTAGTGCTGGGATTAAAGGTGTGCGCCACCAGCTCCCGGCTGGGACTTCCTTTTTTAGGTTGGGGGAGTTTTCTTCTATGATTTTGTTGTTAGTATTGTCTGTACCACTGACCTAGATTTCCGCTCCATCCTCTGTTCCTATAGTTCATGTATTTTGAGTTTTTATAGTGCTCCAGATTTCTGGATGTTTTATGCCTAGATTCTTCTAGATTTAGTGTTTCTTCGACCAAGTACCCATTTCTTCTGTCTTGACTTCAAAGAGAAATTCTTTTCCATCTCTTGCATTCTGTCAGTAAAGCTTGCCTCTGAGGTTCCTCTTTGAGTTCCTAAATCTCTTAGTTCTAGTTTTTCCTCAGTTTGGGTTTCCTTATTGATTCTATTTCCACTTGCATGTCTTGATCTGTTTTCTCCATTTCCTTTTACTGTCTATGTCTTCATGGATTTCTTTAGTCAATCTACTCATTCCCTCTTTAAAGACCTCTAACATATTCCTTAGACCTATTTTTAAGTTCGTGACTTGTGCTTCTGCTATATTGCATTTCTCAGGACCTACTCTAGTAGGGTTGTCAGACTCTAGTAGAGACATATTGTCCTGGCTGTTATTGATTGTGCGTTTACACTGGCTTCTAGGCCAGTTTTGGGTGACTGTATTTCTAGTTCCTGTCTTTTTTGGGTGATTGTTCTATTCCTTGCATCCTGTCGCCCTCTCCAGGTGGAGGCTGTGTGTTGCCTGGTAAGAAATTCTTCTGAGATCCTGCCTGGTGTGGCCACTGGAGGTTCAAGCTAGAATGAGTTTCTTGGTTTTGTGAGCTGACACTTAGGGATGAAAATTTGCTGGGGAATGGGCTAGTGGGGTCCACAGGAGGAAGGAAAGGAGGATATGCCACGCAGATCTGCTCAGTGCTTTGGGAATGGGGGCAGCGAGGGAGAGAGGCAACATTTTGGAGTCTGCTACAGAGCTGGGGCTGAGACTGGGAAATTGGACTGGGAGCAAAGAAATGAGAATGAAGGTCTGACGATTTCATAGCTGCTTTCCTGTCCAGCATAGCTGTATATATAATTTTTTAAATCAATATTCTGATGCTACAGGTCAGGGCCCAAAAGTGAGCTTCCTGCCCATCTTGTACTTGTACTAGATACCCATTTATTTTCTTTTCTTTGTTCTGGAAAAGAGTTTGCTATTTCCTCCAGCTCTTCAGAGGAACTACAGGGTTAACACAAATTTTTTTTTTTTTTTTTTGGTTCTCTGGGTATTTCTTTCCCTTCTCACCTGTACAAGGTCATCAGAATCTCTGCTATCTTGGCCTGCTCTTGCAGGAGTGCAACATTCTACAGCTCTCAGAGTCATGTGAGACCCAGGGGAAGAAAATATGTTAGAATCTTAAACCCAGAAGTTGTTCATAGGGACAGCAATAGCCGTGGAGTGCTGCTGACTGTGGATTATTATTAATTTGTTGCATTATGTTCTAAGTGAGATTTGGATTCTCTTCTTTCTCAAAACATTTCATAAATTTGCTTGTTATGATGTTCTTTCTCATGAGCACGTAAAGTAAAAAAAAAGTCAGTAAGTAGGAGAGAGTAGGATGGAATGTGAAGAGGGTGCATTTTTCACTAAAATGGTAGCTCAAAATAAAAGAGGATTTCTTTACAAATAAATAAGGATTTAGTCACAGAGGAAAATACCATTTTGCCCTTAGGTAAAGACTAGAGTATCCCAAGATGGAAGAGGAGAGCTGAGAGCAATATCGGGAGGTTCTATTGACTTCACAGGAGAACCAACCAAGTTGCAAAGACTTTGTGGAGAATGAAATTCCTAAAGTCAAATTTTGGTTCGTTTTTATAAAGCTAGAAAACAGTCCTCTTTTAAAAATTAGGTTAAGTTATTGATCTTCTCTGCTAAGAAGACATTTAAAAATCAGATTTTATGGTCAATGGAGATGATCATGTTTTTGTTGTCAGACATTTTAGGAAAGTGACATTAAAGAAGTCAAGTTTATTTAAGTATCTGTTTTAAAATCTTTTAAATGGGGCCAATGAAATGGCTCAGCAGATGAGGGCATTAGCTACCAAGTGTGAGAACCTGAGCTCCATCTCAGGATCCACTTGGTGGGAGGTGATAGCTGACTCCAGACATTGTCCTCTGACTTCCACATTTGTCTGTAGACATATGTGCACATACTCAAAACAAAGAATTAAAACTGAATATCTTTTAAACGCAACTTTATAGACAACGACTATAGTTTGATTCTTCTATATTGTGTTTTAAGTTACTAAGCTTCCTGCACAACTCTAACGGCTGATCTAAGTCTTTTGTCATTAAACAGTTTTGATCATCACCACATATAAATAAATAAATAAATACTGCACATAAACAAACAACAAATAAGCAAGTATATTCTAGTATGTATTGCTTTTCCAAATTAGTTTTTACAAAATGCTTCACTGTATTGGTTTATTTTGTAATCTTCTTTTCTTTTTTTTTAACTTTTTCTTATTTTTTATTAGGAATTTTTTTCTTTTTTTATATTTATTTATTTATTTATTTGTTTATTTAAGATTTCTGTCTCTTCCCCACCGTAGCCTCCCATTTTCCTCCCCCTCCCCCAGTCAAGTCCCCCTCCCTCTTAAGCCCAAAGAGCTATCAGTGCTCCCTGCCCTGTGGGAAGTCCATGGACCACCCACCTCCATCCAGGTCTAGTAAGGTGAGCATCCAAACTGCCTAGGCTCCCACAAAGCCAATACGTGCAGTAGGATCAAAAACCCATTGCCATTGTTCTTGAGATCTCAGTAGTCCTCATTGTCTCTATGTTTTTTCCCAAGACGGTTTTATCCCAGGCTTTTTCAAACCCAGGTCAGCTGGCCTTGGTGAGTTTCTGGTAGAAAATCCCCATTGTCTCGGTGTGTGGGTGCACCCCTCGCGGTCCTGAGTTCCTTGCTCGTGCTCTCTCTCCTTCTTCTCCTGATTTGGACCTTGAGATTTCTGTCCGGTGCTGCAATGTGGGTCTCTGTCTCTGTCTCCTTTCATCGCCTGATGAAGGTTGATATTCAGGAGGATGCCTATATGTTTTTCTTTGGGTTCTCCTTCTTATTTAGCTTCTCTAAGATCACGTATTAGAGGCTCAATGTCCTTTGTTTATGTCTAGAAACCAAATATGAGTGAGTACATCCCATGTTCCTCTTTTTGGGTCTGGCTTACCTCACTCAGGATAGTGTTCTCTATTTCCATCCATTTGCCTGCAAACTTCAAGAAGTCCTTGTTTTTTACTGCTGAGTAGTACTCTAATATGTATATATTCCATACTTTCTTCATCCATTCTTCAATTGAAGGGCATCTAGGTTGTTTCCAGGTTCTGGCTATTACAAACAGTGCTGCTATGAACATAATAGAGCATATACTTTTGTTGTATGATAAGGCCTCTCTTGGGTATATTCTCAAGAGTGGTATTACTGGATCCAGGGGTAGGTTGATCCCGAATTTCCTGAGAAACCTCCACACTGCTTTCCAAAGTGGTTGCACAAGTTTGCATTCCCACCAGCAATGGATGAGTGTACCCCTTTCTCCACACCACTAAACTAGGCCCGCTATTTTGCCTAGACTCACTAGTCAGTGGGCTCCTGGTGGCTGCCTGTCTCCATTCCCTATTGCTAATTGTAGAAATATGGGTTTTTACACGGGTGCTGGAGATTTGAACTCAGTTCCTCGTGTTTTTATAACAAGCACTTTTACAGTGCAAACATCTGTCATCCCTGAATTAGAATCCTCATAGTCTCGCTTAACAGCTGAAGCCTCTGCTCTCCTCTGCCCATATTGTGTTTGTTGTCAAATGATGTCATACTTACCTTTAACATCCATCAAATAAACTCACGCCTTTCCAGACTTCTCACCTCAAACTCGCATTATTCTGTAATTTTATCAAGTTGCCACCATTGCTTTGCCGAGTCACAGCTTTCTCTCTCTCTGCTGACAAGAACTTGACTCCCACTGATGTACAGTGCTGGAGTAATCTTTCCAAGATGCAAAGCCGTCACATCTCCTAAAAATCCTTAGTGACTAACTATGCCACATGCTGGAGGGACCTGCATGCTTCTCACACCCTCTCTCTACATCAAACACCATCTTCCACTCTCCACTCCAGCCTCCTGGTTCCTGAAGGAACCTGGTTCTGCCTCCATCATTCATACCCCACAGGCCATTGCATGTTATGTGAGATGATGTGCTGCTCGTCTCTGTCTGGGCGCTCGCCTTCCATCTTTTTGTTTAATCCTTTAGAACTTTCCTTGGTCATTGCTTCTTTATGGAATGTCTCCTTTTTTTTGACTTGGTGGAATTAACGATTTTCTATTGTATATGAAATGATACGATTAATGGTTGACGTCTTGACTTTTATTCCCTGAGAACAAACCACATGTTGATGGTACTCATTCTTGTGTCCCTGCTACTCAATGTTTAGTTGCAAAGACAGTCTTTCAGTACATTTCTGCTGATAGGAAAGTTGATCAGTTTTTTTTCTTTCTTTGCAGATTTGCTGTTATAAATAATGACCATTTAGAGAAGACACAATAAAGAATATTTGCATTTTTAATATTTCTCAACTCAAATTGAAGGCACAGATAGTAGCAAGAATGGGTAAATTTCAATTTAAAGATATTCATAGCATTATAAATATATGCTTATAGATTAAACGGTTAAAATAACTGCATTATTATTTCTTATTTCTCAAATAATAACTGTGAGCTCCCTTAAAAGGCTAATTAAAAAAAATCTCTTTTTTTTCCCTTATCAGAAGAACATTACACAGTGATTTTAGAGAAAATGTCCCAATTAATTCTGGGAAATATGCCAAAAGCTGAGTAAGTATTTTTACAGTAATCAAGAGTTTTGAAATCATGTGTAACATTCCCCATTCCTGTAGAGATATTTGACCTTATATGGTAATGTTGATGTGTACCTGAATCTGTGTGTGTTTGTGTGTGTGTGTGTATGAGAGAGAGAGAGAGAATGTACATTACATACATAATAGAAGTATATAGGTTATTATATGCAAATATGTATTCAGCAATTTAGGTTGTTAATGTCAATGAAATAATAACCATTGTACTGTTTGGGGGGTATTATGTTATCCATATGAGCTTTGTTCCAACACTTTTCTTTTTTAGCTATTCCAGTTTATTCAACGATTTTGTTGAATCTGAGTTTTTTCTGATTGACGGAGACTCCTTGCTTGTCACGTGTGTATGTGAGAAGTCGCTTAAGCCCGGGCAGAGTCTCCACTTCTTCTACCTGGTTGAGCACTACCTGCTGGATGTCATTAGCAAAGGAGGACATTTTGCCATAGTTTTCTTTAAGGTAACACAGATCTAATGAGCTTTCTATCTTCTGAATTCTGAAATAAGAATTCATTTAAATGATGAGTTAGAGACAAGGAATCATGTCACTGATGTTGGCTTTGAACTCATGATGCTCTTGCTTCTGCTTCCCAAGTGAAAGGATTTAAGGTGTGAACTATCATCCCTTGCTATAACTAAAATGGTTTTTTTAAGATTTTATGAACATTTTCACCAGTGACTGCAGAGCAAAATATATTTTTAAAAGGTTAGAAAATTAGATGGGGGCTAAGGCAAGGAGGTTCAAGTTTGAAGCCCACCTGAGCCTCACACAGTGAGTTAGTGAGTAGTTTAGCCAACCTGGAAAGACCTTGAAAGAAAAAAATCTAGAAATGCAACTTAGTGGTAGAAGACTTGCCTAGTGTGTGCCAGGCTGTGGGTTCTATATCCAAGACAAATAACTAAAAGAACAAAACAAACCAAAATAGCACAAAACAATTTAAAAGTCATAAAATTTAAAGGGAAGAGGAGAAAAAAGCAATTACCTAGCATTGCAGTCTTCTGGAATAAACACAATTAGATTACTTTGTAATGTAATGATGGAGAACTTTATTGGACAGACAGATTCACAAAAGCTGATAAAATTCTCAACAGTGGCCCCATTGACCTCAATTCTACTTCTCCAACTCTGAGAACTACTTTGCCTTCAAAATCAGTAGGCAAATTATTTGAGTACACACATGAGATCATTAACCCAATTTTGCTATTGCATGTTCTGTTATAAATATCTTCTAAAGAATATCATATTTTGTATAATTAATAAAAGTTTGACAACTTGAAATACAGGTATATCTACTGCTACCATATCTTCCTATTCCTATATTCAGGGCAGTTAATGCTGTACTCAGGAAATATGGAGTGGGATTTGTTCAATCAGTTTGCAACTTATGTTACTGTATGTTTCTGAGCATTGCTAGCTAGCAGAATTTTGTACAATGATCCAGCTTTCTACCCTGTGTTTACAATTAGTTACACAGATTTTGGTCTACAGAAAAAAAAAACTCTTGCTGTTTTAGAAATGTAACCGTAGTGTGGAATTATTCTCTAGAATAATGTATTCTCCTTCGGCTGCCAATTGCAGAAAACTTATAGTTACAATTTATTATTTTCATAGGGTTTTTTGTCCTTTGTCTTTTTGAGGAGAGTTTGGAAAGAGAATGCTTAGAAATAGGGAGGCAAAGTGTAATAAACTCTGGGTACTATGGGCTTGTGTTATTTACAGCATGCATTTCTGTAACAATAAAATTCCAGGGTCAATTTACTGACCAGAGCACAGAATTCAAAAAAAAAAAAAAAAAAAAAAAACAGAGAAAACAACAAATAACAAAAAGCACCCCAAAACAAAAACCTTGTTGTATCATATTCCTTCAATCATCTTAATGATATGTTACTTGCCTGAACTTGTAAAAAACTAAATGATACTTTCCAAATAATGTGCTTTGTCTCCTCCTCTATAGGATGCTGAATATGCATACTTCAGTGTCCCTAGACTTCTTACACTGAGAACTGCTTTAATTATGCACCTTCAGAAGAATACTGCCATTGATGTTTGGACTGAATTTTCTGGATGCTTGTCAAAAGAGTGGCGTATTTCTCTGGGTCAGAGATGCCCATATTTCTTGATTCTTGCTGATGAAGGCCTGAACGACCAGCAGACACACCTTTTCAACTTTATAGCTATTCAGTCTTGGGCAGCAAATGTCAACATCGTGCTCTTCTCAGGGCAAAAATCTGACATCCTCCGTCTTTATGCATATTTTATGCAAAGCTCATATTTAGAGCAGCTGTTTTTCAAGAAGGTAATGTATATCTACAGGACAATGTTCTAGAACTTTATAGACATTTCTAAATTAATTCAGAAAATAAGGCTCTGTGGTTAAGTATGCTTGCTATTCCTGTCATGTTTGGTAGTAAATAACTGCCTATAACTCCAGCTCCAAAGGGATTTGACACCTCTGGCCCCTGTGTATACCACCCCTATATGCAGATACCTACCTACCTACATACACCTACATATGTACAAACAGACAAATACACACACACACACATACATACATACAAAGCTAAAAATGAAACAAATTTTTAAAAGGTAACTATCTTGATTCAGTATTGACTCTACCTTCAATATATAAACCATTATAAATTTAATAAGATTATATTTAGGTTAATAATAATGATAATGAATAATAGCATATAGTAATTTACTAAGTACTTTGCATCATAGACTAGCTCTTAACACTTATGAATTATTTATATCCAACATTCACAAAAGTCCCATGAGGCAAGCATAAGAATTGTATATATTTAAATATGAAATGAATGCTTGACTATGTAACCTGTTTCAAAACATTACTAAATGAGTAGTACAAGAGAATGTAGAATTTATGAGAAGCAGTGTTATCCTGTACCCTCTGTCTTCAAACACTGTGTGCTGTGTGAAATCCAAGTTATTGAAGGCCAGAAAGACATGAAATCGGAGGCACAGGTATGTCTCTGTTGCTAAGATCTACCAGTAAAATGATAAATTATGTGGTTTCATTTAAGGAGAGCACACCACAGCAGGTTAAAGAAAAGAATGTGATGTATTTATGTTTGCACAAATAATTTCAGCCAATAATTCAAAGACTTTTCAAATAATTAGAATTCAAATTTTATGATAGTATTATTTTACTTATATGGGTATATTTGAGAAACTAATTTGTTGAAAATTCCAGAGTAAAGAATGAATACTGACTTTATAAATTAATATAGTTTGATTATTTTTTAACTAGTTAAGGTGAATTCTGCATATGAATATTATTCTACAGCTCATCAGAGTAGGTTTTGAACATGTGTCCCTCTTTGAGAATTGCATCCTGCCCATCATTGCGCATTTGCATATGTACAAATAGTTTTCATGATGTGACATGATAGTTTATTTTGCTTTTGTTAGGATTCCTATCATTAAATTATTCCTAACTCTGACTGTCCACTGTGAGCAGAAACAGGCCTGGGCTTTATTTTTACGTACAGGACAAATACTAAATATTGAGTTTATATTGTGGTTCTTTTTCTTTTCATAGACTGGGTCACACTGTGTGGCTCAGGCTGGCCTGGAACTCACAAAGTTATACTTTTTTCAGCACCCCTGTGATGGAGGAGGGTGATCTGTCTATGTGTTTCTTTTATTGTTTAATAAAGAAACTGCTTTGGCCCTTTGATAGGACAGAAAATTAGGTAGGTGGAGTAAACCGAACAGGATGCTGGGTAGAAGGCAGTGAGGCAGTCTCCATGATTCTTTGACCTGAGTCCGAGGCAGGTTAGCATCTTTCTCGGTAAGCCACCATCTCATGGTGCTACACAGATTACTAACTATGGGTTAAAGCAAGATATGATAGTTAGCCAAGAAGAGGCTAGATATAATGGGCCAGGCAGTGTTTAAATGAATACAATCTGTGTGTTGTTATTTTGGGTGTAAAGCTAGCTGTGTGGGAGTTGGGCAGGACAAAAAGCAGGCCTGCTCACCTCATCACTACAGAATGGCACCCAATGGAAAATCTAACATGACTACAAGCTTGACTATTATTGATGATTCTCCATTAAAAACCTATAATTTCTAATTTTATACATTACATTTTTAAATGAACTCACAATCACAATACCTTAATCAATATCAGAAATACATATACGTATAAGAAAATTGACCTTAAAATCCATACCAATGCAAATTATTCATATCTATATCATTTCCCCTTTAAATATAAAAGAACCTTTATAAACAATATAAAACCGAAAAGCATGCATTCGTCTTTTCATCAACACCATTTAAGTGTTTTGTGGCAGGACCTCTTAAAAGAACTGCAGGGTTTTGCAGCTAAGGCTGAGTCAGGAAGCCTCTCTTAGATGAGAACGCTTGCTTGCCTCTAGCAAGCAGAGCAGACACGAGAAATTGCTGCTACCAAGAAAACATGCTTTACTCTATTCTTTCCCAAGCTTTCTCAGGCCTTCTGTGGATTCCGTTATCCATGTCTGGACACCATTCTGTAGTGATGAGCTCTGGACAGGCCTGCTTTTTGTCTTGCCTGGCTCCCACATGGCTAGCTTTATACCCGAAATAATAACACACAGATTGTTTTCATGTAAACACTGCCTGGTCCATTAGTTTCAGCCTATTATCAGCTAGTTCTCACATCTTGCTTTAACCCAGAGTTAGTAATCTGTGTAGCACCACAAGGTAGTGGCTTACTGGGAAAGATCCTAACCTGCCTCTGTCTCAGGTCGGAGAATCATGGAGACTGCCTCACTGCATTCTACCCAGCATCCTGTTCTGTTTACTCCACCTACCTAATTTTCTGTCCTATCAAAGGGCCAAGGCAGTTTCTTTATTAACCAATGAAAGTAACATATAGACAGATGACCCTCCTCCATCACCCCTCGGTGCTGGGATTAAAGGCATGTGCCACCATACCCAGCCCAAGTTCATAGTACTGATAGCAATTTCTAAATCTGAGTTCTGAAAAATCTTGCAAATGTTGACAGTTACATTGCTGGGGCAGACTGATGGGTCACTGGCAGTGGAACCAGGATTTACCCCTAAAGCTTGTACTGGCTTTTTGGGAACTTTTTCTCTTTATATGGATAACTTGGATCAGCCTAGATATAGTAAAGAGGGCCTTGGGCCTTCCCCAGAGCAATGTGCCTTACCCTCTCTGAGAAGTGGATGGCAGTGGGGTAGAGGGTATGTAGAGGGAATGGGAGGAGGGGAAGGAGAGGGAACTTGGATTGGTATGTATAATGAAAAAAAGATAGTTTGTTTTCTTTTTCAAAAATAATTAAAAATGAAACTTACTAGATAAAATTTACCTCAAAGGAATGTGTTTGCATTAACTGACTTGAGGACTACTTAGAATTTAAAATAGAATGAAATACCATCTTATGACTCCATTTGTAGATTAGTGGAATTGACATTGAAACTGTTGGCAATGACTGTTTCCAATACTGTAGATGCTTATGGGGAGGAGACTGTAGTGTCTTTTTAGGTGCTTGGTTGAAATGTGACATAAAAAAGCACACTGAATTAATAGCATTTATAACTTTGTGAAACTGCTAAAATAAGGTTGCTATATTGCCAGAAGAGATATCCAAGTATTGCCTTGGAAGACTTTCCAAACACTACTTACTAATCATCCTCAATTACAGTAATGTAGATTTAAACTCAGGGCCTCATTGTAATAGGATTGCTTCTTAAATTTCTGAGTTTTGCAGTTGGGAAATAATAATTTTATTTATTATAACTTATCATATTTTGTTTTTCAGAATTGGAGTAAGATAATGAAGGCTTATGAAACCTTGATTCAAAGGCTAGAAAATTATAGAGATCTGAATTTAACAACTCTGTTTGGAGATTTAAAATTTAATAATATGGTGGAAAAGGTAATAGAAATTGAAAAAACAATTTTAGTTGAACTATCATTTTAAAGGTGTGTGTGTGTGTCTGTGTGAAGGACAGAGTAACCTAGTGTATCACTCCTAGAATTTTACCTTATTTGAGACCAACAGTAACAAAACCTTGTAGAGGCAGAGAGTGGGAGAGATACTAGACATCTTTCTCCTATTCCTGGTCTGAGAAGAGATGTCTCTATTTGTCCCTGTCAAGTAGGATTAAGATACAGATATGTGTAGGCTCTGATGTAAAGAATACAACCTCAAGCTTCTCCTATTGTTTATACCATGGACACAGTGGTTAAATATACCACAGTACTATTGTTTTCCCTTTAGTTCATTGTTATCATGTTGCATTGACACATTTTCTAACACTGCATTCCTGGTCTCCATATTCTTTATCATGGTGTATTGCTTTGATAATATGGTCTTGAGTTCTTTTTGTTGTTTTTCCTGTTGTATTTTGCCTTGGTTGGCATCTGTGATACCCTAATGTAATTTTCAGTTTTTGTCTTGTTTTACATTTATTTGTAAGTTTTTATTAATTATTTTATATTTTACATACCAGTCCCAGTTCTCTCTCCCTCCTCTCCTCGCTTTTCCTCCTTCCCCCTTCCTACCCCCATCCACTCCTCAAAAGAATAAGGCCTCCCCTGAAAGTCAACTAGTCTGTCCCATCACCTCGTTGAGGCAGGATCAAGTACCCTGCCCCAAGCCTAAGCTGAGCAAGGTATCTCTCCATAGAGAATGGGCTTCACAAAGGCAGTTCACGCTTTAGAGTTAGATAAGGTTCCACTGTCAGTAGACCCATATACTGCTCAAGCCACACCATTGTCACCTGTATTCAGGGAGCCTAGTTCAGTCCTATGCAGGTTCCCCATTCGTCAGTCCGGAGTCAGTGATTTCCCACTAGCTCAGTCAGCGGATTCTGTGGGTTTCCCCATTATGATCTTGACCCTTTTTTCATATTTTAACTCCTCCCTTACTTTGTTTGTACTCTGGGAGCTCATCCCAGTGGTTTGTTGTGGATCTCTGCATCTGCTTCCATCTGTTTGGGGAAGAGAGCTTCTTTGTGGTTGTGGAATGTAGCAGGCTGGTTATCTTTTGTTTATGTCTGGTATCCACTTACAAGTCAGTATACATAAATTTGTCTTTGTGGATCTGGGTTTCAGCAGGGTCTTAGCCTACCCTTTAAGGATGAGCTGGATCCGAGGAAAGGTAAGTGTGCCACTCACCCATTCCCCAGCCTCCCTTGATCCAGGAGACAGTCAGAAGCAACTTGGAGTCCAGTCAAGCAGGATCTTGTTTATTTTTGCACAGTAAACATCTTTTAAAGCAAAGAACTGTGGGGGTGTGGAAGAAGTGGGGTGTGGAAGTGTTCGGGGTGTGGCGAGGGTGGAAAGGGAGCCAGCATTTAAAGTAATGAATTTCCCTGTTGATTTATACATTTTATGCATGTATTTGTTAACAGTTTTCTCACAATTTTTTGAAATAATTTTATCACTCAAAATTTGTGTTTATAAGTTTTTTAGTGGAAACAGCTACAGTTTCCATATGTTCACATATGGAAATTTCTTACTATATAATTGCTTATGAATAAATACAGTTCTCTAATTGTCATGATATGTTATAATTGTCTGCTATGACAGGCTTGTGACACAATGTTTCTGCTCAAGCAACTCTGGCCAGAAGGTTCTGACATCCGGCGAGCCCTTTGCGTCAGTTCATGCTCTCTCTTCTTGGAAATGTACCACTGCTTCTTAGAGAACAGAGAGAAGAAATCTTCCAAGCAGACATGCGAAGACAGACAGGTGAGGTTGCTGCACTGGGATGCACTTGTGCTTACCTATTTTGTTTTCACCAACCATTTCCCCACGTGGCAATGGGTTCTCTCTTGTTTATATGATCAGCAGAAATAGGAGAATCGCTGCAATTCATGTCATAAAGGAATATGCTGTTCCATGACCTAGTGTGTTACCTACAGGTGCTTCACATAGGACATATGTGATCTTCATCACCCACAGACGGGCAAAGGAAGAAACAACCTGCTATGCTACTGTGCTTTGGGCTTTTCTGTGCACAGTTCACTAAATGCTCAGGAAAGCATTGATATTTCTATTCCACTATAAAAGCACAGACTTTCAGTTTTTGAGAGTAACAGTCCTCCAACCCAAGGTGCTAAATAGTAATGTAGTTTGGATTAAGGTATATCTTGTGCAAATTTCTCAGTGACTTTAAAAGATAGGCTCACACAGTGGTACCCTACTGCCTGGGGAGAGACTACTCTTCTTGGTTTTCTTTATTGCAGAAAAGGTCAAGAATCTGGTGGCCAGTTGAGGTTTAGCTATGACTTAACAGTCATCTCTGCATATATGTTCTCATGGGCACTAAAGTGTACTCATGTGCGCATTCCATTTTATAGGTAATCTCAGTAGTATGGAGTCTCTGCTAATGAATCCTATTAACTTTCTAGATTTCAGAAATAAACAAGGTTCAGTTTTTAATATTTTGCTTTGTGGTATCTCCTTAAATGTAAATTTTAATGAAACTTTTCTACATGATTATATGTCCAAATTTAATTCTTCCCTAAATTATGACAGTAAGTCAAACTTATCTCCCTGGAACTTCTAAACATTAGACCCTCTCTGGCATCCTAGGAGTGTCCCATTGAAGTATCCTTGCTCCTCCAACAAGACAAAATATTTGCCAATAGCAACGATGTCCCTGCCCCATGATGCTAAGCATATCTACTTATTTACCTCTGTTCTCATCGTGCAGTTACAGCCTTGAGCTACATTGCCACTCTGTTGTCCTCATGGAGGCCGTTCACAATATTGCCTTCATAGTAGGTTGTTAAGACAGAAGAGAGAATGTAGCATGTAGGTAGCTCCATGTTCCCAAGGTCCTCTGGAACCTCCCGTTCACCACCTGGTTTATTAGTTTAAATCTGGAGTCCTTGAAAATACTGAGCTATGCCTTACACCAGCTTCTATAAAGCTAAAAGCTTCATTTTCTCTCTATCTCAAATGTTTTTAAACATAGCCTAATATCTAGGTCAGTACTGTCTCAGAAATGGAAAATGTGTCAATGTGGAATTCCCACATAGAGAGCTTAGCTACAAAGTTCAGGCTTCTGCAGATTGAGTGTGTAGTCTCCCAGCTTGCTGTTCTCTACTCACCTTCTTTACTTTCTACAGGAACAAGGTAGTTGTTTAACCCTGAAGGACGTGGAAGACTTCTGTAAGCTCCATTGCCTCAATGTGGTTTTTCAACTTCACCTACCTCTTTCTCAAAGAGCCTGCTCAAGATTCATCACTTCTGGTTGGATTGAGGATCTCAAGACTGTCTTTAAAATGGTGAATATACTTACCTTTCCCTTATACTTTTGTTTTAACTACTTGATACATTAAAAGCCACGTTAACCTTCAAAATAGATTTATACAGGGTGGTGTTAAAATTTAGAATCTTCAAAGATCGGCTTGTTTAAATAAGTCACTTGACTAGTTTCAACACTCATATTAAGTAATATGATTGTTATTAAAAACAACCATCATGGCATGTATCCAACCCAAAGAGGAGCTTTTCGAAATTTTCCTTTTTAAAATTCTTGTCAGTGTGAGGAGTTTTTTCATTAACGAGGAAGTTCCTGGTGACCACCACCTTCTGCACTGAGAAAGAACTGAGTGAATGGGCACAAGGCTTTATTATTTTTTCCGATTCCAGATTATGGATACAGAGATTTTGGAGACCTTAGGAAAACATAAAGCAAAAATATCTCCAGAGTTTTCTTTGCAAATCAGTGCCAGAATCTGTTAACACTCCAGTTTATTCTCTTCATTTTAAATGAACAGATATTTCTGTTTTTTATAGCATGGAAAATGTCCATACACATCTTTTTCTTTTCGCATCCTCCTTTCTTTCAAATATTAGATGATATCATCTTTAATGACTACTAATTGCATCTTCATATATATGCAGTATACTTACATAAATAAATATCATATACATATGAAAGTATACATCATGTGTGTGTGTGGGTGTGTTAGTCATGTAGATTTTCTTTTAGGATCCTGAGATAAACAGTCAAGAAAAGTGTCTTATGCCCAATGAAATTATGAATGTGCTCTTCCATCATGGAGACGGAGTGAGATGAACACCCTTCATCATTCCACCCTAGTTTTTCCAGACAATTATATCTTATAAAGAAGACACAGACTGAATATTAACACTTACTGTGAAGGAAGATCTAGGGTACTTTTGAAATCAATAGTGAAAAGATCTCTTAAGAAGTTATATGACCCAAGTCCTGAAGGATAGGTAGATGAAGCTGATGTAGTGGGTGAGAGACAAATCAGGTAGCATCCTGTAGGTCAGGGCAGATAAGTTCACCATACGTTCACTGAGTGCCTACTAAATAGTTTTATGTAAGCAAATGACACTTGTTTTTACACACACACACATGCACACAAACACACACACACACACAAACTGTTTTACTTGCAAATAGACCATCAGAGTGTAGATACAAAACTGGATTTGGAGGGATTAGGGAACTATTTAGCCACCTTCTTGTTATGGTGTTAGAGCTAAGGAAGAGCTTTTGAGCCCTCTACACTACACTCTGAGTATACTTCTACAGTAGCACTCTGAAGAGTGACTTAAGTCTACCTGGAGGCAGCACAGCTGCATGGAGAGTGTGCCTTTCTTACTCAATGAGGGATAGCATTTCCATAAATGTCCCTGTCTCCAAGTTCAGCATGGGAGATACAAAGGAAATTTATGGAGTGTATTGATTTGACTGTGACTGAAGTGGTGGTTAAATTACATGAATTTTACTTGATAATGCTTGTATTACATTTACTATATTAGCATAATTTTACCTGGGGTGGGAACTGTAGTTTAGGAATAGGGCTCATGAGTGATGGTTCAGTTGGCAAGGCACGTGCCTTGGAAGCCTGAGAACCTAACTTTGATCTCCAATGTAGAACCATGTACGAAATCAAATCAGGCATGTTGATGCTCACTTGTAATCCCCCAGATAGTAAATGGAAATATCGCTTGTTGACCATTCATCTTACTTGCTCAAGCTCCAGGTCATTGAGAGGCCCTGTCACATATATTAAGTGGGATTTACCAGGTAATGACTCCTGAAGTTATTCTGTGGCCTCTGTGCACATGCACATACCAACACCATGCCCATATCCATACAAAGGAGCATCAGGACGTATTGGATGTCTGCACTAGTGAATATTCATAGCTGCTGTAATGAAATTTTTGAGGAGTTCCGTAGTAGTAAATACTAGCATGATGAAGGTGGTTCTATGTAGGTTCTACTGATTCTTGAGAGAAAATTCTGTATCCTAAACCCCATAGGAGGACATTCCTTTGGTGTTTTGTTGGAGCCTAAGGGTAGCAGTCTCTGTGTGACTCTGTTATTAATGAAAGATAGGAAGACTCCACTTCTCAATCCCATTTTCATTTAAATGTTTTAGTATGGGTCATATACTAAATATATTAAATCTATTGTTATCTGCAATTAAAATAAACATTGTGGCACCAGTAATGTGCTTTGACTATTATTATTGATTTATTTCTCAGTTATATTAAATTATTGTGTCATCTTTATGTAGCTCAAGTCTGGTCCACAAATGGGAGCAGTAGGTATGATACAGACTTGAATGGAAGCGTCCTTGCACAACTGTTTGCAATGAAGAATTTTTGACAATTTTTAATATACAAGGAAGTTCTTTCAGTTAAAAGACATTGTAAAAAAATTTTGAAATATTTAACAGTGTTCTAGGATGGCCTGGCAAGATGTACCTGATAATTTTAGCTGATCAGAAATAGTAGCTTTATTTTCCTCTTTATGTTGGGAAGCATTAAGTTTTAATACCAAAGCATAGAGAATAATGAAAACTCACTTGGGAGCCTCTCACTTTAATTCTGTAAATCATACCATTGAGGAAGCGTTGTGTCTACTGTGTAAGTGTTGTTTGTGCAGACATTTTGTCTTTGTTACAATGGAACATCACCACGCAGCCTTAAGTTAGTGGAGACCTATCAGCATTGGTGGGTGGGAAATGTTTTTCTTTCTAGAACCCTTAGCAGCCCAACATTTACAACCCAAAATAAACAAAGAAACCTAGGGAAATAACAGAAGCACATTCAAAAGCTTAAGAAATATACAGTTTTTGAGATTTTAGATTACATTGGGAGGAAACAATCAATAGTAAATAAATAGATATTTCTTTAACTGATGATAAATGGTTGGTATTTGTTTTTTATTTTGTAACTTACCGTGTAACCCAGGTTGGTCAGAGACAGACTGTGTAACATAGACTGGCCTTAATCTTGCAGGCGTCCTCCTGCCCTTAGCCTCCCAAGTGCTGAGATTACATGCAGTTTAAATTCATTTATAAGTCAGTTTTTATTTTATGTAATGCTTCAATTTTTAAGGAATAACATAATTCTCATTTAGACCAAGTAGGTTTACATTCTAATGAGAATTTGGACAGTCTTCTCATTTGCCTTCCATTTGGATTAGAGATGCGTATGGAGTCATTCTACATATTACTGTGGACATGTAAGCTGCCAACAACTTCTTTTTTGATTTCCAGAAACAGTGGTGCGAGTATTTCATCTTAAGTAATGTGCACATGTTTGAATTTTGGAGTTTGGATTTACTTCACCTTTCTGATTTAAGTGATGAGCCTTTGTTGAAGAATATTGCTTTTTACTATGAAAATGAAAATGCAGAAGGTATCAGTTTACTATATAATACACCTCACCTTTCTTTAGAGAGAAAATGCAGAAGTCTCAGCTTACTATATAACACACATCACCTTCCTTTAGAGAGAAAGCTCATGAAGAGTTTCAAGCTTCAAAACCATTTTGTAAATGCCTATTGTATAAACAGTAATTATTTCTGTTTCCCAGTCTTTGTTTATAATTTTAATTTGTGGCAATCAGAATGAATATAACAATTCAAAAATAATTTTCAGTTTATTAGCACTCCATAGTTATGTGTGTTAAATGTGTATGTTCATGTGTTTGACAGTTCATAACAGTTGGTTTTCATAAATGGCATGTAATATTTATTTATGAAATTGCTCATGAATAGAAACATTTCACTTTTTAGATATTTAGTGATTTTTAAGTTTTTCTAAGAGATACTATCTATATATTCTTATGTAATTTGTGTTTTGTTAGACTATTTTTCTTGTGTTTTTATAATCAAAGAAAAAGAAAACACATTTTGAGAGACTAGTGCTTGAGTCAGTAGTATAGAAATGTCTTTAACATCAAGATTTGGTCCTGTCATATTTTAGGAATTGGAATAAATTACCTACTTTGAAGATAATGGTTCATTGCTAATTTTTATTTTAGTTTTATTCAGTGTTATTGGTTAAGAAGCTATATGTAGTATAATATTTTATCATCTTAAAAATAATTAAATCTCTGCGGTTGGTTATCCTTAGTTAAGACATGAATTTTTAATATCAAGTTCTCAAGCAGAAAGACAAGATCAGTTTTGATATGTACCTTGTCATTGTCCACAGCAGTGATCCTTTTCATTTAGATTTAGTGGGAAGCTCACTGAAAATTTCACTGTTAGCCTCATATTTCAGAGCCTACTGACTTAATGATGTTATGTGCTTTAATGCGTGTGTCAGTGCTTCTTAACAGTGTATTTTTAATTTTGTGATCCAGGCCTGAATTTGAATATAGAAGATGTCATCATGAAGGAGTATGTACATCTCTGGGATACAGTGTCAAAGTTGGTGGGAAACTTTGAAGTGGGAAATCCATTTCCTTTAAGAACAACAGAACGTCATTTTCTTAAAAAGACCCCATCACCAATCAAAGGTAACTTATCCCTAGCTTAAATGTCATTTTCTTTAAATGACCCTATCACCAATCCAAGGTAACTTGTTCTTAACTTAAATGTTTACTTTAAAATACCACATCACCAGACAAAGATAACTGATTCCTACCATAATTTGAGGAAGAAAAAAACCTCTTGGAAACTTCAAGTAGAAATTGTTTTCTGGCATTTGTATGTTTGAATAGTTGTCATATCCATGTGGTAGTGTGCTTTAACTAATATTGAACATTTAAACGTTGTTTGTAATTAACGTTGCCATTTTAAAAAGTCAAACCATATGTGAGTGAATTCTCTTTCTAGCAATGTAACCTCTGTCAACAAAAATTTTCAATATTCTAATACATCATGATGGCTCTTCTCCAAATAATAGAATGGGGGAAGCCTGCAAAATAACTGGAGGAATTGAGATCCATCTATGCTCTACCAGCATAGAGACTATCATGGTAGCATATTCAACATCTGTGTTGTATAGTAACAAAGTAAACACTAGACTTGTGTTGGGAGGAGTATGAGATGCTAAAGAATAAAAAGGAGCCATCAGTCACTTTAGAAAGACTTTGCCCAAATCAGTGCATTTGCCTTCTCTGTGCTGCAGATGTACAGAGTGTCTTTGGTGACAGGCACAAGAAAAGAGGCCATAACAAGGAGGTGGTAGAACTGACAGTCTTCAGAAAGCCAAGGTCCATAGGAGCAAACCTCAAAGCTTAGCTCCTCCCAGACCTGCCTTTCAGTGAACAGAAATAACAAAGAAGTCACACTGTTTCTGCAGCATAATAAATCACTCTTGAGAATTTGGAATTTAAATTGTTATGCCACAAGGCCCCTCTAATCCAGTAAACGAAAGTGATTGTAAAGATCTGGCAAATTATCATGAGGAAGAAATCATAAACATTTTTATAGAATTATATGCCAAGCATGGATGCTAACAGAATTCACAGAAGAGCCAAGGAATAACTAAGAACACAATTAGCTGTGTGTAGGCAAAAGCTTCTCATTTGTTCCCGTCTACTTAGCCTCAAAATAATCATACAGAAACCATATTATTTTAATCACTGATTGGCTAATCACTTAAGTGTAATTGTTAGCTAGTTCTTATATCTTTGGTTAACCCATTTCTATTATTTTATATTTTATCATGAAGTTCATGGCCTACTGGCAAGTTCCAGCTGACTTTCCCTTCTGGTGACTGCACAGCTTCTCTTGACTCTGGCTTCTTTTTCACAGCATTCAGTTTAGTTTCCCCCATCTTGCTCTTTTCTGTCCTATCACAGGCCAAAACAACTTCTTTGTTAACCAATGGTATTTACATCATACAGAGGGTAATCCCATGTCAGCTGTGAACTTAGAATTGATAAGTTCTGTTTGTTTAATCATCACAATTATCATGTACTCTCTGAATATAGTGTGAAAACATTTAAGAGAGATTAAATGTAAAATTAGAAATGAGAAAAATAATAAAAACTTTAAAACAATATTTATGTCTATAACAAGACTTGTAGAAATCAAAATACTGAACAGGTTTAAATTGATTGGATATTAATAATGAAGGAGTTTTGGTTCTATAAATAAATAGAAAAAGAGTCATACTTAAGGTTGGAGACATCCCTCACGGGTAGTGTGTCCTAGCATGTTTGAGATTATGTGCTCAGTTTCCTGCACAAGAAAATAGAACAGGTGAAATATACCATTATGAGAATTGACAAAAGCTAGTCACAGAAAGAAAGATACCATGTGATGCCATTACATGCACAGTCTAAAAAAAATACATAGAAGTAGAGCAAAGTAAATAGGTAGTTATTGAGGAAGCAGTGTTGGGGATGGGGAAATGTAGGTCAAAGGGTACAAATATGGAAGATAAATATATGTCAGATAATAGGTCTGTATTTGATGTACTTGATAAGGCTACTGTAGTCTATGAGGGCTAACACTAATCATATATTTCATAGTTCCTGATCTTTCTGCCTCCACCTGTCAATTGCTAACACAGGCATACACCCCCAGGCCCAACTAATACTATCATATCTATCTATGTATCTATCTATGTATCTAAGTATCTATGTATGTATCTATCATCTATCTGTCTATCTATCTATCTATCTATCTATCTATCTATCTATCTATCTATCTATCTATCTATCATCTATCTATGTACCTATCTATGTATCTATCTGTCTGTCTGTCTGTACACACATACACACATATGTCTCAAAATCATGCTATATACCTTAAATAAATATAAAATTAAATTTCAGTACACAAGGTATTAAAAGACATGGAGACTAAAAGACAACCTTTGGTTCATTTGGAAACTTGGAAAGAAAGAATGAATTGATGTGAGTAAAATTTTGTTTAGAAAGTAATAACCTAACATTTCCCTGAATTAATCCAGACAAATTTTATACATTTAGGATGTCAAATCAGGTAAGTTAAATGCAAAAACATATTAAGACAGAAGAATGCACTCTCTAAAGAATTAGTCAAATGACAGATTTCTCAGTAATGATGAAATTCAGAATGTTCAGAATTATATGTGATTATTAAATTATATTAGGGTAGAGGATAGTACGCATATTTTCAGAAAAACAAAAAATGGTTTAGTAATAATATAATAACATCTTTAATATTGTAGTGAATTTCAGGAAAAATGATTTTAGAGGAAGTAGCAAAAGAAATGTTTCCTGAGAACTTAGGATACATAAATATGTGTGTGTGTATGTGTGTGTGTGTGTGTATTCTTCTATGACAATGAATCCCACCTGACAAAAGAACACTGGTGCAAGGAGTTTACTGTAGCAGTCAGAGAGTGGTTCAAATTAGGTTAGGGCAGGAAATGAAGAGCACTCTGCAGAGTTTGTCTATGAGCAGGTTTTTACTTTGGAAGACATGAGGCTAACTGGGAACCTTTGAATGAAGTTCATACTATCTTGGAAACATCTCTTGCAAATAACAAGAGAGCTAGGATATTTATTCTCCAGTTGCTGTTATGACTATGACTGAGGGTCATTCTCAGAGCTTCTGGTTTGATCTCTGTGGTTACAGGGAGAAAAGTACTTAACTTACCAGTTACAGAAGGTATCCTGAGCAAACACAAGAACAGAGAGCATCAGGAGAATTATGAACAATACGTTAAATAAAAATTATTCACTAGCCAATTATCACAGCTATAAGATGGGTCTGATCTATTTATTATCTGTCCATCTGTCTGTCTTTCTGTGTCTTTCTGTCTGTCATCTATCTATAACCTACCTACTTATCATCTAGCTGTCATATGTCTGTCTAGCTGATCTAGCATTTTGTCACCTATCATACCTGCTTTTGCATAAGCATGTATATAAACCAAAAGGAAGCTCAAAGGGAGTATTGTAATAATCTCAATCTCATGACCTTTGTTTTAGCCTATTTTAATTTATATTTGACACTATGTATGTGATCTCTCAGATTGTTATCTTTAGAATCTTTATCACTTATTAGACAAAAATAAAAGGATTAGACATTTGAACATAAGCACCACAGAAAATTATCTATCATCTATTATTTATCTCTTTATCACCTATCAATAATCTGCCATCTTTATCACAATGTATCTATCCAGCTATACCTATTTGCTTAGTTATTATTAATTTATTTTTTATTATGTTCCTATATTCTCAAAGTAGGAAATAGCTTTATGAGCAGGATTGGAATTAAAATATAAGTGAAGTGAATATGAAATGTTTTTAAATGTGAAATTTTGGGAAACAATATATTGTTTTCCTTTCTGAAAATTTCACATTTAACTTGGTCATATTTACTTTTGTTTACAGAAAGTTCCCAGAAGAAGATGCCAAATTTGGGTTTTATTCCAATGTCATGCGCTTTGGTTGATAAATTTACTGGAGACATTCTGAAAGACTTGCCTTTCCTAAAGAGGTAAGGCATCTGTATGTATTAATAAATACTTGTTTGGAACGAATAATAGCTATTTATTAAGAATAAGCCTTTGAGAAGGCTTTTTCTGAATAAACTACAGAAATATGACACATTAAGAGAGTAAATTATATGTAATATGTATTTGGAGCATGTTGCCCATTGCCCATCTTTATTATATTTGTGTGATTTTAATTGGAGAACAATGCACTCTATCCCTAACTTACAAGGAATGTTTGAGAGTGTTGGAGACCTGAAGTGGTCCTGGCTTCTGAAACTTCTAAGAAAATGCTTTTTTGCCTTCTACCACACATGTTGAATCCCAGAAAGAGGAGAAGAAACTATGGTTTTCAAAGTTATAAAATGTGTTGTGAGGTGAGCATCCAAACTGCCTAGGCTCCCACAAAGCCAATACGTGCAGTAGGATCAAAAACCTATTGCCATTGTTCTTGAGTTCTCAGTAGTCCTCCTTGTCCTCTATGTTCAGCGAGACCGGTTTTATCCCGGGCTTTTTTTCAGACCCAGGCCAGCTGGCCTTGGTGAGTTCCCGATAGAACATCCCCATTGTCTCAGTGTGTGGGTGCACCCCTCGCGGTCCTGAGTTCCTTGCTCGTGCTCTCTCTCCTTCTGCTCCTGATTTGTACCTTGAGATTTCAGTCCGGTGCTCCAATGTGGGTCTCTGTCTCTGGAGGCCTGGTATTTGATATATGCTTGTATTTCTTTTTTCTCCCAGTGATGACCCCATTGTTTCCTCACTGGTTAAGCACAAGGAATTCGATGAGCTTGTGCACTGGCATTCCCACAGACCTCTCAGTGATGACTATGACAGGACAAAGGCCAATTTCAATGGTGAGCTTGTCGTTTCTCCTAAACTAATTGAAATCTACATTACTGTGGCCTTTATTTCAAAGTATAAATCACATTGTGAACTCAGATCAACAGTTTTGGGGAAGAACATTTAACAGGGCGTTCAGATGGACAACCGGAAGAATGTTAACAGAAATTTCTCCCTTTGTTTCCTGGTGGTTATTCATATGGAGGGTGGAGGTGGTTTAGGCAGAGGAGTGCATTTGTGATCTCCTGAGTTTGATACTGTGTTAAGGAAAGAAGGCTTGTAGTTTAAGAAATCTGGATGTCATTTGAAGTTTAATATATAGTGATGAAGCTCTCAGCTCTATGACTGTGTCCCAGGATGAGGGTCTTATTTTTCCCTATCCATTAATTCAAGGAGCCAGAATACCTCAGATGGCTTTCCTCTTGATTTTCCCTACTGAAGCTCATTCACAGGGCACAAACAGGTAACACATAGAGTCTGTATCTAAAACAAAACAAAGAACCCCTCTTAAAAAAATCCCCAAATCACCTGGAAGGAAAGGTACTCATGAACCCCTACTCCTTACTGCTAATCCAGATGGATTCTGGAGGAGGGTCACCATTAGCTTCAGTTGGGTACCCAGTGGTGTGCTCCCAGGGCTCCATTGTAGAGGCCAATAGACAAACCCACAGTCCTAATTAAAGTTAATGAGTCAGAAATCAAAACAAAAATGCTTGAGTTTGGGAAAAAGACTTTTATGGAGGTGGGGGAGCTGACAGGTTAAATTGGATATAAAAGAGAATGGGGGTAAGAAATTAGAGAGCACTACATCCATTATCAAAGAACACATTTAATCAATAAAATTAAATAACATTCTTAGTATTTGCTTTTGGAAACAGAAAGCATTTGAACTGCTGGGAGTTGTTGACCTGTAGCAAAACCCTTAAACTGCATGCATGAAATCCTAGGCAACTATATGAAAAGTTGTCACTTTTGTCACCTTTGTAGAATTTTGAAAGTTATTCCATAGATATGATAATCGAATTGAAGACAACTTTAGATACACTCTTTGGGCAATCTGCTCAGACAAAATTGCTGTTGTACACTAGAAAGAATATCGCCTGTTTATGCAGTGGTGTGGAGAGTTAGAGATGCTGCCGAGAAAGCATAATCATTTACATTTTAAGTTTTTTCTTCTTCAGAGCGTACAAGAGAGCCCCGTTATCTTAGAAGTGTGCAGAAATATCATGTTTTTCAACGATTTTATGGGAACTCATTAGAATCAGTCTCTTCTAAGCTCATCTTAACTCAAGGTACTAAGCCGAAGAAGGATTGCAGTAATTCCAGGAGCACAAAGACACATGTAAGTTTCCATAAATTCCATTATCATTAAAAGCTCTTGCTACTGTTCTTTTTTTATTGATTTTATTGAGTTATACATTTTTCTCTGTTCCCTTCCCTTTCTCCCCTCCCCTTCAACCCTCTCTCATGGTCCCCATGTTCCCAATTTACTCAGGAGAGCTATTCTTTATTAAATTGGTGGTTCTCATCATTTTGATGGCTTCTTTCCATGAGGTACCATCTTTTTTCTTATTTGGGTATAGTGGTTTGAATGAGATGTCTCCCATAGTCTCAGCATTTGAGTGTGTGGCTCCCAGTTGGCAGCACTGTCTGGGGAGGCTCGGGTGGTTGGCCTTGCTGGAGGAAGTGTGTCACTGGAGGCGGGTTTTGAGAGCCTTGCCATTCCTGCTTACAGTTTAAGACACAAACTTTCAGCTTCTTGCTCCTGGTTCCATGCCTCTGTACCACCACCACTGGTTCTTAGCCCTCTGGAATCATAGTGCAGATAAATTTTTTCTTCTATAAATTTTCTTGGCCATGTTATTTAACTACAGCACAGAAAAGTAACACAAAGAACAAACATATTTATTATGATACCTGCTAGAAAGTCTAACTTCCATATAAATTATTACATATGTTCCTCTATGCAATAACATATACTTATTTAGAGAATCAAGTAAAGCATTAAGTCAATAAATGTTTGGTTTAATATTTTGCAATATTATTAAAATGTAGTTTATTAGTTAATAACAAGCAGAATGTTTTTCACAAATCCAGCAAAAATAAGCATACAACACATGGGTTTCTTTGCCTGACTTATACAGATTTTCTATGCTTTCCTCAAAGTATTTATATAATTAATGTTTTTATTTTTTTAAAGGTATACAATTAAACCTTCATGATAGAAACATCATAATCATGTACGGAGTAGGAAGGTGACTCGGTAGGAAAGGTAACAGAAATGCAGTCCAGGAAAGAATAGTGGGTGCCACTGCCTGAAGACCTAAATGAATCTTTGCAAGGTCTCTTTGGTTTTATTACATTTACCCTTTTATATTTAACACTAAGTTGAAATTTAGGAAATTGTCTATGGCAAGTCTTTATATTCACTAAGTTGAATCATTATGTTTTCAATCAACAGAGTCTTAATTAAAGACATATTTTTATGATTATTCAAGTATGGGGTGATGGTCAAAATCATCTGAGCATACTTAAAATATTCACCAAGAAATGTCAATGTGGAATAGTTCTTTCTTGTCATGAGTTGTGTTTCCTTCCTTTGGGCAGGAGAGCAAGGCTGACATAATTGTTAGAGAGAATACGAAGAGGTTGATTGCCAAGGAAGAACAAAGAGAAGAACAAAAATGGAATACCCTGTCATCTTCTATTGAGAAGGAGATGAAAAATAATTTAAGCTCTGGGATGAAGAAGCTGGAAGAGTTTTTGAAATCATGTAAAAGTAACTCAGTAAAAGTTCAGGCTGAAAAAGTTGGGTTAATGGCTTGCTTGACAGCATGGAAGGAGCATTGCCGAGCTGAAGGTGTGTGGGGTGTAATTCGGGTGGCTTACCTTGATGAGCTAGAGTTCAAAGAGATGTAAAGGTGGTGCCTTGTCACCTGCTAACTAGAATTTGTATAGTAAGACTCATAAAGGGTTCTTTCCTCTGTTTTTTTCAATGAGCAAAGACATCTCAGGGAGGTGGCAAACAGTAAAGACAAAGCATTTAAGCACAATTGGAGATAGCTTTAAACTAACTGCTGACCAAGAAGAGAGCATTGTTA
The DNA here is from genome assembly GCA_963919715.1 of Microtus obscurus. Classification (NCBI taxonomy): domain Eukaryota; kingdom Metazoa; phylum Chordata; class Mammalia; order Rodentia; family Cricetidae; genus Microtus; species Microtus obscurus. The sequence continues at coordinate 42,617,987 of CAWTZC010000297.1, forward strand.
GCAGAACCAATAACAGTGAGACACAGGAGAACCCATGATTTATTTTTGAGTTCCAATGATAAACGTTTTTTTTTTTTCTGGAAAAGTTGGTGTTTATGCTTGCCTATTAACTTAGTTTCCCCTTAGTTGTTGTGATGAAAAATACTTTCATAAAAGCAATTCAATAAATAAAGAGTTTATTCTATCTAATAGCTCAAGGGTACAGTTCATTGTTATGGAGGACATATCAAAGTTGGAGATGCTTGAAGCACCTCTATTTCATTTACTTGGCATCCTCTTGTATAATAGCTTTCAATATAGGTTTGATAGCACTTCCATAGTAGGTGAGAGTGTGCACCAACTAAAAGAAACATAAGAAACCAAAAGAGAAGTGAGAATGAAGATGTGAGCCGAGGGGAGAAACAGTGTGTGTGATGCTAGAGAAGTGGAAGGATTGTCGAGTCTGGATCTGATCGCTGGAAGAGATGGATTGCACTGAGCAAGTAGATTAAAGGTTTACATCCAGTAGCTGTCTATGAACAATAGGGCTAAAATGAATGTTGCTAAGATTATAATCTTATGTTTAAAATCATGTAATTATTTTCTTTTAAGAAAGGGGACATAGGAATATGAGACAGAGAAATCTTTAAAATTCACCATGAAATTCAATAAACTTCAATTTAATGTTTTAATTATGAATTGTAAGAATTTTATCCTGTGCTTTCAATTCTCAAACATCTTTTAATGCTAAGTAAGATGGTTTCATAAATATCCGTGAATAAGCTAGATGATTGCTCGTTGTTAATAAACATTTGTTACTTTGATAACTTTTATAACAATTGTATTATTTGCATTTTGTACCAAGGTGAAACCACAAAAGACTTCAGCATAGCTGTTGATATGATGAAGAGAATTCACTCCTTGTTGGACAAACACTCTGAACTTCTGCAGGAAGCAGATCACAAACTCATAGCCAGATGTCTTATGTGTTTAGGGTTTGATGAACTAGCAAAATCTTTGTATTCAGCTCAGGTAACTTATTGTAAAAGCTTCATTTTTACTCATCTGTAATTTGCTATACACAAAACATCCTTCAAATACAGTGATGCTTTTTATGTTCATTTACAATAGAAAATACAATCTTGATTAATCCAACTACTAAATCTGAGTTACTCAAGAATTAGAAATTTTTATACTAATTGACTAAATGTCAAATGATTTCTGCAGACTTTTAAAACTAATCCAATACTTATTCTAACAAAAAAGCTCGTATCTGTAATGGTGATGATATAAATATGTCAGGCTGTAGCTACACATATTAGAGTAAGCATTTGAAAATCTTGACATCTTCTGATTTGCTTGTGTTTCAGAACAGTGGCAATACCACCAAGATGTTTAAAGGGAAATTAAAATTGTTATCATATGGAAGAAAGTCAGTTATAAACATTTCAACATTTAAGTCATGGCATAACTTAATTGCTTTGAAAATAATCTTTTGAAACAATACAGGATGAAGCAGATGACATAAAACTGAAAAAAAGGAACAAATATTCAATTGGAATTGGGCCAGCTAGGTTCCAACTACAATATATGGGTCACCATTTGATACGAGAAGAAAGAAAAGACCCAGATCCCAGAGTCCAAGATTTTATTCCCGATACATGGCAGGTAAAATATTAATAAAAATTAATTATTATATTTTTTAATCATGTATGCATCATATAATTTTATGTACCATGGAATTTCTTATTTCTCCAGCTCTCTCTCTCTCTCTCTCTCTTTCTCTCTCTCTCTCTCTCTCTCTCTCTCTCTCTCTCTCTTTCTCTCTCTCTCTCTCTCCCTCCTCTCTCTCTCTTTTTCTCTGTGTGTGATAGTATTTGTATTTGTCATGGACTTCTCAATATTGAATTATTACATTTAAAAGTTATTTCAGTTAAAGTACATTGTTATTTAAAATGTCTCATTTGGTCTAAAATTTTCCATTTAAAGAAATTAAAATTTTCATTTCCTTGGTAAGGTTTTGGATGAATTCGCATACATAGAGTCAAAGCTTAAAGATGTCTGTGCTATACAGTCATTATCATTCTGTACCATGTTCCAGGTTTTCTGTCAATAGAATTTCATTTGTAAACAATATAAATACTCATGAAGAAGTTTGTGTAGTCTAAAGAGTGGGAAAATTGCTTATATATTTACTACCATTCTGACTATGTGTCTGTAAACACCCGTAAGATAAGTATTGATGGCTACAAATTTGGAAGCAACTGCTTCTGCACACATTGATATATATATATATATATATATATATATATATATATATATATATATATGATAACTTGAGTATTATTTACTTATAGAAATGCAGTTTTGTAGGTTCAATCTGACTCGTTGTTCCACTCAGTTCAGATTTTGTAAGTCATTTTTCATTAATGTAATGAAAAACCTGAGACACTCTGGCTTTAATGTAGAGATACTTAGATGGCTCCATGAGCCTAGCTTCCAGTGACAGCTTGTGAACAGAATGACATCACATTGAGGTAGATCAGATTTTATGAAGACTGAAGGCAAGAATCAGAGAAAGCTGGTTGGGCTGAGACTTTGTATATCAAAATTCTTATTTTTTCTTAAGCGGGGGACCAATGTTCTATTTCAGTGTGGGCTACAGGGCAGGAATATTTATTTCTGTTTTCCACACACCTTCTAATTCTTTTATGCCCTTTTCATTCTGATGTGTAGCATGTGGAGAAGACTAAATTCACAGAATGGCAGGTTGGGATTTGAGAGTACCTTCTGTCTTCTGTCCTTCACATAGATTTTCCATTCTTTTGACTACTCACATCTTGATGAAAAAATAATAGGATAAAAGATGATGCTCCCAAATAGTCACCCTTCAAGGGTAAGCTTTAAAATAAAGAATCCTTGGTATTTCTGTGCTTCCATCATTTGCTTACTGCCATACTAATATATGTTGGCTGATTCCAACAACTGTATTTCTCTATTAAAACATTAAAAACAAACTTTCCAATAGTGAGATCTTATTCTGACACTATTTTTGAGTGATTTGTTTGTACAAAAGAGCATGTTCTATTATGGTCTATTCCTCCCTCTATGTTGTATACTTTGGTCACATTTCTGTCAATACATCTGCTTCACTGCCTTCCTCATTGGCTCCTTCTTTGTCCTGAATAGTCTTCCTTTCCTATTTAGTTCTTTTTAGTTTTTCTACTCCATTTACACATGTAAGACTCCTCTCTCAGCTGTTGAAAAGCAAATAAATTGCATCGTTTGAGAGAATGTCATCTATCAGAGTTTTCTTTTAGATTTTTTGTGTGTCTGCAGCTCTCCATCATTGAGATTCAGAAAAATCATAATGGTAAAGGAATGATCTATTTGGGTAGCATATGACTTGTTTGATTGATGTAAATCATGGTCTGACCCTGCAGCGGAAGCTCCTGGATGTGGTGGATAACAACGAATCTGCAGTGATTGTTGCCCCCACATCTTCTGGCAAAACCTATGCTTCCTACTACTGCATGGAGAAGGTGCTGAAGGAGAGTGACGAAGGCGTGGTTGTGTATGTTTCAGCCACAAAGGTAGGGATCCATGCATGTAATATTTTTCTTTATTCCAGAATTTACTCAGAAATATTAGACATGGATATGTGGTATATCTAGTTTTTAAATTTATTTTCACTAGTTAAAAATTAGTAATGGGCTTCATAATAGAATTTTTGTCTATAATTTTTGACTCCCCTTCACCCCTACCTCCCCTATGATATATTCCCCTCCACTGTTTCCCTATATTCTTATGTAGCCCCATTCCACTTTCAAGTCACAAATATTCTATTATCTTATTTCCCTCCTTTCCTTCTGCACTATTTCCCCTCTTATGCTTCCCTTTCTAGTTTAATGTCACCTACCCAATCTCTCTTACATTATACATATAATAAAAACTAAAGTTTATAATACAAATACAAGAGAAAACATGTGGTATTTGTCGTTTTGTGTCTGTGTTATTTTTCTTAAAATAATAATACCCATCTCCATTCATTTTCTTTGGACAACATTGTTTCATGTTTATTTCTGATTGAATAGAATATTGTATTTGTATAACACTTTTTCAATTAATTTGATGCTGGACATCAAGCATGCTTCTGTTTCCTAGCTATTGGAATAGTGGAAGTTTGAACTCAGTTGTACACATATCACTTTAGTAAGACTGGAAGACTTTTGGGTATATAACCTGGATGGAGTGATATAGCTAGGTCATGAGGTAGTTTCATTTTTCATGCTTTGTGAAACCTCAGTGATGATTTCTATAATGGGTATACCAGACTATACTTTTACCAGTAATGATTAAAGGTTCCCCTTTCCACATATTTCCTCCAGCTGTTAATACTTGTTTTCTTGATTTAACCATTCTAATTGGAGTGAAATGGAATCTCAAATCTTTCTCAAGATTCCCGTTTTCATTCAGTGAGCTTCTGCTACAATCAGAGGTAGTACAATTCTGTTTATTTAGAGAGGTGCATTTTTTTTTATTGGAAAAAAAAAAGAAATTTCTGCCTCCTCCCCGCCTCCCATTTCCCTCCCACTCCTCCCTCTCCTCCTCCCCCTCCCCCCACTCCTTCCCCTCCCTCTCCAGCCTGCAGAGCAGTCAGGGTTCCCTGCCCTGTGGAAAGTCCAAAGTCCTCCCCCCTCAATCCTGGTCTAGGAAGGTGAACATCCAAACTGGCTAGGCTCCCACAAAGCCAGAACATGAAGTAGGATCAAAACCCGATGCCATTGTCCTTGGCTTCTCAGCAGCCCTCATTGTCAGCCAAATTCAGAGAGTCCGGTTTTATCCCATGCTTTTTCAGTCACAGTCCAGCTGGCCTTGGTGAGCTCCCAAAGAATCAGCCCCCACTGTCTCCACGGGTGGGCGCACCCCTTGTGGTCCTGACTTCTTTGCTCATATTCTCCCTCCTTCTGCTCCTCATTGGGACTTTGGGAGCTCAGTCCAGTTCTCCAGTGTGGGTCTCTGACTCTATCTCCATCCATCGCCAGATGAAGTTTCTATGGTGATATGCAAGATATTCATCAGTATGGCTATAGGGTAGGGTCATTTCAGGTTCCCTATCCTCAGCTGCCCCAGGAACTAACTGGGGACATCACTCTGGGCACCTGGGAGCCCCTCTAGGTCCAAGTCTCTTGCCAACCCTAAGATGGCTCCCTTAATTAAGATATGTGCTTCTCTGCTCCCCTAACCAAGCTTCCTTTATCCCAGTCATCCCGTTTCCCCAAGATCGCCCCACCCTCCCCTTCTCACATTTCTCTCCCCTTCTCCCCTTACCCCCCCTCCCACCACACCCCAAGATCCCAATTATTTGCCCGGCAATCTAGTCTACTTCCCATAACCAGGAGGATAGCTATATGTTTCTCTTTGGGTTCACCTTCTTATTTAGTTTCTTTAGGATATCATATTATAGACTCTCTGACCTTTATTTATCTCTAGAAACCAATTATGAGTGAGTACATCCCATTTTCATCCTTTTGGGTCTGGGTTACCTCACTCAGGATAGTGTTTTCTATTTCCATCCATTTGCATGCAAAATTCGCGAAGTCATTGTTTTTTACCACTGAGTAGTATTCTAATGTGTATATATTCCACACTTTCTTCATCCATTCTTCCATTGAAGGGCATCTAGCTTGTTTCCAGGTTCTGGCTATTACAAATAATGTTGCTATGAACATAGTTGAACAAATGTCCTTGTCATATGATCGGGCATCTCGTGGGTATATTCCCAAGAGTGGCATTGCTGGGTCCATGGGTAGGTTGATCCCAAATTTCCTGAGAAACCGCCACACTGCTTTCCAAAGTGGTTGCACAAGTTTGCATTCCCACCAGAAATGAATGAGGGTACCCCTTTCTCCACAGCCTCTCCAGCAAAGGCTATCATTGGTGTTTTTGATTTTAGCCATTCTGACAGGTGTAAGATGATATCACAATGTTGTTTTGATTTGCATTTCCCTGATCGCTAAGGAGGCTGAGTATGACCTTAAGTGCCTTTTGGCCATTTGAAATTCTTCTGTTGAGAATTCTCTCTTCAGATCAGTGCCCCATTTTTTAATTGGGTTAATTAGCATTTTAAAGTCTAGTTTCTTGAGTTCTTTATATATTTTGGAGATCAGACCTTTGTCTGTTTCGGGGTTGGTGAAGATCTTCTCCCAGTCAGTGGGTTGCCTTTTTGTCTTAGTGACAGTGTCTTTTGCTTTACAGAAGCTTCTCAGTTTCAGTAGGTCCCATTTATTCAATGTTGCCCTTAATGACTGTGCTGCTGCGGTTATACCTAGGAAGCGATCGCCTGTGCCCATCTGTTGTAGGGTACTTCCCACTTTCTCTTCTATCAGGTTCAGTGTGTTGGGATTGATATTGAGGTCTTTGATCCATTTGAACTTGAGTTTTGTGCATGGTGATAGATATGGGTCTATTTTCATTCTTCTACAGGTTGACATCCAGTTGTGCCAGCACCATTTGTTGAAGATGCTTTCTTTCTTCCATTGTATACTTTTAGCACCTTTATCGAAAATGAGGTGTTCATAGGTTTGTGGGTTAAAATCCGGGTCTTCTATACGATTCCATTGGTTGACTTCTCTATTTTTATGCCAATACCACACTGTTTTTATTACTGTAGTTCTGTAATAGAGTTTAAAGTCAGGGATGGTAATGCCTCCAGAAGTTCCTTTATTGTATAAGATTGTTTTGGCTATCCTGGGTTTTTTGTTATTCCATATAAAGTTGATTATTGTCCTCTCAAGATCAGTGAAGAATTTTAATGGGATATTGATGGGGATTGCATTGAATCTATAAATTGCCTTTGGTAGGATTGCCATTTTTACTATGTTGATCCTCCCAATCCAAGAGCAAGGGAGATCCTTCCATTTTCTGGTATCCTCTTCAATTTCTTTCTTCAATGCCTTAAAGTTCTTGTCAAATAGATCCTTCACTTCTTTGGTTAGAGTTACCCCGAGATATTTTATGCTGTTTGTGGCTATCGTGAAAGGTGATGCTTCTCTGATTTCCCTCTCTGCTTCCATATCCTTTGTTTATAGGAGGGCGACTGATTTTTTGGAGTTGATCTTGTATCCGGCCACATTACTAAAGGTGTTTATCAGCTGCAGAAGTTCTTTGGTGGAGTTTTTGGGGTCACTTATGTACACTATCATATCATCTGCAAATAACAAAAGTTTAACTTCTTCCTTTCCATTTCGAATCCCCTTGATCCCCTTATGTTGTCTTATTGCTATTGCTAAAACTTCAAGTACTATATTGAAGAGGTATGGAGAGAGTGGACAGCCTTGTCGTGTTCCTGATTTAAGTGGGGATGGCTTTGAGTTTCTCTCCATTTAGTTTGATGTTAGCTGTCGGTTTGCTGTAAATAGCTTTTATTATATTTAGGTATGACCCTTGTATCCCTAATCTCTCCAAGACTTTCATCATAAAGAGATGTTGAATTTTGTCAAACGCTTTTTCAGCATCTAATGAAATGATCATATTTTTTTTGTTCAGTTTATTTATATGATGGATTACATTGATAGATTTTCATATGTTGAACCAGCCTTGCATCTCTGGGATGAAGCCTACTTGATCATAATGGATAATTTTTTAAATGTGTTCTTGGATACGGTTTGCCAGTATTTTGTTGAGGATTTTTGCGTCGATGTTCATGAGTGAGATTGGCCTGTAATTCTCTTTCTTGGTTGAGTCTTTGTGTGGCTTTGGTATCAGAGTGACTGTAGCTTCATAAAAGGAATTTGGCAATGACTCTTCTGTTTCTATATTGTGAAATACCTTAAGGAGTATAGGTATTAGGTCTTCTTGGAAATTCTGGTAGAATTCCGCAATGAAACCGTCTGGTCCTGGGCTTTTTTTGGTAGGGAGGTTTTTGATAACAGCTTCTAATTCTTCGCGACTGACAGGTCTATTTAGATTGTTCACCTGGTCCTGATTTAACTTTGGTATATGGTATTTATCTACAAAAGTGTCCATTTCTTTTACATTTTCCAGTTTTGTGGCATACAGGCTTTTGTAGTAAGATCTAATGATTCTCTGAATTTCCTCTATGTCTGTGGTTATGTCCCCTGTAGGGAGCCAGTACGTGCGGCCGCCATTACAAGATGGTGCTGTGCCCCTGCAGGCTTGGAGTAAACAACTCCATATAAGGTCTTAGACAGAATCACCATCTCGGGCATGCTCAGTGTCCTCAGTGTGCCGGACCTATCAGGGAGCTTGGAGTGGCTGCTGAGAAACTTTGACCAATAGGAGGCCTGCACGTACCCCTAGTCCCCATAAAAGCAGCTGCAGATCAGAGCTCGGGGCGCCTCACTTCCCGCTCTCCCTTCAAAACAAAGAGGCTCCAATAAAGCGTGATTTGGGAAGAATCCTCGACTGGTGGCTGTTCTTTCCTGCTGGTCAGGGAGTTCGCCGCAGTCCCCCTTTTCATTTCTGATTTTATTAATTTGCAAATTCTCTCTCCGCCGTTTGATTAGATTGGATAGGGGTTTATCAATCTTGTTGATTTTTTCCAGGAACCAGCTTTTTGTTTCATTGATTCTTTGGATTGTTTTCTGTGTTTCTATTTTGTTGATTTCAGCCCTCAGTTTCACTATTTCCAGTCTTCTACTCCTCCTAGGTGAGTCTGCTTTTTTTTTTTCTAGAGCTTTCAGGTGGGCTGTTAAGTCTCCAATGTATGCTCTCTCCGTTTTCTTTAAGTGGGCACTAAGGGCTATGAACTTTCCCCTTAGGACTGCTTTCAGTGTCCCATAAGTTTGAGTATGTTGTTTCTTTATTTTCATTGAATTCAAGGAAGACTTTAATTTCTTTCTTTATTTCTTCTTTGATCCAGGTGTGGGTCAATAGTTGACTGTTCAGTTTCCATGAGTTTGTAGGCTTTCTGGGGGTAGCATTGTTGTTGAATTCTAACTTTAGTCCATGGTGATCTGATAAGACACAGGTGGTTATGGATATTTTTTTGTAACTGTGTAAGTTTGCTTTGTTACCGAGGATGTGGTCAATTTTTGAGAAGGTTCCATGAGCTGCAGAGAAGAAGGTATATTCTTTCCTATTTGGGTGGAATGTTCTATAGATGTCTGTTAAGTCCATTTGATTCAATACCTCCATTAATTCTCTTATTTCTCTGTTAGGTTTCTGTCTGACTGACCTGTCCATTGGTGAAAGAGGAGTGTTGAAATCTCCTACTATTAGTGTGTGCGGTTTGATGGCAGCCTTGAGTTTTAGTAAAGATTCTTTTACATATGTGGGTGCTTTTATATTAGGGGCATAGATATTCAGGATTGAGACCTCATCCTGATCAATTGTTCCTGTTATGAGTATAAAATGTCCCTCTCCATCTCTTCTGATTGATTTAAGTTTGAAGTCAACTTTGTTAGAAATTAGTATGGCCACACTTGCTTGTTTCTTAGGTCCATTTGCTTGATAAACCATTTCCCATCCCTTTACTCTAAGTAGGTGCCTGTCATTGTGGTTGAAGTGTGTTTCTTGTAAATAGCAGAATGTTGGATCCTGTTTGCGTACCCAACCTCTTAGCCTGTGCCTTTTTATAGGTGAGTTGAGTCCATTGACATTAAGGGATATTAATGACCAGTGGTTGTTAACTCCGGTCACTTTTTTAGTCATAGAGATTGTGTGTTTGCCTTCTTTTAGTTGCGCTGGTGAAGGGTGTCTAGATGTTTGAGTTATTGTGGTCATTGTTGGTCTCCTTGGTTTGTGATTTTCCTTCTATTACTTTCTGTAAGGCTGGATTTGTGGCTATGTATTGTTTAAATTTGTTTTTATCCTGGAAAATTTTGTTTTCTCCATTTATAGTGAACGAAAGCTTGGCTGGGTATAGTAGTCTGGGCTTGCATCCATGTTCTCTTAGCTTATGCAGTACATCTATCCAGGACCTTCTGGCTTTCATGGTTTCCATAGAGTAGTCAGGTGTAAGTCTGATAGGTTTACCTTTATAAGTAACTTGACCTTTTTCCTTTGTTTCTCTTGGTTTTCTTGGGTATCTTTGAGCGAGTTATTCATTTCCTCTACCTTTTTGTTTGTAATCTCTAATTGTTTATGGCAGTTTTTCACCTCCTGTTTAAGGTCTTCTATTATTTTCAAATAATTCACTTTTGAGTCGATTTCTTCTAATTCTTCTGGAGTAGGGTGTACAATTCTTCTTGTTTCGGGATCCCTGGGTTCTGGTGATGTCGTGTTGCCTTTCAGGTTGTTGGAGGAATTCTTGCATTGGCGCCTTCCCATCTCCTCCTTCAAATGAAGCCAAGAGAGGCCTGGTTTCTTGGTCCAGACTTTGCTGTTACTGAGTCTATGGGTGTATCTCTTCAGTGTAGAGGCAGGGACCGTCCTGCTGAGCTTGAACTCCTCAGTACCCAAACATGGACGACCATCCAGATGGAACTCCTCAGCACCACTCTGGGTGGGTTGTGGATGCGAGCCCAATGTCTCTCCTGGTGCCCGGAGTGGATCTCCTTGCTGCTTGGGTATCTCGCGACCTTGCTGCTGCAGGCAGACCACCTAGACAAAGGAGCTACTACCCTCCTGGGTGCCCTCCCAATTCGGACCCTGTCCCAGCGCCCAAACAGGCTGAGCTGGGAGATGTTGTGTGGTTCAAAGAGGGGAGAGAGTCAGACGGAGTGGGGGAGGACTGTGGATGCTAGCTGGGTGGGATAGGAAGAAAGAGGAGGTATCGAGCAGTATAGCCCCTGCAGGCTGACCAGGAAGTGTAGGAGGGGTGAGGAACGACAGCGTTCCCTGTCCCAGGCTGCTGCCATGGTCAGAAACTCACTCACCCCAGCGATGTCACTCCTGGTACCCGGATCTGATCTCCCTGCTGCTTGGGTGTCTCGCAAACAAAGGGCCGACCTTGCTGCCACAGGCAGGCAGGCCACCTAGACAAAGGAGCTACTACCCTCCTGGGTGCCCTCCCAATTCGGACCCTGTCCCAGCGCCCAAACAGGCTGAGCTGGGAGATGTTGTGTGGTTCAAAGAGGGGAGAGAGTCAGATGGAGTAGGGGAGGGCCTGAGAAGTGCATTTTTATATTTGCCTATTTATATGTGCATTTCTTTGGTGATTTAGGTGGTATTATTGTTTATGAATTTTGGTCTGTTGTATTTCTTTATTCATTTTTTTTACTAATTACTCAAATTTTGTGTAATGAATAATACATCTTTTTCTGAGACACAATGAAGTATACATTCATGAATTAGGCTTCTACCTTAGCTTATTACAGTTATTCCAAAGGTAATGTTAAAATCTTTGTGTAATTGGAACTATCCACATTTTCATTTGGAGACTGTCTTCATTAGGCATTCCTATTGCTGTGATAAAATATCATGATAAAAAGAAACTTTGGGAAGGAAAGGTTTATTTCAGCTTACACTTACACAGCACAGTTAATGGCTGAGAGAATCAGGATAGGAGCCCAAACTGGGTCAGAACCTAAATGCAGGAATTGATGCAGAGGCCATGGATGGGTGCTGAGTACTGGCAATTTTTGTCATGGCTTGCTCATCCCGCTTTTTTGTAGCAGCAAAGTTTACTAGGCCAGGGGTTTAACTCTCCACAGTAAACTGCCCCCACATCAATTATTCATCAAGAAAGTTAGCCACAGGCCCATCTGATGGTAGCATTTTCTCAGTAGAGCTTTCCTAGTTCCAGATGATTCAAGTTTGAGTCAAGTTGACATAACAATAGCCAGCACAAGGGGGTTGTATGCTCAGATACATTAAAATAACTGGAAAGTCACTTTAAAACGTATTTATAGATGTACTATAAATCTTACAGTTTCATCTATATGGTGTGTACTTTGGGGAAAAGTGTAATAATTCAATAAAAGTGTGTAATAGATGTTTGAAGGTTTATAGATTCCTCTGGCCATACTACCTGCTTGACCCTTAGTGAGACTATACAGATTTGTGTATATAGTCAAGCTTCTGACATCTAAGGGAGGTTCTGAAATACGAGATACAAATTTGTTTGAGATTCTTTTTGTGATAGCCTCGGATTATAAGTGGTGATCATTTAACTGCACTGTATATGTTAGTTTTTCTGCTTTATAGGAAATGCTTATCATTTTACTTCCAGATAATTGTTTTCTATGTCTGTTTTACTGTAGGTTGTTGTTAATCAAAGCAGTTCAGATTTTTAGTCCAACAGCTCAATGGGAGAGCTTTTTACTGTAGAGTGGGTAGATAAAAGGGTTTATTTAGTTTCCTGCGTTCATAGCAGAACATAGTTTTGAACATCTCCATCATTAAATTGTACTGACCCACACTTTATTATGTAGCTAATACATCTGTTTTCCTGTCAATCAGGCACTTGTTAATCAAGTGGCAGCAACTGTTCAACATCGTTACACCAAAATTCTGCCAGCTGGTCAAGTTGTGTGTGGCGTTTTCACTAGGGATTATCGTCACTATGCCCTGAACTGCCAGGTTTGCCATACTACTTAATAAACTTGATATTAGATTATATAACAATGATATGTCTTTTTGACTAGAAATCTAACATCTTCTCAAGATTTGTGAAAATAATTTCTTGAATTTGTGAAGGATGAAACTGCTTCAGAGAAAATACAAAGTTGTCAAACTCTAAAGAATGTGAAAAATAGAACTCATTTTCTCTAAAGATATATTTATTTTGATTTAAACTTTTAGTTTATATCTCATTCATCATGTTGCTTTACAATGGAATTCAAAATGATGCAGTGATCTTACAAGCTACCAAAATTTAGTGAACAGCCATACATTATCATAATTACTTTCTCTTGTTAGATACTCATCAGTTAAAATGTTTGTGTTGTGTAGTAGTTAATGAATGCACTGTAGTGTTTGTGAAGTTAGAGTGTTCTGTCTTATTGAATTATGAGATAAGTAATTAATTAGGATAAAATGAAAACTAAGACATGCTTGTAGAGCATTATATAGTAGACTTGACAATGTGTTGCCTGGATTGCCTTTAAAAGAAACATCTTGTAATGCATAAGGAAAATTTGGTACATTTATACAATGGAGTACTACATAGCAGAAAATTTATGACATCTTGAATTTTGCAGGAAAATTGTGGATCTAGAAAAAATTATTTTGTGAGGTAACCCAGACACAGAAAGACAATTATCACATGTACTCACTCATAAGTGGTTTTTAAACATAAAGCAAAGAAAGCCAGCCCCCAAATCACAATCCCAGAGAACCTAGACAACAATGAGGACCCTAAGAGAGACATACATAGATCTAATCTACATGGGAAGTAGAAAAAGACAAGATATCCTAGATAACTGGGAGCATGGAACCTTGGAGGAGGGTTGAAGGGGAGGGGAGATGCAGGGAGGGAAGCACAGAAAAATGTAGAGCTCAATAAAAATCAATAAAATTAAAAAAAACCAAAGAAACATCTTCTAACACATACTCTCTGTTAGTGTTAGATTTGAAAGAATTAAGTAAAATTAAGCTGGGCCATGGTGGTGCATACCTTCAATCCCAGCAGTTTGGAGGAAGGGTCAGGCAAATCTCAGTGAGTTTGAGGCCAGCCTGGTCCAAAGTGAGTTCCAGAACAGTCAGGACTGTTACACAGAGAAACCCTGTCTTTAAAAACAAAAACAAAAACAAAAGTTTATTGATATATGTATATATATATACATATATATATGTATATATATGCTTATTAGTTAAAACATTTTTATTTATTCCTTGAGAATTTTATATGTGTTTGACATTTATTAAGAGCATATCCACCTACCCTGTTTTCTCCTTCTACCTCCCTTCCCTCCCTCCAACTCACAGGTCTCCCAGTATCAAGTCTCTTTCTCAGCAGCCACCACCTGCCAATAACTCCTCTATGGGGGTATGGCCTTGTGAGCTGCTTCCTCATTCATGCTGGAATTTTGACTGGTTTGATCAGCAGATTTTGTACAGAGATAACCACAGTTACTGTGAGTTCATGAGTGGAACTGCCAGGCCTTGTTCAGAAGACAGCAGTTCACAATACACTATGCCTTCCCCTAACTCTCTATTCTTTCCATTTCTTTTCCTGTTTGTTGTGTTTGGAAAGAGATCAAAATGTGTCCCATTCAGGGCTGGACACAGTTGGAAGGCTCACAAACAAAACCTGCACTTTAAAATGTGATATTTTACCATTTTGTCTAAGGAATATTGAAGTCTTACTGTTCAGACTAATATTCCAAGTGTAATAAATCCAATCCTTAGATGTAGTATCAGATCTTAATTATTAGAAGATACATTCAAGAAGCTTTGCCTCATGTAGTTTTACACCTATGCACATTCTAAGTGTTACCTCACATCCTACTGCTGTTTTTAGGTCCTTGTTACCGTGCCTGCCTGCTTTGAAATTCTGCTAATGGCACCTCATCGCCAAAGCTGGGTGAAGAGGATCAGATACGTCATATTTGATGAGGTAGGTTTGATTTCACATCTCAGGATAACTTCCTAGTATTCATATATTCTGTATGTCTTTGCTGCTTTGGGACATCTGCCCCTTGGACAGAGTTCAGATTTGGAAGCAATTTTTTTCTGAATATTTCCCCAGCTGAATCACCCTCTTGGCTCACTGCTTCTGTTGTTAATCAGTAGTAGGGTATATTGGTGAGAGTTCTGCATGCATGAGGAATGATCTTCATCGGGGATGTTGTTGTAGAGGAAACAAATTTAAACTCATGACACAAAAAATCAAAATCCATTCCAGCCTCCAAACAAAGCATTTTATGCTTTGTTTTGTGATGGGAAATGATTCTGTTTGTTGTGATCTTTAAAGAAAACAAATGGCCTATTCAAAATAAGGTTCTAAAAGTATGTTTTCAAAAAGGCATTTGTGAGGAAATCCAGAGAGAAGAACTTATTGTTAATCTTAAGCTGACAAGGTAAGGAAGCATTTGCTTCTGGTTGCAGAGGAGATTCTGATCGAATGGGCTATATTCCAAGCAGTGAACCTTAGCAGAGGTACACAGCTGGGTCAGGCGACTTGGGTGAGGGCAATGATAAAATGATCTCAGCTTACTCCATCATTAAAGCTAGAGATCCAGAGAACCTGGAGTCCCACTGAAGTAGTACCTGTGGATCAGTGTCCCTGAGCACTAGAGTGGGGTGAAAACCAATGTAGATGCAGACGTTCTGATCGAAGCCACTTAGTGGAGTTCTATAGCAGCATCGTTCAGTATGCTTATTCAGAGACTTAGAGCCCCATAGAAAAGTACATTCTTTTTTTTTCCACACTGACAATTTTCTTAGTTTTATTATTATTATTAAACATTTCACTTCCTCCCTCCCAATTTCCCGTCCCTCTCCCCCCATTCCTCTTCCCCCTCCCTCTCCAGTCCAAAGAGCTGTCAGGGTTCCCTGCTCTGTGGGAAGTCCAAGGTCCTCCCTCCTACATCAAGGTCTAGGAAGGTGAGCATCCAAACAGACTAGGTTCCCACAAAGCCATTACTTGCAGTAGAATCAAAACCCAGTGCCATTGTCCTTGGCTTCTCAGTCATCCCTCCATTCTTTAATTCCTGGATTTTAAATTGAAAAGATAAAATGAACATATATTTAGCTAATCTTTTCTTTGTTTCAGTAATAATAAAGATTAATAATGATAATAAATGAATAAATAGTTTGTGTCCCGGAGATTAAGTCCAGATCTTTGATGGGGATTCTACCAAAACTGCTTAGGCAAAAGCAAACCTGTCTGGGCCATGTAATCGCCAGGCTGTCCACTTAATAGGCATGGAGCTTAAATCCCTGTGGGCACCAAGTGATGAACAGACGCGTAAAAGAAATCCCCCAATAGCTCCGAATTGAGAAATAGATAGTTTTTTTTATTTAGGGGTAAACTCACAAATCATAATTCTTTGCTTGAATGGTGGACAGAAATTGAATCCAGCAATCCAACAATCAGAACGAGCAGCCAGGGCAAAAAAGAAGGGGCAGACACAGGCTCTGCATCCACGTATATAGTATAAGAGGCCACGTCCCAGTAACCACAAGCAAGCCTTCCTACAGCAACAATTATGTCCTCCATCTGGATTTCTCTCATACTTCTTTAAATTTGGTGTGGTTCATTAAAGGTAATGGGAAATACCTATGACCAATTTAAGATTCTGTATGCTATTTTAACTTGACATTCTTAAAACTGACCTGTCAATTGAAAACATTTTTTTCTTTTATAGGTACATTGTCTTGGTGGAGAAATTGGAGCAGAAATCTGGGAGCATCTCCTTGTCATGATCCGATGTCCATTTTTGGCTCTTTCAGCTACCATAAGCAACCCTAAACATCTTACTAAGTATGGATTAGGTTCTATTTTGCACAGAATGTTTATCTATTTTGATAGTTTAGATTCTATAATCTTTTTTGGACTTAAGATTTACCTCATTTTCTGGTTAACTTATAGCACTCTCCGAATCTTCAAGCTAAAATCTCTTTAGTTCTTTCTGATAAGTCTTGTCAACTCTCTATGAAAAAATAGCCAGCTGGTGTGGGAAGTCCTTCTGAATATGTGTTACTTTTATTTGTTAATGAATAAAGAAACTGCTTTAGCCTATGATAGGGCAGAATAGATCTAGATGGGGAAACTAAATTAAATGCTGGAAGAAAGAATACGAGTAAGTGAGATTCCATAAAGCCACTGCAGGAGATACACTTACCGCAGAACTTTACCGGTAAACCACGAGCCTCGTGGTAAAATATAAATTAATAGAAATGGGATAATTTAAGACATAAGAGCTAGCTAGTAATACATTTAAATGATTGGCCAAGCAGTGTTTTAGTTAACACAGTTTTGTGTAATAATTTCGGGTCTGAGAAGCCAGAAACAAACGTACAGCCTCCACCAACACCCAGTGACCCTTGGGTCAGATCTGCAGTTGAATAGAAAGTGTTATATCATAGCTCAAAAATAAAATGATGGCTGCATATTTCTTTTAGTTATTCTAAATAAAGGTGATAGAATGATATATTTATCCATAGATCTCAAGATCATCACATTTTATAGATTTATTTATTTAGAACAAGAGTAAAACTTTATTAATGGGAAGTCACACATATTGTCTTTGGGCTTGAATGTTGAGTATTAATAACAACATATCCTTTAGCTTCTCCCGTGTGTCATATTTCTTCCTATGTATTTTGCATATACATAAATATCTATCTTAAATATTATCAATATTAGATTTAGTAGTATTTCCATTGTTATTATTAGATAATGGTAGTTTTACACATCTATTCATTTTTAAACATGAAAGACAGGCACAGAAATATTAAATGATTCATGCAGGATTCAGAGTTAATAGTAAGGAAGCTAGAATTCTATTTCAGGTTATGTGACTATAAAACCAATTTTGTTCTGTGAAAATTTTAAGACACACAAATTTTTCTCTATTTAATTATTTAGTTTCATGTAAGTTATTTCTATTTTCTGATTAAATAATGTATGAGTTACTTTTAGGTTGATGTCAACAAAATACCTTAAGGGAGTTATGCCTTTATTTAGACTCAGGGTTTTAGAAAGATTTCAGCCCATCACAGTGGGAAAGGCAAGGAGGTGAGGCTTCAACCATGGAAGTGGAAGCCTGAAGTAGCAGTTTGTTTACATGGCACCAGACAGGAAGCAGAGAGAGCTAGATGGGAACCAGTGGCTAGTATAACCTTTGTGATAGCTGATGCTGGTTGTCAATTACTCTTCAAAGTCCCTCTGCTAGTGACTGACTTCTATTATACAGCTCCTACCTTCTAATGACCCCACAGTTTTCAAAATAATATCAAGGACTGGTAGCCAAGTAAAGCATGAACCATTGGGCACAATACTGATTAAAATCATAAGTAATATATTTATTTTTAAAGGTGGCTCCGGTTAGTAAAGAGGTACTGGAAACAAGTAGACAGGGCAATGGAGAAAACAACTTTTTCCAAAAGAAATTCTGGTGCCCGTGACCATCATTACAAAGACCAAGTGCAAGCCAAACAGTCATATAAAGTTAGACTTGGTATGTATGCCCCACGTAGTTGTATAGCCTTGTTTTTGTTTGGTTTGGCTATTTGTGTTAAAATTATTTCACTCACCACATTTCTGATAATTTGGAAACCTCACTCTTCCTCTTTCAGTGATCCACAAAAAGAGATACAATGACCTAGAGAAGCACGTATGTTCTGTGAGACAGGGTGAAGTTTGCTTTGATCATTTTCACCCATGTGCCGCGCTAACCATAGATCATGTAAGTAGCAACCTTTGCCACAGTTGTTCCAAGGAACAGCACTGTCTGGCTAACAGCTGAAAATATAATGCTGTGTATAATGAAGTCAAAGTGCAGCTTGATGCTAGAATGCAGAGGGAACACTAAAATTTTGGTTTAAAAAACCAACAGCAGTGTTTTCTTTTCTGTAGTTTCTCAATGTCATGATGCTCTCAGGATCCTCTGTATTTAAAAATTATTAAATACTTTTACTTGATTGTACAAGGAGGGCCCACTTGTTCGTCCCTGCCATCCAGACCTGAAATAATCACACCAAAGCTGTATTATTTAAATCACTGCTTGGCCCATTAGCTCTAGCTACTTATTGGTTAATACTTACATTTTAATTTAATCCAGTTCTATTAATCTGTATATCACCACCTGTCTGTAGCTTACCAGTTAAAGTTCCAACCAGAGTCTGTCTCCAGTGGCTCCATAGGGGCTCTCTGACTCTGCCTTCTTCCTCCCCGCATGCAGTTCTGTCTTCCCTGCCTACCTAAGTTCTGCCCTATCAATAGGCCAAGGTAGTTTCTTTATTCATTAATGATAATCACAGCACACAGAGGGGATAACCACATCACCTCCCCTTTTCTGTTTAAATAAAAAAGATTTCACCTTTAACATAGTAAAATTACATATAACAAAATGGGTATTAAGCAAGAATTACAGTTACAATATTTCTATTTACTTTATCTTCTATTATAACTAAGGAAAACTATATCTATCTATCTATCATCTATCTATCTATCTATCTATCTATCTATCTATCTATCTATCTATCTATCTATCTATCATCTATCTATTCTTCAACTCCATTAAAGACTCGAGAAGGATATACTATTACCTAAGTAAACAGGAAGTTCATTAAAAGTAACTTCCAAAACTCTAGAAATGACAGAGACATCTTGCTGTCTGAACAGTTATCCAAAGTTCTTCTAAACTGTTGGGGCATCCATCTTCAGCCTACAGGTCCATAGTATCCAGCAGACTTTTTTTATGAAGCAGGAAATTTCAAAGACAGTTCTGCCTATATTGGCAATTTGCTAGTAATTTTCTTTTGTGTCTTGCAGAGTGTCTAGTAGAGTCTTTTATGAGGCAGCAACCCCGAAGGATCATTTCATTTTTAGTCAAGTTCAGCAGTCATCTCTCTGTGGGCCCTACATTTCCAGTTCATCAGTCCAGGAAAGAGCAGTTTCTTGCCCAAATGGCTAACCAACTCCATAAGAAGCCTTTTCAATGCCCATCTTCCTCTTGAAGTAACTGATGCTGCCAGGAGCAGACGTGTTCATTGTCATGAAAAGTCTTAAGTTTTTAAACATTTTAAATGGGGTATTGTAGTAATAGGGAGCGGCGCGGCTGTGTCCCTGTACCCGGCCACCTGCATGGCCCAGCTTATGCCCCGAAATAATTACACAGAAACTGTATTCTTTTAAACACTGCCTGGCCCATTAGTTCCAGCCTCTTATTGGCTAGCTCTTGCACCTGGACTAGCCCATTTCTGATAATCTGTGTAGCACCCAAAGGTGTGCTTACTGGGGAGATTCTAGCCTGCCTCTGCCTCTGGTAGGAAAATCATGGCGACTCCTCACTCAGCTTCTCTCTCCCAGCATCCTCTTCTGTCTACTCCACCTACCTAATTTTCTGTCCTATCAGGGCCCAGGCAGTTTCTTTATTGAACCAATGAAATCAACAGATTGATATATGACACTCCCACATCATTTCCCCTTTTTCTGTTTAAACAAAAAAGAAGGCTTTCATTTTAACATAGTAAAATTACATATAGCAAAACAGTTATCAAGTAAGAATTACAGTTACAATATTTATATCTATTTTATCTTTTATCATAACTAAGGAAAACTACAGCTATCTATTCATTCTTCAACTCCATCAAAGACTCCAGAAAGATACAATATTATCTAAGCAAACAAGAAAAAAAGCAACTTTTAAACTCTAGAAATGACAGAGACATCTCACTGCCTGTACAGTCACCCAAAGTTCCTCTGTACCATTGGGGCATCAATCTTCGGCCTACAGGCCCATAGTTTTCAGCAGACATTTCCACAAAGCAGGAAATTTCAAAGGCAGTCATTATCTGCTTGTCCTGAAGAATGTCTTGCAGACTCTTTCATGAATCAGGAACCCCGAAAGATCATCTCACCTTTAGGCAAGTTCAGTAGTCCTCTCTCTGCGGGTTCTCTGTGTCCAGTTTATGCAATAGTCCAGGCAATTTCAGTTTCTTGCCCAAATGGCTATCAAACTCCATAAGAATCCTCTTCGATGCCCATCTTCCTCTTGAAGTAGATTGGTGCTGCCAGGAGCAGAGTGTCTCATTGTCATGAAAAACCCTAAGTTATTAAAACATTAAATGCCACATTTTGTAGTCTTTGAAAGATATGAAGAATGCCTATCTAACTAAAATATATCTCCATATATCTAGAAAATCTAACTAACATAACTACAAGCTTTACCATTATCGATGATTATCCATTAACAACCTATATGCATTACATTTTTAAGTGAACTACACAATCACTACACCTAATCAAGATCAGAAATACATATACATATAACAAAATTGACCTTAAATTTAAATCACTAACGCAAAATCCATATCAATGTAAATTATTCATACCTATACCATTTCCCCCTTTAAATGTAAAAGAGCACTTATAAACCATATTTGGGAATATGGGCGCAGTTTTCTCTCCACACTGCTTCCTGCTGAATGGGGGCGTCGTTAATTAGGTCTTTCATGGTATATCCTGTGTGCTAGTTTCATCTTAGTTGGCAGTTGAGCGAGGCAATTTTCTGAAGGCGTTCACAGCAACCCTTCAGGAGGGTGTGGTCCATCATACCATATCGGAATAGAAGAAATGAACAGGGTCTCATCATCTGTGAAAACAAAACAAGAAACTCCTTTCCAAAGTATCATGTCCTTAAATCCAAATTTCAAAGTCAAGGCATTTTCACAATATCTATGTTGGGTTAGTTTAGCAGCATTTATAAACAAATATTTTTTAGCAGCTGTTGCTCCTTCCTCAGCATTCAAATGATTCAAACAGAGCATAATAGCATACAGTATCAAGATTCTCTGTGTATTTTCCATCTTTGTGCGCTTTGTTTTAACCTCTATTTCATTTATTTCATTTATTTTTACTTTTAACTTTTTGCTTTTTTGACCTGGACACTGTAGACCAGGCTGTTCTTGAACTCTCAGAGATCCGCCTGTCTCTGCCTCCCAGGCATTGGGATTAAAAGTGTATGCTACCACACCTTGAACTCACAGAGATCTGTTTGTCTCTGCCTTCTAGGCACTGGGATTAAAGGCGTGTGCTACCACACTTTGAAGTCACAGAGGTGAATCTCCCTCTGCATCCCAAGTGTTGGGATTAAAGGCGTGTACTACCACAACCAACTTCTCTTTTTCTTCCTTATTTTTTACTTTTAAGAACTTACTTTTAGCTTGCATATATTTTTAACACACCGTAAACCATTTAAAAATTTTCTTTATCTTTGAATCTCTTTTTACTGTATTTCTCTCTGTTTTTCTGACCACATGAGTCTTTAAATTACCAAGCAATCTCAGTAGGACTAAAGGCATTCCAACCTTTTGGCTGAGGTACCGGCCAGGGCCACTTTCAGTGTCACAAGTCTACAGTGTTTTAAGGTCCTTGCCAGCAAGCGAGCTTCAGAAGCCTGTGCTTGCAAACTGCACGAGTTTGTCCTGGCAGGACAGCCCAGAAAGCTGGCATTTATAAACAGCGCAGCTTTTTTCCTGCTATGGCTGAAAACCGAAAAGCATGTGTTCAGCTTTTCGTCAACACCATTTAAGTGTTTTGTGGCAGGACCTCTTAATGAGCTCAGGGTTTTGCAGCTAAAGCTGAGTCAGGAAGCCTCTCTTAGAGGAGAGCACTTGCTTGCCTCTAGCAAGCAGAGTAGAACTGAGAAACTGCTGGTACCAAGAAAACATGCTTTAATCTTTCCCAAGCTTTCTCAGACTTTCTGTGGATTCAGTTGTCCACACGTTGGGCAGCCATCTGTTGAAATTGGGGGCGCCGGGGTTGCGTCCCCATCACCCCGGTCGCCTGGCTAGCTTATGCCCAAAATAACAACACACAAACTTTATTCATTTAAACACTGCTTGGCCCATTAGTTCCAGCCTCTTATTGGCTAGCTCTTGCACCTGGACTAGCCCATTTCTGATAATCTGTGTAGCACCCCAAGGTGTGCTTACCGGGGAGATTCTAGCCTGCCTCTGCCTCTGGTAGGAAAATCATGGCGACTCCTCACTCAGCTTCTCTCTCCCAGCATCCTCTTCTGTCTACTCTGCCTACCTAATTTTCTGTCCTATCAGGGCCCAGGCAGTTTCTTTATTGAACCAATGAAATCAACAGATTGATATATGACACTCCCACATCACCGTATTCTGAAAGATTTGAAGAATACATATCTAACTGAAATATATCTCTATACATCTAGAAAATCTAACTAATGTGACTACAAGCTTGACTACTATAGATGACTATTAACCTATATTTCTTAATTATATATTACATTTTTTAAATGAATAGCACAATCACAATACCTTAAGCAAGAGCAGATAAGATATATATATATATATATATATATATATATATATATATATAACAAAACCAACCTTAAATTTGTATTAATAAACCAAGATCTATATCAATGCAAATTATTCATATCTATATCATATCCCCCTTTAAATGTAAACATTTATAAACAATATTTGGGAATATGGGCATAGTAATTTCTCTCCAAACTTCTTCCTGTTGTTTTTTGGGTGAAGTACTTTTTTGAGGAGTGTTCAAGGCAACCTTTCAGGGGTTATTGGTCCATGAAATCATATAGGTCTGGAAACAATTTAAAGTTTCTCATCTTCTGTGAAAATAAGAGAACTTCTTTTCCAAAGTAACCTATCCTTAGATCCATATTTTAAAGTCAAGATACCTTTATAATATACATGCTGGTTTAGCTTAGCAGCACATACAATAAAATGTTTCTCTATACTTAGCTTTTTCACTGTTAAAATTTCAAAGAAAACACAATAATATACATAATCCAGTCTCTGTATATAGTCCATCTTTACGTGACTTATTTTTCTCTACTCCTTTTAATCTATGACTATCTGTACTCTGTCTTTAAAGACTTTTTTTTTACTTCTTTTCAACTCTCTATACTCCCTTTTTCTCTCTTCCAACCCTACATACATTTATCCATCACTGTGACACATTTAGAGTAAATTTATGTCTGAATTTGTCCTTATTGCATTATATGTAATTCTCTACTGCTTGAAGAGTTTTAAATGCTAAGGAGCTTGGTTGCAGCTGCTCTGGATGCTGGTTCTGCCTCTCTCCAATTTTAAAATGGTGGACATACTATTTCTGCTAGCACTGGGGCTACCAGGTAGGAGCCATGCCCAGCAGTCCAACCCTGACAATGAGCATGCAGCACATAAACCCTTTATATCTGAGTAACAGCCAAATCTGCCATATGGAGCACTGCACACCAGGAAACATCTCTCTGTATGGCAGGAATCTGCCATGCTCTCCCACCTGTGCAAACCTAGTAGACCTGATTCTGCAGCCTGCCCAGGCAGGGAACATGGAGCCACAAGCATGGTCTCAGCCACTTTCCTCCTGACCCCAGTGGGCACATAAACACTCAGGCCCACAAATGCCATTGAAATGCTCCATAGCTGGAGTTTGTTCTAGAGGCATGGCCCAGGAAGCCAGCATTTTAAAAATGTGTGGCTTTGTTTTTTTGCTATGGCTGAGTCAAGAAAATCTCTCTTAAAGGAGCTGTGGCACACTGCCAGCAAACAGCAAGAAGCAATGTTAAATTCTGTATTTTTGTGTCTAGAATTAAGCTCTCTCAGGTTTTTAAGTGGTTTTACTCCATCACATTGGCGCCAATTTGTTGTGGGGGACTGCTTGTTTATTCTGGGTGTCCAGAACTGAAATAATCACACAGAAGCTGTATTAATTAAATCACTGCTTGGCCCATTAGCTCTAGCTTTGTCCTGACTAATTCTTACATCTTAACCCATTTTAATTAATCCCCACATGTCTGTGACTTACCAGCTAAAGTTCCGACCAACTCAGGCAGCTCCATGGCTTCTCTTTGACTCTGCCTTCTTTCCCTCAGCATTCAGTTCCATCTTCTCTGGCGACCTAAGTTCTGCCTTGTCAGTAGGCCAAGGCAGGTTCTTTATTCATTAATGGTAATCACAGTACACAGGGACTCCCACATTACTTGATGATTTTGTTAGTCTGGGACATTATTTCTGCTCATTTTCTTTGTATCTCCCTTTGTTAAGCACCAATGTTTGCCTGTCTCTCTTTAGTAACTCAATTCTGCACCACTAATGAAGTGTCGAGGCCAGTACTTAGCCTTTTCTCTCAGTGCTGCTACAGCCTTATGTGGAAAAGCCTCACACATGAAAACATGACTAATGTGTATGATCTTAAATAGGAACACATGCTTCCCATTGTCATGACAATAAAGTTATGACTGTTTGGTAATAACTCAGCAATGAGGACATCTTGAAATAATGTCCACAAGGCTATTGAATGTGGGGAATAATTTCTTAAACATTTCCTGCATACACCTGTCATCCTTTCTTCTTCTACTCCCTTGAAAGCTTTATTTAAACTTGCATTGTTGCTTAAAATGATAGATGTTTCTGTCTCTTTCCTCCCAAGATCAGAAAAATGAAGCATATTCTACATTCTGATACTATATTGTGGCTCCTTAATTTTAATTCTATTTATTAAAAGGCTTAGATACCAGAAAATGGAAAGATCTCCCATGCTCTTTG
Organism: Microtus obscurus; assembly: GCA_963919715.1. Taxonomy (NCBI): domain Eukaryota; kingdom Metazoa; phylum Chordata; class Mammalia; order Rodentia; family Cricetidae; genus Microtus; species Microtus obscurus. The sequence goes on from CAWTZC010000297.1 coordinate 42,643,088, forward strand.
GTAGGTAGAATTAACAGAGTAAAAAATGGCAATCTTACCAAAAGCAATCTACATATTCAATGCAATGCCCATCAAAATCCCAGCAAAATTCTTCACAGACCTCAAAAGAATGGTACTTAACTTTGTATGGAAAAGCAACAAACCCAGGGTAGCCAAAACAATCTTGTATATTAAAAGAACTTTTGGAGGCATCCCAGTCCCTGACTTCAAACTTTACTACAGAGCTGTAATAAAAGTAGCCTAGTATTGGCATACAAACAGACTGGAGAACCAATGGAATCCTTGCCTTTTAGTGTTCTGAAATAATGACTGCAGGATGAATCTCATGTTTCTCAAGTTACTAACACATTGTTGTGTGAACACTAGCTATTTTAAAGGGTAGCTGGTTAGAATTATGTTTTTAAAATATTCATACATTTCACATCTTTTAAGCACCACAATTGTATGACGGAAGTCCCACTACAGTTTCATTTTACAAATAATGGAAGGGAGATATAGATAACTGTGTCACTACAATACCACTAAGTAAATGGTGTAAATCAGTTGTAATCTCAGATTGATTATTTCTGTGTTGATATGAAAGTTTTTTCTATCATACATACTGATGCACCATGTATATCATGTATACATGCTCATGTATGTCATATGCTCTATATATATATATATATATATATATATATATATATATATGAGCACCAAATGACAGTATTTGGCTGTGTATTGCAGTGAAATACAATTTGAATATGGAGCTTTTCTAGTAAAATATTTGTGAAGAAAGATTCTCTTATAAGTATTAATATCCCAATTTAAGCTCCAAATTCAATGGAAATAGGGAAGAAATCCTGTGCCTTAACTTATACTAAAAATATAGATGTTAATTCAGTTATCAATAACAAATAAATTCATTTGTTGCCTCCCTGTCTTCTTATCTTCCTTTTGCCTTCTTTCCTTCCTTGTGTCCTCACACCCTTGATGAAAACTATAGATTGTCAGACATTCTCAACATTATCCAGTGTCTTTAAAAATAGCTAAAAATTACTAGTTTTGTGTAAAGTGATTAAGGCATGATATCTTTAAACAGCTTCAAGTATACTGGTTCAGAGTTTGCTCCAGGTGCCTCCCTCTCTTCTTGGTAGCTATTAATGGAGTAACTGAAAAGCAATAGAGTAGTTACAGTGTGGTCTGACCCTATGTGACTTCGCAAAGGTCATGCTGTTGTATGAGTCTTAAGATTTGCTAGTGAAGATATAGATTAAATGCTAGGTTTAGCATTGTTCAATGAATTTTAACAACCACTTGCATAGCATGTGCTTATATAGGTCATTTCCTATAGAACAAAAATAGAGATGAGTGTAAATTCTAACTGTGTAAATAGTTATAGATATTTTCTATTATACTTAGATTAAATGAAAGAATGAATGGCTTAGACTATCCCAAAATGTAATAAATTATAGCAACATAAAGAGAAGAATCATCTACCTGTCTGTTTCTTTGATGGCTATATCAGTAAAATGATTTCCCAAAGTAAGAATAAGAGAGTACAAATGAGCTGTCCTTAACCCCACAGAAGCAAGGGATCACCAGTGTGGGATTGCCCTTAGCCATGTTTGTCTTGTTTTTGACAAACTGAAGTCTTGTTTGACCTTTGTCATCAGTTATCATGCCATCCAGGCACAGTTGCTGCTGTCTGGAGAGCTGCCAGCCCTGGGAAACACTTGAAATAACTGCTGTCTCTTGCTCAGTGTGGACTGAATGTGAAGAAGACAGGTGATATAGGAACTATTGTATTTACAAATAAACAAAAAGAGAATACCACGATATCATGATTTACTATTGCTTCTTTGTTCTCTGCTTAGATTGGCTTAGTTTTTTTTTTTTCCTTTTTTGCCAGTTTGCCAGTTTGAATCAATCAACTAGATTGAGTCACAGCTTGGACCATAGAATTGTTAAATTCCTTAATACATTTGAAGCATGAAATTATTTGATAAACCATATCAATGGATAATAAACCAATCTGTGTGAGATATGTGGCTAAGATTCATATCTATTACCTAGTTTATTTCTCACACCAAATTAGTGGCAAGCACAAAACTAATATTCTATTTTAGAAATGAAAACTAAATCCTGTGTAAAGGGCAAGAAACTTAAGCATCCCCAAGCCTGTGACCCAACAGAAGATTTGTATTTGAAAACTTATGAGAATTCTTGGATTAATTTTTGTTTCATTTTAGTTTCTCTACAAAAGTAATCACTCTCACGTGATAATTAAAAAGAAAACACAAGGCTAGCTTTGGGGCTGGGGGGTCTCTGCAGCTAAGAGGACCATGCAGAAGACCTGAGTATTTTCCTCCCAGCACCCACATTGGGTGGTTCACAACAACCTATAACTCTAGCTCCAGGGGATCTGCTACCTGCTTTTGGCCTGGGGGAAGGGGACAGAACCTCCCCCACATACACATAATTTTAAAAAATTATTTTTAAAAGACAAATCATCAATGCAATCGTCACAATTTCCCCTTATTTTATTGATCAAAGCATACCCTATAAATATTCACACCCTATAGGTAAAATAAAATATTAATAAGTTTAATTTTATTTTAATCATAGATTGAAAAGTATGGATTCCCTTCTGACCTTGCCTTTTCACCTCGGGAAAGCATCCAGCTATATGACACTATGCTTCAGGTCTGGAAGAGTTGGCCCCGGGCCCAGGTAAAGAATCTTCATGCAATCCATGCTGTTATGGTAGAGCCCTCATTGCTGTTCAGAAACACACAGTCACCATTTCCACCACTTATATTTGGTGATTTAAGAAAAGATTAGCAGATTACCTTTTATCTTCTCAATTAAATGGGCTAGAAATGATGTTTTATGTCAATTCCTGAAAATGTCCCTTCTTTCTCCTTCCCATACAGTGTGGTATCTGGGTCTCCTTTCCCACTCTGGGTTTCTAGTCCTCAGATCCTTTTCTTTTCACATTGTTCTCTGCGTTCTGAGGGCTGGTTGCTTTCCCTGGAAGCCTTTTTGCTCTGTCTTTTTGCCTTTGAAGAGTTCATACACAGTTCTATATCCCAGAAGGAATGGGTAGGTAAGAGAATCCCAGTTGCTTGTAGCCTAAGAGATCATAAAACTGTCAATGAAAAATATAATCGAGAAATGCCTTTAGGTTTTCTGGCATTATTTTTATAGAATTCTGTGGTCTTTCTTTTCCAGAACCTGTGTCCAGAGAACTTCACTCATTTAAAGAACAAAATAGTCATTAAAAAGTTGGATGCTAGGAAATATGAAAAGAGCTTAAAGAAAGAATTCACAAACTGGATTAAAAATGGGAACGAGGAGCAGGTAATTTCACGCATTTTGGGCAAAGCCCTGTTTTGTTTTCCTGAGTTGTGTCATTCAACCAAAAATACCATAGCTCTCCCTTGTAGTTTTCAATGTTTATTTAGACGTTTAAGTTTGACTTGATATGTATTGGTTCTGAGCAAGAAAAAAAGAGAGAGAGAAAGAGATAAGGACATTTTTTTTTCTCTCTTCTCTAGAGTGCCCTAAAACTTGGCAAGAGACTATGGGTTCTTCATGAATTTGATGGCAGATGCAAAACAATACAGGGCTTGTGTTTGGGATTATTATTGATGGTTTTAGCAGCATAGAGATAGGACTCAAGTAGCTGAAACACATTTTTACTTTTCTTCCATTTTTAGTTTTGGAGTTTTATTCTCTCTAAATATCATTGTTTGAGAATTTCATGTACATGTGTATAATGTTTTCAAATCCACTCCCCAGCTCTCCCTCCAAGTCCTCCCATAGTCCTCCTACCATTTCCCTTTCAACTTCGCGTGTTCCTTTTTAAACTCAATGCTTCCAGTGTGTGAGTGTGTGTGGGGCCGTCCACTGGAACGTGGGCAGCCTATCAGCATACGTGAAGAACACTGAGTGTCCCCTCCCACAGCAGCCATCTTTGGCAGTGGTTCCTCAGCTATGGCGAGACTGGGAGCCACTCCTCAGTTATGCTGAAATTACTTTTGGACTGATCTTATGAGCTTTTTGGTAGATATCCATATTGCTGTGAGCTCATGTTTTCCATGTCCCTGTCATGTCCAGAGACACTAGTTTGCAGTCTTCCTTGGAATTTTATTCTTCACGATTTTTATTTTAAATTTTAAGAACTATTCAAGTACTAGAATCTTACCCTGTAACTATATGCTTACACATTTATTTTGTAAGCTTATAGTCTTATTTTATCACCAAAAATAGCGATTTCCAATTTTTTTAAGAATAGCACACATAATTTTATTTTCATGTGATCCTCCCCCCACCTCCATAGTTTGATTTGTTCTTTATTTTATTTGGAAACATGCTATAGTTAGGTTACATTTCCCTGTGCTTATCTGGTCATTCAAAACCTCTCAGTCAGGTTGGCTATACTGCTATACTATGCAGCATGGAGGGAGCTCCTTTCTCCTGCTACAGTAGAAAAAGGACCACTAACTGAGCAATTCTTTTCCTCTTGCCAGATTTGTGTTGTCACAAACAGTTGCAGGTGTGCTGTACATCAGAAGTTTGTTATTAAGTCTGTGGTTTGTGTGTATCCTTGCTGTGGCTGGCCACAGTCTTGTGGTATAGTGTCCTAGGATTAGTTTGAAAAAGAACAAAAACAAAGATTAAACAACAATGAAAAGAGTTTAGTCCGAGTGGCCATTCCTCTCTTTGCTATGCACATTTTAATACAAACACTTTCTGTTCACTGTCACAGGCCAGAATGGTGCTGCAGAAGCTGAGTCCCGATTTCCATGACTACTCAGGACGGATGCTGAAATTCTTTCCGCATCTTGTTGAGAAGCTCAGGGAAATGGAGAAGTTGCCTGCGCTCTTCTTTCTGTAAGTCATTTAACGTTGGGCTCCTTCCTTTAATGTGGAAGACATTATATACATGTCACTACTATGGCTAGTATTTATTACTACATAGGATGCTTATTTATTTATCAAAATCGTATGACTTATTTAAAATCACAAAATTTTCTTTTTCTACTTTTTGTTGTTCTGGCTCTGTTTGTTTGTTTGAAAGAGGATCTTGGTATGTGTCAAGGTCTGCTTTCCTGCTTCAGCCTCCCCACTGCTGGAAGTGTAGACATGCATTTACGATTATGCCCAGTTTTAGCTAAGTTCTTAAAAATATTTTTAGTGTTCTTGTTATGGGAAATGCCTGCTTGTTCATCCCAGGCACCTGGCTAGCTTAGCCCCAGAATAACCACACAGAAACTGTATTGTTTAAATTACTGCTTGGCCCATTAGATCTCATTTCTTATTGGTTAATTCTTACATTTTAATTTAACCCATTTCTATTAATCTGTGTATTGCCACGTGGCAGTGGCTTAATGGGTAAAATTCCCAGCATCTGTCTGGCAAATCCATGATGGCTCTCTGACTCTGCTTTCTTTCTCCCAGAATTCAGTTCCATCTTCCCTGGCTACCTAAGTTCTTCCCTACATGTCATGGCAGTTTCTTTATTCATTAACCAATGAAAGCAGCACATAGACAAAAGGACCTCCCACATCAAGTTCTATTCATTTTTCTTCATTAAATGTGATACCTTATTTTTTGTTTTTACAATAAACTATTGTTTTTTGTTTGTTATAGGTCTTACTAATAATTTTCAGTCTAGATCTTGGTTCTTCACAGAACCCATTGAACATAGCCATAATTATAATATGCTCCAATATACACTGAAAAAATATTTTGGTAATTTAATCTAATTATAATGATAAATATGACCTAGAGCCAGTGATATCTTATCAAATTTCATGTTATAGAATGTAATAACTTAAAATTGAACATGCTAGTTTAATGGATCTAATTCTAATAAAATGTCACCAAGAGTAATTTAGTTATGTAACAATAAGAGAATACTTACTGGAGACAATTTCAAATTATTCTCAAGCTACATAATCATTAAATAAATAAAACCATTGTATTATAAAGTTTAATACTTATGAACATGTACAGAAACATATAATAATGAATCTTGATTAGTGATAAAAACTCAGAAACAATGGTAGCAGGTGATGCAAGGTCCTATTTGATTATTTTTGGAGACTGCAGTAAAATTGCTCCTATTGCCGTTGTTTTTTTTCAGATGTATCTCTTTTTTAAAAAAATTTATTTATGTAGGACAAGAGAATACTCTTTTCTGTGCCATGAATAATTTATATAGCATTTTTGTTTTACTTCCAAGTACAGCCATGGATATTAGAAGCAAGAGCCATTCTCTATGTATATGTCTGAGAACTTAACTGTAGTCTTGAAATCAGAAAACAATACTTTATCATTTATATATTCACATGCATATGAGGATATACAATTTTTCCTCTATCTTATTGAACGAATTAAATTGGTCAATAGGTGAAAAGCATACATGGTGATTTAGAATAAATAGTACTTGGCAAGGGAGCTTCATAAGGAAATGAAGACCCAACTTCACCCTGGACTTAACAATGCATAAAGTTGTAAAACTGTGACACAGTAAATGTTCATGTGTCGTTGTAGATAATGGAGGGGAAAATGCCTAAGAAGAAAAGGGTTGTACATATTTCTCTTATTCTCAACCCCTTATCCTTAACAAAAGAAGGCCATTCTCCTTTTGGTATAAGGGTGGCATCTTCTGAACTGTGCATTCATCATCATCATCATCATCATCATCATCATCATCATCATCATTTATATCCCAGCAATGCTTAAGCATGCCCGGGTGCTGGTTTATGGTGGTTTTCCAGTTGTTTCTATCCTGAGCAGTCTTAGATACTTGTGTTATTGTCATACCCAATGTTCCACAGTCTTCCTTTATGTTGTCTATCCAGCATTTTTGGGGCTGTCTTCTTTGACTTATCCCTTGCACTTTTCAAAGCAGTGCTATCTTTGGGTATCTGCTATCATTCATTGTCATAACATGGTCGAAGTATCTCAGGTGCCATCATCTTGTAGTTCTTTTTGTAGATGGAGATGTTTCTTAATATCATCATTCACAGGCTATCTCTTTGTGTGACACCTAGAATTTTCCTGAGACATGCCAACTCAAACACATCCAGTCGCTGTTTTGAGGAGTATTTTATTGTCCAGATTTTGGGGTTTTAAGCAAGGCAGCTCAAGACAAGTGTCTCATATACTTGTAGTTTTGTTGTTATGTCTCTTGCTGACCAAACCTTTCCTAGAACCTGGAATGCAGTCCTTGCTGTCCCTATCTGCCTCATGACATCTGAAATAGTTCCTTTCTCTGAACTGACATTTCCTCCCAGATAGACAAATTTTACTGCTTGAGGTTCTGATTCTTTATTACAATGCTAAAATTCTTGCGCTCCCTTCCCATGGGTTGTATCTCAGGCTTCTCAATGTTTATTTTCATTGTAAGGTTTTCACTTACTTTTACTACTCTACTTAGCATGGCCTGCAACTCATTTGGACTTTCAGCAAGTAGTGATGTATTGTTGGCAAAATGCATGTTATTGATTCGCACACCACCTATCTGCACACTTATCTCTTCATCTTACAGCTCTGTTGCTATTAGTAATTCCAGGAATATATTGAAGAGTACTGGTGATAATACGCATGCCTGCAACACTCCTATGATTGTCTTAAACTGATCACTTAGTTCTCCATAGACTGTAACTGTTGAAAAGGTATCTTTATAGTCATTTTCCAGTCAACAGTTTCCACACAGATCTACAGAATGAGGTCAGCAGGGCACATTAGAATGACATACTAATTGTTATAGATGACCTCAATGCAAGAGTGGGATCTGGAGAAAGGATGAACTATAGTGTCATGGGAACATATGGATTAGACATAGAAATGATAGAGGGGAATGACTGCTTGAGCTCTGCTGTGCAAATAATTTGTATGTATCCAACACAAAATTCAATCAGTCCAAACCATCAAGATGCCGAATGTGGGAATCCCATAACAAATGCACACACAGCCAATTTGACTACATTCTGGACAGCAAGAAACTTTTATCCAGCACCCAAAACAGCCGGTCATTTCCTAGTGCTGACTTTGGGTCAGATAAACTTATTATGATCAACATTCAATTGAAACTTAGGAGAGGCTTGCCCGGCAAGACGAACAGGCAGATTAATTGTATACAACTGATGAACCCAGCTGTATGGAGAGAGTATAAGAGAACTGCTCAACAAAAGATGAGGAAAATCATTAAACACCCCTTTACAAATGTAGAAAGCAAATGGGAGAACATCAAAAGAGCTATACAGGAGGCTTCAAAGGAGATGATGGATCATGCAAAAAGAGCAATACCAGTAGAATGACTTATTGCAGAGATAGATGCATGGAAGTCAAAAGAAGAGCGAAAAATAGAGAGCTGTATACATATACATATATATGTATACATATAGAAGGTATATGCAAAGAGGTCGAAGTGGCTAGACTTCATAATAAACACATCTTGACAGACAGAAAACTTGCAGATATGCTCCTCAGATTCGAGTGATTAAAGATGGACAAGGTCATCTATTAACAGAACCAGGGGAAATAAAACAAAGATGGAGACTACACTTTGACACCCTATACAATGACCCTAAAGCTGTTAATGTAGATCACAATGAGAAAAATTTTGACAGCCACTCGAATAGCATTTAGAGGGAAGGACTTTGGGAAACAACGAGGTTCTAGAGGTACCATCACCTTGGGGAGCCTGCAGGGAACCCCAAACCCATAATTATGTTAAGAATAGTCCTATTGGCAAAACCTGCCCCACACCCAATTAGCTATTCGCTAATTGCTAACGAACCTAATCTGATAGCGGAACTGCCTTAAATTCCAGCTATCCAGGGAACTAGGTGTGGCAACTCCTGACTTCTTGGCCTACCTGACCGGATGTAGGTTACGTGACTGGGACCACGCGGCCAGATTCCATGCTCCTGTGCCCTACTCCCCAAGCCCTCATTCAGGGGGTATATAAGTCGTTACCCTGTCCCTAATAAATGGAGGCTTTGACAAAAAAAAAAAAAAAAAGAAAAAAAAAGGTTAACAACTGAACTATCACTTATACCAGTTAGGGGAGAGACAATCAGTTTTCTACGATGAGTGACACTGAGCATGTCAACTAATTTTGGGCAAGCCTCATGTTCAGGAGTAATTGACCAACAACATATAGTTGGACTCCACAGGATTTTGTCTGTGCTTTATTTGGTTACAAGTTGGGCTTTTTGTTTGTTTTCAATCTTTTTTTCTTTCTTTTCTTGGTATGACTTTCTTGTTTCTAAGTTTTGGAAGATTTTATTGTTGTACAGGATTTTTACTTCTTGTTAAAGAAAGAACTTAAAGTTGGGTGGGTAGGGATGGGGAAAAGATCTGAAGGGACTTGAGGGAGAGGAAGAATATGATCAAAGTGTATTTGAATTTGAAAATTGTTTTAAATAATGGAAAACATAATAAATTAATTTAAAAAAAAATAAAAGCTTAGTACAATGAAAAAAAAAAGAATACTAGTGTGTTCATAAGGTATCAAACTATGACAAGTAAAATTCTTCGTGTGGAATTCATACCTTTTAAAGGAATAAAGGATTATTATATAAGACAAACTATGAAAATCCTTTCTTACACGCAGTGTGATAGTTAATCTTTAGTGACTTATCATATAATGATAGCCCAACAGTCTGTCCCTGATGTCTGGAAAAAAGAGTTTGGACTGTGTTTAGAGGTTTAGAGTTTGGAAATGTTAATATGTGTGTAAGAGCATACATTTCAAGGGCAGGCCTCAGCATAAATTCTACTGCTCTCCCCTTTAGCCATATTATTGATTGACAACTATTCCATGGCTGCAACTATACTGAGAATCTTGGTGAAAGGTAAATCAAAAAGTCATGAGTGTGTAGTTCACAATATTAATTGGTGATGTACAATTTCTAGATCATTTTCATTCTATATAATTCTGTATCAGAGAGACATAGGAAACAAAGTTATTTTCAACTAATATAAATTTTTGAAAAGAGATAGACTATGACAGAAATGACTGGAACCAGTATGACATAAAAATTAATACCATAATAACACCACCAGAGACAAGGATAAGAAGACACACTCTGATATATACATGCTGTGTATACTCATGTGTAGACTCCTTAGTCTATATTTCCATTTTCTCATCTGTGGTACATAAATGACAGCATTGAAATAATGTTCGATATAATTGTTGCTGTTTAAAATGATCTAAGAGATTATATAATTAAAAGGAGGGTTATGATAATATATCTTTAAATACATATTTGTTTGCTTCCAGATTTAAATTAAATTCTGTAGAAGAATGTGCTGTGAATGCTTACTATTTCCTAGAGGTGAAAGAGGAAAAGAAAAGGCCACCCAAAGCTGATAAGGAAGCTCATGTCATGGCTAACAGACTTCGAAAAGTTAAAAAATCTTTGGAGAAACAACAAAAGATAGGGTAAGTGTTTCACTAAGCAAATTGCCACATTAGGGTTTGTAGAACCCAAACATCCTAGTAGGAACATGCATTGGAGCTGTTCTATAATGAAGTTCTAATTCCTGCTTGGATTGTTTCTGCTTTTAAATTTCAGAGAGAAAATTGTTTGAAGATAGGTGACCTGTATCACATATTCCTTACTTTCACAGATCAGTTTAATTTATGTTTGTTTAAAGCGGGTCTACATTCTACTAGTCTGTGTGTATTATAGAACTTGATATGATCATCCCACATTGTCTATGCAACTCTGCCTCACTGTGTGAGTCATAGAGTGAGTTTTAGATTGGATTACAACACCATTTTTACCCTTGGAATGCCATTGCTTTCAATGTGTAGCTAAAACCTGTCCTGCCTATGGTCCTCTCCACTTTCGGGGACTATGTTGTTTGGAAACTCCTATTATGGACTTAATACTCTCCAGTTTCATTACTCTCCAACTTAGCTACCTGTGCTGAATAAACTTTTAAATTGTTTAAAATTCCCCATGTTTGGTATTCTTTTTCCTTTGTCTATCTGATGGGGTCTAACTTTTGCTGTTGACTATTCAACAATTTTGGGTTATGTTTTTACTATTTTACATGTGTTTCCTGCCACTTCCCTTTTAGAATATTATGGTTCTGTTCACTTCATTTATTCTTATATCTTTATCTTTCTATGGGCACAAATACCTGTCTCTTCAGTACTTCACCATTATTGTTTGCATCATCTGTTCTCAAGAATTTGTTATCTATTCTTATATTCCTGAACTTGAACTTATGCTTTTTATGTTCTATTTTCTTTATTAGGAAATAGATTATTCTGTATTTTAAAAATATACACAGTGACCATTGGGAAACAGTACTTAAAAAAGGTCACATTCATAATAGCTTCATTTTAAGGGATCATGTCCCCAGGGACTGATGAGCAAACACATTGGAGGAAAAAACTGAGTTATGATAATATAAATGCATGAAGCAGTGCTTCTTAGATTCCTGTAGAGATTGGCTGCAAATACTGATTTCTTGTAATATTCTTCTTGTAAAGAGATGAAAAAAGCCAAAAGCCTTCCAGAAGATTGGATCAAAGCATCATGAGTGAAGCTGAACACGATTATCTCCTGAAGCGTCTGGAGAAGAATCTGGAGATTCCTCAGGACTGCACGTACGCTGATCAGAAAGCAATAGATGATGAGGTCAGCACCCAGAAGGGACCAGTGCTCCCAGAGTGTAGGCTTCTTTCATGTAGGCAGTGTTGGCCATACTGGAGGCAATTGCTACCAAAAGGGAAATCTCTATGAACTAGAGATGTAGAAGACAGGAACTTTTGCTGCACACAACATTCAAGGGCCTTCCAATCTCCCCTTAGGATAGGATTAGAATTTGTAGAATGATTTTGTATCAACAAATCATATAATTGTCTGTTTTTGCATGGTGTGTTCTATAAAAGTCTGTATAAAGTCAGAATTTTAACCCATACAGAATAATATATTTACATTTTGACAACATTTCTTAAAATTAGGGTCTTTCTATATTACAGCTAAAAAGTTTACCAAAATCATTGGGATATCTATAATTGGTTTAGCCCATCATCTTTAAACTATTACTGTTTACAGACAATACATGTAACAATGCAACCGGTTTCAATACAAGCAATATCATCACACACACACCACACACACACTCACATATTCATTTGCATATTTTCATTGTGTCATGAGTCTTATTTTGACAACTTCATAATCTGTCTAATATGTACATTATTATTTTACTTGATCCTTGACATAACTGTACAATCAAAATAGCTAAGAAATATTCTTTTATGTTTTGAGACTTAAACTTGTCTCTTCTCTCCAAGTGTTGAAATTTTTATATAACACTGGGCACAACTGGATTTCCTACTTGCTACTTAGAGACCCTTAGGTAATCACTCTGTATTCTCCAGGACCCTTGAATGCACCTGTCTTTTGCAATCACTTCGTCATGTACACTGACTTTACATTTGTATCTTAACTACACAAATAAGACATTTCTGAACATAGGAAGGCGAGGGCACTTGCATTCTACCATAGTGGTATGTATTACACATCAAACTGGACTCAATGTGGATAAAGGCATTTCTTGACCCTATAGTATGAAAGTTTTGCTTTACTCTCTGGGGAGAACTTTAGAAAAGATTTCACAGTCACTTGATCTTGCTCCAGTGGGAGTGGGCCAGAGTCTTGTATTTCCCTTGGGTTATCTACTACGCTGGTAGAGTTTTCTATTCCAGGGGTGAAGCAAGGATGCCAAGAATTGAGAAAAATTTTCTTGTAGTGACTGTTGGTTGCCATAAAATATTCTTCTGTTGTTGTTATTGATCATGATGATGGTTGATGATGTGTAGATGGAGTGCAAAGGCCAAACAGTGATATCATTTGGCCAAATTATTATGTAATACATATATTATTTTCACTGGACATATTTGAGTGAGCATTAGATAAGTAATACTTTAAATCTCTTGTTTTGCAGTCATTGCAGATGGTGTTTAGTCGGGTGAACCATGAAAGAAACGGTGACACACTGAAGCAATTGGCAAGAAGGGGCATTGGCTTTCATCACAGCTCTATGAGTGCCAAAGAAAAGCAGTTAGTGGAAATTCTTTTTAGGAAAGGATTCATTAGGGTGGGTCAATTTTTCTTTGTAAAATTTGAAAATGTAAATAGATGAAGCAGAATGTTCATGAAATGAAGAAATATAGTCACCCCTTACTGTTCCCTCCCCCCATATACCTACGTTATTTGTGCTGTGGACTTTGTTTAATGGCTGTGGTACCTTTGCATATGTTCTATGTCATTTAACTGGAGAAGGAGGCTTGACTGGTGCCACTTACTGCATACATTTGCCCACAAAACAAAGCATCTCTATGTTGACCTCGGTGCATAACTTACTCTTATGTTTTTATATGTAGGGTTTGTTGATGTGGCTTTGCTGCAAACATTATCTACAAGAATTTAGAGAGTATTTATATTTTAGTTTGGTGAAGATCTTTTTCTAATGTGGCAGCTGAAATCATAGCACAGACATCTGCTTCCTTGGGGCTTCAATTTATCTCAACAGAGCTTGTAAATATGTTGTACTGAATGTCATTTCTACTGTTATTGATGGGGGACAAGAGGAAAATTGCCATAAATGACTTTCAGGGCACATTCTTACTGTGTTTTCTTTAGTACATCCTAGTTGGGCTCATTGCAATGATTCAGGCCAGAATACAGAGAACCCTTAGATTGTTGCCAAGTAAATATGAATCTTGAGCAATATTTAAAAACTGACTCTGATTACTAAAAGTTATCAACCTTACATGTTGTAAGGCATAGGTAAAAAGAAAGAGTGGATAGAATGAAGAGAAAGAAAAAAGGGAAAGAGATATGGTTAAAATAGTATCTGATGAAGCCATTACTGTAGCTATCCGATATCAGTTGAGTTATTCTCACTTTATTAGTACTAAGACATTGCTGTCAGATACTATTTTAACCATATCTCTTTCCTTTTTTTCTAAATGTAAAGCTCTACACTCTCAATGTTTGTTAAAAAGATTTGAATAAAAATAATTTAATATAATTTAGTAAGTAGCATTTTTCATTTTGACAGAGGCATAAGCCTCAGTTACAAAACAATTAGAAAACATTACTTCCCATCCTAAAACATCTTCACAAATCAGAAGCACAAGCAGCATTGATCTAAAGAGTCAGTGAAGAGGGACTTTTCTTCAGGCTGCCACATAAGAAAATAATACAGAGACATATTAGTAATTGTGAAAGCTCAGCCTACAGATTAGGGTTATACCAAGTAGCTCTGATAACAAATCAACCCATTTATATTAATCTATGTTCTGTCGCATGGTGCTGTTACCTTGCTTCCATCTTGCACCTCTTGTTTTCTCTTCTTCTCTGGCTGGTAACTTCTCCTTTTTTTTTTTTTGCAACATCTTCCCTGTCCCTAGAAGTCCTGTCTAATTAGTTTTTGGCCATTTAGCTCTTTATTAAACCAATCTCAAGTGCCTTGGCAAAGACACATCTTCTGAGAGTACAAAAATACAATTCCACAACAAGACAGGACAAGTCAAGACATACTAACTACATCAGAAAAAAAATGACTAGAAATTAGATTATGTAAATAAACTTTAAATTCTGTTTATGATTAGTGATCATGCAAATTCATGACAGAAATATAAAGTGTACTTTGTTCTTATGTCATTTCTCAATGAACTTTAGTAAACCAAATAGTTACCAGGAAATAGGCTTGGAAAAATTTTACTGCCCTTGCACAAGAAATCCCTATCCTAAAGTTTTACTTATGATGTTTAATGTAATACTTATTCCATGTCAGATGTGTTACTTGGTTCTTGAGATACAACAGTGAATGATTCTTAGACTTTAGTATCTTAATAGTATACAAAATAACAGTGATATTGAGGGACATTAAGGGAATAACAAAAAAAAGAGAGATAGATGGTGATGAAAGAATATAATTATTTTAGATATGACCTCTAACATCTGTACTACACAATTAAGATTAAAGTATATATTCCTTGTAAAGAAATAGGTATAACAGATTCCTTTAGAGAATGTGCCGTCTATGTTTGCAAATTAAGAAGAAACATTATGTGTCTTGACCCCTTAGTTTGTCCACTGCAGCTTTATTGGGATTTAAATACAGTTTGTAGCAATTTCATGAAAATACTTGTATTCAACCAAAATGCCAGTGTGTGCAATCACTGTTTTATTCCATTATAGGTGGTAACAGCTACTGGAACACTCGCTTTAGGAATCAACATGCCTTGTAAATCTGTGGTTTTTGCTCAAAATTCAGTCTATCTGGGTGCTTTAAATTTCAGACAGGTAAATAAATATACATGAACTTAATGAAATGTATTCATACTATGTAGACATGAAATAGTAAAAAAATTACTTTAACTACTAAATTACTAATTTAGTAAATGCTCCAGTTCATGGCAGAATACTGTAGGTGCCTGTCTGGTACTGAGTAAGCATAAGGCTATGAGATTATGTGACCACTGCTAATCATGTGTATGGTCTTTGATAAGGCATTCAAACTCCTCTCTTGTCTGGAGAATCTGGGTGATCATTACTTCATGTCATGCACACAAGCTAAATAAAGCAATTTGCAAAAAAGGGATCCACATCACAGATTACTGGGAAACATTTACTTTCTAATTTACTGAGCAACTGAGCATGGGTTTCTATCCTGGAGCCATTTTTAATACTTTTCTTGACTCTAGATACACACTCTGTTTCCAAACCAATGTCTGTACTCTCCTGTGGTGTTAATTGTTTGTTTTCCCACAATCTGTGCATGCAGTCACACAGAAAAGCTGAGAGCATGTGGATTTGACTTCTATATCACTCAGAAGTTGTTTCTTATACAAAGTTGAACATAAAAGTGGGGTTATTGCATACACTTGAACAAGAGACAGGTTGGCTAATCTTAGGGGCAGACCCTGGAGGGGAGAAGTTTAGGCAAAAATATCTGGCAGGAGAAATCTGCAATGGACAGTTTCTGCATACACTGTATTACCATCCAAATGTGGATCAGAAGAATGATTTTTAATCCCTGTGGGGAAAGAAGGAGGATTTTGACATTCCCATGGGTCTGAGGCATTGGGTACTTGGCAAACCCATTCCTATGTCAATGATATTTGTCAGTAATGTACATTCATATAAAACCTCATTCATTTCACCCAGGGTTTCCTCAGTTCCCCCAAACTGTGCCTTTCACCACAGAGTCTTGACCTTGTATATTAAAGCATTTTCCTTGCTTTTGATTCTCCTTGTTCTGTTATGTTCTTCAGACAGCAGAGTTTGTCTTTATAGAGTTACCTTCTCAGAAATGTTTGGTCAATATTTCTGCAGACAGCATCAAATGTAGCTATATCCAGGAAAACTCAAATCGTAGTGAATGTGTATAATTAATATTAACAATGCATTATCATATAGTGTCATAATATATGTTATATCATATACTATGTAATGTTATATACATAACATATATAATCATAGAATATTTTATCTCATAAGTCATGTCAGGAAGTGGCAATTATATATTATACAACACAGTATATTCATAGCATTAGATATATGATTTTATAAATAGATCTAGTTCTGTACAACATTATACAAATACTTAGTATGATTAATGATACATGGGAATGACAGATACATTATTTAAAATAGCTCTACTTCAGATATGGTGAACTTTTTAGATTTCGAATAGAAGGCTATTTATTTTAGCTAACCCCTAGGCAGAGTATACGTGCCCTAAAACAATATAAAAGGCTTAGTTCTTTACATTCTTTTAGGAAAAACACTCAGATGGTTCTCACAGCATGATTCTGCTCTGTTTCCAGATGTCTGGTCGGGCTGGAAGACGAGGGCAAGACCTGCTGGGTGATGTTTACTTCTTTAATATTCCACCGTTTAAAATACAAAAGCTCATAAAATCCAAAGTGCCTGAACTGAGAGGTCAGTTTCCTCTCAGTATCTCACTCATTCTGAGACTCATGCTGCTGGCCTCCAAGGCAGATGACCCAGAGGACGGCAAGGCAAAGGTGCTGTGTCTCCCAGCTTGGGCCTCTACCAATGGTCTGGCTGGCCTGTGCTCTACTGTGCTGTTATCAGGCTTAGGATGCTTCTCCATGTTCTCTAGAGAGGGGTGGAGAACGTTGAGGAAAACACTAAGGAAAACAATAATAAGTTGTGTTAGTTTTCATTGTTAGACAGAATTGGTGACTGGGTGGTTACTAAAGTGTTCCCATGATCACTGTCTTCTAGCATAATAGACAGTATTGTCTTGTACCGAGAGTGCCAGCTATCATCTGTTTATACATTCAGAAACAGAAAGAATTTATTTTTACAAATGTAAAGTAACAGTTTACTTTTCATAAGACAAAGTGTAAGTTAATTATAAATGTGTAGAAAATGTAGAAAGTTGGAAAACAAAAAAACCCAAAGCAAAAAAAAGTACTCATGCTTAGTCCTACCAAAATGATCACATTATTATTATTATTATTATTATTATTATTATTATTATTATTATTATTATTTTGGATTTTGAGACAGGGTTTCTCTGTAGTTCTTGGTGCCTGCCCTGTGACTGGTGTTGTACTCACAGATATCTGCCTGCCTCTGCCTCCCAAGTGCTGGGATTAAAGGTGTGTGCCACCACTGCCCGGCCACATTATTATTTTTGTTTTTATTTTTGAGACATCTTTTTCAAGGTATGATTACACACTTTTTAAGAGTGTAAGCATGTGGACATCAAAACATACCCAGAACATTGTCTTGATGTTTTAGGGTCTGATAAAAGGAGTATGAGACCATGAATTTGAAACTCACAATTAGATGATTTAATTTCTCTTTTTGTGACAACACACTGTTAGAAGGACTTGTGTTCATTTTCTGTTGGCCGAAGCAGAATGCCACAGGTGGAGTTAACTATCAAGAAGAGAGGTTTGTTTTGGCTCATGATTATAGAGGTTCAATGCTGCAGGGAGACATTTAGTGAAAGACTTTCTTGAAGTATTCCAAGACAGGGCATCGTTTGGTAAACAGGAAATGTCCCGGCTTGTCTGACATTTCCTTTTCCTTCCTCTTGTACAATCACAGAGGATTCCATCATGGGAATCTTCTACTCTTAAGACTTCCTCTGCTTCTAATCACTTCCCTAAGTCCCAGCCCTCAATAAGATCGCCAGCATGGAGATTAGATTTCAGCATGGTCTAGGGACCACATTCGGACCACAGCAGAACCTATTCTACTAGGTACAATATTCTACTAATATTTACTTTATTTCTGGAAATATCAGTGGAGCTTTCCCTAGAGAAAAATTACCCTGTAGTACAGCAATGTCTTCAAATGAAGGTGGCCTTCTTCATGCTGAGGTCCTTAATAGAAGGAAAGTGGAAGTCTGCTTGTGCAGACTTGCTGTGAGGTGAGCAGCTTCAGTACATTGGAGCCAGGCACGTTATGGATCAAAACTACTTTTAAAATCATGTGCCCCAAATAAATTGCTCCTCATTTAAGTTGCTCTTCTCAGTTCATAGCAGTGACAATACTAATATATCATGCTATTACGCCTTTAGTTATAAGCTCTGTACCTCCAGGACAAAGTAAACCACTATTAGTTCCTTTCCCCACACATCCCCTCACCACTTCGCTGTTTTCCAAATGCTGCCTCCTCTGATTCCTGTACACAAGGAAAAGGGGAGTCAGTAAAGGAACCATTTGGCTCACTTCATCACCGACTGTAAAGGAAATGAGGAGTTCAACCCTTTTATTCTTTCTCCTGTCCTACCATTAAGCACAAAGGACTTAAATATAGTAATAGCTAGAAATACGGCTCAGATGTTAAGAATACAATAAGGTTGTTGCAGAGGACCTGAGTTCAGTTCCCAGTGCTCATACAGGGTGTTTCATACCACCCTGTAACTCCAAGAGGTCTGATGGCCTCTTCTGGATTCCATGAGTACTTGCATATACTGCCCCCCCCCCATGTATACACATAATGAAAAACAAAATAATTCATTCTTGTTCTTTGTTGTTATTTTTAAAGGACAGCATAGATTTTTCTTGCATTCTGTAAATTCTCCAACCTAAGGGTAAACAGGTTGATATTTGAGTGGTGCTAAGAAAGCTTGCTTTTATTGTGAATTCATAGATATTTTAGACAAAAGTTGAATACTATACATATAAGAGTGTTGTTTGAGACTGAAGATGAAGAAACATTTTCATTCCTTTGGCTTCAGCCAAATTCCTTCTAATAATTTTGCAGTAATGCCGTAAATACAGAATAATATTTAACCCCCTTCTCAAATAACACATATGTTGCATGCTCTGAAGCTTATAATGTCTTTTCTGCTCAGACTGTTTGGAGACAATTTTTTTCTGATTTGGTTTTCTGTGCTTATTCACTTTTCTGCTAATGTGATAAGACAATGCTCAAGGGAACTTATAGAGGGAACAGTCTGCAGAAGACTTTTGAGTCCATGACCATCATGGCAGGAGCAGGGCAGCAGGAAGGGAGGCAGGGCACTGGAGTAGTGGGTGAGGCTTCCCAGCTTGAGACAATGCCACAATGTGGGGACAGAGAGCTAACTGGGAATGGCATGGGCCTTTGAAGCCCCAAAGCCTACACTTGGTAATCCTTCTCAAACTGTTCCGCAAGGCAGAAAACAGGCATCCAAACACATGATCCTATGAGGCTATTGTCTTTAAATCCGCCACAGTGCTCTTTAGTGTGCTAAAGGACATACATGCTATGTTAGGTGATGTGCTTTATGATGAAGGAAATTGTGTTGTATTAAATCTAATTGAAGTTTGTGTATTGTTGCTGTGTACTGTAATACTTTTTGTATCCTATACAGAGGGTGACCAAGAGCACCAAAAGGAACCCTTTTAAGGGCACCCCCTTTGCATGTGTGCTGTAGTCAGAGGAGACAGCATTTGGAAAAGAATAAAGTAGTAAAGCGGGGAGCCCACAATGATTCACTTTGCTATAGGGGTATAGATCTTGTAATCCACATTATAAATGTATAAGTTGCATGATATGTGTGTGTGTCTTTCTGCTTGTTATATGTAATTTAGTCTGCGTTATCTCTTACAAAGACATTTCACTCAATGTTACTAAATCAAAATGCTTTTCTTTGCAGGCACTGTCAGTGCTAAGGCACTCGTTGTTATCCTTCAAACGTCCCCGAGTCACAGACATGTTAAAGCTTTACTTCTTATATTCTTTGCAGTTCCTGGTGAAAGAGGTAGGAGGAATCATTCCCCCTACCCCCCCACCCCCGCCCGCATCTCTTTCTCTCTCTCTCCTCTGCGTGTAATATATTTCCTACTACATAGATAGAATTTTTTAAGTAGCAGATTTGATTTTTTAATTTTTAAAAAATATGTATTTATTTTTTAAAAAGAAAATAAACTATCTTTTTCCATTTTACATACCAGTCCCAGTTCCCACTCCTTCTCCTCCTCCCATTCTCTCTACCCTCTGCCTCACTTCAGCCCCCATCCACTCCTCAGGGAGTGTAAGGCACATTGCTTGGGAAAGGTCCAAGGCACTCCCTACTATATATCTGCTGAGTGAGGTATCCATCCAAAGAGAATGGGTTACTAAAAAACCAGTAAAAGCAGTAGGTAAAATCCTGGTGCCACTGCTAGTGGCCCCACAGACTTCCCCAGTCATAAAACTGTTACCCATAAGCCGGGCGGTGGTGGCGCACGCCTTTAATCCCAGCACTCGGGAGGCAGAGGCAGGCGGATCTCTGTGAGTTCGAGACCAGCCTGGTCTACAAGAGCTAGTTCCAGGACAGGCTCCCAAACCACAGAGAAACCCTGTCTCGAAAAAGAAAAGAAAAAAGAAAAGAAAAGAAAAGAAAAGAAAAGAAAAAAAAACTGTTACCCATATTCAGAGGGACTAGTTTGGTCCTATGCAGGTTCATTCCCTGTCCAGCTGGAGTTGATCAGCTCCTATTGGCTCAGGTAAACTGTTTCAGTGGGGGTACCCAATCATGGTCTTGAACTCTTTGTATTCTCCCTCCTCCCACTTTTCAACTGGACTTTGGGAGCTCAGCCCAGTGCTCCCCTGCAGGTCTCTGCCTCTGATCCCATCAGTTTCTGATGACATTTAAGATAGTCATCAATCTGATTACAGGGCAAGTTCAGTTCAGGCACCCTCTCCTCTATTTCTTAGGGTCTTAGCTAGGGTCATCCTTGTAGATTCCTGGGAATTTCTCTAGTGTCAGGTTTCATTCTTATAATGACTCCCTCAATCAAAATATCTCTTCTTTTTTGCTCTCATCTCTGTTCTGCCTCCATCTCTACTATAATGTTCCCTCAAGTTTTCCTCCCCTGTCTTCCCCTTCTGCTCTCCTTCCTCCCCTGACCCATGATCCCAATTTTGTCAGGCAATCTTGTCCATTTCTCCTTTCAGGTGAATTTATATATGTTTTCCTTGGGGTTCACCTTGTTACTTAATTTCTCTATGGTCATGGACTACAGTCTTTTTATGCTTTGCTTTACAACTAGTATACACTTATGAGTGAGTAAATATGTTCATCTTTCTGGGCTTGGATTACCTCACTCACGATGATTTATTTTTTCTAGTTCCTTCTATTTGCATGTAAATTTCAAGACAACTTTTTTTTTATTGTTGAGTAGTACTTTATTGTGTATGTAAATGTACATTTTCTTTATCCATTCGTCAGCTGAGGGGCATCTAGGTTGTTTCCAGGTTCTGGCTATTACAAATAATGCTGTGATGAACATAGTTGAACAAACGTCCTTGTAGTATGAGCATCCTTTGGTCATATGCCCAAGAGAGCTATTGCTGAGTTCTGGTGTGTAGGTTGATTCCCAGTTTTCTAAGAAACTTCCATACTGATTTCCAAAATGGTTGTACAACTTCACAAAACATTTTATCTACCTTTGTGTGTATGAGTGTGTAAATGTCACATGTGTGTAGGTGCCCATAGAGACAAGAAGAGGGCATGCGGGTAACTGAAATTAGAGTTATAGCACGCTATAACTCTGAGTTGAGGCACTTTGTGGATTCAGGAAAACTGAGCTCAGGTAGTCTGGAAGAGCAGCAAGTGCTGCTGACCGCTGAGCCATCTCTCCAGCCCTAGATTTTTGTTTTTAACTAGACTACATTATAGGAAACATTAGAAGACAATACCCAATGAGTGCTGCTACTTGTATTCATGTAATTATTAAAGTTGGGCTCGTTAGTAGTTACAGTCTGATTGGCATGTACTATTTTAAACTGATAATGAATAATCTGCTTGTTACTAATTTCGTGAGTTGAGTCAAACTAACAAATTATTTCTGTTCTCTAGGGACATATAGATCAAGAAGGTAACCCGACAGGATTTGCTGGCCTTGTATCACATTTACATTACCATGAACCGTCTAATCTTGTTTTTGTCAGTTTTCTTGTAAGAGGTCTTTTCCATAATCTTTGTCAGCCAACTCATGAAGGTAAGTTTGAGGGTTATGTTGTCTGTGTGTGTGTGTTTAACATCAAAATGATATTATCAAATCATACAGAATACAAATAATATATCATTATTAGTATATAGTTATATATCAAATAACATTTGATATATGTTATATATGTAAAATTATATATATGTGTGTGTAAATTCTTCCTATGGTGGGAAAAAATCTGATAGATTTGTAGAAAACTAGAACTTCAGAACTATATTTGTTCAATTATCACTTGAGAAAGTATCAGTTAAGTGTAACAATGTATATATAAAAATTTTATTATTTTTGTTTTAAATAATAATAAAAGGAGAATGATAATTATATATGCAAATTATAGGTTTGCAAATAAGATAAATTAAAATCAGTACTAATAGATGTCCTATTTTGAGACAATGTTTTTAAAATATTCACTATTGCAAGTTTTGAGTTGGAAAGTGTGTTGCTACCAGGAATCTCTTACAACCTAAATTAACCCATTTATCTTAATCTACATTCTGTCATGTGGTGTTACCTTTCTTTCATCTTATACCTCCTATTTCTTCTCCATGTATGGCTGGTGACTTTACCATTCTACCTACCAGAGACCTCTTTGTCCCCAGAAATCTCACATTCTGCCTAGCTAATTGCTGTTCAGCTTTTTATTACACCAATTATTGCAAATATATCTTTAAACAACGTACAAATATCTCACAACAGAAATGTGTCATTTGGGGTGAGTTTTGAGGTTTCAGAAGCATAGCAAGTACAGAGTCCCCCCCCCCCCCCCCCGCTTCACAGCCTGTGGGTTCAGATGTAGAAGTCTTAGCTACTTTTCCAGAACCATGTCTCTTTGTGTGCCTTTCACAATGATAATGTGCTAAAACTCTGAAACTGTAAGCAAGCTCCAAATAAATGCTTTTTAAACAAAAGTTATCATGATCATAATGTCTTGTCACAACAATAGAACACTAACCAAGACAGAATTTGGTACCAGAAGCTCAGTATTGCTATGAGAGGCTTGCCAAACTGCTTGTGGACAGAAGGTAGACTTTGGATTAGGAAAGCAGTTAAAGGTTTTACTTGAGGCTTGATGATCATACTAGTAGGAACACAGAATATAGTAGCACTGAGAGTGATGGAGATTTCAGAGGAGAAAAATATTAGTATGTGGCCTAGAGACTTGTATGATGTTTTGTGAATTTTCTGCTCTTATCCAAAAATATGCCAGATGCTAAATTGAAGAGTTCTGGATTAATGACTATAGTAATACGGAGCAGCCGGGCTGCATCCCTGGCACCCAGCTGCCCACATGGCTTGCTTATGCCCCGAAATAATTACATGGAAACTCTATTCTTTTAAACACTGCCTGGCCCATTATTGGCTAGCTCTTACATATTGACCTAACCCATTTTTAATAATCTATGTAGCCCACAAGCTGGCTTATCAGGAATGATCTTAACCTGTGTCTGCCTGGCGTGGGAACATCATGGCGACCCCTGACTCAGCTTCTCTCTCCCAGAATTCTGTTCTGTTTACTCCACCCACCTAAGGGTGGGCCTATCGAATGGGCCTAGGCAGTTTCTTTATTAATAATAAATCACCATTTCCCCTTTTTCTGTTTAAACAAAAAAGAAAGGCTTTCATATTAACATAGTAAAATTACATATAGCAAAACAGTTACAAGCAAGAATTACAGTTATAATATTTATATCTATTTTATCTTTTATCATAACTAAGGAAAGCTATAACTATTCATTCTTCAACTCCATCAAAGACTCCAGAAGGATATAATAATACCTAAGTAAACAGGAAGTCCAAAACTCTAGAAATGACAAAGACATCTCGCTGCCTGGACAGTCACCCAAAGTTCCTTTGTACCGTTGGGGCATCCATCTTCGGCCTTCAGGCCCATAGTATCCAGAGACATTTCCATGAAGCAGGAAATTCCAGAGACAGTTCAGTCACTTTCTGCTGTGTCCTGCAGAATGTCTCGTAGACTCTTTCATGAATCAGGAACCCCAAAAGACCATCTCACCTTTAGGCAAGTTCAGCAGTTCTCTCTCTGTGGGTTCTTTGTGTCCAGTTTATGCATCAGTCCAGGCAAGAGCAGTCTCTTGCCCAAATGGCTATCCAACTCCATAAGGATCCTCTTCGATGCCCATCTTCCTCTCGAAGTAGATTGGTGCTGCCAGGAGCAGATGTGTCTCATTGTCATGAAAAACCCCAAGTTATTAAAACATTAAATGCCATATTCTGCAGTCCTTGAAAGATATGAAGAATGCCTGTCTAATTGAAATATATCTCTATGTATCTAGAAATACTAACTAACATGACTACAAGCTTGACTATTATTTATGATTATTCATCAACAACCTATATTTTCTAATTATACATTACATTTTAAAAATTAATTACATAATCACAATACCTTTATCAAGATCAGAAATACATATACATATAACAAAATTGACCTTAAAATCCACACCAATGCAAATTATTCATATCTATATCATATCCCCCTTTAAATGTGAAAGAACATTTGTAAGCAATATTTGGGAACATGGACACAGTTTTTTCTCTCTAAACTGCTTACTGCCGAATGGGGGTGCTGTTAATCAGATCTTTCATGTTGTAACCTGTGTGCCAGGGTCATCTCAGTTGGCAGTTGAATGAAGTAATTTTATGAGGGTGTTCACAGCAACCTTTCAGGAGGGCATGGTCTATCATACCATATCAGAATAGATGCAATCCATAAGGTCTGGTCCTCTGTGAAAACAAAAGAAGACCCTCTCCAAAGCATCATATCCTTAGACCCAAATTTTGACATCGTAATACCCTTATATCCATTCTGGTTTAGCTTGGCAGCCCATGTAATGAAATTACTCTCTGTAGTTAGCTCCTTCACAGTCAAAAATTTTAAAGAAAACACAATGTACATAATCCAGACTCTCTGTGGATTTTCCATTTTTACGTGGCTTATTTCTTTTAATCTCTTAACTATCTGTACTCTGTCTCTTTAAAGACTTTAACTTTTTATTTTTAAAGGCATTAACTTTATTTTCTCTATATATACATTTTTTATCTCTCAAGCCTACGTACATTCATCCAACATTGTGATCCATTTAGTGGTCTGTCTGAATCTGTTTTATTGTGAATCTGTAATTTTTTTACTATCCAGGAGCATTTCTTAAAATGTTAAGCATTTTTTAAAAACTTAAGTTGCACCTTGTACAGTTAATACAGTATCGCCTGTATCCTGCCAAGTCTAAACCTTAGCTGCATTATTATTATGGTAATTATGGCAGTTCCTGCCTGAGGTCAGCACAGTTTAGCATGGAGCAGCCGCTCCTGCCTCAGATCTATTTGGTGCCCCTGAGCCACAGTTCCAGGCACACAGCAAGTCCACATTGGAGCCGCATTCAGCAGTTTAATTCTGAGACTGAGTGTGCAGCACAGAAACTCTTTTCATCCAAGTTACAACCAAATCTGATACACAGAGCATTGCGCAGTCTCTGTATGTCGGCAGGAATCCGCCATACTCTTCCGCCTGCCTAAGCCTCATTCTGCCATCTGCCCAGGTGCAGGCGGGGAGAGCTGAGCCATCAGCAAGGTCTCAGAATATTCTCCTTCAGATCCCAAGTGGGAACACAAAATCCAGTCCCATAAAAGCCTTTGAAAATGCTTTAAAGCCAGAGTTTGCACTGACAGCACAGCCCCAGGAAGCCACAGTTTAAAATGACGCAGCTTTTTTTCTGCTGCTGTTGCTGAATCAGGAATTCTTTCTATGCCATGCCACCAACAAAGAACAAAACTCTGTGTTTTTTTTTTTGTTTGTTTGTTTAAAATTAAGCTCTCTCAGGTTTTATGTGGAGTTCATTAGCACATTGGGTGCCACCTGTAGTAATACGGAGCAGCTGGGCTGTGTCCCCAGCACCCGGCCGCCCACATGGCTTGCTTATGCCCCAAAATAATTACACAGAAACTATTCTTTTAAACACTGCCTGGCCCATTATTGGCTAGCTCTTACATATTGACCTAACCCATTTTTAATATCTATGTAGCCCACAAGCTGGCTTACCAGGAATGATCTTAATCTGCGTCTGCCTGGCCTGGGAACATCATGGCGACTCCTGACTCAGCTTCTCTCTCCCAGAATTCTGTTCTGTTTACTCCACCCACCTAAGGGTGGGCCTATCGAATGGGCCTAGGCAGTTTTTTCTTAATAAGAAATCACTCCCATATCAAATGACCCTTGCAGAGATTTCTAGGCAGCCTAGTATCAACTGTGTCCTGTGATTGTTAGCAATCATTCTTACTCAGATCAGTAACAAAAAGAAGTAAGCTGGACAAAGAGAAGTTCAAATTGTACACAGTTTCGGGAGAAAAGGAAAACGAGGGAGACTAATGGAGCTAAATCTTGCACTCAAGGAGATTAAAAGTTTAAGTAAAAGCCTGACATTAAATGGGATAAAGGGAGTGGTGACCTTAGAACAAGACTCCATCCGTCTACGCTTCCAACTTGCAAAAAGGAGTAAAGAAAACCTTAAGCAGTGAAAGAAATCATGAACAGCAGCAAGCTGATGCAGATGTAGTTAAAAGACAAGACCAAGTTCTAGCTCCAGCAAGCAGTAGAACTTGGCAAATTTAGCCACATAGTTCTGGCTTTAGAGTCAAGAATACAAGAAAAGAGTTATGAAATCTCACTCTGTGACTAAGGGAAGCTACTGAGGCCAGGCATTGTTATTGGCATCCCTGCATGGAGACTCAGAGAAACCATTGCACAAATCTGTGAAAGTGAAGTCTGGATTGTGTTACAGACTTCGATATATTGGGGATGCCAGAGTTGTGGGATGCCTGTCAAGGAGAGCTGCAGACTAGGTGTGGAACTAGACCAAGAGAGAAAAGTGTGTTACAGTGGCAAAAGCTGAGTTGGAGATCTGAAGAATGTCTTGACATCAGACATAGAGATTCAGAATGTTGAGTTTGCCCAACTGGTTTTCAGTCTTGCTTTGATCCAACAGTCTCTCAATATGCTCACATTCCTCCCTCCTGGAATGATAGTGTTTATCCTGTACTTTTGTATTATAATTTAAAGCATGTAACAAAAAAGGAGCAAGCTGTTGGAAGCATGTGACCTGCTTTTATAGTTTGATTTTATAGGGAGTTACAGTAAAGAGATTGCTTTGAGTTTCATAAAGGACATTGAACTTTGGAATTTTAAATAGTGTTGAGACTGTGATCAAGTATGGGGACTTTTGAACTTAGATAAAATGCATCTTGCATTATAATATGACTACAGACCTGGGGGGGGGAGTGGACTGTGGTGGTTTGAGTGGACATAGTCTGCATAGACTCATAGATTTGCATACTTGGTTAGCCGAAAGTGGCACTGTCTGAAAGCATTAGGAAATGTGGTCATTTACAGGAAGTGAGTTACTATGGAATGGGCATTGAGGTTTCAAAAGCCTGTGCAAAGTCCAGAAAATCACTAATAAATTGAATCATAAGAAATATATTGGCACAGGTATTAAGAAAAAAGAAAGGAGAATGTTCCAAATGGAGGCGAGAGGAATTATGGTTCTTCTTTTTTCATTTCCACATTACCAACTCAGCTTCTCCTGATTATCAAGGAAGGACTTTTAAATGACAAGAGATTGTTGAGCACATGATAGAGATACTATCATTTTGATCTATTGATCTTTTCATCTTTTTTTTATCTTAATGCTTGATTTAAATCCAGCAGGAAATCAGGCATATTTATACAGTAAAATAAATGAAAAAAGGTGATCAAAAAAGAAAGGTTTAAAAACATTCATATCAGAGAATGTATTTAAAATTCATTTCCTGCTTTGAAAATTATTTGAAACATTGCATAATTTGATTAAATTTTGAATAAATTTAGAAGTAAATTTGAAGTTCTCTTTACTATAACAGTGGTAAGGGTTTTAAATTATTACTGAGGAACTATTGGAATTTCACTCACCTGTAACCGTAAGTGTATGGGGAAAGACATTCCAGTGATGAGCAGGCAGTGATGCTGCAGATGGATCTGGTGCAGCTCCTCATTAACTTGTCAGCTGGCAGTTACAGTAGCAAGATCTCTGTGGTGGTTTGAATAGGAATATTCCCCCACAGGCTCATATGTTTGAATGCATGGCCATTTGGAAATGGCACTACTTGAGGGGGGATATGGCCTTCTTGGTGGAGATGTGGCCCAATTGGATGAACTGGGGGTTTACGGGGGTGGGCTTTGGGTTTTGAAAGCTCAAGCGAGCCCAGTGGCTCTCACTTTCTTCTTGCTGCCTCTTGATGAAGATGTTGAACTCTCAGCTGCTTCTCTAGAATCATGTCTGCCTGTGTGCCAGCAAGCTCCCTGCCATGATGATAATGCACAAAACACCTGAAATTGTAAACAAGCCCCAATTACATGCTTTCTTTCTTAGAGTTGCCATGGTCAATGTGTCTCCTTACAGCCATAGAACATTGACAAAGACAGAGACATTATCATAAATTTGGTCAAAGTGAGCAAGGTCTAGCAGTAGGAAAGATAAAGATGATAATGAAGGTAAACACAGAAACAGAAAAGCTCAAGTGAGAAGCATCCGCAGCTGAAGTTATTCTATAGTTGTTATGAAATAAACATAGCATTTATTTTAAAAATGAAAAATTTAAAGGTATCTAGTAGGATTAAAGTAAGCAGATCACAGGGCACCCTGTCTTAGGCTATGTGGAGAGCGCCCTCGTACCTAAAAACCATGCCATGTTGAGCCGGCCTGTACGGCCTCTGTATGGTTTGAAATTTAGGTGAGGATCCACACTAACTCCCGTCATTGGGCCCCTGTATCTATCATTAATGAAAAATCTGTGAGGTGCTCCTTAAACAAAAGATATGATATAATTTTGGCACCAATAACTCCATCTCCAGACAAGAAGAAAGGGGCACCTTCCAAACCCAGTATTCACCTTTTAGTCTGGCCCATGGTATGTCCTCCTTCCTAAATGCCTACTCCACAAAAAGTTACGTGTGCTTGCCTGTCATCAATTAGGGAGGTGAAAAAGGGATCAAAATCTACCTTTTATTTGAGAAGCTCCAAGAAACTAATGCTACTCATAAGGCACCCCTCTGTTCCCAGGAGAGGTTAATTGCTTCACCAGTCGAGAGGAGGGTCTCTCCTTGTCCCAGTCCCCTCTCCTTTAGATCTGACACCATGGTTGACTCTGTCTTGGTGCCCTCCACCTATAACTACTTGCCTTTATATAAGAAAGGAGGAATATGTTGGGAGCCGTTTCCCCCCCCCTAAAGATTGTTACAGAAACCATCACCTTGGGGAGCCTGCAGGGA
This sequence comes from Microtus obscurus, assembly GCA_963919715.1. NCBI lineage: Eukaryota > Metazoa > Chordata > Mammalia > Rodentia > Cricetidae > Microtus > Microtus obscurus. The sequence goes on from CAWTZC010000297.1 coordinate 42,672,917, forward strand.
ACCCCAAACCCATAATTATGTTAAGAATAGTCCTATTGGCAAAACCTGCCCCACACCCAATTAGCTATTCGCTAATTGCTAACGAACCTAATCTGATAGCGGAACTGCTTTAAATTCCAGCTATCCAGGGAACTAGGTGTGGCAACTCCTGACTTCTTGGCCTACCTGACCGGATGTAGGTTACGTGACTGGGACCACGCGGCCAGATTCCATGCTCCTGTGCCCTACTCCCCAAGCCCTCATTCAGGGGGTATATAAGTCGTTACCCTGTCCCTAATAAACGGAGGCTTTGACAAAAAAAAAAAAAAAAAAAAAAAGGTTAACAACTGAACTATCACTTATACCAGTTAGGGGAGAGACAATCAGTTTTCTACGATGAGTGACACTGAGCATGTCAACTAATTTTGGGCAAGCCTCATGTTCAGGAGTAATTGACCAACAACATATAGTTGGACTCCACAGGATTTTGTCTGTGCTTTATTTGGTTACAAGTTGGGCTTTTTGTTTGCTTTCAATCTTTTTTTCTTTCTTTTCTTGGTATGACTTTCTTGTTTCTAAGTTTTGGAAGATTTTATTGTTGTACAGGATTTTTGCTTCTTGTTAAAGAAAGAACTTAAAGTTGGGTGGGTAGGGATGGGGAAAAGATCTGAAGGGACTTGAGGGAGAGGAAGAATATGATCAAAGTGTATTTGAATTTGAAAATTGTTTTAAATAATGGAAAACATAATAAATTAATTTAAAAATAAAAAAAAGATAAAAAAAATAAATAAAAATGAAAAATTTGATGTACCCATTTTTCAAATATATGACACGGAACTTTTGTTTTTCACAGGCTCGAAACGTTTCTCTGAAGATGTGATGGAAAAGCTGGTCTTAGTATTGGCAAATCTTTTTGGAAGAAGATATATTCCAGCCAAGTTCCAAGATGCTGATATCAAGTTTAATCAATCAAAGGTAAAATCTTCTGATAAAATTAATTAATAATAGTATATAAATTTTGCCAAAAATGATTCAGCAGCAATAGGTTTTTTATGAATATGGGGTAGTTAATGTGTTTTATATGCTAATTTGTTCCTTTTGGAAGTAGTGTGATTTTTTTCAATAACTCAAAAGTCTCTCTATGAATGTGTTCAAATGTTACATACCATGTGGAAAAATAGGAAGGAGGTACATTCATGATTTTAATTGATTCCATTCAAATGCAGTATTAATGAAAGGGTGTACAGGGGCTGGGAAGATGACTTGATACAGTGCTTGTCATGCACTCATGAGGATCTGAGTGTGCATTCCCCGCACCCACGTGAAGAGATGGACATTGTGACATGCCTTGTAATCCCAAAACTGCAGAGATATGTGGATCCCTGGAGCTGCCTGAGGCAGGCTAGCCTAATTAGAGAGCTCTAGGTATGGTGAGAGACCTTGCTTCAAAAAATAAAGTGGAGAGCACCCACACACATATTCATGTTCACACGCACACGGAATGCAGATAATTATACATTAAAGCCCCAAAGCCACCCTCATCGTTGAATTGTGTCTGGAGATGTGACACTATGCCATGGTGTCATCTCTGAGAAAGCATTACAAAGTTGTCTTGGAAACTGTCCCTTGACTTCTGGAGTCTAAATCTTAGAAACAGCTTTCCAATTTTAATATTTTCATCTTGCTTTGTCATTTTTGAAAATGTGCATTTGCCTATTTAATTAAAACAGTTGCATTTATTTCCATGAGATCGTTCATATCACTCTTTCTGTTCTTCCTGGTGCTTGGCGTTGATTTTCTTAGCGATATCCATGTAACTTCCTGATACAGCAGTGATGGCATGGATGATAAATGTTCAGTTCTGCTCTTCACAGTTCTTCAGGTCTAGTCTAGAAGTCTTAAATGAAGATGATTTGTGGGGGGCATATTTTATATGCTGTGGTTTACAAACACAAACCTAGAAAAAAATTAGAGATACAAAGCTTTCGTGTGTACAGGTTGAAAAACTGATCAACAGTGTAAGTCCAATGAAGACAGTGAGAGTTTCAAAACCTCTCAACCAGGTGCAGTTGATTCTGAGCTTGAAAATATGCTCTATCTTCTTTGTTCTACAAACGTGTCCCTAGATCCTTTGAAATTACTCATGAGTCCAGTGGCAGTGGAGGACGTGCTTCTGCTCTTACAAGAGCTGTTTTGATTAGGGAGCTTCAGAGCAAGTGTTATAAGTGGAGCATTTGCTCTTTCAAGTGCAAATAAGAACAAAAAAAATTTAACCTCATTTTAATCAAGAAAAAAAGAAAAAGTGGCTTTATTGAAAACAATAAAGTTATACTGTGTGGTCTTTTACCTTCAATGCTTCAAGTTTTCAGTTTTTAAGAAAGGTGTTCTCTGCTCTCTGAAAAACCTTTGGCATTTAGGTGTTCCTTGATGACCTCCCTGAGGACTTCAGTGAGGCCCTGCTTGAGTACAACACTCAAGTGACAGAGGACTTTGCTGCTTTTCTGCTAATTGTGTCCCGATTGGCTGATATGAAACAGGAATATCAACTCCCCTTGTCAAAAATTGGTAAGTGTGTTTCAGTTCCCTGTGGAGAAATTTAATAATAGTCTTGCCCAAGGACATGCAATATGGATGTTAGGGATACAGGCCATTGGCAGTGCTCCAACTCTGACATTTTTATCTCAGAAGGCTGGCACTTCAGAAAAGTCAGTTTGCCTTAGAATAATTGGGTTATTTCTACTAAGAAAAAAATGCTAAACAAAAGAAAGTTGTGGAAGTTGTGACTGACAGTTAAAAGGGTAGTGGAGAATGAAACTAAAACCAATTTGAATCATTTTTAAACGGTTTTGATTTTTAAACTGACTTTGGGTCAGTCCTAGAAAATGGAGCAAAGATCTATTGGGAGCTCACCAAGGCCAGCTGGACTGGGACGGAAAAACCATAGGATAAAAACGGACTCTCTGAACATGGCAGACAATGAGGGCTTATGAGAAGCCAAGGACAATGGAACTGGGTTTTGATTCTACTGCATGTAATGGCTTTGTGGGAGCCTAGCCTGTTTGGATGCTAAACTTCCTAGACCTGGATGGAGTGGGGAGGATCATGCACTTCCCACAGGGCAGGGAACCCTGACTGCTCTTTGGTCTGGAGAGGGAGAGGAAGAGGAGGGGGAGGAGGTGGAAATTTTTAATAAAAAAAATAACTTGTCAGTTAAAAAAATAAAATATAATAAATTTAAAAAGAAAAAAAAGAAAATGGAGCAAGGATGTCTCTGAGACAAGAGAAACCAGAGGACTTCTTTCTTTTATTATTTTTATTTTAAAACAATCTTATTTTACATACTAATCCTAGTTACCTCTCCCTGTCCTGATTCCCCTACCTTCTCCCTCCCCCATCCACTCCTCAGAGAAGGTGAGGCCTCTCATGGGGAGTCAACAAAGTCTGTCACATCACTTGAGGCAGGACTAAGTTCCTCCACCCTGTATCTAGGCTGATCAAGTTGTCCCACCATAGGGGATGGGCTCCAAAGAGCCAGTTTATGCAGTAGGAAATAAACACTGGTTCCACTGTCCCTCACAAATTGTCCAAACCACAGCTGTCACCTGCTTCAGAGGGTTTATCTAGTTCAGTCTTGTGCAGGTTCCACAGCTGTCAGTCCAGAGTCAGTGAGCTCCCACTTGCTCAGGTCTGCTGTTTCTGTGGGTATCCCCATCATAATCTAAAAACAAAAACTAAAGGAAGAAGAGCAAAAGGGATCTATCTCAGCCTGTTCTGGTCAGAATTCACAGGTAAGGACCGTGAAGACTCTCCACTTGTGTCTCACCTCATGAGCTGCAGGGAAGGAAGGACGGCAGTTTCACCATTTGTTTGTCTGTCTGGGAACTTTGATGTGGATTTGCTTCGTCCAGGAGTTTCAGATAATGTAAGTAAACTGTGATGCTCATTAATCAGTCTCTCGGGGCGTTTGCTCCAGTCTGAGTAGTCGTATACTGTATCAGACTGCTGTCGAGGCTGTGGAACACTAGCATACAAATGATAAAACATTATACTTTCCATTGTAAGAAAAATATTTTTATTTATTAATTTTCAGAGCCTGATCACAGATAACAGTTTTCTCTCCCTCCCTCCTCTCCTCCTAGTTTTTCCCCCAACCATCCCTCTTAACCTGCTAGCCATACACTCTTTCTTTTTAGAAAATTGTGGGCCTCCCATATTATCAGTTAGTCAGGCATATCAGGAAAAAAATAATTTTACAAAAAATAATTTTTAGGAGTTTTGATTTTTTTATTTTGCTTGGATGATTGCAAAAAACTGGTTGGATATGTAAGAGATTGGTAGCTACATATGTTGAATAAACACTTTATTTTTAAGCATTATAGTTTTCTTTCCCAAGATGAATGTGATGGCTCATGCCTATCACATAACTGGGGATGCTCAGCAAGACAGGAAGACTGCTACATTTTGGAGTATTACATGAGTTTCAGGCAAGGCTATAGTGCCTTCCTGTTTCAAGATGAGAAGGGAATGGAGGAAGAAGAGGAGGAGGGAGAAGACAATAGCACAATAATTCTGTTTCCCATTTATTATGCAATTACTCAATTTATGAAATATAACAATCACCTTTATTTCCTTTTTACAAATAAGAGTTCCATGAAAATTAAGATGGGTGTTTATACAATAAGAATTATCTAGAAAGTCTGAGTCTTGTTGCTGCAATATCAGCATCTATTAGAAGGTGCGTGCATGAACTCATTCCCACACACCTTCATCAGCATCAATTAGAAGAGACTTCGGTGCATGTATGAGCTCGTTCTCACTCATCTTCACTGCTCATGGAGTTGTAGAAAGCAGTTTTGCTTCATTTTCCTTCATTTTGAAACATCTGGCATAGGAATTTATACTTATTTTACTTGACCATAGCCTTCCTTTTTCTTGACCCAATCCACTTTATATATGCTGTTTTACTAGAATAAGTTGCCTTCTTTAGAAATTTAACTTACTTGTAGTATTTGCTAGTTTAGTGCTACATTCTAGTGTCTCTGGGTGGCTTAGGAAGAGAGGAATACACATAGTAGAAACCCATGAACTGAGGACACATGCCTCTTCTTTATTTCATTTCCTTGTGCTCCACTAAAGTTACCCAAATTTTCCAAATTCTTCTGAAAATAATTCATTTTCCAAATGACTATTTTTATGCTTGTGTTTTATCATATAAAAGAGAAGGAGTGGTTAATTGTGCTCTCCTAAAAGTATCTTTCCCTGTGTTTAGTTTAATATCAGTAAGATTCATCTATGTTTTTATAGTTATTACTAACTCTTACAACTTAAATTAATCCATAATTTTTAGATCTTAGTCATGTGGTTTGATTATTTTTTCTCAGTGCAGCATTCTCATCCTGCTTGCCCTGCTTCCAGATCACAACTGATTCTTTGCCATTTGTCTTTCCAGAATTCTTTTAGTCTGGCTGCCCCACCTATACTTCCTTCCTGGCTACTGGCCAATCATCATTTTATTAAACCAGTACTAGTGACAAATCTTTATAGTGTACAGCATTTCTTCCTTTTTCTTTTCAAAACAAGACCCAGAATCTCATCTCTTTTTTTTTTTTCTGAACTTTGCCCATGGCAACTCATAACCAACACACTAAATAAAGACAAACATTCATTGTAACATGAGGGCCGGCTTGTTGAAGCTTTTGTTCCACCCAGTACCCCACAGTGAGCAAGTCCCAAAGAAAATCACACAGAGGTCTCCATAAGTTATAAAACTGATTGGCCCATTAGCTCAGGCTTTTTACTAGCTCTTATAACTTATGTTAACCCATTATTCTTATCTATGTTAGCACATGGATTGATACCTTTTTCAGCGAAGCAGGTAACATCCTGCTTCTTTGGTGGTCTGGGAAGGAATAGAAGGAATGGGCTTCTTCTTTCCCAGAATTCTCCTGTTCTCATTAACCACCTCTGCTTCCTGTCTGGTTGACCTGCGTATACCTCCTGCCTGGCCAATCAGCATTTATTCAAAACATGATTGACAGAATACAGACAATTCTCCCACACCAATTCATAATCCATTTTTTTGGGGGGGGGAGAATGTGGGCATAGTTTTATAAGCTACTTCGTGCTAGTTATTTTACAGGGACCCAAAGAAAATTTAGGATTTTCAAATTTTGGTCAAGTCTTGACTGGAGTCGTCTGTGTGACTAAAACATCTCAGCCAGCAGCCTTGAAGCTGTTCTGGATGCAGAACTCAGAAGAAACTGTAACAAAGGTTATCTAAAATGGTGGATCATTTATTTGCTCCCATTGGCGATGTTTCAGGGGTTCCCTCAATCAAACCTTATTTTTCTTAACCAAAACTAAATCCACAACCTCTCGTTTCCTGTGATAACAAAAGCAAAATTTCTTCTCCAAAGTAACATATATTATGACTTGAATTTTGAAGTCAAGGCATTTTCAAAATATATAGGTTGGATTAATTCAGCAGCATTAATAAGCAAATATCTTTTAGCAGCTATTGCTTCATATTCAGCAAACAATTCAATAACAACAATATCTTTTCTATCTTTCCATGACTTTTTTTTTCTTGTTCTACTTCTTTAATTTTTAATTTTTAAGTGTTTTACTTTTTGAGACAGTTTCTGTGTGTGTGTTTGGCTGTCCTGGAACTCACTCCATAGACTAGGCTGGCCTCGAACTCACAGAAATCCTCTTTTCTCTGCCTCCTAAGTCCTGGGATTAAAGGCATGTGCCACCAAACCCAACTATCTATTTCTTTTTTTAAGGACTTTCTTTATCCTTTTTTCTCTTCTCTTTCTTTTTTCTATGTTTATTTTTAAACACACTGTAAAACATTAGAGGTTTTTTTGTTCTGTCTGAATCTTTTTCTGACTACACAAGTCTTTAATCAGCTAAGAGGCAAGACTAGATTTAAAGCAGTGACTTTGGCAGGTGGATCTGCCCCACTCCTTTTCTTCCTGACTCTAGCTTCACGATGGAGGTACTTACTGGCAGGAGTCACATTTTTTTTTTGTCATACTCTGTATAGTTCCTAAGTTTATGCCACCATCAAGAAGCATGTTCATAAACACCATTTAAGTATTTGGTGGCAGGCCTCTTAAAAGAGCTGGAAGGTTTTTGCTGTTAACTCTGAGTCAGGAAGCCTTTTGTAAAGGAGCCCAGTCTCTGCTTGCTGCCATTAAACAGAGCCTACAGGAGTAAAGATGGTTACCTAGAAGCCACACTTGACTCTGTTCTTATCTGTCTAGAATCCTTTTCTTTTAAAGCATTCTCAAGCTTTATGTGGACATTCTTTTTTTTGATATTTTACATATTATTTATTTATTTATTTTTTATTGAAAAAAATTTCCGCCTCCTCCCAGCCTCCCATTTCACTCCCCCTTCTCCCATTCCTTTCACCTTCCCCCTACACCTCTCCCACTCCCTCTCCAGTCCATTGCCAGAAGAAGGTTCTATAGTGATATGCAAGATATTCATCGGTACGGCTATAGGATAGGTCCATTTCATGTTCCCTATGCTCAGCTGCCCAACGAACTAACTGGAGATATCGCTCTGGGCACCTGGGAGCCCCTCTAGGTTCAAGTCTCTTGCCAACCCTAAGATGGCTCCCTTAATTAAGATATATGCTTCCCTGCTCCCATATCCATCCTTCCTTTATTGCAACCATCCCGTTTACCCAAGTTCCCCCCATCCTCCCCTTCTCACTTTTCTCTCCCCATCTTACCTTACCCCCATCCCACCCCACCCCCAAGATCTCATTTTTTTGCCTGGCAATCTTGTCTACTTCCCATATCCAGGAGAAGAACTATATGTTTTTCTTTGGGTTCACCTTTTTATTTAGCTTCTTTAGGATCACAAATTATAGACTCAATGTCCTTTATTTATGGCTAGAAACCAATTATGAGTGAGTACATCCCATGTTTATCTTTTTGGGTCTGGGTCACCTCACTCAGGATAGTGTTTTCTATTTCCATCCATTTGCATGCAAAATTCGAGAAGTCATTGTTTTTTACCGCTGAGTAGTATTCTAATGTGTATATATTCCACACTTTCCACATCCATTCTTCCATTGAAGGACATCTAGGTTGTTTCCAAGTTCTGGCTATTACAAATAATGCTGCTATGAACATAGTTGAACAAATGCTTTTGTAATATGATAGGGCATCTCTTGGATATATTCCCAAAAGTGGTATTGCTGGGTCCTCAAGAAACTAGACTTTAAAATGCTAATTAACCCAATTAAAAAATGGGGCACCAAACTGAACAGAGAATTCTCAACAGAAGAAGTTCAAATGGTCAAAAGATACTTAAGGTCATGCTCAACCTCCTTAGCGATCAGGGAAATGTAAATCAAGACAACTTTGAGATATCATCTTAAACCTGTCAGAATGGCTAAAATCAAAACCACCAATGATAGCCTTTGCTGGAGAGGTTGTGGAGGAAGGGGTACATACCCTCATCCATTGCTGGTGGGAATGCAAACTTGTTCAACCACTTTGGAAATCAGTGTGGCAGTTTCTCAGGAAATTCGGGATCAACCTACCCCTGGACATTTTTATTAAACTTTTGGGTGCCATTTATAGACAGAAGTTTCTTCCCTGCCTGGTTCTACGGTAATCCAATCCCAAATAAACACATTCAGGCATATATTAATTATAAACTGTTCACTCAATTGTCTAGGTTTACTATTAACTAGCTCTTACATGTTAAATTAACCCATAATTTTTATCTAGTTTAGTCACATGGTTTGACATCTTTTTTTACAGCATTCTTATCTTGCCTCCTCTTCTTCTGGATAACAACTGTGTCTCTGACTTTCCTTTACCCAGAATTCTCTTAATCTGGTTGTCCCACCTATACTTCCTGCATGGTTACTGACCATTCAGCATTTTGGTAAACTATTATGAGAAAACAAATTTTTTTTAATTTATTTATTTATTTAAGATTTCTGTCTTTTCCCCACCGCAGCCTCCCATTTCCCTCCCCCTCCCCCAGTCAAGTCCCCCTCCCTCGTCAGCCCAAAGAGCTATCAGGGTTTCCTGCCCTGTGGGAAGTCCATGGACCACCCACCTCCATCCAGGTCTAGTAAGGTGAGCATCCAAACTGCCTAGGCTCCCCCAAAGCCAATACGTGCAGTAGGATCAAAAACCCATTGCCATTGTTCTTGAGATCTCAGTAGTCCTCATTGTTTCTATGTTTTTTCCCAAGACGGTTTTATCCCAGGCTTTTTCAAACCCAGGTCAGCTGGCCTTTGTGAGTTCCTGGTAGAAAATCCCCATTGTCTCCGTGTCTGGGTGCACCCCTCGCGTTCCTGAGTTCCTTGCTCGTGCTCACTCTCCTTCTTCTCCTGATTTGGACCTTGAGATTACTGTCCGGTGCTCCAATGTGGGACTCTGTCTCTGTCTCCTTTCATCGCCTGATGAAGGTTGATATTCAGGAGGATGCCTTTATGTTTTTCTTTGGGTTCTCCTTCTTATTTAGCTTCTCTAAGATCACGTATTACAGGCTCAATGTCCTTTGTTTATGTCTAGAAACCAAATATGAGTGAGTACATCCCATGTTCCTCTTTTTGGGTCTGGCTTACCTCACTCAGGATAGTGTTCTCTATTTCCATCCATTTGCCTGCAAACTTCAAGAAGTCCTTGTTTTTTATTGCTGAGTAGTACTCTAATATGTATATATTCCATACTTTCTTCATCCATTCTTCAATTGAAGGGCATCTAGGTTGTTTCCAGGTTCTGGCTAGTGCTGCTATGAACATAGTAGAGCATATACTTTTGTTGAATGATAAGACCTCTCTTGGGTATATTCCCAAGTGTGGTATTGCTGGATCCAGGTGTAGGTTGATCCCAAATTTCCTGAGAAACCTCCACACTGCTTTCCAAAGTGGTTGCACAAGTTTGCATTCCCACCAACAATGGATGAGTGTACCCCTTTCTCCACAACCTCTCCAGCAAAGGTTATCATTGGTGTTTTTGATTTTAGCCATTCTGACAGGTGTAAGATGGTATCTTAAAGTTGTCTTGATTTGCATCTCCCTGATCGCTAAGGAAGTTGAGCATGACTTTAGGTGTCTTTTGGCCATTTGAACTTCTTCTGTTGAGAGATCTCTGTTCAGCTCAGTGCCCCATTTTATAATTGGGTTGATTAGCCTTTTATGGTCTAGTTTCTTGAGTTCTTTATATATTTTGGAGATCAGACCTTTGTCAGTTGCGGGGTTGGTGAAGATCTTCTCCCAGTCAGTGGGTTGCCTTTCTGTCTTAGCAACAGTGTCCTTTGCTTTACAGAAGCTTCTCAGTCTCAGTAGGTCCCATTTATTCAATGAGGCCCTTACTGTCTGTGCTGCTGGGTTTTTACGTAGGAAGTAATCTCCTGTGCCCACTTGTTGTAGAGTACTTCCCACTTTCTCTTCTATCAGGTTCAGTGTGTTTGGACTGATATTGAGGTCTTTAATCCACTTGGACTTGAGTTTTGTGCATGGTGATAGATATGGATCTATTTTCATTCTTCTACAGATTGACATCTGATGTGGGAGTGTCATATATCAATCTGTTGATTTCATTGGTTAAAATAAAGAAACTGCCTGAGCTCATTGATAGGCCAACCCTTACGTGGGTGGAGTAAACAGAACAGGATTCTGGGAGAAGGAAGCTGAGTCAGAAGGAGTCGCCATGATGTTCCCAGTCCCTGCAGATGCAGGCTAGAATCTCCCCGGTAAGCACACCTTGGGGTGCTACACAGATTATCAGAAATGGGTTAGGTCGATATGTAAGAGCTAGCCAATAATGGGCCAGGCAGTGATTAAAAGAAAACAGTTTTTGTGTAATTATTTCAGGGCTTAAGCTAAACCATGCAGGCGGCCGGATGAAGGGGACACAGCCCGGCCGCTCCTCATTCAACAGATTGGCGCCCAACGTGCTAATGAACTCCACGTAAAACCTGAGAGGGCTTAAAAAGGACAGAAAGAAAATTTAAGACAGCTTTTTGCTGTTTCTGGGTTGCGTACCGCAAAGAAATTGTCCTGACTCAGGAACAGGAAAAAACTGGCTGTTTTAAAATGCCGGCTTTCTGGGCTGTGCCGCCATTACGATTTCTGTCTGGCTCCTGTGGGAGACAGAGCTTTTGAATGGAGCATTTGGAATAAAGTGCTATGGCTTGCTTGATGGCAATGTGGACTGCTTTGTGCCTGGAACTGTGCGCAGCTCAGGGGCACCCAATGGCTCTAAGGCAGGAGCAGCTCAGCTCTGCCATGCTGAACTGAGCTGGTCTCAAGCAGGAAATACCGTAATTACTGTGATAACAGCGCACTTAGGGTTTAGACTTTACAGGACACAGGCAGTACCGTATTACCCCTACATGGTGCAACTTGAGTTTTTAAGAAGTGCTTAACATTTTAAGAAATGCTCCTGGATAGTAAAAAAATTACAGATTCACAATAAAACAGATTCAGACAGACCACTAAATGAGTCACAATGTTGGATAAATGTACGTGGGCTTGAGAGAGAAAATATATAGAGAGAATAAAGTTAATGCCTTTAAGATTAAAAAGGTAAAGTCTTTAAAGAGACAGAGTACAGAGAGTTAAGAGATTAAAAGAAATAAAGAAAAATAAGCCACGTAAAAATGGAAAATTCACAGAGAGTCTGGATTATGTACATTGTGTTTTCTTTAAAATTTTTGACTGTAAAGGAGCTAATTACAGAGAGACATTTCATTATATGGGCTGCCAAGTGGAACCACAATGGATATCATGAGGGTATGACTTCAGAATTTGGGTCTAAGGATATGATGCTTTGGAGAGGGTCTTCTTTTGTTTTCACAGAGGACCAGACCCTATGGATTGCATCTATTCCGATATGGTATGATAGACCACGCCCTCCTGAAAGGTTGCTGTGAACACCCTCAGAAAATTGCTTCGCTCAACTGCCAACTGAGATGAAACTATCACAGGTTATACCGTGAAAGACCTAATTAACGACGCCCCCATTCAGCAGGAAGCAGTTTGGAGAGAAAAACCTGCGCCCATGTTCCCAAAATATTGTTTATAAATGTTCTTTACATTTAAAGGGGGATATGATATAGATATGAATAATTTGCATTGGTATGGATTTTAAGGTCAATTTTGTTATATGTATTTCTGATCTTAATTAAGGTATTGTGATTATGTAGTTCATTTAAAAATGTAATGTATATTAGGAAATATAGGTTGTTGATGAATAATCATAAATAATAGTCAAGCTTGTAGTCATGTTAGATTTTCTAGATATATAGAGATATATTTCAATTAGATAGACATTCTTCATATCTTTCAAAGATTGCAGAATATGGCATTTAAATATTTTAATAACTTAGGGTTTTTCATGACAATGAGACACGTCTGCTCCTGGCAGCACTAATCTACTTCGAGAGGAAGATGGGCATCGAAGAGGATCCTTATGGAGTTTGATAGCCATTGGGCAAGAAACTGCTCTTGCCTGGACTGATGTATAAACTGGACACCGAAAACCCACAGAGAGAGGACTGCTGAACTTGCCTAAAGGTGAGATGGTCTTTCAGGGTTCCTGATTCATGAAAAGGTCTACGAGACATTGCAGGACACAGCAGAAAATGACTGAACTGTCTTTGGAATTTCCTGCTTCATGGAACTGTCTGCTGGATACTATGGGCCTGAAGGCCGAAGATGGATGCCCCACTGGTACAGAGGAACTTTGGGTGACTGTCCAGGCAGCGAGATGTCTCTGTCATTTCTAGAATTTGGATTTCTTGTTTTTTTAAATAGTATTATATCCTTCTGGAGTCTTTGATGGAGTTGAAGAATGGATAGTTATAGTTTTCTTAGTTATGATAAAAGATAAAATAGATATAAATATTATAACTGTAATTCTTACTTAATAACTGTTTTGCTATATGCAATTTTACTATGTTAAAATGAAAGCCTTCCTTTTTGTTTAAACAGAAAAAGGGGAAGTGATGTGGGAGTGTCATATATCAATCTGTTGATTTCATTGGTTAAAATAAAGAAACTGCCTGAGCTCATTGATAGGCCAACCCTTACGTGGGTGGAGTAAACAGAACAGGATTCTGGGAGAAGGAAGCTGAGTCAGAAGGAGTCGCCATGATGTTCCCAGTCCCTGCAGATGCAGGCTAGAATCTCCCCGGTAAGCACACCTTGGGGTGCTACACAGATTATCAGAAATGGGTTAGGTCGATATGTAAGAGCTAGCCAATAATGGGCCAGGCAGTGATTAAAAGAAAACAGTTTTTGTGTAATTATTTCAGGGCTTAAGCTAAACCATGCAGGCGGCCGGATGAAGGGGACACAGCCCGGCCGCTCCTCATTCAACAGACATCCAGTTTTGCCAGCACAATTTGTTGAAGATGCTCTCTTTTTTCCATTGTATACTTTTAGCTCCTTTATCGAAAATCAGGTGCTCATAGGTTTGTGGGTTAAAGTCAGGGTCTTCTATTCGATTCCATTGGTCAACTTCTCTGTTTTTATGCCAATACCAAGCTGTTTTCAATACTGTAGCTCTGTAATAGAGTTTGAAGTCAGGGATGGTAATGCCTCCAGACGTTCCTTTATTGTATAAGATTGTTTTGGCTATCCTGGGTTTTTTGTTTTTCCATATAAAGTTGATTATTATCTTCTCCAGCTCTGTGAAGAATTTTGATGGGATTTTGATGGGGATTGCATTGAATCTATAGATTGCTTTTGGTAGAATTGCCATTTTTACTATGTTGATCCTCCCAATCCAAGAGCAAGGGAGACCCTTCCATTTTCTGGTGTCCTCTACTATTTCTTTCTTCAAAGACTTAAAGTTTTTGTCAAATAGATCTTTCACTTCCTTGGTCAGGGTTACCCCAAGATATTTTATGCTCTTTGTGGCTATCGTGAAAGGTGATGCTTCTCTGATTTCCCTCTCTGTTTCTTTATCCTTAGTGTATAGGAAGGCAACTGATTTTTTGGAGTTGATCTTGTATCCTGCCACATTACTAAAGGTGTTTATCAGCTGTAGAAGTTCTTTGGTAGAGTTTTTGGGGTCGCTTATGTATACTATCATATCATCTGCAAATAACGAAAGCTTAACTTCTTCCTTTCCAATATGAATCCCTTTGATCCCCTTATATTGTCTTATTGCTATTGCTAGAATTTCAAGCACTATATTGAAGAGGTATGGAGAGAGTGGACATCCTTGTCTTGTTCCTGATTTTAGTGGGATGGCTTTGAGTTTTTCTCCGTTTAATTTAATGTTAGCTGTCTGCTTGCTGTAAATAGCTTTTATTATATTTAGGTATGACCTTTGTATCCCTAGTCTCTCCAATACCTTTATCATAAAGGGGTGTTGAATTTTGTCGAATGCTTTTTCAGCATCTAATGAAATGATCATATGGTTTTTTTCTTTCAGTTTATTTATATGGTGGATTATGTTGATAGATTTGCGTATGTTGAACCAGCCCTGCATCTCTGGGATGAAGCCTACTTGATCATAATGGATAATTTTTCTAATATGTTCTTGAATTCGGTTTGCCAGTATTTTATTGAGAATTTTTGCATCAATATTCATGAGTGAGATAGGCATGTAATTCTCTTTCTTGGTTGGGTCTTTGTGTGGTTTTGGTATCAGGGTAACTGTAGCTTCATAAAAAGAATTTGGCAATGACTTTTCTGTTTCTATGTTGTGAAATACATTAAGGAGTATAGGTATTAGCTCTTCTTGGAAGTTCTGATAGAATTCTGCATTGAAACCATCTGGTCCTGGGCTTTTTTTGGAGGGGAGATTTTTGATAACAGCTTCTAGTTCTTCACGACTAACCGGTCTATTTAGATCATTCACCTGGTCTTGATTTAGCTTTGGTATATGATACTTATCTAAAAAGATGTCCATTTCTTTTGCATTTTCCAGTTTTGTGGCATACTGGCTTTTGTAGTAAGATCTAATGATTCTCTGAATTTCCTCTGTGTCTGTGGTTATGTCCCCCTTTTCATTTCTGATCTTATTTATTTGCGTGTTCTCTCTCTGTTGTTTAATTAGTTTGGATAGGGGTTTGTCGATCTTGTTGATTTTCTCCAAGAACCAACTTTTTGTTTCATTGATTTTTTTTAACTATTTTATGTGTTTCTATTTTGTTGATTTCAGCCCTCAGTTTGATTATTTCTAGTGTTCTACTCCTCCTGGCCGCATCTGCTTCTTTTTTTTCTAGAGCTCAGGTGTGCTGTTAAGTCCTCAATGTATGCTTTCTCTGTTTTCTTTAAGTGGGCACTTAGTGCTATGAACTTTCCTCTTAGCACTGCTTTCAACATGTCCCATAGGTTTGAGTATGTTGTCTCTTTATTTTCATTAAAGTCAAGGAAGACTTTAATTTCTTTCTTAATTTCTTCCTTGACCCAGGTGTGGTTTAGTAGTTGACTGTTCAGTTTCCATGAGTTTGTCGGCTTTCTAGGGGTAGCATTATTGTTGCCTTCTAACTTTAATCCGTGGTGATCTGATAAGACACAGGTGGACACTGATATATTTTTGTATCTGTGGAGGTTTCCTTTGTTTCCGAGTATGTGGTCAATTTTTGAGAAGGTTCCATGAGCTGCAGAGAAGAAGGTATATTCTTTCCTATTTGGGTGGAGTGATCTATAGATGTCTGTTAAGTCCAATTGGTTCATTACCTCCAATAATTCTCTTAATTCTCTATTAGGTTTCTGTCTGTATGTGGTCAATTTTTGAGAAGGTTCCATGAGCTGCAGAGAAGAAGGTATATTCTTTCCTTTTTGGGTGTAATGTTCTATAGATGTCTGTTAATTCCATTTGCTTCATTACCTCCAATAATTCTCTTAATTCTCTATTAGGTTTCTGTCTGATTGACCTGTCCATTGGAGAAAGAGGTGTATTGAAGTCTCCTATTACTAGTGTGTGTGGTTTGATGTCTGCCTTGAGTTCTAGTAATATTTCTTTTACATAGGTGGGTGCTTTTATGTTAGGGGCGTAGATATTCAGAATTGAGACTTCATCCTGATGAATTGTTCCTGTTATGAGTATAAAGTGTCCATCTCGATCTCTTCTGATTGACTTTAGTTTGAAGTCAGTTTTGTTAGAAATTAGTATGGCCACACCTGCTTTTTCTTAGGACCATTTGCTTGAAACACCTTTTCCCAACCCTTTACTCTGAGTAGATGCCTGTCTTTGTGGTTGAGATGTGTTTCTTGCAAACAGCAGAATGTTGGGTCCTGTTTTCGTATCCAATCCCTTAGCCTGTGCCTTTTTATGGGTGAATTGAGGCCATTAATATTAAGTGATACTAATGACCAGTGGTTGTTTACTCTGGTTATTATTATTGGTTTTGGTAGTAGCGTTTGTGTGTCTCCCTTCTTTGAGGTGTGCAGGTGAAGGTTAGCTAGACACCTGAGTTATTGTAGGCAGTGTTGGCAATGCTAGATTCCTTAGGTTGTGATTTTCCTTCTATTATTTTCTGTAGGGCTGGGTTTGTGGCTACATATTGTTTAAATTTGTTCTTATCTTGGAAAGTCTTGTTTTCTCCATTGATAGTGAACAATAGCTTGGCTGGGTATAGTAGTTTGGGTTTGCATCCATGATCCCTTAGTTTTTGCAGAACCTCTATCCAGGACCTTCTGGCTTTCATAGTTTCCATAGAGAAGTCAGGTGTAAGTCTGATTGGTTTACCTTTATAAGTTACTTGCCCCTTTTCCTTTGCAGCTCTTAATATTCTTTCTTTAACCTGTATATTTTGTGTTTTGATTATTATATGGCGAGGGGATGTTTTTCTTTGATCCAGTCTGTTTGGTGTTCTGTATGCTTCTTGGATATTCAAAGGAATATCTTTCTTTATGTTGGGAAAGTTTTCTTCCATAATTTTGTTAAAAATATTTTCTGGGCCTTTGAGCTGTGACTCTTCTCCTTCTTCTATCCCTATTATTCTTATGTTTGGTCTTTTTATTGTGTCCCATATTTCCTGAGTGTTTTGTGATGAGTATTTGTTGGCTTTGCTGATTTCTTTGATCAGTGCATTTATTTTCTCTATGTTGTCCTCAGAATCTGAGATTCTTTCTTCTATCTCTTGTATTCTATTGATTATGCTTGTTTCTGTAGACTCTCCTCGTTGACTTAGATTTTCCATATCCAGCTGGTCCTCAGTCTGTGTTTTCTTCCTTGCTTCCATTTCAGTTTTCAATTCTTGAACTGTTTCCCCCAGGGTCTCATGTACGTATTTACTCATTTCTTCAACCTTTTTACTCACTTCTTCAAACTTTTTGTCATACTTCTCCTCTATTTCTATAAAGGTGTTTTTAACATGTAGTTTAAGGGACTCTATTGCTTTCATAAAGCCATTTTTTTTCCACTTCTTCTGTGTTAGGGTGTTCAAGTCCTTCTGTTGTGAGATCATTGGGTTCTGGTGTTTTCATGTTGCTTTTCAGATTGTTGGGTGAATTCTTGCCTTGGCGCCTGCCCATCTCGTCCTATCGATGCTGTCTAATGTGTCTTTTAATGCAGGAACGGGTTTTCCTGCTGGCCAGGGGCCCTGCTTCCAAAATGCCTTCTCCCCGTTTCTTGAGTCCCGCCACTGGCCAAGATCTCTTTCACTGCTCTGAAGGGTCTTCACGACCAGGACCAGGCTCCTGGTTTGCCAGGGACCTCGCCAAGAAAAGGCCTACCCCTCGTTCGCCGCCCCGTGATCCTCCTCTGCTCACTGGTGTCTGTAGGTCTCCGCTGCATCTGCCGAGAAAACAAATTTTTACAGTATACAAAAGCATTATCCTGCAATATGTTTTGACATGAAGCTCTAATTTGTTCTCCACATACCGTAATACTTCATAATATAAAACTATATATTTCTATGCCTTCTGACTGTATTTGGTCTCTTTTTAATTCTCTGTTGCTATAAACAGGTATTAATATCTGGTAATGTGTGCTACTTTCTCTTAGGTATAACTTTCTGAATCATAAGAAAATAGAAATATTAAAATGTTCATGTCTACTACCCATGACTCCCAAACCCTCTCTAGTGTTGTAGAATATTAGTTAAAGATGTGTTGCATTTCTTTATGCTGTAGAACATTTGGTTACTAATGGAAAGATGGGTTGCATTCTTTTGTGTTGCATTTATTTAACTCTGTGAAGCTATTACTTTGCCTGTCTAAAACACGGAATGAACTAATAAGGAGCTAAACAGCAAATAATGTAGGAAATGGATGGGTGGTGCTTCCAGGCAGAGAGAGAATAAATAAGGGGAGAAATCTGGAAAGAGAGATCAGGGAGCAGGGAAAGGAATAGGATAAGGAGCAGGACTTCAGGGGTCAGCCACCCAGATACACAGCAAGCCATGGAATAAGAAGTAAAGAAAGGTATACAGAAATAGAGTACGGTAAAAATCCAGAGGCAAAATATAGATGGGGTAAGTTAAGAAAAGCTGCTAAAAATAAGTGAAGCTAAGGCTAGACATTTATAAGTAAGAATAAGTCTTGGTGTGATTTATTTGGGAGCTGGGTTTCAGGCCCACAAAGACCAAAGAGTTAAGAGTAAACAAAACAAACAATTATACTCTAGAATGTAGTTGAGTCTGTTTACAATGTCACTGGCCCTATATCACAACTCCTGTTGGTCACATGAGGCAGAGATTTTGCAAAACAAACAGAGGCAGAAAGCTTCGTATTTGCTTTCTTCTTTTTTTATTGTTTTTGTTCTATCCACTCTGTACTTTTTTAAATTCTGAATGTTGATTCTGAAAATCATTATACTTGTTCAGTTTAATATTCTTTTGTGACTTGCAGGCCTCCTGATCTGTGAAACCCTGTTTGCAATGTTATTCTCTGAATTGTTAAGGAGACCTGAAAATTTTCACTTATCTTTTCTTTCCTAGTCAGTGTTGCTCTATTCCAGCAAGGCTGGTGGACTTGCCATTGACATGCTCTTCACAAGTAGAGTTAATCCATGCCCTAGGATGCTCTGCCTCAGTGTGTGCAGAAGGCAGCTGCTCTTCTACCAACAGAGCATTCTTGAAGAGCATTGATAAAGATGAAATGACTGCAAGTTCTAAGTAAAAAGCCTTCTCTCCTTGTGAATAACCATTCAAAAATTCTATTTTTAGGTCGTTCTGCACACAATTGGTATCAATCACACTCAAGCCCCAGTGCTGTGGCCACACAGACTCGATAGTACAGGAAGAAAATTGCCACTTAATGCATATGCTCTTGACTTCTATAAGCATGGATCCCTTGTGGGTTTGGAACAGGACAATAGGTATGTTCTCTCCTGATAATTCCAAGAAATGGTTAACCCTGCCAAGTATGTTAGATTTTCACTTCCAGATTGATGGCAAAGATGATGAAATACTATACTATTTTTATTTCTAGTTTGTCAGCAAAACGTTGGCATTTATACCAACTGACTTAACCTAAATATATACTTAAAATATATTTGAATATTCTTTGTGAATATTCAAATATAATATATCTTTATATTACAGTTCTATGTAAGCATAATTTGGTATTTTAATGACAAGTAGCAATCTGGTATTGCTTAAGGCCCAAGAGAATATAAAGTATCTCATTTTCATATCTGGTTCTGAGACAGTTATTTTAGTGTGTTGTCGGAGAAGCCATTTCTATAAGTATAAGACCAAGTATTATTTAGGTCACTCTATACACAATTATTGTGTGGTGGCCACAAAAGTTGGATAGTCAAGGAAGAAAACTGCTATCTAACACATATGCACTTGACTGCTATAAGCAAGGATCCCTTGTGAGGTTTGACCAGGTAAATAGGTATCTTCGCTCTTGATAATTTCAAGAAATAATTAGTTATGCTAAGTATATTAGATATTTATGTCCCAAGTGCTAAACACAAACATCTATAGGCAAATACACTAAGGAATTAAATATATATAAATATATTTTTATTATATAAAATATATAATAATTAAATATATAAATTAAATATATATAAATATATGTGTGTGACATAAAAATTTGAACAATACTTATTAAGATAAGATATAAAAAGTTCTGATAGTCCTCAGAAACCTAGAATACTCTTGTCTAGTCAACCTAATTTATTATTGTCAAGAAAGCATTTGTTGCGTTAGCACATAATATTTTTTAAACGTATTCATTGACAATCTCTTAATTGTATATAAAACAATATAGCTATACTTTATTCACATCTTTTATCTCTTCCCAATTGTATCCCTTAAGCCCAGCAAATCATCCTCCCATTTTGAGTCTTGGAACTTTGTTTTCTTTCATTTGTGACCCATTGAGTTATATGAGGGCTGCCTGCATTAGTTTGGGGCACAGGGGCCCACCAGACTACAATCCTGAAGAAAACAATTCTCCCTTCTTTACCTCACATGCCCTATGAGCCTACCTACTGCTCATCCACGCCTGATGTTAGTGGTCCCTCTTTCATCCATGCCTGCATGTTAGTGGTCCCTCTCTTGCACAGACCCTGTGCAGGTGACCTCAGCTGCTGGGAGTCATGAGTTACGCCATGCCCTGAAGTTGGCATTTCACAGAACTCCCTTCAGTTCCAGCTCTTGTTCTTCTTGTCTCCTCTTCTGTGATGTCCTGACTTGGTGAGGTGACACAGATGTTCCTAACTGGTATTAGTACTCAGCAGTCATTTATCCACAGCACATTGACCAATAGTGAGCCGCCCATTTACAAAACACAAAAAACAAGAAACAAACAAACAAAACATCAGACCCCGAGCAAAACAAGTAAACAAACAAACATAGGAAACAGCTTGTGTTATGGCTAAGACAGCTATAGTTTTTAGGTGTAATCAATTATAGTAAATAATTTTGTGTCAATAATATCAGTTTTTCTGTTATTTAGGATACATCAAGGGGAAGCTTACCATTTGTTGAAAGATTTTAACTTTACCATTAAATCTATAAGGTATGTTACATGTTTCCTATTTTTCAGAAATTTAATTGTAATTTTAAAATGTTGAGTTTTTTTTTTTCATGATCTAGGTATGGAAAAGTATCATGGAGCCTGTTACATACCATTCATTTCCACTTCCTAGAGGGCTTATGAATCCCCATATGTACAACCTCTTGGTTATGTTCTGTAATATAATTAATTACATAATACTTTGGAGATTAAGATCCATCCAGAGAGAGTCTCAGGCTCAGGCACTAACACTAACAGGAAACTAGTCCAGAGCATCACTGATACCACATCCTGATAATCCCAGTGGTCTCATTTGCAAAATCTTTTTAAACACAGAATATTTCTGATGTACCATCAGGTCTCCAGGTTATATCATGTGCTTCCTCTTTAATATTTTGCTACAACCTATATTTTTTCTATGGGGTTTGTCTGACTGTCAGTGCATAGTCACTTCCTGTTTTGATATGCAACAAAGCCCAATTAATCACAAGCAATATTAAACTTTATATAAGCACCCCATCCTTAGGCTCTATTGGCCATGTAATGTCACCTAGTTAAATGATCATCATCCCGGTCCCTCAGGACTAAGTGTTTTTCAACACTTTAACAGGGATTCTTTATCTTGTCACGGGTATATTCAAAATGATCATAAATATTATCATTATTACATCATTAATAAACAGTTATTTGTTTTATTTCCTTGATCAGAGCTGAATTAGAGACATATACACACAGTGTGAAATAGAGGCATACAAGAGCAGAGGGAAGAGCTTTGTTCATCTATAGCAGTGATTCTCGAACTTCCTAATGCTGTGGCCCTGTATTATAATTTCTCATGTTGTGGTGAACTCAACCACACAATTATGTCATTGCTACTTCATAAATGTAATTTTGCTATGATTATGAGTCATAATGTAAATATTTGATATGTAGAATATCTGTTATATGTCCCCCAAGTTGAGATCACTAACATTTAGCATCTCTAGGTGAGGTGGCATGTAGTTATCCAAAGTATAATTTTAAGAGCAACTCAGTAGCCTCCAGAGATACTAGAGTTGAGTCCAAAGCTAGGCTGAAAAAGATAAGAACATTATTCATTCATTCATCTAACCAATGTGGCTGAATCATTGGTCTGAGATACTTTTAAACATTTGAGGTACAAAGATTTTTAACTTCTGTTCTTATAGTCCTTGTATTAGCTACTTTTCTGTTGCTGTGATAAGTCACTGTGAACAAGGCAACTTATAGAAAGAAGAAAGACTTAGTTTAGTTTATGGCTCCTGAGAAATCTGAGTCTGTTTCAGGAAGATAATTCAGTGTTACATTTTAGAATTAGGTCTGCATATTTTGAGCAGTGAATGTGAGTGTGGCATAGATCTACAGTCTTTCTATGTGGTGGAGATGTGTCAGATTGTCTAAAAGTGTGCAACAGTGAGGGTGGTCAGAAATGAATGAAGGTCTGAATTAAGGAAACAGCGTAATTACAGGATATTAACTCTACAAATACTTGTAACTGAAACATTGATACTGAAGTTCATATAGTTTGTAAAGATGACCAAGGTTTAAATTGTTGTTAATGAATCTCTCTTTTTTTCTTTCTATCTGTCTGTCTTACACACACACACACACACACACACTACATTGTGAAAGTGACAATTGTGGGAAAGTTAAAATATAGAATTTATATATTGTGGATATCAGAGGATATCATTCATGTGGATATCAGAAGACATCATGACAATGATTAGTCAGTAACTGAGGAGAAGTAAATTAATGTCACAGAGATTTTCAATTTGTTGATGAATAAAGACCCAGGAGATGGAGGTGGGTCTTATATTTATCTGTTGCTTTCATTGGTTAATTAATAAAGAAAACTGCTTGGCCCTGATAAGACAGAAAATTAGGTAGGCGGAGTAAACAGAACAGAAGCCTGGGAGAAAGAAGCCGAGTTAGGCAGTCGCCATGATTCTCCCACTCCAGACAGAAGCAGGTTAATATCTTTCTTGGTAAGGCAGCTCGTGGTGCTACACAGCATATTATAAATGGGTTAGATCAATATGTAAGAGCTAGCCAATAAGAGGTTAAAACTAATGGGCCAAGCAGTGTTTAAAAGAATACAATTTCCGTGTAATTATTTTTGGTAAAGCTAATCGTGCAGGCGGCCAGGTGCCAGGAACATAGCCCGCTGCTCCCATTGCAACACCCAGGGAGATGTATCTCTAGTAAGGGCAAAATATTAAACAATGAAAGGCAAATAAAATGGATGTGATTTCAGCCAAGGCTACTCTCTATGAACTGTTCAGTTCTCTGTTTCTTCTTCCTTTCTTCATGCCTTTGTACCAGTTTATTAATGCTGATGTAGCAAGTTGTCACTTAATGATATAAATCTATTTAAATATTATCATTCTGGAGGTCAAAAGTCAAAGTGTGTTCACTGAATAAAACTGGGATTTTGGACACTCTGGTGGAAAACCTTGTCTCTTTCCCAATTTTTAGGGCTTGTTGGCATCATTTTAGGGGTTCCCTGCTCACTATTTCCTTATGGCTTTGAGGTCAGGGATGTTCAGTGGAGAGAGCTGAGACTGTGTATCAAGTGTCCACATTCCACCCCTCTGACATCAGTCCTCACTTTCCTCACACCATGAGCACTCTGGAGAAGTCCATTGGCTCCACCTAGAGCACCCAAAATAAACCCCTGCATTCAAGATTAACTATTACCTGTGGCTTCATCTGTGATGGTAATTCTGCATTGACATTGAGCCTAATGCAATTACAGGTTTCTGGGATTTAGGTGAGGCCATCTGGATTAGATGAGGACCATTATTCTACTGGCCACATCCCAAATTTATTTTTTTCTCACCTATCTAGAAAAAGAAATGTAGCTTTTCTTCTCTATTGTGGACTACAATATTTTATGGACACAGTACAGAAAAAAATAAAAAACCTACCAGAAAACAACAAGAACAAAAACAAAAACTCCACAAAGTTTGTCCATAAGACATACAGTGAAAAGAAATTTTTGTTGTACTATTTAAGGGAGCAAGGATCCAAGGACATAGAATGTGGTAGCCTCTCAATTATCCTTTGTAATAAAAACAGTACAGAACACTGTCTCTTTTTTCCTATTTCTTTTTTTTGTTTTTATATACATTAATTGGTTAATAAATTTGTTTTTTATCAGTATTCCTTGTAATTTGCTAATAATATTTTATCACTTTCTAGTACTGCCCATTTTTATAATACTCATGACTAACAGTATATACACATGTATTATTCTATTTGTAGTGTCTCCTTACGTGAACTGTGTGAAAATGAAGAAGACAACGTTGTTTTAGCATTTGAACAATTGTCTGAGTCCTTTCATGAGAAGTTTACAAAAGTGTGAAAAGAAAAACTATGTAAATATTCTAATATATCACCATAGAAGCTTTGGAAGTTATATATTTTTTTATTCTCATTGATGATCAAAAAATCATACACAATGAAACGGAATGAGCAAGCAGCTTGCTGTGCTTGGCTCTGAGCATCCTTGGCTAAACCACTTGGTGTGCCTAAAATTTAGTTTCTTTAAAAGATTGACTAAAAATGCTTATGTCTCCAAATTATTAAGGATTGAATCAGAAAATGCAGGATTTTGCATATATATGTATAAAGATGTTTTTGTACTTTGTGAGACCCAAACAAATATTGAATTAAAATATTTTCACTGTTAATAGATGTAAAAAGTTTATTGAAAATAGAAAAGAAATTATTTCAGTATTCTAAAAATGTAATACATTCTTTCTAATAAACATAAAAAAATTATATTGCTTAGAGAGTTAGCTATTGAAATAGTGAATCTTACTAAATAAGCTGCTTGTAAAAATTAATTTTGTTCATTTTTGTGAAGCTTTAAAAGAAACATATTGCTAATGTTTTGCTTTATTTTAATTGGTATATACATGATTGTTGAAATAATGACCTCATTGGTTTTTTTTGTGTGAAATATATTCATCTAGTAATTCACTTGCATGGTATCATTCATTCTGTAGAATTATTTATATTGGATCATGTTGAAATTGGGGTGCCGGGGTTTGTGTCCCCAACACCCCAGGCCGCCTGGCTAGCTTATGCCCGAAATAACAACACACAAACTGTATTCATTTAATCACTGCTTGACCCATTATTTCTAGTCTCTTCTTGACTAACTCTCGCACCTGGACTAGCCCATTTCAAATCAGGTTTGTTAGCACCCCAAGGTGCGCTTACCGGGAAGATTCTAGCCTACGTCCATCTTGGGTCGGTCGGAGCTTCATCGCGAGCATGCCTCAGAGAGCCGGGCTATCCTGTCCGCCCACGAGAGAGGAGGCTGACTTCTCTGAGCGGAGCTGCGTACGTTCTGAGCTCACTTCCTCTTCCTGTCCGTATACTATTCTGTTTACTCCTCCCACCTATGTTTTAACCTATTGGACCAGCCAAACAGTTTCTTTATTTTAACCAATGAAATCAACAGATTGCTATATGACACTCCCACATCAGGATCATTCTTCATTGAGGCCTTGGCCTCAATTCTCAACTCTAGAATCTATCTAAAACCCTCAAATCGAACTTACAACACTGAATCCTCAAAACAAAGGATTAGTCTTTTCTGTTACTCGTGCATCTCACTGAATGATGCTCTTTTTGGTGTCACCATAAGTAGGTTGTAGTGATTAAAAAAATGGTTATGGTTTATTTATTCCTGAAGCAAAATAAAATTCTAATTACTAAAAATTATGTAGCATTTCATGAGCAATGTTAGGAATCTCTGCCTTGGTGGTGGTGTGGGATGCAGTCTAAACTGCTTTCATTCTTTAAATGTTACAGCAGTGCTGTAAACTGAGACATTTATGATCTTGCCTAGCACCTCCTAATTGCTACCCAGTGGAATGTTACACAATGTGAAATTTATTGTCATGTTAGTTTTAACTTAATGCTTGTACTTAGGAGTCCAGATGGGAAAAGAAGATTCCCCCACCCCTATATGCAAAATATAACATGGCTTGTAGAGTTTTAGAGGAGTGAGCTCATTTTTGCCATCTGGAGTCTTCTTAAAAGTGCACGATTATATGTAACATCTTTGAAGTGCATCCCCTGGGAGTGGGAGTGAACTGCTTCTTTAGTCTTTAGCTAAATCTAAAGAGTAAAATAGGAACAATTTCTCAAGCTGAGTTTAGGAGAAACACATCAACAAAAAGGTGGAGCTCAGAAGGCCTACAAAAACTATGCACTGATAAGATATTTTTTCTAGAATCCTTTAGAACAAGGTAGAGCTAATGATGATTCCCTCTACCCCAGAATAGAGAAAAACCGGGCAATGAAAGCAATGGATAATGATACTTATCCCTCAAAGTTGGCAGGTTTCACACATGGAAAAATGTCCCAGACTGAAGTGAGTTCTATGTTAGAGAAAGGGAGTTCAAGGTAGTCATGCTTAACCCTGTCTCCTGGGTCTCTTTCATGGAGTTCAAACCTACCTCTGTCCACAGAAGCAGAGTATAGGTCTGCATTGTTCTAGGCAAATAAATTTGGGTATGAGTCTAAAAGAAACAAGACATGAAGTTGACAAGATCAAGCTTTATCAAACTTTAAATTTCTGCATAGTAAACAACCAATAGAAGCAAGAGGACACCTGTAAACTATTTAATTGAAAAGGGGGTAAATGAAAAATATACAAGGCACTAAAAAAATCCTCAAAAAGAAAAAAAAAACCTCAAATAATCACAGAAAATGAACAAATGACATCAATATGCATTTTTCAAATGTGTACAGATATAAGAAAAATTACTAGACTCCAGTAATAACTTAGGGAATGAGAATTAGAATTACATTGAAATACACCATCCCAGTTAGCTATGCCAAAAATTGCAGAAACAAGATAAAATACTATAGACATCTCATAGAAATAGGAACTTGTGCATTTTTGGTTGGAATGTTCATTAATGCAGCTATTTTGAAAAGCAACATGGATGTTTCTGAATACACACACACACACACACACACACATACACACACACACACTTTTCCAGATTCAACTGCTGGAAAGTTAGAGACATCTGAACCTATAGGCTACTTGTAGCATTCCAAACAACAAGCCAAATGTAGAGTACAATTAGGTGTTGGGTAAATGAATGGTTACAGAAGTGAGTGTGTGTGTGTGTGTGTGTGTGTGTGTGTGTGTGCATGCGCACTCCCACGCGTGTGTATAATAAAGTGCTATCCAGTGACCAAAATGTGAAATTATGGCAACAGTAAAAATATGACTAAACTGGAGGACAGTGAGTAAAATGAAATAAGACACACACAGAAAGACAATGCACACAGAAGGAGGAAGTGTTGTGGAAATAAAGTGACAGTAAAATGGTGGATATTAGAGGCTGGGAAGAGTCTAGAGACTTGAGTAGAAAAAGGATGGGACAAGTAGACGGGAGTAGTTGTTTAGAGAAATACCTTCTCATGCCCTATAACATAGTGAGATGATTGAGGGATGCCGATAAATTACATATTTCAAAATAATAAGTGGGATGCTAATGCTATATACTGCAAAGAAATGATAAATATTTAATGGTGGATGTACCAGTTGCCCCAATCTGATTTGCAGTGAAATGTCACAGTATATTCCTTGTATATGTTTATGTGTCCATTAAAAAAATAAAAAATACATTCAAAATATTAGTGTCTTTTCTTTTTCTGAAATTTATTTTGATGAGTGGTGATGGCACACGCCTTTAATCCCAGCACTTGGGAGTCAGAGGCAGGCAGATCTCTATGAGTCTGAGGCTGTCCTGGTCTACAAGAGCTAGTTCCAGGACAGGCTCCAAAGTTACAGAAAAACCCTGTCACAGAAAAAAAGAAATATTATTTTATGTGTATGATTATCTGCTTGACAGTTTATATGTTTGTCACATGCAGGTCTAGTGCCTGCAAAGGCTAGGAATGGATGAACCCATGTGACTAGAGTTACAGTTTTGAATCACCATGAAGGTTTTGGGACCCAGATTCAGCTTGTATGGTAGAGTAGCAAGTAATTTTAAACACTGAGCCATGACTCTAGCCTCATTCAATGTCATTTCTTCAAGTTAAGGGCACTTTAAAAAAAACTACAAAGTTCTATTCACATTATTCACAAAAACTAAAATAACGAGCGGTAAATTTGATGAAGGAAGAAATAAATCTCTATGTGGATATCCAGTTTCCCAGCACTGTTTGTTGAAGATGCTGTCTTGTCTTTAGTGTATGTTATTGGCAGCCTGGTTGAATGAGATAACTATAGCATACATATGTGTAGCCATATTTGGGTTTGATTCTGTTTCATTGTCTTTCATGTCTATTTTTGGGTCTGCACCATATTTGCTTTTATTACTATGGCTCTAAAATGTCTGGAAGGCTAGAATGTTTGTCTCTCCAACATTGTTCTTTTTGTTAAGGGATGTTTTAAGTATTTGGGATCCATTGTGGGTCC
The DNA here is from genome assembly GCA_963919715.1 of Microtus obscurus. NCBI lineage: Eukaryota > Metazoa > Chordata > Mammalia > Rodentia > Cricetidae > Microtus > Microtus obscurus. The sequence continues at coordinate 42,701,296 of CAWTZC010000297.1, forward strand.
ATGTGAATTTTAGGATTTTTTTTGTATTACTGTGAAGAATGAGATTAATATTTTCACAGGAATTACATTGGATCTGCAAAATGCTTTTGGTAGAATGGTCATTTCTGTAGCATCAATTCTAAAAATCAATAAGCATGGAATATCTTTTCATTTTTGATTGTTCTCTCAAAATTCCTTTAAAATTTTAAAATTTTTATTGTGGAAATATTTTACTTATTTGGTTAAGTTTATTACTAGACATTTCTTTTTTGAGACTATTTTGAATGGAAAGGTATCCATGATTTCTTTCCCTGTATGTTTGTTGTATGTATATAGAAAATCTATCTGTGTATAGGTATAAAAACTGCAGGAAGAAAAATATAGGCAATACTATATAGAATATGGGTGTATGAAAGGACTTTCTGAACGGGACCCCATTTGCCCAGGAGTTGAGATCAACAATCCAAAAGTGGGACTTCATAAACCTAAAACTCTTCTGTACAGCAAAAGAACACAATCAATTGAGTGAAGATGAGGGCAAGTTGATTGCAAACTGGTCTAGCCACCCCAGAAATCAGTTTGAAGAACCCCTGAGCTAGTTTTACAACTTTTCAGTGTATTGCCAAAGGACTCGACAGTGCACGCCACAGTCATTGCTTAGCCATCTTCATTGCTGCACTATTTGCAATGGTCGGAAATGGAAATAGCCTAAATTACTTTCAGCTGATACACAGACAATGAAAACATTATTTGTGTTTTTTATGAAATACTATCCATCATCATAAAAATTAAAATTATATAATTGGTAGATAAATAGATGAAATTAGAAAGGATCATATTGAGTGAAATAACCCAGGCCCAGAAAGACAAATATCATCTGTTGTTTCTACCTTCAAATTTTCATCTGCAAGTGTGGACCTCAACTTTGCCAAAGAAATATCTTTGAAACAGAGACTCTTATAAAAAAATCACAACATATCAAAATGCAGGAATTAGTGATTATATGGTACATAGCCCCAACCGATACATCTACAACCCATCTCCTGTATCTGAGACTCTGAGATCCTTATAGAAGATGAACAAAAAAATTGTAAGATCCAGACAATCCGGAAGTTTGCTGAGCGACTGTGTCTCCTTGAAATGTCAGAAGACGCATGCATGAAGTTCCACCAGCATGCTTGCCTAAAAAGATCTGAACAGGAAGGACACTAGTGGACATGTTAACATAATAGGGAAAAATCTCAAGAGACCATAGCCCTAGAAAAAGTCTGTAGGTAACTAATTAATGTTGAGAACAGCAGAAATAAACTTCTCCTGGGAAGAGCTTCCCAGCTGACCACCCAATGCCAAGTGATTAGCCTTCATCTCATACATCTGCAAGTAACATTGTATAGACTGAGTAGGTTGTATTCATGTTTCTCTCTCTCTCTCTCTCTCTCTCTCTCTCTCTCTCTCTCTCTCTCTCTCTCACACACACACACACACACACACACACACTAACAACAACAACAACAGCAATTAAAGGAAAAGAGTCCATGAGTTGAGAGCAGCCTGGTGAGCACATGTGCCATTGTACATGTGCCCATCTACCCTTCCTCCAAAAATTAAAGAACTTTTTAGAAGTATTTTAATTATCTTACTGGAGTGGCTTTAGCACAATCAAGGTAAACAAAGAGATGCACGTGAACCCTTACTTTCCCATCCAAATCTCAGTACAACTAATTAATCCAGTAAGTATACCTCTTGGTACACTTTACTTTTGGGTATTTTCATTCAAAGGCTGTTTTAGGGTATTACCTCAGCTTTACTGGTTTTGTTCAAGAGTCCAGGAAATTACCCTTAGAGTGAGAACATGCTGAGTCTGGTCACATGCTGAGGGTGGTCACATGCTGACAGTGGTCACACACTTCAGTTTTATAGGTTTCAGACTGATCCTAAAGACAGTCATGAGCACTTTGCTGTGGTAGGAACTGGTTCATGACTAAAGAAAATCTACTCTGATGTAGTGCTTGGCCCACACACAATTTAATTAATTATCAATTGAGAGAGTGATACAAATACAGTATTATATATTTTAAATAGTGTTGGAGGAAGGAGCCACTTGTTTGTTTCCCAGTTCCCCGGCTAGCTTAGACCCAAAATAATTACACAGAAATGATATTATTTTAAGCACTGTTTGGCCCATTAGCTCTAGCTTCTTCTTGGCTAATTCTTACATCTTAATTTAACCCATCTCCATTAAACTGAATTACCGTGAGGTTGTGCCAGCAACATTTCAGCACATCTATCTTCAGTAGCGGCTTCATGGTGGCTCCCCAACGCTGCCTTCTTCCTCCTAGTATTCAGTTCAGTTTTCCTGCCTACCTAAGTTCTGCCCTATCAATAAGCCAAGACAGTTTTTTATTCATTAGCCAATAAAATCAACATACAGACAGAAGAACCTCCCACACCATTTTTTTTTTTTTTGATTTTTCGAGACAGGGTTTCTCTATAGTTTTTTTGGTTCCTGTCCTGGAACTAGCTCTTGTAGACCAGGCTGGCCTCGAACTCAGAGAGATCTGCCTGACTCTGCCTCCTGAGTGCTGGGATTAAAGGCATGCACCACCACCGCCCGGCTCCCACACCATTTTTTGTCCTAGAATAATTTTAGAGATAAAAGAGAAATATGATTCTATAGTTTTGTTTCCGTGTCAATAACAGTACAGGTTCCACAGTCTGTTTCTGAGGTGACTATAAAGAGGGCTACAAGACCTGTGAGCCCTCTCCTTCTTTACTTATTTTAGTAGTCTTCCACATCACCAGCACATATGGCAAGCAGTGCTTTCTCATAGTGTCCTTAAGAAAATTTCTGAAAAAAAAAAATACAGGCACTTGAAATCAAATCTCTCCATGTTTCAGAAAGATCAGGTGCAATTCTTCTAATTGTGGTATGTAAGATTTGTGGACTGTTAGTTTTCCCAAAACAATTTATGTTTTTGTCTAAAGATTTTCTGAGCCCTACTCAAGGTGAAACTTATTAAAAAATAATGTTGTGGTTATAGTCAGTACAATATGTTTTTTGTAAAACTTGTGTAACTTTAATGCTCTTTTGTGAGCACAATAACATGATAAAATGAATCTCCTCTTCTGCTTTAGGAATTGTTACCCTAATATTGATATATTAATTTCTAGACATTGCCAATTGCTGTGGGACAATGCTCTATACATTGTCACTTATATTTTAAATAAACTCTGATTGGCCAGTAGCCAGACAGGAAGTATAGGTGGGACTAACAGGTAGGAAGTTGAGGTAGGGCAACAAAAATTCTAGAAGGACGAAAGTTTCAATGTACAATCGACTCAAATGCAGAGGATGCAAGATGATTACCTTGCCAAATAAAAGTACTAAGCCACATTTCTAACACAAACAAAAATTATGGACAAATATAAGTTATAAGTGTTAATAAAAAGCTTGACATACTAGGCCAATTAGTTTATAATTAATGTAGACCTCTGCGTGATTTCTTTAGGACTTAATGATTGTGGGAATTGGACAGGACAGAAAAACTAAATCAACAGCATAGTGCCCAATGTGGGGCTGACCAAATCCACTTAAAAGCCTGAAAGAGTTTGGAAAGTTATTCTAGATAAAAAAAAAAAAAGAGTTAAACATGGCTTCTTGATATCATCACTTTTTTGGATGGGCTCTGCTTGCTAGAGGCAAGTGCTTTCATTTAAGAGAGGCTTCCTGACTCAGCTTTAGCTGCAAAACTTGTAGCTCTTTTAAGATGCCCAGGCACAAAACACTTAAATGGTGTTGATAAATGTTGACCTTATGCCTTTTGGTGGTATCAGCGACCTTAAAATTCTATAGAGTTGTGACAATAAACATGGTTCTGGCCAATAATTCTGCAATAAGGCTAAAATCTCAAAAATCTAAGGAATGATCCAGCTGTCAGAGGCAAGGCTTTAATCCTAGCCATACTGCTTAGCAAATTAAAGACTTATGTGGTCAAAAAAGAGAAATACAGTAAAGATAGTCACAATGTATTTTAAAATATATGTAGGCTTCAAAAACAATTAAGTTCTTAAAATAAAAAAAAGAGGGTAGTTGAGTGTGGTGGCACACACCTTTAATCTTAAAACTTGGGAGGCAGAGGCAGGCAGATCTTTGTGACATAAAGGACAGGATGGTCTACAGAATGAGTTACAGAAAAAAGATAGACAAGAAACCCTGTCTCAAAAAGCTAAAATTTAAAAATAAAAATAAAAGAGTTTAAAATAAAGCCATGTAAATGTAAAAAATACACAGAGAGTTTAAATACTGTATATTATTGTGTTGTCTTTAAATTGCCAAATACTGATGAAGGAGCTACTGCTGCTAAAAGATATTTGTTTCTAAATACTGCTAAATTAATCCAAGGTAGATATTTTAAAAATACCTTGACTTCAAAATTAAAGTCAAAATGTATGCTACTTTTAAAAAAGAGGTTTTGCTTTTTTTTCCACAAAGAAATAAGAGTCTATAGATTCATTTTGGGCTAAAAAAATCAGGTTCAATCAAGAAAGACCCCCTAAAAATCTCTGGTAGGAGCAGATCGCCCAGGTATATGAGTTCTACATCAAAACAGTTTCAAGACTGCTGGCTAAGATGATCAAGCCTCACAGGATACTCTAGTCAGGACTTGATCATAATTCTAAATCTTCTTAAGGTTCCCATAAGATTATCAGTGCCTCTAATCATCAAAAAGTAGCCTAAAAACCTACACCCACATTCCCCCAAAATGAACTATGAATATTTTCCTTTGTTTAAAATGTTGGTTAAAAGTTGTTACAAATGATGGTCTCTCTCTCTCTCTCTCTCTCTCTCTCTCTCTCTCTCTCTCTCTCTCTCACACACACACACACACACACACACACACACATAAAAAAAACTCAACAAAAATATTAGATTCAAAGTTCTTTTTTTTTTTCCAAGGGGGAAGTGCTGTGGAAAGTGGTTTGTACTTTGTCACTTGTATTTTAAATAAACTCTGATTCACTAGTAGCCAGTTAAGTATAGGTGGGACTACCAGGCAGGAAGTAGAGGCAGAGCAACAAAAATTCTGGGAAGAGGAAAATTTCAGTCTACAGTTGTGACCCAAATGAAGGGACACAAGATGTGAGTGTCTCACCAACAAAGGTACCAAGCCACATGTCTAACATAAACAAGAATTATGGACAAATATAAGTTATGAGTTAATAAATAGCCTGAGATACTAGACCAATCAGTTTATAATTAATATAGACCTCTGTGTAATTTCTATGGGACTTAAATGAATGTGGGAACTAGGCAGGAGAGAAAACTGAGTCAACAGCCAATGTGTTTCAAAAAATATGAAAATATTTATACTCTTAATTCAGGAATCCTATATAAAGAAATGCATTTTAAATTTCATGTCAATTATGGATGAGCACAGAGATGTATCACACATATGCACAATGTTACACATCAATGAAATTTATCACATATCAATAAAACATATCACATATCAATGAGAACTTGAAAAGCAATGGGTGATCATGTAAGACAGTTTTTCTACTTTATAATATGACTTACACAATGGGATGTTTTGATCATGAGACCATATTTTCATCTTTATCTTACTTGAGTTGATTCTACAATGCATGTTCCCAGGGGGCTTGGACTTTTGTTGTTATTTTTATTTTGTTGCTTTTGTATTCTACCTCAAGTACCCAATTAGAGACACAGTTGGTGCTCATTCAATATTAATTGATGGAATGAACCAGCTAAGTCTTTCCTGGTGTTCCTAATGTCGACTCTCTGTTCTCCCCTGACCCACCATTTGGGTGGGTCTGAATATTTGAGTATTCAATGATTTGATTTCTATTCTAACTCTGTTGCTGATTAGTTGACATATGATGAATGTCTATTAAATTTATTGGGAATTTGACAGAATATATATGTATTTCTTTCTCAGAAGCATTCATACTAAAAACCAACTCTATCACTTGTCTTTAGAAGTTTCATAAAACCCACCCAATCATTTTCGTAGGATATTTGCTTACTGGATAATTCATAAAAATGCTGTGAACTCTCCGCTCTGTGTCAAGACTTTCTTGGAATGGAAAATAACAACGATGGTTTATTCAGCACCCATCGAAGTGTTTGTCTTCTGAACCTATTATGGAGCATTTCACAATGACTCTTCATGTACCTCTCCTGAAGTGTGGGTGGTGAAGCCACAGACTACATGGTAAAATATAAACACAGGAATAGTCTCTATGAATAATAGCAATGGCCGTTTCTATACTGGGCATATCATTTTAGACAACATTCAGGAGGCAGGCCTATGGAACTCATTACTAATTCACAATTTAGGGTTTTTTGATAATATGGTTTGTTCCTGAAAGCAAATTTATTAAAGACAGTAAAATAATAAAAATAATCATAAACAAAATTTGAAAATATCCATTCTTCTTGGAGACAAGAACATAGTCACACTATTAGGATTCATCTGTTCCTGACAAGGGGGTGAATGTCAATGATCCTATCATAGATTTAAACCTGTGACAAGACAAGGCATTTGAGGATTCTCTCCTGTCATATGAAAGTTGAGCCTATTTAGGGAATTATGGTGGTTCATTAATATCTCCAGGTTGCCATTTCATTGCATCAAACCGCTAGCTCATGGACTTCTTTGGAGTTTATAGAACTTTCCAATAATTTCATGGAGAAAAATACTTTATAAATCCTACTCATGCACATTTAATCCAGTCGGAACTCATCAGTATTGACTGTGGAATGCAAGGTCTGTTGTTCATCATAAAAAAAATACAGCTTACCAATTGCAACCAGTAGCTCCTGGAAGTAGCCATCATAACAGTCATTGATGGCATCCACCAGGCTTTGGCTAGAAATATGTAGAAATTTCTGGAAAAATGCAAGAAATTTGTGCAATTCAAAAAAGATTTTCATAAATATCATAAACTTAAAGCATAAATTTGCTCACCTTCAGAGACCTCCTACTAACCCACTAAGACAGAGGAATAACCCTGTAATACACCTAATAAACATTCTGTGTTCTGGATTCTGTACCTGTTTCTGTGTGTCTGTCTTTTTATTCACTTGCCATCTCTAGTTGGGCTTTCAGAACCAACCAGGGTGTGGTCTGCTACCTCTGAAGGAACACAAAGCACCTTTAGCAACCTGTTATCGTACCCGGATGCTCAGGAAAAATTATTGTATCCACACTTCTCTGTATGCATGCATAACGATATTGCCCTCAATGACTTCCTCGTTTAACAGCCTTAGTGGGAAACACCCTTAGAGGACACAAGCACACTTAAAAGGGTCTGTAGTTTCACACATTCTTAGCTGGGGTTTCAGCTGCTGTGATGGAACAGTCTGCTCAAAACAACTTCGAGAGAAAAAGAGTTTATTTCACTTTGTTTAAAGCAACTTATTATCAAAGGCAGTCAGAGTGGGAACCTGGAGACAGGAACTGATGCAGAGGTGATGAAAGAGTTTGACTTACTGGCCTGCTCCTCACGGCTTGCTCAGGCTGCTTTCTTATAAGACCCAGGATCACCAGCCCAGGGGCAGCACCATCCACAATAAATTGGGCCCTCCCCCATCAATCCCTGATTAAGAACATGCCCTGTAGCCAGGTCTTATGAAGGCATTTTCTCAGTTGAAGTTCCGTCCTCTCAGATTGTGTCAAGTTGATATAAAACTAACCAGCACAACACATAGGTGCAAGGTCCTGTCACACTGGCTAAATCTCTGAAGGTCATTTGCTGATGAGAAGGGCAGCTTCATTTCTGCTGTCCTCAAGATCCAACTGTTGTCTGTCTTGGCACCCACAGTACAGAAGTCAAGCACTGTCTAGTTGTTTTAAGCGTGGAGAAATTATGCTCCGTCTTTGCAAATCTTATTATATTTTACTGACACTAGTTGTAAATCAGTTCACCTTACATGAGGCCTTGTCCAATCAAATGTTAGGAAAAATGTCTAAACTGGAACCAGTGAGCACTGCAGTTAGTGCCTTCAGAGAATCTGTCATGGAAATGCTCTGAGGACTTAATGAAATATAACAGAACTTGTTCATGGATTTCTGATACAAAATAGGACCTTAGTCAGCCAAGTACTACACCTTCTTGAGGGACATTGATTGCTTATGTACTACATAATCCTGCACAAAGGTTTTACAGATCACATATATGGAACCTTTCTTAGACACTTGCCTGTGGTATTTATGAATAATTAATTTGATGGCATACAAATCCGGTCATTTCCCTTAATGGTCAGGTATTGAAAATTGACTTATTCGAGTATCAAAATGCAGGTAATTATAGAGAGAAGACATAAGGCACAAATGGTTGACTTTGTTAAGTAGAGAAAGGTTGAAATGTTAGCTAAGGAAGTTCACCCTGACTAGACAAACACTCAAGAATTCAAAGAGGCTAAAGTACAGGCATAAAATAAAGTGGAAATGCAATGTGTGGTTCCCAAACGTCAGGAGAAAGTACAGGGTGTGGCCTGGAGCAGATAATGGAGGCAGAGAAAGTAAACAGAAACCCCAGAAACCCTAACACCAGATGGAGTTCGGGGTGTTTATATAGTTGGGGTATGTTATGATTTCAATGTGTCACCCAGAATTATGTGCTCTAAACACATTCATCAATGTAATGAAGTTGGAGTACAGGTTTTCAATGAGATTGCCTGTTGATTATAAAGGCTTCACCGTCATAGATTGATTAGTAGCAATAAAAGAATTGTGAATCACCTGACCATAAGCAGTTCTCAACTTGTAGGTTAAACAACTCTTTCCCATGGCTCCTATAAGATATCTTGCATATCATATGTTTAAATTATGATTCACAACAGTAGCAAAACTGCAGTTATAAAGTAGAAAGGAAAATAGTTTTATTGTTGGGGATCACCACACCATGAGAAACTGTATTAAGGGGTTGCAGCCTTAGGAGGGTTGAGATCCACTGGCCAGAATTATTTTTTGCTAGATGCTGACACACTGGATTTCAAAGTTTTCAAAACTATTATAAATACAGTTAATCTCTTTTAAATTTCTCAGGGTATGACATGTTATTAAAGTCACAAAAAGAAGACTAGGACTAGAAAACTGAAGGGGATAAATAAAAGTTTATTAAGTTCCCACCTGACAAATCTGAAGTCACTAAAAGTCAAAACAACCATGGGATAAACAGCACTTGCTTACCCCAAATGCCCACGAATAAAACCCGAAAGGATAACAACAGCATACAAGTTTAATCAAAAAATAAATAAAAATAAAATAATTGCTCTATTAGCTTGAAGAAATTTCAGTCCTAGAATGAAAAGCATTTGTCAGTTCAGGCAAATCCTGTAAACAAAGTTTTGAGTTATGTCAAGTTTGGAATCTTGGCACCATTTATTGCCTCTATATCACTTTAATTCTCATTTATCTCATCTATAAAGCCACCCAGAAGTACCCATCTTGTAAAATTGTGGTAACAATATAATAAATACAAGGATATTCTCACATCACTGAGCTCATAGTAGCCTCCTTTATTGTAAGAGTGTGTTAGTTTTGTTACTAGCAAATAAGTTATGCTTTTCCTACTACATTAGCTTACAGGGAGGGAGGAAGGACTGAGGGACAGAAGGAGGGAAGAAAAAAATCAAGGTAGAAATAAAAACAAGTAATTCCAATTTCATTTTGTTTAGTGGCGTTTATTGGTCAAAGAGGATCCCACATAGATTAATCACAGGCTTCAGTAATAAACTCAAGTGTTCTCAAGTTCCTTCCTGCCCCCACTTTAATGTCTTTAGCTTACCTGTGGCAGCAGAGGGCACCCACCACACCTGGTGTTCTTTGTCCTCTCCACTGTTGCCTTGCCTAGACATCCTCAGATTTCTCTGTCAGGGTACCCTCCACACTTACCTCAAGAATCCCAAAGCCTCAGTTTTCCCTGTCTGACAGTCCTGACTTTATAGAAGGATACTAAATGCTGCATTTCCCATGTTGGCTTTTCTAGGTGGATTGGTGATGAGTGGAAATCGAAACGTTAGGCTTCTGGGCGGAGTATAGAAACTGAAACTATTCTTCAGGCATAAAAGGCAGCCTGGGTGGCTTGGAAGCTTCCTCTTTGAGGAGGTAGCAGAGCCCAGGTTTCCTGGAACATCCATCCTCTCTCTCCATTGTGCTTTCCGGGTTCCTGCAGAGCAGTCCTGCTGCTCTCAGCATGCAGCAGGTCCAGGTACTGGGTCTGTGGGTCTGGGTTTCTTGGTGGATGGGGTGGGTTGGGGTGGGGTAGGGTTATGATTCTGGGAGGGCCAGGGGCTGGCAGCTCATGCCAAGGTTAGCTCTGTCTGGAAGGAGGGGCTGTTGTTGTGTCATTAATATGTCTCTGTTCTCTTCATGACCTGTAAATTAGTCATTATGGCTAGAGTTCTGATCAAATTCTGATTTTCTAAGGGAGAAAGGGTGGATAAGTTATTCACATCTGTCTGGGAGCAGACATTGGCCTCTATGTATGTTCTACTGTTTTAGGATCCCTGCCCTGGGAGTTGTAAAATGGTGGCACACTACTCATTCCTGCCCTCCCCCCTACCGCCCCCCCCTCCCCCCCCGTTAATTAGGTGGGTCGCACCTAGGGAAGAGACTGTCCTTTAGAGTGCTTAGTGACTTGATGATATAATCCTTTTCAGGAAGACGGCTGAACAACTTAGTTTTAGAAATTGATTTTGATACATTATCTTTAGATACTGTCTCTACTTTGTGGAGGAGAAGGCACTTAGCATCCTTCCTCCCTTTGCTTTTAGCTTCCTTTAACAATCCTCTCAATTTGGTTGCTCTCTCTACAGTAAATCAAGATCTAGGATGTTTTGAAGGATTTTGTGACGATTCTTGTGCTTTGATTCCAGAGTGAGTTATAAGTGAAAAACCAGTATATAGTTTTTAGGTTCCTTTTTAAAATTGTGTGCATGGTGTGTGTTTGCATGGTGTGTGAGTGTGTGGTGTGCATGTGTGTGTATGTGTGTGCGTGTGTGTGTGGTGTGTGGTATATGGAAATGTGCATGTTAGTGCAAATGTCAGAGACATTGGATCCTCTGGAGCTGGAGTACAGGCACTTGTCAGCCTCTGTGCTGAGGAACAAAACTCGGGACCTCTACAACAGCAGTGCACAGTCTTGATTATCGTGTCATCTGTCTTCTTTCTAGACCCATACGTACATATTTTTTTTTAAAGGCACAGCGTTCCTGAAGAGATCAGGGGACAACTTGCAGGACTTTGTTCTCTTCCTGTATCCTGCAAGTTTCGAGGATTGAGCACAGGTCATCAGGTTGTGTTTCAGGCATGCACCTTCACCCACTATACAATTTTTATTGGCCCAATTATGGAAATATTATTCATTATAGATGCAATCTTCTTGTTTGACTGGAAAATGGAGTTTGTATCTTTGTGGCTACCACTGGAATTAGACTTGCTGCATTTAAACTACGTGCGTAGCTCTACTGAATCTTTTATCTTGTATGGTTTTTTTTCTGAGTATTCTCCTGTCCATTTCCATACTTCCTTTAAAAAAATTATAATTCAAGGTAGGAAGTTGCTGAAATTTCTTAGTTTTTAATAACAAATTATATCTTTTCTCATTCTCAATGAGCTTAAAGGCAACTTTGATACAGAATTATGTCTTTATGACATTTTCTCTAAAAATTAGAACATATATTTTTTTTTCTCATCAAAATATCCACCAACATTGCTTAATTTTATTCTCTTGAGTGGCCTACCAGGCACACTTAAAACAAATATAAAACTATAATACTGTAATTCTAGCTACTGATATGTAGTCCTGTCTTTTTTTGGGTGGTTGTTCCATTCCTTGCATCCGGTCGCCCTCTCCAGGTGGAGGCTGTATGTTGCCTGATAAGAAATTCTTCTGAGATCCTGCCTGGTGTGGCCACTGGAGGTTCAAGCTAGAATGACTTTCTTGGTTTTGTGAGCTGACACTTAGGGATGAAAATGGGCTGGGGAATGGGCTAGTGGGGTCCACAGGAGGAAGGAAAGGAGGGTATGCCACGCAGATCTGCTCAGTGCTCTGAGAATGGGGGCAGCGGGGAAGACAGGCAACATCTTTCAGTCTGCCTCAGAGCTGGGGCTGAGACTGGGGAATTGGATTTGGAGCAAAGAAGTGAGAGTGAAGGTCTGAAGATTTCATAGCTGCTTCCCTGTCCAGCATAGCTCTATACATTATTTTTTTAAAATCAATATCCTGATGCTACAGGTCAGGGCCCAACAGTGAGCTTCCTGCCCATCTTGTACTTGTACTGGATACACATTTATTTTCTATTCTTTGGTCTAGAAAAGAGTTTGCTATTTCCTCCAGGTTTTCAGAGGTTAACACATTTTTTTTTTTTTTTTTGGTTCTCTGGGTATTTCTTTCCCTTCTCACCTGTACAAGGTCATCAGAATCTCTGCTATCTTGGCCTGCTCTTGCAGGAGTGCAACATTCTACAGCTCTCAGAGTCATGTGAGACCCAGGGGAAGAAAATATGTTAGAATCTTAAACCCAGGAGCTCTTCATAGGGACAGCAACAGCCTTGGCGTGCTGCTGACTGTGGGTTATTATTAATTTGTTGCATTATGTTCTAAGTGAGATTTGGATTCTCTTCTTTCTCAAAACATTTCGTAAATTTGCTTGTTATGATGTTCTTTCTCATGAGCACATAAAAAAAAATTCAGTAAGTAGGATAGAATGTGAAGAGGATGCATTTTTCACCAAAATGACAGCTCAAAATAAAAGAGGATTTCTTTAAAAATCAATAGGGATTTTGTCACAGAGGAAAATACCATTTTGCCCTTGGGTAAAGACTAGAGTATCCCAAGATGGAACTGGAGATCTGAGGGCAATATCGGGAGGTTCTTTTGACTTCACAGGAGAACCAACAAAGTCGCAAAGACTTTGTGGAGGATGAAATTCCTAAAGTCAAATTTTGGTTCATTTTTATAAAGCTTGAAACCAGCCTATTTTAAAAATTAGGTTAAGTTATTGATCTTCTCTGCTAAGAAGACATTTAAAAATCAGATTTTATGGTTAATCGAGATAATCATATTTTTGTTTTCAGACATTTTAGGAAAGTGACATTAAAGAAGTCAAGTTTATTTTCGTATCTGTTCTTAAAATCTTTTAAATGGGGACAATGAAGTGACTCAGCAGATAAGGATATTAGCTACCAAGTGTGAGAATCTGAGCTCCATGTTAGGATCCACTTGGTGGGAGGTGATAGCTGACTTCAGACATTGTCCTCTGACTTTCACATTTGTCTGTAGACATATGTGCACATACTCAAAACAAAGAACTAAAACTGAATATCTTTTAAATGCAACTTTATAGATAACGATTTTAGTTTGATTCTTCTATATTGTTTTTAAGTTACTAAGCTTCCTGCACAACTCTAATGGCTGATCTAAGTTTTTTTTTTGTCATTAAACAGTTTTGATCGTCACCACATATAAATATATAAATAAATAAATACTGCACATAAACAAACAACGAACAAGCAAGTATATTCTAGTATGTATTTCTTTTCCAAATTAGTTTTTACAAAATCCTTCACCTTATTGGTTTATTTTGTATTCTTCTTTTCAATCTTTGAAATAGCTGTTTGTTGACTTTCTATAGAAGTTCACCCCTGTGTGAAGAACCTTAGGACAGGGAGAATTATACTTGGGATCTCAGTCCTGGTGGATAGCCAAAGCCATCCATGCTTTTTAGTTGTTATAATTTGAAAAACGAGGTCCAAATGAGCAGCAGAAGGAGGGAGAACATGAACAAGAAAGTCCGGACCACGAGGGGTGCACCCACCCACTGTGACAGTGGAACTGATCTATTTGGAGCTCACCAAGGCCAGCTGGACTGGGACTGAATAAGCATGGGATGAAACCAGAATCTCTGAACATGGCGGACAATGAAGGCCGATGAGAAGCCAAGGACAATGGCACTAGGTTTCGGTCCTAATACATGAACTGACTTTGTGGGAGCCTAGCCTTTTTGAATGCTCACCATCCTGGACATGGATAGAAGTGGGAAGACCTTGGACTTCCCGCAGGGCAGGGATCTGGACTGCTCTTCATTCACGAGAAGGAAGGGGAATGGAGTGGGGGGAGGAGGAGAGAAGTGGAGAGAGGGGGAGGGTAGTAGAGGGAGGGGGCGATGTGTGGGAGGAGGGGGAGGGAAATGGGAAAAGGGGAGGAGGCAGAAATTTTTTTCAACAACTAAAAAAAAATCAACAAAAAAAAAAAGAAAGAAAAACAGAAAAGGGATTTTGTTGGTACTGACTTCTCAGCATTTGTCAGAATCTTCCCCCTACTGCCAAGGTGGTATTAGATCAAACAAACCAGGACTGATGTCATAGCAGTATCATGGACAGTGGGAATGAAACTTTCAGATGGTCAATCAGCAATGTCTTCAGGGAAAATTGTCCATAGATGAGAACAGGGGTACAGGGATTGTCAGAATAGAAATTTTTAACCACTTTGACTTGGCAGGAGAAGAGTAACGAGTTTTCACAGGAATGAGTATCAATTCTTTTCATATGGCCACAAGTCAAGATAGCCTGTAATATTCTTCTCGTGGAGAGAGAGAGAGAAAGAGAGAGAGAGAGAGAGAGAGAGAGAGAGAGAGAGAGTCTTTTCACTTTGTTTCAAACTTTTATCTCCTGGCTTCTAGTACTTAAAGCCATCAGGGAAGTTTTTCTGCTACTGTTGACACACTCAATATGCCATGTCATCATGGTTGAATTAGTTTCCTCAAAATCCCTACCAGGAAGTGAGGACCTGCTTTGGATACACTTGAGTATACTGTGGGCAGATATGGCATGTGGTGATGAGTGATGCTTCATAAGGCTCTGCAAACATCCAGTAACTGAGTGAGTTAAGAGACCATGCTTGCACTCCTGACCAAGTGATTCTTATGGATCCTGGGCCATAGCCATTCCTTCTTTCTTCAGATTTAATCATTTTCCCAGACACAAGTTCTCAGCATTTTAATATTTGGTGTCAGGTTTTGGATTACTGCCATATGCTCCTGTTTTGAGATTATAAAATAGAAATCTCTGTCTTCTGACTTAATGGTCCATATCTCTATCATTCTATATATCTGTGTATTTGTGTAGCTCTCTGTCTATCTATCTACATCATACAATCTACTTATTAACAGAAGTAGATATTCTTTACAACAGATATCTGAGCATATGACTATACCTCTGAAATATTTCTTTCTAGGTCATCTTTGCAGTCTCCTCTTTCCTGCAATTTATTATTAGTTATCCTCAGAATTAGTGTTTAGTTCCATTCACATCACATTCATGATGCTGCTGTCTCTTTGTGTCCAAGCAAGATTTTTGTTCCAGTGACTACTTTTTATAATTAATAAGTAAATGACATATCTATTCCGATATGGTTGAGACCTTGCATTTGACTCCTAGCCTTCCATATTTAAGAATCTACATTACATGGCCTATGGTAAGTTGCAAAACAAGTCAAATTTAGGTGAACCACACAAGAGTTCATGACCTTTGCTTGACTTGTCGTCTTATTCCAAGATTCTGACATTAGACAATGGCCTAATAATCTACTGTGTGACATGAATTGCAATTTGTGTATGTGTGTGAGAGACTGCATGTGTGATGCATGCTTTTGTGTGAGTGTATCTATGTGCCATCGTAAATTCATTTGGAGGACCAAGGAGGCTATTGGGTGTTTGCTGCTGTTGGACTCTTTTTTTTTTAATTTCCTTGAGACAGGATCTACCACTAAACTAGGCCCGCTATTTTGCCTAGACTCACTAGTCAGTGGGCTCCTGGTGGCTGCCTGTCTCCATTCCCTAATGCTAATTGTAGAAATATGCAGCCAGGTCTGGGTTTTTACATGGGTGCTGTAGATTTGAACTCAGTTTCTCATGTTTTCATAACAAGCACTTTTACAGTGCAAACATCTGTCATCCCTGAATTAGAATCCTCATAATCTCCCTTGACAGCCCACTCCTCTATTCCTCTGTACCCATATTGTGTTTGTTATCAAATGATGTCATACTTGCCTTTAACATCCATCAAATAAACTCACACCTTTCCAGACTTCTCACCTCAAACTCGTATTAGACTGTAATTTTAACAATTTGCCATCATTGCTTTGCCCAATCACAGCTTTCTCTCTCTCTCTCTGCTGACAAGAACTTGACTCCCACTGATGTACAGTACTGGAGTAATCTTTCCAAGATGCAAAGCCATCACATCTCCTAAAATCCTTAGTGACTAACTATGCCACATGCTGGAGGGACCTGCATGCTTCTCACACCCTCTCTCAGCATCAAACACTTTCTCCCACTCTTCACTCCAGCCTCCTGGTTCCTGAAGGAACCTGGTTTTGCCTCCATCATTCATACCCCACAGGCCATTGCATGTTACGTGAAATGATGTGCTGCTCGTCTCTGTCTGGGCGCTCGCCTTCCATCTTTTTGTTTAATCCTTTAGAACTTTCCTTGGTCATTGCTTCTTTATGGAATGTCTCCTTTTTTTTTCTTTTTTTGACTTGGTGGAATTCATGATCTTCTATTGTATATGCAATGATACAATTAATGGTTGACTTCTTGACTTTTATTCCCTGAGAACAGACCACATGTTGATGGTACTCTTTCTTGTGTCCCTGCTACTCAATGTTTAGTTGCAAAGACAGTCTTTCAGGACATTTCTGCTGACAGGAAAGTTGATCAGTTTTTTTTTTCTTTCTTTGCAGATTTGCTGTTATAAACAATGACCATTTAGAGAAGACACAATAAAGAATATTTGCATTTTTAATATTTCTCAATTAAAATTGAAGGCACAGATAGCAGCAAGAATGGGTAAATTTCAATTCAAAGATATTCATAGCATTATAAAATATATGCTTATAGATTAAACAGTTAAAATAACTGCATTACTATTTCTTATTTCTCAAATAATAACTGTGAGCTCCATTAAAAAGGCTAATTAAAGTAAAATATCTCTTCTTTCCCTTATCAGAAGAACATTACACAGTGATTTTAGAGAAAATGTCCCAATTAATTCTGGGAAATATGCCAAAAGCTGAGTAAGTATTTTTACAGTAATCAAGAGTTTTGAAATCATGTGTAACATTCCCCATTCCTGTAGACATATTTGACCTTATATGGTAATGTTGATGTGTACCTGCATCTGTGTGTGTGTGTGTGTGTGTGTGAGAGAGAGAGAGAGAGAGAGAGAGAGAGAGAGAATGTACATTATATACATGATAGAAGTATATGTAATTATATGCAAATATGTATTCAGCCCTTTAGGTTGTTAATGTCAGTGAAATAATAACAATTGTACTGTTTGAGGGTATTATGTCATCCATATGAGCTTTGTTCCAACACTTTTCTTTTTTAGCTATTCCAGTTTATTCAATGATTTTGTTGAATCTGAGTTTTTTCTGATTGACGGAGACTCCTTGCTTGTCACGTGTGTATGTGAGAAGTCGCTTAAGCCGGGGCAGAGTCTCCACTTCTTCTACCTGGTTGAGTGCTACCTGCTGGATGTCATTAGCAAAGGAGGTCATTTTGCCATAGTTTTCTTCAAGGTAACACAGACCACATGAGTTGGCTTTGAACTCATGATGCTCTTGCTTCTGCTTCCCAAGTGAAAGGATTTCACATGTGAACTATCACCCCTTGCTATAACTAAAATTATTTTTATAAGATTTTATGAACATTTTCACCAGTGACTGCAGAGAAAATATAAAATATATTATTAAAAGTTTAGAAAATTAGATGGGGGCTAAGGCAAGGAGGTTCAAAGTTTGAAGCCCACCTGAGCCTCACACAGTGAGTTGATGAGTAGTTTAGCCAACCTGAAACGATCTTAAAAGAAAAAAACATCGAGAAATGCAACTTAGTGTTAGAAGACTTGCCTATTGTGTGCCAGGCTGTGGGTTCAATTTCCAGGACAAATAATTAAAAGAACAAAACAAACCAAAAAGCACAAAACAATTTAAAAGTCATAAAATTTAAAGGGAAGACGAGAAAAAAGAAATTACCTAGCATTGCAGTCTTCTGGAATAGACACAATTAGATTACTTTGTAATGTGTAATGATGGAGAACTTTATTGGACAGACAGGGTCACAAAAGTTGATGAAATTCTCAACAGTGGCCCCATTGACCTCAATTCTACTTCTCCAACTCTGAGAACTACTTTTGCCTTAAAAATCAGTAGGCAAATTATTTGAGTACACACATGAGCTCATTAACTTATTTTGCTATTGTATGTTCTGTTATAAATATCTTGGAAAGAATATCATATTTTGTATAATTAATAAAAGTTTGACAATTTGAAATACAGGTATATCTACTGCTACCATATCTTCCTATTCCTATATTCAGGGCAGTGAAGGCTGTACTCAGGAAATATGGAGTGGGATTTGTTCAACCAGTTTGCAACTTATGTTAAAGTATGTTTCTTTGAATTGCTGTCTAGCAGAATTTTGTACAATGATCCAGCTTTCTACCCTGTGTTTACAATTAGTTACACAGATTTTGGTCTACAGAAAAAAAAAACCAAAACTCTGCTGTTTAAGAAATGTAACTGCAGTGTGAAATTATTCTCTAGAATAATGTATTCTCCTTCAGCTGCCATTGCAGAAAACATATAGTTACAATTTATTATTTTCATAGGTTTTTTGTCCTTTGTCTTTCTGAGGAGAGGTTGGAAAGAGAATGCTTAGAAATAGGGAGGCGAAGTGTAATGAACTCTGGGTACTATGGGCTTGTGTGATTTACAGCATACATTTCTGTAACAATAAAATTCCAGGATCAATTACTGACCAGAGCACAGAATTAAAAAAAAGAAAAAAAAACAGAAAAAAACAACACACAAAAGAAGCACCCCAAAACAAAAACCTTGTTGTATCCTATTCCTTCAGTCACCTTAGTGGTATGTCACCTGCCTGAACTAGTAAAATAGTAAATGATACTTTCCAAATAATGCCCTTTGTCTCCTCCTCTATAGGATGCTGAATATGCATACTTAGGTGTCCCTGGACTTCTTACACTGAGAACTGCTTTGATTATGCACCTTCAGAAGAATACTGCCATTGACGTTTGGACTGAATTTTCTGGATGCTTGTCAAAAGAGTGGCGTATTTCTCTGGGTCAGAGATGCCCATATTTCTTGATTCTTGCTGATGAAGGCCTGAACAACCAGCAGACACACCTTTTCAACTTTATAGCTATTCAGTCTTGGGCAGCAAATGTCAACATCGTGCTCTTCTCAGGACAAAAATCTGACATCCTCCGTCTTTATGCATATTTTATGCAAAGCTCATATTCAGAGCAGCTGTTTTTCAAGAAGGTAATATATATCTAAAGAAAAATGTTCTAGAACTTTATAAACATTTCTAAATTAATTCAGAAAATAAGGCTCAGTGGTTAAGAATGCTTGCTATTCCTGTCTTGTCGAGTAGTTCATAACTGCCTATAACTACATCTCCAAAGGGATTTGACACCTCTGGCCTCTCTGTATACCACCCTTATATGCAGATACCTACCTATATATCTACATATATACAAACAGACAAACACACACATATACATACACACAAAGCTAAAAGTGAAACAAATCTTTAAAAGGTAACCGTCTTGACTCTACCTTCAATATTTAAATCATTATAGATTTAATAAGATGATATTTAGGTTAATAATAATGATAACAAACAATAGCAAATAGTAATTTGCAAAGTACTTTGCATCATAGACTAACTCTTAATATTTATGAATCATTTATATTTAACATTCACAAAAGTCCCATGAGGCAAGCATAAGAATTGTCTATATTTAAATATGAAATGGATGCTTGGCTATGTAACCTGTTTAAAAGCACTACTAAATGAGTAGTACAAGAGAATGTAGAATTTATGAGAAGCAGTGTTATCATGTACCCTATGTCCTCAAACACTGTGTGGTGTGTGAAATCCAAGTCATTGAAGGCCAGAAAGACATGAAATCAGAGGCACAAGTATATCTCTCTTGCTGAGATCTACCAGTAAAATGATAAATTATGTGGTTTCATTTAAGGAGAGCACACCAGAGCAGGTTAAAGAAAAGAAAGTGATGCATTTATGTTTGCATAAGTAACTTCAACCAATAACTCAAAGGCTTTTCAGACAATCAGAATTCAAATATTATGATAGTATTATTTTTCCTATATGGGTATATTTAGAAACCAATTTGTTGAAAATTCCAGAGTAAAGAATGTGTATTGACTTTATAAATTAATATAGTTTGATTATTTTTTAAGTAGTTAAGATGAATTCTGCATATGAATATTATTCTACAGCTCATCAAAGTAGGTTTTGAATGTGTGTCCCTCTTTGAGAATTGCATCCTGCCCATCATTGCGCATTTGCATATGTACAAATAGTTGTCATGACGTGACATGATAGTTTATTTTGCTTTTGTAAGGATTCCTATCACTAAATTATTCCTAACTTTGACTGCCAACTGTGAGCAGAAACAGGCCTGGGCTTTATTTTTACATACAGGACAAATACTAAATATTGAGTTTATGTTGTGGTTCTTTTTCTTTTCGTAGACTAGGTCTCACTGTGTGGCTCAGGCTGGCCTGGAACTCACAAAGTTACACTTTCCTCGGCACCCCTGGGTGCTGGGATTAAAGGCATGTGGCACTATACCTAGCCCAAGTTTATAGTATTATGTTGATAGCAGTTTCTGAATCTGAGTTCTGAAAAATCTTGCAAATTTTGACAGTTACACGGCTGGGGCAGACTGATGGGTCACTGGTAGTAGTACCAGGATTTATCCCTAATGCTTGTATTGGCTTTTTGGGAACTCTTTCTCTTTATATGGATAACTTGGATGAGCCTAGATATAGTAGGGAGGGTCTTGGACCTTCTCCAGAGCAATGTGCCTTACCCTCTCTGAGAAGTGGATGGCGGTGGGGTGGAGGGTATGTGGAGGGAATGGGAGGAGGGGAAGGAGTGGGAACTTGGGGAATGTATAATAAAAAAAAAATAGTTTGCTTTCAAACCCTGTCTCGAAAAACCAAAAAAAAAAAAGTTAAAAATAAAATTTACTAGATAAAATTTACTTTAAAGAAGTGTTTTTGCATTAACTGTTTTGAGGACTACTTAGAATTTAAAATGGAATGAAATGCCATCTTATGACTCCATTTGCAGATTAGTGGAAATGACATTGAAACTGTTGGCAATGACTGTTTCCAATACCGTAGATGCCTATGGAAAGGAGATTGTAGTCTCTTTTTAGGTGCTTGGTTGAAATGTGACATAAAGAAGCACACTGAATTAATAGCATTTATATCTTTGTGAAACTGCTAAAATAAGGTTGCTATATTGCCAGAAGAGATACCCAAGTATTGCCTTGGAAGACTTTCCAAACTACTGACCATCCTCAATTACAGTAGTGTAGATTTAAATTCAGGGCCTCATTGTAATAGGATTGCTTCTTAAATTTCTGAGTTTTGCAGTTGGGAAATAATAATTTTACTTTTGATAATTTATTATATTTTGTTTTTCAGAATATGAGGAAGATTATGATGACTTACAAAATCCTGATTCGAAGGCTAGAAAAACATAGAGATCTGAATTTAACAACTCTGTTTGGAGATTTAAATTTTAATAATATGGTGGAAAAGGTAATAGAACTTGAAAAAAAAACACTTTTAGTTGAACTATCATTTTAAAAGTGTGTGTGTGTGTGTGTGTGTGTGTGTCTGTGTGTAGGTCAGAATAACCATGTGTATCACTCCTAGAATTTTACCTTATTTGAGACCAGTAAGATTCTAGGATTTCATTGTTCTAATGGATATAGTAACAGACCTCTTGTAGCAGCAGAGAGTGGGAGAGATACTAGACATCTTTCTCCTATTTCTGGTATGAGAAGAGATGGCTCTATTTGTCCCTGTCAAACAGGCCTAAGACACAAATGTGTATGGGCTCTGATGTAAAGAATACAACCTCGAGCTTCTCCTATTGTTTATACCATGGACACAGTGGTTAAATATGCCACAATACTATTGTATTCCCCTTAGTTCATGTTTCATTGACACGTTTTCTAACACTGCATTCCTGGTCTCCATAGTCTCCATCATGGTGTATTGCTTTGATAATATGGTCTTGGGTTCCTTTTGTTGTTTTTCCTGTTGAATTTTGCCTTGGATGGCATCTGTGATACCCTAATGTAATTTTCAGTTTTTGTCTTGTCTTACATTTATTTGTGAGTTTTGTTAATTATTTTATATTTTACATTCCAGTCCCAGTTCCCTCTACCTTCTCTCCATCCTCTTCTTCCTTCCCCCATCCTACCCCCATCCACTCCTCAAAAGAATAAGGCCTTCCCCTGAAAGTCAACTAGTCTGTCCCATCACCTCGTTGAGACAGGATCAAGTACCCTGTCCCATGCCTAAGCTGAGCAAGGTATCTCTCCATAGAGAATGGGCTTCACAAAGGCAGTTCATGCTTTAGAGTTAGATCCTGGTTCCACTGTCAGTAGCCCCATATACTGCCCAAGCCACACCATTGTCACCTGTATTCAGGGAGCCTAGTTCAGTCCTCTGCAGGTTCGCCATTTGTCAGTCCGGAGTCAGTGATTTCCCACTAGCTCAGTCAGCGGAACTGTGGGTTTCCCCATTATGATCTTGACCCCCCCCCTTTTTTCATATTTTAACTCCTCCCTTACTTTGTTTGTACTCTAAGAGCTCAGCCCAGTGGTTAGTTGTGGATCTCTGCATCTGTTTCTGGAAGAGGGTTCTAGCTTCCCTATGGCTGTGGAATATAGCAGGCTGGCTATCTTTTGCTTTATATCTGGTATCCACTTATAAGTCAGTATACACAAATTTGTCTTTGTGGATCTGAGTTTCAGCAGGGTCTTAGCCTACCCTTTAAGGATGAGCTGGGTCCAAGAAAAGGTAAGTGTGCCACTCACCCATTCCCCAGCCTCCCTTGATCCAGGAGACAGTCAGAAGCAGCTTGGACTTCCAAGCAGGAACTTGTTTATTTTTGCACAGTAAATATCTTTTAAAGCAAAGGACCATTGGGGGTGTATGTGGGGGAGGGGTGGGGTGTGGAAGTGTTGGGTGTGTGTGTATGGGGGGGGGGAGTGAAGGGGTGGAAAAGGAGCCAGCCAATCACTTTAAAGGTCACCCTATCATGCACTCAGACACCCACCATTTACTCTAGAGTCTATGTGCTGACATCTTCTTGCCTGATTCTGATGTCCAGTGTAAACAACCTAGAGTCTGCCCATCTGACTTCCTTTCTGTGCCATCTTAGCTGACCATGTGCCCTACAGGTTACCTCACTCAGGATGGTTTTTTTTTTCTAATTCCATCCATTTGCCTGCAAATTTAAAGATGTCGTTGTTTTTTACCTCTAAGTAGTAGTCCATTGTGTAAATGTATCACATGTTCTTTTTCCATTCTTTGGTTGAGGGCCATCTAGGTTGCTTCCAGGTTCTGTCTGTTATGAATAATGTTGCTATGAACATAGTTGAGCAAATGCCCTTGTGGTGTATGCTTAAAAGTGGTATTACTAGGACATGAGGTAGATTGAGTCTCAAATTTCTGAGAAACTGCCATACTGATTTCTACAGTGTTTGTAGAAGTTTGCACTCCCACCAGCAATGTAGGAGTGCTCCCCTTATTCTGTATCCTCTCCAGCATAAGCTGTCATTGATGTTTTTGATTTTAGCCATTCTGACAGGTGTAAAATGAAATCTGAGTCATTTTGATTTTCATTTCCCTTATAACTCAGGATGCTAAGCGTTTCCTTAAATGTCATTCAGCCATTTGAGATTCTTCTGTTGAGAATTCTCTGTTTAGATCTGTACTCCATTTTTTAAAATTGGATTATTTGGTATTTTGATATCTAGTTTCTTCAGTTCTTTATATAATTTGGAGATCTCTGCCAGATGTGGGGTTGGTGAAGATCTTTTCCCATTCAGTAGGTTACCATTTGTTCTTACTAAACTTGTCCTGTTACTTACGGAAGATGTTCAGTTTCAGGAAGTCCCATCTGTTGATTGATGCTCTCAGGGTCTATGCTACTGGAGTTATATTAAGGAAATGGGTCTCCTGTGTCAATGTCTTCAAGGCTGCTTTCCACTTTCTCTTCTATCAGGATCAATGTAACGGGATTTATGCTGAAGTTCTTGATTCATTTGGACATGAGTTTTGTGCATTGCCATGCATATAGATCCATTTGCAATCTTCTACATGTCAACGTCTAGTCATTCTAGCACCATTTGTTGAAGATGCTTTTTTTTCATTTACAATTTTGGCTTCTTTGTCAAAAATCTCGTGTTCATAGGTGTATGGATTGATGTCAGGGTCTCCTATTTAAATCCATTGATCCACGTGACTATTTTCTTATTGTCACTTTGCCAATAGTAAGCTGTTTTTGTTACAACAGCTCTATAGTATATTTCAAATTCAGGGATGGTGATGCTTCTGGAGGTTTTTTTATTGTACAGGATTGTTTTGGCTATACTGGGTGTTTTATTTTTCCATATGAAGTTGAGTATCATTCTTTCGAAGTCTGTGAAGAATTGTGTTGGGATTTTGATGAAAATTGCATCAAATCTGTATATTGCTTTTGATAAGACTGCCATTTTTACTATGTTGATTCTACCTATCCAAGTGCATGGGTTGTTTTTCCATTTTCTGATGTCTTCCTCAATTTCTTTCTTCACAGATTTAAAGTCTTGTCATACAGGTCTTTCACTTGTTTGGTTAGAGTTACCAAAACCTATTTTATGTTATATGAGGCTATGGTAAAGGGTGATGCTTCACTGATTTCTCCTTCAGCCCTTTATTATTTATATATAGGAGGGCTACTGATTTTTTTAAGTTAATTTTGTATCTCTTCACATTGCTGAAGGTGTTTATCAGTTGTAGGAGTTACCTGGTAGAAATTTAGGGGTATACTATGTGTATACTATCATATTATCTGCAAATAGTGGGATTTGACTTCTTCCTTTCCAATTTGTGTCCCGTTGATCTCCTTTTGTTATTTTATTATGCTAGCTACATCTTTGAATACTATATTGAGTGGATATGGAGAGAGGGGACAGCCTTGTCTTTTTTCCTGATTTCAGTGGAATCGCTGGGAGTTTCGCTCCATTGAGTTTGATGCTACCTGTCGGTTTACTGTAGATTGTCTTTATTAAGTTGAGGTATGTTCATTGTGTCCTAGATCTCTCTAAGACCTTTATCATGAAAGGTGTTGGTTTTGGTTGTTTTTGAAGGCTTTTTCAGCATCTTATGAGATGATCATGAGGTTTATTTCTTTCAGTTTGTTTATATGGGGGATTACATTAACAGATTTTCATATGTTGAACCCTCCCTGCATCTAGAGATGAAGCCTACTAGACTATGTTGTATGATATTTTTTAATGTCTTCTTGGATTCTGTTTGCCAGTATTTTATTAAGTATTTTTGCAATGATGTTCATAAGGAATATTGGTCTATAATTCTATTCTTTGTTTTGCCTTTGTGTAGTTTGGGTGTCAGGGTTAACTGTAGTCTCATAAAAGGAGTTTGGCAATGTTCCTTCTATTTTTTTATGGAATAATTTGAGGGATATTAGTATTAACTCTTCTTTGAAATTCTGATAGAATTCTGCGCTGAAACTATCTAACTCTACGTTTTATTTTTTTGGTTGGAAGATTTTAATGACTATTTATATTTGTTTAGGTGTTATAGGTCTATTTAAGTTGTTTATCTGGTAATGATTTAATTTTCATAAGTAGTTCCTTCCAGAAACTTGTTCATTTCTTTTAGGATTTTCAATTTTGTGGGGTATAGGTTTTTGAAATATGCCCTAATATGTCTCTGCATTTCCTTAGTATCTGTTGTTGTGTCTCTCTTTCCATTTCTGATTTTGTTAATTTGAATATTCTTTTTCTGCCTTTTGAGGAATTTAGATAAGGGTTTGTCTATCTTGTTAATTTTCTAAAAGAACCAACACTTTGCTTCATTGATTCTTTGTATCATTTTCTTTGTTTCTGTTTTATTGATTTCGGTCTTCAGTTTGTTTATTTCCAGTTATCTACTCCTTCTCAATCATTTTCTTCTTTTTGCTCTAGAACTTTCTGCTGTGCGGTCTTAAGTTGCTAGTGTGAGATTTTTCCAAATTCTTTTTGTAGTCATTTAGTGCTGTGATCTTTCCTCTTAGCACTGCTTTCATTGTGTCCCATAAGTTTGGGTATATTGTACTTTCATTTTCATTGAGTTTTAGAAAATCTTTAATTTCTTTTTTTGTTTCTTACCTTGACACAGTGACATGGTGATCTGATAAGATACAGAGTTTATTCCATTTTGTTTTGCATCTGTTGAGATTTGCTTTGTGACTAAGTATGTGGTTAGTTTCAGAGAGGTACTGAGAAGAAGATATATTCATCTGTGTTTGTGTGAAATACGCTATAGTGTCGGTTAAGTCCATTTGACTCATAACATCTGTTAGTTCACTTATTTCTCTATTAAGTCTCTGTCTGGCAAACCTGTCCATTGGTGAGAGTGGGGTATTGACGTCTTCTACTATTAGTGTGTGGGATTTGATGTGCACTTTAAGCTTTAGTAATGTTTCTTTTATAAATGTGTGTGCCTTTGTATTTGGGACATAGATATTCAGAACTGAGACTTCCATCCTGATGAATTTTTCCTCTGATGAATATTAAATATCATTCTCCATATCTTCTCATTAATTAATTTAATTTTTAAATTTATTTTTTATTCTGTTTACCTACCATCTACCATTCCCTGTCCCTCCCCTAATCCCACTCCCCCACATCCTCCATACACTGCTCAGAAAGGGTAAGGTCTCCTATGGGGAGTCAACAAGGCCTGGCACATTCAGTTAAGGCAGGAACATGACCACCCAATTCCCGTCTTCAAGGCTAAGCAAAGCATCCCACCAAATGGAATTGTCTTCAAAAAGCCATCTCATGCACCAGGGGAAGATCCTGGTCCCACTGCTGGGGTTCCACAAAAAGACCAGGCTATAAAAAGTCACCCCAATCTTAGTTTAGTCACATACAGGCTCCTCAGCTGTCAGTCTAGTGTCAGTAAGCTCTCAGAAATTCAGGTCATATGTCTTCATGTTTTTCCCCACATTTTCACCAATCCCTCATCTGACAGAGGGCTGATCTCCAAAATATATAAAGAACTCAAGACAATAGACATAGAAATACCAAATAATCCATTCAAAAATGAGGTACAGATATAAATAGAGAATTCTCAACAAAAGAATCTCAAATGTCCAAAAGACATTTAAGGAATTGTTCAGTATCCTTAGTTATAAGGGAAATGTAAATCAAAATGACTCTGAGATACCATCTTATACCTGTCAGAATGTCTAAGATCAAAATCACTTAGCACAGCTTATGCTTGAGAGGATGTGGAGAAGGGGAACACTTTTGATTAATTTTAGTTTGAAGTCTATTTTGTCAGATAGTACAAACACATCTGATATATATCAGATAGCTACACCTGCTTATTTCTTATGTCCATTTGATTGGAAATCTTTTCCCAACTATTAACTCTGAAGTAATGTCTGTCTTTGAGGTTGAGGTGTGTTTCTTATATACACCAGAAGGATGGATCCAGTTTTCTAATCCATTCTCTTAGTCTGTGTCTTTTTATAGGTGAATTGAGTCCATCGATATTAAGAGATATTGATTATTAACAATATTATTAACAAGTGATTGTTAATTTCTGTTTTTTTCCGATTGGTACTGTTTGTGTGTTTCCTTTCCTAGGGTTTTCCTGGTGTGAGGTTATATGTTGCCCTTGTTTTTTGGGTTTCAGTTAGCTTCCTTGGGTTATAGTTTCCCTTCTTGTACTTTCTATAGAGCTGGATTTATGGATAAGTATTGTTTAAATTTTGTTTTTTCCATCGATGGTGATTGAAAGTTTTGCTGGGTATAGTAGTCTAAGCTTGCATCTGTAGTCTCTTAGTGTCTTTTTATTTGTTTAATGATGTTTGTCTATTTTCAGCTTGAGTTTGGAATTAATATGATATACAGAATTTTATTCTTTTAGGTTATTGTTTGATGTTTTACTTTCTTTTTATTTTCTTATTTCTTATTATCTTTTTTTTTGAACTGAACATTTAATGATTTTCTCACTTTTCGTGTTAAACTTGTTTTAGTGTGATTTGTTTTTCTCTGAATAGCACTTTCATTTCATGACATAGAGTTTGATATAGAGATAACAGTTTTCAATTAATTCCATAGATTATCATATTTAGTGATTTTTATTATGATTTTTTTAAATATTTTGTGGGTCTCTGTCTCTATCTCCATCCATCACTTGATGAAGGTTCTATGGTGATATGCAAGATATTCATCAGTATAGCTGTAGGATAGGGCCATTTCAGGTTCGCTATCCTCAGCTGCCCTATAATTTTAAATAAATAATATAATTTCAGTTTGTGTTTCTTTTTTCACATGAATGGGCACCAAGCATATGTGGTACAATAGTATGTGGAGCTAATACACTCCCTCACATCAAAAAGTAAAATTATTAAATCTAAAAATTTAAAGGAAATTAAAAATTTTAGATTAAAAGATTTCTTTGAAAAATGGCATTTGAATATTTAGGGCAGATTCAGCATTTTTGTGATTGTTCTAATTCACTCTTTAATAGTATCAATCCTTTGTATTTCACATAAGGTTGTAGAATCTCTCTTTGTTCCCTGCAAAGTTTTGAGATGTCACCAAATATGACAGGGAACTTGATATATTCTCCAGACGGCGTGTGTTATTTTTCCATTACACATTTCAGTATTGCTGTTTATCAGTGATACTATTTTCTTTTTTAACTGATACAACAGAGGAGATTTGGGGCAAAGTATCTATAAAAGCAACCAATACT
Organism: Microtus obscurus; assembly: GCA_963919715.1. Taxonomy (NCBI): domain Eukaryota; kingdom Metazoa; phylum Chordata; class Mammalia; order Rodentia; family Cricetidae; genus Microtus; species Microtus obscurus. The sequence continues at coordinate 42,730,212 of CAWTZC010000297.1, forward strand.
TTCAGAAAGTTGGTTGATATGATATGTGTTGCTTCTCATCATGTGAATTACTCACAAAATTATATGTGTATATATTTTAAAAAAATACGTGATGGGGACTGGAAAATTCACTCAGTGACTAAGATATTTTACTCTTTGCATATATACATACAGGCCAAATAGTCATAATCATCAAATAATAAAAAATAAAGTCTAAGGATCACAAAATTTCTTGTGAGTAATACAATACCTTGGTTCACATGGGAATACAAGGGAATACTGCATCTCTAAGTTTCATCAATAGAAGTATAGTATTTAGATTCAAGAATGTGATGGTCTTATTATTATGAATACATTTCCTTATTATTATGTCTGGCTTACTTATAATGTCGGCACTCAGAGGCAAGACTCACATATTTTGAATATATCCTTTAAGTGACATCATGTATTTTACAGTATTGAGGATATGTTGGAATGTGTACCCTTTCTGTTACTTTTCTAAATTTTTTCATAATTTCTGATATCATTAAAATTCTCACAAATAATATTTTTATGGACATATGGAATTTGTTGAATAATGAACATTTAAATTGTTTGAAGATTTGTTTTTACAAATAATTCTGTGATAAAACCTTAGTACACATGTCTTTGGACAGATTTAGATGGTTCCTCCAGGTTATATCTCTAGATCAACATATTGAATAACAATTAAATGTATTGTCATATGCCTTTGCCTGTTTATAACTTCATTAGCAGAGTCCAAGGACTGACACACTATGATTTCTGATGCTGTCTGTTATTAAATTAGAAAAAAAACGCTTTGATATCACCAAAGTAAACAATACAATTTTTATATTACTAAAGAATATAAACATTTTTCCATTTTCTCATTATTTGAGTTTCATTAGAGAATTAGCATTTAAAGTAATGAATTTCCTTGTTGATTTATAGCTTTTTATGCATGTATTTGTTAACAGTTTTCTCACAGTTTTTGAAATAATTTTAACACTCAAAATTTGTGTTCATAGTGTTTTTAGTGGAAATAGCTAGTTTCTATATGTTCATACTGACCCATTTCTTACTATATAATTGCTTATGAAAAAATACCGTTCTCTAATTGTCATGATGTGTTATTATTCTCTGCCGGGACAGGCTTGTGAAAAGATGTCTCTGCTCAAGAAACTCTGGCCAGAAGGCTCTGACATCCGGCGAGCCCTTTGCGTCACTTCATGCTCTCTCTTTTTGGAAATGTACCACTGCTTCTTAGAGAACAGAGAGAAGAAAGCCTCCGAGCAGACGTGCGAAGACAAACAGGTGCAGTTGCTGCACTGGGATGCACTTGTGCTTTCTTATTTTATTGCTTTCACCAACCATTTACTCACGTGGCAAGGGGTTCTCTCTTGTTTATATGAACAACAAAAATAGAATCCCTGCAATTCCTGTCATAAAGGAATACGCTGTTCCATGACTTAGTGTGTTACCTACAGGTGCTTCATATAGGACATATGTGATCTTCATCACCTGCAGACAGGCAAAGGAAGAAACAACCTGCTATGCTACTGTGCTTTGGGCTTTTCTGTGCACAGTTCACGAAATGCTCAGGAAAGCATTGTTATTTCTATTCCACTATTAAAGCACAGACTTTCAGTTTTTGTGAGTAACAGTCCTCCAACCCAAGGTGCTAAATAGTAATGTAGTTTGGATTAAGGTTTATCTTGTGCAAATTTCTCAGTGACTTTAAAAGATAGACTCACACAGTGGTACCCTACTGCCTGGGGAGAAACTACTCTTCTTAGTTTTCTTTATTGCAGAAAAGGTCAAGAATCTGGTGGCCAGTTGAGAATTAGCTATGACTAAATAGTCATCTCTGCATATATGTTTTCATTGGCACTAAAGTATACACATGTGCACATACCATTTTGTATGTACTCTAGTACTATGGAGCCTCAGCTAATGAACCCTATCAACTTTATGGATTTCAGAAGTAAACAAGCTAGTTTTAATATTTTGCTTTGTGGTATCTCCTTAATGTAATTTTTAATGAAACCTTTCTACATGATTATATGTCTAAATTTAATTCAGCCCTGAATCATGATAGTAAGTCAAAATTTTCTCTTTGGAACTTACAAACATTGGACCCTCTCTGGCATCCTAGGAGCTTCCCATTGAAGTCTCCTTGCTCCCTCAACAAGACAAAATGTTTACCAACAGCAATGGTGTCCCTGCCCCATGATGCTAAGCATATCTACTTATTTACCTCTGTTCTCATCGTGCAGTTACAGACTTGAGCTACTTTGCTACTCTGTTGTCCTCATGGAGGCCGTACACAATATTGCCTTCATAGTAGGTTGTTAAGACAGAATAGAGAATGTAGCGTGTAGGTAGCTCCATGTTCCCAAGGTCCTCTGGAACCTGCCGTTCACCACCTGGTTTATTAGTTTAAACCTGGAGTCCCTGAAATTATTAAACCATACCTTACACTACTTTTGCAAAGCTAGAAGCTTCTTTTCCCCCATCTCAAACGTGTTTAAAAACAGCCTAGTTTCTGGGCATGTACTGTCTCAGAAATGGAGAAATTGTAAATATGGAATTCCCACATAAAAAGGTTAGCTACAAAGTTTGGGCTTCTGCAGATTGAGTGTGTAGTCTCCCAGCCCACTGCTCTCTACTCACCTTCTTTACCTTCTACAGGAACAAGGTAGTTGTTTAACCCTGAAGGACGTGGAAGACTTCTGTAAGCTCCATTGTCTCAGTGTGGTTTTTCAAATCCACCTACCTCTTTCCCAGAGAGCTTGTTCAAGATTCATCACTTCTGTTTGGATTAAGGACCTCAAAACCGTCTTTAAAATGGTAAATATACTTACCTTTCTTATACTTTTGTTTTAACTACTTGATACATTAAAAACCATGTTAACCTTTAAAACAGGTTTTCAAGAGTGCTGTTAAATTTTGGAGTCTTCAAAGATTGGCTTGCTTAAATCAGGCACTTGACTAGTTTTAACAATCATATTAAGTAATATGATTGTTATTAATAACAACCATCATAACTTGCATCCAAGCCAAAAAGGAACTTTTCGAAATTTTCTTTTTTAAAATTCTTATCAGTGTCGGGATTTGTGTCATTTTAATGAGGATGTTCCTGGTGACCACCACCTTCTGCGTTGAGAAAGAGCTGAAGAAACGGATGCAAGTCTTTATTATTTTTTCTCATTATAGATTATGGATACAGAGCTTTTGGAGACCTTAGGAAAACAAAAAGCAAAAATGTATCCAGAGTCTTCTGGGCAAATTAGTGCTAGATTCTGTTAGCAATCCAGTTTATTCGCTTCATTTTAAACAAACAGATATTTCTTTATTCATAACATGGAAAGTATCCATATACAATTTTTTCTTTTCACATTTTTCTACTTTCTTTCCAATATTGGATGGTATCATCTTTAATGACTACTAATTGCATCTTCATATATATGCAGTATATATTTCCATAAATAAATATCATATATATTTGCATATATATGTTTATATATATGTTAGCCATGTATACTTTCTTTTAGGATCCTGGGATAAACAGTCAAGAAAAATGTCTTATGCCCAATGAAATTAGGAATGTGCTCTTCCAGCACGGAGACGGAGTGAGATGAACACCTTTCACCATTCCCCCCTAGCTTTTTCAAACAGTTACTTCTTATAGAAAAGACACAGACTGAATGTTAACATTTATTGTGAAGGAAGATCTAGGGCACTTTTGAAATCAATAGTGAAAAGATCTCTTAAGAAGTTGTATGACCCAAGTCCTGAAGGATAAGTAGGTGTTAGCAGGGTGGAGAGAATGGAAATCAGATTTATTGAGAGGAAGCATTGTATGTGATTGTCCTAAAAGATAGCATGGCCAAGGGACTAGGGTCCACTCATTATATCAAGGAAAAAAACCTATAGGGTTGGTGACAAAGCTGATGTAGTTGATGAAGGACAAATCAGGGTAAGTCAGGGTAGATAAGTTCATCACAAGTTCAATGAGTGCCTACTAAATGGTTTTAAATAAGCAAATGGCTCTTCTTCTTCTTCTTCTTCTTCTTCTTCTTCTTCTCCTCCTCCTCCTCCTCCTTCTCCTCCTTCTCCTCCTCCTTCTCCCCCTCCTCCTTCTTTTTTTTTTAAAAAAAAAAACCGTTTTTGACTTGAAAATAGACCACACAGTGTAGATACAAAACTGGATTTGGGGAGATTAGGGAACTATTTAGCCACCTTCTTATTGATGGTGTTAGAGACTAAGGAAGAGCTTTTGAGTGCTCTAAGTATACTCTGAGTATACTTCTACAGTAGCATTCTGAGGAGTGACTTAAGTCTACCTGGAGGCAGCACAGCTGCATGGAGAGTATGCCTTTCTTACTCAATGAGGAATAACATTTGCATAAATGCCCCTGTCTCAAAGTCCAGCATGGGAGATGAAAAGGAAATTTATGGAATGTATTGATTTGACTGTGACTGAAGTGGTGATTAAGTTACAATAATTTTACTCAATGATGCTTGCATTACGTTTACTATATTGGCATAATGTGACCTGGGGTTGGGAACTGTAGTTTAGGAATATGGCACATGAGTGATGATTCAGTTGGTAAAGCACTTGCCTTGGAAGTCTGAGAACCTAACTTTGATCTCCAATGTAGAACCATGTGCGAAATCAGATCAAGTGTGGTGATGCTCACTTGTAATTCATAAGATAGCTAAATGGAAATATCACTTGTTGATCATGTAGCCTACTTAGTCAAGCTCTAGGCCATGAGAAATGCTGTCACATTTATAAAGTGGGATTTACCAGGGAAAGACTCCTGAAGTCATTCTGTGGCCTCTGCACACTGGCACACACCCACACCATACTCATGTCCTTACAAAAGAGTATCAGGGCGTATTGAATATCTGCACTGGTGAACATTCATAGCTGCTGTAATGGAATTTTTGAAGAGTTCTGTGGTGTGGTAAATACTAGACATGGTAAAGGTAGTTCTATGTAGGCTCTACTGATTCATGAGAGAAAATTCTTTATCCTAAACCTCATAAGAGGACATTCCTCTAGGTGTTTAGTTAGAGCCTAAGGGTAGCAGGCTCTGTGTGAAAGAGAGAAAGACTCCAATTCTCAATCCCATTTTTATATAAATGCTTTAATATGGGTCATTTAAGGGTAATATATTAAATCTATTGGTATCTGCAATTAAAATAAACATTGTGTCACAAGTAATGTGCTTTGACTTTTATTATTAATTTATTTCTCAGTTATATCAAATTATTGTGTCACCTTTATATAGCTCAAGTCTGGTCCATAAATGGGAGCTGGCGTGAATGCAGCAGGTGTGACACAGACTTGAATGGAAGCCTTCCTTGCATAACTGTTAGCAGTGAAGAATTTTTTACATTTTTTAATACACAAGGAAGAGCTTTCAGTTAGAAGACATATATAAAATCTCGAAATATTTGGCAATGTTCTAAGATGGCTTGGCAGGATGTACCTGATAATTTTAGCTGTTCAGAAACAGTAGGTTCATTCTCCTCTTTATGTTGGGAAGCATTAAGTTTTAATGCTAAGGCAGAGAGAATGAAGAAACCTTACTTGGTAGCCTCTCACTTTAACTCTGTAGCCATACCATTGAGGAAGACTCGTGTCTACTGTGACCAGATGTAAGTGCTGTTTGTGTAGATATTCCATCTGTGTTATGATGGAATATCATGGTGAAGGCTTAAATTGATGGATTTTGGTTTTGTTTTTAAGACAAGATATAACTGTGTAACCCAGCTTGGTCAGAGACTGTGTAACATAGACTGACCTTAACCTTGCAGGCATCCTCCTGGCTTAGCCTCCCATGTGCTGGGATTACATGCAGTTTAAATTCATTTTTGAGTCAGTTTTCATTTTATACAATGCTTCAATTTTTAAGGAATAACATAATCCTTATTCAGCCTAAGTGTAATTACATAATAATGAGAATTTGGACAGTCTTCTCATTTGCCTTCCATTTGGATTAGAGATGCGTATGGAGTCATTCTACATATTACTGTGGACATGTAAGCTGCCAACAACTTCTTTTTTGATTTCCAGAAACAGTGGTGCGAGTATTTCATCTTAAGTAATGTGCACATGTTTGAATTTTGGAGTTTGGATTTACTTTACCTTTCTGATTTACGTGATGTGCCTTTGTTGAAGAATATTGCTTTTTACTATGAAAATGAAAACAAAGAAGGTATCAGTTTACTATATAATACATATCACTTACCTTGAGAGAGAAAATGCAGAAGGTATCAGATTACAATATAATACACATTATATTCCTTTAGCAAGAAAACGCAGAAGTTATAGATTGCTATCTAATACATATCACCGTCCTTTAGAGAGAAAGCTTATGAAAAATTTCAAGCTTCAAAACCTTTACTAAATGTCTATTGTATAAATAGTAGTTATTTTCCAGTATTTTAGTCTTTGTTTATAATTTATATTTGTGACAATAAAAACAATTCAAAAATAATTTTCAGTTTATTATTACTCAATAATTATTTTGTTAAAAGCGTGTTTTCATGTGTTCACAACAGTTTGTTTTCATGCATGGCATGTAATGTTTATTTATGAAATTGCTCATGAATAGAAACATTTCACTTTATTAGATATTTAGAGATTTTAACTTTTTCTAAGAGATAATCTCTATACTTTCTTTTGTAATTCAATTTTGGTCAGAATATTTTCCTTGTGTTTTTATAGTCAAAGAAAAAAAACACATATTGAGAGAAATGTGCTTGAGTGAGTAGTATAGAAATGTCTTTGACATTAAGATTTTGCCCTGTCATATTTTAGGAACTGGAATAAATTAGCTACTTAGAATGTAATAGTTCTTTGCTAATTTTTAATTTTAGTTTTATTCAATGTTATTGGTTACAAAGCTATATATGGTATAATATTTTTATCATCTTAAAAATAATTAAATCTCTGCTGTTGGTTATAATTAGTTAAGACATTAATTTTACAGATTAAGTTGTCAAGCAGAAAGACAAGATCAGTTTTAATATGTGCCATACATTGTCTACAGCTGTGATCCTTTTCATTTAGATTCAGTGGGAAGCTCACTGAAAATTCCACTGGTAGCCTCATATTTCAGAGTCCAGTGACTTAATGATGTTATATGCTTTTAAGCATGTGTCAGTGCTTCTAAATTTCAATTAAATTTAATTGATTTTAATTTAATTTAGTGTAATTTTAATTGTGATCCAGGCCTGGATTTGAATATAGGAGATGCTATCAAGAAGGACTATGTACATCTCTGGGACACAGTGTCAAAGTTGGTGGAAAATTTTGAAGTGGGAAATGCATTTCCTTTGAGAACAACAGAATGCCATTTTCTTAAAAAGACACCATCACCAGTCAAAGGTAACTGATTCCTAACTTAAACTGAGGAAGAAAAAATTTTCTTTGAATCTCCAAGTAGAAATCATTTTCTAGTATTTGTGTGTTTGAATAGTTGTCATGTCCTTGTGGCGGTGTGCTTTAACTGATATTGAAAATTTATATGTTGTTTGTAATTAATATTATCACTTTAAAAGGTCAAACCATATGTGAATGAATTCTCTTTCTACCAATGTGACCTTTGTCAACTAAACTTTTCAATATGAAAAGTTTACATCATGAGACTCTTCTCCAAAATATAGAATGGGGGAATTCTGTGAAATAACTGGGAAAGCTGAGACCCATCCACACCAGCATAGAGATTAGTGTGGTAACATATTCAGCATCTGTGTTGTATAATAACAAAATGAACAATAGACTTGTGTTGGGAAGAGTATGAGATGCTAAAGAATAAAAAGGAGCCAGCATCCATCTTAGAAATTCTTTGCCCAAATCAATCTATTTGCTTTCTCTGTGCTGCAGATGTACAGAGTGTCTTTGGTGACAGGCACAGGAGAAGAGGCCATAGCCAGGAGGTGGTAGAACTGACAGTCCAGAAAACTCAATTCCATAGGAGCAAACCTCACAGGTTAGCTCCTCCCAGACCTGCCTTTCAGTGAGCAGAAATAACAAAGAAGTCACACTGTTTCTGCAGCATAATAAATAACTCTCGAGAATTTGGAATTTAAATTGTTATGCCACAAGGCCCCTCTAATCCAGTAAACGAAAGTGATTGGAAAGATCTGGAAAATTATTATGAGGAAGAAATCATAAACATTTTTATAGGATTATGTGTCAAAGATGGATGCTGATAGAATTCACAGAAGAGCTGAGGAACAACTAAGAACACAATCAGCTGTGTGTAGGCTGCTCATTTGTTCTTGGCTGGTTAGACCCAAAATAATCACACAGAAGCTATATTATTTGCAATACTGTTTGGTCAACAGCTTAAGCGTATTTCTAGCTAACTCTTATATCCTAAACTAACCCATTTCCATTAATCTGTGTATTTCCATGTCGCTGTGACTTACAGGGTAAAGTACAGTCCAGCATCTGTCTCTGACAGAGCTCCATGGCTTCTCTCTGACTCTCTCTCTCTCTCTCTCTCTCTCTCTCTCTATATATATATATATATATATATATATAGATATATAGATATATAGATATCGCCTGGCTAGGTTCTTTAAGCCATTGGCTGAAAGTAGCTTCTTCATTAACCAATAAAAACAGCTCATATATAGAAGGACATCTCTTAACATTTCCCTTTTTCTATTTAAATAGAAAGAAAAGTTTTAATTTTAACATAGTAAAATTACATATAACAATATAGGTATTAAGCAAGAATTATAGTTATAATATTTATATCTACTTTATCATTTATCATAACTAAGGAAAATTACAACTATAACTATCTATTCTTCAACTCCATCAAAGACACAAGAAGGATATAATATTGGGTGCCAATCTTTTGTAAGAAGCTGATTATTTATTTCCCAGCTGTCCAGACTCCCAAAGTAATCACACAGAAACTATATTATTTAAATCACTGCTTGGCCAATTACTTAAGTGTAATTCTTAGGTAGCTCTTGTATCTTTGGTTAACCTATTTCTATTATGTTATATTACCATGAAGTTTGTGGCCTATGAGCAAGGTTCAAACTGATAGCTCCTGTCTTTCCCCTCTGTCAGCTACATGGTGTAGCCTGACTCTGCCTTCTTTCTCTCAGCATTCAGTTTAGTTTTCCCCCGCCTAGTTCAATTCTACCCTATCACCGGCCAAAATAGCTTCTTTATTAGCCCATGGTATTCACAGCATACAGAGGGGAATCCCACATCAGTTGTGGACTTAGAACTGATAAATTCTGTTTTTATAATCATCACAATTATTATGTACTCCATGAATATAATTTGAAAACATTTGAGAGAGATTAAATGTAAAATTATAAATGAGAAAAATAATAAAAACTGTAGAAATCAAGATCCTGGGTGGGGTTAAAAGCTGATTGCATATTAATATGGGGGAGTTTGAGTTCCATAATTAAATAGAAAACGAGTCACACTTAAGGTTAGAGAAATCCCTCCCTCATAGGTAGAGTGTCCTAGCATGTGTGAAGTTATGCATTCAGTTTCCTGCACAAGAAAACAGAACAGGTGAAATATACCATGATGAGAAATGACAAAAGCTAGTCAAAGAAAAAAAAATACTGTGTGATGCCATTACATGCACAGTCTAAAAAAATACATAGAAGTAGAGCAAAGTAAATAGGAAGTTATTGAGGAAACAGTGACAGTGGTGGGGATGGGGAAATGTAGGTCAAAGGGTATACACATGGAAGATAAATATATGAAAGATAATAGGTTTGCATTTGATATACTTGATGAGGCTACGGTAGTCTGAGGGCTAACGCCAATCATATATTACATAATATACACTGGTGATTTGGGAAAAGAAAAAAATTTAGGCAAACTCAACACCCCCTCCAGAAACCTACAAGGAAATACATATAATATTTAATATAGTGAGCATATTAATTTTCCTGATTGTATTACTAGTTTACTCTGTGTATCCTTTTGGTTTCATTATGTGAGTTTCTTCAGATAAGGTGCTATGTAGTCTGTAATAGTGTTGAACACACAAGATAGCTGGGGATGATTTTGAGTTCCTGTTCTTCTGCCTCCACCTTCCAAGTGCTAATAATACAGGCATGCACCCCCAGGTCCAACTAACACTATGCATATATGCATATCATCTATCTATCTATCTATCTATCTATCTATCTATCTATCTATCTATCTATCTATCTATCTATCTAATCTGTCTGTCTATCTATCTATCTTTCTACCTACACACACATATTAAGCCAGAAGAATGCACTCCCTTGACACACAAAGGGAAACTGCAACATGTAAAAAGCTACAGAACATATCATAGGATTCACAATTAACTCTAAAGAATTAGTCAAGTGACAGATTTCTCAGTAATGATGAAATTTAAAATGTAGTAGAATTATATTAATTATTAAATTATATAGGGTAGAGGATAGCATGCATATTCGAAGAAAAACAAAAAAATGATTTAATCATAATAACATCTTTAATATTGTAATGACTTTCAGGAAAATGATTTTAGAGGAAGTATGAGAACTTAGTATACCTACATACCTACATATGTGTGCTTGTGTATTTTTGTCATCTATGACAATGAATCCCACATGACAAAAGAACACTGGTTCAAGGGGTTTACTGTACCAGTCAGAGAGTGGATACCTACACGTACAAATGTGTTTGTGTGTATGTGTGTGTGTGTATTCTTGTGTTCTATGACAATGAATCTCACCTGACAAAAGAACACTGGTGCAAGGAGTTTACTGTAACTGTAAGAGAGTGGTTCAAATTAGATTAGGGCAGGAAATGAAGAGCACTATGAAAAGCCTGTCTATGAGAAGGTTTCCACTTTGGGAACAACTGAGAACCTTAGAATGGGGTTCACATTATCTTGGAAACGTCTCTTGCAAGGAACAAGAGAGCTGGGGTATTTATTCTCCAGTTGCTGTTATGACTTGACTGAGGGTCATTCTCGGTGATTCTGGTTTGATCTCTGTGGTTACAGGGAGAAAAGTACTTAACCTAACTGTTGCAGAAGGTATCCTGGGCAAACACAGGAACAGAGAGCATCAGGAGAATTATGAACAATACATTAAATAAAAATAATTCACTAGCCAATTATCACAGCTAAAAGACGTGTCTGATCTATTTATCATTTGTCTATCTGTTTGTCTGTCTTTCTGTCTGTCTGTCTCTGTCTGCCTGACATCTATCCATAACCTACCTACTTACCATCTGTCATCTGTCTATCTGATCTATCACTTTTTCACCTATCTACCTGTTTTTGCATAAGCTTGTATATAAAACTAAAGGAAGCTCAAAGGGAGTATTGTAATAACCTCAATCTCATGACATTTGGTTTTCCCTATTTTAATTTATATTTGACACTATGTATGTGATCTCTCAGACTGTTATCTTTAGAAACTTTATCACTTATTAGGCAAAAATAAAAGGATTAGACATTTGAACATAAGCACCACAGAAATTATCTATCATCTATTATTATCTTTCTATCATCTATCAATAATCTTCCATCTTTATCACAATGTATTTATCTAGCTATATATCATCTCTCTAGCCATTGAGCCACCTACTTTTTTCACCTATATACATATTTGCTTAGTTATTATTCATATTTTCTATTATGTTCCAATAGTCTCAAAGTAAGAAATAACTTTATGAAGTGAATGTAAAATTTTTAAATGTGAAATTTTGGGAAACAATCTATTGTCTTCCTTTCTGAAAATTTCACATTTAACTTTATCATATTTATTTTTGTTTACAGAAAGTTCCCAAAAAAGGATGCCAAATTTGGGTTTTATTCCAATGTCATGTGCTTTGGTTGATGAATTTACTGGAGACATTCTGAAAGACTTGCCTTTCCTAAAGAGGTAAGGCCTCTATATGTATTAATAAATACTTGTTTGGAATGGATAATAGTTATTTATGAAAAATTCTTTGAGAAGGCCTTTTCTGAATAAACTGCAGAAATATGACACTTTTAAGATAGTAAATTACATGCAACATGTATTTGCAGCATATTGCCCATTGCCCATCTTTTTGACATCTGTGTGATTAATTTGAGATCAAAGCATTCTACCCCTATTTTTAAATTAATGGAACAAGGAATGTTTGAGAGTGTTGGATACCTGAAGTGGTCCTGGCTTCTGAAGCTTCTAAGAAAATGCTCTTTGCATTCTGCTACACATGTTGTATCTCAGGAGAAGGAACTACGGTTTTCAAAGTTATTAAATGTGTTGAACCTGGAGGCCTGGAATTTGATATGTGCTTGTTTTTCTTCTTGACTTCCAGTGATGACCCCATTGTTTCCTCGCTGGTTAAGCATAAGGAATTCGATGATCTTGTGCACTGGCATTCCCACAGACCTCTCAGTGATGACTATGACAGGACAAAGGCCAATTTCAATGGTGAGCTTGCCGATTCTGCTAAACTAATTGAAATCTACATTACTCTGGCCTTTATTTCAAAGTAAAATAAACACATTGTGAACTCAGATCAAAAGTTTTGGTGAAGAACATTCCACGGGTCATTCAGATGGAGGACAGGATGGATGTTAAGTAGAGAATTCTCCCTTTGTTTCCTGGTGGTTATTCATATGGAGGGTGGAGGTGGTTTAGGCAGAGGAGTGCATTTGTGATTTCTGTCTCCTGAGTTTGACACTGTGTTAAGGAAAGAAGGCTTGTAGTTTAAGAAATCTGGATGTCCTTTGAAGTGTAATATATAGTGATGAAGCTCTCAGCTCTATGACTGTGTCCCAGGATGAGGGCCTGATTTTTCCTATCCATTAATTCAAGGAACCAGAATACCTCAGATGGCTTTCTTCTTAATTTTCCCTACTGAAGCTCATTCACAGGGCACAAACAGGTAACATTTAGAGTCTGTCTCTAAAACAAAACAAAAGACCCCCTACCCCCCAAAAAACTCATAACACCTGCAAGGAAGGGTACTCTTGGACCTTTACTCCTTACTGCTAATCCAGATGGATTCTGGAGGAGGGTCACCATTAGCTCAGTTGGGTACCCAGTGGTGTGCTCCCAGGGCTCCATCGGTAGTTGTACAATGGACAAACCCAGAGTCTTAATTAAAGTTAATGGGTCAGAAATCAAAACAAAAATACATGAGTTTGGGAAAAAGACTTGTATGTAGATGGGGGAGATGACAGGTTAGATTTGATATAAAAGAGAATGGGGGTAAGTAATTAGAGTGTATTATATCCATTATCAAAAAACACATTTAATCAATAGAATTACATAACATTCTTAATATTTGATTTTGGAAATAGACTCCTAAAAATTTGTCTTGAAAGTGTTCAAACTGCTGGGAGTTGTTGACTAGTGGCAGAATCCTTGACTTGTATGCATGAAATCCTAGGTTCAATTTCATAGGCATGCATATATATTTGAAAAATGGACACCTTTGTAGACATGCTGAAAGTTATTCTACAGATGAGATAGCCCAATTTAAGACAATTTAAGATACGTTCTTTGGGAAAACTGCTCAGGTAAAATTGCTGTTGTACACTAGAAAGAATATCGCCTGTTTATGCAGTGGTGTGGAGAGTTAGAGATGCTGCCGAGAAAGCCTAATCATTTACATTTTAAGTTTTTTTCTTCTTCAGAGCGTACAAGAGACCCCGATTATCTTAGAAGTGTGCAGAAATATCATGTTTTTCAACGATTTTATGGGAACTCATTAGAATCAGGCTCTTCCAAGGTCATCACAACTCAAGGTGCTAAGCCTAAAAATGATTACAATAAATCCAGGAGCACAAAGACACGTGTAAGTTTCTGTAAATTCCATTATCATTAAAAACTCTTGCTGCTATTCTCTTTTTAATGGATTTTATGGAGTTATATATTTTTTCTGCCCCCCCCCTGCCTCTTCCCTCCACTTCAATGTATGTATATTTAGGTCAGAAGAAAGCTTTGTAGAATCCTCTACTTGTTTATTTATAGGGCTTCTGGGGTTTGAACTTGGGCACTGGCCTGTAAGGCCAGCACCTTTACCCCCGAACCATGTCATTGGCCCTGTAATTTGATCATGTAAAATAAAATAAATCAGGTTCATAAAACCACAGCAAAAGTGGGTCGATAATATATTTAAAACATTTAAAAACATGTCTTCAGGTAAGACAAATTATTTGTTTATTTAATGATCCCTATACCCTCTTTGCTTTCATTCCCCTTTTCTGATTTACTCATTAAATATTGTGAACTAAATGTCTTTGGCTTAGGGAATCCAAGCAAGGTGCAAAGTTATCTCAAGGATCTCAATCTAGGGAGGAAAAATGGTGCACATATAAGTACAGACAGAGTAACCCTTGATGAGTAGTTGGATAATTGCTTATCAGAAGAATGAGACATTATCTTTAGACATGATATTCAGAGAGAGCTACATGATAGAGACATCATGATCACGTAGGGAGTACAAAGGTAACTTGGTAGGAAAGGTAACAGAAATGCAGTCTGGAGAGAATAGCAGGTATCACTGCATGGAGACATGAATGAATCTTTGCAAGGTCTCTTTGATGTTATTAATTTACCCTTTAATATATAACACTAAATAGAAATTTAGAAAATTATCTATGGCAAGTCTTTTACATTCACTAAGTTGAATTATTATGTTTTCAATCAAGAGAGTCTCAATTAAAAAACATATTTTACGACTACTTAAGTATGGGGTGATGGACAAAATCATCTGAGCATACTTAAAATATTTCAACAAGAATTGTCAATTTGGAATAGTTCTTTCTTGTCATGAGTTGTGTTTCTTTCCATTTGGGCAGGAGACCAAGGCTGACATAATTGTTAGAGAGAATAAGAAGAGGTTGATTGCCAAGGAAGAACAAAGAGAAGAACAACAATGGAATACCCTGTCATCTTCTCTTGAGAAGGAGATGAAAAGGAATTTTAGCTCTGGGATGAAGAAGCTGGAAGAGTTTTTGAAATCATGTAAAAGTAACTCAGTAAAAGTTCAGGCTGAAAAAGTTGGGTTAACAGCTTGCTTGACAGCATGGAAGGAGCACTGCCGAGCTGAAGGTGTGTGCAAAATTGGAGTTAGCTTTAAACTAACTGCTGACCAGACAGAGAGCATTGTTAGCAGAACCAATAACAGTGAGACACAGAAAAAAAAAAACGCATCATTCACTCTTGAGTTTGGAATTATAAACATTTTCTTTCTGGATAAGTTCGTGTTTATTTATACCTATTAACTTAGTTTACCCTTAGTTGTTGTGATAAAAACACTTTGATAAAAGCAACTTAATAGATAAAGGGTTTATACTGTTTAATAGTTCAAGGGTACAATACATTGTTGGGGAAGGCATATCAAATCAGCAGGAGTATGAAGCAGCTAGGGACATCATATTCACAATAGGAAGGCAGAGAGTGATCGAAGAATGAATGCACGCTTAGCTCAGTATTTCATTCATGTAGTCTAAAATTCCTGCAGAGGATGATTGGTAGCACTTGTTTAATAGGTGAGAGTGTGCAGCAACTAAAAGAAAGGTGGAACCAAAACAGAAGCGAGAATGAAGATGTGAGCAGACGGGAGAAACAGTGTGTGTGATGCTAGAGAAGTGGAGGATTTGTCGGAGTCTGGGTCTGATCGCTGGAAGAGATGGATTGCACTGAGTGAACAGATTCGGCGCTTACATGCAGTAGCTCTCTGTGAACAATAGGGCTAACGGAATGTTGCTAAGATTATAATATTATATTTAAAATCATGCAATTATTTTTTTTAACAGAGGAGACATAGCTTTATAATTCACCACAAAATTCTACAAATTTCAATTGAATATTTTAATTGTGAACTGTAAGATTTTTATCTAGTTCTTTTTGTTCTCAAACATCCATTCATGCCAAGTAAGATAGTTGAGTTTTATTAGACATTGTGAGGAGATGATTGATCTTCCTTAATAAATATTTGTTATTTTGATAACTTTTATAACAATTTTATTATTTATATTTTGTACCAAGGTGAAATCACTAAAGACTTTAGCATAGCTGTCGTTATGATGAAGAGAATTCACTCCTTGCTGGACAAACACTCTGAGCTTCTACAAGATGCAGATCGGAAACTCATAGTCAGATGTCTTACGTGTTTAGGGTTTGATGAACTAGCAAATTCTTTGTATCCAACTCAGGTAACATACTATAAAAGCTTCATTTTATTTAGCTGTAATTGGCTAGACTAAAGCACCCTTTCAAGTACAGTGATATTTTTATGTTCATTTTTAAGAGAAAATATCATCTTAGTTAATCCAACTACCAAATCTGAGTTACTCAAGTAGAAATTTTTATATTAATTGACTAGTACACTAAATGTCAAATGATTTCTGCAGACTTTTAAAGCTAACCCAATACTTATTCTAACAAAACAGCTCGTATCTATAATGGTGATGATGTAAATATGTCAGGCTGTAGCTACAAATATTAGAGTCAACATTTGAAAATCTTGACATCTTCTGATTTGCTTGTGTTTCAGAAAAGTGGCAATGCCACCAAGATGTTTAAAGGGTGATTAAAATTGTTTTCATATAGAAGAAACTCAATCATAAACATTTCAACATTTAAATCATGGTATATGTTAAAATTGCTTTCAAAACAATCTTTTAAAATAATACAGGATGAAACAGATGCCAAAAAAATGAAAGAAAAGAACAAATATTCAGTTGGAATTGGGCCGGCCCGGTTTCAACTAAAATATATGGGTCACCATCTGATACGAGAAGAAAGAAAAGATCCAGATCCCAGGGTCCAAGATTTTATTCCCGATACATGGCAGGTATAAATATGAATAAAAATTATTTTTATATTTTTATCATGTATGCATCATTTAGTTTCTTATTGCTCCAGTCCTCCTCCCTCCCCCCCCTCTCTCTCTCTTTCTCTCTCTCTCTGTTAGTCTTTGTATTTGTCATTGACTTCATAATATTGAGTTATTTCATTTAAAAGTCATATCAGTTAAAGTTCATTGTTATTTAAAATGTCTCATTTGGACTAATATTTTCTATTTAAGGAAATCAAAATTTCATTTACTATAGTAGACCATTTCCTTGGTGAGGTATTAAATGAATTCACATGCACAGAGTCAAAACTTAATAATGTCTGTGATATCAGCGATTATCATTCTGTACCAGCCTCCAGGGTTTCTGTCAATAGAATTTCATATGTAAACAACATAAGTATTCATGAAGAAGTTTAGGTAGTTTAAACAGTGAGAAAATTGCATATGTATTTTATACCATTCTAGCTATGTTTCTGCAAACATGTATAAGATAAATATTGATGGCTACAAAATTTGGAAGTAACCACTTTTGTAAACATTGAAATATATATGCATATACCTATATATGCATACATATGATAACTTGAGTATTATATATATATACAAATGCAATTTTGTAGGTTCAATCTGACTAGTTGTTTCAATCAGTCCAGAATTTTAAGTCACTCTTCATTAATGAAATGGAAAACCTGGGAAAGCGTGGCTTTAATATAAAGATGCTTATTACCTACCATTTCTGGAGTTTTAAGACCAGAGACAAGATGGCTCCATGAGCCTAGCTTTCAGTGCCAGCTTGTGAATAGAATTACATCACATTGGGGTGGATCAGGTTGTGTGAGGAAGCATAAGACTGAAGGCAAGAATCAGAGAAAGCTAGTTGGGCTGAAACCTTCTATAACAAAATTCTGATTTTCCATGAGCAGGAGATCAATTTCTTATTTTAGTGTAGGCGACAAGGCAGGAAAATTTGCTCCTTCCATACACCTTCTAATTTTTTTCATGCCTTTTCATTCTGATGTGTGGCATGTGGGGAGGACGAGATTCACAGAATGACAGGTTGTCATTTGAGAGTACCTTCTGTCTTCTGTATTTACATAGCCTTTCCAATTTTTGACTACTCATCATCTTGATAAATGAAATAATAGAATGCAAAGATGATGCTTCCAAATCGTCTCCCACCGAGGGTAAGAAGCAAAGTGAAGAATCTTTGCTATTTCTGCCCTTTAACCATTTGCTTACTGCCATAAAATTGTGGCAGCAATTTTATGGTTGGCTGGTTCGAACAACTATATTTCTCAAAGATACTCTGTACTCCTAACCATTGAAAACATCCTTCCTAATAGTAAGATATTATTCTGATGCTGTTTTTGAGTGATTTTTATATACTGATTGTGCAAAAGAGCATGTTCTATTATGGTCTTTTTCTCCATGTATGTTGTGTACTTCGATCACATTACTGTCAATACACCTGCTTCACTGCCTTCCTCATTGGTTCCTTCTTTTTCCTGAATAGTCTCCCTGTCCTGTGCAGTTCTTTTAGTTTTTCTACTCCATTTTCACATGTAAGACTCATTTCTCAGCTGCTGAAAAGCAAACAAATTGCATCATTTGAGAGAATGAACCGACTACCAGAGTTTACTTTTAGATTTTCTGTGTGTCTGCAGCTCTCCATCACTGAGGTTCAGAAAAATCAGAATGGTAAAGGAATGATCTGTTGGGGTAGCATATGACTTGTTTGATTGATGCAAATCATGGTCTGACCCCTGCAGCGAGAGCTTCTGGATGTGGTGGATAACAACGAATCTGCAGTGATTGTTGCCCCAACCTCCTCTGGCAAAACCTATGCATCCTACTACTGCATGGAGAAGGTGCTGAAGGAGAGTGACGAAGGCGTGGTTGTGTATGTTTCACCCACAAAGGTAGGGATCCAGTGCATGTAATATTTTTCTTTATTCCAGAATTTACTCAGATTTATTAGACATGGATATGTGGTATATCTAGTTTTTAAATTTATTTTCACTAGTTAAAAATTAGTAATGGGCTTCATAATAGAATTTTTGTATATAATTTTGACTCCCCTTCACCACTACCTCCCCTATGATATATTCCCCTCCACCGCTTCCCTATATTCTTATGTAGCCCCCATTCCACTTTCAAGTCACATATATTCTATTATCTTATTTCCCTTCTTTCCTTCTGCACTATTTCCTCTCTTATGCTTCCCTTCCTAGTTTAATGTCCCCTACCCAATCTCTCTTACATTATACATATAATAAAAACTAAAGTTTATGATCCAAATATAAGAGAAAACATGTGGTATTTGTCTTTTTGTGTCTGTGTTATTTTGCTTAATATAAAAATACCCAGCTCCATTCATTTTCTTTGAACAACATTGTTTCACGTTTGTTTCTGTTTGAATAGAATATTGTATTTGTACAACATTTTTTCTATTAATTAGCTGCTGGACATCAAGCTTGCTGCTGTTTCCTAGGTATTGGAATAGTGGAAGTTTGAACTCGGTTGTACGCATATCACTTTAGTAAGACTGGAAGACTTTAGGGTATATACCCAGGATGGAGTGATGTAGCTAGGTCATGAGGTATTTTCATTTTTCATGCTTTGTGAAACCTCAGTGATGATTTCTATAATGGGTATACCAGACTAGACTTTTACCAGTAATGATTAAGGGCTCCCCTTTCCACATACTTCCCCCAACTGTTAACACTTGTTTTCTTGATTTAATATAATTGGAGTGAGATGGAATCTCAAATCTTTCTCAAGTTTCCCGTTGTCATTCAGTGAGCTTCTGCTACAATCAGAGGTAGTACAATTCTGTTCATTTAGAGAGGTACATTTTTATATTTGCATATTTAGATGTGCATTTCTTTGGTGATTTGGGCGGTATTATTATTTATGAATTTTGGTCTGTTTCTTTATTCATGGTGTACTTGATGACACATTTGCCTACCCTTTTCTTTTTCTTCTCTTTTTCATTTTTCAAAAATTTTATTCTATGCATCTTCTATGTAATGTGTGAGATAGAGGGGTCACTCTTCTGAGTACTGCAGCTGGTGCAGGGTAGGGACACTACCCCTCCTATAATCCCAGTGCCAGTTTCTTACTCATTTCAGGTACTAATGGGCATGAGAGGGGAGGGGAAGAGCATCTTTCCTCTGTCCATGTTACCATAATGGGGGCAGCTTTCCTTTGCTCATAACATTGGGGCTGGGTCACCTTCACCTTCATCCACCAGGCAGCTTTGCTGTGCTTCCTAGCTGAGTGGTAGGGCCATTTCCTGAGTGCTGCAGTTTTTAAGGGTCAGCTTTCTCACCTGTTGCAGGCAGTAAGGAGTGAGGGGGAAAGGGGGACATCTCTCACCTTCCTACACTGCCACATGACCGATGGGTAGTGATGACAGCTGGCACATCACACCTCCACCAACAAGTTTGGCTCTATTGTTGCCTAGGTGAAGTGCAGAATCAGCTCTTCCAAGTGCTGAAACTGGTGAGGGGCAGGGACAACTCTCCTGTTCTTGTAACCTCAGGGTTAGTACTCACACCTGCCTTAAGAATTGATGAGGGGAGAGGCACCTCTCCTCTGTCCATATCATCACAGGACAGATTGGGTAATGGGGTTAGCTATCCTTTGCTCACTACTTCAGGGCTGGCTCACCTACACCTGTGCCAGTAGAGTTGGCTCCATTGTGTTGCCTGGGCAATGTACAGGGCTTGCTCTTCCGAGTTTTAGCTGGTAGGGGTCAGAGACAGTTTTCTGTTCTTATGACCACAGGTCCAACCCACCCATATGCCTGAGGTAGTGATGGGTGAGGGGTAGGGTGCGGGGAGTGGAGGAGGAGAAAGAGGAGGGCATCCCTTTGCCTACTTTTTTAGAATGGAAGCATTGGCTTACACTTACACGGCACAGTTAATGGCTGAGAGAATCAGGATAGGAGCCCAAACTGGGTCAGAACCTAGATGCAGGGATTGATACAGACGCCATGGAGGGGTGCTGAGTACTGGCTATTTTTTTCATGGCTTGCTCATCCTGCTTCCTTATAGCAGCAAAGTTTACTAGCCCAGGGGTGAAACTCTCCACAGTAAACTGCCCCCACATCAATTATTCATCAAGAAAGTTAGCCACAGGCCCATCTGATGGTAGCATTTTCTCAGTAGAGCTTTCATAGTTCCAGATGATTCAAGTTTGAGACAAGTTGACATAACAATAGCCAGCAAAAGGGGGTTGTGTGTTCAGATACATTAAAATAACTGGAAAGTCACTTTTAAACATATTTATAGATGTATTATAAATTTTACATTTCCGTCTATATGGTGTGTACTTTGGTGAAAAGTGTAATAGTTTAATAAATGTGTATAATAGATGTTTGAAGGTTTATAGATTCCTCTGGCCATGCTACCTGCTTGACCCTTAGTGAGACTATACAGATTTGTGTATATAATCAAGTTTCTGACATCTGAGAGAGGTTCTGAAATATGAGCTACAAATTTGTTTGAGATTCTTTTTGTGATAGCCTCAGATTATAAGTGGTGATCATTTAACTGCACTGTATATGTTAGTTTTTCTGTTTTATAGGATATGCTTATCATTTTACTTCCAGATAATTGTTTTCTATGTCTGTTTTACTGTAGGTTGTCGCTAATCAAAGAAGTTCAGATTTTTAGTCCAACAGTTCAATGGGAGAGCTTTTTACTGTAGAGTGGGTAGATAAAAGGGTTTATTTAGTTTTCTGCGTTCATAGCAGAACATAGTTTTGAACATCTCCATCATTAAATTTTGCTGACCCACACTTTATTATGTAGCTAATACATCTGTTTTCCTGTCAATCAGGCACTTGTGAATCAAGTGGCAGCAACTGTTGAACATCGTTACACCAAAATTCTGCCAGCTGGTCAAGTTGTGTGTGGCGTTTTCACTAGGGATTATCGTCAAGATGCCCTGAACTGCCAGGTTTGCCATACTACTTAATAAACTTAATATTAGATTATATAACAATGATATGTCTTTTTGACTAGAAATCTAACATCTTCTCCAGATTTGTGAAAATAATTTCTTGAATTTGTGAAGGATGAAACTGCTTCAGAGAAAATACAAATTGTCAAACTCTAAAGAATGTGAAAAATAGAACTCATTTTCTCTAAAGATATATTCATTTTGATTTAAACTTTTAGTTTATATCTCATTCATCACGTTGCTTTACAACTGAATTCAAAATGATACCAAAATTTAGTGAAGAGCCATATATTATCATAATTACTTTCTCTTGTTAGATACTCATATCAGTTAAAAATGTTTGTGTTGTGTTGTAGTTAATGAATGCGCTGTAGTGTTAGTGAAGTTATAGTGCTCTGTCTTATTGAATTATGAGATAAATAATTCATTAGGATAAAATGAAAACTAAGACATGCTTGTAGAGCATTATATAGTAGACTTGACAATGTGTTGCCTGGATTGCCTTTAAAAGAAACATCTTCTAATGGATAAGGAAAATGTGGTACATTTACCCAATGGAGTACTACACAGCAGAAAATTTATGACATCTTGAACTTTGCAGGAAAATTATGGAGCTAGAAAAAATTATTTTGAGAGGTAACCCAGACACAGAAAGAAAATTATCATATGTACTCACTCATAGGTGGTTTTTAAACATAAAGCAAAGAAAGCCAGCCCCCAAATCACAATCCCAGAGAACCAGACAACAATGAGGACCCTAAGAGAGACTTATATAGATCTAATCTACATGGAAAGTAGAAAAATACAAGATATCCTAGATAATTCGGAGCATGGGGACCTTGGAGGATGGTTGAAGGGGAGGGGAGAAGCAGGGAGGGAAGCATAGAAAAATGTAGAGCTCAATAAAAATCAATAAAAGTAAAAAAACAAAGAAACATCTTCTAACACAAATTCTCTTTTAGTGTTAGATTTGAAAGAATTAAGTAAAATTGAGCCAGGCCGTGGTGGTGCATACCTTCAATCCCAGCACTTTGGAGGAAGAGGCAGGCAAATCTCAGTGAGTTTGAGGCCAGCCTGGTGTCCAAAGTGAGTTCCAGAACAGTCAGGACTGTTACACAGAGAAACCCTGTCTTGAAAAACATAAACGAAAACAAAAGTTAATATTAATGACTTTGACTTTTATATATTTTTCTTTTTAAAGTGCTTATTTAGTTAAAACATTTTTATTTATTCCTTGAGAATTTTATATGTGTTTGAGGTGTATTAAGATCATATGCACCTACCCTGTTTTTTCCTTTTCCTTCCCTTCCCTCCCTCCAACTCACAGGTCTCCCAGTATCAAGTCTCTTTCTCAGCAGCCACCACCTGCCAATAACTCCTCGATGGAGGTGTGGCCTTGTGAGTGCTTCCTCATTCATGCTGGAATTTTGACTAGTTTGATCTGCAGATTTTGTACAGAGATAACCACAGTTACTGTGAGTTCATGAGTGGAACTGCCAGGCCTTGTTCAGAAGACAGCAGTTCACAATACACGATGCCTTCTCCTGGCTCGCTCGTTCTTTCAATTCCCTTTACTGATTGTTGTGTTTGGAAAGAGGTCAAAAGATGTCCCATTCAGGGCTGGATACAGTTGGAAGGCTCATAAACAAGAACCTGCACTTCAAATTTGATATTTTGTTATTTTGTCCCAGGAAAATTGAAATTTCATGTCGTTCAAACTATTATCACACGTGTAATGAATCCAATCCTTAGATGTAGTATCAGATCTTAATTTTTCGAGATACACTCAGGACTCAAAGCTTTGCCTCACTTAGTTTTATACCTATACACATTCTAAGTGTTACTTCACACCCTACTGCTGTTTTTAGGTCCTTGTTACTGTGCCTGCCTGCTTTGAAATTCTGCTAATGGCACCTCATCGCCAAAGCTGGGTGAAGAGGATCAGATACGTCATATTTGATGAGGTAGGTTTGATTTCACGTCTCAGGACAACTTTCTAGTGTTCATAAATATTGCATGTCTTTAGTGATTTGGGACATCTGCCCCTTGTGTAATTTAGAGACAATTTTCTCCTGAGCATTTCCCTAGCTGAATCACCGTCTTGGCTTAATTCTTCCATTGTGACTAAATATTGTGTAACGGTGAGAGCTCTGCATACATGAGGAACCAGTCTTATATGGTGATGCTGTTGTGGAGGGAACAGAATTAAACTCATGATACACGTTTTCCTTGATAGAAATTAAAAATCCAGTCTGGTCTCCAAAGCAAAGGTTTTTGTACTTCAGCAAGTGATGAAAAATGATTCTGTCTGTCATGATCTTAAAGGAAAAACAAATGGCCTATTCAAAATACTGTTCTAAAAGTATGTTTTCAAAAAGGCATTTGTGAGGAAATCTAGAGAGAGGAACTTATTATTAGTCTTAAAGGGACAAGGAAAGGAAGCATTTGCTTTTGGTTGCAAAGGAGGTTCTGATCAAATGGGCTATATTTCAAGCAGTGAACCTTAGCAGAGGTACACAGCTGGGTCAGACGACGTGGGAGAGGGCAATGATAAAATGATCTCAGCTTACTCTATCATTAAAGCTAGAGATCGAGAGAACCTGGAGTCCCACTGAAGTAGTACCTGTGGATCAGTGTCCCTGAGCACTAGAGTGGGGTGAAAACCAATGTAGATGTAGACGTTCTGATGGAAGCCACTTAATGAAGTTCTGTAGCAGCAGCATTCAGTATACTTATTCAAAGACTTAGAGCTCTGTAAAAAAGGTACACTCTTTTATTCCTGGATTTTAAACTGAAAAGAAAAAAGAAACCTATTTTAGCTAATCTTTACTTTGTTTCAGTAATAATAATAATTAATAATAAAATGAATAAATAGTTTTAGTCTTAGGGGTTAAATTCAGATCTTTGAAGCAGTTCACCATTGTCCCAAATCCCCAGTCCTTTCTTTGTGTTATAAACTCTTGAAATGACCAAATAAGTTGTGCTCTTATTTTTTGGATACTGAGTTGTTATGGTCATTTTTAGTTAACCTATATATTTTGTGTCCTTGGAATTTTCGATAGTTTTATTTAAATAATACTAGGCTATACATGAATGTAGACCAAACACTCATATGTATAAAACTTTAAAATATTAGAAGTATAAGACAGTGTAGAACACCGAGTCGTAGTTTGTATTCCAAACTCTGAAAGGATATAACATTGGACACCTCAGTTTTTCCAATTTTATATCAGGACAACTGCTAAAGGCTGTGAAGGCTAGTGTCTGTTCTTCCTGAATCAGGGAAAATTGCTTAATATTACAAAAATTAAAGTTAATATTTAGTAGAATGGCATGTCATCTGACCAAGACAAAAATCAAATGGGCAATAGAAAATATGTATATACGCATTTCTACACATGTATGTAAAATTGCTTACCTGATAGTAAGTCTTTTAAATTTGTTTCCGGGGGTTGAATTTATCATTTTTATTTAAGACTATGTTCAAGAATCCTTCGTTCATCTAATCGAATTTGTTCATGTATTCATTTAATCAGCCTCATTTGAGGAATGTCTCCCTAGAGGCAGGCATTGTGTCAGTGCAAGAGTTATCCAGATTTGAAGATACAGATTGAGAGAGATAAGTTAAATCAGGGAACACAAATGCTTATAAGCTGCCAGCAGTGCTTCCTGTGAAGAACAAGATGTCAGTCACAATTGCAACAATGGCAGAAGGCAGGCTGAAGGACCACTCTGGAATGGATGGATGGATGGTCAGCAAAACCCTTTTAAACTAGTGACACCAAGATGAACTTCACTGATTAAGAGGCCGTGGTTATATGTTGAATTTTATTTTATTGTTAAGAATATTTTATATAGGAGAGAGAACAATGTGAAATCTCTGGGGTGGGAAGTGTGTGTTGAGGAACAAAGAATGGCTTATGTGTATGGGTCATAGTAAGAGAGGATGAGTGAGCTCACATGATGCTGGAATAGCAGCAGTGGACCACGTTATGCCAATCATTATGTATCCCATTAAGTGATTAAATTCCTTGTTCCACAAAGAAGGGAAAAACATTAACTAGTGACATGACTAGATATAACTTATCTTTGAAGCATATTTGCACGTGATGTCAAGAATGTAGTATCCAGTTAGGACAATAGTCACAAAGGTACTGTATTGTGACTGAGATGAGGTGTGTTGATTCTCAATAGACATGGAAAAAAATGCATAGGCCTGAAAGAAACTTCTGAAAGCAAAATAAAAAATAATGACAGGTGTATTGGCTAAAAATATTTTAAAAATTCAAGTGCCAAGTTGTTCTAAATCTGGATTTTTCTAGTACTTCTTTAAACTAGTTGTGATTCATTAAAGGCAATGGGAAATACCTATGATCCATTAAGAGTCTATGTGTTATTTTGATTTGCCATTCTTAAAACTAACCTGTGAATTGAAAGCATTCTTTTCTTTTATAGGTACATTGTCTGGGTGGAGAAATTGGAGCAGAAATCTGGGAGCATCTCCTTGTCATGATCCGATGTCCGTTTTTAGCGCTTTCAGCTACCATAAGCAACCCTCAGCATCTTACTGAGTATGGATTCGATTCAATTTTGGACAGAATGTTTATTATTTTGAAAGTTTGGATTTCATAATTGTTTATGGGGCTTAGACTTCTCTCATTTTCTGGTTCACTCATAGCACTCCCTGAATATTCAAGCTACTGACTGTTTAGTTCTTTCTTTTTTTATTTATTAACTAAAAATTTCCACCTTCCCATCCTCCCATTTCCTTCCCACTCCCCTCACTCCCTCTTCCCCTTCGTTCTCCAGTCCTAAGAGCAGTCAGGGTGCCCCGCCCCGTGGAAAGTCCAAGGCCCTCCACCCTCCATCTAGGTCTAGGAAGGTGAGCATCCAAACAGCTTAGGCTCCCCAAAAGCCAGTACATGCAGTAGAATCCAAATCTGGTGTCATTATCATTGGCTTCTCAGTCAGCCCTCTTTGTCAGCCACATTCAGAGAGTCCGATTTGATCACATGCTAGTTCAGTCCCATTCCAGCTGACCTTGGTGAGCTCCCATTAGATCAGTCCCACCATCTCCATGGGTGGACGCACCCCACGCAGTCCTGACTTCTTTGCTCCTGTTCTCCCTCCTTCTGCTCTTAATCTGAGCCTTGGGAGCTCAGTTCAGTACTCCAATGTGGGTCTCTGTCTTTATTTCCGCACATCGCCAGATGAAGGTTCTTTATCAATGGCTTCTCAATCAGCCCCCCATTTCAACCACATTCAGAGAGTCCGGATTGGTCGCATGCTCATTCAGTCCCAGTCCAGCTGGATTTGGTGAGCTCCCATTAGAACAGGTACATTGTCTCAGTGGGTGGACCAACCTCTCGCAGTCCAGACTTCCTTGCTCATCTTCTTCCTCCTTCTGCTCTTCAATTGGATTTTGGGAGCTCAGTCTGTGGCTCTGATGAGGGACTTTGTCTCTATCTCCATCCATTGCCGAACGAAGATTCTATGGTGATATTCGAGATAATCATCAGTGTGTTAGTGGGGCAAGGCCAATTCAGGCACCCTCTCCTCTGCTGCCCAAGGACCTAGCTCGGGACATCCCCATGGACACCTGGGATCCCCTCTAGAGCCAAATCTCTGGGCAACCCTAAAATGACTCCCTTAATGTAGATAACTTCTACCCTTCTCCTATATCTGCCCTTCCCTCATCTCCACCCTCCCAATCCCCCAAGCTCTCTTCTGTCTTTCCCTTCTCCTTTCTTTCTCCCCCAAGCCCACCTCCACCCTTACCTCCACCGCCATGCTCCCAACTTTTGCCCAGCAATCTTCTTTGCTTCCAATTTCCAAGAGGATCTATAGTTTTTCTTTTGGTTCACCTTGTTATTTGGCTTCTCTAGGCTTAATGTCCTTTGTTTATGGCTAGAGTCCACTAATGAGTGAGTACATATCATATTCATCTTTTTGGGTCTGGGTTATCTCACGCAGGATAGTGTTTTCTATTTCCTTCCATTTGCATGCAAAATTCAAAACGTCATTATTTTTTTTACTGCTGAGTAGTACTTTAATGTGTATATATTCCACACTTTCTTTATCCATTCTTCCATTGAGGGGCATCCAGGTTGTTTCCAGGATCTGGCTATTACAAACAATGCTGCTATGAACATAATTGAACAAATGCTTTTTTAGTATGATTGGGCATCTCTTGGGTATATTCCCAAGAGTGGTATTGCTGGATCCTGAGGTAGATTGAGTGCCAATTTCCTGAGAAACTGCCACACTGATTTCCAAAGTTTGCATTTCCACCAGCAATGGAAGAGTGTTCCCCTTACTCCACATCCTCTCCAGCATAGGCTGTCATTGGTGTTTTTGATTTTAGCCATTCTGACAGGTGTAAGATGGTATCTCAAAGCTGTTTTGATTTGCATTTCCCTGATGGCTGAGGAGGTTGAATATGACCTTCAGTGTCTTTTGGCCATTTGAACTTCATCTGCTGAGAATTCTCTGTTCAGTTCAGTACCCCATTTTTTAATTGGATTAATTCGAATTTTCATGTCCAGTTTCTTGAATTCTTTATATATTTTGGAGATCAGACTTTCTCTGATGTGGGGTTGGTGAAGATCTTTTGTCATTCAGTAGGATGCCTTTTTGTCTTAATGACTTTGTCCTTTGCTTTACAGAAGCTTCTCAGTTTCAGGAGGTTCAATTTATTCACTATTGCTCTTGATGTCTGTACTACTGGGGTTATATGTAGGAGGTGATCTCCTGTGCTCAAGTGTTGCAGTCTGCTTCCCACTTTCTCTTCTATCAGGTTCAGTGTGGTTGGATTTATATTGAGGTCTTTAATCCATTTGGACTTGAGTTTTGTGCATGGTGATAGATGTGGATCTATTTTCATTCTTCTACAGGTTGACATCCAGTTATGCCAGCATGATTTGTTGAATGCTTTCTTTCTTCCATTGCATACTTTTAGATTCTTTGTCAAAAATCAGGTGTTCATAGGTTTGTGGGTTAATATCTGGGTCTTCAATTCGATTCCATTGGTCAATGTCTCTGTTTTTATGCCAATACCAAGCTTTTTTTTTAATTCTTGCTCTGTAATAGAGTTTGAAGTCAGGGATGGTAATGCCTCCAGAGGTTCCTTTATTATATAGGATTGTTTTGGCTATCCTGGTTTTCTTTTGTTTTTCCATATAAAGTTGATTATTGTTCTCTCAAGGTCTGTGAAGAATTTTGTTGGGATTTTGATGGGGATTGCATTGAATCTATAGACTCCTTTTGGTAGATTTACCATTTTTACTATGTTGACCCTCCCAATCCAAGAGCATGGGAGATCCTTCTATTTTCTTGTGTTCTCTTCAATTTCTTTCTTCAAAGCCTTAAAGTTCTTGTCGAATAGATCTTTCACTTCTTTGGTTAGTGTAACCCCAAGATACTTTATGCTATTTGTGGCTACTGTGAAAGGTGAAGTTTCTCTGATTTCCCTCTCTGCTTCTCTATCCTTTGTAGTGGTGCACGCCTTTAATCCCAGAACTTGGGAGGCAGAGGCAGGTGGAGCTCTTTAGTTCGAGGCCAGCCTAAACTATAAGAACTAGTTCCAGGACAGGCTCCAAAGCACAGAGAAACCCTGTCTCAAACAAACAAAAGAAACAAACAAAAAAACATACTTTAGGGCTGGAGAGATGGCTCAGTGGTTAAGAGCACTGGTTGCTCTTCCAGAGTACCTGAGTTCAATTCCCAGCAACCACATGGTGGCTCACAACCATCTGTTTAGTTCTTTCTGATAAGTCTTGGCTACTTTCTACAAAGAAATACCCAGTGTCCCTTGCATCAGTGATAGCTGCATATTCCTTTTATTTTACTCTATCTCCTTTACTGGTAAACATAAATCAGGGTGATAGAATGGTAAATTTAGTCATAGATTCAAGATCATCCCATTTTGTAGATTTTTTTTGTTTATAAAGAGAGCAAAACTTTATTAGCTTGAATGTTGAATACTTATAACAACACATCCCTTAGCTTTTCCCATGTGTCATATTTTCTCCTAAGTACTTTGCATACAGTAATTTATCTTAATATTATGAATATTAGATGTACTACTATTTCCATTGTTATTCTTACTTAATAGTACTTTTACAAGTCTATTGATTTTTTTAAACGTGAAAGGCAGGCACAAAAAATATTAAGTGATTCATGCAGGATTCAGGGTTAATAATAAGGAAGCTAGAATTTTATTTCAGGTTATATGGCTATAGATCTAATTCCATTATGTGGAAGTTTTAAGACATATGATTTCTTTTGTATTTAGTTATTTTCACATAAGTTATTTCTGTTTTCTGCTTAAATAATGTATGAGTTACTTTTGTGTTGATGTGAACAAAAATGCCTTAATGGAGGGATGCCTTTATTTAGACTCAGGGTTTTAGAAAGATTTCTGCCCATCACAGTGGGAAAGGCAAGGAGCAGAGGCTTCAACCATGGAAGAGGGAGCCTGAGGTGGCAGTTTGTTTATAGGACAACAGACAGGAAGCAGAGAGAGCTAGATGAGAACCAGTGGCTAGTATAACCTTTGTGATAGCTAATGTTGGTAATCAATTACTCTTCAAAGTCCCTCTGCTAGTGACTGGTTTCTATTATGCAGCTCCAAACTTCTAATGATTGCACAGCTTTCAAAATAATATCAAGGACTGGTAGCCAAGTGAAGCATGAACCATTGGGCATACTACTGATTACAATCATAAGTAATATATCTATTTTTTAAAGGTGGCTCCAGTCAGTAAAGAGGTACTGGGAACAAGTAGACAGTACAGTGGGAAAAATAACTTTTTCCAAAAGAAATGCTGGTGCCAGTGGCAGTCGTCACGAAGACGAAGCGCAAGCCAGGCAGTCATACAATGTTAGACTTGGTATGTATGCTCTGTGTAGTTGTACAGCCTTGTTTTTGTTTTGTTTAGCTATTTGCTTTAAAATTGTTCCACTCACCACATTTTTGATAATTTGGAAAATCTCACTCTTTTCTTTTCAGTGATCTACGGAGAGAGATACAATGACCTAGAGAAGCACGTATGTTCTGTGAGACAGGGTGAAGTTTGCTTTGATCATTTTCACCCCTGTGCTGCACTAACCATAGATCATGTAAGTAGCAACCTTTGCCACAGTTGTTCCACAGAACAGCACTGTCTGGCTAACAGCTGAAACTATAATGCTGTGCAGAATGCATCCGAAGTGCAGCCTGATGCTGGAATGCAGAGGGAACGCTACAATGTTGATTTAAAAATGAACAGCAGTGTTCTAGTTTCTGTAGTTTCTCAATATTAGGATGCCATCAGGATCCTCAAGGTTTTAATACTACTAAACACATTGACTTGATGATCTTATTGGTCTGGGGACATTATTTCTTTCCTTTTTCCCCTTTATTAAGCACCCATGTCTGCCTCTCCCTTAACTATCTCACTTCTGCACCACTAATGAAGTGCCGAGGACAGCATTTAACCTCTTTGCTCGGTGCAGCTACACACATGTGTAGAAAAGTCTCACATGTGAAAACATGACTAATGTGTATGATCTGAAACCAGGAACACATGTTTCTCATTGCCATGACAATAAAGTCATGACTCTTTTGGAATGACTCAGCAATGTAGAGACCTTAAAAAATGTCAACCAACTGTTGCATAGTTAGAGGAGGATAATTTATTAAATATTTCCTATATGTACCTGTCGTCCTTTCTCATTGCACTCCCTAGAAAGGTTCATTTAAACTCACATTAGTCCTGAAAATGATAGCCATTTATTTTTCTTCTTTCTCAGACCTGAAAAATAAAGTATATACTATATTCTGATACTATATTATGGCTCTTAATTTTAATTCTATTCCTTAAAAGAACTTACTGAACTTCTTTAAAAACAGCTAAGGATACAGAACTTGACAGCTAAGGTCTTCCAGGGCCTTTTTTTACATTGCATTTCCTAAATGTGTTTTGCTTGGAAGTCCTTATGCTATATGCTGTTCATCCCAAATGCTACATGTTGGTGCCTAGATCTTGATTTTTCCTTTGAAACTCTTATAATGTGGAGCCTTTTTAGAATCTTGCTGTGTTTTCCTCAACTGGTAGATTAACTTCTCCACAGCACTTGGGTTTGTGTGTCAATAAAATCAGATTACCACTAAACCTTCAGCACTTGCCTTTTAGTGTTCTGAAATAACAGCTGCGGGATGAATCTCCTGTACCTCTAGTTACTAACACATTGATGTGTGAATACTGGCTGTTTTTAAAAGGGTAGCTGATTGGAATTATGTTTTTAAAATACTCAGATATTTCACAATTTTTAACTACCTCCACTACAGTTTAATTTTACAAGTAATAGAAGTGAGTCATGAACAACTCTGTCACTACTATAGCACTAAGTAAATAGTATAAATCAGTCGTAATCTCAGACTCATTGATTAATTCTGTGTTAATATAGAAGTTTTGTCTATCATATATACTGATGCACCATGTATATATCATGTATACATGATCATATATGTCATAGACTCATATGTATATATCTCATATATATGTGTCCACCACATGATAGTATTTGGCTGTGTATTGCAATGATTTCCAAAGGCAATGAAATGGATCTGAATATGGAGTTTTTCTAGTAAAATGCTTGTGAAGGAAGCTTTTATTATTAGTGATAATAGTCCAATTCAAACTGCAAATTTAACTGAAAAATAAAAAAATCCTGTGCCTTAACTTATACTCAGAATACAGATATTAATACAGCCATCAGTAAGACAAAAATCCAGTTGTAGTCTCCCTCCTTTCTTCCTTTTCCCCTCTTTCTTCCTTGTGTCTTTACCCGCTTTCTGATATCTACAGATTGCCTGACACTCTCAGTATTATCCAGTGTCTTTAAAAATAGCACAGTACTTTAAAAATTACTTGTTTTGTGTAAAGTGATTAAGAAATGTTATCTTTAAACAGCTTCAAGTATACTGGTTCAAAGTTTGCTCCAAGTGCCTCCCTCTCTTCTTGGTAGCTATTAATGGAGTAACTGAAAAGCAATAGAGTAGTTACAGTGTGGTCTGACTCTATGTGACTTCTGCAAAGGTCATGCAGTTGTATGAGTCTTAATATTTGGTAGCAAGGATATAGAGTAAATGCTAGATTTAGGTATTATTAAATGAATTTTACAATCACTTGTATAGCATATACTTATATAGGTCATTTCCTATAGAAGAAAAATAGAAGTGAGTATAAATTCTAAATGTGTAGATAATTCTGAACTGTTTTAAAATACAATCATTTGAAAGAGCTAAGTGACTTAAAAATATCCCAAAATGTGATAAATTTTAGCAACATAAAGAGAAGAATCATCTAACTGTCTGTTTCCTTTATGGCTATATCAGAAAAGTAATTTCCAAAACAAGAGATAAGAGAGTACAAATGAGCTGTCCTTAACCCCACAGAAGCAAGGGATCACCAGTGTGGGATTGCCCTCAGCCATGTTTGTCTTGTTTCTGGCAAACTGAAGCCTTGTTTGACCTTTGCCATCAGTTCCCATGCCATCCAGGCACAGCTGCTGTTGTCTGGAGAGCTGTCAGCCCTGGGAAACCCTTGAAATAACTGCTGTCTCTTGCTCAGTATGGAATGAATGTGAAGATCACCTGTGGTACAGGGACACTTGTATTTACAAAATAATGGCTGGATCATGATCTACTATTAGTTCTCTTTTTTTTTTCTGCCTAGATTTGTTTAGGTTTTGCCTTCTTGCCAATTTGCCAGTTTGTAGTGGAAAATAAAAACTGGATTGAGTCCCAGCGTGGACCATAAAATTGCTAAATTCCTTAAAACTTATGAAGTATGAACTTATTAATTGATAAACCACATCAATGGATGATGCACTAATCTTATGTCAGACATATGGCTAAGACTCATATCTATTTTTTACTTTATTCCCTACAAAAAAATTTGTGGCAAATACAGAACTAATGTTTTATTTTAGAAATTAAAAAAACTGAATCTTGTGTAAATGGGTAAGAAATTTCAGCAACCCTAAGCCTGTGACCCAAAAGATTTGTATTTTAAAACTTACAAGGATTCTTGGATTAATTTTTGTTTCATTTAGTTTGGCTGCAAAACTAAGCACTCCCAAGTGATAATTAAAATGAGAACATAAGGATAACATTGGGGGTGGTGCTGGAGACCAGCTTTGACAAGTATACCACCTAACCAGGGTAGGGCCATGGAGATTAGAAAAATAAGAAAAGAAAATGAAGACACGAGTGAAAATAATAAACCAGAAGCATAGAATAGATCTGGAGGGAGTGCTAGTGAAAACTAAAATTGCCCACATTTAATTTCTGTTTTCTTATAATACCCCTGATCCCAAAACATAGGAGTAAGATTAAAAAAAAAACTGCATTAACATGATACAAGAAAATGAACAGACCTGTTGAAGATTGTGGGCTACATTCTCAGTTAAATTTTCTGTTGTTAGAACGAGACAGTAATGCTCACATCCTAGACCAAAAAATTCTGTAGGCAAACTACTCCCTGGGTGGAATCCCTAAGGGAGTAGGAACTTTGTTGGATCCTTAGATTTTTGTATAAACATATTTACTTAACTACTTCTCTATTACTGAAATACAAGGTCTGGATTTTAGCCTCACCTCTTGACAAAACCTTGGAAGAGCAGAACTCTCTGGTCTAAATCTAGGTGGGATCTTTGATTGAGGTAGAAATGGACAATAACCTTGAAGGAACAGAAATAATTTCCAACTCTCTGACCTATGATCAGGGTAGAATGGCAACAACTTTGAGCAAGCTGAAATCGTTGACCTTCAGACAAGGTGGAAATAGGCTCGCATTTTGGGGCCTCCACAGGTTGGCAGTGGATGGAAGTCTCTGCTGTTCAGGGGACCTTGCTGAAGACCTACGTTCATTTCCCAGGACCCATACTGGTTGTTTCACAACAGCCTATAACTCCAGCTTTGGGGATCTGTTTCCCTCTTTTGTCCAGGGGGGGGGGAATTCCTCCCCCATATACAGAGAATTTTTAAAATTTCTTTTTTTAAAAGGAAATAGACTCAATGCCATCTTCACCATTTTCCCAGCTTTTAATGATCAAAGCAAGCATTTCTTATAAACGCTCACACCCTGCAGGTTAAAGAAAATATTAATAAGTTTGATTTCATTTTCATCATAGATTGAAAAGTATGGATTCCCTTCTGACCTTGCCTTTTCACCTCGAGAAAGCATCCAGCTATATGACGCTATGCTTCAGGTCTGGAAAAGTTGGCCCCAGGCCCAGGTAAAAAAATCTTTATGGTATCCATACTGTTATGGTGGAGCTCACTATTGCTATTCAGAAACACACAGTCACCATTTTTACCACTTGGATTTGATGGTTTGAAATGATTAGCAGACCATTACCCATAGGAAATGGCCTCCTTATTTATACCTTCTAAGTTAGATGGGCTAGAAACAGTGTTAAGTATCAGTTCCTGAAAATGTCACTTCTTTCTCCTTTCTAGAAATTGTGGTATTGAGGTCTCCTTTCCTACTCTGGGTTTCTAATCCTCAGATTCTTTTCTTCTTGTGTTGGTCTCTATGTCTTGAATGCTGGTATTTTCCCTGGAGACCTGTTTGCTCTGTCTTCTTGCCATTGAAGAGTTCATACATAGGTCTATAGCCTAAAAGGTATGGGGATGTAAGAAAGAGAAGTCCAACTGCCTCTAACCTAAGAGACCATAAAACTGTCAAGGAAGAAAATAATTGTGAAATATTTTTAGGTTTTCTGACATTATTTTTATGGAATTTTATGGTCTTTCATTCCCAGAATCTGTGTCCAGAGAACTTCCCTCTTTTTAAGAACAAAGTAGTCATTAAAAAAGTGGATGCAAGAAAATATGAGGAAAGCTTAAAGGAAGAATTCACCAACTGGGTTAAAAATGGGAACGAGGAGCAGGTAATTTCACACATTTTGATCAAAATACTCTATTTTGTTTTCCCTGAGTTGTATCATTCAACCAATAATATCATTTCTCTCCTTTGTAGTTTTCAATGTTTATTTTAGATTTTTAAGATTGACTTGCTGTATAGTGATTCTGAGCTAGAACAAAAGAAAAAGAAAGAAAAATGATTTTTTTATCACTTTTTCATTGTACCCTAAAACTTGGCAAGAGACTTTGGGTTCCTCATGGATTTGGTGGCAGATAAGAGATAATATAGGACTCACGTTTGGGATTATTGATGGTTTTGTCAGCATAAAGATGTGGCTCAAAAAGCTACAACACATTTTTGCTTTTCTTCATTTTCTAGTTTTGAAGTTTTATTCTCTTTAAAAATCTTTGTTTGAGAATTTCATGTACATGTGCATTATATGCTTCCAAATCTACTCCCCAATCCTCCTCTCCTACCATTTCCACTTCCAACCTCACATGGTCCTTTTTAAACTCACTGAGTGCACTCAGTGCTGCCAGTATGTTCATGACTGTGGGGTCATGCACTGGAACGTGGGCCACCTATCAACATATGCAAAGAATGCTGGCTGTCCTCACCCCCAGCAGGCATCATTCAGTACTAGCTCCTCAGTTAGGGTGAGACTTTGTGTGTTCCTCCTCACTCATGCTGAAATTACTTCGGGACTGATCTTGTGAGCTCCTTTGCAGGCATCCACACTGCGTGAGCTCATGTGTTCTATGTCCCAGTCATGTCCAGAGACACTGGTTTGCAGCTGTCCTTGGTGTCTTATTCTTTACCATTATTCTTTTAAATTTTAAGAACTGGAATCTTACACTAGAACTGTATGCTTACAAATTTATTTTGTTTATACTTATAATCTTATTTTATCATCAAAATTTGAGGCTTAAGAAATTTTTTGTTTGGTTTTTAGGAATAGCACGCGTGATATTTTTTTCATGTGATACTCTCCCCACCTTATACCTTGATTTGTTCTTTCTTTTATTTGGAAACATGCTATAGTTAGGTTACATTTCCCTATGCTTATCTTGTCATTCAAAACCTCTTAGTCAGGTTGGCCGTGCTTACCTCTGCTGCTTGGAGGGGGCTCCTTTCTCCTGCTACAGTGGAAATAGCACCACTAACTGAGCAATTCTTCCCCTCCTGCCTGATTTGTGTTGTCTCAAACAATTGCAGGGTGGTGTACAGAACATCAGAAGTTTGTTATTAAGTCTGTGGTTTGTGTGTGTTCTTGCTGTGGCTCACCACAGTCTTGTGGTATAGTGTTCTAGGATTAGTTTGAAGAACAACAAAAACAAAGATTAAACAACAATGAAAAGAGTTTAGTCCGAGTGGCCATTCCTCTCTTTGCTATGCACATTCTAATACAAACACTTTCTGTTCACTTTCACAGGCCAGAATGGTGCTGCAGAAGCTGAGTCCCGATTTCCATGACTACTCAGGATGGATGCTAGACTTCTTTCCGCATCTTGTTGAGAAGCTCAGGGAAATGGATAAGTTGCCTGCACTGTTCTTTTTGTAAGTTATTTAGCATTGTGACATAATCTGTGTTAGGCTCCTTTCTTTAAGGTACAGAAAATTCTATACACATTACCCGTATGGTCTAGTATTTAATATTATTTGGGGTGTTTGTACATTTATCAAAATAATATGGCTTTTTAAAGTCATAAGGAGTTGATGACCCAACGACATTAGACATTTCAGCCTGGAGTGAACAAAGGAGAAATGTAAAACTGTGACACAGTAGATGGGCGTGTGCTATTGGTAGGTAATGGAGGGGAGAAATGCCCAAGAAGAAAAAGGTTGTACATGTTTATCTTGTTCTCAACTTCTCATCCTTAATAAAAGAAAGCCATTCTCTTATATCTATTCTGCTAAAGGTAGAATGTTATGAATTCTGCATTCATAAGGTATCTGCAATGGCACCACAGCCCAGGAGTCCAGTTTCCAAACCGCACCCAGGGTTGCAGAAAAAAAATGCCTTTTAATCAGCGAGACTTAAGAAAATGTATTGTCTTTCTTTGTGCTAGAATTTTCTGTCTGAGGGTAAATGAGGAAACCCATGCTTTCCGATGGCAACTTAAGAAAAAAGGAACAAGCACAATCTTTCCTGTGGTAACCTTCTCTTTTATTTCATCTTGAATAATCTCTCTTTCTTGACAATCTCTCTACACAGTTACATCTTTTTTTTTTTTTTTTTTTTTTTTTTTTTTTGGTTTTTTGAGACAGGGTTTCTCTGTGGCTTTGGAGCCTGTCCTGGAACTAGCTCTGTAGACCAGGCTGGTCTCGAACTCACAGAGATCTGCCTGCCTCTGCCTCCCAAGTGCTGGGATTAAAGGCGTGCGCCACCATTGCCCGGCACAGTTACATTTCTTTACATATAATTATGGATCTCTTTACATATGCACAATCTCTCTTCTGCAGAGTCATACATCTCTCTATATAGTCTCATCTATTTTCACACAATTACATTTTCTCTTCTCTCTCCATATACATTTCACACAGCTACATACCTTCATACTTCTTCTTTACACAGTCACATATCTTTCCACACAGTTACATTCTTCACACAGTCATGTACTTCTTCTAAATAGCTGTACATCTCATCTACACAGTGATGAAGGACACTTTAAAGAAATCCCACACTAGCTCAGACTTGAGAATAATAAATGGTTATTTATTTAGGGGTAGACTCACATATCAGAATCCTCTTCTCTAATGGAAAACAGCAACTGAATCCTGCAGCAAGAAAAGAGAGTGGCCCCGTGCTTTACATAGGCATGAATAGTACAAGAGGCCACACCCAAGTGGACAGGTCACTTAAAGGCTACTGGCTGTAGAATTTCCTACAACACAGCTCTCCACCATACAATCACATCTCTTTCTTTACATACATCTCTATGTTCCAAACATTATGAAATTCATGTGATGCAAATGAGGTGTGTTTGCTTTTTTTTCTGGAGAAATAATCTGAGCAGCAATGCTTACTGAGCAGATCTGAGAAATCTAAATGGTTAAGATCTAGATTAGGTCCACAGCTTATGCCTCAACGTGCCAAGAAGGCTACACCTAGGTATTTATATTTTCAGAGTTATAAAGGCTTTGTCTAGGGGAGCTATAGGATTGAAAAGCCATGTCCTCCAGTCCTTCCTACCTTCTAGAAAGAAGTAATGATTATGTGACAATGAGAAACTATGCCTCTTTCCACTTTGCCAAAAGGACAATCCTTGGATTGGCTAAAATCATTTCTCATCTTTCAGGAGGGTGTGTGGAAGGTGGAAGTGATTTTCCTTTTCTCTGTTTCCACATCACTCCTTCCCTCAACCTGGTCATATCTATCCTGTGGAGAGTTTCTGTGAGCTCATTCTATAGTGTCACAGGAATATAGTATTGGAGAAACTTAGTTTTCACTTAACAGTTGCTAACTAGGAGTATGTGGATCTAAAGCACCCAGAATTCAGAGTAAAATTTATAAAAGCAGGCTTTAAAAACTTAGCCGATATATGTCACATTTGTGGTTTGCATTTGAAGTGCTTTCCATCGGTCTGCGTTTGGACAGTTGTTGCTAGATGGTGGTGCTATTTAGGAAGGTTGTGGAAAGTTACCAGATGCCACCTAACCAAAAGGACATGGTCTGGCTATCACCATTTATACTTCTCAGATCAGAGCTAAATATTAAACAACAATTTTCAAAGTAAATGTATCCACATTGGTAAGCCTCTTAGGTACCTAGTTACTTTTCTATTTCTGTGAAGAGACACCATGGTCAAGACAACCTGTAAAAGAAAGAATTTACTAGAACTCACAGTTCTAGAGAGCTATAGTCCATGACCATTATGGCAGGGGGACATGACAGCAGGTAGGTAGGCATGATATTGGAGCAGTACATGAGAGGGTGTATCATTATCAGAAGATAGGGTTCAGATAGAGATAACTAACTGGGAATGTCATGGGCTTTTGATACCTCAAACCTAATTCCAGATCTATACCTCCTCCAAAAAGGATACTCCTCCTAATCTTTCCCAAGCAGTTCCATCAACTATAGTCTCTGTATTCAAATACATGAGCTTCTGAGGATCATTATTAATCAAACAACCATGTAGGGCCACTGTGGTCAAGCCTGGAAGTCTTAGAGCCAACCTTACTTTCTGTTTGTGCTCTGCTTCTTGACTATGGACACAATGTGAGTGTGTCTTAAGTCTTACTTTTGTGGCCATGCTTACCTGTATCCTAGTATAAGTAGCTATGTCCTTTCAAATTGTAAACCAGTTTAAGCCCCTCTATAACTGCATCTTGTCAGCCATTTGCTCATAACCATGAGAAATGTATCACAACCAGAAAAGATTGTTGCAGGAGGTTTTTCCGCCCCTCCAACCAATAGCTGCTGAGATACCAGCCCATTGGGGCGTGGTTTCTCTCCATTCATAAAGCCTCTATTTCCTTCTGCTCGCTCGCTCGCTCTTGGCATCCTGCTCGTCTGGCGACTAGACTCCCTTTCTAGTTGTGCAGAGAGCTGTTGTCCGGGATCGTGATCTGTAAGTTTTCCCTCTTTAAATAAATACTACCGTACCCAAAACAGGTCTTGTAGTAGCGCTATCAGTATCATGACGTCATGTCAACCAGGTAGAGTTGTTGTTGTGAGGCCCCATCTTCTTCCTGGAAACTTCAAATGTCACTTCAGAAAAGACTCATTGTTTATTGTAAAAAACTTAAACATTAATCATATAGACATATATATATATATATATATATATATATATATATATATATTCAATGA
The DNA here is from genome assembly GCA_963919715.1 of Microtus obscurus. Taxonomy (NCBI): domain Eukaryota; kingdom Metazoa; phylum Chordata; class Mammalia; order Rodentia; family Cricetidae; genus Microtus; species Microtus obscurus. The sequence continues at coordinate 42,770,725 of CAWTZC010000297.1, forward strand.
AAGGCATGATAGATATATTCAATGAAAGGTATGATAAGTCTGCCAAAATATACGTTTACTCTGTCCTACTGGGTTTTTTGACTCATCCTCCACACGTAATTCACCATTTAGACTAGTATTACTTTTTACAGCAGAAATTGGAGCTTTTAGATTTCTTGGTGAGGCACGTTCTCCACTGTGACTGGGAATGACTGGGCCACTGTTGGCTTGGGGGCCTGTGAGAGGCCCCTCAAGGAGTTTCCCGACGGTATCGGGTTGCCTTGTTTGTCTGTTGTTGACCTGCATTCGTTGGACCAATGACGGCCTTTACCGCATCTCCTACATATACCTGACGGCCTAGGTCCCCTATTTTTGTCATTCCCAGAGGAGATATTATTCCTAGAAATTCTGTGCCTGCAATCCCTTTTCAGATGTCCTAATTTACCACAATTAAAACACCTGGCAGTTTGATGTCTCCTCATTGCTGTGGAAATCGCTTCTCCTACCCAAGATTCATCATTATAGCTAAATGTCTCAACATTCATCGTATGCTGAATCCATTCATCCATAGGTGCTGATCTAGACTTTAAAGGCCCAATTATCTTTTTGCATTCTATGTTTGCATTCTCAAACGCTAGAGATTCAAGAAGTATTCGTCTAGAATCTGGGTCTGTTACCCCTACGTCCAGAGCCTTAATTAATCTTTGCAAAAAGTCAATAAAGGGTTCTCTCTGTCCCTGCCTAATTCTGGTATATGATTTAACCCTTTTTGCTGGATCTTGTATCCTATTCCAAGCATTTAAAGCTGCTTGGTGACATAGATGCAGTACTTCATCGTCATAAAGAGCTTGGACCTGTGGATCAGCATATTCTCCTGCACCAAGAATTTGATCTTGGGAAACCTCGACACCTTTTGCTCTTCCTTGCTATTCCATATGTTTGGATTCTTCTCTGAAATAAATTCCAAACATCAAGGAAGGTCCCTTATCTAAAACTGCAGACACTAACTGATGGAAATCATAGGGGGTAGCTCTAGCATTAGAAGCCCAAGTCCTTATCATTTCCTTTACATATGCATTTTGCAAGCCAAAATTAACAATAGCCTGTTTAATTTCTTTCAGATCATTCATTGCTATTGGCATCCATCTAGCTTCTCTGACTCCCTTTGAGCCTTTACAAGTTGACGCTTTGTCAGAATTAAGTATAGGGTATGCCGCTAAAACCCTGGGTAAGCCAGTTCTAATAGCTGGTGTTGGCTTTGTATCCTGTCCTTGTGCCTTATTACTCTGTTCACCAGTTCCAATCATTTTTTCAAGCATTTCAAGTCTTTTTATTATTGTGTTTATTATTGCCTCTTTTGAATCCTGAATCTCCTTACCTGCATGAGTTCTTGAGAGTACCATAATCTTCCTAAATGACAGAATATTCAAAAGAATACTAAAACCTAGTAACCAGTAAATTAAGTTATCCTCATAGTCATATAAATTTTGCATGATTATACCCATTGTATTGGTAGCCCAAACAGTGAAAGTCATGTTGGAAACAAAAACTGCCATATTACCTATTATCCAGCTGGCCTCGAACTCACCGAAATCCGAAATCCGCCTGTCTCTGCTTCCCAAGGGCTGGGATTAAAGGCGTGCACCACCACCGCCTGGCCGGCCTCGAACTCACAGAGATCCGCCTTTCTCTGCCTCCCGAGTGTATGCCACCACCACCTGTCCGGCCTCAGAGATTGTCCTGCCTCTCTGGATATTATGGGCCTTAAGGCCAAGTGTATCTTGGACTCGGCACTGGGGCCTAAGTCACGAACTAAAGCCAGTGCGTGATGATTCAAGTTAAACTGCTGGCTCCACGCACAAGGCACAAGCTACAAGGCTGCCGCAAGGCCCAAGCCACACGGCCGCAAGCCCCGGCAGAGGAAGCGAGGGCTCGCTCCCGCCAAGCCGAACTTGCGGCCAGCAGCCGAGGGGGGGGGTCCTAAAAGCCAAACGTTCGTCGGGCGCCAGGTAAAGGCGTAAACCACGAACAATGCCACACCAGTTTGGAGTTATTAGGGTAGTATTTATTTAAAGAGGGAAAACTTACAGATCACGATCCCGGACAACAGCTCTCTGCACAACTAGAAAGGGAGTCTAGTCGCCAGACGAGCAGGATGCCAAGAGCAAGCCAGCGGAAGGAAATAGAGGCTTTATGAATGGAGAGAAACCACGCCCCAATGGGCTGGTATCTCAGCAGCTATTGGTTGGAGGGGCGGAAAGACCTCCTGCAACAAAAGATGGAGAGACTGAATCTATGATGTTATGCTATTTTAAACACACATTCATTTGCTTCCAGATTTAGTTTATACTTTGTAGAAGAATGTGCTGAGGCTACTTGGAATTTCCTCAGGGAAAAGCAGAAAAAGAAAAGGCCTCCCAATGCTGATAAAGAAGCTCATATCATGATTACCAAACTTGAAAAAGTTAAAAAATCTTTGAAGAAACAAAAACAAATGTAAGTATTTTACTAAGAAAATTGGCCACGTAAGGGTTTGTACAATGCAAATGTCCTAGTAGCAAGTATGCATTGAAAATACTCTATACTGAAGTTCTAATAACTGCTTGGATTGTTTTCTTTTTTTTTGGAACATGATAATTTTAATAATGGAGCCAAATCACAAAAAAATGATTATCTTCATTTATGATATATACATATATGATATAGCCAGATATAAAATGTGGTAGCAAATTTATAGGTGAGTAGTGATACATACTAAGTATTCATATAGTAAGCTATACTTAAAAACTTGTTTTTAAATTTCAGAAATTTGGTTGGAGACAAGTGACCAATATTGCATATTCCTTATTTGCATAGAACAGTTTAATTTATGGTTATTTGAAGCAAGTCCAAATGTATCAGTCTGTGCGTATTGTAGAACTTGACGTGATCATCCCACATTGTCCATGTGACTCCACCTTGACTCATGACAGCTTGTCACAGTGTGAGTCATACAGTGAGATTTGGACTGGATTACAATGCCAGTTTTATGCTTGGAAAATCATTGTTCTCAGTGTGTAGCTAAAATGTGTCTTCCCTATGGCCCTTTAGTGGCTGTGTGGGGTAAAAACTCTATATTTCCCCCTTATGAATACAGAGGTCTTTATGGACTTAAGATTCTTCAGGTTCACACCTCTTCATCCTAACTAACCTTAGCTTATAAACTTTGAAATTGGTTATATTACCCCCTGTTTGGTATTCTTTTTCCTGTTTCCCAGCTGATGGAATCTAATGCCTACTGTTGATCATCTAACAATTTTGACTTTGTTTTTCCTTTCTCCACACATTTCTTGCCACTGCCTTTTTTTTTTTGCTATTTATGGTTCTATTCACTTCATTTATCCTTCCATCTCTTCCTATCCATGGGCCTAAATCCCTGTCTCTTGAGTACCTTCACCCTTATTGCTCCCATCATCCGTTATCTCATAAAATTTCATCTGTTCTCTGAATCTTATACTTAGACTTGTACTTTTTTTGTTTACTTAGGACATAAATTATTCTGTATTTTTAAAATATATAAACTGACCATCTCTTATTGGAAAATACAAAATCCCAAATCCTTCAAAATCTGAGACCCTGGATGTTCAGATAACACTGTCTATAAAAATTTTTTTTGTGATAAAACTTTGTTCCTTTCCTCTCAGTGCTAGGCATAATGACGTTTACCTCCTCATTAAGGTTTATTCTAGTTGGAGTTGCAGACCCAGAAGTACTGTTCTTATTGGGCCACCCTGTCATGATTTCTGAATGTGTGATATATACCACTACATTGCAGAATGCAAGTGGCCTCATCAGGAATGTCTTATTTGCATAATTAAGAGACAAATTTGAAAAAGGTGATTGTAAAAGCCTGGTACATTCAAAGGTCCTGGAGAATACAGAGAATACCTAAGGCTCAGCCAAGTTTATGTAGTACACGCTGAAAAGGGCTGTCTGTGTATATATTACTTAGGGAAGGGGTGGACACATAGGGAAATCAAGAAGAATAATAGGAGGAAAACAAAATTAAGAAGATGTGGCTTCTGTTAGCCTGGACTTGGTCCCTATTTGCAAAGTCTACATCAAGGAGGAAGGGGGATATCCTTAGATGGTAAAGCAGAGAGAGGAGAGCATATACCTCAAACTTGAGTGTGGGAAAGGTTGAAGGGGAGAAAATGATCATCACATTAGTAAGATGAAGCAAGGTCATCTGGGCAACAGGGAATAATGGAGGAGAACGCTACAGAAAAAAAGACACATTCATAATGGCTTTATCTTGAGGGGTCTTGTAGGGCAACCCTAATTAGTCTTATTAAATAGAAACCCAGAGTCAAATATTAGGGTGAAATCTAAAAGATCAGAGAAACAGAGCAGCAGTCACTAGAAAGATTTCTTACCTCTGTGAATCCTCAGACTGAATAGGCCATCCTGTCTCCCCACACAAAATCTCTGAGCTCCTGTCTCCTCCAGCCTTATATTCCTCTCTCAGCTGAGCCTTATCACTTCCTGTCTTCACTTCTCTGGTTGATGGGGAAGTTCAGCCAATCAGATTTTGTTTGGGGTGCGTCCTCCTGAGGCCAAGAAAAAAAGATAAAAACATCTAGGTGCACTCGCCCCCCTTTTTTTTATTCCCTCTGTGCTCCTGGTGTTTGCTCATGGTGTTCACTGGACCCTTGGTTATGTGAGTTTCCCTTTTTCCCAATTATTAAACTAAATCTTTTGTATTGAGCTGGTCTGGTTAATTCTAGCTTATTGATCGACCACGCCCTTCAACTAGTGCTGCTTTTAAAGGTGTGAGACACCTTACCTGGCTCTGTTTCTCTTTTAGACTGATGTCTTAACATGTAGCCCAAGGTGGACTTGAACTTTTAATCTTTCTGCTTCCTCCTCCCAAGTGCTGGATTTAAAGGTGCATGTCCTCTGATCTCCAGGCAAGCTTTATTTGTCACAAACATGCAAAATACGACACAGCAGGATCATAGGCTCCAGGAGCTGATGAGTAAATACATTAGGGCCAGAGGACTGAATCATGATATTGTAAAGACAAGAAGCATTTATTCTGGTTGAAAGCATGACTTAAGATACTTTGGGCTTTTTGTAGTGATTGGAAATAAATACTGATTTCTTGAAATTATATTCTTCTAAAGAGATGACAAAAGTCAGAAACTCTCCAGACTGGATCAAATCAGCATGTATGAAGCTGAATACAATCAACTCCTGAAGAGTCTGAAGAAGAATCGGGAGATTCCCCAGGACTGCACGTACGCTGATCAGAAAGCAATAGATGATAAGGTCAGCACCCAGAAGGGAGAAAAGCCTCTTCCATGCAGTCAAAATTGGAAATAATGCAGGCAATTGCTACCATAAGGGAGGTCTCTGGAAGCTATAGATGTAGCAGATAGGAACTTTTGCTGCACACAACGTTCAAGGACCTTCCAATCCACACTTAGGATAGGTTTAGAATTTATTGACTGATTTTGTCTTGCTGACAAATCACCCAAGTGTTTTTGTACTGTGTTTTCTATAAAAATCTGTATATTGTAGTCAGAATTTAAACCCCTGCAGACTAATATATTTAGGTACTGACAATATTTCTTAAAATTAGAGTCTTTCTATATTTCAGCTAAAACTTTCACCAAAGAGTCTTTGGGATATCGAAAATTTGTTTAACCCATCATCTTTAAACTTTTTGTCCTTTAAACTATTTTTATAGATAACATACTTAACAATACAACCAATTTCAATAGAAGCAATGTCATCATGTACATACACTCACTCACATATACATTTGAGTGTTTTCATTGTATCATAAATCTTCTTTTGTCAGCTTCATAACCTGTCGAGTATGTACATTATTGTTTTAACTGAACCTCAACATTCTATCTTATAGATAGTTATAAAATCAAAATAGCTAGATATTAGCCTTTTAAGTTCGGAGACTTAAACTTATTTCTTCTCTCCAAGTGTTGATCTTTTTGTATATTATAACACTGGACACAGATGGATTTCCTCCTTATTACATGAGTATTCTTGAGGCCATTAGTATGTCATTTGCAGTAGGATGTTGACATTTCTTGACCTTACAGTATAAAGGTTTTGCTTTACTTTCTGGAGTGAACTTTAGAAAATATTTTATAGTTGCTTGATCTTGTTCTGGTAAGAGTGGGCTGTCTACTATGCTGACAGAGTTTTCTATCCTAGAATTGAGGTGGACTGCCGAGAACTGAGGAGACTTTTCCTGTGGTAGATATTGTTGTCATAAAACGTTGTTGTTGTTGTTGTTGATGATGATGATCATGTGCCGAGTGAAGGTCAAACAGTGACCTTGGCCAAGTTGTTATGCAATATATGAACTACTTTCTTTATACATCTGACTCATTAACAATTAGATAAGCTAATATTCTAACTCTCTTGTTTCTTTTAGTCATTGCAGATGGTATTTAGGCGAGTGAATTACGAAAGACACGGTGCTCTACTCAAGATTTTGGCAAGAAGGGGCATTGGCTTTCATCACAGCTCCATGAGTGCCAAAGAAAAGCAGTTAGTGGAAATGCTCTTTAGGAAAGGTTTCATTAGGGTGGGTAAATTTTTCACTGTAAAATTTGAAAATGTGGGTAGATAAAACAGAGTGTTCATGATTTAGCTACTCCTTTACTTTTTTTTTCATATGAAGCTATGTATCTTGGGCTGTAGGCTTTTTTTACTGACTGGGGAATTGTTACATATGCTCCATGTGACTGGTGCCACTCACTCCACACCTTTACATATGCACACAAACACACACAGCATCTCTATGTTGATCTCTGTGCTCTATCTTACACTTTTGATATTATATGTAGTGTTTGTTGATGTGTCTTTGTCACAACTATTCTCCCCAAGATTTGGAAAATATTTATATTCTAGTTTGAGAAAGTTGTTTCTCTAATATGTTAGATGAAATGAAAGCATGGATATCCACTTCCTCAGGGCTATAGCTTTTCTCAACAGAGCTTAAAATTTGTCAGTACTGAATATAATTTCTCCTTTTATTGATGGGGAACAAGAGGAAGATTGATATAAATAGCCTTCAGGCCACATCTTTATTATGTTTTCTTTAGTACATCCTTGGAAGGTTCATGGCAATAATCTAGATAAGTATACAGAGGGCCCTTAGATTATTACTAAGCGATTCTGAATCTAGAGTAATATGTACAAATTGACGCTAACTACTAAAAATCATCAACCTTAATATTTGTATGGCATAATCTAAAAGAAAAAAATGATAGAATGAAGAAGGAAAAAATAGAAAGAGACATGGCTGAAAAGAGTATCTGAGAGTAATTTCTTTGTTGCTAATGAAGTGATGAATAACTCAACTGATACAGAAGAGACACTAAAGAAATAGTAATATCTTTATCACAGAATACATTTTAAGAAGGTATTTGTTCTATTCATTTTCTAAATATAAAGCTCCTATTCCCTCAGTGTTTGTGCTTGTTAAAGAGATTGAAATGAGAGTATTTAATAAGTAGTATTCTGACAGAGACATACATGTCAGTTACAAAACAATTAGAAAAAAATTACTTCACATTTTTAAACATCATCACAAACCAGAGCACAAACTGACATAGGAGACTAATTATTAGTTATGACATCTTGAAATATAGGTTGTTTGTTTTAAATATCTTTTATAACCTAAATTAACCCTCTTTTATTAATCTACATTCTGCCATGTAATGTTATCTTGCTTCCATCTTGCACCTCGTGATTCCTCTCCATGTCTGGCTAGGGACTCCACATTTCTTTTTCCCAGAGTTCTCTCTGTCCCTTGAAGTCCTGCCTAACCCCCTTCTATCTAATTATTGGCCATCCAGCTCTTTGTTAAACCTATCAGAAGGTGTCTTGGCAAAGACACATCTTTACAGTGTACAAAAAGGCAGTTCTACAACAAGACAGGAGAAGTCAACAAATACTAGCTATTTCAGGAAAAAAAATGAACAAGAAGTTAATTATATGAATAAACTTTGCATTCTTTTCTGTTTCTGATTGGTGATCATGCAAATTCATGGCAGAAAAGAAAATATATTATGTTCCTAAGTCATTTCTCAATAAGCTTTAGTAGATGCAAAAATTATCAGGAAGTAGGCTTGTAAAAGATTTATTGCCCTCATGGAGAAATTCCTCTCCATGATTTTTCTAACAATGCTTACTGCAACACTTACCCCATGCTAGATGTGCTACTTGGCACTGGAGATACAACAGTGAACGATACTTGAACTTTAGTCTTTGAGGAGTAAATGAAATCACAGTGATATTGAGGGATGTTGAGGGAATAATGCAAAGAGCCGAAAGGTAGATGGTTATGAGAGGAGATAATTATTTTAGATATGGCCTCAACATTCCTCTGTGACATTTTCACCACACAGTTCAGTTTAAAGTATATTCCTTGCAAAGCAACCAGTACATAACAGATTCTATTTAAGCCATCTGTGTTTGCAAAATAAGAAAAAAAGTATTACGTATCATCCCCTCAGATTGCCCATTGTAATTTAATCAGGATTTCAATACAGTGTTTTGTTTTGTTTTTGTTTTTTTTTTTTTGAGACAGGGTTTCTCTGTAGTTTTGGAGCCTGTCAGGGACCTAGCTTTTGTAGACCAGCCTGGCCTCGAACTCACAGAGAGTCACCTTCCTCTGCCTCCTGAGTACTGGGATTAAAGGCGTGCCCCACTACCCCTGATTGATTTCAATACAACTTTGAGCAACTGAATGGAAATGCTTGTATTCTACCAAAGTGTCGGTGTGTGGAATCACTATTTTTCTCCTTTTAGGTGGTAACAGCTACTGGAACACTTGCTTTAGGAGTCAACATGCCTTGTAAATCTGTGGTTTTTGCTCAAAACTCAGTCTATCTGGATGCTTTAAATTTCAGACAGGTAAATAAATATACATTAACTTAATGCATCAATACTGTATAGTGGTGAAATAGTGAAAGTTAAAGACTTCCTTTAACTGCTAATTTAGTAATATGCTCCAGTACATGGCAGATCACTGCTGGTGCCTTTCTGGTGTTGAGTAAACATAGGGCTATGAGATTATGTGACCACTGCTAATCATGTGTATGATCTTGGATAGGACATCCAATCTCCTCTTTTATCTGTAGAATCTGCATGACCATGATTGTCCCATGACATGCACACAAGCGAAATAATGTGTTTTGCAAAAAAGGGTCTATTTCAAAGTTTCTGGGAAACATTTACTTTCTTATTTACTAAGCATGGGTTTTCTGGAGCCATCTTTAATACTCTGTGTTGCAGGAGGTCTTTCCGCTCCTCCAACCAATAGCTGTTGAGATACCAGCCCATTGGGGCGTGGTTTCTCTCCATTCATAAAGCCTCTATTTCCTTCTGCTCGCTCTCTCTTGACTTCCTGCTCGTCTGGCGACTAGACTCCCTTTCTAGTTGTGCAGAGAGCTGTTGTCTGGGATCGTGATCTGTAAGTTTCTCCTCTTTAAATAAATACTACCCTAATAATAATAACTCCAAACTGGTGTGGCATTGTTCGTGGTTTACTCCTTTAACTCTGCTTGGCTCTTGATACACAGTCAGTTTCCAAACCAACTTCCATACTGTCCTGGTATTGTTTGGCTGTTTTCCCACAATCTGTGCATGCAGAATTGCCATGTTCTGCCCAGCTCCAGAGATTGATTTAACTGGGGTTGCATGGTAGTGAGAAAAGGACAGATACACAGACATATAGAAAAGCTGGGATCAGGTAGAGTTGGATTTCTGGTGGAGAAACTGTATCATTTGGAAGCTCATTGTGTTTGTTATATACAATTGAACAAAAAAGTGGACTTATTGCATATAGCTGAACAAGGAGGCAGTATGGCTAATCTTAGGAGCGGGTCTGTGGGGAGAAGCTTTTAGGCCCAAATGTCTGGGAGGAGAAGCTACAATGGACAGTCTCTGCATAGTATTTAAATCCAAACATGGACCAGAGAAAAGATTTTCAATCCCATTGGGGGAATAATTCAGCTCCTGTGGGGTGAGTTATTGGGTCCTTGACATATCTGTTCTCACACCAATGATAAACATTCCTATAGGACTTCTTTCCTTTCACCCGGGGTTTCCTTAGCTCCCCACACATTTAGATTTCATCACAAAGTCTTGGCCTTGTACGTTAAAGCATTTTCTTTGTTTTTGATTCTCCTTGTTTTATTCTATTCTGCATACAACAAAATTTGTCTTCAAAGAGTATACCTTCTCAGAAGTGTTAGGTTAATATTTCTGTTGGCAGAGTCAAATGTAGCTATATCCACTAATAATCAAATGGCATATAACGTGTCTAATTAATGTTAACAATACATTAGCATATAATAGCATAGTATATGTTTTATGATATATTATATAATATTATATATCATAGATAAAATATTGTATCAAGTAAGTAATTGCCAGAAAGTGACAATTATATGTTATACAACACATAATATATTCATAGTATTTTATGTATGATTATTTTAGATATATGTATTTCTGTACAAAATACTTAGTATAATTAATCCTACAAGGGAATGACAGATATGTTATTTAAAATAGCTCTACCTCAGATATGATGAAGTTTTTAGATTTTAAATAGAAGGCTATTCGTTTCAGTTAACCTCCAGGCCCAGCATCCTTGCTCAAAAGCAATATAAAAACCTTAGCTCTTTATATTCTCTTAGGAAAAACCCCAGGTGATTCTCACAGCATGATTCTGCTCTGTTTCCAGATGTCTGGTCGGGCTGGAAGACGAGGGCAAGATCTTCTGGGTGATGTCTACTTCTTTAATATTCCACCGTTTAAAATACAAAAGCTCATAAAATCCAAAGTGCCTGAGCTGAGAGGCCAGTTTCCTCTCAGTATCTCACTCATTCTGAGACTCATGCTGCTGAGCTCCAAGGCAGATGACCCAGAGGACGGCAAGGCAAAGGTGCTGTGTCTCCCAGCCTGGGCGTCTACCAATGGTCTGGCTGGCCTGTGCTCTACTGTGCTGTTATCAGGGTTAGCATGCTTCTCCATGTTCTCTAGAGAGGGGTGGAGGACACTGGGGCAAAGAATAAGTTATGTTCGTTCCATTATCAGACAGAATTTGTGACTGGGTGGGCACTAAGGTGTTCCCATGATACTGTTTTCTAGTATCATAGACAGCATTGTCCTGTACCAAAGGGTACCTACCAGCTATCATCTGTTTCTACCATTCAGAAACAAAAAGATTATTTTATAATTTTAAAGTAACAGTTTATTTTTTCATAAGACAAAATATAAGTTGATTAAAAATGTTTAGAAAAATGTAAATAGTTGAGAAACAAACCCAAAATAAAATAGGACAAAACAAAAAGGACTCATGACTAGTTCTACCAAAACGATCACATTATTATTTTGGATTTTGTTTTTTAGACATTTTTTCAAGGTATGATTGCACACTTTATAAGGGTGTAAGTAAATGGACATCAAAACAAAATCGCAACATTGTCTTGCTGTTTAAGGGTCTGATAAAAGTGAGTCTGAGATCATGAATTTGAAACATACAATTAGATGATTTAATTTCCATTTTTGTGATGACACACTGTTAGAAGGACTTGTGTTCATTTTCTATTGGCTGTTACAGAATGCCACAGGTGGGGTGAGCTATGAAGAACAAACGTTTGTTTTGGCTCATGATTCCAGAGGTTCAGGGCTGCATGTTGGCAGCTAGTGAAAAACTTTCTTGGCGTATCTGAATCACAGTACGTCACTCAGTGAACAGGAAGTGTCCCAGCCTGTCTGGCCTCTCCTGTTCAATCTTCTTGAAAATCCATAAGGATTTCAATATGGGAAACTTCTAGTCTTAAGACTTCCTCTGCTTCTAATCATTTTCCTACATCCCAGCCCTCAATAAGATATCCAGAAGGGAGATTAGATTTCAGCATGGTCTAGGGACCAAATTCAAACTCCAGGAAACCTAGTCTTTCTTAACCCTGTATTAATTATTATAACCAGTTAAATCAGATACTGCTTACTGATATAAGAATTCCAGGATTTTCATGACGGGTTTGCTGGTTTTATATTAAAGTTTTTCATTTTTGATTTCTTTTACAATGTCTTCTCTCCCACGATCCCTCCTTCCCTCCTTTTCTTTTCTCTTTCTCTCTCTTTCCCTCACTTCCATTCTTCCTCTCTGTGCATGTCCCATGGCACACATGTGGCAGACACAGAACAAATTCAGGACAATTTGCAGGAGCCCATTTCCCACTTTTTCTGCTCTGGGTCTTGGGTCCTGGGTCCTGGGTATCTGACTCTGGTTATACTTATTGGTGATAAGTGCCTTTACGCAGTGAGCCAATATGTTGGCCCCATTTTCAGTTTTTAATTTTTACTTCTCTGTAGAGATACGTGCATTTTCTAATAAGATTTATTATTATTATTTTAATAATTTGATATTATAAAATACATTACTTATTATTGCATATGTATATATCATTTGTGTGTGTGCGTGCATGCAAATGTCAGGGAGCACATGTGAAGTTCAGAAGACAACTTTGTGGATTCTGTTTTTTTTTTTCTTCTTCTACCTTTACGTGGGTTCAAAGGATTGAACTTTGGTCTCCAGGGTTTTATGCAAGCACCTTTACCAGAGGAGCTGTCTCTCCGACTCCTTACTATTTTTTTTCAGAGACTTAAGTAGGTGGATTAATTTTCCTTTTTTTGGCATATTTGAGAAGAATGATATGAAGCCTTTGCTTACTGTGCTCCCTTTTAAGTGTGGGCAGAAAATCCTCGGAACGTGCTTTATAAATTATGTACTCTTCATCCAAAATGATGGGTTTATCATGACACTTCCAGACTACATGTCATATGCCTACATCCGTCCTCCATGGATCTGTTGTATTCCTCCATTCCTACCACTTGTCTTCTTCCTCATCCAAACACTCTCTCTTCTTCTGCTTTCACACACACACACACACACACACACACACACACACACACACACACACACACACACACGTTTAAATATAGAGATTTAGTGAGAAAAAGCACGCAATACGATGCTCAGGCTGTTTCTTAGCCTTCAGTATTGGATATTTCATAGAGCATACTTATTCTATTCTGTCTCCTAGCTATGGCAGCCAGGCTACACTCTTTTCTCATACAGTTAATTTGACTTTTTCCTGCCTACATAGTCATATGAGTCATCTCTTTTTGTTTATTTCAAAATAATTACAGGGAAACTGTATGTTCTACCGACTAGCTCAGACGGTAGAGCATGAGACTCTTAAGCTCAGGGTCGTGTGTTTGAGCCACATGTTGGGCACCACTCTGTAGTAAGGAGCCACGGGCCCACTTCCCATGGCCCAGCTCCTGGCCGCAGGCTAGCTTTACCCAAAATAATTACACGGAAACTGTATTCTTTTAAACACTGCCTGACCCATTAGTTCTGGCCCAAGATATTCTCATATCTTGCTTTAACCCATATTTATTAATCTGTGTAGCACCATGAGGGTGGTGGCTTACTGGAAAGGATCTTATCCTGTGTCCGTCTTGGAGAGGAGAGCTGTAGCATCTGCCCCATTGCCTTCTTTCCAGCATTCTGTTCTGTCTACTCCGCCTACCTAATTTTCTGTCCTATCAAAGGGCCAAGGCAGTCTCTTTATTAACCAATGAGAGTAACACATAGACAGATGACCCTCCTCTATCATTTCTCCATGCTCTACTTTCTGAAAAGTATTTTTTTGTGTTTGCTTATTTGTTTATTGGTTTTTTTTTTAAAGATAGTGTTTCTCTGTATAATAGCCCTAGCTGTTCTGGAAATCACTTTGTAGACCAGGCTAGCCTTGAACTCTCAGAGATCCACCTGCCTCTACCTTGGGATTATCGGTGTGCGCCACCACCGCCAGACTTGAAAAGTAATTTAAAGGTTACTATTTAGTTACTTTTTGAAGATATTGTTTCATTCTGCTGTACAGGCTGTTTTTCTAGTGAGGAGGTTACATATTTTATCCACATAAGTCACATTATATGCACATTATATGTTCAATTCTGTGGTTTTAAGCACATTCACCATTGCCTTTCTATATTTAAGTATTTTGTTTAACTAAATCTCTTAAATTATAATTTTTATGAATGATTGTTTTTTATTGTTACTTCTTCAATAATAGTCATTACTTTTTAATATAGCAAGTCTCATTTCCCCTTTTGTCAATTACTTCTTTTGATTATGAAAAAGCATACCATTTGTCTTGTGCATTACTGGTTCAGATCTTCAGATTGTCAATCATGTTTGCTATTATTGGAGTGCTCATGTAGTGTAGACTGGTCTTGAACTCACTAAAGAGCTGAGAATGACCTTGAACTCCTTCACCTCCGAGTTCTGGGATCACAAGTATGAGCCACTGTGTCTGGGTCAACTCTGTTCTTCAGTAACATTAGGGTAGATTTTAATTATACTTTACATCTGGGTGCATCTGCAGAGCCCTCTCTAAAGAAACTTAGCCTGCAGGACAGCAATGTCCTCAAATTAAGGTGGCCTTGTTCAGCGTGCTGGAAACCTTGATAGAAGGAGAGTCTTTTTGTGTAGGTTTGCTGTGAGGTGAGCAGCAATGGAGGACAATGGAGCCAGGCATGGTATGGACTGAAGCTACTTTTAAACTTATGTGTCCCAAATAAATTGCATCTCATTTAAGTTGCTCTTCTCAGGTATTTTGTCATTGCAGTGAAAATACTAATAAATCTTGCTAGTATGCCTTTAGTTATAAGGTCTGTACCTCCAGGACACAGTGGACCACTGCTAGTTCCTCTCCTTCACATCTGCTGATTACTTTGCTCTTTTCCAAAGCTGCCTCCTCTGAATCCAGCATACAAGGAAAAGAGGGTGGTAGTAAATTCACCTTTTGGTTCCCTTTGTAACCTACTGCAAAGGAAATGGAGAGTTCATCTCTTTTATTTCTCCTCCTGTCCTACCATTAAGTATACTGGATTTAAATACAGTAGTATCTGGAGATATAGCTTAGTTGTTAAGAGTAGGTAATGTTGTTGCAGAGGACCTGAGTTGAGTTCCCAGCTCTCGTACTGGGTGTACCAAACCACCCTGCAACTCCAAGAGGTCTGAAATCCTCTTCTGAATACCATGAGTACTTGCATGTTCTAGCCCCCCATGTATACACATAATGGAAAATGAAATATTTTTTCTTTTTTTTTTTTAAGGACAGCGGAGATATTTTTCTGCATTCTATAAACTCTCCAACCTAAGAGCAGGAAGGTTGACATTTGGGTGTGCTAAGGAAGTTTGCTTTTATTGTGAGTTCATAGATATTTTAGAGAGAAGTTGAATACTGCACATACAAGAGTGTTGTTTGACACTAGAGATGAAGGAACGTTTTCACTCCTTTGGCTTCAGCCAAATTTTTTTCTAATATTTTTGCAGTAGCATCATAGATATAAAATAGTATATCTAGACCCCTTCAAAAATAAACTATGCTCTGCATGCTCTGAAACTGATAATATCTTTTCTGCTCAGTCTGTTTGATGACAATTTTGTTTCTTTCAATTTTGTTTTTTTTTTTGTGCTTATCTTATTAACTTTTCTGCTAATGTGATAAGACCATGACCAAGGGAACTTATAGAAGGAATGGTATGCTGGAGACTTTGAGTCCATGATCATCATGACAGGAGTGGGGCAGCAGGAAGGGATACACTGGAGTAGTGGGTGAGGCTTCCCAGCCCGAGACAGTACCACAATGTAGGGACAGATAGCTAACTGGGAATGAAGTGGGTTTTTGAAACCCTAAAGCCTACACTTAATAATCCTTCCCTAACAGTTTCGTAAACCAGAGAACAAGCATCCAAACACATTAGCCTATGAGGCCATTGCCATTCAAACTTCCACAATGCTCTCTGTGTGCTAAAGGACATACATGCTATGTTAGGTGATGTGTTATATGATGAAGGCAATTGTATTGTATCAAATCTAATTGAACTTTGTATATTGTTGCTACCAACAGCAACCTTTTAAGCGCATCCCCTTTTCCTTGTGTGCTGTAGTCAGAGGAGACAGCCTTTGGAAAAGAATAAAGTAGTAAAGGGGTAACTCACATTGTACTTTAGAGGTACAAATCTTGTAATTGAAATTATATATACATGAGATATGACATTACATTTGCATAAGACATATGATACATATGTGTGTGTGTATGTTTGTTATATGTAATTTAACCTGCGTTATCTCTTGCAAAGACATTTCACTTAATGTTACTAAACCAAATTGCTTTTCTTTGCAGGCACTGTCAGTGCTGAGGCACTCATTGTTATCCTTCAAACGTCCCCGAAACACAGACATGTTAAAGCTTTACTTTTTATATTCTTTGCAGTTCCTGGTGAAAGAGGTAGGAACCAACTTCTCCCCCCTCCCCCTTCTGCCTCTTTCTTTATGTGTGTGTGTGTGGTGGTATGTATATGTGTGTATAATAGATATGCTACTATCTATATTTTTAAAGTACCTGACTTGATTTTTTTTAATTAAAAAAAACCTTTTATCTACATATGTGTGATGTGTGAGCAGATGTTACGTGTGTATAAGTGCTTGTGGAGACAAGAAGAAGACATGAGAAGGCCTGAAACTGGAGTTGTAGCTCACTGTGAGGGTCTCAATGTGGATTCTGAAAAAACTGAGATCAGGTTGTCTGGAAGAGCAGCGAGTGCTGCTGACTGCTGAGCCAGCTGTCTGACCCTAGATTTTTGTTTTTAACCACATTTCATTATTGTAAACCTTAGAAGACAATACCCAATGGGTACTGCTACTTGTAATTTATGTAATTTTTAAAGTTGGGCTAGTTGGTGGTTACAGCCTTATTGGCATGTAGTATTTTAAACTGATAATGGACAATCTACTTGTTACTAATTCTGTGAGTTGAGTCAAACTAACAAATTATTTCTGTTCTCTAGGGATATATAGATCAAGAAGGTAATCCTACAGGGTTTGCTGGCCTTGTATCACATTTACATTACCATGAACCGTCTAATCTTGTTTTTGTCAGTTTTCTTGTAAGAGGTCTTTTCCATAAACTCTGTCAGCCAACTCATGAAGGTAAGTTTGAGGGTTATGTTGTCTGTTTGTGTGTGTGTTTGTCATCAACATTATATTATCAAATCATACAGTAAGTTTATAAAAAATGTATCATTATTAGTATATGATTATTTATCAAATAATATATGGTATATGTTTTATATATGTAAAATCATATGTATGTGTGTATAAAATCTTCCCATGGTGGGAAAAAACTCTGATAGATTTATAGAAAACTAGAACTTCAAGAATACATTTACTCAATAATCACTTGAGCGAATATCAGTTAAGTAAATAATGTATGTATGAAAATATTATTATTTTTCATTTTAACTGAAAGTTTAATAATAAAAATGCTAATTTGATAGACAAAACATAGATTTGCAAATAAAATAAGGTGAAATCAGTACTAAAGATATCCTATTTTGTGACATCGATTTTAAAATATTCACTATAGCAAGTTGTAACTTGAAAAGTTTGTTTCTTTCAGGATTCTGAGCACATTGCATAATATACAATATTTATAAACCCTTTCCTTGCAATTAAATATATGATCAACTTTGAATAACAGCACAGGAAAACACTGTTAAAATATGAAATCCTAAATTCTACCTTCAGATAATAACTATTAATATCTGTAAATATTGTCTGCAGCACTATTTTCTTTGAATATAATTGTACAGTATACATAAACATTAATTATGTTTACTAGGTCTATTATGCATAACAAATTTTGCCCACATTGGGCATAGTCATTATAACAAATCCCATACAGTTTTTCTGGGAAAACATTTGGGTTCTACATTTCAAAATAAATATTTTAGAGCATGTCTCTGATACATTTAAAAATAAATTCTTTACACCATGTCTCTGAAATAAATATTGCTCTCTCCTAATATTTGTGCTTAATGTTGTGATATTTCCTGGTGCATGGTGACCTCAAAGCCTCCTGCTTTGTCTTCTGTCCCTTGCTGTTGGAAATATTTTTGCTTTGCACAATACCTGTTGACTTTATGTTTTAAAAAATCTACTCAGAATGTTTTGTTTCCTCCAAATTTGTAACAGGTGAAATTATTTCAGGCAAGAGAAAGTGTTGTTGTGTTTATTGTTGGCTGATATAGCCAAAATTGATAACTTTATTAAGAATGAATACAGAAATTAAATGAGGATGTGCTTCTCACCTTTTAAGAAGTCAGAGCCAATACTCAAGCATAACTAGCCTGATTCTAGGTCCCAAGTTGTTGATTATCACAACTTTTAAAGCATTCTTACTATTTACATGCTGCTGAAATACAGTGCCTTGAGTCACTGCGGCTCCATCTGAGTTGAGGAAGGTTATCTGCAGGTTTAGTTTTGGATATTTTGCTGGTAAGTATCAAGAAGTCATGAGACATTATTGACTAGGTGAGAAAGGCTATCATGGGTTTGCATAAGCATGGCCGCTGTGGGCTCAATACTTGCTTGCCAGGATATGGCACTATTTGAAAGAATTAGAAGGCGTAGCTTTGTTGGAGGAAATGTGCAGATAGACTTTCTTTGGAAAAGAAAAGGACTTTCTGCCTGTGCCAAACAATGATATGGAGACTTATTATTAATCATGAAAGTATAAATCATGGCCTCATCTTACACTAGTCCCATTAGCTCTTATAACTTAGATTAATTCATGTGTACTAATCTACCTTCTTCTATGTGGTGTTACTTATCTTCCATTTTACACCTCTTGTTTCTTCTCTGTGTGTGACTAGTGACTCTACCTTTCTCTCTCCCAGAGTCCTCTCTGACCCCAGAAATCCCACCTATACATCCTGCCTAGCTATTAACTATTCAGCTTTTTGTTACACCAATTACAGCAAATACATTTTCACACAATGTACAAAGATCTTACAAAAGAAATGTGTCACTCAGGATTGGGTTTTGAGGTTTCAAAGATTTATCAATTTTAGTCTCTCTCTCTCTCTCTCTCTCTTTCTCTTATGCATCTGGTGCAGCTCCTCATTAACTTGGCAACTGGCAGTTGCAGTAGCAGGATCTCTGTGATGGACTGAGTAGGAACTATCTTCACTCATCTGTTTGAATGCATGGTTTATTTGGGAATGGCACTATTTGGGAAAATTAGGAGATATGGCCTTGTTAAAGAAGGTGTGGCCTTGTTGGAGGCAGTGGGTCACTGGGGGTGGGCTTTAGAGTTTTGAAAACTCAAGCCAGGCCCAGTGGCTCTCACTGTCATCTTGCTGCCTGACAATGCAGATGTAGAACTCTCAACTGCTTTTCCAGCACCATATCTGCCTGTGTGTTGCCATGCTCCCTGCAAGGGTGAAAATACACAAATCTCTGAAATTGTAGATAAGCTCCAATTACATGCTTTCTTTATAAGAACTGTAATGGTTGTTGTGTTTCTATATAATCATAGAATAGTGACAAAGACAAAGACATCATAATTTGGTCAGCCACCTGGAGATAGGGAAAAATAAGCAAAGTCTAGATCAAAACATAAGAATATTTGTAGTAGGATGTAAGATAAGGATGCTAATAAAGGCAAAATCAGGAATTAAAAAAGGCACAGATGAAAAGCATTTGCTGCTGAAGTTATTCTACATTTGGTATGAAATGAATGTAACAATTATTTTAAATGTGAAAAAAACTGATTTAATAATTTTTCACAAATATCTCATGGAACTCTTTGCTGTGTACAGGCTCAAAACATTTCTCTGAAGATGTGATAGAAAAGCTGGTCTTAGTATTGGCAAATCTTTTTGGAAGAAGATATATTCCAGCCAAGTTCCAAGATGCTAACATTAAGTTTGATCAATCAAAGGTAAAATCTTCTGGTAAAATTATTAACAATAGTACACAGATCCTGCCAGAAATGATTCAGTAGCAATAGGGTTTTATGAATGTGGGTTAATTAATGCACTTTATATACTAATTTGCTTCTTTTGAAAACTGTGTGATATTTACATGCCTTGAAGATGAACAGGATGAAAGTGCAGTCATGATCTTAAATGACTACATCCATATACAACATTAGTGAACAAAGCTTTAAATGACTGCATCCATATACAACATTAGTGAACAAAGCTTTAAATGATTGCATCAATATACAACATTAGTGAACAAAGCTTTAAATGACTGCATCAATACACAACATTAGTGAACAAAGCTTTAAATGACTGCATCAATACACAACATTAGTGAACAAAGCTTTAAATGATTGCATCAATATACAACATTAGTGAACAAAGCTTTCCGGGAAACTGTCTTTTGACTCCTAACGTCTAAATCGTAGAACAGTTTGACAATTTAATATTATCATCTTGTTTGGTCATTTTTGAAAAGGTGCATTTGTCAGTTTAATTAAAACAGTCGTATTTATTTCCATGAGATCTTTCATAGCACCCTTTCTGCTTTTCTTGCTGCCTTGAGTGGACTCTCTAAGGAATGTCCATGTAACTTCCTGATATTGCACTGATGCCATGGGTGATAAAGGCAGAACTCTTTTCTGCACAGTTCTTCAGGTCCAGAAGTCTTAAATAAAGATATTTTGTGGGGGCATGCTTTATAGTTTGTAGTTTACCATCAAAGAACTACAAAAAAAGAAAATTAGAGATTATAGCACTTCCATGTTTATAGGATGAAAAATAAATTGTGTTAGCGCAACAAAGACAGTGAGAGTTTCAAAACCTCTCAACCAGGTGCAGTTGATTCTGAACCTGAAAATATGCTCTATCTTCTTTGCTCTACATACCTGTTCCTAGATCCTTTGAAGTCCTGAGTCCAGTAGCAGTTGAGGACATGTTTCTGCTCTTACAAGAGCTGATTTCATTAGGAAGCTTCAGAGCAAGTGTCATGAGTAGAGCATTTGTTTTTCAAGTGCAAGTAAGAACAAAAAAAATTAACCTCAGTTCAATCAAGAGAAAAAGAAAAAGTGGCTTTATTGAAAACAATAAAGTTATACTGTGTGGTCTTTTACTTTCAATACTTCAAATTCTCAGTTTTTAAGGAAGGTATTCTCTGCTCTCTGAAAAACCTTTGGCATTTAGGTGTTCCTTGATGACCTCCCTGAGGACTTCAATGAGGCCCTGCTTGAGTACAACACACAAGTGACAGAGGATTTTGCTGCTTTTCTGCTAATTGTGTCCCGATTGGCTGATATGAAACAGGAATATCAACTCCCCTTGTCAAAAATTGGTAAGTGTGTTTCAGTTCCCTGTGGAGCAATTTAGTAATAATCCTGCCCAAGGACATGTATGGATGCTAGGGATGCAGGTCATTGGCAGTGCTCCAAGTCTCCAATTCTACCATTTTTATCTCAGAAGGCTGACACTTCAGAAAAGTCAGTTCTTTCTGGAGGAAAAAAAAAAAAACTAAAGGAGGTTAGTTATTGGCAGTTAAAAGGGCAGTGGAGAATGAAACTAAATCCAATTTGAATCACTTATAAATGGTTTTGATTGAGGGCCAACTTTAGTTCAGTTCTAGAAAATGAAGCAAGGATGTCTCTGAGACAAGAGAAACAAGAGTTATTCTTTATTATTATTATTAGAACAATTTTATTTTAGATACCAATCCCAGTCTCCCCCCATTCTCCTGCTCCTCCCACCTTCTCCCCACCCCTCCCCCATTCACTCCTCACAGAAGTGTCCACATGACTGGAGGCAGGACCAAGCCCCAACCCCATCCCCAGGATCTAGGTGGAGCAAGGCATTTCATGATAGGGTATAGGTTTCTGAGAGTTCAAGTCCCACTGCTAGTGGTCCCACATACTGCCCAACCCACACAACTGGCACCCACTTCAGGGGGCCTAGTTTGGTCTTATTCAGGTTTCTTTGCTCTCTGTCCAGAGTCAGTGATCTCCCACTTACTCCACTCTGCTGTTTTTGTGGGTATCCCCAGCATGGTCTAAAAACAAAAACTAAAGGAAGAAGAGCAAAAGGGATCTATCTCAGCCTGTTCTGGTCAGAATTCACAGGTAAGGACCGTGAAGACTCT
Source organism: Microtus obscurus (assembly GCA_963919715.1). Lineage (NCBI taxonomy): Eukaryota > Metazoa > Chordata > Mammalia > Rodentia > Cricetidae > Microtus > Microtus obscurus. The sequence continues at coordinate 42,792,767 of CAWTZC010000297.1, forward strand.
CCACTTGTGTCTCACCTCATGAGCTACAGGGAAGGAAGGACGGCAGTTTCACCATTTGTTTGTCTGTCTGGGAACTTTGATGTGGATTTGCTTCGTCCAGGAGTTTCAGATAACGTAAGTAAAGAGTGATGTTCATTAATCAGTCTCTTGGGGCGTTTGTTTCAGTCTGAGTCGTATACTGTAACAGACTGCTGTCAAGGCTGTGGAAGGCAAGCATACAGATGATAAAACATTACACTTTCCATTGTATGAAAAGTGTTTTCATTTATTAATTAGTTTTCCAAGATCAATCACAGATCACAGTTTTGCTTCCCTTCCCCCCTCTCCTGCTAGTTCCTCTCCCACCATTCCCTCTCTCCTGCCGGCCATCCATCCCACCTTTCTTTCCAGACAAGTCTGGGCCTCCCATAAATATCAGCCAGCCATAGCATATAGAGAAAAAAAATTTAAAGGAAAATAATTTTTAGCAGTTGTGACTTCTTTATTTTGTATGGATGACTATAAGAAAACTGGTTGGATGTGTAAGAGATTAGTAGTTATGTATGTTGAAAAATCAATAATAATTTTTATGCATTATCATTTCCTTTCCCAAGAAGGATGTAATGGCTCATGCCCATCACATAACTAGGGATGCTCAGCTTAAGTGGGGATGCTGAGACAGGAGGATTGCTACATATTTGACTATTACATAATGAGTTTCAGGCAAGACTTTGTAGAAAGAGAGAGCTGCTTGTTGGTTCTCATTGCCCAGAACCAAAATAACCTCACATAAAGTACATTAATTAAATCACTGTTTGGCCCATTAGCCCTAGCTTCTTATTTGCTAGCTCTTATATATTATTTTAACCCATCTTCATTAGTCTGTGTATTGCCACATGGCTGTGGTATACCAGGTAAAGTGCCCAGCACGTGTCTCTGGTGGGCTACATGGCTTCTCTCTGACTCTGTTCTTCTTTCTCCCAGCATTCGGTTTTGTCTTCCCCACCTACCTCTGCTCTACTCTGCCATAGGTTCAAACCAGCTTTTTTTTTTTATTAACTAATCATGTTCACAGAATATAGAGGAGAATCCCACATCAAGGCTATAGTGCCTTCCTGTTTCAAGATGAGAAGGGAATGGAGGAAGAAGAGGAGAAGGGAAAAGACAATAGCAAAATAATTCTGCTCTCTGTTTATTATGCCATTAACTCAATTTATGAAATGTAGCAACCACCTTTACTTCCTTTCTTCCATGTAGGATTTCCATGAAAATTCAGATGGGTGTTTATACAATAAGAATTATCTAGAAAGTCTGAGTCTTGTTGCTGCAATATCAGCATCTATTAGAAGGTGTATGCGTGAACTCATTCCCTCTCACCTTCATCAGCATCAATTAGGAGAGACTTAGGTGCATGCCTGAGTTCCCATGAGGGTTCCCACTTACCCTCGCTACCCACAGAGTTCTAGAAAGCAGCCCCTGTTTCTGTTTCCTTCATTTTGAAGCATCTGTTACAGGTATTTAGACTCATGTTACTCGAATATAGCCTGCTTTTTGCTTGACGTAATTCATGTTATATAAATTTGTTTTACTACAGTAAGTGAATAAGTTGCAATCTCTAGAAATTTCACTTACTTGTATTATTTGTTAGTTCAATGCTATATTATCCCTGGGTGGCTTATGAAGAGAGGAATACACATGAACTGAGGACTCATGCCTCTACTGTATTTTATTTACTTGTGATCCACTAAAGTTGCCTAAATTTCCAAATTCTTCTGAAAATAATTCATTTTATAAATGACTATTTTTTATGCTTGTCTTTAATTTTACAAAAGTGAAGGAATGGTTAATTGTACTCTCCTGAAAATATCTTTTTTTGTGTTTTGTTTTATGTCTGAAAGATTCACCCATGATTTTGTAGTTATTACTTACTAGCTCTTATAACTTAACCCATAATTCTTATCTATGTTTAGTTATGTGACTTGGTACCTTATATCAGTGTAGCATTCTCATCTTGCTTTTTCTGCTTCTGGATGATGACTGCGTTTCTGCCTTTCCTCTTCCCAGAATTCTCTTCGTCTGATTGTCCTGCCTATATTTGCTGCTTGGTTAGTAGCCAATTAGCGTTTTATTAAACCAATATTAGTGACAAATCTTTACAGTGTACAAGAGCATTATCCCATAGCACTTCCCCCCTTTTCTTTTCAAAACATGACCCTGAATTTCATCTCCTTTTTTTAGCTGCTTTTTTTGACCATTGTCCATAAAAACTTGTAACCAACACACTAAACAAAGACAAACATCCATAATCCATTTTTTGGGAATGTGAGCATAGTTTTCTAGGATACTTCCTGATGACTGGGGACACTGGTATTCTTATGTGGACCAAAAGAAAATTTAGGATTATGATCAAGTCTTTAGGATTATGGAGTATTCTGTGAAGCTGAATTATCTCAGCCAGCAACCTTGAAACTACTCTAGATGTAGATCTCTGAAGAAACTGCATCTTCTGAAATGTTGGATCATCTGTCTGTTCCCATCAAAGATTTTTCAGGAGGTCTTCCTAAATCAAACCTTATTTTTCTTAATGAAGAATAAAGCCACAACCTCTCATTTCTTGTGGAAATGAAAGCAAAACCTCTTCTTCAAAGTAACTTATCTTTTGACTTAAATTTTGAAGTCAAGGCATTTTCAAAATATATAGGTTCTGTTAATCCAGCAGCATTTATAATTAAATGTCTTTTAGCAGCTGTTGCTCCTTCCTCAGTCATCAAACAGTTCAGAAACATACAATATCCAGATTCTCTGTGTATTTTCCATCTTTACATCGCTTTTTTTACACTATTTCTTTTCTTTTCTTTTTATTTTATAACTTTTGGTTTTTTAAGACAACGTTTCTCTGTGTATTATTGACTGTACTGGAAGTCATACTGTAGACCAGGTTGTTCCCAAAATCAGAGAGATATGCCTGCCTCTACATCCCAAGGGCTGGGATTAAAGGCATGTGCCGCCATTCCCAACTATCTATTTCTTTTTTTTTTAAGGACTTTTTCTATCATTTTTTTTCTCTGCCATGTTTATGTATAGTTTCAAATACACTGTAAACCATTTAAAGAGTTTTTTCTCCTGATCTTGATCTATCTTCATGTATATGTCTATCTTTTATTCTGGCCACATAAATCTTTAATCTAAGTGGCATGACTAGGATTAAAACAGCAGCTTTAGCAGATGGATCCACCGCACTCCTTGGCTTCCTGAGAGTCTAGCTTCATGGTGGAGGTACTAGCTATGTTAGGTAGGAGCTACATTTTTTGCCAGAACTCTGTGGAGTTCCTGGGTATGTGCTACCACCAAGAGGCATTCTACCAACTGTTCATAAACAACATTTAAGTGTATGGTGACAGGCCTCTTAGAAGAGCTGGGAGTTTTTTACTGCTAACTCTGAGTCAGGAAGCCTCTTTTTAAAAAAGAGTCTTCCTCTGAACACAGCCAGAAAACAGAGCCTACTGTAGTAAATACGGTTATTGAAAAACTGGGCTTGACTTTGTTCTTATCTGTCTAGAATCCTTTCTTTCTTGTTTTCTCCAGATTTACATAAAAATTCTTGCCAAACCTTTGGGTACCATTTGTAGATAGAAGTTGTTTTCCCACCATCTCATAGCAATTTAGTCCCAAATAAACACACATAGGCTTATATTAGTTATGAACTATTCGGCCTATTGTCTAGGCTTATTACTAACTAGCTCTTACAACTTAAATTAACCCATATCATAAATTTATGTTTAGTCATGTGGCTTGATACCTTTTTTTCAGTAAGGCATTCTCATCTTGCTTCCTCTTTTTCTAGATGATGAATCCATCTGTGCCTTACCTCATCAAAGAAGTCTCTTAGTCTGGTTGCCCCATCTATACTTCTTCTGTGGCTACAGGCCAATCAGCATTTTAGTTAACCAAAACAAATGACAAATTTACAGTGTAAAAAGCATTATCCCACAGCATGTTTTGACATGAAGCTCTAATTTATTTTCTAAACACCATAATACTTCGTAATATAAAACTATACATTACTCTTTTTTCTGTTAATGTTCAGTCAGTCTTTAATTCTCTGTTGATACAAAGAGTAGTATTAATGTTTGGTATTTGTGCGCTACTTTCTCTTAGGTGTAAGTGTGCTTCTTTCTCTTAGTGTAATTTTCTGGGTCATAAAAAGTAGAAATATTAAAATTTTCATGTCTGTTTCCCATGACTCCCAAACCATGCTAGTGTTGTACAATATTAGTTAAAGATTTGCTGTACTTGTTTATGCTGTAGAACTTTTGTGTAATGATGCAAAGATGTGTTGCATTCTTTTGTGTTGCATTTGTTTAACTCTGTGAAGCTGTTACTTTGCCTGCCTAAAATTCCTGATTGTATTAATAAAAAACTGGACAGCCAATAGTGCAGCAAAGGAATAGGCAGGGCTACCAGGCATAGAGAATAAATAGGAGGAGAAATCTGGGAAGAAATATTGAGAATTAGGATAAGCAGAAGGACTCCAGGTGTGTGGGGGGTAGTCACTCAAATAACAGCAAGTCATGGAGTAAGAAGTAAATAAAAGTATACAGAAATAGAGAAAGTTAAAAGCCCAGAAGCAAAAGATCTCAGGCTTTATGTGGGATAATTTAAGTTAAGAAGAACTTGCTAGAAATAAATCAAGCTAAGGGCAGACATTCATAAGTAAGAATAAGTCTCTGTGCTTTATTTGGGATCTAGGTTGCAAGCCCCGCAAAATCAAAGAGTAAAGAGTAAACAAAGAAGACAACTACACTCTTGAGTGTTTTACAAGTTCTTGGGCCAGTTTATAGTGTCACTAGCACTATATCAGAACTCCTGTTTTTTTCACATGAGGCAGAGATTTTGCAAAATGAACAGACACAGAAAACAACTTATTTACTTTCTTCTCTTATTTTATTGTTTTTGTTCTATCTTTTCTCTACTCTTTTTAATCTGTATGTTGATTCTGAAGCTCATTATACATATTTAGTTGAATTTTCTCTTGTGACATGCAGGCCTCCTGCTCTGTGAAACCCCATTTGCAAAGTTATTTTCAGAATTGTTAAGGAGACATTAACATTTTCATTTATCTTTTTTTTTCTTAGTCAATCTTGCTCTATTCCAGAAAGACTGGTGGATTTGCCATCGACATGCTGTGGGGCAATCCTCTTTGCAGGTGGAGCCAAGCCATGCTCTAGGATGCTCTGCCTCAGTGTGTGCAAAAGGCACCTGCTCTTCCACCAACAGAGTGTTCTTGAAGAGCATTGATGAAGATGAAATGACTACAAGCTCAAAGTTAAAAGTCTTCTCTTCTTGTGAATAACCATTCAAAAATTCTATTTTTTAAGGTTATTCTGCACTCAATTGGCATTGGTCATATCCAAGCTCCAGTGCTGTGGCCACAGAGATTCGATATTACAGGAAGAAAATTGCCACTTAATGCATATGCACTTGACTTCTATAAGCATGGATCACTTAAGGCATTAACACAGGACAATGGGTATGTTTTCTCCTGACAATTTCAAGAATTGATTATTACTGCCAAGCATATTAGTTTTCACTTTCAGACTGATGGCAAAGATGTTGACATACTCTATATTATTTTTATTTCTAGTTTGTCAGCAAAAAATTGTCATTTAGGGCCAACTCACTTGATCTAAATATTTACTCTAAATGTATCTTTGTGAATATTAAAATATATCTTTATATTACAGTTCTACTTAGGCATAATTTGGTTTTTTAATGACAAGTAACAATCTGGTATGGCTTAAGGCCTGAGAGAATATAAATTATCTAGTTTTCAAATCCGGTTCTGAGACAGTTATTTTAGCTTCCAGGAAAGGCATTTCTGTAATTGTAAGAAGGACCAAGTATTATTTAGGTCACTCTCTATACAATTGCTGTGGACACAGTGTTGTGGCCACAAAAGTTGGACAGTCATGGAAAAAAACTTAAGACATGCCACTTAACACATACACACTTTACTGCTGTAAGCCAGGATCCCTTGTGAGGTTTGACCAGGTCAATATTTTCTCATTTGTTAACTTCAAGTCATGACAAGTATATTAGATATTCATGTTCAGGGAAATAGTCAGGAAAATATCCATTATCAGAGAAATATTGGCCCAAGTGCTAAACACATATATCTAGAGGCAAATACACTAAGAAATTAAATATACATTTTACATAAAAATTGAACCATTTTTATTAAATTAAGGTGGTGTAAAAGTTTTTGATAGTTCTCAGAAACCTGGTTGTCTATTCAACCTGATTTATTATTGTCAATAAAGTAGTTAATGTATTAGCAAATAGTATTTTTGTTTTATTAAACTTATTCATTGATAATCTTATAATTGTATATAAAACAATATGATCACACTTCCTCCCATATCCTGTATCTCTTCCCAGTTGTACCCTTTCACTCCGGCAAATCATCATCCCATTTTGAGTCTTTGAATTTTGTTTTCTTTCATTTTGGGAATCACTGAATTCTACCAGGGCTGACTGCATGGGTGTGGAGCACAGGGGCCCACCAGTGACTATGATCCTGTAGAGAAATGATTCTCCCCTCTTCCGCTCACAGTGCCCTGGTTGTCCTATGAGCCTACTTCTCATCCACCGCTGATGTTAATAGTCCCATCTTTCATCCATGCCTGCATGTTAGTGGTCTCTCTCTTGCACAGACCCTGTGCAGGCAACCTTAGCGGCTGTGAGTCATGAGTCACGCCATGCCCTAAAGCTGGCATTTCACAGCACTCCCCTCACTTCCAGCTCTTGTTCTTCTTGTCTCCTCTTCTGTGATGCCCCTGCCTTGGTGAGGTGACACAGATGTTCCAAATAGGTATTAGTGCTCAGCAGTCATTTATCCTCAGCACATTGACCAATTGTGAGCCACCCATTGTTAAAAACAAAAGAAAACAACAAGACAAAACAAAACAGCTTCTGTGATCATGGCTAAGACAACGATCATTTAAGGGTTTAAGCAATAATAGTAAATAATTTTGAATCATTAATTTAGTTTTTCTCTTATTTAGGATACATTATGGGACAGCTTACCAGGTGTTGAAAGATTTTTCCCTTACCATTAAATCTATCAGGTATGTTACATGTTAAAATACTCATTTCCTATTTTTCAGAAATTTAATAGTAATTTGAAAATGTTGAGGTTTTGTTTCATGATACAGGTATGTAAAAGTGTCATGGATCTTGTTTCGTACCATGAATGTCTACTTCCTAAAGGGTTTATAATATCACCCATCCCTACAACCTGTTGGCCATGATCTGTAATATAATTAATTCCATGTTACTTTGGAGATTAAGTTCAATCCAGAGAAAGTCTCAGACTCAGGCACTACACACCGTCAGGAAACTATTCCAGAGCATTACTGATATCAGATTCTAGTATTCTCAATAATCCCAATTGCAAAATCATGTCAAATACACAATGTGTTTGAAGTGCCATTAGCTCCCCAGGTTATATCATGTACTTGCTCTTGAGTGACTTGCTATGACCTATATTTATATTCAGCGTTTATCTGACTGTCAATGCATAGTCACTTCCTGTTTTGATCTACATCAAGGCCCAGTTAATCACAAGGAATATCAACGTTTGTGTGAGCATCCCATCGTTGGCCATATAATGTTAACCAGCTAAATGACCATCATCCTAACCTCTTAAATCTAAATGTATTTCAGCACTTCAGCAGTGGTTCTTTATTTTGTCAAATGACAATAAAGCTTATCATAATTGCATTCTTAATAAGCAATCATTTGTTTTATTTCTTTGACATGAGCTGAATTAGGCTTATTTGTATTTTCTATATACACAGTGTGAATTTGAGGCTCACAAGACCTGAGGGAATAGCTTTGTTTGTATATAGCAGTGGTCCTCAAGCTTCCTAATGCTGTGACCCTGTATTGCAATTTCTCATGTTGTGGTGACCCCCAACTACACAATTATTCCATTGCTAATTCATAACTGTAAGTTTTCTACTATTATGAATCATAATGTAGATATCTGATATGCAGGATATCTGGTATGTGACCCCCAAAGGGGTCATGATGTTCCAGTTGAGAATCACCGATCTATAGCATCTCTAGGTGAGGTGGCACATAGTTATCCAAAGCATAATCTTGCAAGAAACCCAGAAGCCTCCAGAGATACAAGTGCTGAGTCCAAAGCCAGGCTGAAAAAAGAACATTAATTCATTCATTCACCTAACCAGTGTGTCTGCATTATTGTTTTGAGACATTTTTAAATATTTGAAGTACAAGGATTGTTAAGTCTATTTCCACATGTACAATCCCAGTATTAGCTATTTTTCTGTTGCTGTAATAAGATACCATGAACAAGGTGACTTACAGAAGAAAAACCTAGTTTAGTATATGGTTCCTGAGAAATCTGAGTCTGTTTCAGGAAGATAATTCGGTGTTACATTTTAGAATTATGTTGTAATAGGGAGCTGCGCGGTTGTGACCCTGTACCCGGCCGCCTGCATGGCCCAGCTTAAGCCCCGAAATAACAACACACAAACTGTATTGATTTAATCACTGCCTGGCCCATTAGTTCCAGCCTATTATTGGCTAGCTCTTGCACCTGGACTAGCCCATTTCTGATAATCTGTGTAGCACCCCAAGGTGTGCTTACCGGGGAGATTCTAGCCTGCGTCTGTCTGTCTGGAATGCGGGCATCATGGCGACTCACTGACTCAGCTTCTCTCTCCCACCATCCTCTTCTGTCTACTCCACCTACCTAATTTTCTGTCCTATCAGGGCCCAGACAGTTTCTTTATTGAACCAATGAAATCAACAGATTGATATATGACACTCCCACATCACTTCCCCCTTTTCTGTTTAAACAAAAAAGAAAAGCTTTAACTTTAACATAGTAAAATCACATATAACAAAACAGTTATCAAGTAAGAATTACAGTTACCAGGTAAAGGCGTAAACCACGAACAATGCCACACCAGTTTGGAGTTATTACTATTAGGGTAGTATTTATTTAAAGAGGGAAAACTTACAGATCACGATCCCAGACAACAGCTCTCTGCACAACTAGAGAAAGAGTCTAGTCGCCAGACGAGCAGTAAGCCAAGCGAGAGCGAGCAGAAGGAAATAGAGGCTTTATGAATGGAGAGAAACCACACCCCAATCGGCTGGTATCTCAGCAGCTATTGGTTGGAGGGGCGGAAAGACCTCCTGCAACAGAATTAGGTCTGCATATTTTGAGCATCATGGACACAGAACAGAGAATGTGGGTGTGGCATAGATCTACAGTCTTTCTATGTGGTGGAGATGTGTCAGATTGCCTCAAAGTGTGCAACAGTGAGGGTGGTCAGAAATGAATGAAGGTCTGAACTAAAAAAAGAGAGTAATGATACGGGATATTAACTCTACAAATACTTGTAATTGAAACATTGATACTGAAGTTCATATAGTGGCTAAAGATGACCAAGGACTAAATTGTTGTTAATGAATCTGTCTCTTTCTGTCTCTCTTACGCACACACACACACACACACACACACACACACACACACACACACACACACACACGAACACACACACTACATTATGAAAGTGACATTTGTGATTAAGTATAAAAATAGTTAAATTTATATATGTTGTGGATATCAGAAGATATCATCCATGTTGATATCTGTGGATATAAGAGGACATCATCACAGTGATTAGCCTGTAACTCAGGAGAAGTAAATTAATGTCACAGATAAAGATTTTAGTTTGTTGAAGAGTAAAGACCCAGGGAAGCTAGATCTCTAGTAGGGACAAAATTCTAAAATATAACAGCAAGGAAGATTTCAGATTGTGCTTGATCTCAGCCAAGTCTACTCTTTATGATCTGTTCAGTGTGGTGTTTCTTCTTCCTTTCTTCACACCTTTGTACCAGTTTCTTAATGCTGATGTAACAAATTATCATATAATGATATAAACCTATTTAAATCTTACCATTCTGGAGGTCTAAAGTCAAAAGTGTGTTCCCTTGAGTAAAACTGGGTTTCTGGATACTTGTCCCTTTCCCAACCTTTAGTCTTGTTTGCATCATTTTAGGCATTCCCTGCTCACTATTTCCTTATGGCTTTGAGGTCAGGGATGTTCAGTGGAGAGAGCTGAGACTGGATCAAGTGTCCACATTCCACCCCTCTGACATCAGTTCTCACTTTCCTCACACCATGAGCACTCTGGAGAAATCCATTGGCTCCACCTAGAGGACCCAAAATAACCCCCTGCATTCAAGATTAATTATTACCTGTGGCTTCATCTGTGATGGTAATTCTGCAATGACATGGAGCCTAACATGGTTACAGGTTTCTGGGGATTTAGGTGAGGACATCTGAATTAGATGAGGAACATTATTCTACTGGCTGCATCCCGCTTTCATTTATTTCTCACCTACGTAGAAAAGGAAATGAACCTTTTCTTCTCTATTGTGGATTACAATATTTTCTGGAGTACCAGAAACAAAAAGCACCAGAAAACAACAACAACAACAAAAACTCCCCCAAAAGTATGGCCACAAGATATAGAGTGAAAAGAAAAATTTGTTGTACAATTTAAGGGAGCAAGGATCCAAGGATATAGAATTTGGTAGCCTTTCAATTATCCTTTTCAATAAAGACCCTTCACGGAACACCTTGTCCTATCTTCCTCTTTCTTTCTTTTTTTGTTTGTACATACATTATTTGGTTAATGAATTTGTTTCTCATCAGTATTCCTAATAATTTGCTAATACTATTTAATCACTTTATAGAATAGCTTTTTAAATAATACTCGTGACCCTTAGTTGACTAATGGTATATATATATATATTCTTCTATTTGCAGTGTCTCCTTACGTGAGCTGTGTGAAAATGAAGAAGACAACGTTGTTTTAGCATTTGAACAATTGTCTGAGTCTTTTTCTGAGAAGCTTAGAATAGTGTGAAAAGAAAAACTATGTAAATCACCTAAAATATCACCATAGAAGCTTTGGAAGTTGTATATTTTTTATTCTCATGTCTTGATCAGAAAATCATATTCAATGCAATGGAATGAGCAAGCAACTTGCTGTACTTGGCTCTGAGCATCCTTGGCCGTATCCCTTGGTATGCCTACGTCTTGGTTTCTTTAAATGATTGACTAAAAATGCTTATGTCTCCAAATTATTGAGGACTGAATGAGAAAATGTAGGATTTGCATATATATGTTTGAAGATTTTTATACTCTGTGAGACCCAAACAAATATTGTATTTAAATATTTTTACTATTAATAGATGTAAAAAGTTTATTGAAACTAAAAAATAAATAATTGCAGTATCCTGAAAATGTAATATATACTTCTTTTTTTTTGTGGATTTTTTTTTTTTATTGGAAAGAAAAAGAAATTTCTGCCTCCTCCCCGCCTCCCACCTCCCTCCCACTCCCCCCTCTCCTCCTCCCCTCCCCCCACTCCTCCCCCTCCCTCTAAAGCCTGAAGAGCAGTCAGGGTTCCCTGTGGAAAGTCCAAAGCCCTCCCCCCTCGATCCCGGTCCAGGAAGGTGAACATCCAAACTGGATAGGCTCCCACAAAGCCAGAACATGAAGCAGGATCAAAACCCGGTGCCATGGTCCTTGGCCTCTCAGCAGCCCTCATTGTCCGCCAAATTCAGAGAGTCCGGTTTTATCCCATGCTTTTTCAGTCACAGTCCAGCTGGCCTTGGTGAGCTCCCAAAGAATCAGCCCCACTGTCTCCACGGGTGGGTGCACCCCTTGTGGTCCTGACTTCTTTGCTCATATTCTCCCTCCTTCTGCTCCTCATTGGGACTTTGGGAGCTCAGTCCAGTGCTCCAGTGTGGGTCTCTGTCTCTATCTCCATCCATCGCCAGATGAAATTTCTATGGTGATATGCAAGATACTCATCAGTATGGCTATAGGATAGAGTCCTTTCAGGTTCCCTATCCACAGCTGCCCCAGGAACTGCTGCTTAAAGAGCTAGCTGTTGAAATAGTACATCTTACTAAATAAGCTACTTGTAAAAAATTGTTTTCATCATTTTTGTGAAGCTTTAAAAGGAAACATATTGCTAATGTTTTGCTTCATTTTAATTGGTATATACAGAATTGTTGAAATAATGACCTCATTGGTTTCCTTTGTATGAAATACATTAATTTATATTAATCTATTAATTCACTAGCATGGTACCACTCATTCTGTAGAATTATTTATACAGGGTCATTCTGTAATTAAGGCCGTAGCCTCAATTCTCAACTCTAGAATCTTTTTGAAACCCTCAATTCGAACTTACAACACTGAATCTTCAAAACAAAGAATGAGTCTTTTCTCTTACTTCGGCATCTCACTGAACAATGCTATTTTGGTGTCGCCATAAGTAGATTGTTGTGGTTTTAAAAAAAAATATGTAATGGTTCATTTATTTCTGATGCAAAAAAATTCTAATTACTGAAAATGATGTAGCATTACATGAGCAATGTTAGGAATCTCTACCTTGGTGGTGGTGGTGTGGGATGCAGTCTAAACTGCTTTCATTCTTTAAATGTTACAGCAGTGCTGTAACAGAGACATTTAGAATCCTGTCACGCACTTCCTAATTTCTACCCAATGGAACGTTACACAATGTGAAATTTATTGTCATGTTTGTTGTAACTCAATGCTTGTACTTAGGAGTCCAGTTGGAAAAAAAGATTCCCCCACCCCTATATGCAAAATCTAACGTGGCTTCTAGAGTTTTAGAGGAACAAGGTCATTTTTGCTATTTGGGGTCTTCTTAAAAGTGCAGAATTATATGTAACATCTTTGAAAGGTGTCCCCTGGGAGTGGGAGTGTACTGCTTCTTTAGTCTTTAGCTAAATCTAAGGAGTAAACAAGAACAATTTTTTTAGAGAATAAACAATATAAATGTTTTTATATTTATTATTTTTTTTTATTAAAAATTTCTACCTCCTCCCCTTTTCCTCCCTCCACTTCCCCCTCTAGTCCTAAGAGCAGTCAGGGTTTCCTGCCTTGTGGGAAGTCTAAGGCCCTCCAACCTCCATCCAGGTCTAGGAAGGTGTGCATACAAACAGACTAGGCTCCCAAAAAGCCAGTACATGCAGTAGAATCAAATTCCAGTGCCATTATCATTGGCTTCTCAGTCAGGCCCCATTGTCATGTGGCTGACAAAGAAACAATTATTTAAGTGTTGGTTTAGGAGAAACACATCAAGAAAAAGGTGGAGCTCAGAAGACCTTCAAAACCTATGCACTGGAAAGACATTTTCCTAGAATCTTTAGAACAAAATAGAGCTTATGATGATTCTTTTGACCCCAGAGAAGAGAAAGAACAGGCAATGAGAGCAATGGAGCATGAAACTTGTCCCTCAAAGTTGGTAGGTTTCACACAGGGAAAAATGTCCCAGAATAATCTGCACTGGAGAAAGTGAGTTCAAGGTAGACATGCTTTATTTACTCTGTCTCCTGGGTCTCTTTCATGGAGTTCAAACCTACCACTATCCACAGAAGCAGAGTATGGATATGCATTGTTCTAGGCAAATAAAGTTTGGGTGTGACTCTAAAAGCAACAAGATATAAAGTTGACAAGATCAAACTTTATCAGAGTTTAATTTTCTGCATAGTAAATAACCAACAGAAGCAAGAAAACACCTGTAAACAATTTGACGGGGGGTGGGGGGGGGGGTAAGTGAAAATATACAAGGAACTAAAAAAAAAATCCTAAACCAGAAAAACCCCTTAAACAATCACAGAAAATGAACAAATGACATCAATAAGCATTTTTCAAATGTGTACAGATACAGGAAAAATTACTAGACTCCAGAAATAACTTAGGGAATGAAAATTAGAATTACATTGAAATATATCATTCCAGTTGGCTATGCCAAAAATCGCAGAAATAAGATGAAATACTATAGACATCTCAGAGAAAAAGGAACTTGTACATTTTTGGTTGGAATGTTAATTAATGCAGCTATTTTGAAAAACAACTTAGATGTTTCTCAATAAATATATTGAGACTTACATCATTTCCAGATCCCACTGAAGGGAAGTTAGAGACATCCATACCTGTAGGCTCCTTGTAGAATTCCTAAAAATAAGCCAAATGTAGAGTACAATTAAGTGTTGGGTAAATGAGAGGTTACAGAAGAGTGTGTATGTGTGTCTGTATAATAAAGTGCTATCTAGTGATTAAAATGTGAAATTATGTCAACAGCAGAATTATGACTAAACTGGAGAACAGTGTGTTAAAATAAATAAGACACACACAGAAAGTTAATGCACACAGAAGTAGAAAGAGTTATGGAAATAAAGTAATAGTAAAATGATTTACACAAGGGGACATCCTGGTTTAATAAAATCATTTGTTTGACAGCAAAATGTTATACTTTATGCACTTTTGAGAAAGAACAACAGTGGCTATATTAGTCCTCCAGTGCTTCCATCAATGAGGTGGCTTAAAATATTGTAAATCTATGTCAAATAGAAAATCTAGGTGACAACATTTTTTTTTTTTTTTTTTTTTTTTGTCACTGAGAGCATACTTCCTCATAGACTCCAGCCTGACATGGCAAAAGGGACAAAGTAACATCCTGGATCTTTCTTTTTTCAGTAAGAAAAATAGCTACTCATGGGTTCCACCTTCATGATATAACTCTTGAAGGCCAAGCTCCTAACACTGTCCCTGTAAGATTAGGGTTTCAATGTAGGGATCTGGGAAGCACATGCTTTCCAGTTATTATAAGGCCTACAAAAAATTTTATTACTGGGTAACTACCCTAGAGTAGGGCAATTTTGTTCTCTCTTTATGTTCTTCATCCATTTCTAAATACTCTAGTACAGAAGGTTGAATGAATGTCATTATAGAATCCAGCTTTATGAAAATCACTTAAGGTATTAATGATCTTTTACACAGTGCTGTGCAATTTTACATGATTCTGTGTAACTAAGACTCACAAGTACATAGTAGCATTGTATTATTCTACCTTGTCTTCGAGACAGCTGGGAATAATGACAAGTATGTATGTGCATTAGCTTATTCACTTAGAAACTGACTTCTAACTATTTTTCAATGGTACATGTGCATCATCACTCATGACTCTGAATCGTTTTATAAAAGATTAAAAAAGAATAAGATTTATTTTAACTGATTTTTCGATTTCTTAGAACCACCTGGGCTCCTACAAAGTAGTTGAAAACCTTCTGGCTTTTGTGGCTATAATATTTGAGATGTTGAGTCATATCTTGAATAATTCAAGAAGCTAAAAATCTTCTTTCTTGAGACTTTCAAATTACATTAAAAATCAATGTGAATGTACAAAGTATAAATTAAGACATAATCTCAGGTACTGTGTGCATTCTGATGCTCCATTCTCTCCTTCCTGGAAACTTTCTGATTTTTTTGAGGAGAAATTAAGCATTTTTTTTTCATACTGAGCATTCAGATTACCTAGATAACCCATATATTTCTATTTTTGCCAAATTTTACAAAACATTTAACAAAAGATTTAAAGATCAGAATAAGACATTGATGTTTTTAGTTTTGAGCTATTATTTTCCTGCCCTCTGCTAGGTGAAGGGGTTGGTCATGTGGAGTTTAGCACATCCACTAATAACGTTTCTCAGGAGAGCAGCTGATGGCATTTACTGACTGTCTGACCTTATATGATGCTATGAAGAATATGGCGGTGAGCTAGGAGTCCTTCCAAGAGTTAAAGCATTCTTGTGACAAAGGATGGTTTCCCTGTCCTCAATTTTTTTTTTGTTTGCTTGCTTTTGTTTGGAGACAAGTTTTCAGGAACCTGTCCTAGTCTCTAATTGTTTTTAAGCTGAGGGTTGACATTGAAGTCTTGATCTTCTAGTCTCAACCTCAGTAGTTCCAGTGTGAAGGTTGCAGCTATAAAATACAGGGAAAGGGACACATCCCGGTGGTCCTGTGTCTTTCATGTGAGAAATGAACCCTTGAAGAACAGTCATGGGGAGTGACTGTTAAAAGCAAAGAAGGAAAGGTTTTATTTTCGAGGTGTAATGACTTCACAAGTTAAGATTTATTTGTTAAAGCACTGAATGTTGTGTTTGAACTCTTTTTTATTTATTTATTTATTTTATTTTTCCATTCAAAAATTTACACTTCCGCCCCTTCTCCCATTCCTCTCCTGCTCCCCCACTCCCCCTTCTCCCTCCCCCTCCTCTTTAGAGAGGACAGGATACCCTGCCCTGTGGGAAATCCAAGACCCTTCCCCCTCCATCCATGCCTAGGAAGGTGTGACCCAAATAGACTAGGGACCCAAAAAGCCAGTACATACAGTAGAGACAAGTCCCAGAGCCATTATCCATGGTTTCTCAGTCCAACCCCCACACATTGGCAGCCATATTCAGAGTCCGATTTGATCACACACTAGTTCAATACTGGTCCAGCTGGATTTGGTGAGCTCCGATTAGATCAGGCACATTGTCTCAGTGGGTGGACCTATCCCGAGGTTCTGACTTCATTGCTCAACTTCTCGCTCCTTCTACTCTTCAAATGGACCTTGGGAGTTCAGTACAATGCTCTGGTGAGGGATTCTGTCTCTATTTCCATCCGTTGCTGGACCAAGATTTTATGGTGATATTCAAGATAATCATCAGTGTGATAGTGAGTCAAGGATAGTTCAGGCACCCTCTTCTCTGTTGCCCAAGGACCTAGCTCGGGACATCCCTGTGGACACCTGGAATCCCCTCTAGAGCCAAGTCTCTTGCCAACCCTAAAATGACTCCCTTAATGTAGATACCTTCTTCCCTGCTCCTATATCCACCCTTCCTCCATCTCCACCCTTCCACTCTCCCAAGATCTCCCCAGTCTTTCCCTTCTCCCTTCTCTCTCCCCCTCTCCCCTTCCACCATCCACACCTCCACCCCTACACCCACGCCCATGCTCCCAACTTTTGCCCAGCTATCCTGTTTTCTTCCAATTTCTAGGAGGATCTCTATATATTTTTCTTTGGGGTCACCTTGTTATTTGGCTTCTCTACTCTTGTGAATGATAGGCTGAATGTCCTTTGTTTATAGCTAGAGTCCACTAATGAGTGTGTACATACCATATTCATCTTTTTGGGTCTGGGGTATCTCACTCAGGATAGTGTTTTCTCTTTCGATCCATTTGCATGCAAAATTCACGATGTCATTGTATTTTACCGCTGAGTATTACTCGAATATGTATATAGTCCATACTTTCTTTATCTATTCTTTTATTGAGGGGCATCTAGGTTGTTTCCAGGTTCTGGCTATTACAAATAATGCTGCTATGAACATAGTTGAACAAATGCTTTTGTAGTATGATTGGGCATCTCTTGGGTATATTCCCAAGAGTGGTATTGTTGGATCCTGAGGTATGTTGATTCCCAATTTCTTGAGAAACTGCCACACTGATTTCCAAAGTGTTTGCACAAGTTTGCATTCTTACCAGCAGTGGATGAATGTTGCCCTTACTCCACATCCTCTCAAGCATATTCTATCATTGGTGTTTTTGATTTTAGCCATTCTGACAGGTGTAAGATGGCATCTCAAAGTTGTTTTGATTTACATTTCCCTGTTTGCTAAGGAAGTTGAACATGACCTTAAGTGTCTTTTGGCCATTTGAACTTCCTTTTTTTAAAATTTATTTTTAAAAATTACTGCCTCCTCCCCGTTTCCCATTTCCCTCCCCCTCCTCCCACACATCTCCCCCTCCTTCACTCCTCTGCCCCTCTCCCACTCTGCCCCACTCCATTCCCTCTCCCTCTCGAGAATGATGAGCAGTCCAGGTTCCCTGTCCTGTGGGAAGTCCAAGGTCCTCCCACTTCTATCCAGGACCAGGAAGTTGAGCATCCAAAAAGGCTAGGCTCCCACACAGCCAGTTCATGTATTAGGATTGAAACCTAGTGCCATTGTCCTTGGCTTCTCATCAGCCTTCATTGTCAGCCACGTTCAGGGAGTCTGGTTTCATCCCATGCTTATTTAGTCCCAGTCCCGCTGGCCTTGATGAGCTCCACTGTCACAGCGGATGGGTGCACCCCTCGTGGACCTGACTTCCTTGCTCATGTTCTCCCTCCTTCTGCTCCTCATTTGGGTCTTAAGAGCTTAATCCGGTGCTCCAATTTGGGTCTCTGTCTCTATCTCGATCCATGGCCAGATGAAGGTTCTAAGGTGATATGTAAGATATTTATCAGTATGGCTATAGGATAGGGTCATTTCAGATTCCCTCTGCTCAGTTGCTCAAGGTACTTGCTGGGGACATCTCCCTGGACACCTGCGAGTCCCTCTAGAGTCAAGTCTCTTGCCAACCCTAAGATGGCTCCCTTAATTAGGATATATATTTCTCTCCTCCCGTGTCCACCCTTCCTTTATCCCAACCATCCCATTCCCCCATCCTCCTCCCATTCTCCCCTTCTCACGTTTCTCACCTCATTTCCCCTTGGCCCCATGCAACCTCATCCCAAGTTCCCAGTTTTTGCCCATCAATCTTGTCTACTTCCCATATCCAGGCGGATTACTATATCTTTTCCTTTGGGTTCACCTTCTTATTTAGCTTCTCTAGGATCACAAATTATATGCTCAATGTCCTTTATTTATGGCTAGAAACCAATTATGAGTGAGTACATCCCATGTTCATCTTTTTGGGTCTGGGATACCTCACTCAGGATAGTGTTTTCTATTTCCATCCATTTGCATGCAAAATTCACGAAGTCATTGTTTTTTACCACTGAGTAGTACTCTAATATGTATATATTCCACACTTTCTTCATCCATTCTTCCATTGAAGGGCATCTAGGTTGTTTCCAGGTTCCGGCTATTACAAATAGTGCTGCTATGAACATAGTTGAACAAATGCTTTTGTCATATGATAGGGCATCTCGAACTTCTTCTGTTGAGAATTCTCTGTTCAGTTCAGTACCCAATATTTGAATTGGGTTAATTAGAATTTTAATGTCTAGTTTCTTGAGTTCTTTATATATTTTGGAGATCAGACCTTTCTCTGATGTGGGGTTGGTGAAGATCTTCTGCCATTCAGTAGGATGCCTTTTTGTCTTAATGACAGTGTCCTTTGCTTTAAGAAGCTTCTCAGTTTCAGGAGGTCCCATTTATTCACTGTTGCTCTCATTGTCTGTGCTATTGAGGTTATACATAGGAATTGGTCTCATGTGCGCATGGGTTGCAGTATGCTTCTCACTTTCTCTTCTATCAGGTTCAGTGTGGTCGGATTCATATTGAGGTCTTTAATTCATTGGGACTTGAGTTTTGTTCATGGTGATAAATATGTATCTATTTTCAGTCTTTTACAGGTTGACATCCACTTATGCCAGCACCATTTGTTGAAGTTGCTTTCTTTCTTCCATTGTATACTTTTACCTCCTTTGTCAAAAATCAGGTGTTTAAAAGTTTGTGGCTTAATATCTGGGTCTTTGCTTTGATTCCATTGGTCGATGTCTTTTATTTTATGCCAATACCAAGCTGTTTTCATTATTGTAGCTCTGTAATAGAGTTTAAAGTCAGGGATGGTAATGCCTACGGAAGTTCCTTTATTGTATAGGATTGTTTGGGCTATTCTCGGTCTTTTGTTTTTCCATATAAAATTGATTATTGTTCTTTCAAGGACTGTGAAGAATTTTGTGGGGATTTTGATGGGGATTGCATAGGTTTCATGCCAGAGATGCACCACCACTGCCCCACTCGGCTATGTAGATCTTTATGCATAAGTTAACTGCTATGTACAAGACACATAACAAAAAGTTCTTAACTATTGGCATAATTCCCCAACACGTTGGAAAATATCAAGAAGTTGGCCTGTAAAATGTCTTAGGAAGTACTTTACTTACATGCATAAAAATGTCATACTGAACCTGCTATTTTGTACAAATAATATGTACTACTGAGAAATGAATTGCTTTAAGAATAACACATTCTGATCATTAAAATTGTATATTTTGCTCAAATCACTATACTCTCTCATTTAGTGAAAGTTTCTTTATATCAAGGGTATGATATATGTATGTAAGATATTTTCTTTAGACTTTTATTACATTATTTGTGTGTTCATGTGTGTCTGTGTGTAGGTATGTTGCCTTGTTTGTGCACGTATGTTTACATGTATGTACATGTGTATGCATATGTGTGTTTGTGTGAATCTTATGTGTTTATGTATATTGTATATATGTGTGTGCATATGTGTTTATGTATATGTAAATGTTTTGGTTTCTATGTGTGTATTTATGTACATGTGTGTTGGTTTGTGTGTGTATGTGTTTTTATGAGTATTGTATGTAGGTGTGTTGGTTTGTGCATGTGTACATGTATTGTGTGTTTGTGCATGTGTATGAGTATACCACAATGTACCTTTGGAGGTCAGAGGTCAATTTTTTGGAGCTGTTCCTTGAGCCATGTGGGTGGCAGAAATTGAACTCATTTTGTCAGGCTTGGAGGCAAGAGCCATCTCAGATGGAGGTACGGACCATCTCACTAGTTCATCCTTTTTTTTCTCTGAGACAAGGTAAGAACATGATGAAGACCAGGTTCCTTATCTGATGAGCTTAAGTGTTTGTGTCCTTAAACTGGACTGGTGCAGGGTGTTCAACTGAATCCCACATCAGAGTGTGAACTATAGTGTGTGGTATTGAACATCACACCAAGGCATGAATAACACTATCAGTTATTTACAAAAAAATAGCTCTTGACTTTCTTGTTGTTTTATAATATTTTATAGTATTTTTGACATATAGTACTTGTACACTAAAAAGTATCAATATTTTGTTTCCAAACTTCAAAAATTATAACTTGTCTTTTTTGGCTGAGAGTTTACAATATTTTGGCATTTTCTGCCATATATATTGTGCTTACATATATATGATGTAGGGTCTTTGAATATGTCTGAATGCATATGAGTTATCAGTTTATATAAATGTTCAGACTCTAAACTGCATGAAGGATATATACCTTGAAGTCCCTATGTTTTATGTGCTTATGCTGTATGACTCATCTCACATATGTCTTATGTGACTTATCTGTATTTGATAAATTTTGCTTTGGTGTTTAACTCACTTCTTTTTAAATGAACACAATTTCCTTGAAATAAATATAATATATATTAATTTTAGATGAATTTTAAAACATGTGCTGTACTTACATGGATTGCCCTTATAATTTATATGCAAAATAGCTTGCTTTCTTTTGGTCACAGTAAACTAGAAAGGTATAGAGCTAGAAAGATATTTGAATAATATGTAATTCTTCAGAAGTTGAGAAAAAGAACAAATAGAACACTTATAATCAGCCAAAATCATCACATTGCATTACAATTTCAAATTTTAGAATAATGTTAGTATGAGCCATACTTTACTAAAAAATATACACTGTCAACTCTGTATTTTAAAATGACAAATGGTCTTAACTAAACATATGACCATTATTACTAACTTTTTTTTAAAAAATGTAATGCTAAACCGGGTGGTGGTTACACATGTCTTTAATGCCAACACTTGGGAAGCAGATGCAGCAGATTTCTGTGAGTTTGAGGCCAGCCTGGCCTACAAGAGTTAGTTTCAGGACAGGTACCAAATGTAGAGATAAACCTTGTCTTGAAAAAACATACACAAAAAGGTGTGTGTTAAATATTAAAAATGTAACACATAAATATATTTATGTTCCTGATCGCCACCTATTCATGTAGTCTTTAAAACTGGTCTAGACTAGGAGCTCTTTGAGTGGCATCAGATTCCTTATAGATTTGTTACCAGATGAGAGGTCCTTTAAGGAGAAGCTGTCACAAATGTAAAGTGTTCTTCTCCAGTGTTAGATATTATTTGACTAAGCTTGCCATGGCTTTAAACAGCCTGGAGCCTCCCCAACAGTTGTCTCTGTGGATATCAGTTAAGACTGTAGACCATCAAATAGTCATGTTAGAAAAAGTACATAAATTCATTACATACATAAGTAACAAATGAGGAGCTATATTGTTTCTTCAAAATAAAACCAATTTAGCTTTTCTTTAAGTAATTGTTTCGATCATGAGACCATATCTTCATCTTTATCTTACTTGAGTAGCTTCTAGAAGGCAAGTTCCCAGGGGGCTTGGACTTTTGTTGTTATTTTTACTTTGTTGCTTTTGTATTCTACCTGAAGTACCCAATTAGAGACACAGTTGGTGCTCATTCAATATTAATTGATGGAATGAACCAGCTAAGTCTTTCCTGGTGTTCCTAATATCCACTCTCTCTTCTCTCCCCAGACCCTCTGATTGGGTGGGTCTAAATACTTTGAGTATTTGATGATTTGAGTTCTATTCTAACTCTGTTGCTGATTAGCTGACATACGATGAATGCCTATTAAATTTATTGGGAATTGAACAGAATATAAATGTGTTTCTTTCTCAGAAGCATTCATACTAAAAAACAAACTCCATCACTTATCTTTAGAGGTTTCATAAAACCAACCCAATCATTTTCATAGGATATCTGCTTACTGGATAATTCATAAAAATGCTGTGAACTCTCAGCTCTGTGAAAAGACTTTCGTGGAACGGAAAACTCACAACAATTGTTTATTCAGCACACATCGAAGTGTTTGTCTTCTGAACCTATTATGGAGCATTTCACAATGACTCTTCATGTACATTTCCTCAAATGTGGGTGGCTAAGCTACAGATTACATGGTAAAACATGAACACTGGAATAACCTCTATGAATAAAAGCAATGGCCATTTCTATACTGGGCACATCATTTTAGATAACATTCAGGAGAAAGGCCTGTGGAACTCACTGCTAATTCACAATTTAGGGTTTTTTGATAATATGATTTGTTCTTAAAGCAAATTTATTAAAGGCAGGAAAATAATAAAAATAATCAAAAGCAAAATTTGAAAATATCCTTTCTTCTTGGAGACAAGAACATAGTCACACTGTTAGCATTTATCTGTTCCTGACAATGGGGTATACATCAATGATCCTATCATAGATTTAAACCTGTGACAAGACAAGGCATTTGAGGATTCTCTTCTGTCATATGAAAGTTGAGCCTATTTTAGGGAATTATGGTAGTTCATTAATGTCTCCATGTTGCTATTTCATTGCATCAAACGGCTAGCTCATGGACTTTTCTGGAGTTTATAGAACTTTCAAATAATTTCATGGAGAAAAATGCTTTATAAACCCTACTTATGACAAACAATGCTGCCAAGATCATATTGAACACATGCCCTTGTGGCACAATTGAGCATCCTTTAGATATATACCCAAAAGTGATATTACTGGGTCTTGAGGAAGGTTGTTCCCTAATTTTCTGAGAAATTACCACACTGACATCCAAAAGGGCTGTAGCAACTGGCATTCTTACCAGCAATGCGGGGTGAAAATAGACCCATATCTATCACCATGCATAAAACTCACGTCTAAACGGATCAAAGATCTCAACCTAAAGCCGGCCTTTATGAACTTTGTGTAAGTGAAAATGGGAAGGAAGTACACTTGAACACATTGGCATAGTAGACCACTTCCTAAATATAAGCGCAGCAGCATAGACATTGAGAGAAATAATTAATAAATGGGACCTCCTGAAACAAAAGCTTCTGTAAAGCAGAGGACACGGTCAACAAGACAAACCAACAGCCTATAGAATGGGAAAAGATCTTCACTAACCTCGCATCAGACAGAGGTCTTATCTCCAAAATATACAAAGAACACAATAAATTGGTTATCTAAAGAACAAACAATCCAATAAAAAATGGAGTACAGACCTAAACAGAGAACTATCAACAGAGGCATCTAAAATGGCTGAAAGACACTTAAGGAAATGTTCAATATCCTTAGTCATCAGAGAAATGCTAATCAAAACAAGTCTACTAGTAGAAGTTTAGTGAATTTTCAGCAAGTTTGATTTTTTTGGGGGTGACCCCAGTGCTATCCCGCTACTGTCTCCTAATCAGGTTAAAGAGACCAGTTCTGAATCCATCTCTTGTCCCTTTAAGAAGTAAAATCCCAAGTAGTCTAGCAAAAGGAGACAACATGAAGCAATAAGAAAATAAAAAAAAATCTTAAAAAAAAACATATGGCCACCCACCAGGTGGTTAGGGAAGGGCCAGGGAGGGTCAGAGATGGTAAAGGTATTCTCAAAAACCAATTGATGTCATGGGTTTGGAAAGGTCAGGTGACAAAAAACAGAAAATAACTCAATTCTCACAGTAAATAGAAACACATTTTTTTTTAAAAAAAATAGCATAATGGCTACTGTCTTCAAAATGAAGTTAGGTAGGTTCCTCACTTACAGAATAAACACATTACTTAATAACATCAGCATCATTTATATAGCTAAAGTTTTAACATTTAAAATTGAGTCACTATAAAAGAAATGAATTATTGAAAGAGATATTTTGATTTTCTTCATTTTTTTTTAAGTAGAGGAGAAGAATAAATCTACAAAGACAAATGGATATGTAGAAAAAACTTTGATATTTATTTGACTGAAATCAAAACTAACAGTTTTCTTTCTTTTTCAGTTTGCTTTTTGCCCACCTCATGGATGGACTTGCTGAGGGAATTCTTAACTCTTGAACATCGTGGCCTCTATCGGACAACTGCACACAGCTGTATGGTCATTTAAGCAACTACTTCAAGGAAGTGGTCTGGGATGTATGGACTGCCATTCCCTAGGAAAGCAGAAAGGAAGAGTAGAACAAAGGAGAAAACGAGCTGTTGGAGCAAAAGAGGATTTAATCACTGACAATGCCATCCAATTGAAGACAGTGGCTGAGCCTTCTAGTTAGGAGTCTGCCCACCCTGCTGATCCTTTAGGCGTAGTGATTCAATGAAAGCTATTTGGGGAAGATATGTCCACTGAACCTAAGCATCTTCAGCTCCCAAATGTTTAACCTAGTGACTGGTTAACAGGTAACAGAAGGGCCTATTGTAGAAACGTTCCAGACCCACTTTCACTGTTCTAACTTTACACATGCTCTGGTGGCATAGTTTAAATGCATTGCTTCTTAAACAAGGAAGCATTTTATTTGTTTCTGCAGGAAGAAAGGAAGGCAAATAAAAGGTCCACACAACAGCCTCTCCTTAGGAACACATATGAGTATACTGGGACTTTTGTTTCTGATTTTTAAGTTGAATATTGAAGTTATGACTACACCATTAAATTCTACACAAATTTTATACAGCATTGGGTCTCTATGAAAGAAAAGATGTTGGAATATGGTCAAGTGAACCACACAAAGGACTACCTTGGTTTTCTCAAAACTTGTTACAGATGTAGATTAAATAATATTAATCTTTTTATTTTAATAATGGTACATGCAAGATAAACTCATGAAATGGCAATCAGTTCAGAGTCAGAAAACATGCAAATGCAAAACAATATGGTAGGATGTTATTAGGCTCTTCAAGGGTTATAGACCTGGTGATCAGAGGTGGTTGGCCTCACAGTATCTTTACTCAATGGTTTAATTTGCCTTGCTCTGAAATGTGAAGAGAACAATTGTTCTTCACAGTGCATTGTTACCACTTTAACTTAGCATGGACCATAAGTCCTTATGTCTAATTCTCAATATTCTAAAATATTGTTCTGTATGATCAGATGTCTTGCCAGATGCTGACATCATGAAACTGGACTACAAGGCTCTCAAAACTATGAGAAACTTGCTATTATAGATTTGACTAACACATTATTAACCGTATCTCTGTTTCAGTTTATCTTATCTGTATAGGGAGCTAAGGAAGCTTTGACTAAATGTGTAGAGAGCAAAGTCTTGAGTGAATGTGTTATGCTCACATTGGTACAATCATATTAAAGACCACTGTCTCAGACCCAAGAGAAAGCACTGATTTGCTCAGGCTCAGAGGGATGACAGTACCTTCCTATGGTCTGAGTGTGAATGTCGACAGTGTGTGCTAGTAGTGGTGTTGACAAACAATTGACGCGTGAGTGCAAAATTCACAACTGCAGTTTCCTCCTCCTAGTTTACAGCCGAGATTGCTCACCTTCAGAAACCTCCTACCAAGGCACTAAGACAGAGGAATAACCCTGTAATACACCCAATAAACATTCTGTGTTCTGTACCTGTTTCTGTGTGTCTGTCCTTTCATTCACTTGCCATCTCTAGTCGGGCTTCCGGAACCAACCAGGGTGTGGTCTGCTACCTCTGAAGGAACACAAAGCACCTTTAGCAGATACCCAGCAACCTGTTATCGTATCCGGATGCTTAGGCAAAAAGATCGTATCCACCCTTCCCTGTATGTGCGCTTAACGATATTGCCCCCAATGACTTCCTCGTTGAACAGCCTTAGTTGGAAACACCCTTAGAGGACACATGAGTATCTCCAAACACACTTAAAAGGGTCTGTAGTTTCACACATGTCTTAGCTGGGGTTTCAGCTGCTGTGATGGAACAGTCTGAGCAAAACAACTTCGAGAGAAAAAGGGTTTATTTCACTTTGTCTAAAAGCAAGTTATTATCAAAGGCAGTCAGAGTAGGAACCTGGAGACAGGAACTGATGCAGAGGTGATGAAAGAGTTTGACTTACTGGCCTACTCCTCATGGCTTGCCCAGCCTGCTTTCTTTTATGACCCGGGAATTCCAGCCCAGGGGCGGCACTACCCACAGTGGGCTGGGCCCTCCCCATTCCATCTCTGATTAAGAACATTCACTGTTAAATTTTCCTGGAGCCAGGTCTTCTGGGGTCATTTTCTCAGTTGAATTTCCCTCCTCTCAGATTGTGTCAAGTTGATATAAAACTAACCAGCACAACACAAAGGTGCAAGGTCCTGTCACACTAGCTACATCCCCGAGGGTCATTTGCTGGCGAGAAGGGCAGCTTCATTGAAGGGCAGCTTCATTTCTGCTGTCCTCAAGATCTAACTGTTGTCTGTCTTGGCACCCACAGTACAGAAGTCAAGCACTGTCTAGTTGTTTTAAGCTTGGAGAAATTATGCTCCATCTTTGCAAATCTTATTATATTTTACTGACACTAGTTATAAATCAGTTCACCTTACAAGAGGCCCCATCCAATCAAATGTTATGAAAAATGTCTAAACTGGAACCAGTGAGCACTGCAGTTAGTGCCTTCAGAGAATCTGTCACGGAAATGCTCTCAGGACTCACTGAAATACAACAGAACTTGGTAATGGATTTCTGATACAAAATAGGACCTTTGTCAGCCAAGTGGTACACCTTCTTGAGGCACATTGATTGCTTATGGACTAGATAACCCTGCACAAAGGTTTTACAGATCACATATATGGAACCTTTCTTAGCCACTTGCCTATGATATTTATGAATAATTAATTTGATGGCATACAAATCTGATCATTTCTCTTAATGTTCAGGTATTAAAAATTGACTTATTCAGAGTATCAAACTGTAGGTAATTATAGAGAGAACACATAAGGCACAAATGGTTGACTCTGTTAAGTAGAGATAGGTTGAAATGTTAGCTAAGGAAGTTCACCCTGACTAGACAAACACTCAAGAATTCAAAGAGGCTAAAGTACAGGCATAAAGTAAAGAGGAAATGCAATGTGTGGTTCTCAAACCTCAGGAGAAAGTACAGGGTGTGGCCGGGAGCAGATAATGTAGGCAGAGAAAACTAAACAGAAACCCTAACACCAGATGGAGTCGTCAGATTCGGGGTGTTTATATACTTTGGGTTATGTTATGATTTCAGTGTGTCACCCAGAATTATGTACTGTAAACACATTCATCAATGTAATGAAGTTGGAGTACAGGTTTTCAATGGGATTGCCTGTTGATTATAAAGGCTCTACCTTCATAGATTAATTAGTAGCAATTAAAGGATTGTGAATCACCTGACCATCAGCAGTTCTCAACCTGTGGGTTTAACAACCCTCTCCCAGGGCTCGTATCAGATATTTTGCATATCATAGGTTTAAATTATGAATCACAACAGTAGCAAAACTGCAGTTATAAAGTAGAAAGGAAAATAATTTTATTGTTGGGGATCACCACACCATGAGGAACTGTATTAAGGGGTTGCAGCCTTAGGTTGAGTTGAGAACCACTGTCCAGAATTATGTTTTGTCGGGCACTGGCACAGTGCAATTGGATTTCAAAGTTTTCAAAACTATTATAAATACAGTTAATTTCATTTAAATTTCCCAGGGTATGACATGTTATTAAAGTCACAAAAAGCAGACTAGCACTAGAAAACTGAAGGGGATGAATAATGTTTATTCACTTGAGAAATCTGAAGTCACTAAAAGTCAAAACAACAATGGGATAAACAGCACTTGCTTACCCCAAATGCCCACGAAGAAAATCCAAAAGGATAACAATACCATACAAGTTTAATTGAAAAATAAATAAAAATAAAATAATTGCTCTATTACCTTGAAGAAATTCCAGTTCTAGAATGAACAGCATTTGTCAGTTCAGGTAATTGCAAATCCTGTAAACAAATTTTTAATTATGTCAAGTTTGGAATCTTGGCACCATTTATTGCCTCTGTATCACTTTATTTCTCATTTATCTCACCTATAAAGCAACCCAGTAATACCCATCTTGTAAAGTTGTGGTAACAATATAATAAATACAAGGATATTCTCACATCACTGAGCTCATAGTAGCCTCCTTTCTTGTAAGAGTGTGTTAGTTTTGTTACTAGCAAGTAAGTTATGTTTTTCCTACTACATTAGCTTACAGGGAGGGAGGGAGAGAAGGACTGAGGGACAGAAGTAGGAAAGAAAAAAATCAAGGCAGAAATAAAAAAAAACTAGATTCCAATTTCAGTTTGTTTAGTGGTGTTTATTGGTTGAAGAAGATCACACATAGATTAATCACAGGCTTCAGTAATAAACTCAAGTGTTCTCAAGTTCCTTCCTGCTCCCCGTTTAATGTCTTTAGCTTACCTTTGGCAGCAGAGGGCACCCACCACACCTGGTGTTCTGCTTCTTTGGCCTCTCCACTGTTGCCTTGCCTAGACATCCTCAGATTTCTCTGTCAGGGTACCCTCCACACTTACCTCAAGAATCCCAAAGACTCACTTTTCCCCGTCTGACAGTTCTGACTTTATAGAAGGATGCTAAAAGCTACATTTCCCAAGTTGGCTTTTCCAATTGGATTGGTGATGAGTGGAAATTGAAACTTTAGGCTTCTGGGCGGAGAATAGAAACTGAAACTATTCTTCAGGCATAAAAGGCAGCCTGGGTGGCTTGAAACCTTCCTCTTTGAGGAGGTAACAGAGCCCAGGTTTCCCTGGAACATCCATCCTCTCTCTCCATTGTGCTTTCCGGGTTCCTGCAGAGCAGTCCTGCTGCTCTCAGCAAGCAGCAGGTCCGGGTTCCAGGTCTGGGGGTCTGCATTTCCTAATGTCAGGTGTGGGGTGGGGTGGGGTGGGGGTGGGATGGAGACATGATTCTGGGAGAGCCAGGGGCTGGCAGATCTTGCCAAGGTTAGCTGTGTTCAGAAGGAGAGACTGCTGGATGCTGAAGGGGACAGAACTAGGACCCACCTACCTCAGAAGCCAGAGCAGGGCAGACAGTGGTGAGCCAGTGGTGAGCTAGGAGGGAGGAAGAAGACATGGGGCCCAGGGTCTTGAGCTCTTTTCGTCATAATGGGGATCTTGGGGAGGAATGAGTAAGTTGGAAGTTTTTTTTTTTTTTTTTTTTTTTTTTGGTGTTTTGAGACATGGTTTCTTTTTGTAGCTTTGACAACTATCCTGGAACTTGTTTTGTAGACCAGGAGATCCTTGAACTCACAGAGATTCTTTTGCCTCTGCCTCCTGAGGCTGAGGACTTGTACCACCATCACCCGGCTCTCCACACCTCTTCTGTCAGCAGCTCCAACATTCTGTTCCAATACTCATGATTTCCTTTACTTTTCTGCATCTCTTCCTCTCCCCTTCCATTCTTTTTTCTCCTCATTCTCCCCCACTTTCTTCCTCTTATTATTTTATTCAAGATTTCTCCAAGCATAATACAAATATAATCGTGACAATGCTGAGTTTAGATGATATGCCTTTTGAATTTCTTCTCTCCCACTATAATTTATAGGACCGGAGTTACATGTGCAGTGTCCTGTAGACACCTCCAATTCTTGTGTCATTAATATGTCTCTGTTCTCTTCATGACCTGTAAATTAGTCATTATGGCTAGAGTTCTGATCAAATTCTGATTTTCTGAGGAAGAAAGGGTGGATAAGTTATTCACATCCATCTGGGAGCAGACATTGGCCTCTATGTATGTTCTACTGTTTTAGGATCCCTGCCCTGGGAGTTGTAAAATGGTGGCACACTACTCATTCCTGCCCCTCCCCCCCCCCCCCATTAATTAGGTGGGTCGCACCTAGGGAAGAGACTGTCCTTTAGAGTGCTTAGTGACTTGATGATATAATCCTTTTCAGGAAGACAGCTGAACAACTTAGTTTTAGAAATTGATTTTGATACATTATCTTTATATACTGTCTCTACTTTGTGGAGGAGAAGGCACTTAGCATCCTTCCTCCCTTTGCTTTTAGCATCCTTTAACAATCCTCTCAATTTGGTTGCTCTCTCTACAGTAAATCAAGATCTAGGATGTTTTGAAGGATTTTGTGACAATTCTTGTGCTTTGTTTCCAGAGTGAGTTAAAAGTGAAAAACCATAATATAGTTTTTAGATTTTTTAAAATCGTGTGCATGGTGTGTGTGTGTGTGTGTGTGTGTGTGTGTGTGTGTGTGTGTGTGGTGTATGTGTGTGCGTGTGTGTGGTGTGTGTGGTATATGGAAATGTGCATGTTAGTGCAAATGTCAGAGGCATTGGATCCCCTGGAGCTGGAGTACAGGCACTTGTCAGCCTCTGTGCTGAGGAACAAAACTCGGGACCTCTACAACAGCAGTGCACAGTCTTGATTATCGTGTCATCTGTCTTCTTTCTAGACCCATACGTACATATTTTTTTTTTAAAGGCACAGTGTTCCTGAGGAGATCAGGGGACAACTTGCAGGACTTTGTTCTCTTCCTGTATCCTGCAGGTTTCGAGGACTGAGCACAGGTTATCAGGTTTTGTTTCAGGCATGCACCTTCACCCACTATACAATTTTTATTGGCCCAATTATGGAAATATTATTCATTATATAGGCAATCTTCTTGTTTAACTGGAAAATGGAGTTTGTATCTTTGTGGCTACCACTGGAAATAGACTTGGTGCATTTAAACTACGTGCATAGCTCCACTGAATCTTTTATCTTGTATGTTTTTTTTTCTGAGTATTCTCCTGTCCATTTCCATACTTCCTTTAAAAAATTATAATTCAAGATATGAAGTTGCTGAAATTTCTTAGTTTTTAATGACAAGTTATATCTTTGCTCATTCTCAATGAACTTAAAGGCAACTTTGATGCAGAATTATGGCTTTATGACATTTTCTTTAAAAATCAGAAAATGTATTTTTTTCTCAACAAAATATCCACCAGTATTGCTTACTTTTATTCTCTTGAGTGGCCTACCAGGCACACTTAAAACAAATATTTTTATAACTGTTTATACAAATATATACACATTTGTTTTTTCCAAGATAGAGTTTCTCTGTAGCTTTGGAGCCTTCCTAGAACTAGCTCTTATAAACCAAGCTGGCCTCAAACTCGCAGAGATCTGCCTACCTTTTGCTGCGTTTTAAAGGCATGTACAACAGCTCCATGGCTACCTGTTCATATATTTCTATAAGTTGCTATGTAGAGAAAGTAAATAAATTGTGTAACTTAAAGCAGTATAGTATGTTTGTCAATAAGACAAACCTGGGGCTGTAGAGATGGCTTCGAGGTTAAAAATACTGCTTGTCCTTCCAGAGGACCTAAGTTCAATTCCCAAACCACATGGTGGCTCACAACCATCTGTAATAAGATCTGGTGCCCTCCTCTGACCTGTATGTGTACAGAACACTGTATACATAATTAAATAATTCTTTAAAAGCAAAAAAAGGGACTTAAACCTAGGTGTTCTATCAGCAATATGGTTATCTCTGTCCACTTCATTTTGGTTGTTTGAATTTGTCTTGTTATTTTGTTGGTTGTTTGTCTTTTTTCCTCAATACTTGGAGAAGCTTTCCAACTGATTGTTTTAATGCTCTGTTCTAACAATGAATATTTCTTTGAAACTACATACTTGATCAATTTTATTTCCACCCACTTTAGTTTCCTAATCTGACATTTGTTTTCTTAGTATTTTTCTCTATTTTTATGACTGTTTTTCACTTCTATCTAAGAATTTTCCATATTTTAATCCCCAGATGATTAACTCTGGGGAGGGCCACTTTCATGTTTCTTTTATTGGAGGTTCTTTTGTATCCCATGTTTTCAAAGAAAATATACACATGCATGTTACTGGCAGCTTTCCATGTACAAATTACTGTTAAAGTCTTGCACGGTGTGAGTGAACGCTCTAGCCCAGGTAAATTCCTGAAGGAGTACAGGGTTGGTACTTGTAGACACTAACCAGACTCAGTCTTCCAAGAGGGTCTGTAGTAGTGAGGCTGGAGTGAGCTCTCAGATGACTTTCTGCCTTGGACTGAGGTCTGTATCTATGAGGCCTGATGGCTGGAGATGACATATAAATCAGTTTGCTTTTAGGGTGATAAGCAGCTGCGTTTCCTATCACCAGCTCAGCAAACTGCAGGGATATACGTGTTCATGTACATAGGAATCTCATAAAACACAAATCCAGAAGCCATATTACATATGCTAAGGACCTGTACAATGGGACATAAAATGCTCTGACTCAACACCATGAGACAAAGAGCCCCAAAGATGCCTTGAGTTTCTCTTGGCTGTCTACTGCTGGATATGAGGCTTAGCCTTAAGAATGGATTGTCTCCCCACTTGACTCCCTCGGAGAAAATTAATATTTCATTCACAAGTGACTACCTATTAGGAGTTGCTTTTAGGTTAGGGACAGGGACCTGTGTTCTCCTCATTCATCTCTATGACCCCATCTGGTGCTGACTCATGCAGGCTCTTTTGCAGTCTTGCACAGTCTTAGTTTATGTGTGCATCAGTCCTGTTGTGTCTAGAAGGCCTTGGCTCCTTGATGTCCTCTGTCCCCTCTGACTCTCTGCTTTTTGTAAATTTTGTTTAGATCTATCCTCATATTTAATTTTTGTTCTTTGTTTTCTTGATGGTTAGTAAGTTTTGTGTCTCTATGAAATTAAATATTAGCTCTCTAGTGAAGGTGTATAAAACATTTTTCCATTCTGTAGGCCTCCTATTGTTTTAATGGTGGTGTGCTTTGCCCAAAAGAAACCTTTCAGTTTTATGAGGTTCCATTTATTAATTGTTGTTCTTAATTTCAGTGTTATCAGTATTTTGTCTTCCTGTGCCAATGAATTTAAGACTCTTCTTTATGTTCTCTCTATCAGATTTAGGTTGTCTGGCCTTATGTTGAGATCTTTGATCCATTTGAACTGAGTTTTGTGTATGGTAATACGTATGGAGCTATTTTGATTCTTCATCATGCAGCCATACAATTTGACCAGCATTATTTGTTGAAGATACATATTTTTTTTTTGTTTTGATTTCAGCCCTGACTTTGATGCCAATTTCTGTCTTTTTCTGGGCAATAGAGACCATTGATTTTGAGAATTATCAGTGATTTATTTATGTTTATTCCTGTTACTTTTATTTTTTTTTTCTTTTCGTTTTTCGAGACAGGGTTTCTCTGTGGCTTTAGTGCCTGACCTGGAACTAGCTCACTCAGACCAGGCTGGCCTCGAACTCACATAGATCCGCCTTCCTCTGCCTCCCAATTGCTGGGATTGAAGGCTTGTGCCACCACAGCCAGGCATTTTAATTTTCTCCTTCTTTTGATCTTACATTTTTTTATTCATTATTTTCTTGAATGTAGTTAGTCTTTTTAGGGTGATTTTTTTTTCTTCTAGACCCTATTTAGGTCTGACTCTATTGACAGATATTCTTAAATTTTTTTTTTCCTGGGATGTCATTCTTTCTTCATGCATTCTGACTGAATGTTTTGCTGTGTGAAGTCTGGGCTGGCATCTGTGGTGTCTTAGAGTTTGTAGACCATCTGTCCAGGCTGCTCTCCCTTGAAGAGTCTTCATTGAGAAGTTAGGCATTGTTCTAATAGGTCTGTCGTTATCTATTATTTGGTCTTTTACCCTTTCAACATTTAATTTTCTTTCTTAGTTCTGTATGTTTAGTGTTTTGCTTATGTGACATGGAAAATTTCTTTTTGGTTCAGTCTATTTGCTGTTTTGTAAGCTTCTTGTACCTTGTTAGGGACTTCCTTTTTTAGGTTGGGGATATTTTCTTCTATGATTTTGTTGTTAGTATTGTCTGTAGCTCTGACCTAGATTTCTGCTCCTGCCTCTGTTCCTATAGTTCATGTATTTTGAGTTTTTATAGTGCTCCAGATTTCTGGATGTTTTATGCCTAGATTCTTCTAGATTTAGCGTTTCTTCGACCAAGTACCCATCTCTTCTGTCTTGACTTCAAAGAGAAATTCTTTTCCATCTCTTGCATTCTGTCAGTGAAGCTTGCCTCTGAGGTTCCTCTTTGAATTCCTAAATCTCTTAGTTCCAGTTTTTCCTCAGTTTGGGTTTCCTTATTGAGTCTATTTCCACTTGCATGTCTTGATCTGTTTTCTCCATTTCCTTTTACTGTCTAAGTTTTCATAGATTTCTTTAATCAATCTACTCATTTCCTCTTTAAGAACCTCTAACATATTCATTAGACTGTTGTAATAAGAGCGGCGGGGCTGCATCCCTGGCACCTGGCCGCCAGCATTGGCTAGCTTATGCCCCAAAATAATTACATGGAAACTGTATTCTTTTAAACACCGCCTGGCCCATTAGTTCCAGTTTCTTATTGGCTAGCTCTTACATATTGACCTAACCCATTTCTAATAATCTGTGTAGCCCACAAGCTGGCTTACCAGGAATGATCTTAACCTGGATCTGCCTGGAGTGGGAGAATCATGGCAACTCCTCACTCGGCTTCTTTCTCCCAGCATTCTTTTCTGTTTACTCTGCCTACCTAAGGGTTGGCCTACTAAATGGCCATATAAATAATAATAATATTATTTATTAATAAGAAATCACTCCCACATCATTATACCTATTTTTAAGTCCTTGACTTGTGCTTCTACTATATTGCATTTCTCAGGGCCTACTCCATTAGGGCTGTCAGACTCTAGTAGAGACATATTGTCCAAGCTGTTATTGATTGTGCTTTTACACTGGCTTTTAGGCCAGTTTTGTGTGACTGTAGTTCTAGCTAATGATATGTGGTCCTGTCTTTTTTGGGTGGTTGTTCCATTCCTTGCATCCCGCCACCCTCTCAAGGTGGAGGCTGTGTGTTGCCTGATAAGAAATTCTTCAGAGATCCTGCCTGGTGTGGCCACTGGAGGTTCAAGCTAGAATGAGTTTCTTGGTTTTGTGAGCTGACACTTAGGGATGAAAATGGGCTGGGGAATAGGCCAATGGGGTCCACAGGAGGAAGGAAAGGGGGGTATGCCACGCAGATCTGCTCAGTGCTCTGGGAATGGGGGCAGGGAGGCAACATCTTGCAGTCTGCTACAGAGCTTTGGATGAGAATAGGGAATTAGATTTGGAGCAAAAGGGTGAAAGTGAAAATCTGAAGATCTGAAGATTTCATAGCTGCTTCCCTGTCCAGCATAGATGTGTGTGTGTGTGTATATATATATATATATATATATATATATATATATATATATATATATATATATATTAATATATATATTAAAACCAATATCCTGATGCTACAGGTCAGGGCCCAATAGTGAACTTCCTGCCCATCTTTTACTTGTACTGGATACCCTTTTATTTTCTTTTCTTTGGTCCAGAAAAGAGTTTTCTGTTTCCTCCAGGTCTTCAGAGGAACTACAGGGTTAACACACACACAAAAATTTTTTTTTGGTTCTCTGGGTATTTCTTTCCCTTCTCACCTGTACAAGGTCATCAGAATATTTGCTATCTTGGCCTGCTCTTGCAGGAGTGCAACATTCTACAGCTCTCAGAGTCATGTGAGACCCAGGGGAAGAAAATATGTTAGAATCTTAAAACCCAGAAGCTCTTCATAGGGATAGCAACATCCGTGGAGTGCTGCTGACTGTGGATAATTATTAATTTGCTGTACTATGTTCTAAGTTATATTTCGATTCTCTTCTTCCTCAATACATTTTGTAAATTTGCTTGTTGTGATGTTCTTTCTTATGAGCACGTAAAATAAAAAAAAAAGTCAGTAAGTAGGAGAGAGTAGGATGGAATGTGAAGAGGGTACATTTTTCACTAAAATGATAGCTCAAAATAAAAGAGGATTTCTTTAAAAATCAATAAGAATTTTGTCACAGAGGAAAATACCATGTTGCCCTTGGGTAAAGACTAGAGTATCCCAAAATGGAAGAGGAGAGCTGAGGCCAATATTGAGAGGTTCTCTTGACTTCACAGGAGAACCAACAAAGTTGTAAAGACTGTGGAGGATGACATTCCTAAAGTCATATTTTGGTTCATTTTTATAAAGCTAGAAAACAGTCCTCTTTTAAAAATTAGGTTAAGTTATGGATCTTCTCTGCTAAGAAGACATTTAAAAATTCAGATTTTATGGTCAATCAAGATGATCATGTTTTTGTTGTCAGACATTTTAGGAAAGTGACATTAAAGAAGTCAAGTTTATTTAAGTATCTGTTCTTAAAATCTTTTAAATGGGGTCAATGAAGTGACTCAGCAGATAAGGGCACTAGCTACCAAGTGTGAGAACCTGAGCTCCATCTCAGGATCAACTTGGTGGGAGGTGATAGCTGATTCCAGACATTGTCCTCTGACTTCTACATTTGTCTGTAGACATATGTGCGCACGCTCAAAACAAAGAACTAAAACTCAATAAAAATTAAAAAATCTTTTAAATGCAACTTTACAGACAACTATTTTAGTTTTATTCTATATAAAGACAACTATATTGCTTTTTCAGTTACTAAGCATCCTCCACAGCTCTAACAGCTGGTCTAAGTCTTTTGTCATTAAAAGACTTAAATAAATAAATAATTAATGACTGCACATAAACAAACAACAAAAAAGCACGTATATTCTAGTATGTATTTCTTTTCCAAATTAGTTTTTACAAAATGCTTCACCTTATTGGTTTACTTTGTATTCTTCTTTTCAATCTTTGAAATAGCTGTCTGTTGACTTTCCATAGAAGTCCGCCCCTGTGTGAAGAACCTTAGGACAGAGAGAATTATACTTGGAATCTTGGTCCTGGTGGATAGCCAAAGCCATCCATGCTTTTTAGTTGTTAAAATTTGAAAAACAGAAAAGGGATTTTGTTGGTACTGACTTCTCAACATTTGTCAGAATCTTCCCCCCACTGCCAAAGTGGTATTAGGTCAAACAAACCAGGACTGATGTCATAGCAGTATCATGGACAGTGGGAATGAAACTTTCAGATGGTCAATCAGCAAT
The DNA here is from genome assembly GCA_963919715.1 of Microtus obscurus. Lineage (NCBI taxonomy): Eukaryota > Metazoa > Chordata > Mammalia > Rodentia > Cricetidae > Microtus > Microtus obscurus. Next base: position 42,830,181 of record CAWTZC010000297.1, read on the forward strand.
GTCTTCAGGGAAAATTGTCCAGAGACGAGAACAGGGGTACAGGGATTGTCAGAATCCAAATTTTAACCACTTTGACCTTGACAGGAGAAGAGTAACAAGTTTTCACAGGAATTAGTATCAATTCTTTTCGTAAGACCACAAGTCAAAATAGTTTGTAATATTTCTTCTCATGGAAAGAGAGAGAGAGAGAGAGAGAGAGAGAGAGAGAGAGAGAGAGAGAGAGAGAGAGTCGTTTTACTTTCTTTCAAACTTTTATCCCCTGGCTTCTAGTACTTAAAGCCATCAGGGAAGTTTTTCTGCTACTGTTGACACACTCAATGTGCCATGCCATCATGGTTGAATTAGTTTCCTCAGGATCCCCACCAGGAAGTGAGGACCTGCTTTGGATACACTTGAGTACACTGTGGGCAGCTATGGCATGTGGTGATGAGTGATGCTCCACCAGGCTTTGCAAACATCTAGTAACTGAGTGAGTTAAGAGACCATGCTTGCACTCCTGACCAAAGTGATTCTTATGGATCCTGGGCCATAGCCATTCCTTCTTTCTTCAGATTTAATCATTTTCCCAGACACAAGTTCTCAGCATTTTAATATTTGGTGTCAGTATTTGGCTCATTGCCATATGTTCCTATTTTTATATTATGGGATAGAAATCTCTGTCATCTGACTTCTTTTTATATATCTGTGTATTTATGTAGCTCTTGTCTGTCTATCTAGCTACATAATACAATCTACTTATTAACAGAAGTAGACATACTCTACAACAGATATCTGAGCATTTCACTGCCTCTGAAATATTTCTTTCTAGGTCATCTTTGCAGTCTCCCCATTCCTGCAACTTATTATTAGTAATCTTCAGAATTAGTGTTTAGTTCCATTCACATCACATTCATGATGCTGTTGTCTCTCTGTGTCCAAGCAAGGTTTTTGTACCAGTGACTACTCTTTATAATTAATAAGCAAATGACATATATATTCTAATATGGTTGAGATCTTGCACTTGACTTCTAGCCTTCCATATTTAAGAATCTACATTACATGGCCTATGGTAAATTGCAAAACCAGTCAAATTTAGGTGAACCACACAAGAGTTCATAACCTTTGCTTGACTTGTGTTCTTATTCCAAGATTCTGGCATCAGAGAACAGCCTAATAATCTACTGTGTGACATGAATTGCAATTTGTGTGTGTGTGTGTGTGTGTGTGATTGCATGTGTGATGCATGAATTTTCATGAGTGTATCTATATGTCATTGTACATTCATTTGGAGGACCAAGGAGGCTATGGGGGGTTTGCTGCTGTTAATCTTCTTTTTATTTCCTTGAGACAGGATCTAGACTCACTAATCAGTGGGCTCCTTGTGGCTGCCTGTCTCCATTGCCTAATGCTAATTGTAGAAATATGCAGCCAGGTCTGGGTTTTTACATGGGTGCTGGAGATTTGAACTCAGTTCCTTGTGTTTTCATAACAAGCACCTTTACAGTGCAAACATCTGTCATCTCTGAATTAGAATCCTAATAGTCTCCTTTGACAGCCCACTCCTCTGCTCTTCTCTACCCATATTGTGTTTGTTGTCAAATGATGTCATACTTACCTTTAACATCCAACAAATAAACTCGCACCTTTCCAGACTTCTCACCTTAAATTTGCATTAGACTGTAATTTTATCAAGTTCCACCATTGCTTTGTCCAGCTTTCTCTCTCTCTGCTGTCAAGAACTTGACTCCCACTGATGTACAGTGCTGGAGTAATCTTTCCAAGATGCAAAGCCATCACATCTCCTTAAAATCCTTAGTGACTAACTATGCCCCATGCTTGAGGGACCTGCATGCTTCTCACACCCTCTCTCAACATCAAACACCATCTCCCACTCTCCACTCCAGCCTCCTGGTTCCTGAAAGAACCTGGTTCTGCCTCCATCCCTTCGTGACACAGGCCATTGCATGTTAATGTGATGAAGTGCTGCTCGTCTCTGTCCGGACGCTCACCTTCCTCCATTCTCTTTAATTCTTTAGAACTTTTCTTGGGCTTTACTTCTTTAGCGAATCTCATTTTTTTTGACTTGGTCACATTAATGATTTTCTACTGTATATGCAATGATACGATTAATGGTTGACTTCTTGACTTTTATTCCCCGAGAACAGACCACATGTTACTTGTACTCATTCTTGTGTCCCTGCTACTCAATGTTTAGTTGCAAAGACAGTCTTTTAGGACATTTCTTCTGACAGGAAAGTTGATTAGTTTTTCTCTTTCTTTGCAGATTTGCCATCTCATTAATAAAGACCATTTAGTGAAGACAGAATAAAGAATATTTGCATTATTAATATTTCTCCATTCAGGTTGGAAAGACAGCAGCAAGAATGGGTAATTTTCAATTCAAAATACTATTTATAGCATTATAAAATATATGCTTCACAGATTAAACAGTTAAAATAGCTACATTACAGTTTCTTATTTCTCAAAATACATATAATAATCCTGAGCTCCCTTAAAAAGACTGACTAAAAAAATTCCTCTTATTTCCCTTTTTAGAAGAACATTACAGAGGAATTTTAGAGAAAATGTCACAATTAATCCTGGAAAATATGCCAAAGGCTCAGTAAGTATTTTTGTGGTAATCAAGAGTTTTGAAATAATGTGCAATACTCCCCTTCCCTCTAGAGTTATTTGACTTTATATGGTAATGTTGATGTGTACCTGCATCTGTGTGTGTGTGTGTGTGTGTGTGACAGAGAGAGAGAGAGAGAGAGAGAGAGAGAGAGAGAGAGAGAGAGAATGTACATACATACATGATAGAAGTATATGTAATTATATGCACTAAGTTGTTAATGACAATGAGATAATAACAACTGTACTGTTTGGGGTATTATGTCATCCACATGAGCCTTGTTCCAACGCTTTTCTCTTTTTAGATATCTCAGTTTATTCAATGATTTTGTTGAATCTGAGTTTTTTCTGATTGACGGAGACTCCTTGCTTGTCAAATGTGTATGTGAGGAGTCGCTTAAGCCGGGGCAGAGTCTCCACTTCTTCTACCTGGTTGAGCGCTACCTGCTGGATGTCATTAGCAAAGGAGGGCATTTTGCCATAGTTTTCTTCAAGGTAACACAGACCACATGAGCTTTGTACCCTCTGAAGACTGAAAACAGTGTTCATTTAAATGATTAGTTAGATATGAGGAATCTTGTCCCTGTAGCTGGCCTTGAACTCATGATGCCCTTGCTTCTGCTTCCCAAGTGATAGGATTTCAGGTGTGCACTACTACCCCTTGCTATAATTAAAAGTGTTTTTATAAGATTGTATAAACCTTTTCACGAGTGACTGCAGGGCAAAATACATTTTTAAAAGTTCAGAAAACGAGATGGAGCCTAAGGCAAGGAGGTTCCAAGTTGGAAGCTACCCGAGCCTCACTTAGTGATTTTATGAGTAGTTTAGCCAACCTGGGAAGACCCTTAAAGAAAATAAAATCTAGAAGTGCAATTTAGTGATAGAAGACTTGCCTAGTGTGTGCAAGGCTGTGGGCTAGACCTCCAGGACAAAAATAAACAGAACAAAATAAAACAAATAAAAAGAAAAACAATTTAAAGGGAAGAGGAGAACAAAGCAAATGCCTAGCATTGCAGTGTTCTAGAATGAGCACAATTAGATTGTTTTGTAATGTGTAGTGATGGGAAACTTAGTGGACAGAGTCACAAAAAGTTAGTGAATTTCTGAACAGTGGCCCCACTGACCTCAGTTCTACTTCTCCAACTCTGAGAACTATTTTGCCTTCAAAACTCAGCAGGCAACTTATTTGAATACATTGTTAGGTGTATCTGAGCCCACGTGAACTCATTAACCTTATTTTACTGTTGTGTGCTTTGTTATAGATAGTGCTGAGTGAATATCATATTTGGTATAATTAATAAAATTTAGTTAATTTCAATTACAGGTATATCTACTGCTACCATATCTTCCTATTCCTATATTCAGGGCAGCTAATGGTATACTCAGGGATTCTCATGTGGATGTTCAATCAGTTTGCAGCTCACGATACTGTGTATTTCCGAGCATTGCTGACCAGCACCATTTTGTTCAAGGAAGCAGGGTTTTGCTCTATGTTTACAATTCCTTCACAGATTTTAATCTACTAAGAAAAAACCGTTGTTGTTTAAGAAATATCACTGTATCTCGAATTATTCTTTAGAATAACATGTTCCCCTTCAGCTCCCAATTCCAGAGAATTTATAATTACAAATTATTATTTTCATAGTTATTTTTGTCCTTTGTCTTCTTGACATGAGGTTGGACAGGAGAATGATTAAAAGACTGTAAGACAAAGAGTAACGAACTCTGGGTACTATGGGCTTGCTTACTCTTAAGTTTAAAATGTGAGTTATAACATACATTTGTGATATAGAAAAATTCCAGGGTCAATTTACTGACTAAAGGACATTAAAAAAAAATACAAACCCAAACCTTCTGTACTGTGTTCCTTCAATGACCTTAATGATATATAATAACTGCCTGAACTATCAAAATAAATACTGTTCTTTGTCTCCTCCTCATAGGATGCTGAATATGCATACTTTAGTGTTCCTGGACTTCTTACACTGAGAACTGCTTTAATTATGCACCTTCAGAAGAATACTGACATTGATGTTTGGACTGAATTTTCTGGATGCTTGTCAGAAGAGTGGAGTATTACCTTAAGTCAGAGTTGCCCATATTTCTTAATTCTTGCTGATGAAGGCCTGAACGACCAGCAGACACACCTTTTCAACTTCTTAGTCATTCAGTCTTGGGCAGCAAACGTCAACATCGCGCTCTTCTCAGGACAAACATCTGACATCCTCCGTCTTTATTCATATTTTATGCAAAGCTCATATTCAGAGCAGCTGTTTTTAAAACAGGTAATGTTTATTTAAAGACAATGCTTTAGAATTTTATAAACATTTATAAATTAATTCAGAAATTGAGGCTCAGTGGTTAATGCTTGCTAGTTTTGTACCCATGTTGTGTAGTTCGTAACTGCTTATACCTATAGCTCCAAAGGGATTTGACAGCTCTGGCCTCTATGTATACTGTGCTTACATGCACATACCTACATACCTATATATATGCATGCATACATACAGAGAGACCGACATATACATATACATACACACAAAACCAAAAATAAAATAATTCTTTAAAAATAGCTATCTTGAATCAATATTGATTCTACCCATAATATAGAAACTATTATAGATTTAACAGGTATAATAGTTATTAACACTTACAAATTATTTATATTTAACATTCACAAAAGTCCCATGAGGCACGCTTAAGAATCATCTATAGCCTGTTGGTGGTGATGCATGCTTTTAAACCCAGCACTCGGGAGTCAGAGGCAGGTGGATCTCTGTGAGTTTGAGACCAACCTGGTTTACAAGAGCTAGTTTCAGTATATGCTCCAAAGCTACAGAGAAGCCCTATCTCACCCCCTGCCAGAAGAATCATCTATATTTAACGATGATGAAATGGATGCTTGAATATGTGGCCTGTTCAAAAACACCATCAATGAGTAGTAAAAATGTATAAGAAGTGCTACCCTGCCCCTTATGTTCTCAAACACTGTGTGATGTGTAAAATCCAAGTTACGGAAGGCCAGAAAGACATGAAATTGGAGTCTAAGGTATGTCTCTAATGCAAAGATCCACTGGTGAAACGATGGATTATATGGTTGCCTTTAATTAGAACACACTGGAGCAGGATAAAGAAAAAAAAAGAAAGTGATGGATTTATGTCTTCATAACAACTTCAGCCAATAACTCACTGGCTTTCCAGACAATCAGAATTCAAATTTCATGATGGTTTTATTTTACCTATGTTGGTATATTTGATAACTAATTTGTTGAAAGTTTCAACGTAAAGCATGTTTACTAACTTTATAAATAAATATAGTTTGCCTATTTTTCACTAGGTAAGGTGAGTTCTGCATATGAATGTCATTCCATAGCTCAAAAAAGTAGGTTTAGAACAAATTAGCATATGTGCCTCTGAGATTTGCATCATGTTCATTATCACACATTTGCATATATGCAAATAGATTTATTTTGCTTTGTTAGGATTCCTATCACTAAAGTGTTCCTATCCCTGAATGCCAGCTGTGAGCAGAAACAGGCTTGGGCTTTATTTTTACATACAGGGCAAATAATAAATATTGAGTTTATGTTGTGATTCCTTTTTCTTTATGTGGACTGTGTTCCACTGTGTAGCTCAGGCTGCTCTGGAACTCAGAAAGCTACAATTCCTCTGCATCCCTGGGTGCCGGGATTAAATGCATGAGCTACAACTAGTCCAAGTTTATAGCATTCTGTTGATAGCAGTTTCTGAACCTGAGAACCCTTACAAATATTCTTCCTAGAATGAATTTTAATGCAGAATTTTATTTATAAAATAATTTTTGTCCCAATTTACTAAAATTCACCTTAAAGAAATGATTTTACATTAACTGATTTGAGGAGTACTTAGAATTTAAAATACAATGGAATATAGCTTATGACTCCATTTGTAGACTAGTGGAAATGGCATTGACACTGTTGGCAATGACTGTTTCCAGCACTGTAGATGCCCAGCGGGAGAGGATTCTAATCTCTTCTTAGGTGCTTGGTTGAAATGTGTCATAGTGAAACACACTGTATTTATATCATTTGTATCTTTATGGAACTGCAAAAATCAGGTGATATATTGCTAGATGGGATAACCTGGAAGGGTTTCCAAGTCTTGCTGGCCATCCTCGATCACAGCAGGGTAGATTGTAAACTCAGGACTGCATTGTAATGTGACTATTTCTTCAATTTCTGAGTTCTGTAGATGAAAAACAGTGATGTATTTGTGAAAAATTATCATATTTTGTTTTTCAGTTTGAGAAGGACATTATGATTGATTACAAAACCCTGATTCAGCAGTTGGAAAAATATAGAGACCTGGATTTAACAACTCTATTTGGAGATTTGACATTCAATAATATGGTGGAAAAGGTAATAGAACTTGAAAAAAAACACTTTTTAATTGAGCTTTATTTTTATAAAAGTGTGTGTGTATGTGTGTGTAGGTATGAGTACAACCCTTCATATCACTTCTAAGGTTTTACCTTGTTTTAGACCAGCAAATTTCTATTATTTCTCTAGTCTAATGGATATAGTAACAGGTCTCTTGTGGGAGAGGTACTAGACATCTTTCCCTTATTTCTGGTTTGAGAAGAAATGTTTCTATTTCTTCCTGTTAAGTAGGACTCAGATAAAGATGTGTCTAGACTCTGATGTAAAGAGGATGACCCTGAGATTTTCCTATTGTTCAGACCATGAATACAGTAGTATAAATATACCACAGTACTGTTGTTTTGACCCTAGTATTATTAATGTCATATTGCATTTGCACATATTCTAATATTGCATTCCTGGTATCCATATACTCCATCCTGCTGTATGGTTTTGTTAATATGATCTTGGGTTCTGTTTGCTCTATTTTCTGTTGAATTTTTGCCTTGGTTGGCATCAGTGATACTTTAATGTAATTTTAGTCTTTTTACTGTCTTATATTTATTTGTAGCATTTTATGTGCTTCACAGAAGAGAATGTTCAGACTTTCTTTTTAGTATTCTGACATACAGTCTAAACCAGAGGAATTATCCAATCTTTGATAATTTCATAAAATTTTCTGCCTGAAGCTTGGCACATGTCTGTTGGCATGGCTTCTTAGTTGCTTTACCTATGTCATGACTATTGGTGTACTTAGGCCAACTAATACTACAAGACACAAATCTCCAATTCGTTCTGGGAAAGTAGCAATTTAGTTTTTCTAGTTTGTTTCATTAAAAGTTCTAAAGTAGAACTTCAAACACCTTTGAAGTGGGTTTCTGTCCCACTGTCTCTTGTTTTGTATGTCTGTGATTTCTCTTATTTGTTTAATAATGTTTGTCTAATTGCAGTTTGAGTTTGGAAATATTGACTAGATATATAAAATTTTATTCTCATAGGCTATGATTTCATCTTTTACTTTTTTATTTTCTTGTTTCTTTTTATCTACTTTTTTAGAAGAGCATTTAATTGATCTATTTTCTCACTTTTGGTATTAAACATTGTTTAGTGTTGTATGTTTTTCTCTGAATACTGCTTTCATTACATGACAAAGATTTTGATATAGAGACAGCAATTTTCAATGTATTTCTTAGACTATCATTTTAAGTGATTTTATTATAATTTTAAGTGATGATCTTAACCACCACCCATAACTCCAATTATAGGAGATCCCACCCACTTCTCTGACATCTGTGAGCACCAAGCATATATGAGGAACAATCATATGTTCAGGCAATACACTCATACATTAAAGTAAAATGAATAATTTTAAAAAAACGAGAAAATAAAGTTTCAGTTTAAAGATTACTTTTAAAAATAGCATTTACATATCTATGGCAGATTCAGTATTTTTTATGATGGCTCTAATTCACTCTTTAATAAAATCAATCCTTTGTCTTTCTCATAATATTTATAATAGAATATCTCTTTGGTCCCTACCCATCTTGAGGCATCACAAGTGTGGTGGGGAACTTGATAAATGCTCCAGATGGAATACATTATTTTCCCTTTAAACATTTCATCACTGCTGTTCCTAGTACTACTATTTTCTTTTTTAACTGATGCAGAAGAGGAGATTTTGTGCAAAATAACTACAAAAGCACACAATACTTTCAGAAAGTTGATTGACATGATATATGTTGCTTCTAATCACGTATATTCACCACAAAATTATATATGCATGTATTTTAAGAAAATACAAGATAGGGATTTGAAGAGTTAAAAGTATTATTTTTATGAATATATGGTATTTCTTTAATGCTGAGCATTTAAATTGTTTGAAGATTTTCTTTTCCAAATAATTCTATGATGAATGCCTTGGTGCACACATCTTTGGGCAAATATTGGATTTTTTTTAGGTTAGATCTTTAGAACTTGAATGAAAAGTATCAATATACTGAATGACAAATGTATTGTGATATGCCTTTGCTCATTTGTAACTTCATTAGCAGAGTATTAGGACTGACAACCCATGATTTCTGGTGCTGACTGTTACTAAAGTAGTAAAAGGTGAAAAAGCACATTTATAACATTGATATCATCAATGAAAAAATGCAGTTTTAATATTACTGAAGAATTAAACATTTTTCATTTTCTCATATTTGTATTTCATTAGAAAATTAGCATTTTAAGTCATGAATTTCCTTGTGGATTTACCACTTTTTATGCATGTATTTGTTAAGAATTTTTGCAAAAGTTTTTGAAATAATTTTACCACTCAAAATTTGTGTTCATAATGTTTTTAGTGGAAATAGCTACAGTTTCCATATGTTTATATGGGACTCATTTCTTACTATGTAAGCGCTTATGTATAAATACAGTTCTCTAATTGTCATGACGTGTTATAATTCTCTGTGATGACAGGCTTGTGAGACGATGTCTCTACTCAAGCAACTCTGGCCAGAAGGCTCTGACATCCGGCGAGCCTTTTGTGTCACTTCATGCTCCCTCTTCTTGGAAATGTACCACTGCTTCTTAGAGAACAGAGAGAAGAAAGCCTCCAAGCAGACATGCGAAGACAGACAGGTGTGGTTGCTGCACTGGGATGCACTTGTGCTTTCTTATTTTATTGTTTTCACCAACCATTTCCCCATGGAGAAAATGGGTTCTCTCTTGTTTATATGATCAGCAGAAATAGGAGAATCCCTGCAATACATGTCATAAAGGAATACGCTGTTCCATGACTTAGGGTGTTACCTACAGGTGCTTCACATAGGACATATGTGGACTTCATCACCTGCAGACGGGCAAAGGAAGAAACAACCTGCTTTGCTACTGTGCTTTGGGCTTTTCTGTGCACAGTTCACGAAATGCTCAGGAAAGCCTTGTTATTTCTATTCCACTATTAGAGCACAGACTTTCAGTTTTTGTGAGTAACAGTCCTCCAACCCAAGGTGCTAAATAGTATTGTAGTTTGGATTGAGGTTTTCTTGTGCAAATTTCTCAGTGATTTTGAAAGATAGGCTCACACAGTGGTACCCTACTGGCTGGGGAGAGACTACTGTTCTTAGGTTTCTTTTTTTCTTGTTTCATTTTTTTCATTTTTCCATTCAAAAAATTTACACTTCCTCCCCTCCTCCCATTTCCCTCCCTCTCCCCCATTTACCCTCCTCCCTCCCCCTCCCTCCTTCAGAGGGCAGGGTACCCTGTTCTGTGGGAAGTCCAAGGCACTCCCCCCTCCATCCAGGCCTAGAAAGGTGTGCATCCAAATAGACTAGGATCCCAAAAAGCCAGTACATGCAGTAGAAACAAATCCCAGTGCCTTTGTCAATGGCTTCTCAGTCAGCCCCAATTGGCAGCCACATTCAGAGATTCTGGTTTGAACACAAGCTCTTCAGTCCCAGTCCAGATGAATTTGGTGAGCTCCCATTAGATCAGGAATACTGCCTTAGTGGATGGTCCAACCCCTCACGGTCCTGATTTCCTTGTTCGTCTTCTCCTTCCTTCTGCTCTTCAACTGGTCCTTGGGAGCTCAGTCCGTTGCTCTGAGGAGGGTCTCTGTCTCTATCTCCATCCATCGCTGGATGAAGATTCTATGGTGATATTCGAGATAATCATCAGTGTGATAGTGGGGTAAGGCCAGTTCAGGCACCCTCTCCTCTGCTGCCCAAGGACCTAACTGGGGACATCCCCGTGGACACCTGGGATCCCTTCTAGAGCCAAGTCTCTTGCCAAACTTAAAATTGCTCCCTTAATGTAGATATCTTCTTCCCTGCTTTTATATCCGCCCTTCCTCCATCTCCACCCTGGCACTCCCCCAAGCTCTCCCCAGTCTTTCCCTTCTCCCTTCTCTCTTCCCCTCTCCTTTCCCCCATTCCCACCTGTACCCCCACCCCTATGCTCCAAATTTATTTTCTTCCATTTTCCAGGAGGATCTATATATGTTTTTCTTTGGCTTCACCTTGTTATTTGGCTTCTCTAGGCTTGTGAACTATAGGCTCAAAGTCCTTTATTTATGGCTAGAGTCCACTAATGAGTGAGTACATACCATATTCATCTTTTTGGGTCTGGGTTACCTCACTCAGGATAGTGTTTTCTATTTCCATCCATTTGCATGCAAAATTCGAGAAGTCATTGTTTTTTTTTTTCTCCACTGAGTAGTACTCTAATGCGTATATATTCCACACTTTCTTCATCCAGTCTTCCATTGAGGGGCATCTAGGTTGTTTCCAGGTTCTGACTATTACAAATAATGCTGCTATGAACATAGTTAAACAAATGCTTTTGTAGTATGATAGGGCATGTCTTGGGTATATTCTCAAGAGTGGTATTGCTGGATCCTGGGGTAGGTTGATCCTGAATTTTCTGAGAAACTGCCACACTGATTTCCAAAGTGGTTGCACAAGTTTGCATTTCCACCAGCAATGATTGAGTGTTCCCTTTACTCCACATCCTCTCCACCAAAGGCTATCATTGGTGTTTTTTATTTTAGCCATTCTGACAGGTGTAAGATGGTATCTCAATTTTTTTGATTTGCCTTCTCTGATCTCTAAGGAGGTTGAAGTGTCTCTTGGCCATTTGAACTTCTTCTGTTGAGAATTCTCTGTTCATTTCAGTACCCCATTTTTTAATTGGGTTAAATAGAATTTTAATGTCTAGTTTCTTGAGTCTTTATATATTTTGGAGATCAGACCTTTGTCTGATGTGGGGTTAGTGAAGATCTTCTCCCAATCATTAGGTTGCCTTTTTGTCTTAATGACAGTGTCCTTTGCTTTACAGAAGTTACTCAGTTTCAGGAGGTCCCATTTATTCAATGTTGCCCTTATTGTCTATGCTACTGAGGTTATATGTAGGAAGTGGTCTCCTGTGCCCATATGTTGTAGACTACTTCCCACTTTCTCTTCTATCAGGTTCAACATGTTCAGAGTAATATTGAAGTCCTTAATCCATTTGAACTTGAGTTTTGTGCATGGTAATAGATATGGATCTATTTTCATTCTTCTACAGGTTGACATCCAGTTATGTCAGCACCATTAGTTGAAGATGCTATCTTTTTTCCATTGTATTTTTAGCTCCTTTGTTGCTAATCAGGTGTTCATAGGTTTGTGGGTTAATGTCTGGGTCTTAGATTCGATTCCATTCAGTGATGTCTGGTTTTTTTTTTTGTTTTTTGTTTTTTTTTTTTTTTTTTTTTTGCCAATAACAACCTGTTTTCAGTACTGTAGCTCTGTAATAGAGAGTTTGAAGTCAGGGATGGTAATGCCTCTGGAAGTTCCTTTATTTTCTAGGATTGTTTTGGCTATCCTGTGTCTTTTATTTTTCCATATAATGTTGATTATTGTTCTCACAAGATCTGTGAAGAATTTTGTTAGGACTTTGATGGGGATTGCATTGAATTTATTGATTGCCTTTGGTAGAATTGCATTTTTACTATGTTGATCCTACCCATCCACGAACATGGGAGATCCTTCCATCTTCTGGTGTCATCTTGAATTTCTTTCTTTAATGCCTTAAAGTTCTTGTCAAACAGATCTTTCACTTCCTTGGTTAGTGTTACCCCAAGATACTTTATGCTATTTGTGAATATTGTGAAAGGTGAAGTTTCTCTGATTCCCCCTCTGCTTCTCTATCCTTGGTATATAGAAGGGCTGCTTTTTTTTTTCTTTTTTTCTTTTTCTTTTTTTTTTTTGAGTTGATCTTGTGTCCTGCCACATCACTGAAACACTGAAGGTATTTATTAGCTGTAAAAGTTCTTTGGTGAAGTTTTGGGGTCACTGATGTACACTATCATATCATCTGCAAATAACAAAAGTTTGATTTCTTCCCTTCCAATTAGAATCCCCTTGATCTCCTTAGGCTGTCTTATTGCTGTTGCTACAACTTCAAGTTGAAGAGATATGGTGAGAGTGGACAGCCTTGTTTTGTTCTTGATTTTAGTGGAATGTCTTTGAGTTTCTCTCCATTTAATTTGATATTAGCTGTTGGCTTGCTCTATATTGCTTTTATTATATTTAGATATGATCCTTGTATCCCTTACCTCTACAAGACATTTATCATAAAGGTGTATTGAATTTTGTCAAATGCTTTTTCAGCAACTAATCTAATGATCATATGGTTTTTTTCTTTCAGTTTATTTATATGATTAATTGCATTGGTAGATTTTTGTATGTTGAATCAGCCCTGCATCTCTGGGATGAAGCCTACTTGATCATAATGGATAATTTTTTTGATGTGTTCTTGGATTTTGTTTGCCAGTATTTTATTGAAAGTTGTTGTATTGATGTTCATGAGTGAGTTTGGTCTGAAATTCTCTTTCTTGGTTAGGTCTTTGTGTGATTTTGGAATTAGGGTAACTGTAGCTTCATAAAGAGAGTTTGGCAATGACTCTTCTGTTTTTTTTTTTTTTTATGTGAAACACATTAAGGAGTATAGGTATCAGCCCTTCTTGGAGTTCTGGTAAAATTCTGCATTAAAACCATCTGGTCCTGGGCTTTTTTTGGTTGGAAGGTTTTCTTTTTTTTTTTTATGACAGCGTCTATTTCCTCATTACTTATTGGTCTATTTAAATTGATCACCTGATCTTAATCCAATTTTTGTATCTGGTATTTGTCTAAGAACAATCATTCTTTTTACATTTTCCAACTTTGTGGCATATAGACTTTTGTAGTAAGACCTAACAATTCTCTGAATTTCCTCAGTGTCTGTTGTTATATCTCCCCTTTCATTTCTGATCTTGTTAATTTGATTGTTCTCTCGCTGCCTCTTGATTAGTATAGATAGGGGTTTTTCAATCTTGTTGATTTTCTCAAAAAGCCAGTTCTTTGTTTCATTGATTCTTTGGATTGTTTTCTGTGTTTTGTTTCTATTTTGTTGATTTCAGCCCTCAGTTTGATTATTTCTAGTCTTCTACTCCTCCTGGGTGAGTCTGCTTCTTTTTTATTCTAGTGCTTTCAGGTGTGCTCTTAAGTCTCTAATGTGAGCTTTCTCTTTTTCTTAATGTGGGCACTTAGTGCTATGAACTTGCCTCTTATCACTGCTTTCATAGTGTCCCATATGTTTGGGTATGTTGTGTCTTTATTTTCATTGAATCCATGGAAGACTTTAATTTCTTTTTTTATTTCTTCTTTGACCCAGGGATGATTCAGTAGTTGACTATTCAGTTTCCATGAGTTTGTAGGCTTTCTGGGGATAGAATTATTGTTAAATTCTAAATTTATTCCATGGTGATCAGATAAGACACAGATGGTTACTAATTTTTTTTTTGTATCTGTGGAAGTTTGCTTTGTTACTGAGTATGTGGTCAATTTTTGAGAAGGTTCCATGAGATGCCGAGAAGAAGGTATATTCTTTTCTCTCTTGGTGGAATGTTCTATATATGTCTATTAAGTCCATTTAATTCCTTACCTCCAATAGTTCTCTTATGTATCTGTTAGTTTTCTGTCTGATTGACTTGTCCATTGGTGATAGAGGAGTGTTGAAATCTCCTACTATTAGTGTGTGAGGTTTGATGTGTGCTTTGAGTTCTAGTAATGTTTCTTTTATATATGTGGGTGCTTTAATATTAGGCGCATAGATATTTAGGATGAGACTTCATCCTGATGAATTGTTCCTGTTATGAGTATAAAGTGTCCATCTCCATCTCTGTTGATTGATTTTAGTTTCAAGACAATTTTGTAGATATTAGTATAACCACACCCACTTGTTTCTAAGGTCCGTTTGATTGAAAAACCTTTTACTCTGAGGTAATGTCTGTCTTTGTGCTTGAAGTGTGTTTCCTGTAAACAGCAGAATGTTGGATTCTGTTTTCATGTCCATTCTCATAACCTTTATCTTTTTATAAGTGAACTGATTCCATTGATATTAAGTGATATTAATGACCAGAGGTTGTTAACTCCAGTTATTTATTTATTTATTGGTGGTAGTGTTTGTGTGTTTCAATTTTTGAGTTGTGCTGGTGGAGGGATATTAGATGTCTGAGTTATTCTGGGTTTTGTTGGTTTCCTTAGGTTGTGGTTTTCCTTCTAGTACTTTCTGTAAGGCTGGGTTTGTGGCTATATACTGTTTAAATTTGTTTTTATCCTGGAATATTTTGTTTTCTCAATCAATGGTGAAAGAAAGCTTGGCTGGGTATAGTAGTCTGGGCTTGCATCCATGGTCTCTTAGTTTCTGCAGCACATCTATCCAAGACCTTTTGGATTTCATGGCTTCCATAGAGAAGTCAGGTGTAATTCTGATAAGTTTACCTTTATATGTCATTTGACCTTTTTCCTTTGTAACTCTTAATATTCTTTCTTTATTCTGTATGTTTTGTGTTTTGATTATTATATTGTGAAGGATTTTTTTTTTGATCCAGTCTATTTGGTGATCTGTATGCTTCTTGTACCTGCATAGGAATATCCTACCTTAGGTTGGGAAAGTGTTCTTCTATAATTTTGTTGAATATATTTTCTGGGCCTTTGAGCTGTAATTCTTCTCCTTCATCTACCCCTATTATTCTTAGGGATGGTCTTCTCATGGTGTCCCAGATTTCCTGGCTGTTTTGTGTTAAGAATTTGTTGGATTTGCTGTTTTCTTTGAATAGTGTGTTTATTTCCTCTATAGTATTTTCTTTCTTCTATCTCTTATATTCTGTTGGTTATACTTGTCTCTGTAGTTTCTGTTTGTTTGCCCAGATTTTCCATATTCTACCATCTCTCAGTTTGTGTTTTCTTCATTGTCTCCATTTTCAGTTTTCAAGTCTTGAACTGTTTCAGTTACCTATTTGATTCCTTTTTCTTGATTTTCTTGGGGATCTTTGATGGATTTATTATTTTCTTCTAACTTTTTGTTAGTCTTCTCATCCATTTATTTAAAGGAGTTTTTCACATCCTGTTTAATGGTCTCTAACACTTTCATGATGTTATGTTTCAAATCTATTTCTTCTACTTCTTCCGGTTTAGGGTGTTTAAGTCTCCCTGTTGTATTTTTGCTGGATTCTGGTGTTATCATGCTGTTTTTCAGATTGTTGGAGGAATTCTTGCATTGGCACCTGCATATCTCTTTCTTCAAATACTGTTAGAAGAGTCTTGGTGGCTTGGTCCTATCTTTGCTGTAGCTAACTTTGTACTTGGGGGTTTTTAATTGGTCTGACATCTCTTAGGTCCCCTCAGCACTGGAGTTGGCTCTCAGATCCTCTCCATCCTGAAGAAGGCTGTGGTGGTGGATCTAAGGACCCCGCAGATGAAAAGAAGTGCTTATGGGGCAAGCTGTGATGGGATAAATAGAGAAAGGCAGTAACCAGTGAGAAGCCCCACTGAATGTCCAGAGAGTTTAGGGATTGAAGTGTGCCTGTACTCCCTTTCTGAGGCATCTGACCGACTGGGCAGGCACACACTTATCCCTCCAGATGGATCTCCTGGTCCTGGATCAGGGCCACTTGCTGGCCAAGGACCTCGCAGAGAAAAGGGCAGGCTTGGTAGATGCCGACTTAATGGAACAAAGAAACCCCTGCAGCCTTGCACTTACCACTGTGTCCCTGAAGCAGGCTGAGTGGGGGATCCTAGGACCCCACATATGGAACAGGGTTCTTGGGGGGCAAGTTGAGGTGGGATAAGTAGAAAAAGCCAGTGTCGTGGCCTGTGAGGGTCCAACATAAATTCCCTAACCCGGCTGGAATGGAGTTGCGAGGAAAAGAACTGACACAGCTTACACCGTCATCATGGAAAAGGCCAGAATCTCCATTTATTGTCCAAACATTTTATATACCCACACCAAATTGAGCAGGGGGGGAAACACATTACGCCATCACCTAGGCAACCAGGTGCCTGGGCTCAAGTCAAGTCTGCATCTAGCAGTCAGGTAGGCCCTGAATTAGCATCTCTATAAGACGATCTCCAAATTGCAAAAGGAAGGAAGCACCAAACATCCTGACCGGTTTCAGTTAACACCTCTTCTCAGGTAATCCACACTTTAACAAAAGAAGCTAGGAGCAGGCATCCTGGCTTTTGTTAAGGGCACAGACAGCTTGTCTGCAGAGATATGTGATCAGCTCAAGCTGGGATAATGGCTTTTGTGCCATATCGAAATATGGGCCCACAAGCCAGTAGCTGTGGAGAAGCTCCAGTGAATGGCCAGAAAGTTTAGGGGATTAGGGTGTGCCTGTGCTCCCTTCCTGGGGTGTCTGGCCAGCCGGGGTGAAGGACACACACTTACCCCTCCAGATGGATCTGTTCATCACTTCGTTTATCAGTTTAAACCTGGAGTCCCTGAAAATACTGAGCCATGCCTTACACCACTTCTGCAAAGCAAGAAGCTTCCTTTCCTCTCTATCTCAAACGTGTTTAAACACAGCCTTGTTTCTGAGTAAGTACTGTCTCAGAAATGGAGAAATTGTAAATGTGGAATTCCCACATAGAGAGCTTAGTTGCAAAGTTCAGGCTTTCACAAATTGAGTGTGTAGTCTCCCAGCCCACTGCTCTCTACTCACCTTCTTTACTTTCTACAGGAACAAGGTAGTTGTTTAACCCTGAAGGACGTGGAAGACTTCTGTAAGCTCCATTGCCTCAGTGTGGTTTTCCAACTCCACCTACCTCTTTCCCGGAGAGCCTGCTCAAGATTCATCACTTCTGGTTGGATTGAGGACCTCAAGACTGTCTTTAAAATGGTAAATATACTCTTCTTTCACTTATACTTTTGTTATTAACTACAGGATACATTAAAAACCGTGTATACCTTTAAAACAGATTTATACAGGGTGGTGTTAAATTTGGAGTCTTCAAAGATCAGCTTGTTTAAATCAGTTACTTGACTAGTTTCAACAATCATATATCGTAATATGATTGTTATTAATAACAACCATCCAACCCAAAGAAGAGCTTCTTGACATTTTCCTTCTTAAAATTCTTGTTGGAGTCAGGATTTGTGTCATTAATGAGGAAGTTTCTGGTGACCACCATCTTCTGCGTTGAGAAAGAGTGAGGAAACGGATGCAAAGCTTTATTATTTTTCCCATTCCAGACATTTTGGAGACCTTAGGAAAACAAAAAGCCAAATTCTCTCCAGAGTCTTCTGTGAAAATCAGTGCTAGAATCTGTTAACACTTCAGTTTATTCTCTTCATTTTAAACAAACGGATTTTTCTGTTCTTTATAACATGAAAAATATCCACATACATTTTTTCTTTTTGTATTTTCTTACTTTCTTTGTAATATTGGATGCTATCATATTTAATGACTAGTTGCATCTTAATATATATGCAATATATTTATATAAATAAATATTATATATATGTATATATATGTGTGTGTGTGTGTGTGTGTGTGTGTGTGTGTGTGTGTGTGTGTAAACATATATTATCCATGTAGACTTTTTTAGGAACCTGAGATAAATAGTCAAGAAAAGTGTCTCATGCCAAAAGATATCGGAATGTGCTCTTCCAACCTGGAGATGGAGTAACATCAATATCCTTTATCATTCCACCCTAAGTCTTCAAGATAGTTACATCTTATAGTGAAGACACAGACTGAATGTTAACACTTACTATGAAGGAAGAATTAAAGTACATTTGAAACCAATAGTTAAAAGATCTAGCCAAGTTTGCAAGGGTTTCTCCTAATAAGTTATGTGACCTAAGTCCTAAAGGATGGATAGGTGTTAGCAGGGTGGACAAAATGGAAACCAGATTGTGGGAGAAGAAGCACTGTGTGTGATTTTCGAAAAATATTACAGCCAAGGAACTGGGGTCTGCTCATTGTATCAAGGACAGAAAACTATAGGTTTGGTGATGAAGCTGATGTAGTGGGTGAGAGACAAATCAGGTAGCATCACATCAGTGTAAATAAGTTCATCATAAGTTCATTGAGTGCCTACTAAATGGTTTATGTCATTTTGACTTGCAATGTAGACCACACAGTGTAGGTACAAAACTGGATTTGGGGATTTAGGGGACTATTTAGCCACTTTCCTGTTGATGGTGTTAGAGACTAAGGAAGAGCTTTTGAGTGCTCTACACTATACTCTGAGTATACTTCTACTGTAGCATTCTGAGGAGTGACTTAAGTCTACCTGGAGGCAGCAGAGCTGCATGGAGAGTGTGCCTTTCTTACTCAATGAGGAATAGCATTTGCATAAATGCCCCTGTCTCAAAGTCCAGATGAGAGAAGTGAAGGAAATTCATTAAGTGTATTGATTTGACTGTGGCTAAAGTGGCAATTAAGTCATATTAATTTTACTTGATAGTGCTTGTATTACATTTACTATATCACCATAATTGACCTGGGCGTTGGAATGGTAGATTAGGAATAGGGTACAAGCGTGGTGGTTCAGCTGGTAAATCATGTGCCTTGGAAGCCCAAAAAGCAGACTTTGATATCCAATATAGAACCATGTATGAAATCAAATCTGGTGCAGTGATCCCAAAGATAGGTAGATGGAAAACTTCTTGTTGACCGTCCGTCCTACTTGGTCAAGCTCTGGGCCAGTAAGAGATCCTGTCAAATACATAAAGTGGGAAAGTCCAGGGGAAAGACTCTTGAAGTAATTCTGTGGCCTCTGCACACCGCCACATACCCAACCATGCCCATATCCATACAAAGGAGCATCAGGACGTATTGGATGTCTGCACTGGTGAACATTCATAGCTGTTGTAATGGAATTTTTAGAGTTCTGTGGTATAGTAAATACTAGACACGATTAACATGGTTCTATGTAGGTTCTACTGATTCTTGAGAGAAAATTCTGTATTCTAAACCCCATAGGAGGACATTCCTCTAGGTGTTTTGTTAGTCCTTCATGGGTAGA
Source organism: Microtus obscurus (assembly GCA_963919715.1). Classification (NCBI taxonomy): domain Eukaryota; kingdom Metazoa; phylum Chordata; class Mammalia; order Rodentia; family Cricetidae; genus Microtus; species Microtus obscurus. The sequence goes on from CAWTZC010000297.1 coordinate 42,850,003, forward strand.
TATCTCTGTGATATTAATCAAAGTCAGGAAGACTTCTGGATCTCATTTTCATCTAAAAACTTTAATATGGGTCATTTCAGGTTAATACATTAAACCTACTGATAGTTGCAATTAAAATAAACATTGTGGCACCAGTAATGGTTGGCTTTTGTTATAAGTTTATTTCTTAGATGTATTAAATTATTTTTTTCACCTTTGTGAAGCTGAAGTCTGGAACAAAAATGGGAGCTGGTGTGAATGCAAATAGGTGTAATATGGACTTTAACGGAAACCTTTTTTGCACAACTGTTAATACTGAAGAACTTTTTGAATTTTTTAATGCACAAGTGTAGTGAAGAAGCGAGCAGGCCTGCTTTTCGTCCCACCCGGCTCCTGCATGGCTAGCTTTACACCATGAGATAACAACACACAAATTTTATTCATTTAAGCACTGCCTGGCCCATTATCTCCAGCCCCTTACTGGCTAACTATCACATCTTGTTTAACCCATTTCTATTAATGTGTGTAGCACCACTAGGCAGTGGCTTACTGGGAAAGATTCTAGCCTACGTCCCTCTCGGGTCAGAGAATCATGGCGACTGACTCATTGTCTTCTTCCTCCCAGCATTCTGTTCTGTTTACTCTGCCTACCTAATTTTCCGTCCTATCAAAGGGCCAAGGTAGTTTCTTTATTAACCAATGAAAGTAACACATAGAGAGATGACTCTCTTCCATCATACAAGGAAGTGCTTTAGGTTAAAAGACAGTATTAAAAAAACTAAGTATTTGACAGTGTTGTAAGATGGCCAAGCAGGAAATACCTGATAATATTAGCTGATCAAAAACAGCAGTTTCATTCTCCTGTTTATGTTGGGAAGCATTAAGTTTTAGTACTAAGGCAGAGTGAATGAAGAAAGCTCACTCAGGAGCCTCTCACTTTAACTCTGTATACCATGCTATTGAGGAAGACTCATGTCTACTGTGGCCAGACGTAAGTGCTGTTTGTGCAGACATTCTGTTGGTGTTACAATGGAACATCACAGTGCAGCCTTTAGTTGGTGGAGACCTATCAACATTGGTAGATGGGAAACGTTTTTCTTTCTAGAACCCTTAGCAGCCCAACATTGACAACCTAAAGTAAATAAAGAAACCTAAGTAAATAACAGAAGCACATTCAAAAGCTGAAGAAATATGTTAGTTTTAGAGATTTTGAATCACAATGGGAGGAAACAATCCATAGTAATTAAATAGATATTTCTTTAACTCATGATAAAAGGTTGTTTTTTGTTTTTGTTTTTGTTTTTATGAGACAAAGTCTCACTGTGTAACCTAGATTGGTCTGAAAGTGACTGTGTAACACAGACTGGCCTTAATCTTTCAGGCATCCTCCTGCCCTTAGCCTCCCAAGTGCTGGGCTTACGTGCAGTTTAAATTCATTTTTGAGTCAGTTTTTATTTTTTGTAATGCTTCAATTTTTAAGGAACAAAGGATAGTCCTTATTCAGCCTCAGTAGGTTTAGTTGCTTATGAGAATTAAAACAGTCTTGTCATTTGCCTTTTATTCGGATTAGAGATGCATATGGAGTCATTCTACTTATTAATGTGGACATGAAAGCTGTCAATAACTTTTTTTTTTGATTTCCAGAAACAGTGGTGTGAGTATTTCATCCTAAGTAATGTGCACATGATTGAATTTTGGAGTTTGGATTTTCTTCACCTTTCTGATTTTAGTGATGAGCCTTTGTTGAAGAATATTGCTTTTTACTATGAAAATGAAAATGCAGAAGGTATCAGTTTATATTATACCTCACCTTCCTTTAGAGATAATGTTTATGAGGAATTTCAAGCTTCAAAACCATTTCTTAAATGTCTATTGTATAAATAGTAATTATTTTCCACTTTCCCAGTCTTTGTTTTTATTTTTATTTGTGGAAACCAGAAGGAATATAAACAATCCAATCTATTTTCTACTTAACATAGCTCCATAAGTATTTTGGTTAAAAGTGTGTGTTAATTTGTTTGACATTTCATAACATTTTGTTTTCATGAATGGTATATAAGGTTTATTTATAAAATTGTCCTCATGAATAGAAATATTTTGCTTTTATTAGTTATTTAGGGATTTTAAGTTTTTATCTCTATACTTTCTTTGTGCAATTTGTTTTCTTTTGTTATAACAATTTTTCTTGTGTTTTTGTAGTCAAATAAAAAGAAAACACATTTTGAGAGAACAGCACTTTAGTGACTAGTAAATGTCTTTGATATTAAAATTTGGTCCTGTCATATTGTAGAAATTGGAATAAATTAGCTACCTATAAAACAATGATTCTTTGCTAATTGTTATTTTAATTTTATTAGTGTTATTGGTTTCAAAGTTATATGTGGTATAATATTTTTACTACCTTCAAAACAATTAAATCTACCACTACTAGTTATCATTAGTTAAGACATAAGTTTTTAACATTAAGTTGTCAAACAGAAAAGCAAGATTAGTTTTAAGGTGTGTCACGAAATTATCCACAGCTGTAATCTTTTTTGTTTCGATTCAGTGGAATCCCACTGAAAATCCCACTGTTTGCCTCGGTAAATTTAGTGAATGAAGTTGTGTGCTTCTATGCATGCATTGGTGTTTCTTAATACAGTGTAATTTTAATTGTGATCCAGGCCTGGATTTGAATGTAGGAGATGTCATCATGAAGGAGTATGTACATCTCTGGGATACTGTGTCGAAGTTGGTCAGAAACTTTGACTTGGGAAAACCATTTCCTTTGAGAACCACAAGAAGTCATTTTCTTAAAAAGATCCCATCACCAATCAAAGGTAATTTATTCCTAACTTAAATGTCATTTTCTCAAAATCACCCCATCACCAACCAAAGATAATTTATTCCTAACTTAATTTGAGGGGAAAAAAAGAATTTTTGGAAACTCCAAGTAGAAATCATTTTCTAGCATTGTGTGTTCAAATAGTTGTCATGTCCATGGAGTGCTGTGCTTTGACTAATACTGAAAATTTATATGTTGTTTGTAATTAATGTTGCCGCCTTAAAAAGTCAAAACCAAATGCGAGTGAATTCTCTTTTTACCAATGTGTCCTATGTCAACTAAAACTTTCAATATTTTATTACATCATGATGAGTCCTCTCTAAACAATTGGATGGGGGAAGCCTGCAAGGTGAATGGGAATACTTAGCTCCATCTAAGCCAGCGTAGAGACTACCTTGGAACCATGCACAGCATCTGTGTTGTATATTAATAAAACTAAAAGTGGGCCTGGGATGACAAAGAATGAAAAGGAGAAAGCAGTCACCTTAGAAAGACTTTGCAGAAATCACTGCATTTAATTCACTGTGCTACAGATGTACGGAGTGTCTTTGGTGACAGATACAAGAGAAGAGGCCAGAACCAAAAGGTGACAGAGTCTTCAGAAATCCCAGGTCCATAGGAGCAAACCTCAAACGTTAGCTCCGCCTAGACCTGCCTTTCAGCAAACATAACTAACAAAGGACCCACACTGCATCTGCAGCATAATAAATCACTCTTTGACAGGGTTCCTAAGAGTTCGGCTCTTAAGAAACCCCTCTCAGGGTCCAATCAAAGACACCGCAATAAACCAAGGGTGCTAAAGTCTGGGAGCTAAGAAATCTACTTGCAACAGGGCCCGTCTTTCCATGTTTCTTTATTCTTCTTGCTCTCTGTTACAAATGTTCCCAGTAATATATACCATTAAAACCAGCAATTCCACAGCCCTCCAGGTCCAAGGACTGGAATCTTTTTCCCCATAAAAATTCAAATAAATATTTTTACACGTATACAATAATCTGTGGCTGTCAGCTCAAAGGTCAGAGTGGCTAGTGCACATTTGTGAACTCCTTAATGGAAAACGTTAGTTAAGAAAAGAATTAAATTATCAGGGGATTCTAGAGGGAAAATTTAGTGCTCTATGCTACATTTTTAGGTCATATATAAGACTTAAATGTTTTTTTTTTCCAGAAAAAAATATGAACAGGGAATGGATTGTCTTATAAACCAGTGCACTGATTCTTTTCTCACAGCATGCATAGAGGATAACGAATAACCTGGCAATCAATGTAAACAGTCAGTGGGAAGCTAATGGCTGCTGATCTGATTAGCACATTCACCAGACACTGTAATTTCAATGGACCTAGGTCTGGAGTTAGACTTATTGCTTTAAGCAGTAGATAGGAAGAAGTGACCAAGACCTCTAAATTGTCAGTTCTAGAGTATGCTGTTATTAGCTATTCTTGTTGTGGTTGTTCCTGAACTACAATAATCAGTAAACTGAGGTGAAGGCGAGCATAAGGAGATAGGAATCTCTTAATATAAGGTTGGTTTTGGGTGATTTTATTCTTTATTTATAAGTGAGGTAAAACCAGAGCAGCAGTTTGGGCAAGAAGTATTCTATGTCCTTGGATATCTATGGATATCTTAAATGGAGTGCTCTTTTCTTGACCCTGAACAGTGACCAAATTCCTGATGAAAAATATAACTGCAGGAAGGCAGATATCTGTGTTTATCCAAAAGAGAGGAATGAAGGCCTCGCAGTTGGAAACGATTTTCACATATATCCCAAAGGCATAAAAAACAGTTTGGAACTGTGAAAATTAATTCCCAAATATGTAGCAGAAGGGGAGTCAGTTAAAGTGAAAATCTACAGCAAAAGACAGCCACTTTAATCACAGAGCAATCATGCCAAAATTTCTTTGAATCTTGGTTTAACATTTACCAAGGCCTTTGGCTCTGATAAACAGTTTGTGGAAAGATGACTGAGGAATTACTGTATAATTTTACAGCCTGTAGCAACTCTTGAAAATTGGAATTTAAACTGTTAGGCCCCACGGCCATTCTAATCCAGTAAATGAAAGTAACTGGAATGATCTGTCAAATTATTATGAGGAACAAATTACAAAAATTTTTATAGGATTATGTGTCAATGATGGAGACTGTTAGAATTTATGAAAGAGCTGAGGAATAGCTAAGAACACAATTAGCTGTGGACTTAGAACTGATAGCTTCTGTTTTTTAATATCATAATTATTATATACTTTCTGAAAATAACTTGGCAACATTTAAGAGAGATTAAATGTAAAATTAGAAATGCGAAAAATTATAAAAACTCTAAAACAATACTCATTGTCATAACCAAACTTGTAGAAATTAAAATACTGAATGGATTTAAAAGTTGTTTGGATACTAATAATGGGGGAGTTTGGGAACCACAAATAAATAAAAAAAAAAGAGTCAAACTTAAAGTTGAAGACATCCCTCACAGGCAGTGTGTCCTAGCATGTGTGAGGCCATGGGCTCAGTTTACTGCAAAAGAAAACAGAACAGGTTATAGATACAATTGTGAGAAATGACATAAGCTAGTCACAGAAAAAAATTGCCATGTGATGTCATTTACATGCACTGCCTAAAGAAATACATAGAAGTGGAACAAAGTAAATAGATAGGTACCAAGGGAACAATGTTGAAGATAGGGAAATTTAGGTCAAATGGTACAAATTTACACTTATGGAAGATGATAAGTCTATATTTGATGTACTTGATTAGGGTAATGTGCTCTATGCTAACACTACTCATATATTCATAATATATATTTTATTATATACACTAGTGATCAGGGAAGAGATAAAGATTTTAGGTAATTTTAACATAAAACACCTCACAAAATCTCCAAGGAAACACAGATAACATTTAATATAGTGGGTATGTCAATTTTCCCTAATGTATCATTAGTTTACTTTGTGTATACGTATATTTTCATGTTGTGGGTTTCTTGAGATAAGGTTCTATGTAGTGTGGACTAGTCTTGAACTCAATAGGTAGCTGGAGATGAACTTAAGTTCCTGATCCTTCTGCTTCCACTTTCCAAGTGCTGACATCAAAGATATGCAACACCAGGCCCAACTAACACTATGCATATCTATCTATCTATCTATCTATCTATCTATCTATCTATCTATCTATCTATCTATCTATCTATCTATCTATATGTCTGTCTGTCTGTCTGTTTATTTACCTATGTATCATGTATAATTTATCTTCCTACTTATCATCTATCCATCAATTTTAATTTATTTATTGCATAAACTTGTACATAAGCCAAAAAGAATCTCAAAGTAGTATAATAATACCAATCTCATCACCTTTGTTTATTCCATTTTTATTTTATTTTTGACAATATGTATGTGATCTCTCATATTGTTATATGTAGAATCTCTATCACTTATTAGACACAAATGAAAAGATTAATATTTGAACACAAGCACCAAAGGAATTATGTATCATTTATTATTTAATCTCTCTATCACCTATCAGTAATTTCTCATCATAATAATGTATCTTTCTAGCCATCTACTTATCAATTCATCTCTATAGCCACCTAACCACCTACTTATTTAATCTATATAACTATTTGTTTAGTTATTACTTATTTATTTACTACTACATTTCAAATGACTTAATGTGGGAAATAACTTTATGAACAAGATTGGAATTAAAATGTAAATAAAGTGAGTATAAAATATTTTAAATGTGAAATATGGGAAAAAGTATTGTCTTACCTTCTGAAAAGTTCATGTTTAACTTTATCATATTTTTTTTGTTTACAGAAAGTTCTCAGGAGAAGATGAAAAACTTGGGTTTTATTCCAATGTCATGTAGTTTGGTTGATGAATTTACTGGGGACATTTTGAAAGACTTGCCTTTCCTAAAGAAGTAAGGCTTCCATATATTTTAATGGATATGTGTTCATAATGAATAATAGTTATTTATTAAATATTCTTTGAGAAAGCCTTTTCTGAATAATCCCCAGAAATAGGACACTTTTAAGGTAGTAAATTACATGCAATATATATTTGCAGCATATTGCCCATTGTCCATCTTTACTGACATTTGTATAATTTTAATTGGGGAACAAGTCATTCTACCACTATTTTTAAATTAATAGAACAATGAATGCTTGAGAATGTTGGACACCTAAACTGTTCCTGGCTTCTGAAGTTTCTAATAAAATGCTCTTTGAATTCTAAAACACATGTTGTATTCCAGGAGGAGGAGTAATAACTGTCGTTTTCAAAGTCATAAAATGTGTTTGTTTGGAGACCTGAAATTTGAAATATACTTATATTTCCTTTGTCTCCCAGCGATGATCCCATTGTTACATCCTGGATTAAGCATAAGGAATTTAGTGAGCTTGTGCACTGGGATTCCCAGAGACCCCTCAGTGATGACTATGACAAGAAAAATGCCAAATTTACTGGTGAGCTTGCTGATTCTGTTCAATAAATTTAAATCTACTTCACCCTGCCCTTTATTTCAAAATGAAAAGCACACTATGGAAACAAATCAAAGGTTTTGGGTGGATGTAGTATAAATTCTAATTGGTATTAATAATAGAAACCCATAGTCAGATGTAGGGTTTGATGCTGAAGATCATAAAAGCAAAGCAACCAGCAACTAGAGTGTTCTTACCTCTACCAATGCTCAGAACAAAGGAGCAATCCCTGTCCTCAGTTTGCATGCACAGACTGCTTCAGACTAACTGCCTCCTACTGCACTGCTACTCAGACTGCTTCAGACTACACTGAGCTCCTGTCTCCTCCTGCCTTATATTCCTCTCTCCACCCAGCCATATCACTCCTGCCTCCAGCTCCCTAATGCTGGGATTAAAGGTTTGTGATCCTAAATGCTTGGATGACCTTTGTGTGAGCTCTTTTTCTCTTTTTGACTGGATCAAATTCATGTAGTTCAGGGTGTACTTGAACTAACAGATCTGTCTCCTGAGTCCTGAGATTAAAGGTGTGTGACAACAGTGCCTGGCTTCGAGTGGCTTAGCTCTGCACTCTGATTTTCAGGCAAGCTTTATTTATTAAAATAAGAGCCAAATACCACTACAGGTGAAGATCAGTCAATAGAACATCGGATAGGCAACAGTAGGATGTTAATAAAGAATTCTCCTTCGGTTTCCTGGTGGTTATTTATATGGAGGTTGTAAGCACCTTAGGCAGAGGAGTGCATGTGTAATCTTTGTTTCATGAGCTTCGCACATTGTTTTTTATTCTTTTCTTTTTTTTTTAGATTTATTTATTTATTAAGTATACAGTGTTCTGTCTGTATGCATTCCTGCAGGCCAGAAGAGGGCACCAGATCTCATTACAGATGGCTGTGAGCCACCATGTGGTTGTTGGGAATTGAACTCAGGACCTTTGGAAGAGCAGGCAGTGCTCTTAACCACTGAGCCATCTCTCCAGCCCCAGCTTCGCACATTGTTAAGGAAAGGCAGCTTTTAGCTTAAGAAATCTGGATGTTCTTTGAAGTCTAATATTAAGTCTAATAGCAATTAAGCTCACAGTTCTATGACTGGGGTTCAAAATGAGGGTCTTGTTTTTTCCTATCCAGTAATTCAAGGAACCAGATATTTTAGATGGTTTTCTTCTTGATTTTTCTACTGAAATTCATTCACAGGGGCACATAACAGTTAATGGTTAGAGTCTGTCTCCAAAACAAAACAACACCTTCCCCCAGACACCTGGAAGGTTACTCATGGATCCCTACTCCTTACTGCTAATACTGATGGATTATTGAGAAGGGTCACTATTACCTTCAGTTGTATACCCAAAGGTGTGCTCACAGGGCTCCATCGATAGCTGTAGAAGCCAGTGGACAAACCCACAGTCCTAACTGAAGTTAATGGGTCAGGAACCAAAACAAAAATATGTTTGGAAAAAAGACTTGTGTGGAGAGGAAGGAGATGACAGGTTAAAAAGATAAAAGAGAATGAGTGCAAATAATAAGAGTGCATTACATTCATTATCGGAGAACACATTGGATAAGTAAATATAAATAACATTCTTGGTATTTGCCTTTGAAAGTAGGCTGTAAAAATTTAAAAGTGTTTGAGCTGGTGGGAGTTGTTAACCAGTGGTATAACCCTTGACTTGAATTCATTCAACGATATGCTTAATTCCACAAGCAAAATACATATTTAAAAAATTGCCACATGTGTAGGTATGCTTAAAGTTATTCTATGAATGAGATAGCTCAATTTAAGATACTTTATTTGACCAAACTAGTCAGATAAAATTGGTGTTCTATACTAAAAAAAAAATGTACCTGTATATGGAATGGTGTGAACACATGTTGCTAAGATATCAGAATAATTTTACATTTAAGTATTTTATTTTTCAGAATTTTCAAGAGACCCCCGTTATCTTAGAAGTTTGCAGAAGTATCATGTTTTTCAACGACTTTATGGGAAATCATTAGAAACGGTCTCTTCCAAGACCATCACAACTCAAGGTCCTAAGGTGAAGAAGGATAGCAATAAGTCCAGAAGCATAAAAGCACATGTAAGTTTCTGTAGATTCCATTATCATAACAAGTTCTTCCTGCTATTATTTATCAAATTAGCATTTGTTCATCCCATTGATGGCTTCTTTCCATGAGATGCCTTTCTGTTTTATTTGGATGCAGTTGTTTAAATGAGATGTCTCCCATAGTCTCAGGTCTTTGAATGTGTGGCTCGCCAGTTGGTGGCATTGTTTGGGGAGGCTCAGAAGGTTGGCCTTGTAGGAGGAAGTGTGTCACTGAAGGCCAGTTTTGAGAGTTTAAAGCCTTGCTATTCCTGCTTACAGTTTAAGGTGCAAACTTTCAGCCTTTGCTCCAGGTGCCATGCCTCTGCTCAGCCATCATGGTTTCTTATCCCTCTGGAATCATAAGATCAGATAAATACTTTCTCTTATGAATTGTCTTGGTTACAACATTATATATAGAAAAGTAACAAAAAAGAATAATCATATTTATTATGGTACCTGCTAAGAGAGTCTAACATGCCAAATAAATTATTACAAATGATCCTTTCGATGTAAACAAGATCTACTTATTTAAAGAAGCAAAATTAAGCATTAATAGAATAAAGGTTTAGCTTAAAATTTTGCAATAATAATAAATGTAGTTTATCAGATAGTAAAAATTAGAAAGTTTTTCACAAATTCAGAAAAAATAAACATGAAACACATGGGTTTCTTTGCTTGACTTATATAGATTTTCTGCATTTTCCTCAAAGTATTTAAATATTTCATGCAGTTATCATTTTTGAACACATCAAAGAATTTATTTCATTCATTTATTTATTTACTTTTCCATTCAAAAATTTACACTTCCTCTCCTCCTCTCATTCCACAGCATTAACCATTTTTTAAGGTACAAAGTTAAAGCTGTTCATTTCCTTTTTGTACATAGATTACTTCCCCTTACTATTTATCCTACTGGTATTGTTATTTTCTACCAATTTCCACCCAAAGGCCAAAATAAGGATAAAATACAGGAGAGGGAAGCTCAATTAACTTCTAGATGTGAGAGTTATATGTTAGTATTTCTGATAATATTATCCTGCAAGTATAGATTATATTTTAATACTGGAATTAGTAATTTGATAAAGGTGAAGATTATACTTCAGACATTTGGTGATAGCTTAGCATTTACTAGGCTCCAGACCTAAGGATCTAGAGAAGGCACTTATTTCATGGAATCTCTCTGATTATCAATTGTTTAATATTTTGTAGAGAGAAACAACTTAGTAGACACAACAGATAGGAATAATGACAGGTTGGCCTTGTCAAAGGGAGTTAGCATGGCAAGGTCATCAGAAGTGAAGTCTATGAAGATCCCACAAAATACAAAAATATTTTTAAGCTCTCATTTCTGTATACTTACGTTGAGGAAAAGTTTAGCATGATAAAACTTATATATATATATTGCTAGTTACCCAACTAGTTACCAATCTGGGGAGTTTAAGTTTCACAACTCTCAAGAACAGCTACCAGTTGGGTGATTAACAAATAGCTCTCTCATAGAATGGTTAAAATAACACAAGTCATCTCAGAGTGCTTGATGCTTAGTTCATGAGTTCGTGCCAGTGTGAATTCTCTCTCCTTGACCTGCTTCACAGGTCCACTGAGGAATGGTGACTGGCTCATATTTTTCCTGACTCATCAAAAGAAAGCCCCATAGCTCCCACTTGCCATCACTGCTTCTTTCTTAGGAGGTCACGACATTTTCAATTTCATACCCAAATTGGTAAAGTATAAAGAGGAGTAGGAGGAAGAGGAGAATAAGATACATAAAGAAGATACTCTTTCTTCCTCCTCCTCATTCTCTTCCTCTCCTCCTGCTGCTCCTCCTCTTCATTTTTCTGACTCTTTTCCTCTGTTACAAAATAACAAACTGGCACAATTTCTCACCATACAACACAAGTCGACTAAAAAGAAGCATAAGCTTCACCATTCAAAATCCCAAAAATTTTAAATGACTCATCAAAGAAATCCAACACCATTAGTTCTTTATGGTCAGCAGTGTAATAAATAAGTCCTCACATTTGAGATAAAGGAAGCAGTGAAATTAACCGAAGTCCCCATTGTCCTGTTTAGAAAAACTATGGCAATGGACTGATAGCGGATATCTACTTGAAAGTTTAAATGATCAGAAATCTAAAATGTTATGGATTGGAATTAAGTAGTTTATGAATGTGACCTTTTTAATAAGTTAATTTTTAGATATTAATCCACTAACCTTAAAAATGGGAAGTTTTTGTTAGAATTCTTTTGTTAACATAAATTCTGTAATTTGTTTTGAAAACTTATTTATTATTTCTCTGTGTTTGTATGATAAGTATATGTGGTGGGTCTTAATGATGTGGGATTTTCCTCTGTATGATGTGAATATATCTTATTACCATTGCTTAATAAAGAAGCTACTTTCGCCTATGGCAGAACATAATATAGTAAGGCAGAAAATCTAAGCAGAGGTAGAGGAGGAAAGAAGCTATAGACAGGGAGATGCCATGTAGCTGATGAAGGAGAAACATACCAGAAGTTTACCGGTAAGCCATAGCCTTGTGACAATACACAAATGAATAGTAATGGTTTAACTTAAGATATAAGAGCTAGCTAGGAATATGCCTGAACCATGGGTCAAAGAGTGTGGTAATTAATATAGTTTCTGTGTGATTACTTGGGTCTGGATGGCTGGCAAAAATTTTGCAGTCTCCATTTACATAATGGCACCCAACATTGCTGCCAAGTAACAAGCCATAAGCCTCATGGTTTACAGGTAAGTTTCTGGCATCTTTCTCCTTCAGCAACTACATGGCATCTGCCTGACTCTGACTTCTTTCTCTCTGCATTCAGTTTAGCCTTCTTACCTAGCTCTGCTCTGCCCTGCCATAGGCCAAAGCAACTTCTTTATTAACCAATGTTAATAAAACATATTCACAGCATACAGAGGGGAATGCGACATAGTGCCATGGGTGTATGGGAAGGTAAATACAAGGGGTATGCCATGATGTGTACATGGAGGTTAATGGCAGTGTCATAGTATTTATGTGAAGGTCAATGGGGGGGGGCGGCTAATAGTATGTATATTGAGGTTAGAAGAAAACTTTGTGGTGTCTTCTCCTTGAACCTTTGCATGGGTTCTGGGGACTGAACTCAAGCATCAGGCTTCTAATGCAAGTAGTTTTACCTGCTGAACCATGTCATTGACCCTCTAATTTCTTCATGTAAAACCACAGTAAGAGTAGGTCCGTATTATATTTAAATCATTTTAAAACATGTTTCTAGGTAAGACAAATCATTTGTTTATATAATGATCCCTATCCACTCCTTGCTTTCAGCCCCCTTTTCTTATTTACTCATTAAACATTATGTACTAAATGTCTTTGGCTTAGGGAATCCTGGCAACTTCAATGCAAATTTATCTCAAGGATCTCAGTCTAGAGAGGAAAAATGGTCCTTGTAGGTCCAGACAGAGTAAACATTGATGAGTAATTGGATAGGTACTTGCCAGAGGAATGAGACATTATCATTAGGCATGAGATTCAGAGAAGGCTTCATGATTCAAACGTCACGACACATAGGCAAAGGTGACTTGGTAGGAAAGATAAGAGAAATGCAGCTCCAAAGAGAATAACAGGCATCACTGCATGCAGACATTAAAGTATCTTAGTAACGTTTCTTTGATTTTAATTACATTTGCCCTTTTATATTTAATACTACATTAAAATTTAGGAAATTATCTACAAGTCTTTATAGTCACTGAGTTGAATTATTATGTTTTCAATCATCAGAGTCTTAATTAAAAAAAATAATTTTATGACTATTCAAGAACAGAATGATGGTTAAAATCATCAGTGCATACTTAAAATAACATTTCACTCAAGAAATGTCAATTTGGAATAGTTCTGTCTCATCACAAATTGTGTTTCTTTCCATTTGGGCAGGAAACCAAGGCTGACAAAATTGCTAGAGAGAATAAGAAAAGGTTAATTGCCAAGGAAGAACAAAGAGAAGAGCAAAAATGGAATACCCTGTCATCTTCTATCGAGAAGGAGATGAAAAGGAATTTAAGTTCTGGACTGAAGAAGCTGGAAGAGTTTTTGAAATCATGTAAAAGTAACTCAGTAAAAGTTCAAGCTGAAAAAGTTGGGTTAACGGCTTGCTTGACAGCATGGAAGGATCATTGCCGAGCTGAAGGTGTGTAATTCGGGTGGCTTACCTTGATAAGCTAGCGAGTCCAAAGAGATGTGATAATGGTGGCTTGTCACCAGCTAACCTGAAATCTGTATAGTAAGACTTATAAAGGGTTCTTTCCTCTGTTTTTATCAATGAGCAATGGCATCTAAGAGAGGTGACCAACAGTAAAGACAAAGAACATTCATAAGCACATTGGAGTTAGCTTTAAACTAACTGCTGACCAGGAAGAGGGCATTGTTAGCACAACCAATAACAGTGAGACACAGAAAAAGAATTCATCATTCACTCTTGAGTTCCGCAGTATAAACATTTTCTTTCAGGATATGTTGGTGTTTATTTTTGCCTGTTAACTTCATTTACCCTTAGTTATTGTGATAAAATACTTTGATAAAAGCAATTTAATGAATAAAAGGTTTATTTTGTATAGTAGCTCAAGGGTGTAATTCATTGTTGGGGAGGGCATATCAAAGTAGCAGGAGTTTGAAGCAGCTGGACACATCATATTCACAATAGGAGGGCAGAGAGTGATGGATGAATGAAAGCATGCTTAGCTCAGCATCTCTTTCTATTTAGCCCAAAATTCCTGCAAAGCACTTGGTTCTACTTCCAGTTAACAGGTTGTCTTGCATCTATTAGCCTAATAAATATAATCACTTTTAAGCATGTTCAGAGGTTCATCTTTCAGGTGATTCTGGATCCTGTAAAATTTACAATCAACATCAACCAAGCAGATGTCAACACTTATCACCCCTACCATACAGACTTCTTCCAAAGTCGCAGAGGCAATTTCATGTACTGTCCTTTAACATTTCTATGGAAGGACATAGGATAAACAAAGAAAGAGAACGGGGATGATAAGGATAAAGTGGGACTAAATAGGTAGAGATGTGTAAACTGGTTAGAGGTGTACTATGTGCCTTAGCAAGTGCTTGTCTTTTTTTCAAACCAAGCCACTGAATCAGGATTTGCAGCTGGATACTATCAATATTGATCAGAATTTAGAGTGGCTTAATGACTATAGTGCTTTATTTCATGTAGAGACTGTTTGTAGGCTCTGTAGACTGATAGCAGAGGCCAAGCTGGGATTTCTAGGTTCTTCTGTCCAGCATTAAGAATTTGAGCAGTACTCATGGTTAGTGGTAGAAGGATAGACCGTCTCTTAAGGAACAATGTACTTCTAGGAAAGGTCAGAAGTTCAGTGTCTTTGTGCCCATGCCCAGAATTGTGAGCTTTTATAAATCATTTACACAGCTCTATCTTACTCTCTGCACACTGAAGTGTTCTCCGATTTATTATTTTTATTTGTTTCAGTGTATTTGTGTGTGTGCATGTGGTGTGTGTGTGTGTGTGTGTAGGGTGTCCACAGATGCAGAGGAAGACATTAGATTTCCTGAAATTGGAGTTCCAGGTGGTTGTGAGGCTTCTGATGTTGCTGGGAATCCAACTCTGTAAGATTGGTGACTGCTCTTACCACTGAGACATGTCTTCAGCTCTCTTTCTCTCTTTTCATTTACTTTTCTGGCCACCAAAATCTTATACACAGATATTCTTAGTCAGAAATTAGTCACAGAATTTAACCACTAAGTGGGCCAGGAAACACATACTTTTTCCTAGGTTATGTAGGCTTGCCAGGACCACAGAGACATAAATAAGGAATCGTTGGAACTACATGGTGAACAGAGAAATTAAGAGGAGAAAGTGCTACAATAGTCCATGTCCTTTCTTTTCCAACAACCAGACTTTACTTATCCTGCATGTCCAGTTCATGAAATATCTTTCCATAAATTCTTCCTCAGCAATCAGACTCACATAATTTCTAGTTTCTAATGTTTGGTGTGGACCAATCATATATCATACACTGTGTGAGTGAACTGAATGTTCCTGAGGGGAAAGACCTTTGTTTCATTTACTTGGTATTCTCTTGTATAATAGCTTTCAATATGGGATTGGTAGTACTTTTTTAATAGGTGAGAGTGTGCAGCAATTTAAAAAAAGGCAGAACCAAAACAGATGTGAGCATGTAGATGTTAGCACAGGAGATAAGAAACAGTGTGGATGATGCCAAGGAGGAGTCTGAATATGATAGCTGGAAGATAGGGATGGCACTGAGTGAATGGATTCAGGGTTTATATCCAGTAATTTCTGTGGACCACAGAGCTAAATGAATGTTACTAAGATTATAACTTTGTATTTATAATCATGGAGATATTTTCTTTTAGCAGAGGAGACATTGCCATAAGAGACAAAGAAAATATAATTTACCAAAAAATTTACAAACTTCAATTTCAATAATATATTAATTGTGAAATGTAGGATTTTTATCTACTCCTTTCTATTCTCAAACATTCATTAATGGTGAGTAAGATAGTGACTTTCAGAAACAGTAATGAAGCATGATAGGCTAGATAATTCATCATTGTTAATAAGCATTTGCTATTTTGATGGCTTTTATAACAATTTTATTATTTATATTTTGTACCAAGGTGAAACCACGAAGGACTTAAGCATAGCTGTCGATATGATGAAGAGAATCCATTCCTTGTTGGACAAACACTCTGAACTTCTGCAAGAAGCAGATCAGAAACTCATAGCCAGATGTCTAATGCATTTAGGATTTGATGAGCTAGCAAATTCTTTGTATCCAACTCAGGTAACATATTGTGATAGCTTTATTTTAACTCAGTAATTATTTGCTATACAAAAAGCATTCTTCAAATACAGTCATCCATTTTATGTTTACTTTTAATAGAAAATATCATCCTATTTAATCCACCTGCCAAAGTTGAATTGTCTAAGCACTAGAAATTTTTTAAACAACTTGAGAATCACACTAATTTCAAATTATTTCTGCAGTCTTTTAATTATTCCGAAAATTCCATAAAACAGCTCAAATATATAATAGTGTTGACTTAAATATGTCAGGATGTAGCTACAAATCTTAGAGTAAACATTTGAAAATCTTGACATCTACTGATTTACTTGTATTTCAGAAAAGTTGTATTGTATTTAATGGTTTTTAAAGGGCGATTAAAATTGCTGTCATATAGAAGTTCATAAACATTTCAATTATTTAAATTATAGTAAAACTTAAATAGCTTTTAAAATCATCCTTTCAAACAATACAGAATGCAGCAGATGATATAAAAATGACAAAGAAGAATAAACATTCAATTGGAATTGGACCAGTTCGCTTCCAACTACAATATATGGGGCACCATTTGATACGAGAAGAGAGAAAAGATCCAGACCCCAGGGTTCAAGATTTTATTCCTGATAAATGGCAGGTAAAAATATGAATAAAAATAATTCTTACAATTTGGAATCATGTATTGGTAATCATGTACCATGGAATTTCTTATCATTGCAGCTTTCTCTTTCTGTGTGTTTGTCAATATTTATATTTGTTATGGACTTCATAATATTGAGTTATTTCACTTAAATCTGTTTTACTTAAAATCATTGTTATTTAAAATGTCTCATTTGAACTAATTTTTTTCATTTACTATATAGGCCATTTCCTTGGCAAAGTATTAGATGAATTCACATGCATAGATTCAAAGTTTAGTAGTGTCTGTGCTATACAGTTATTATCACTCTGGACCAGGCTCTAGTTTTTCTCTCCGTCAAAAGAATTTTATATGTAAACAATATAAATGCTCATGAAGAAATTTGTGTAGTTTAAACAGAGAGAAAATTGCTTATGTATTTATAGACTGTACAGACTACTATTCTAGCTATATTTCTGTAAGCACATATAAGTTAATTATTGATGGCTATAAAATTTGGAAGTAATCACTTCTGCACACATTGAAATATATATTCTTGTTGCCAGAGGTTTCTGTTCCTCCCAGTCCCACAGTCATTCAGTCCCAAAGAAGCACACAGAGGTCTACATTAATCATGAACAAGTTGAACTATTAGCTCAGGCTTCTCATTAATTCTTATAACTTATATTAGTCCATAGTTCTTGTCTGTGTTAGGTTGGTACTTTTTATCAGTGAGGCAATCTCGTCTTGCTTCCTCTTTGTCTGGATAATGACTGTGGACTCAGCTTTTCCTCTTCTCAGAATTTTCTTGTTCTGGTTGCCCTGTCTATAGTTTTTGCCTGACTACTGGTTAATTGGCATTTTATTAAAGCAACACAAGTGATAAATCTTTACAGGGTAAAAGATCATTGTCCCACAGCACTTGTCCCCCCCCTTTTCAAAACAAGAACTCTTAATCTAATCTCCTTTGTTCAGCTCTCTTCCTGACCACTATCCATAACATCTTATAACCAACACTCTAAACAAAGAAAAACATCCACAATCCTTTTTTTTTTTGAATATTGGCATAGTTTTCCAGGCTACTTCCTGCTAATTGGGGTTGCTGATAATCTCACAGGGACATAAAGAAAATTTTGAATTATGTTCAAGTCTTGACTGTAATATTCTGTGGGCCTTAACTATCTCAGCTAGAAGTCTAGAGACTGTTATGGATGTTGAACTCAGACATATGGGCCATCTTCTCTTATCAGAGATTTCTCAGAGGGTCTTCCTTGATCAAACCTGATTTTTCTTAGCCTCGAATGAATCCACAACCTCTCATTTCCTGTGGAAAAAAAGCAAGACCTCTTCTCCAAAGTAACATATCTTTTGACTTAAATTTTGAATTCAAGGCATTTTCAAAATATATATGTTGGATTAATCCAATAGTATTTATAATCAAATGTTTTTTTAATAAGCTTCTACTCCTCCCTCAGAAGGCAAACAATTTAAAGACAAAACAATAATATACAGTATCCAAAATTTCTGTATATTTTCCAGGTTTATGTGGCTTTATTTTTACAACTATTTCTTTTATTTTGATTTTTAATTTTTGGTTTTTTGAGAATGGGTTCTCTGTGTATTTTTGGCTGTCCTGGAACTCACTCTGTAGAGCAAGCTGTTCTTGAACTCACAGAAATCTGCCTGCCTTTGCCTCTCAAGTACAGGGAATAATGGTGTCTGCTACCACACCCAACTACTCTATTCTTTTTTTTTAAAAGGTCTTCATTCTTTTTTTTTCTCCCAAGCCTATATAATTTTTAAACACACTGTGCTCCATTCAGAGGTTTTCTTCATCTAAAACTATCTCTCTTTTTCTGACCATATGAGTCTTTAATTTGCTAAGTGATATGGCTAAAATTAAAGCCGTGGCTTTGCTGACTGGATCCACCACATTCCTTAGGTTTCTGAGAGTCTAGCTTTATGGCAAAGGTATTGACGGGAGCCATGTTTATTGCCACAACTCTATGGAGTTTCAAGGTCCCTGCCACCACCAAAAAGCATGCTATATGCTATTCATGAACACCATTTAAGTGCTTTGGAGTAGAGCCTCTTAAAAAGAATGCAAGGTATTTTCAGCTAAAGCTGAATCAGGAAGCCTCTCTTAAGTGAGACACACTTGCCTATAGCAAACAGAGTCCACATGAGCAAATGCTGTTACCAAGAAGCTATGCTTAACTCTGCTCTTTTTGTGTGTCTAGATTCCTTCCCAAAATCTCTTAGGTTTTAAGTGGATTTATTTGCCACCTTGGTACCATTTTGTTGACAGGGGTTTCTGTCTTGCCTATTTCCAAAGTCATTCAGTCCCACAGAAACACACAGAAGTCTATATTAATCATAAACTTGTTGGCCTGTTAGCTCAGATTTCTTATTAATTCTTATAACTAATATTAGCTCATAATTCTTGTTTGTGTTAGCCACGTGGCTTGGTGCCTTTTATCAGCAAGCTATTCTCATTTTGCTTCCTGTGTGTCTGGATGACAACTGTGGACTCAGCCTTTTCTCTTCCCAGAATGCTCCTGTTCTGGTTGCCCTGTCTATACTTCCTGCCTGGCTACTAGCCAATCAGCATTTTATTAAAGCAATACAACTGATAAATCTTTACAGGGCACAAGATCATCGTTCCACAGCACACATGATGCATGCACACACACACACACACACACACATTTGATAAGTTGAACATTATTTACTTATGCAAATGTAATTTTATAGGTTCAGTCTAAATAGTTGTCCCATTCAGTTCAGATTTTGTAAACCACTTCTAATTAATGTAATGAAAAACCCAAGGCAGCCTAGCTTAAATGAAAAGATGCTGATTTGACTTCCATTTCCAGTTTTAACACCAGAGATTGGATGGCCACATTGGCCTGGCTTTCAGTGGCAATTTTACAACAGAATGGCAACACACTGTGTGTGTGGGGGGAGCTTGAGCATAACAATGAAAGCAAGAATCAGAGAAAGACAGTTTGGCTGAGGCCTTGTATAACACATCTTTTACGTACCAAGGCTATTATTCATAGTGACCTATGGACTTCTAGGTATACTTCAGTTCTTAAAGTTTTTAATTACTCCAAATATCTTCAACATGGAGACAGGATTCCAGGATTCCATGGAAACTTAATACCACATGCAAACTGCAGCATGAGCCTTTTCTTATGTTAATATTGGGGTTCCTTTACAAAATGCTGATTTTCTGTGAGCAAGTGACCAATTACTTATTTCAGTGTAGATTATAGGGCAATCAAATTTACTCTTACTGTTCACAAACCTTCTAATTCTTTTATGCCTCTTTCATTCTGAAGTGTGTCTGTGTGGACTTGATTCATGGAGTGGGCAGGTTGTCATTTGAGAGTACTGTCTGTCTTCTGTACTTCTCAAAGGTTTTCCATTCTTTTGACTACTCATCATCTTGATGAAGAAAATCATCAGATGCAAAGATGATGCTCCCAAATAGTTTCCCATCAAGAATAAGCAGCAAAGTGAAGAATCTTTGCTCTTTCTGCACTTCAACCATTTGCTTAGTGCTATAAAACTGTGGGTTGCCTGGTTCCAACAACTGTATTTCTCAAAGACTGCACTCCTAACTATTAAAAACAACCTTTCTAGTAATACAACCTTTTAATGACACTATTTTTGAGTGATTTTTAAAAATATTATCATATACTCATTGCACAAAAAATGTTTCATTATGGTCTTTTTTCCATGTATGTTTTATACTTTGATCACATTTCTGTCAATACACATACTTGCTTCAGTGCCCTTCTTACTGATTCCCTCTATTTTTAGTCTTTCTACCCCATTTTCACACATCCAACTCAGCTCTCAGCTGCTAAAGCAAACAAATTGCATCATTTGAAGGAATGAGTTGTCTATGAGTTCCCTTTTATTTATTTATTTTTTTTGTGAGTCCACACCTTTCCACTATTGAGGTTCAGAAAAAAATCTTCAATGAAAAAAGAGTGGTCTATTTGGGTAGCAAATGACTTGTTTGATTGACACTAATCATGGTCTGACCCCTGCAGCGAGACCTACTGGATGTGGTGGATAACAACGAGTCTGCAGTGATTGTTGCCCCAACCTCCTCTGGAAAAACCTATGCTTCCTACTACTGCATGGAGACGGTGCTGAAGGAGAGTGACGAAGGCGTGGTTGTGTATGTTTCACCCACAAAGGTAGGGATCCAGTGCATGAAATATTTTTTTCATGCCAGAACTTATTCAGAAATATTAGACATGGATATGTAGCAGATCCATTTATTCATTTTCACTAGTTAAAATTAGCCTACAAAGTAATGGGCTTCCTAATATAATCTTCGTACATAGATTTTTTTATTTTTTGACCCTTTTTCACTACTCCCTTCTTCTACAATATAATCCCCCCACTGCTCCCCTAAATTCTTCTGTAGCTCCATTCCATTTTCAATGCTAATAATCTATTACCTTATTTCTCTTCCCCCTTATGACATATTTTTCCTTTCATGATTTCTTTTCTACTTTCATGACTTATATCTAGTCTCATCCATATTACACATATACATATCCTAAAAACTAAATTTTATGAACAAAATATAAGAGAAAACATATGGTATTTGTCTTTCTCAATATGTTATTTTGCATAATTAATATAATAATTCCAAGATCCATCCATTTTTCTATGAACAACATTGTTTCATTCAATATTTGAGTACAATTGTATAATTGAACATTTTCTTTCTCTATTAATTTATTGTTGGACATCAAGACTGCTATTGGGATAGTGGAAATGTGAACATGAATGTTCACATATCTCTTTAGTAAGACTTGAGGACATTTGGGTATATACTCACAAAGAAGTGATGTATGTAGGCCATGAGTGTTTCATTTCTCATGCTTTGTGAAACCTCAGTAATGATTTATATAATGGGTATACCAGTTAAAACTCTTACACATAGTGGCTAAGGGTACAACTTTCCACGTATTTTCCTCCAACTGTTAACATTTGTTTTGATTTAAATATTCTATTTGGAGTGAGATGAACTCTCAGATCTTTCTCAAGCTTTCTGTTGTCATTCTGTGAGCTTCAGAATTCAGAGGTAGTAGAATTTTTAGATGTTTATATTTTTATATTTAGATGTGAATTTTTTTGACTAGTGATTTGGGCAGTATTATTATGCATGTTTTTTGGTCTGTGGTATTTCTTTCTTTATGATGTACCTGAGAATACATTTGCCTACTTTTTACATTGGAAGAGTTGGCCCTTTTACTAATTCATCAACTTTTCTGTAACACATAATATACCTTTTTTATGAACTGTAATAAAATATACACTTATGGATCAGGTTTTTATCTTAACTTATTATTGTTATTCGTACAAATGATAGTATTTAAATTTTTGTATAATCAATATTATTCACATTTTCATTTGGGGTTGTCTTTATTAGTGTTTGTTTCTTTTGCTGCGATAAAATACCATGATCTAAGAAACTTTGGGAAGAAAGGGTTTATTTTAGTTTACACTTCCACAGCACAGTTCATCACTGAGTGAATCGGGGTAGAAGCCCAAACTGGGTAGGAACCTGGATGCAGGAATTGATCCAGAGGTAAGATGTTTCCCTCAGGGCTTGCTTCTCCTGCTTTGTTATAGCAGCAAGAGCAACTAGCTCAGGAGTGACAATGTCCACAGTGGAGTGGGCCCTCCCACATCAGTTATTCATCAAGAAAGTTAGCCACTGGACTGGACTTTTAAATATGTTTACAGATATATTTTAAATTTTACATTTTCACCTGTATGGTACATACCTTTGGTACTATAAAGTGTGTAATAGATGCTTGAAGGTTTATAGAGTCCACTGGCCATGCTGCCTGCTAGATCCTAAGTGAGACTATGCAGATTTGTATATGTAGCCAAACTTCTGACATCTATCTGGAGGAGATTTTGAAATATGATACAAATCTATTTAGGCTTCTTTCTGTGATAGACTCAGATCATAAGTGGTGATTTTTCAACTGTTGTGCTATACATGTTGATTCTTCTGCTATAAAGGTTACATTTGCCATTTTACTTTTAGACAAATGCTTTCTATTTTTGTTTTACAGTAGGTTGTTGTTAATCAAAGTTCAGATTTTTAATCCATGAGCTCAAACGGAGAGTTTTTACTATAGAGTGGGTAGAGAAAATGGTTTGTTAATTTTCCTGCATAGTAAAACATAGTTTTGTACAACCCCATCAGTCCATCAAGTTATGCTAATCTACACTTTATTATGTAGCTAATACATCTGTTTTACTGTCAATCAGGCACTTGCTAATCAAGTGGTAGCGACTGTTCAAAATCGTTACACCAAAATTCTGCCAGCTGGTCAAGTTCTGTGTGGTGTTTTCACTAAGGACTACAGTCATGATGCCCTTAACTGCCAGGTGTGATATTCTTTTTAACAAACTTGACATCATATTATATAACAATGTTACATCTTTTTTACTGTAAATCTAAGATCTTTTCAAAACCTGTAAAAATAATTTCCTTGAATTTTTGAAGGACAAAACTATTTCAGGGAAAATATAAATTTGTCATATTCTAAAGAATGTAAAAGATAGAATTTATTTTATCTAAAGATACTTTTGTTTTGATTTAAACTTTACATTTATAGCTCATTAATCATGTTGTTTACAATGGGATTCAAAATGATCCAAAGATCTTTCCAAGTTACCAAAACTTAGTGGCTTAGAAACATATTGTCATTATTATTTTCTCTTGTTAAAGATACTTTATTTCAAAATGTAGTGTGGTATTATAGTTAATGAATATATTGTAGTATTAATGAAGTTATAGTTTTCTTTCTTATTGAATTTTCAGATCAGATATTAGGATAAAACAAAAATTAAGACATGCTTGTAGAGCATTATGTAGTAGACTTGGCAATATGCAGCCTGGATTGTTTTTCAAAGAAACATCTTCTAACATAATTTCTCTGTAGCGTTAGATTTGAAAGAATCAAAATAATTAAAATTAATGACTTTGATTTTTATATATTTTTCTTTTTAAGCTATTTATTTAGTGAAAGCAACTTTTTTATTATTTGATTATTGTATACATATTTGAAGTATATCAATCATATCCATCCACTCCCATTTTTCCCTTCTACCCCTTTTTCTCTCTCCAACCCATAGGTCTCCAAGTATCATGTCTCTTTCCCAACAGCTACCAAGTGCCAATAACTCCTCTGCGGGGGTGTGGCCTTGTGGGCTGCTTCCTCATTCATGCTGGAATTTTGACTGGTTTGATCTTCTGCAGGTTTTGTATAGAGATAACTACAGTTACTGAGAGTGCATGGGTGAACCTGCAAGGCCTGGTTCAGAAGTCTCTACCCCTTGCCCTGATTCTCACCTTCATCCCATCTCCTTTACTGATTGTTTCCTGAAGGAGTAGGGAAAGAGGTCAACATAGGTGACCCATTTAGGGCTGGACACAGTTGGAAGGCTCATAAACAAGAATCTGCTCTTCAAATATGATATTCTTCTATTTTATCTCAGGATAAAATTAAAGTTTCATGTGGTTCAAGCTAATATATCAGAAGTGTAATGAACCCAGTCCTTAAATGTGGTATCAGATCTTAATTATTAGAGATACATCCAGGACTCAAAGCCTTGCTTCATGTAGTTTTATACCTATGCACGTTCTAAGTGTTACTTCACACCATACTGTTGTTTTTAGGTGCTTGTTACCGATCCTGTCTCCTTTGAAGGTCTGCTACTCGCTCCTCATCGCCAAAACTGGGTGAAGAGGATCAGATACGTCATATTTGATGAGGTAGGTATTGTTTTACCTCTCAGGCTATCTTCCCGGGGATCATGAATATTGCATGTCTTTGATGCTTTGGGACATCCACCCCTTGGATGGAGTTCAGATTAGGAGGCAATTTTCTTCTGACCATTTCCCCAACTGAATCACCCTCTTGACTCACTTCTGTTGTGACTCGATAGTATGTATTGGTGAGAGTTCTGCATGTGTGAGGAACTGGTCTTCATTGGGGATGTTGTAAAGGGACATAATTAAACTCATGACACACGTTTTCCTTGATAAAAATCAAAATCCTATCCAGTTTCCAAAGCAAAGGTTTTATGTGCCAGCAAATGATACTGATGATACAAACAGTTCTGCCTGTCATGATCCTTAAGGAAAACAAACAGCCTGTTCAAAATGCAGTTTTATAAGTATGTTTTTTAAAAAGAAATCTGTGAAGAAATCCAGAGAGAGAGAGAAGCTTATTGTTAGTCTTGAAAGGACAAGGTAAGGAAGCATTTGCATCCAGTTGCAAAGGAAGTTCTGACAAATGGGCTATATTTCAAGTAGTGAACCTTAGCTGAGGTACACAGCTGGCTCAGGCAACCTGGGAGGGGCCAACAGAAAACAGATGTCAACTTACTTCCTCATCTCCTGAGATATAGCCAGAGCTCAGAAATTAGTCTAAGTTAGAAAGCCAGAGAACCTGGAGTCCCATTGAAGTAGTACTTGTGGATCAGTGTCCCTGAGCACTAGAGTGGGGTGAAAACCAATGTAGATGTAGATGTTCTGATGGAAACCACTTAGTGGAGTTCTGTAGCAGCATCATTCAGTATACTTTTTGAGAGACTTAGATCCCCATAGAAAAGAGCATTCTTCTATTCCTGGATTTAAAGCTGAAAAGAAAAGAGCCAATATTTAGCTTATTTTTACTTCACTTCAGTAAAGATAATGGTGATAAATAATTTGAAGTCCTGGAGATTAAATGCAGGTCATTGATGTAGTTCACCATTGTCTGAAATCCCCAGCCCTTTCCTTTGTGTTATAAACTTGAAATGACCAAACATTTGCTTTTATTTGTATTATACTGACTTACTATGTTTATTTTTAGTTAACCTATATGATTTTTATTCTGGAAGCTTTTGATAGTTTTATTTAAATAATACAAGACCATACATACTGGTAGGTAAACACTCATGTGTAAAATTTAAAAATACTACATTTACAAAGCAATCTAGAACACCTAGTTGTAGCTTGAACTTCAAACCATGAAATGATGTAATATTGGACACTTCAGTTATTCCAATTTTATATGAGGGCAACTGCTAAAGGCTTCAAAGGCTAGTGTCTGTTCTGTTAAAGTCAGGGAAATTGCATTGCAAAAATTAAAGTTAAATATTTAGAGGAATTGTATGTCATCTTGTCGGGGTCCAGCCCTGATGTAAATCATTTCTCATATCCAAGGGGAAGTGTAGGAATAAAAAACATGACTCACTTGACTATATCAGGAACATGTTTTCAGGGATCCTTCATGAAACCCTGAGTACACATGCTGAAAATCACCTGCTGTTTATTCTCCAAACAGCTTTTGTTTTGTTTTGTTTTGTTTTTTATTGGAAAAAAAAGAAATTTCTGCCTCCTCCCTGCCTCCCATTTCCCTCCCCCTCCTCCCCCTCCTCCCACCCTCCCCTACTCCTCCCCCTCCCTCTCCAGCCTGAAGAGCAGTCAGGGTTCCCTGCCCTGTGGAAAGTCCAAAGTCCTCCCCCCTCAATCCTGGTCTAGGAAGGTGAACATCCAAACTGGGTAGGCTCCCACAAAGCCAGAACATGAAGTAGGATCAAAACCCGGTGCCATTGTCCTTGGCTTCTCATCAGCCCTCATTGTCTGCCAAATTCAGAGAGTCCGGTTTTATCCCATGCTTTTTCAGTCACAGTCCAGCTGGCCTTGGTGAGCTCCCAATGGATCAGCCCCCCTGTCTCCGTGGGTGGGTGCACCCCTTGTGGTCCTGACTTCTTTGCTCATATTCTCCCTCCTTCTGCTCCTCATTGGAACATTGGGAGCTCAGTCCGGTGCTCCAGTGTGGGTCTCTGTCTCTATCTCCATCCATCGCCAGATGAAGTTTCTATGGTGATATGCAAGATATTCATCAGTATGGCTACAGGATAGGGTCATTTCAGGTTCCCTATCCTCAGCTGCCCCAGGAACTAACTGGGGACATCGCCTTGGGCACCTGGGAGCCCCTCTAGGTCCAAGTCTCTTGCCAACCCTAAGATGGCTCCCTTAATTAAGATGTGTGCTTCCCTGCTCCCCTGACCAACCTTCCATTATCCCAATCATCCCATTTCCCCAAGTTCCCCTCAACCTCCCCTTCTCACATTTCTCTCCCCTTCTCCCCTTAACCCCCTCCCACCTCACCCCCAAGATCCCAATTTTTTGCCTGGCAATCTTGTCTACTTCCCATAACCAGGAGGATAGCTATATGTTTTTCTTGGGTTCACCTTCTTATTTAGTTTCTTTAGGATATTAAATTATAGACTCACTGATCTTTATCAAAACATAAACCGAGGGGGGGGGAGTTCATTAGCGTTCTGTTTCCGAGATAGCAGGGAGAATGATTGTGGTCATGTCTACACCTTTCTATGCCCATTTAGTCACGTCTTCCTATCTACTTCTGCTCTGTATGCCTGTTCTTTCACGTAGATTGAAAAACACCTCTTCCCTAGATGACCTCCTATATTACATTAGAAGGAGCAGAACAACATTAGAATATCCTTACCATTTGCATAGGATGATGTCAGGCTGTCTCACTATCAAAGGCTAGGCCACCACCTTCTGTATGGCATGTACAAATTGTGCCTTGTCAGGTTGCTCAGAATTCTGATTGCCATACACTTAGGAATATTGGCCTGTATAATCCGGCTCCTATATCATCTGACCAAGAAAAAGCCATACAGGTAGTAGAAAATATGAATTTATGCATCTCTACACATGATATAAAACTGCTTAATGGATAGTAAGTCCTTTAAAGGTTATTTTCAGGGGTCAAATTTAACTTGTTTATTTAAGATGACATTCAAGAATCTTTCATTCATCTAATTTAATTTGGTCATGCATTCATTTACGCAGCCTCACTTGAGAAATGCTTCTCTAGAGGCAGGCATGGTGTCAATGCTAGAATTATTCAGATTTGCAGATATATATTAAGTAAGAAAGACAAGGTAAGTGAGAGAACACAAAAGCTTATAAGCTATCGGTGGCGCTTCCTGTAAAGATCAAGAGTGTCCTTCACAAAGCAACAATGGCAGAAGGCAGCCTGGAGGACCACTCTGGAATGGATGGATGATCCACGGAACCTTTTTAAACTAGTGACACTAAGATGTACTTCACTCTTGACAGAGGTTTCTGTCCCATCTGATCTTGCAACTGCTCAGTCCCAAAGAAACACACAAAGGCTTACATTAATTATAAACTGGTTGGCCCTATTAGTTCAGGCATCTTATTAACTCTTATATTTTACATTAGCCTATAATTCTTGTCTGTGTTATCCATGTGGCTTGATATCTTTTATCAGCGAGACATCCTCATCTTGCTTCCTCTGTGTCTGGCTTACGAATGCAAACTGAGCCCTTCCTCTTCCCAGAATTCTCCTGTTCTGGTTGCCCCCCCTATATTTCCTGCCTGGTTACTGGCCAATCAGACCTTTATTAAACCAGTACAAGTGACAACTCTTTACAGAGTACAAGACCATTGTCCCACAGCACTTTACAGATTCAGAAGCCATGCTTATATACATTGGCTTTTCATATTATTTCTAAGAATATTTTACACAGTGAGACAGCTATGTGAAAGCCCTGTCATGGGAAGTGTGTGCTAAGGAACAAAGAAATGACTGCTGTGTGGGTAATTGTAAGACTGGATGAGTGACTTCACATGATGCTGGAATAGCAGCAGAGGACCACATATGCCAATTATTATGTATCCCATGAAATACTTGCATTTATTGCACAAGGAATGGAAAATATAATTAACTACTGACATGACTAGATATGATTTATCTTTGAAGGATACCATTTTTTTGTGTGTGATGCCAAGAATGTAGGTAATAAATTAGGGCAATAGTCACAAAAGTACTGCCTAGTAACTGAGGTGTGGTGTTTTGATTGTCAGTACACATGGCAAGAAATACATAGGCCTGAAAGAGTGTTTTGAAAGCAAAATAAAAAGGAGTCACAGGTGGATTGATTAAAAATATTAAGGAAAATTCAAGTGTCGTGATGTTATTTTAATTTGCCATTTTTAAAACCAACCCATCAATTGAAAGCATTCTTTTCTTTTATAGGTACATTGTCTTGGTGGAAAAATGGGAGCAGAAATCTGGGAGCATCTCCTTGTCATGATCCGATGCCCATTTTTGGCCCTTTCAGCTACCATAAGCAACCCCCAGCATCTTACTGAGTATGGATTTAGTTCTACTTTGGACAGAATGTTTATCTATTTTGAAAGTTTAGATTTCATAATCTTTACGGGTTTTAAAGTTATCTCAATTTCCAGTTAACTCATAGCACTCTCTAAATATTCAAGCTGCTGTCTCTTTAGGTCTTTCTGATAAGTCTTGGCAACTCTCTACAAAGAAATACCTAGCACCCATTGGGTCAGATCTCCAGTTGAATAGGAAGTATCATGTCATAGCGCCAGAATAAAATTAGAGCTATATATTCCTTTTCTTTCCCTCACCCCCTCTACTAGGAAACATAAACCAATATGATAGAATGCTACATTTAGCCATAGATTCCAAAATCACCTCATTTTGTAGATTGACTTGTTTAGAAAGGGAGCAGAGCTTTATTAATTGAAAGCTATACATCCCTTTATTAAGCTCAAAGGTTGACTACTGATAACAACTTATCCCTTAACATCTTCCATGTGTCACATTCCATCCAAAGTACTTTGCATACAGTAATTTTGAAAATATCAATATACTACTGTTTCCATTGTTATTATTAGATAAAAGTACTTTTACAACTCTATTGATTTAAAAATGTTTCATGCAGGATTCAGAGTTAATAGTAAGGAAGTTAGAAATTTATTTCAGGTTATGTGACTCTAGAAATAATTTCCTTATATGAAAATTTTAAGACATAAATTTTTCTGTATATAATTATTTAATTTCATGTAAGCTATTTCTATTTTCTGCCTCAATAATGTATGAGTTTCTTTTGTGTTAATGTGAACAAAAATACCTTAAGAGAGAATGCCTTTATTTAGACTCAGGGTTTTAGAAAGATTTCAGCCCATCACAATGGGAAAGGCAAGGAGGTGAGGCTTCAACCATAGAAGAGGGAGCCTGAGGTGGCAGTTTGTTTACGTGACAGCAGACAGGAAGCAGAGAGAGCTAGATGAGAACCAGTGGCTAGTATAACCTTTGTGACAGCTAATGTTGGTGGTCAATTACTCTTCAAAGTCCCTCTGCTAGTGACTGACTTCTATTATGCAGCTCCAAACTTCTAATGATTCCACAGCTTTCAAAATAATATCAAGGACTGGTAGCCAAGTGAAGCATGAACCATTGGGCATATTACTGATTACAATCATAAGTAATATGTCTATATTTTAAAGGTGGCTCCAGTCAGTACAGAGGTACTGGGAAGAAGTAGACAGTGCAATGGGAGAAAAAACTTGGTCCAAAAGAAATTCTGGGTCCCGTGGCAGTCATCACGAAGACCAAGCACAAGCCAGACAGTCATACGAAGTTAGACTTGGTATGTATGCTCTGTGTAGTTGTATAGCCTTGTTTTGTTTGTTTGACTATTTTCTTTAAAATTATTCAACTTACCACATTTCTGATAATTTAGAAATTTCACTTTTCCCCTTTCAGTGATCTATGAAGAGAGATACAATGACCTAGAGAAGCATGTATGTTCTGTGAGACACGGTGATGTTTGTTTTGATCATTTTCACCCATGTGCCGCACTAACCACAGATCATGTAAGTAACAACCTTTGCCACAGCTGTTCCATGTAACAGCACTGTCTGGCTAATAATTGAAAATATGGTGCTGTTCAGAATGCAACCGAAGTGCAACCTGATGCTAGAATGCAGAGGAACACTACAACTTTGTTTTAAAAAAGAACAGCAGTGTTCTTGTTTCTGTAGTTTCTCAATGTTAGGATGCTATCAGACTCCTTAGAGTTTAGAAACTACTAAACACTTTAACTTGATGATTCTATTAGTTTGGGGACATTATTTCTGTCCATTTCCCTTCCCCCCCATCTGTTAAGCATCCATGTCTGCCTGTCTTTCTTAATTAGTACCATTAGTGAAATGTTGAGGACAGAATTTAATCTCTGCTCTCAGTGCAGCTACAGCTTTGTGTGTAAAAGCCTCATATGTGAGAATGTGAACAATGTGTATGACCTTAATCCAGAAACATGTGCTTCCCATTGCCATCACAATCAAGTACTGCCTCTGATAATGACTCAGCAAAGTAGAGACCTTGAAACAATGTTAACAAGTCTATTAAATGGTTAGGAGGTGACAATTTTTAAAAAAATTCCTGCCTATACCTGTCTGCTTTTCTCCTATCCCTTGAATGTTTCATTTTAAACTTACATTGGCCCATAAGATGATTTTTATTTCTTTCTCTTCCTTCATAAACCTGAATAATTCAGTATATTCTAAATTCTGGTACAGTAATATGGTTACTTAATTATAATTCTATTCTTTTTGAAACTTTACTGGACTTTTATTTTTTAAAGAGCTAAGTATGACCTTGAGAGCTAAGGTCTTTCAGGGGCTTTTCTTACATTTACTGAATGTATTTTGCTTGGAAGGCCTCATGCCTCTTCCCTGTTCCTCCCAAATGCCATATGCCAATTCACAGATCTTGGTTTTTGTTTTTAGGTTCTTATAATATGAAGATTTTTTCTTTTTTTTTAGAATCTTGCTGTGTTTTCGTCAATTGATTGGTTAAATTCTCCACAGCACTTTGTGTGTCAGCAAAATCAGATTATCACTGAACCTTCAGCACTTGTCTCTCAGTGTTCAGAAATAACTGCTGCAGGATGAATTTCCTGTAGCTCCAGTTACTAACACATTGTGGTGTGAATACTGATTGTTTTTAAAGAATAGCTGATTTGAATACTCACACATTTTACCTCTTTTAACCATCACAATTGTAAGATGGGAATTCTACTACAACTTTCATTTTATCAATAATGCAGGTAAGACATAGACAACTCACTCACTACTGCACTAAGCAAATGGTAGAGACCAGATGTAATCTCAGACCTTTGATTAACTCCATGTGGACATGAAGGATTTGTCTATCACATCTACTGATGAGTGAACACCACATGACAGTATTTGACTGTGTATGCATTGCAATGACTTCCAAAGGCAATGTAATGAATATGAATATGGAGTTTTTCTAGTAAAACATTTGTGAGGAAAGCTTCTCTTGTTAGTGGTAATGACCCAATTCAAACTCCAAACTGAACTGAACTGAACTAGGGAAGATATCCTATGCCTTAACTTATACTGAGAATATAGATGTTAAGCCAGTCTATCAATAATAAAGAAATCCATTTGTTCCCTCTTTTTCTTCCTTTTCCCTTCTTTTCTTTCTTGTTCCTCCACACTTTCTGATATCTACAGATTTTCAAATGTAATCATCATAATCCAGTATCTTTAAAACTAGCACAATACTTTAAAAATTACTTGTTTTGTATAAAGTGATTAAGAGATGTTGCCTTTAAAGAGCTTCAAGTATATTGGTTCAGTGCTTGCTGCAAATGCCTTCCCTCTCTTCTTAGTAGCTATTAATGGAATAACTGGAAAGCAATAGAGTAGCTATAGTATGGTCTGACCTCATGCGACTTCTACAAAGGTCATGCTCTTGCATAAGTCTTAAGAGTTTTACAACTTGGTAGCAAGGATATAGATATAGAGTAATATCTAGGCTTAGGTATTATTAAAATATTCTACCCAGAGCCCATACACCCAAAGACCACTGAGACCAGATTCGATGCAAAAGAGTTTTTTAAATTATTTCAGCATGCCAGGGTCAACTTCCCTACACAAAGGCAAAAAGGAGGCAGGGACTCTTTTTAAAGTCTTACTGAGGGGAGAGCCTAAGGAAGTATGGTCATTTTAGATAAGAGTGGCTTAAGCAAGTGTCAATCAAAATCGTATATTCTAATTGGCTGGGGCTAGTCAGGGGCTGGTCATGAGCTGGTCAGGGTTACAGTTCGGGGGCACGCCTGGACAAGTTCAAGACCCTACCCTTGAGCTGCTGTGGAGGCTGGCTCAGCCCAGGCCTGGCCTAATATTGCTTCTACCAGGCCTCCTCTTCGCTGTTGGGGGTGTTGGAGATTGATTGTCCTTTATTCATGTCTTTTCCTCAGAAACTTTAGCTTCAGGAGACTGAACCAATCTTGTGTCAGACCTATGGCTAAGATTCATATCTATTACCTAGTTTATTTTCACAGCAAATTAGTGACACAGACATAACTAATGTTTTATTTTAGAAATGAGGAATGTGAACCTTGTGTAAATGGGTAAGAAACTTAAGCAACCCTAAGCCTGTGACCCAACAGAAGATTTGTATTTTTAAACTTATGAGGAGTCTTAGATTAATTTTTGTTTCAGTTTGGTTTGGCTGAAGAAAATAACTGCTCTCAAGTGATAATTAAAAAAAAGAAAAGAAGGCTAACATCAGGGGTGCGGGTAGATGGATGTCACTGCAGTTAACAAGACTCTGTAGAAGACCTACCTGGTTGAGTTTGTTTCCCAGCAACAACTGGGTGGTTCACAAGAGCTTCGGGGGATCTGTCATGCTGTCTTTTGACATGGGGGAGGGGGAGGAATCTCCCCACATACACATAATTTTAAAAACAATTTTTAATAAGCAACGGACTCAATACAATCTTCACCATTTTCCAGCATTTAATGCTCAAAGCAAGCATTTCTTGTAAATGTTGTCACCCCATAGGTAAAATAAGATAGTAATAAGCTCAATTTTATTTTAATCATAGATTGAAAAGCATGGATTCCCTTCTGACCTTGTCTTTTCACCTCGAGAAAGCATCCAGCTATATGACACTATGCTTCAGGTCTGGAAGAGTTGGCCCCGGGCCCAGGTAAAGAATCTTCATGGAATCCATTCTGTTATGGTAGAGTCGACATTGCTCTTCAGAAACACAGGGTCACCATTTCTATCACTTGCATTTAAATTGCATTGCTATTCATTTAAAATGATTAGCAGACCATTTCCCAGAGGATGTGGCCTCCTTATACCTTCTCAATTAGATGGGCTAGAAACAGTGTTTAATATCAATTCCTGAAAGTGTTCCTTCTTTCTTCCTCCCAAACATTGTGGGAGCTGCGTCTCCTTTCCCACTCTTTGTTTCTAGTCCTAAGATTCTTTTCTTCTCACATTGTTCTCTATGTCCTGAGTGCTGGTTGCTTTCCTTGGAGACCTCTTTGCTCTGTCTTCTTGCCTTTGAAGAGTTCGCACATAGTTCTTGTATAATAGAAGGTACAGGGAGGTAAGAGAAGTCCAACCACCTCTAACCTAAGAGATTGTAAAACGTTCAGGGAAGAATATAATTGAGAAATGCCTTTAGTTTTTCTAGCATTATTTTTATGGAATTTTATGGTCTTCATTTCCCAGGACCTGTGTCCAGAGAACTTCACTCATTTTGAGAAAAAAATAGTTATTAAAAAGTTGGATGTTAGAGAATATGAGAAGAAATTAAAGGAAGAATTCACAAACTGGATTAAAAATGGGAACAAGGAGCAGGTATTTTTACACATTTTGGGCAAAGCACTCTATTTTATTTCCTGAGTTGTGTCATTCAACCAATAATACCATTTCTCTCCTTTGCTGTTTTCATTATTTGTTTTAGACTTTTAAGTTTGATTTGCCGTGCAGTAATTCCAACCTGGATCAAAAAGAGAAAGGAATTTTTTAAATCTCTTCTCTAGTGTACCCTAAAACTTGGCAAAAGACTACAGGTTCCTCTTGGATTTGATGGCAAACAAGAAAGAATACAGGGCGTGTGCTTGGGATT
This sequence comes from Microtus obscurus, assembly GCA_963919715.1. Taxonomy (NCBI): domain Eukaryota; kingdom Metazoa; phylum Chordata; class Mammalia; order Rodentia; family Cricetidae; genus Microtus; species Microtus obscurus. The sequence goes on from CAWTZC010000297.1 coordinate 42,884,670, forward strand.
ATTGGTGATTTTTGGCAGCACAGAGATGGGACTCGTGGAGCTGAAACACATTTTCTCTTTTCTTCCTTTCTTAGATTTGGAGTTTTATTCTCTTTAAAAATCATTATTGAAAATTTTATGTATAATGTTTTCAAATTCACTCCCCGATTCTCCCCTCCAAACCCTCCCATAGTCCTCCTACCATTTCCCTTTTCAACTTCACAGGTTCCTTCTTAAACTCAATGCTTCCAGTGTGTGAGTGGGTGTGGGGCCGTCCACTGGAACGTGGGCAACCTATCCGCATACGTGGAGAACACTGAGTGTCCCCTCCCACAGCAGCCATCTCTTTGGCAATGGCTGCTCAGCTAGGGTGAGACTCTGTGAGCCCCTCCTCAGTTATGCTGAAATTACTTCAGGACTGATCTTGTGAGCTCCTTTGCAGGCATCCACACTGCTGTGAGCTCGTGTGCTCCATGTCCCTGTCATGTCCAGAGACACTAGTTTGCAGCCTTGGGGTTTGATTCTTTATGACTTTTATTTTAAATTTTAAGAATTATTCAAGTACGAGAGTCTCACCTGGAACTATATGCTTACACATTTATTTTGCTTAAGCTTATAGTCTTAATTTATCATCAAAAGTTGAAATTTCCATTTTTTTAATAGCATGCATTTTTTCATGTGATCCTCTCTCCACCTTATACCTTTATTTATTTATTTATTTATTTATTTTTTATTAAAGATTTCTGCCTCCTCCCTCCCACCGCCTCCCATTTCCCTCCCCCTCCCCCACTCAAGTCCCCCTCCCTCGTCAGCCCTAAGATCAGTCAGGGCTCCCTGCCCTGTGGGAAGTCCAAGGACCACCCATCTCCATCCAGGTCTAGTAAGGTGAGCATCCAAACTGCCTAGGCTCCCACAAAGCCAGTACGTGCAGTAGGATCAAAAACCCATTGCCATTGTTTTTGAGTTCTCAGTAGTCCTCATTGTCCAATATGTTCGGCGAGTCTGGTTTTATCCCAAGCTTTTTCAGACCCAGGCCAGCTGGCCTTGGTGAGTTCCCGATAGAACATCCCCATTGTCTCAGTGTGTGGGTGCACCCCTCGCGGTCTGGAATTCCTTGCTCATGCTCTCACTCCTTCTGCTTCTGATTTGGACCTTGAGATTTCAGTCCGGTGCTCCAATGTGGGTCTCTTTCTCCTTTCATCACCTGATGAAGGTTAATATTCAGGAGGATGCCTATATATTTGGGGGGGTTCACCTTCTTATTTAGCTTCTCTAGAATCATGAATTATTAGCTCAATGTCCTTTATTTGTGGCTAGAAACCAAATATGAGTGAGTACATCCCATGTTCCTCTTTTTAGGTCTGGCTTACCTCACTCAGGATAGTGTTTTCTATTTCTGTCCATTTCTTTCTTTTATTTGGAAACATGCTATAGTTAGGTTACATTTTCCTGTGCTTATCTGGTCATTCATAACCTCTTAGTCAGGTTGGCTGTGCTTACCTCTGCTGCATGGAGGGGGCTCCTTTCTCCTGCTACAGTGGAAACAGCACCACTAACTGAGCAATTCTTCCCCTCCTGCCAGATTTGTGTTGTCGCTAACAATTGCAGGGTGGTGTACAGTACATCAGAAGTTTGTTATTAAGTCTGTGGTTTGTGTGTGTCCTTGCTGTGGCTCACCACAGTCTTGTGGTATAGTGTCCTAGGATTAATTTGAAGGACAACAAAAAAAAAAGATTAAACAACAGTGAAAAAGAGTTTAGTCCGAGTGGCCATTCCTCTCTTTACTATGTGCATTTTAATACAAACGCTTTCTGTTCTCTGTCACAGGCCAGAATGGTGCTGCAGAAACTGAGTCCCGATTTCCATAACCACTCAGGACGGATGCTGGACTTCTTTCCGCATCTTGTTGAGAAGCTCAGGGAAATGGATAAGTTGCCTGCAGTGTTCTTTCTGTAAGTTATTTAAGTTATTTAACATTGGCGGCATAATTTGTGTTAGGTTGCTTCCTGTATAGTACACAAAACTATATACATTGCCACTGTTGAATAGTATTTATTATTACTTTTGGTGTTCATTCATTTATCAAAATCATGTGACTTATTTAAAGTCATAAAATTGTCTACTTCCACTTTTCCTTGTTCTAATTCTGCTTGTTTATTTCTTTGTTTGAGACAGGATCTTGATATGTGCCTATGTTGGCCTTTCTGCCTCAGCCTCCTCCCTGCTAGGATTATAGTTACACATGCACAATTATACCCAGTTTTAATTAAGTCCATAAAATAGTATTAGTGTTCTATCAATTATTTTATTAATTTTGATACCCCATTTTTGTATTACTATAAACTATAAATTTTGTTTGTTCGCATCAGGTATTACTAATAATTTTCGGTACAGCCTTGGTTCTTTGCCAAACCCACTGAACATAGCCATCAATGTTGCTATTCCACACAAAATTTAAGTTTTTTATTATATGCTACAATATATGTTGGTAAAATATTTTGGTAATTTAAATGATTGTAATGAGAAATATGATATAGAGTCAGTGATACCTTGCCAAATTTCATGTTATAGAATGTAATAGCCTAAAATTAATCAAACTAATTTGATGAATTTAGTGAGTTCTTATAAAATGGCACCAAGGGTAACTCAGTTAGTATAAAATAGATTAACCTTTTTAACTATGTGACAAGAAGAGAATAATTTACTTAATATCAAATTTCTAATTACTCTCAGGCTACAGTATCTTTGAATAAATAAAACCATTGTATATAAAGTTTAATACTTATGCTTATGCACAGTAACATACAGTAATGAATCATAATTAGTGATAGAAACTCACAACAATGGTAGTAGGTGACATAAAGTCCTATTTGATTAGTATTGGAGATTGAAAGATTTTTCTTTTTGCCTCTGTGTGCTTATTCTTATCCCAGTATAAGTAGCTGTGACCTTTCAAACTGTAAACCAGTTTAAACCCTTCCATAACTACTTCTTCTCAGCCATTGTTCATAGCCATGAGAAGTGTAACACACAACCTGAAAAGATGGAGAGACTGAATTTTATGGTATTCTTCATTTGCTTCTAGATTTAGATTCGAGTCTGTAGAAGAATGTGCTAAGGCTGCTTGCCAATTTCTGGAAGATAAACAGGAGGAGAAGAGGCCTTCAAAAGCTGATAAAGAAGCTCATGTCATTGCTAATAGACTTCGAAAAGTTAAAAAATCTTTGGAGAAACAAATGATAATGTAAGTATTTCACTAAATAAATTGACCATGTAAGGGTTTGTAACACCCAAATGTCCTAGTAGGAAATACACTTTGAAGATGCTCTAGAATGAAGTTCTAATTACTGCTTCAATTTGTTGTATGAGGAGCGGCCGGGCTGTGTTCCCCACACCCGGCCACCCACATGGCTTAGCTTAAGCCCTGAAATAATTACACGAAAACTGTTTTCTTTTAATCACTGCCTGGCCCATTATTGGCTAGCTCTTACATATCGACCTAACCCATTTCTGATAATCTGTGTAGCACCCCAAGGTGTGCTTACCCGGGAGATTCTAGCCTGTGTCTGTCTGGAATGCGGGCATCATGGCGGCTCCCTGACTCAGCTTCTCTTTCCCAGAATCCTCTTCTGTCTACTCCACCCACCTAAGGGTTGGCCTATCAATGGGCTCAGGCAGTTTCTTTATTTTAACCAATGAAATCAACAGATTGATATATGACACTCCCACATCACTTCCCCTTTTTCTGTTTAAACAAAAGGAAGGCTTTCATTTTAACATAGTAAAATTACATATAGCAAAACAGTTATCAAGTAAGAATTAGTTACAATATTTATATCTATTTTATCTTTTATCATAACTAAGGAAAACTACTACTATCTATTCATTCTTCAACTCCATCAAAGACTCCAGAAGGATATAAAACTACCTAAGTATATAAGAAATCAAATGCTCTAGAAATGACAGAGACATCTCGCTGCCTGGACAGTCACCCAAAGTTCTTTTGTACCGTTGGGGCATCCATCTTCAGCCTTCAGGCCCACAGTATCCAGCAGACATTTTTATGAAGCAGGAAATTTCAAAGACAGTTCAGTCACTTTCTGCTGTGTCCTGCAGTATGTCTCGTAGACTCTTATGAATCAGGAACCCCGAAAGATCATCTCACCTTTAGGCAAGTTCAGCAGTCCTCTCTCTGCGGGTTCTTTGTGTGCAGTTTATGCATCAGTCCAGGCAAGAGCAGTTTGTTGCCCAAATGACTATCCAACTCCATAAAAATCCTCTTCAATGCCCATCTTCTTCTTGAAGTAGATTGGTGCTGCCAGGAGCAGACGTGTCTCATTGTCATGAAAAGCCCTAAGTTATTAAAACATTAAATGCCATATTCTGCAGTCCTTGAAAGATATGAAGAATGCCTATCTAATTGAAATATATCTCCATATATCTAGAAAATCTAACATGACTACAAGCTTGACTATTATTTATGATTATTTAACAACAACCTATATTTCCTAATTATACATTACATTTTAAAAATGAACTACACAATCATAATACCTTAATCAAGATCAAAAATACATATACATATAACAAAATTGACCTTAAAATCCATACCAATGCAAATTATTTATATCTATATCATATCCCCCTTTAAATGTAAAAGAACATATATAATCAATATTTGGGCTCATGGGCGCAGTTTCTCTCTCCAAACTGCTTCCTGCTGAATGGGGGCGTCGTTAATTAGATCTTTCTTTCGTGGTGTAACCTGTGTGTCAGGGTCATCTCAGTTGGCAGTTGAGTGAAGTAATTTTTTGAGGGTGTTCACAGCAACCTTTCAGGAGGGCGTGGTCTATCATACCATATCGGAATAGATGCAATCCATAGGGTCTGGTCCTCTGTGAAAACAAAAGAAGACCCTCTCCGAAGCATCATATCCTTAGACCCAAATTTTGAAATCGTAATACCCTTATATCCATTCTGGTTCAGCTTGGCAGCCCATGTAATGAAATGACTCTCTGTACTTAGCTCCTTCACAGTCAAAAATTTTAAAGAAAACACAATGTACATAATCCAGACTCTCTGTGAATTTTTCATTTTTACGTGGCTTATTTTTCTTTATTTCTTTTACTCTCTTAACTATCTGTACTCTGTCTCTTTAAAGACTTTACCTTTTTAATTTTAAAGGCATTAACTTTATTCTCTCTCTATATATATATTTTTCTCTCTCAAGCCCACGTACATTTATCCAACATTGTGACTCATTTAGTGGTCTGTCTGAATCTGTTTTATTGTGAATCTGTAACTTTTTTACTATCCAGGAGCATTTTTTTAAAATGTTAAGCACTTCTTAAAAACTTAAGTTGCTTCTTATACAGTTAATACGGTACTGCCTGCATTCTGCCCAGTAGAAACCTTAAGTGCTCTGTCATTAAGGTAATTACGGTAGTTCCTGCCTGAGACTGCAGTATGGCAGAGCTGAGCCGCTCCTGCCTCAGAGCCGTTTGGTGCGCCTGAGCTGCGCACAGTTTCAGGCACACAGCAGTCCACATTATCATCAAGCAAGCCGTAGCTTTAGTCCAAATGCTCCATTCAAAAGGTCTGTCTCCCACAGGAGCCAGACAGAAATCGTAATGGCGGCACAGCCTAGAAAGCCGGCATTTTAAAACAGCCAGTTTTTTCCTGCTGCTGAGTCAGGACAATTTCTTTGCAGTATGCAACCCAGGAACAACAAAAAGCTGTCTTAAATTTTCTCTATGTCCTTTTTAAGCCCTCTCAGGTTTTACGTGGAGTTCATTAGCACGTTGGTGCGCCAATTTGTAGTATTTGGCCCCAACGTGGTTCTGAATCCGAGCCCGCCTGTGCGCCCGCGCGCCGCGCGCCTCAGGCCGCTGCATTGAGCTGGCCGCGGGAGATACTGTCTGCCCCGCGCACGCCTAGGGTCTGAGCTGTGCGGCTCGGGCCGCTGCTTTGAGCCAGCCTCGGGAGATACAGTCTGCCCCGCGAACCTAGGGCCTGCGCTGCGCGCCTCGGGCCGCTCCCTTACCAGGCCGACACCGACACCGCAGCCTGACCGGTTCCCGCAACTGCGCCTCCCCACCCCCACCGCGGCAGCGCCCTGCCGCCATTTTGAGCACAGCCGCCGGAGTTGTTTTGCGCTCCCAGCTGTAGCAGCTGCATTGAATCAAATCCAGCCTCCCTGTGGCACAGCATTGGTCTGATTCAAAGCAAGCTCTGCACGCAGATAAATAAATCTTGGTTTTGAGTTCCTGTTTCAGACCGGCTCTCCACGTGGACTCAAGTGGACTCATCTGCCACCACTGGCAGGAACCAGTCATTGCAGGTAAAAAATTTTTTTTTCTTCTTTTATAAATAAAATGTCTGAGAATATTACTGTTCAGGACTGTAGCAGGCTTTTTGAGTGTGCCATGTGGGACATCTTACAAGAGGTGTCTGGCACCCCACATCTATGGATTCTTCTGGGATTAGTAATTTTCCTTGGCACTAAATGGTTTGACAACAGAAGTTTGATGGAGTCTTTAAGAGATGAATCCAGGATTCTTAAGGCAGAGGTTGAATGTTTGAAAACTATTAAGCATGACAATGATCTTCTCAAGAATCAGCTTGAAGTTCTACAGGAAGAGAATAGATCTTTGTTTAATAAGACTCTGGTAACTGAGCAAAAGTTAGAAAAGGTTCAGGCCAATATGGAGGAGAGATTTATTACTATGGAAGAAGGATCAGCTGATTTAAACAATAAATTCCAGCGGTCATTTTCTGAAGGAATTGAAACACTTATTGAGAGAACCAAAACGGTTGAATGTGACAATCGAATTTTGTCTAAAACTTGTGACAAATTGGCGGAAAGATTGTCAGTACAAGAAGGCACGGTTTACGCCATTAAAATTATGTCCAAAGAAGAGAACTTATCTCTAATGGACAAAATTCATACTTTAGAATCCTCAATGAAGGCTTTGGAACATAATTCTGGACAGGAGATTCAAACATTGCAGAAGGCAATGGTGAATAGAATTGAAAAGATTGAGGAATTTCTAAATTCTGATGAAGAAGAACAAACGGTAGAAAGGCAAATTTTAACTACGCCTGTGGGTAAATCCCTCCGGAAAAATTTCCACAAGACTCTACCTGCCTTTCCAGTAATAACAACAGAAAAGGTGATTGGTTCCAAAAACCCTAAGGTCATCAAGGAGGATATATGGGAGCCTGTCCGTATGAATGATCTCAAAGAAATTAAACAGGCTGTCATGACTTTTGGGATGCACTCTTCTTTTGTTAAGGAAATGCTAAAATCCTGGGCAACAAAAAGCAGAGCAACTCCTATGGATTGGGTGCAACTCAGCTCTGCGGTACTTGATAGCGGGCCGCATTTAAAATGGAAATGCTTATTCAGGCAAGAGGCTAGACGTTTGGAACAGCAAGAAAAGGCGAAGGGAGGTAACATTTGCATAGATAAAATTCTAGGTGAAGGACTCTTTTCTGACCCTCAGGACCAAGCTAATCTGGATGAGGACACACTCTTCCTATGCACAACAGCAGCCTTAAATGCGTGGGATAGAGTACAAGACCCAGGACAGAAAACAGAATCATTTGTCAAAATTAAACAAGGTCAGAGAGAACCCTTTAGTGATTTTTTACAAAGGCTTACTAAGGCTGTGCAAATAGGGATACCTGACCCAGACACAAGGCGTATAATGATTGAAAATTTGGCTTATGAAAATGCAAATTCGGAATGCAAAAGGATTTTGTGGCCTTTAAGGGTAAGATCAGCACCCTTGGAAGAATGGGTCTTACATACACTGGATGTTGATACATTTGATTATGGCACTGAAGCATGGGTGGAAGAAGCAATTTCCAATGGTAAAAGGAGACACCAGAATACCAAATGTTTTAATTGTGGCCAAATGGGTCATATGAAAAGAAATTGTAAACAACGGACTTTCAGAAATAATAATAATGCATCTTCTAGAAATAACAGAAATAGGAGGATTCAGCCTTCAGGTTTATGTAGAAGATGTGGAAAGGGCAGACACTGGACGAATGAATGTAGATCTACAAGGGATAGACAAGGCAACCTGATACAGACGGGAAACGTGAGAGGGGGGGCCTCACAGGCCCCCATGGCACACATGGTTCAATCATTTCCAGTTCCAGCGGAGAACGTGCCTCGTCAGGACAATTAGGAAACCCCATGCCTACTGTTACAAGCAATAGTGATCAGAAAGATGAGTTACGTGTGTTTTGGCAAACTTCTATAAATGATCAAAGACCCAAGCTGAGAGTATGTGTAAATGGCATTTTTATTACTGGCTTGCTGGACACAGGTGCTGATGTAAGTATCATTACCCCAGAATCTTGGCATCCATATTGGCCTCTTCAGAATGTGAATGTCCAGCTACTGGGAATTGGAACCCTATCTCGAGTAAGACAGAGCACGAGATGGGTTGAATGCATAGGGCCTGAGGGACAAATAGGAAAATTAAGGCCATATGTAGCCAATATTGCAATGAATTTATGGGGTCGTGACCTATTACAACAATGGAATACCCAAATTAACATTCCTGCTACTTCTAGAGTTTATAGTTCTGAAAATAATATTAAAAGATATTATAAACGGAGAAAACCGGCCATTCGGGCCATACAAGAACAAGCAATTGAAGTCTCTTCAGAGATACCAACAGCCTTGCCTTTAAAATGGTTGACTGAGAAACCAATATGGACAAAGCAATGGCCTCTAGCTGAGGAAAAGTTACAGGCTTTAGAACAGCTGGTACAAGAGCAATTAGATGCTGGACATATAGAAGAATCTAACAGCCCTTGGAATTCTCCTGTATTTGTGGTTAAGAAAAAATCGGGTAAATGGAGAATGGTGACAGATCTCAGAGCAATCAACAAGGTTATTCAACCTATGGGCCCTCTGCAATCTGGAATCCCATTGCCCTCTTTGTTACCAAAAGGATGGCCTCTTATAGTTATTGATTTAAAGGATTGTTTTTTCACAATACCTTTACAAAAGGAAGATAGAGAAAAATTTGCCTTCACAGTGCCTACTTACAACAATTCTCAACCTTCCAAGAGGTACCACTGGGCTGTCCTCCCCCAGGGTATGTTAAATAGCCCCTCCTTATGCCAATACTTTGTGAACCAACCATTGCAAATAATACGCAGGAAATTCCCCAAATCCATCATTTATCACTACATGGACGACATATTGTTATCTGATCCAAACATAGATACCTTGAACAGACTGTTTGACGAAATAAAGATACTTTTACCTAAATGGGGATTGGAAATTGCTCCTGAAAAAAATACAGAAGGGAGATTCCGTTAATTATTTAGGTTATAAAATAGGTTTACAAAAAATCAAGACACAAAAGGCACAAATTAGGAGAGATCGCCTACGAACTCTTAATGACTTTCAAAAACTGTTAGGAGACATTTCCAGTCTACGACCAGCTATTGGGATAACACCTGATCTAATAATTCATTTGAACAAAACCTTGGAAGGTGATAAAGATTTAAACAGTCCCAGAGAATTAACAGCTGAAGCAGAAAAGGAACTGACAATGATTGAGGAAAAATTACAACATGCACATGTGGACAGGGTGAATCCGGAGCTCGATTGTATTCTCGTCATATTACCATCGAAAATTTCTCCTACAGGAATTTTAATGCAAAGGGATGATATTATCTTGGAATGGATCTTTTTACCACATAAACCAAGTAAGAAACTAAAAACTTATGTGGAAAAAGTCTCTGAGTTAATTATAAAAGGCAAGCTGAGACTTCGTCAACTAGCAGGCATAGACCCAGCAGAAATTATAGTGCCTTTCACTGCTGATGAACTAAGGAAATTATGGGAAGATAATGAACCATGGCAAAGAGCCTGTGCTAATTTTCTGGGAGACATTAATAACAACTATCCAAAAAGCAAGAGGCTTAACTTCATAAAGAGAACTTCTTGGATCCTTCCTCGAATCGTCCGTGATGCTCCAATAACTGGAGCCCGTACATTCTATACTGATGCCAATAAAACAGGGAAGGCAGGTTACAAATCAGAAGACTTGGGTAAGGTGGAACAAAGTCCTTATGATTCTGTCCAGAAGGCAGAATTATATGCCATTCTTATGGTACTAAGGGATTTTAAAGAACCTATCAATATAGTTACTGATTCACAATATGCAGAAAGAGTTATTTTACATATTGAAACTGCTGAATTTATACCGGATGATACAGAACTAACCTCATTGTTTATCCAGGTTCAAGATTTGATCAGGAACAGGCTTTGCCCTATGTACATAACCCACATCCGATCCCATACGGGTCTGCCAGGTCCTCTAGCACAAGGTAATGCAGATATTGATCAATTATTGATTGGTAGTGTGCTACAAGCCTCTGAATTTCATGAAAAACATCATGTTAATAGCAAAGGCTTGAAGAAAGAGTTTTCTATTACATGGCAACAAGCTAAGGAGATTGTAAAGAAGTGCCCTACTTGCTCTTTCTATAACCAAACGCCACTGCCAGCAGGGGCTAATCCTAAGGGCACCCATAGGAATGAAATCTGGCAGATGGATGTGTTCCACTTTGCAGAATTTGGCAAATTGAAGTATGTTCATCACACCATTGACACTTATTCAGGCTTTCAGTGGGCAACTGCTTTAAGTTCGGAAAAGGCTGATTCAGTAATTACTCATTTATTAGAAGTCATGGCTATCATGGGTATACCTACACAGATAAAGACAGATAATGGTCCTGCTTATGTCTCTAGGAAAATGAAACGGTTTTTTGATTATTACAATATCAAACATGTTACAGGTATACCATACAATCCTACAGGTCAGGCAGTCATAGAGAGATCAAATAGAACTATAAAGGATATGTTGAACAAACAGAAAAGGGTGGAAAACACCCCCAGGAATAGGTTACATAATGCTTTGTTAACCTTGAATTTTCTTAACGCTAATGAGAAAGGAACAACGGCTGCAGAAAGACATTGGATAATGGAAAAGTCTACTGAACTAAATCAACCAGTTTATTTCAAGGATGTGCTAACCTCACAATGGAAGCCAGGAGATGTGCTGCGTTGGGGAAGGGGTTTTGCTCTTATCTCCACAGGTGAGGAAAAATTGTGGATACCGTCAAAATTAATAAAGGTTCGGTATGAAGAAGACAAGACACTTGGAAAAGATAAATAATTCATCCACAAGGACGACGAGCATACTAATGGTAAGGAACATAAATAGGTTGGGGGCAGGGTTCTTTTCTTATCTCCACAGATAAATACTGATCTTCAAAAAATTTAAGGGACCCTGAATATTTACTCAGTGATGGATGGAAAATGGTTACAACCCACTAAGGATCAGTAAGTATTGACTCTATATATATATACATATCTATATGTTTTATTGAACACTTTTTTATAAATATGTAGAGCTGGTTTTGGAGTTGGACTCTGGCCCAGTCCCTCTTCAATTCCAAACCTGTTGATAAGAGATATCTCACAGGATAAGAATAATTATATACTTGGTAAACTTTCTTTACTTTTTCTCATATCTGTGTCTTTCTTTATATGTCAGTATGTGTCTTTGTTGTTAATGTTTAAATTTCCCATAACAAACACCAAATTTTTCTACAGTAATTTTTGAAGTTTTCAGGATGAGGATGGGGCCCCACAACATCAACTCAATCTGGTTTTTATGACGTCATGATTATATACATATTTTTTTTTTCTCTTCTTTTTTCTTTCTTTTTAAGCGCTAATAATAGACTTGTTTTTTGGTACCAACTGCTCGAGACAATTTCGAATGGTGCACATTTTTGACAACACTCTGGCCAGACCTTCTAAAGATACACAGAGACTAGTTACAATTTTCTTAGGTCAAAGGTTAATTTGGGAATTTTATCATCATTTGCTTTCACGGGAGCCCCTAAGGAGAACGTCGCCCCCATGTCAGCTTGAAGCAATCTTAGAGGACGACGTCCCCTCTCCCAACAGAGTTTGCCCTCAGGGTTAGGGACATCTTTTAATGGTTGGTTTGGGGTTGAGGGGATGGGGGGGATGTTTTATGGAATTAGGGGTATGTTAAAAAAAAAAAAAAAAAAAAAAAAAAAGAGGGGGATTAACTGGTTTGATGTTTGGTATTTGTGAGTTACTGATTTCAGAAAATTGTTTTTCGGACTGTTTCCTGTATATTGATATGTTGTATATTGAATGTGAGTGTTCCTACCTCTATTTTGTATAAGAATATGCTTATATTAGATTGATACTTCTACCATAATACGATGTACATTTCTACCTCTAATACTATTTATGTAATATCAATATTGAATGTGAGCTCCTTCCATTGTTTACTTTTGATATGTAATGACATTGTTTACAGATGAAGATCATTGTCTTCATATATTGCACAGATCATTGTCTTCATATATTGCACAGTTTATTCTTTTAATCTTCAAGTTAGATAGGTATTGAGAATTATATGTTTGTCATGTTTATTTTTAGGTTAATCAGGTCTTCTAGATACATAGAGATTATATTTAGTATAGATAGTATAATCTTCAGCCTCTTTAAAGAGCTGCAGAAAATGGCTTTTAATCTAACCTAGAATTCTATGCCAATGAGACACAATTACTCCTGGCAACGCCACTCTACTCCCGAGAGAACGTTGAGCACCAAAGACACTCCACTGGGAGCTTGTCTTCTTGGCAGAACTGGCCTTTGGGTTAAGAAAAGCCCATACCTCAACTACTGACAAAGTTTTGAAACAGGATTGTCTTATCTTGCCAAGACAGGGTAGGATGATTCTAAGAAAGTTCCTTACATCTGATAATGGTATGTCAGTTATGTTTGGCCTTAGCCAAAGTTGGTTGACTCAACATTGCAAACGAGAATTTGGGTGATTGCCCAGGTAGTCAGTTGTCTCTGTTATTTTTGGCACATTTTGGATATCTCTTATTTGTTAAGTAATATTTATTCCCTTCTCAGATCTTTGATGGAGTTGAAGATTATATAACTGTAATTACTCTCTATATTAGTTAGACTCTTTGAGATAGACTGTCTGGTAAAACTTTTGTTCTCAATATTGTTTATTATATTTATTTTTTGTTATTATTGTTTATAGTTGTATTTGGTTTAATTCTGTCTTATTTAGACAAAAGGGGGAGATGTAGGGATGAGCCCCACCCCCCTAGTGGGTGGGCTCGCCTGGGGCAGGTTTTGGAGTGTTAAATAAGTTGCGCAAACGCTGCGCCCCCCCTTGTTTGCCTGCTCTCTCCTGTTCGGCGCGGGAACTTTTGGTTGCGTGAGTTAATAAAGCTGTATAACCTTATAATTATCCTTCTGACTTAATTCAAATCCGCCTTTATCAATTGTTTTTGTTTTTAAATTTCAGAGGGATAATTGGTTGAAAATCGGTGATTGGTAACACATAGTCTTTGGTTGCATAGATCAGTTTCACTTACGGTTGTTTGAAGCAGGTCCAGATTCTACCAGTCTATGTGTATTACAGAACTTGACAAGATCATCCCACATTGTCTATGTGACTCGCTCTTACTCATGATACATTATCACAGTGTGAGTCCTACAGTGAGATTTAGACTGGGTTACAACACCAGTTTTATGCTTGGAATGTCATTTCTCTCAGCATGTAGCTAAAATATGCCCTCCTTTTGATCTTCTCCCCCTTTAGTGACTGCGTTGGTTGGAAACTCTTATTTTCCCCTTATGATTGCAGAGATCTTTATAGCCTTGAGATTCTCCAGGTTTACTATTCTCCAACTTAACTAACCTGTGCTTAATAAACTTTGAAATTGATTAAATTATCCCATGTTTGCTATTCTTCTTTCTGTTGCCCAGTTGATGGAGTCTAACTTCTACTGTTGATCATTCAACAATTTTGACATTTAAAAAAAATCTTTTTCTATGCATTTCCTGTCACTCCTTTTAGGGTATCTGTGGTTCTGTTCAGTTCATGTATCCTTTCATCTCTTTCTTTCCATGGGCCCCAGTATCTGTCTCTTCAGTACCTTCACCCTTGTGATTCCCATCATATGTTCTCATAAATTTATTATCTTTTCTTTGTATTTTGTACTCATTCCTGGATTTAGACTTATACTTTTTGTAGGTTCTGCATTATTAATTTAGGAGATAAATTATTCTGCATTTTTAGAATATACACACTGACCATCCCTTATCTGAAAGATATAAAATCTGAAATCCTTCAAAATCTGAAAATCTGGGTGCTCAGGTAACACTGTATGTGGAAATTTTTGCATGATAAAACTTTGTTGTATGTATAAATTTATTTAAAATATGTATAAAATTCCTTTCAGGCTATATGTAGGAGGGAATAAAGATATAATCTAGCTCCAAAGTTACAGAGAAATGCTGCCTCGAAAACCCAATATACATACATACGTATGTATGTATGTATGTATTTATCTAAATAAATATTTTGTTTAGACTTTGGTCTAAACAATGTCCCAATAACTAAACCATATCCCAAGATATGCTGCTATGTATTGGACCATATTTCAAAATCTAAAACACTAAAATTAAGTTCCCAAGCTCTTATTATAAGGGACACTAAAGCTTTATCATTTTCCCTAAATCCTAAGCCTCTTTATAAGAGGAAGCATACATTTTCCACTTTGCATCTCAATAGCCTGACAGATAATAGTTGTTTCAGGGATTTTTACTTCAAAACTATATTTTTTTAAAAAACATTTATATTATTATTATTATTGAGAATAATATACATGACAATTGTATTTACATCATTTCTCCCTCTAGCTCCTCCTGTGCCTTCTTTTTCAAATTCATAGTCTCTTTTTTTAAGACACACAAACGCACAAATATATATCCTATTGGTTCCATTTAATGTACTTATATGAATACATGTTTAGTGATAGATCACTTAGAAATGGATAAACTAATAACTGGAGAAGACTCATTCTCCCTCCTTTGCCAGACAATTAATTATCTATAGCCCTAAGGGTGGGTCCTCATGAGATTTTCCAAGTCCATGTTTGTTATCAACTAGTACTGTCATTGTTCAGGTCTTGTTTTGGTTACCTTAGAGTTAAGATTTTGTGGATGCAGCTTTTCTGTCATATATAGAAGGCATTATCTGGTAGTAGATATCCAGATCCTCTGGTGTTTACAACCTTTATACCCCCATTTCCTCAATGTTCCCTGAGTCTTAGATGTAGGAGTTGTGTTATAGATACATCGAGTGGGGATAGGCACCCCAAAGTTCAGGTTATCTCTGCATTTTGACCAACTGATAATTCCTGTGCCAAGCTCTCTCCACTGCAAAAAAGAAGCTTCTTTGATCAGGGTGAGGTCTACTGTTACAGGGTGGGGGCCGCTTGTTCTTCCCAGCCACCCGGCTAGCTTGGTCCCGAAATAACCACACAGAAACTGTATTAATTAAGTCACTGCTTGGCCCTTTAGCTCTAATTTCGTATTGGATAACTCTTACATCTTAGTTTAACCCATTTCTATTAATCTGTATATCACTATGTGGCAGTGGCTTACTGGGAAAGGTTTGGCATGTCTGTCTCTGGCAGCTCCATGGTGTCTCTCTGTCTCTTTGTCTTCCTTCTCCCAGCATTCAGTTCTGTTTTTCCCACCTACCTAAGTTCTGCCCTATCAAAAGGCCAAGGCAGTTTCTTTATTCATTAACCAATGAAAGAAACAGAAGGACCTCCTACACCAGGCTACACTTATCTGTGTATGTAAGAATAATTATTTAGAATGCTGTTGGTGGCTATACTGGTTTAGGGATGTGATAGCAGTAAGTTCCCCTCTATTGTCCATTATTTCACCAGCAGCATGTAGTTGGTAAGGTTTATAGTACCAGGTATAAACATCCCACTATTGAATGAGGCTTTAAATCCGATTAGTTGTTGGTAGTTACCAGGGAGATGTACTTACATATATGTTGCCACACTACTGTTACACTACTTCCTGTAGAGAATGGATGTAAATACTGATTGCTTCAAATTTTATTCTTGTAAAGAGATGAAAATAATGAAAAGCCTTCCAGAAGATTGGATCAAAGCATCATGCAGGAAGCTGAACACGATTATCTCCTGAAGCGTCTGGAGAAGAATCTGGAGATTCCTCAGGATTGCACGTATGCTGATCAGAAAGCAATAGATGATGAGGTCAGCACCCAGAAGGGACCAGTGCTCCTAGAAAGTACGCCTTTTCCATGTAGGCAGTTGGCCATACTGCAGGCAATTGCTACCATGAGGGAAGTCTCTATGTGGTAGAGATGTGGCAGATAGGAACTTTTGGTGCCCAAAACATGCAAGGACCTTGTAGTACCAGCTTAATATAGGTTTAGAATTTGTAGACTGATTTTGTCTTGCTGAAAAAAAAAATGCCCAAGTGTCTGTTTTTGTACTATGAATTCCTTAAAATTCTGTGTATTATAGTTATAATTTGAACCCCTGCAGAATAATATATTTAGATACTGACAGCATTTCTTAAAATTAGATACTGACAGCATTTCTCTATATTACAGCTAAAAATTTCACCAAAGAGTCATTGGGATATCTAATATTGATTTAGCAAATCATCTTTAAACATTTTTCTTCAAACTATTCCTATTTATAGACAATATATTTAACAATACAACCGGTTTCAATAAAAACAATCTCTTCACACACACACACACACACACACACATTTGTGTGTTTTCATTGTGTTATGAATCTCTTTTGTCAGCTTCATTATCTGTCTAGTTTTCATAACCATGTATACTCATCATTGTTTTAATTGATCCTTGGCATTCTGCTTTATAGATAGCTATACAATAAAAATAGGTAGGAACTATCCATTAACTTTTAGAGACTTAACACTTGTCCCTTGTCTCCATGTGTTAATCTTTATATGTATTATAACAGTGGATAAAACTGGATTTCCTCCTTAGTTTGTGGATATTCTTGAAGCAATGCTAGTGGGAAGTAAGCATTTGTTGACTTTACAGTATAAAGGTTTGCTTTACTTTCACTTTCTGGGTAGAACTTTAGAAAAGATTTCACAGTCACTTTATCATTTGGAGGTGGGGGTAGACCACAGTCTTGTATTTCCCTTGGGACTGTCTGCTATGCTGGCAATTTTCTCTCCCAGAACTGAAGTGAGACTGCCAAGAACTGAGAAGACGTTTCTCGTGTTGACTGTTGCTCCTATAAAACGTTCTTTTGTTGTTGTTGATGATGATGTGTAGAGGCAAGGCCAAACAGTGACATCATTTGGTCAATGTATTTTGCAATATAAATATATAATTATTATGTAATATAAATATTATTTTCTTTAAACATTTTTGATTGATTGAAATTTAATAAGCAATACTCTAAATCTCTTGTTTCTTTTAGTCATTGCAGATGGTGTTTAAACGAGTGAAATATGAAATTAATGGTGACACACTGAAGACTTTGGCAAGAAGGGGTATTGGCTATCATCACCGTTTCATGTCCAACAAAGAAAAACAGTTAGTGGAAATTCTCTTTAGGAAAGGATTCATTAGGGTGGGTCAATTTTTCACTGTAAAATTTGAAAATGTAAATAGATGAAGCAGAATGTTCTCATGGAAGGAGGAAATGTAGCCACTGCTTTACATTTTTTTTTCTCATGTAGCTAAGCCTCTTGGGGTGTATACTTTGTTTTGTTTACTGCCAGTGGCATCTTTGCATATGCTCCAAGTCACTGGGAAACAAGTTTTGCCTGGAGTCACTGTCTCCATACCTTTACACAAGGAAAGAAAGCATTTCTATGTTGACCTTGGTGCTGTATGTTAATTTTCTTGTTATCATATGTAGCGCTTGTTGATATGGTTTTGCTACAAATATTCTCTCCATGATTTGATGGGCATTTATATTTGAGTTTGGGGCAAATGTTTTTTTCTAATGTGGTGGGCAAAAACAGAGCATGTATTTCTGCTTACTCAGGGATTCAGCTTATCTTAGCAGAGATTGTAGCTATCTTGGTACTAAATGTCATTTCTCCTGTCACTGGTAAGGGACAAGAGGAAGATTGCCATAAATTACTTTCAGGCCACATCCTAGGAAGGCTCATTGCAATAATCAAGACAAGTATACAGAGGACCCTCAGATCATTACCAAGCAAATCTAAATCTTGAGAAATACTTAAAAATTGACCCTTTTTAAAAAAATTATTAACTTTAAATTTTGTTTGGCATGAGATAAAAGAAACAGAAGATGGAAGGAAGAGAGAGAAAAAAGAAAAAAAGATGTGACTAAAATAGTATCTGACAGCAATTTCTTAGTCACTAATAAAATGATGAATAACCTATCTGATATAGAACAGATCTTAGGGTAATAGTAATAGCTTCATTAGAGAATACATTGTAAGAAGGTATTTGTCATATTCATTTTCTAAATGTAAAGCTCTTTCTATCTCAATGTTTGTGCTTGTTAAAGAGATTCAAATTAAAATCATTTAATACATAGCATTCTGACAGAGGCATAAGCGTCAGTTACAAAACACATAGAAAACATTACTTCACATCCTTAAGTATCATCACAAACCAGAACATTAAACAACCATCAGTTTAAAGAGACAGCGTAGATGGATTTTTCTTCAGGCTGACAGCTGAGAAAAAGATGACATGGAGACTTATTATTAATTATGAAATCTTAGCCTATAGTTTAGGATTATCTCTACTAGCTCTTATAATTTAAATTATCCTACTTATGTTAATCTACACTCTGCCACATGGTGTTAACCTCTGTTCTATCTTGCACCTCCAGATTTCTCTTCATGTCTGCCTAGTGACTCCACCTTTCTTTTTCCCAGAGTCCTCTCTATCCCTAGAAGTCCCACCTAACCTCTTCCTGTCTTGCTATTGGTCATCGAGATCTTTATTAAACCAGTCATATGGTATCTTGGCAAAGACACATCTTCACAGTGTACAAAAAGGCAATTAATTCCACAAGAAGACAAGACAAGTCAGCATATACTAACTACCTCAGGAAAAATGAGTGAGAAGTTAAATTATGTGAATAATTTTTCTTGTTTCTGATTAGTGATCATGCAAATTCAAGACAGAAAAAGAAAATGTACTTTTTAATGTCATTTCTCAATGACTTTAGTAGATCAAATAATGACCAGGAAGTAGGCTTATAAAAGATTTATTGCACTCTCACACAGAAATTTCTCTCCTAGTATTTTACTTATGATGCTTACTGTAATACTTATTCCATGCCAGATGTGCTATTTGATTCTGGAGATGCAACAATGAATGATGCCTAGACTTGAGTATTTGAAGGGTAAACAAAATCACAGTGATATTGAGGGACATTGAGGAAATAATGGAAAGAACCAAGAAGTAGATGGTGATGACAGAAAATAATAACTTTAGATGTGGCCTGAAGTTACTCTGTGATTTGTACCACACAATTAAGATATATATATATATATATATATATATATATATATATACATATATATATGTGTGTGTGTGTATATATATGTATATACATATATATAGAGATATGTGTTTATATATGTGTGTGTGTATGTATGTATATATATATATATATATATATAGTGTGTATGTGTTTATATTACCAATTTCTTGGAAATACTTGTAATATGGCAAAATGCCAGTGTGTATAATCACTGTTTTGTTCCTTTTAGGTGGTGACAGCTAGTGAAACACTCTCTTTAGGAGTCAACATGCCGTGTAAATCCGTGGTTTTTGCTCAAAACTCTGTCTATCTGGATGCTTTAAATTTCCGACAGGTATTAACATATACATTAACTTAATGTATTAATACTATATAATCACATAATAATAAAATGTTACTTTAACTATTAATTTAGTAACATGTTCCAATTCATGGCAGATCACTGTAGGTGTCTGTCTGGTACTGAGTAAGCATAGGACTATGAGATTATTTGACCACTGCTAATCATGTGTCTGGTCTTGGATAAGACATCCAATCTCATCTCCTATCTGCAGAATCTGTGTGACTATTGCTACCCCATGTCATGCACTCAGGCTAAATAAAGCAATTTGCAAAAAAGGATCCACATTAAAGATTATTGGGAAACATTATTTTTCTCAATTATGAGCATCAGTTTTCTTTCTGGAGTATTCTTTAAAACTTTCTTTAGCTCATGCTACACAGTCTGTTTACAAACCAAATTCTTTACTCTCCTGTGCTGTTGTTTGATTGTTTTCCCACAATCTGTGCATGCAGTCTTGCCATGCTTTGCTCAGTTCCAGAGACTGACCTATCAGGGTTGGCAAGGTAGTGAGAAAAGGACAGATACACAGCCATACAGAAAAGCTGGGATCGGGTGGACTTGGCTTTCTGGTGGAGAATCTAAAAACTCTCTATCATTTGGAAACTCGGTGTATTTACTATAAACAGTTGAACAGAAAAGTGAGGTGATTGCATACAGTTGAACTAGAAGGTAGGTTAGCTAATCTGAGGAGCAGTATACATAGGGAATAAATCTTTTGGTGCAAATGTCTGTGAGGAGAAAACTACAATGGATAGTTTCTGTACACACTATTAACATCCAAACATGGACCAGAGGAAGGATTTTCAGTCCCTTTGGGAGAATAACGGGGCCTTGGGACTGAGACATTGGGTTCTTGACATATCCATTGTATATTAATGATATAAATTCCTACAGAACTTGATTCATTTCACCCAGTGTTTCCTCAGCTCCTAACACATTTATCTTTCGGCACAAAGTCTTGACATTTTATATTAAAGCATTTTCCTTGATTTTGATTCTCCTTGTTCTATTATGTTCTACAGAAACCAGAGTTTGTCTTCATAGAGTATACTTTCTCAGAAGAGTTTGATCAATATTTCTGCTGGCAAAGTCAAATGTAGTTATATCTGCTAACATTCAAATCCTATAAAGCATATATAATTAATTTTAATAATATGTTATCATATACTATTATACGTTATATCATATATTATATAATATTATATATCATAGAAATAATATTTTATCAAGTAATTAATTGCAAGAAAGTGACAATTATACAGCACAAAATATATTCATAGTATTAGATATATGACTATAAATAGGTATAGTTCTATACAACATTACATAAATACTTAGTATGATTAATGATTTTGTAAATGACAGCTATATTATTTCAAATAACTCTTCTTAGAATATGATTGATTTGTTTTAGATTTTAAATAGAAGGCTATTCATTTTAATTAACCCTCAGGCCGAGCATCCTTGCTCAAAAGCAGCGTAAAATGCTTACCTCTTTTTATTTTCTTAGGAAAAACACTAAGGTGCTTCTCACAGCATGATTCTGCTCTGATTCCAGATGTCTGGTCGGGCTGGAAGACGAGGGCAAGACCTGTTGGGTGATGTTTACTTCTTTGATATTCCACTGCCCAAGATAGAAAAACTCATAAAATCCGAAGTGCCTAAGCTGAGAGGCCAGTTTCCTTTCAGTATCTCACTCATTCTGAGACTCATGCTGCTGGCCTCCAAGGCAGATGACCCAGAGGACGGCAAGGCAAAGGTGCTGTGTCTCCCATCTTGAGCTTCTGCCTTTACCACTGGCCTGGCTGACATCAGCTCCACTGTGCTGTTATCAGGCTTATGATGCTTCTCGATGTTCTCTAGAGAGAGGTGGAGGATGCTGGGGAAAAGAATGATAAATTATGTTTGTTTCCATTAGCAGATAGAAATTGTGACTGGGTGGGCACTAAGGTATTCTCATGATCACTGTCTTCTAGTGTGATATACACTATTGTCTTGTACTACAAGATTCCAGCCATCATCTGTTTCTACCATTTGGGAACAAGAAGGATGTTTTATAATTGTAATGTAGCAGTTTATTTTTCATAAGACAAAATCCAAGTACATTAAAAATGTTTAGAAAATGTAGAAAGTTGAAAAAGAAACAAGCAAATGAACTCAACACAAAACAAAAAGGACTCATACCTAGTTTTACCAAAATGATCCCATTACCATTTTGGTTTTCGTTTTCATACTTTTTTTCCCCCGATGTATGATTACACACTTTATAAGGGTGTAAGCAAGTGGATATCAAATCCTAATCAGAGCATGGTCTTGATGCTTTAGGGTCAGATAAAAGTGAGTCTGAGACCATGAATTTGAAACTCACAATTAGATGATTTAATTTCTATTTTGGTGACAACGCACAGTTAGAAGAACTTGTGTTCATTTAGGTTGGCTGTAACAGAATGCCACAGGTGGAGTGAGTTATGAAGAACAGAGGCTTGTTTTGTCTCATGATACAGAAGGTTCACTGCTCCAGAGTGGAAACTAGTGAAAGGCTTTCTCTGAAGTTTCCCAATCACAAGACATCATGTGGTGAATAGGACATGTCCCAGCCTGTCGGGCCTCTCCTGTTCCATCCTCTTGAAAAATCAATGAGGAGTCCATCATGGGAGCCTTAGGACTTCCTCTCGTTCTAATCACTCCACTTAGTCCCAGCCCTCAATGAGATGTCCAGCCCAAAGATTAGATTTCAGCATGATCTAGGGACCACATTCAGACCACAGCACAACCTATTCTACTAGGATAGAATATAATTACAGTTTATTTCTGGGAGCATCTGTAGAGCAATCTTTAGATACAATTAGCCTGCACAACAACAGTGTCCTCAAATGAAGGTGGCCTTGTTCATGCTGAGGTCCATGACAGAAGGAGAGTGGAAGTCCATTTGTGCAGACTTGCTGTGAGGTGAGATTCAGTACAGTGGAGCCAGGCACAGTATGGATTAAAGCTACTTTTAAAATCATGTGCCCAAAATAAATTGTTTTATTTTTATTTGATCTTGACTCCTTTGTTTCCAGTCAACCTCCTTCTAATCTTTTTCTACTGATATCAAAGATACAGAATAGTATATCTAGACTCCCTCCAAAACAACTTACTTGCTGCAAGCTCTGGAACTGATAATGTCTTTTCTGCTCAGTCGGTTTGGAGAAAATTTTGTTTCATTCGATTTGGTTTTCTGTGCTTACCTTACTCACTTTTCTATTAATGTGATAAGATTATGACCAAGGGAACTTATAGAGAGAGTGGTCTATGAGCAGGGCAGCAGAAAGGGAGGCGTGGCACTGGAGTAAAGACTGAGGCTTCACATCTTGAGACAGTACCACAATGTAGGGACAGAAAGCTAACTGGGAATGGCATGGGCTTTTGAAGCTTCAAAGTCTACATTTGACAATTCTTCCCAAACAGTTCCATAAATCAGTGGGCAAGCACCCAAACACATTAGCCTACGAGACCATTGTCATTCAAACCATCACAGTGCTCTTTAGTGTGCTAAAGGACATATGCACATTGTAGGTTAAAGGTATATGATGAAGAAAATTTTGTTGTATGAAATCTAATTACAGTTTGTATATTGTTGCTGTTTTTTATAGTACTTTTCATATCCTATACAGTGGGTGATCAAGAGCACAAAAGGGAACTATTTAAGAGCGTCCCTTTTTCCTTGAGGAGACAGTATTTGGAAAAGAATAAAGCAGTAAAGGGGAACCCACAATTTTTCACTGTGCTTTAGAGGTATAGATCTTGTAATTGACATTATATATGCATAAGACATGATATTATATATGCATAGGATATGTGACATATGTATGTATGTATATTTGTGCTCTATTAATTTATCCTGTGTTATCTTTTTCAAAGATATTTCACTTAATGTTACTAAAGGAAAATGTTTTTCTTTGTAGGCACTGTCAGTGCTGAGGCACTCATTAATATCCTTTAAAGATCGCCGAGTCACAGAGATGTTAAAGTTTTATTTCTTATATTCTTTGCAGTTCCTGGTGAAAGAGGTAGGAATCAACTCCTCTCTCTCTGTTATCTTTCTCTCTATATAAGTGTGTATGTATGTGTATGTAATAAATTGACTACTATCTAGATATTTTTAAAGCACCAGACATTTTTTTTTAATTTTTAAATTTTTTATCTACATCTTTGTGATGTGTGAGCAGATGTCGTGTGTGTAGGTACCCGTGGAGACAGGAAGAGGGCATGAGGGTGCCTGAAACTGGAGTTGTAGCTGACTATGAGGCACTCAGTGTGGATTATGGAAAACTGAGCTCAGGTTGTCTGGAAGAGCAGCAAGTGCTGCTGACTGATGAGTCATCTCTCCAGCCCTAGATTTTTGTTCTAACTACATTCATTATTGTAAACCTTAGAAGACAATACCCAATGAGTACTGCTACTTGTAATTCATGTAATTATTAACATTGGGCTAGATGGTGGTTACAGCCTTATTGGCATGTACTATTTTAAACTGATAATGAATAACCTACTTGTTACTAAGTCTGTGCGTTGAGTCAAACTAACAAAGTATTTCTGTTCTTTAGGGATATATAGATCAAGAAGGTAACCCGACAGGGTTTGCTCGCCTTGTATCACATTTACATGACCATGAACCATCTAATTTTGTTTTTGTCAATTTTCTTGTAAGAGGTCTTTTTCATAATCTTTGTCAGCCAACTCATGAAGGTAAGTTTGAGGGCTATGTTGTTTGTGTGTGTGTGTATATCATCAAAACAATATTATCAAATCATACAGTATATAAATAATGTATCATTATTAGTATATGGGTATATATCGATATATGAGATAATGTGATAAATATTATATACATGTAAAATTGTGTGTGTGTGTGTGTGTGTGTGTGCGTGGAAAGTTTTCCAATTGTGGGAAAAATACCTGGTAGAGTTTTAGAAAGATAGATCTTTAGGAATACATTCACTCAGTAGTCACTTGAGAGAGTATCAGCTAAACATAATAATCTATGCATGAAAATCTTACTATTGTTCATTTTAACTAAAAGTTTAATAATAAAATGAAAATTTATAATTATATAGGCAAATTATAAGTTTATAAATAAGATAAAGTTGAATAAGTATGAATAGAGGTTCTACTTTATGATGTTTTAAAAATATTCAGTACTGAAAGTTGTAATTGGAAAAGTATGTTGCCACTAGGTTTCTTAAAATACTGAGTAATAAATAATATTTATAAAACATTTTCTAGTAATTAAGATAATATAGATCAATTTTGAAGAACAGCAGAGGAAAACATTGCTAAAATACAAAACCCAAAATTCTTTCCACAGATAATAACCAACATTATCTGTTAACATTGTCTGCAACACAATTTTCTTTGCATATAATTGCACAGTAAACATCATTAACTTATATTCCATTAATTATGTGTTTGTGGTCAATTATTATAAGAAATCCCACACAGCTTTTATGGAAAAACTTTTGGGCTTTACATTTCAAAATAAATTATGTACACAGTGTCTCTGAAGTAAATATTGCCTTTTCATAATATTTGTGCTTAATGTGGTGATATTTTCTGGTGCATGGTGGCTTCAATGCCTTCTGCTTTCTCTTCTGTCACCAGTTGATGGAAATACTTTGCTTTGCACAACACCTGTAGTCTTTATGCACTAAAAATGTATCATTTTGTGGCTACTCAGAAAGTTTTGTTTTCTGTAGAACTACAGAAATTTCACTCACCTATATCCATAAATGTATGGGAAAAGACATTCCAGTGATGAGCAGGTAGTGATGCTGCAAATGGATCTGATGTAGCTCCTCATTAATTTGGCAACTGGCACATACAGTAGCAGGATCTCTATGGTGGATTGAGTAGGAATGGTCCTTACAGGCTCATATGTTTGAATGCCTGGTCATTTTGGAATGGAACTATTTGAAAGGGATTAGGAGATATGGCCTTGCTGGTGTAGATGTGGCCTTATTGGTGGAAGAGTGTCACTAGGGGTGGGCTTTCGGGTTTTTGAAAACTCAAGGGAGGCCCAGTAGCTCTCGCTCTCTTTTTGCTGCCTCATGATGCAGATGTAGAACTCTCACCTGCTTCTCCAGCACCATGCCTGCCTGCGTGCCACCAAGCTCTCTGCCATGATAATAATGAACAAAATCTCTAAATCTGTAAGCAAGCCCCAATTATGTGCTCTCTTTCATAAGAGTTGCCGTGGACCTTGTGTCTCTTTACAGTTATAGAACACTGACAAAGACAGAGATGTCATCATAAATTTGGTCATCCACTGGGAGATAGAGCTAAGTAAGCAAAGTCTAGATCCAAATATAAGTAATTTATAGTAGGAAGGTAGAAGGAGGAAGAAAAAAGGCTCAGGTTCAGCTAAAGTTATTCTATAGTTGCTACGAAATGAACATAATAATCATTTTAAACATGAAAAAAATGGTGTAAGCATTTTCCACAAATATATCATGGAACTCTTTGTTTTTCACAGGCTCAAAACGTTTCTCTGAAGATGTGATGGAAAAGCTGGTCTTAGTATTGGCAAATCTTTTTGGAAGAAGATATATTCCAGCCAAGTTCCAAGATGCTAACGTCAAGGATTATCAATCAAAGGTAAAATAATCTAATAAAATTATTAATAATAGTACAGAGATTATGCCAGAAATTATTCTGCAGCAATAGGATTTTATGAATATGTGATAATAAATGCATTTTACATACAATTTGTTACTTTGGGAAATAGTATGATATTTATCTGTAATTCAAAAGTCCATCTGTGGATCTGTTCAAAGGTTACATACATACATACATATGTTAATAGGATGAAAGTATATTCATGATTTTAATTGATTGCATCCAAATGCAGCATTAATGAAAATGTATAAAAGGCCTGAGATGAGGACTTGATACAATGCTTGCCATGCAAGCATGAGGATCTGAGTGTGGATTCCCAGTACCTACGTGAAAAGCTATACATGGTGACATATCTTGTAATCACAGAGCTGAAAAGGCACTGAAATGATCCCTGGAGCTGGCTGGTTCAGACTAGCCTAATTGGAGAGCTCTAGGTATGGTTAGAAGCTATGTTTCAAAATATAAGGTAGAGAGCACCTACACACATATTCATGTTCATACACACACTCACACACAATGTAGGTAATTATACATTTCATCCCCAAAGCCACCCTCACTGTTGTATGTGTGTCCTGAGATATGACTGTATGTCACAGTGTCATCTATGAAAAAGCGTTACAAAGTTGTCTGGGAAACTGTCCCTTGACTTCCAGAGTCTAAATATTACAAACAGCTTTCAAATTTTAATAGTACCATTTTTCTTGGTCATTTTTGAAAAAGTGCATTTGTCCATTTAATCAAAACAGTCGTATATATTTCCGTGAGATCTTTCATAGCAGTCTTTTCTGCTCTTCTTGCTGTCTTGAGTTGACTCTCTCAGGAATATCCATGTAACTTTCTGATGTAGCTCTGATAGCATGGATGACAATGGCAGAAGTCTTTTCTGCACAGTTTTTCAGGTCCAGAAGCGTTAAATGAAGATGTTTTTTGGGAAAATTCTTTCTAGGTTGTAGTTTACCATCACAAAACTTAAAAAAAAAAAGAAAAGAAAATTAGAGATACGTACTTTCTTGTGTACTGGTTGAAAAAATAACCCGTGTTAGCACAATAAATACAGTGAGAACTTCAAAACTTCTCAACCAGGTGAAGTTGACTCCAAACCTGAAAATACACTCTGTCTTCTTTGTTTTACATATGTGTCCCTAGATCCTTTGAGATTACTCATGAGTCCAGTGGCAGTGGAGGACGTGTTTCTGCTCTAACAAGAGCTGTTTTCATTAGGGAGCATCAGAGCAAATTTTATGGGTAGAGCATTTGCTTTTTACAAGTGCAAATAAGAACGAAAACATTTTAGTCTTACTTTAATCAAGAAAGGTAGGAAATATGTTTTATTGAAAATAATAGAGTTATACTATGTGATCTTACATTGTTATAACTTCTCAGTTTTTAAGGAAGGTGTTCTCTGCTCTCTGAAAAACCTTTGGCATTTAGGTGTTCCTTGATGACCTCCCTGAGGACTTCAGTGAGGCCCTGCTTGAGTACAACACTCAAGTGACAGAGGACTTTGCTGCTTTTCTGCGAATTGTGTCCCGATTGGCTGATATGAAAGAGGAATATCAACTCCCCTTGTCAAAAATTGGTAAGTGTGTTTTAGTTCCAATGTGGAGCAATTTAATAATAGTCTTGCCCAAGGACATGCAATATGGATGTTATGGATGCAGGCCATTGGCAGTGCTCCAACTCTACCATTTTTTGTCTCAGAAGGCTGGCACTTCATAAAAGTCAGCTTGCCTTATGATAATTGGGTTCTTTCTAAGCTTTTACAAAAAATGAAACAAAAAGGAAGTTTGTGATTGACAGTTAAAAGGGCAGTGGAAAATGAGACTAAAACCAATTAAATCATTTATAAACTGTTTTGATTGAGAGCTGACTTTGGGTCAGTCGCTAAGACATGAGAAACAAGAGAAATTCTTATGACCACTTTTCAGGAGAGGCTTGATGTTGAATATCGTAGACTGTGGGCAGATTTCCTGACTCTGCTAATTCTTACCTTTGAAATTTGGTAAAGTGATGCCCTAGTCATGTCCTTGCTTTGTCCATGGACACTTGAAATAGAGAATAATATTTTTAGTATTTTTGAGCTTCAAATGATTGGTTTAAAATGATTAGTGAATGCAAATATCTTGAGCTTTATAAATATATGGGGAAATAGTTTGATTTTGTTGTTCTTATTTATAACCAATGAATAGAAATCATAAACAGAAAAGGATGGCAGATATAAAACTTTCTTTGGGGAGAAATACCTGTGGCTCACTGTACTTTACCATCTCCAGTTGGGGAAATTCAAGGAAGAGGAGTGTGTATCCTCTTAGACTCTATAACTGTAGGACAACATGAACAAGAGCAGATAGTAATGGCAGGCACACACTTATCTGGGCAGATACGATAGGAGCAGGCAGACATTCTGCCTCAGTGACACACTAGAGCCTACTTGATGATATGACTTGGAATTTTCTAAGAACAGAAATGCATAGTATACATACGATCATAATCATTTCCAAGCTTACTGACAGTGGACATTAGAATTCCATATTTAGTCTATTACCACACCACTCTGAAACATGCCCAATCTTTTTTTTTAAAGATTTATTTATTTATTATATGTACAACATTCTGCCTCAATGTATGCCTGCATGCCAGAGGAGGGCGCCAGATCTCATTACAGATGGTTGTGAGCCACCAAGTGGTTGCTGGGAATTGAACTCAGGACCTCTGGAAGAGCAGCCACTGCTCTTAACCTCTGAGCCATCTCTCCAGCCCTGAAACATGCCCAATCTTGTTGGACCTGGAAAGCTAAGCAAGTTGGGCATGATTAAAACCTAGAGAGAACACTGTCTGGAAAGATTCTAAGGCCAAGTCTAATTCAGTGGGAGAAAGTTTCTAAAGGTAAGATATTTCTGCCTAGGAGGCCAGCCTCCAGGCAACACAGGGTTTGAAGGGAAAGTCCCAGCATTGGCATGTACTAAGACTTTTATGTGGTCCCTGATAGGTTCAATGACCTCTCTTTTCAGCTTGTTTTAATTGTCATACAAGGAAATGAAGTTTGATGCTGTGGTTGTATTTAAAAATGAATCTTCCGTGCCTGGTAGCGCTCACCTTTAATTTCAGCACTCAGAAGGAGGGGGATCGCTGGAGGCCAGAGTGGTCAATCTGGTTTACATCGAGAGTTCTTGGTCAGCTGAAGAAATATACTGAGACCTTGTCTCAAACAAACAGAAAATAAAAGTTCAGTAACAAAAGGGATCTATCTCAGCCTGTTCTGGTCAGAATTCACAGGTAAGGACCGTGAAGACTCTCCACTTGTGTCTCACCTCATGAGCTGCAGGGCAGGAAGGACGGCAGTTTCACCATTTGTTTGTCTGTCTGGGAACTTTGATGTGGATTTGCTTCGTCCAGGAGTTTCAGATAACGTAAGTAAAGAGTGATGTTCATTAATCAGTCTCTCGGGGTGTTTGCTTCAGTCTGAGTGGTGTATGATAATAGACTGCTGTCGAAGCTGTGGAACACTAGCTTCCAGATGATAAAACATTGTACTTTCCATTGTAAGAAAAACATTTTTATTAAATAATTAAATTTCCCAGCGTGATCACAGATCACAGTTTCCTCTCCCTCCTCTCCTCCCATTCCCTCCCTAGCCTCCCCTCTTCCCTCAACAGCCACCCACTTTTTCTCCAGAAAAGTGCAGACTTCTCATGTATAGCAGCCAGTCATGGGATATCAAGAAAAATAATTTTTTAAGAAAAATAATTTTTGGAGGTTTTTATTTCATATGGATGACTGCTTAGATATGTAGGAGACTGGCAGTTAAACAGTTTGAAAGAACAATATTAATCTTTAAGCATTATAGTTTCCTTTCCAAAGTTGGATTTGATAGCTTGTGCCCATCATGTAACTGGGGATGCTGAGACGGGAGGACTGCTAAAAATTTGACTATTGCATAATGAGCTTCAGGCAGGGCTAGAGTGTGTTCCTGTTTCATGGTGAAAGGGGGGTAGAGGAAGAACAAGAGGAATGAGAAGACAATAGTGAAATAATTCTGCTTTCCTTTTATTATGCAATTAACTCAATTTATAAAATATAACAATCACTTTTGCTTTCTTTTCATATGTAGAGTTTCCATGGCAATTCAGAGGGCTGTTGATACAATAAGAGTAAACTAGAAAGTCTGTATCTGATTGCTGCAAAATCAGCATTAGTTAGAAAAGACTTAGGTGCATACATGAACTCATTCTCGCTGACACTCGCTGCCCACTGAGTTTTAGAAAGCAGTTTCTGCTTCCATTGGCTCCATTTTTAAGCAGCTGGTATAGGTATGTAGACTCACATTATTTTATCATAGCCTGCTTTTTGCTTGACCCAATTCACTTTATATAAATTTGCTTTAATAGGGTAAGTTGTGATCTCTCGAAATTTCACTAACTTCTGCTATTGTTTGAGTTTAATGCTCTATTCTAATACCTCTGGATGGCTTATGAAGAGAAGAATATACATAGTGGGAACCCATGAACCGAGAACTCATGACGCTCCTATATTTCATTTTCTTGTTTTCCACTAAAGTTACATAGTTTCCAGTTCTGAAAAGAATTCATCTTCCAAATTACTATTTACTTATGCTTGTGTTTTATTTTACAAATGTGAAAAAAATGGTTAATTGCATTCTCCTGAAAGTATCTTATCTGATTTTAGGTTTTATGTCTGTAGGATTCATTCATGTTTTGACACGAAGGTCTAGTTTATTCCACACACCATAATACTTCATAATAGAAAACTATGCATTACTCTGCCTTCTGTCAATGTTTGGTCTGCTTTTAGTTCTTTGTTGCTACAAACAAGGTTAGTATTAATGTTTGGTGCATGTGTAGAACTTTCTCTTGGCTGTAGATTTTCTGGGTCATAAGAAAATAGAAATATTTCAATGTTCGTTCTACTACCCATGACTGCCATTATCACTGTAGAATGTACTTGGTCAGTTTACAGCATCACTATTCCTACATCTGAATTGTTGATTGGTCATATGAGCCAGAGTTTCTGAAAAGAACAGAGAAAACGACTTATTTGCTCTCTTCATTTTTAATGCTTTTGCTCTATCCTCTCTCTACTCCTTTTTATTATAGTTGTTGATATGGAAGAGCATTATACTTTTCCAGCTGAATTTTCTTTTGTGAAATGCTTGCCTCCTGCTCTCTGAAACCCATTTGCCAAGTTACTCTCTGAATTGTTAAGGAGACTTTAAAATTTTTCAGTTTTCTTTTATTTCCTAGTCAGTCTTGCTCTATTCCAACAGGACTGGTGACTTGCCATCAGCACGCTGCATGTGTGCAGGTCTTCTTCACAGGTGGAGCTAAGTCATGCTCTATGATGCACTGTCTCTGTGTGTGCAGAAGGCACCTGCTCTTTTATCAATAGAGTGTTCTTGAAATGTATTAATGAAGATGAAACGACTCCAAATTCTAAATCGCAAGCATTCTCTCTATATGAATAACAACTCGAAAATTCTATTTCTAGGTCGTTCTGCACACAATTGGTATCGATCACACCCAAGCCCCAGTGCTGTGGCCACACGGATTTGATAGTACAGGAAGAAAAATGCCACTTAGTGCATATGCACTTGACTTTTATAAGCATGGATCTCTTGTGAGATTAGAGAAGGAAAATAGGTATGTTCACTCCTGATAATTCCAAGAAATGGTTAACCCTACCAAGCATATTGGATTTTTGCTTTCAGACTGATGGCAAAGATGATGACATACTCTATACTACTTTTATTTCTAGTTTGTCTGCAAAATTTGGGATTTAGGCCAACTCACTTGACCAAAATATATACTCTAAATGTGTCTTTGTGAATATTCAAATATATCTTTATATTACAGTTCTACTTAGTCATCATTTGGAATTTTAATGACAAATAACAATCTGGTATTGCTTAATGCCCGAGAGAATATACAGTGTCTAGTTTGCTTACCTGGTTCTGAGACAGTTATTTTAGCTTGTTGCCAGGGAAATCATTTCTAAAAGTGTAAGCAGGACCAAGCATTACTTAAGTCACTCTGCACACAATTGCTGTGTTCACAAAAGTTGGACAGTCATGGAAGAAGACTGTCACTTAACACATATGCACTTGGCTTCTCCAGGTATGAATCCTTTAGGAGGTTTGACCAGGTCAATAGGTATCTTCTCTCTTGATAAATTAAAGAAATAGTCTGGCCAAGCATTTCAAATATTCACTTTCAGGGAAATACTCAGGAAAATGTCCGTGAGCAGAGATGTATTTGTCCAAGTGCTAAACACATACATCTAGAGGCAAATGCACTAAGGAATTAAACATAGAGTTGACATGAAAATATGAGCAATCTGCTGGGCAGTGCTGGCTCACACCTTTAATCCCAGCACTTGGGAGGCAAAGGTAGGTGGATCTCAAAAGGCAGCGGTAGGCAGATCTCTGTGAGTTTGAGGCCATCCTGGTCTACAGAGTGGGTTCCAGGAGAGCCAGAGTTGTTACACAGAGAAACTCTGTCTTGAAAAACCAAAAGTGAACAAATAAATAAAAATTTAAACATTGAGCAATTTTTATTAAGTTATAAAAAGTTTTGATAGTCCTCAGAAACTTGGAACACTATTGTTTATTAATCCCAATTTATTATTGTGAACAAAGTAGCTGTTGCATTAGTAGATAATATTTTTGTTTGTTTTAAAAAACTTTTATTCATTGATATTTTCATAATTGTATATGAAACAACATGACTACACTCCCACCCACATTCTTGTATCTCTTCCCAGTTGTACCATTTTACTCCATCAAATCATCCCCATTTTGAGTCTTTGAATTTTGTTTTCATTTTGTGACCCATTGAGTTATATGAGAGCTGCCTGCATGAGTGTGGGGCACAGGAGCCCACCAGTGACTACAATCCTGAAGAAAACAATTCTCCCTTATTCAGCTCACAGGGCCCTGGTTGTTCTATGAGCCCACTTCTCATCCACGCCTGATGTTAGTGGTCCCTCTCTCATCCATACCTGCATGTTAGTGGTCCCTCTCTCATCCATGCCTGTGTTAATGGTCCCTCTCTCATCCATGCCTGTGTTAATGGTCCCTCTCTAGCACAGACCCTGTGCAGGTGACCTCAGCTGCTGGGAGTTGTAGTAAGAGGAGCGGCAGGGCTGTGTCCCTGGCACCCGGCCGCCCGCATGGCTTAGCTTATGCCCCGAAATAATTACACGGAAACTGTATTCATTTAAACACTGCCTGGCCCATCAGTTCCAGCTTCTTATTGGCTAGCTCTTGCACCTGGACTAGCCCATTTCTGATAATCTGTGTAGCACCCCATGGTGTGCTTACCGGGGAAATTCTAGCTTGCGTCTCTCTGGAGTGGGAACATCATGGCGACTCCTGACTCAGCTTCCTTCTCCCAGAATCCTGTTCTGTTTACTCCACCCACCTAAGGGTGGGCCTACCGAATGGGCTTTAGGCAGTTTCTTTATTAATAAGAAATCACTCCCACATCAGGGAGTCATGAATCACGCCATGCCCTGAAGCTGGCATTTCACAGAACTCCCCTCACTTTCTGCTCTTAGTTCTTCTTGTCTCCTCTTCTGTGAAGTCCCGCCTTGGTGAGGTGACATAGATGCCCCAAATAGGTATTAGTGCTCACAATCACTTATTCTCTGCACTTTGACCAATTGTGAGCCTCCACTGGAAAATAACAAAACCAACACCAAAAACTGTAAGCAAAGGCTGAGTTTCTTCTTTTGTCTCATGTGCTGTGGCATGATCCCAAATAAATGCACAAAAACTTGTACTAATTACAGAATGCTTGGCCTATTTCTCAGCTTTATTACTAATTAGATTTTACAATTTAAATTAACCCATTTTTACAACCCAGGAGGCAGACCCCAAACTCTGAAGCATCGATCCTGCCCTAACCTCCCAAGTTACTGATATTATAGACATGAGTCACCGTACCTGGCCAAATGAACCTATTTCTATTAATCTACATTTTGACACATGGCTTAGTGACATTGTCTATTTTCTATTATGTCTGGTTCCTCTGGTTGCTGGCTCACATCTTTCCAGATCCAGCCCTTCTTTCTCCCTGTATCTCTGTTCGACTTTCCTGCCTAACCTGATTCTGCTTGGCAATAGGCCAATTAAGCATCATCGTCATCATCATCATCATTATAATTTTCTTTTGTTTTCTGAGATAGGTACTAACTGTCCTAGATCAAGCTCTTGTAGACCAGACTGGCCTCAAAATCATGGAGACCTGCTTTGCCTTTGCTTCCCAAGTGCTGGGATTAAAGGTGTGCACCACTACCTGGCTAATTTAGCATAATTATTAACCAATGAGTGAAATACATATTCACAACATACAGAAAGATTATCTCACAGCAAAAACCAACCAAGCAATCAAACAAACAAAAATTCCATTTCTGTGATCATGTCCAAGATATAGGCCTAATTTATGGGTGTAAAAATTCAGAGCAAATATTTTTTTGTCATTAATTCTAGTTTTATGTTATTTAGGATACATCAAGGGAGAGCTTATGATCTGCTGAAATATTTTTTCTCCACCATTAAATCTATCAGGTATGTTACATGTTGAAATATTACTTTCATATATTTTCAGAAATAATTGTAATTTAAAAATGTTGAGATTCTTGTCATGAACCAGGTATGGAAAAGTATAGGGAGACTGTTACATACTATTTATTTTCACTTCCCAGAGGGCTTATAGAATCATCCTATGCACAACCTTTTGGTTATGTTCTGTAATATAATTAATTTCATAGTACTTTGGAGATTAAGGTCTATCCAGAGAAAGTCTCACTCTCAGGCACTAACACTAACAGGAAACTAGTCCAGAGCATCGTTGATACCACATCCTGATATTCCCAGTGTTCTCAATTGCAAAATCTTGTTAAACACATATGTTTCTGATGTACCATCAGTTCTCCAGGATATATCATGTGCTTGCTCTTGAATATCTTGCTACAACCTATATTTTTCTACGGGGTTTGTCTGACTGTCAGTGCATAGCCACTTCCTATTTTGATCTGCAACAAAGCCCACTTAACCACAACCAATCTTAAACTCTATATGAGCACCCCATCCTTGGGCTCCACTGGCCAAATAACGTCACCTAATTAAATGACCATCATCCTAATCCCTCAGGTCTAAATGTATTTCAACACTATAATAAATGTTCTTTATTTTGTCACAGGTATATTCAAAATGATCATAAATCTTACTATTATTGCATCCTTAATAAGCAATCATTTGCTTTATTTCTTTGGTCAGAGCTGAATTAGGCCTATATGTAATTTTTATATACACAGTGTGAAATTGAGGCATACAAGAGCAGAAGAAATAGCTTTGTTCATCTATAGCAGTGGTTCTCAACCTTCCTAATGCTGTGACCCTTTATTGCAATTTCTCATGTTATGGTGACCCCCAAACATACAATTATTTCATTGCTAATTCATAACTGCGATTTTGCTACTATTTGAGTTAAATGTAAATATCTGATATACAGGATATCTGATATGTGACATCCTAATGGGTCATGACCCACAGGTTGAGAACCACTGCTTTGTAGCATTTCTAGATGATAGTTATCCAAAGTATAATCTTGAGAGCAACCCAGAAGCCTCCAGAGATACTAGTGTTGAGTGCAAAGCCAGGCTGAAAAATAAAACATTAATTCACTCATTCATGTAACCAATCTCATATGGTTGTATCATTGGTTTGAGACACTTTTAAACATTTCAGGAAAAATGATTTTTTAAGTCTACTTCCAACTTTACAGTCCTTGTATTAGCTATAAGACACTGTGAACAAGGCGACTTACAGAAGAAAGACTTAGTTTAGTTTATGGTTCCTGAGAAATCTGAGTCTGTTTCAGGAAGATCATTCAGTGTTACATTTTAGAATTAGGTCTGCCTATTTTGAGCATCATGGACACAGAACAGAGAATGTGAGTGTGGCATAGATCTACAGTCTTTCTATGTGGTGGAGATGTGTCAGATTGCCTCAAAGTGTGCAACAGTGAGGGTGGTCAGAAATGAATGAAGGTCTGAACTAAGGAAACAGAGTAATGATACAGGATATTAACTCTACAAATACTTGTAACTGAAACGTTGATACTGAAGTTCATATACTGGGTAAAGATGACCAAGGTTTAAATTATGAATCTCTCTCTTTCCCTCTGTCTCTTTCACACACACACACACACACACACACACACACACACACAGAGAACATTATGAAAGTGACATTTGTGGTTATATACAAAAATAATTAGAATTTATTTATGTTGTGGACATCAGAGGACATCATCACAGTGATTAGTCTGTAACTGAGGAGAAGTAAATTAATGTTGCTGATAAAGATTTCAGTTTGTTGATGAGTAAAGACCCAGGGAAGATAGATCTCTAATAAGGGCAAAATATTAAACAAAGAAAGGCAAATAAGATGTCAGATTGGGATTTATTTCTGCCAAGGCTACTCTCTATGAACTGTTAAGTTCTGTGTTTCTTCTTCCTTTGTTCACACCATTGTAACAGTTTCTTAATGCTGATGTAGCAAGCTGTCACTTAATGATATAAACCTACTTAAATCTTACCATTCTGGAGGTCAAAAGACAAAAGTGTGTTTCACTGGGTAAAATTGGGATTCTGAACACTCTGGTGGAAAACCTTGGCTCATCCCCAACCTTTAGGGCTTGTTTGCATCATTTTAGGGGTTCCTTGCTCACTTATGGCTTTGAGGTCAGGGATGTTCAGGGGAGAGAGCTGAGACTGTCTATCAAGTGTCCACATTCCACCCCCTGACATCACTTTCCTCACACCGTGAGCACTTTAGAGAAGTCCATTGGCTCCACCTAGAGGACCCAGAATAACCCCCTGCATTAAGATTAACTATCATCTGTGGTCTCTTCTGTGATGGTAATTCTGCATTGACATGGAGCCTAACATGGTTACAGGTTTCTGGGATTTAGGTGAGCACATCTGAATTAGATGAGGACCATTATTCTATTGGCCGTGTCCTGCTTTCTTTCTTTTTTTTTTTTCTCACCTACCTAAAAAAGAAAGGAAACTTTTTTTCTCTATCATGGATTACAATTTTTTCTGGACATAGTACAGAAAAAAATGCATCAGAAAACAACAAAAACTCCACAAAATATGTCCGTAAGATAAACAGTGAAAAGAAAAGAAATTTTTTCTTGTACTATTTAAGGGATCAGGGATCCACAAATATAGAATTTGGTAGCCTCTCAATTATCCTTTGTAATGAAGACACTGCATAGAACACCTTCTCTTATTTTTCTATTTCTTTTTTGTTTTGTACATACATAAATTGGTTAATGGATTTGTTTCTTATCAGTATTCTATATAATTTGCTAATATTGTTTCATCACTTTACATGACAGCCTTTTTTTTATAATACTCATGACACTTAGTTGACTACTAGTATATATATATATATATATATATATATATATATATGTATTCTTCTATTTGCAGTGACTCCTTACGTGAACTGTGTGAAAATGAAGAAGACAACGTTGTTTTAGCATTTGAACAATTGTCTGAGTCCTTTCATGAGAAGTTTGAAAAAGTGTGAAAAGAAAAACTATGTAAATCACCTAAAATATCACCATAGAAGCTTTGGAAGTTGTATATTTTTTATTCTCATGTTTTGATCAGACAATCATACACAATGAAATGGAATGAGCAAGCTACTTGCTGTGTTTGGCTCTGAGCACCCTTGACTGTACCACTTGGTGTGCCTAAGTTGTGGTTTGTATAAATGATTGTCTAAAAATGCTTATGTCTCCAAATTATAGATGATTGAATGAGAAAATGAAGGATTTACATATATGTTTGAAAAATTTTTTATACTATACAAAATACAAACAAAAATAGTATTGAAATATTTTCACTGTTAATAGATGTACAAGTTTATTGAAACTAGAAAAGTAATAATTGCAGTATTCTGAAAATGTAATATATTCTCCTAATAAATATAAAATGATTATACTGCTTAGAGAACTAGCTGTTGAAATAGTAAATCTTATTAAATAAGCTGCTCGTAAAAATTATTTTTATTTATTTTTGTAAATCTTTAAAAGAAACAAGTAGCTAATATTTTGCTCCTTTTTATTTGTATATACATGATTGTTGAAATAATGACCTCATTGGTTTCATTTGTGTGAAATATATTCAACTAGTAATTCACTTGCATGGTACCATTCATTCTCTAGAATTATTTACACAGAATCATTCTGTAATTGAGGCCGTAGCCTGAATTCTCATCTCTAGAATCTACTTGAAACCCTCAATTCGAATTTACAACACCAAATCCTTAAAACAAAGGATGAGTCTTTTCTGTTACTCAGGCATTTCAGTGAACGATGCTCTTTTTGGTGGCATCATAAGTAGATCGTAGTGATTTTAAAAAAACTTATTGTTCATTTATTCCTGAAGCAAAATAAAATTCTAATTACTGAAAATGATGTAGCATTTCAAGAGCAATGTTTGAATCTCTGCCTTGGTGGTGGTGATGTGGGATGCAGTCTAAACTCCCTTCATTCTTTAAACGTTACAGCAGTGCTGTCAACAGAGACATTTAGAATCTGCCTAGCATCTCCTAATTGCTACCCAATAAATGTTACACAATGTGAAATTGGTTGTTATGTTATTTGTAACTCAATGCTTGTACTTAGGAGTCCAGATGGGAAAAGAAGATTCCCCCACCCCTATATGCAAAATCTAACCTGGCTTCTAGAGTTTTAGAAGAGTGAGCTCATTTTTGCCATCTGGGGTCTTCTTAAATGTGCAGGATTATATGTAACATCTTTGAAGTGTGTCCTCTAAGAGTGGGAGTGGACTGCTTCTTTAGTCTTTAGCGGAATCTAAAGAGAAAGCAGGAACAGTTTCCCAAAAGTGAATTTAGGAGAAACAAATCGGTAAAAAGGTGGTGCTCAGTAAAACCTGCAAAAACTATGAACTGGGAAGATATATTCTTAGAATCCTTTAGAACAAGGTAGAGCTTATGATGATTCTCTGGATCCCAGATAAGATTAAAAACCAGGCAATGAGAGGAATGAGTATCCTAGGCCATGATACTTATCGCTCAAATTTGGCAGGTTTCATACATGGAAAAATGTCCAAGACATAAGTGAGTTCTATGTTGGAGAAAGTGAGTTCAAGGTAGACATACTTTACCCTGTCTCCTAGGTCTTTTTCATGGTGTTCAAATCTACCACTGTCCACAGAAGCAGATTATGGGTCTGCATTGTCCTAGGCAAAAAAAGTTTGGGTATGACTCTAAAAGCAATAAGACATGAAGTTGACAAGATCAAGCTTTATCAATCTTTAATTTTCTGCATAGTAAACAACCAACAGAAGTAGAGAAAACACTAGAAAAGTGGGGTAAAATGAAGAATACGCAAGGAACTAAAAAAAAATCCCTAAACAGAGAAAACACTCAAGCAATCACAGAAAATAAACAGATGACATCAATAGGCATCAAATGTGAAAAGATAGAGGAAAATTTACTCAACTCCAGTAATAACTAAGGAAAGGAAAACTAGGAAGAATTACATTAAAATACATCATCCCAGTTGACTATGCTAAAAATGGCAGAAATAAGATGCAATACTATAGACATCTCATAGAAAAAGGAACTTGTGCATTTTAAGTGGGAATGCTAATTAATGCAGCTATTTTGAAAAACAACATGGATGTTTCTCAATAAATATATTGAGAATTAACATCATTTCCAGATTCCACGGCTGGAAAGTTAGAGACATCTGTACCTGTAGGCTGTTTGTAGCATTCCTAACAATAAGCCAAATATAGAGTATAATTAAGTGTTGGGTAAATGAGTGGTTACAGAAGTGTGTCTGTGTGTGTGTGTGTGTGTGTGTGTAATAGAGTGCTATCCAGTAACCAAAATGTGAAATTATGTCAACAACAGAAATATGACTAAACTGGTGTACATTGTGTAAAATGATATAGAACACACACAGAAAGACAATGCACACGGAAGTAGGAAGAGCTATGGAAATAAAGTAACAGTAAAATGGTGGATATTAAAGGTTGGGAAGAGTCTTGAGTGTTGAGTAGAAAATGGATGGGACAAGTAAAAAGGAGCAGTTATTTGGAGAAATAACTTCTCATTCTCTATAACACAGCAAGATGATTTAGGGATGTCAATTAATTACACACTTCAAAATAGCAAATAAAATGTTAAATCTCTCTACTGCAAAGAAATGATAAATATTTGATGTTGGATGTACCAGTTGCCCCAATCTGATAGTGGTACATTGCAGTGAAATGTTACAGTGTATTCCTTGTCTATCTCCATATGTCCATTAAAGAAATAAAAAAACACACCCAAAATATCAGTGGTGGTAGCGACTGCCGTTAATCCCAGCACTAGGGAGTCTGAGGCAGGAAGATCTCAAAAGGTAGTTCTAGGAGAGGCTCCAAAGCAACAGAGAAACCCTGTTTTGGTGAGAGAGAGAGAAAGAGAGAGAGAGAGAGAAAGAGAGAGAGAGAGAGAGAGAGAGAGAGAGAGAGAGAGAGAGAGAGGGAGAGAGAGAAGGAATAAAGGAATAAGGAAGGAAAGGAAGGAAAGAAAAACAGAAAGAAAAAGTATATTTATTTTTATTTTATGTGTATGATTATCTGCCTGACAGTTTGTATGTGTGTTATGTAATCTCACAAATCAGGACAGAGTAGGTATCAGGGAAGACAAACTACTATTACCTGTATCTATGAAGATGCTCAGAGGAAACCCATCACTTTGTATCCTAAACTAAAATTTTAATTTAAAACAAGTGGAGATAGGAACACTCGATTATGTTAACCTGTATAAATTTACCAACATTTAAAAAATGAATTTTTTTGTTATGAAGCTCCAGCTTCCCTTATAATCAATCATCTTCTTTTTCATTTTAGAAATTGTTTTCCATACATCATTTTGTTTTTCCTTCAATGAATGACTTTTTTGTTTTATCTTCACAGTTAAAGAGTATTTACCAGTTGGTATGTTGTCATAGCTATGAGAGAACCTTGTCTCAAGGCAACGAGGAGAGTGATAGATGAATCCCCTCAACATCTGCTCTGACTTCAGCGTGAGCTGGCATGCGTGCATACATGCAACACACACACACACACACACACACACACACACACACACACGGAGACCTTCTCTTTCTCTCTCTCATATATATATTCATCCACTCGCTCTCTCACACACATATACACACTCACATACACAAATCTCATACACACTTTTTCTCACATACACAGAATCACTCATTCTCTCTGTATACAGTTATACTCAGAAAAAGAAACTCAAACAACCTTGATGGTCTTTGACTCTGACTTGAAAACACGATGATAAAAGTCTACGAGATATCCATTATCAGTCATGGAGGTTCATTTTTTAAGATATGTTCTTCAGTGTTTGCTGTTTGTTATTTTGTTGATCTTTGTCATTTTGTGGGATAAGATAGACTCTCAAAGTTGTTTTTTTCATTTCTCTAATTGCTATTGATAATGAATATAAATTGAGATATTAACCATTATTATTTTTTCTTTTGAGAACTCTCTTTAGAACCCAAGCCCAGTATTTGTGTTGTTTTCTGTGTGCCTATGTGTGTGTGTATTTTGTTTTGGCTGTATTTAAATTATTAATATATTCTATATATTGATGTGGGATTCCCCTATGTATGTTGTGAATATGTTTTATTGCCATTGGATATTAAAGAATCTGCTTTGACCCATGGCAGGGCAGAATAGAGCTAGGTGGGAAAAGTAAACTTCATGCAGGGAGAAAGAAGACCGAGTCACATAGATGCCATGTACCTGCTAATGGACAAAGATGCCAGAACCTTACCAGTTGGCCACAGCCTCTCGGTGATACATAAATTAATATAAATGGGTTAATTTAAGATGGAAAATTTAGCTAGAAAGATGCATGAGCCATAGGGCAAACAGCCTTATAATTAATGTAGTTTTATGTGATTATTTGGGTCTGGGTGGTCAGGAAACCAACGTACAGTCTCCTTCCACAATATATTAATCCTCTATAAGATGGGCAGCTAGCAAAGGTTCTTTCTCACTCTCTGTGCGTCTTTATTCAGCGACTGTTTCTTTAGCTATATAGAATCTCCTTTGTTTCAGGGAGTCTCACC
This sequence comes from Microtus obscurus, assembly GCA_963919715.1. NCBI lineage: Eukaryota > Metazoa > Chordata > Mammalia > Rodentia > Cricetidae > Microtus > Microtus obscurus. Next base: position 42,927,312 of record CAWTZC010000297.1, read on the forward strand.
TATTGATTGCTGGTCTCAATTCCTCGGTAAATGGGGTCCTATTCAGAAACTTCATTCTTGTGTAGAGTACTGCCTATATTTTCTTCTAATACTTTCAGGTTTTACATTTAGGTTTTTGAGATGCTTGAAATTAGTGCTGGGTGATAGAAGCAGTTCTAACTTCGTTCTAACTGTGACATCCAGTTTCCCAGAACCGTTTGTTGAAGATGCTATCTTGTCTTTAGTGTATGTTTTTGGCAGCTTGATTAAGTGGGATAGGAATAGCATACATATGTGGAGTCATGTTTGGGTCTTTGATTCTATTCCATTGGCTTTCATGTCTATTTTGGGGTGTGCACCATATTTGCTTTTATTACTCTGATTCTAATGTCTGGAAGCCTAGAATATCAGTCTGTCTAACATAGCTCTTTTTATTAATGGGTATTTTAGGTATTTGGGGTCCATTGTTGTTCCATGTGAATTTTAGGATAATTTTTGTATTAATGTGAAGAATGTCAGATTTTCACTGGAATTGCATTAAATCTGCAAAGGGCTTTTGGTTAGAATAGTCATTTCTGTCGTGTCGCTTCAGTTCTACCGATCAATAAGCATGGAATGTCTTTTAATTTTCTAGTGTTCTTTCAAATTCTCTTCAAAAATTTAAAATTTTTATTGTGGAAATATTTCACCTATTTGGATATTTTTTATTTTTTTCATTTCCTTTTTAAGACTATATTGATGGAAATGTGCTCAGGATCTCTTTCTCTGTATGTTTGTTGTAGGTGTATAGAAAAATCTATCTGTGAATAGGTATAAAAACTGCAGGAAGAAAACATAGGAAGTACCATATAGAATACAGGTGTAGGAAAGGACTTTCTGGACAAGACCCCATTTGCCCCAGAATTGAGGTCAACAATCCAAAAGTGGGACTTCATAAACCTAAATCTCTTTTGCACAACTAAAGAACACAATCAATTGAGTGAAGAGGAAGGCCATGTTGATTGAAAATTGGTCTAGCACCCCAGAAATCAGTTTGAGGAACCCCTGAAACTACAAATAATTCTTCCACCTGAGCTAGCTTTAGGACATCTCAGTATATGCCCAAAGAACTCTACAGTGCACCCCACAGTTAATGCTTAGCCATGTTCATTGCTGTAATATTGGCAACAGTCAGAAATGGAAACAGCTTAAATGACTTTTAACTGATTTGCAGACAATGAAAACTTGTTTGTGTTTATTATGAAATACTATCCATCTTCATAAAAGTTAAAATTACATAATTTGTAGATAAATAGGTGAAATTAGAAAGGATCATATTGAGTGAGATAACCAAGACCCAGAAAGACTAATATCATCTGTTGTTCCTACCTTCAAATTTTTATATACAAGTGTAGACCCCACCCTACCAAAAGAAATATCTTTGCAACAGAGACTCTTACAGAAAATCACAGCCTATCAAAATGCAGGAATTAGTGATTATATGTACACAGCCTCAACTGATACAACACGCTTCCTGCATCTGAGACTCTGAGATCCTTATAGAAGATGAACAGAAAGATTGTAAGACTCAGAAGATCAAGATGTTTGCTGTTGGATTGCCTCTTAGAAATGTCAGAAGATACATACTGAAGTCTCAGCAACATGCTTGCCTAAAAGGATATGAACAGGAAGAACACAAGTGGACATGTTAACATGAAAGGAGACAATCTCATGAGGCCACAGCCCTAGAAAAGAGTGTAGACAACTAATTAATGTTGAGAATAGTAGAAATTGGCTTCCTCTGGGAAGAGCTTTCCAGCTGATCATCCAAAGCCAAAAGGTTAGCCTTCATTTCATATATCTGCAAGCAACATTGTATAGACTGAGTAGACTGTATTCATGATTTTTGCACACAAACACAACAACAACAATTAAAGAAAAAGAGGACATGAGTTTGAAAGACAGCCTGATAGGAAATGTTCTATAGTACATGTGCCCAACTACCCTTCCTCCAAAAATTGAAGAAAGAACTTTTTAATAGCATTTTAATTATCTTACTGGAGTGGCATTAGCACAATCAAGGTAAACACAGAGATGCACATGAACCCTTATTTTTTCATCCAAATCTCTGTACAACTAATAATCCAGTAAGTATACATCTTGGTACACTTTACTTTTGTGTATTTTCATTCAAAGGTTGTTTTAGGGCTTCACCTCAGCTTCACTGGTCTGTTCAGGAGTCCAGGCAGTTTCTCTGAGAGTGGGTAGATGCTGAGTGTGGTCACATGCTGAGGGTGGTCACATGCTGAGGGCGGTCACATGCTGACAGTGGTCATATGCTGAGGGTGGTCACATGCTGACAGTGGTCACACACTTCAGTTTTATAGGTTTCAGACTGATACTAAAGACAGTCATGAGCAGACTTTCCTGTGGTAGGAACTGGTTCATGACTAAAAGAAATCTACTCCGATGCCATGCTTTTCTTATTCCACCACACACTATTTAATTAATTACAAATTGAGGGAGGGGTGTAAATCCAGGATTACATATTTTCAACAGTAGTTTATTTCTCAGAATAATTTTAGAAATAGAAGAGAAATATGATTCTATGTTTGTGTTTTCAGATACAGGTTCCACAGTCTGTATCTGAGGTGACTGTAAAGAGGGTTGCAAGACCTGTAAGGTCTCCCATTTTTACTCATTTTAGTAGTCTTCCACATCACCAGCACAGATGGCAAGCAGTGCTTTCTCATAGTGCCCTGAAGCAAAATTCTGAAAATTAAAAAAATGCAGGCACTTGAAATCAAATCTCTCCATGGTTCAAAAAATCAACTGCAATTCTCCTAATTGTAGTATGTAAGATTTGTGGACTGTTAGTCTTCACAAAATGGTTTATGTTTCTGTCTAAAGATTTTGTGAGCCTCATTCAAGGTGAAACTTATTAAAAAATAATGTTGTGGTTATAATCAGTACAGTATGTTTTATATAAAACTGATGGAACTTTAATGTTCATCTAGAGCACCATAAAATGATAAAATGAATCTTCTCTTCAGCTTTCTGAATTGGTACCCTGGTGTGGGATAGTGATCTGTATTCTGTCAATTATATTTTAAATAAATGCTGATTGGCCAGTAGCCAGTCAGGAAGTATAGGAAGGTCAAACCAGGCAGGAATTAGAAGCAGGTCAATGAGATCAGGAGAATTCTAGGAAGAAGGAAGCCCACTCCTCTGCAGTCCTGACCCAACCACAGAAGAAACAAGATGTGACTGCCATATTGAATAAGGTACTGAGCCACATGGCTAACACAGATAAGAATAATGGACTAATATAAGTTATAAAAGTTAATAAGAAACATGAGCTAATGGGCCAATCAGTTGATAACTAATGTAGACCTCTGTGTGATTTCTTTGGGACTTAATGATTGCAGGAACCGGGCAGGACACAAAACCAACAACGGTACTTTAATATTAATTTATTAATTGATGGTTTCAGGACATTGCTAATGTGTTTCAAAAGATAAGGAAATATTTATACTCTTTAATTCAGGAATATAAAGAAATGCATTTTAAAATTCTTGTCATTTATGGATGAGCACAGAGAACTATAAACACATATATATCATACTGTTATGGTGTAGGAGGTTCTTCTGCTCATGTGTTGTTTTCATTGGCTAATGGATAAAGAAACTGCTTTGGGCCTGATAGGGCAAAACTTAGGTAGGCAGAGAAGACATAACTGGATTCTGGGAAGAAGGGCAGAGTGGGAGATGCCATGGATCTTCTGCCTGAGGCAGACAATGGTTAGAATCTTGCCGGTAAGGCACAGTCACGTGGTGATACACAGATTAATACAAATGGGTTAAATTAGGGTGTAAGAATTAGCCAATAAGAAGTTAGAGCTAGCCGGGCAGTGGTGGCGCACGCCTTTAATCCCAGCACTCGGGAGGCAGAGGCAGGCGGATCTCTGTGAGTTCGAGACCAGCCTGGTCTGCAGAGCTAGTTCCAGGACAGGTTCCAACGCCACAGAGAAACCCTGCCTCGAAAAACCAAAAAATAAAAAAAAAAATAAAAAAATAAAAAAGAAGTTAGAGCTAATGGTCAAGCATCGTTTTAATTAATATAGTTTCTCTGGGGTTATTTTTGGTGTAAGTTAGCTGGGCGACTGGGACAAACAAAGGCTCTCACTCTTTGTAATAATGTTACATATCAATGAAACATTATACATATCAATGGGAACCTGAAAAGCAATGGGTAATTATTGTAAGATAGTTTTTCTACTTCATAGTATGTTTTATACAAGGAGATGTCCTGGTTTGATAAAATCATTTGTTTGACAGCAAAATGTTATTCTTTATGCACTTTGGAGAAAGATCAGCAGTGGGTATCTTAGTCCCCCAGTGCTTCCATAAATGGGGTGGCTTAAGATGTTGTAAATCTATGTTCAATAGAAAATCTAGGTGCCAACACATTCTTTTCTCACTGAGAGCATACTTCTTCATAGACTCCATCTTGACATGGCAAAAGGAAAAAAGTAACATCCTGGACCTTTCTTTTTCCAGTAAGGAAAATAACTGCTCATGGGTTCCACCTTTCTTACCTCTTGAAGGCCATGTTCCTAACAATTCTTTGTAGAATTAGGGTTTCAATGTAGGGATCTGGGGAAGCACATGCTTACCAGTTATTACAGGGCCTGCAAAATAATTTTTACAGGGTAACTGACCTAGTGTAGGGCAATTTTGTTCTTTCTTTATGTTCTTCCTTTATTTCTAAATATTCTAGTACAGAAGGTTGAATAAAGGTCATTATAGAATCCAGCTTCATAAAAATCACTTAACATATTAATGATATTTTCTACAATGCTGTGCAATTTTACACAACACTGTGTAACTAAGTCTCACAAGTCCATAGTAGCATTGTATTATTCTTCCTTGTCTTCGAAATAGCTGGGAATAATGACAAGGAGTGTATATGTGTTAGGTTATTCAGTTAGAAACTGATTTCCAACTATTTCTCAATTGTACACATGCATCGTCACTCATGGCTCTGAATTTTCAAGGTAGACATAAGGAATATTTTTATCAAAGATTAAAAAAGAATAAGATTGATTTTAATTGATTTTTCAACTTCTTAGAACCACTCTGGCTCCTACAAAGTCCTAGAAAACCTTCTATATTTGTGGCTATAATATTTGAGATTGTGAGCTGTATCTTGGATAATTCAAGGAGCTAAAATATTCTTTCTTGTGACTTTCAAATTACATTTGAAAGCAATGTGAATGTACAAAGCATGAATTAAGACATAGTCTCAGTTACTGTGTATATTCTAATGCTCCATTCTCTTCACCCTGAAAACATTTCTGATTTTTTTTGGAGAAGAAACTAAGTGTTTTTATTTTCAGACTGAGCACTCAGATTCCATAGATAACACATATCTTTCCATTTTTGCCAAGTTTTAGAAAACATTTAATGAAAGTATTGAAAGTTCAGAATAAGACTTTGATTTGCTAGTTCTGAACTCTTATTTTCCTGCCCTCTGTTTGCTGAAGTGGTTGGTCACGTAGGGCTTTAAACATCCACTAATAATGTTCTCAGATTAGCAGCTGATGGTATTTACTGTCTGGCCTTCTATGATGCTATGAGGAGCGCGGCAGTGAGCTAGGAATCCTTCCTACAGTTAAAGCATTCTTGTGACAAAGAATAGTTTCCCTGATTCTCAATTTTTTTTTTTTGTTTGAATGTTTGTGTTTTGAGAAAAGGTTTCAAGGAGCCTATTCTAGTCTCTACTTGATTTTAAGCTAAGGGTTGACATTGAAGTCTTGATCTTCCTGTCTCAGCCTCAGTAATTCGAGTGTGAAGGTTGCCGCTATAAATACAGGGCAAGGGCCACATCCAGATGGTCCTGTATATTCATGTGAGAATTGAACCCTTAAAGAACAGTCATAGCGGGTGACTATTAAAAGTAAAGAAAGAAAGGTTTTACTTTCAAGGTGCAATGACTTCGCGGGTTAAGATTTATTTGTTGAAGCACTGAACACTGTGTCTACTCTCTTAAAGTCTATCATTCTTGTCAGATACGTAGCTTTCCAGATCCCATCATCAAGCTGCTTAAATTAAAGCTTTTATTCATGGTCCAGAAAGAACAAAATGTGAGTTTAAGTCAAACATAAAAAGTAGGCTTACTTTGATATCATGAAACAAGGATTTCCCAAATCTCTCTTTGTAACATTTCCCTATGGAAATCACATATATTTCACTTCTGGCGATTAGAATCCTGCTGACAGTTTTATTATGGAAGCCGAAGTCCTAAAAGGTGAAGAAAGGTGGGTAGAGAAACCAGCACTTTAAAGGTCTGTCCCACATCGCCAGACTTACTTTTCAGCAGCAGTTTGCTTGCAGGTCTATATGCTTCCAAAACAACAGGCTGAGGCCTACCTGCTGGGATGGTTCAAATGCCTTTGAAATAGAATAATGCTTTCATCTGGTGGTCTGTCAGCATAATCTAACTTTTAATCAACAATGTTTTGAGTGTCAATAAAAAAAAAACAAAAACAAAAAACGAATTTGTGATTTGAAATGATTAAAACAAATTATCTGAACAAGTTTTTATTTTTAAAATGTCGGTCATTTGTAGTTTCTTTATGACAAACAAAGTTTTGGGGGAATTAAAACAGATTGCTGACAATTGTTTCATAGTCCAGCTCTTCATATAAGAATTTTGGATTACTTACATGTAACCAACTTTAACTGCAAAATATTTGTCAATATAAGAATGGGTTTTTTTTTCTGCCTAGAACATATAGGGTTATGATTTAATTTATAAGTCATTAGGATGAATTTTACCTAATCAGGGCATAGCTGGAATCAGAATAACTGATTATTTGCTTAGGGTAATTCACAGGGGAAGCTAAGTCTGGCGGCAAAGTCATGGCTCATTGGAGAGGAATTATTGAATTATCTTACAGCATTGCTCAAGATGCTATTTTGCACGAAGCAAAGAAGCTATGAACAATGAGGTTTTCTCTTGAGTTCTGAGGCTATGTAGATTCTTATGCATAAGTTATCTCCTATGTATAAGACAAATAATAACAATGTTCTTAACCATTAGTTAGCATAATTCCCCCAACATGCTGGGAAATATCAAAAAATTGGCCTGTCAAATATCTTTGGTAATACTTTACTTACATGCATGAAAATGTCATAATAAAACTTGTTCTTTTGTATAAATAATATGTTCTACTGAGAAATAAATTGCTTTAAAAATAACACATTCTGATCATTAACATTTTATACACATACTATGTATGTTCCTGAATGCTGCCTGTTCATATAGTCTTCAAAACTGGTCTAGACCAGGAGCTGTTTGAGTGGCATCAGATTCTTTATAGATTTGTAACCAGATGAGAGGTCCTTTAAGGAGAAGCTGTAACAAATATAAAGTGTTCTTCTCCAGTGTTAGATATTATTTGACTAAGCTTGCCATGGCTTTAAACAGCCTGGAGCCTTCCCAACAGTTGTCCCTGTGGTATCCATTGAGACTGTAAACCATCAAATAGTCATGTTTGAAAAGGTACATAGATTCGTTACATATATAAGTAACAAATGAGGAGCTATATTGCTTCTTTAAAATAAAATTGTATTAGCTTTTCTTTAGTTTAAGTAATTGTTTTGATCATGAGATCTTCATTTTTATCTAATTTCATTAGAGAGAGAAGTAAACCTAATAATTAATCTTGAGTTGCTTCTAGAAGGCAAGTTCCCAGGAGGCTTGGACTTCTGTTATTATTTTTATTTTGTTTCTTTGATATTTTACCTCATGTACCCAATTAGAGACACAGTAGGCACTCATTCAATACTAATTGATGGAATGAACCAGCTAAGTCTTTTCTGGTTTTCCTCATGTCCACTCTCTGTTTCCCTTAGACCCACATTGTTTGAGCTGCTTTGAGAATTTGATGATTTAATGCTATGGGACAATGGTCTATATCCTGTCAATTATATTTCAAATAAATGCTGATTGGACAGTAGGCAGGCAGGAAGTATAGGCAGGACAACCAGGCAGGAAGTAGAGATGGGGCAATGAGAACAGCAGAATTCTGGGAAGAGGACATAGTCTGTAATCTTGATCCCGCCATACAGGAAGCAAAATGTGACTACCTCACCAAAAAAGGTACAAAGCCATGTGGCTAACCTAGATAAGAATAATGGGCTAATATAAGTTATGAGTTAATAAGAAGTCTGAGCTACTAGGCCAATCAGTTTATAACTAATGTAGACCTCTATGTGATTTCTTTGGGACTTAATGATTGCAGGAACCGAGCAGGACAGAAACCTGCTCTATTGTAACTCTGTTGCTAATTAGCTGACATGTGATGAATGCCTATTAAATCTATTGGGAATTTGACAGAATATAAATGTGTTTCTTTCTCAGATGCATTCATACTAAAAACCAACTCCATCACTTATCTTTAGAGGTTTCGTAAAACCTACCAAATCATTTTCATAGGATATCTGCTTACTGGATAATTCATGAAAATGCTGTGACTTCTCAGCTCTGTGTCAAGACTTTGGTGGAATGGAAAACTCACAACAATGGTTTATTTACCACATAACGAATCATTTGTCTTCTGAGCCTATTGTGGAGCATTTCATAATGACTCTTCATGTACCTTTATTGAAGTGTGGGCAGCAAAGCCACAGACTACATGGTAAAATGTAAACACAGGAATAGTCTCTATGAATAAAAGCAATGGCCATTTCTATAGTGGGCATATCATTTTAGATAACATTCAGGAGGCAGGCCTGTGGAACTCACTGCTAATTCACAATTTAGGGTTTTTTGATAATATGATTTGTTCCTGAAAGCAAATTCATTAAAGACAGTAAAATAATAAAAAATAATCAAAAGCAAAATTTGAAAATATCCTTTCTTCTTGGAGACAAGAACATAGTCACACTGTTAGCATTTATCTGATCGTGACAAGGGAGTGATTTTCAATGATCCTAGCATAGATTTAAAGCTGTGGGAAGTTAATTCCTGAGACAGGGCATTTGAGGATTCTCTTCTCATACAAAAGTTGAGCCTATTTTAGGGAATTACGGTAGTTCATTAATGTCCCCAGGTTGCCAGTTCATTGCATCAAACCACTAGCTCATGAAATTTCCTGGAGTTTATAGAACTTTCAAATAATTTCACCAAGAAAAATGCTTCAATTAAATCCTACTCATACATTTAATCTAGCCAGAACTGGTCAGTATTGACTGTGGAATGAAAGGTGTGTTGTTCATCATACAAAATACAACTTACCAATTGCACCCAGCAGTTCCTGGAAGTAGCCATCATGAAAGTATTTGACAGCATCCACCAGGTTTTGGCCAGAAATATTTTGAAATTCCTGGAAAAAATGCAAAAAATTTATGCAACTCAAAAAATATTTTCATAAATATCATAAATTTAAAGGATAAACTATGGCTATTTTACTATACATTTAATGGTGATTGTTTTCTCTGAAGCATTGCTTAGTGCCGCTACCCACTGTGATGAAGGATCTACTCTCTGCAATAAGTATAGATCTTATGAGATACTAAAACTTGCATGAACCCTGGACTCTAAGGACCTGCTATTGCTGAGCTGGGGAACAATGGTTACCACCACTGGAACTCAATGACTAGAAAGTACTGATTTAGAAGGAGGGAAGACTCAGAGTGAGCTCTTGTCTATGATCCATTTTCATAAGACATATATAATCGACAGTCTAAATTCATTTGTCAACAGGAAACTTTCTGTTAGAGCTAAATACAAAAAATCTTCTGAGTGATGTTTAGGAATAGAGTTTTAAAGAGTGATTTTGAGGAACAGAAGATTACCATTCACAGATTCATTTACTAACATAAAATAGTGTTCAAATAAATTACCTTTTTATATTTGGTTCACTCATTTGGCTCTATCCTTGGCAATGTTCAGTTCTCAGCCATTTCAACTTAAACGTGAAGAAGTATTGTTTTTTTTTTTTTTTCTTTTTTTTATTGAAAGAAAAAAAAAAGAAATTCCCACTTCCTCCCAGCCTCCCATTTCTCTCCCCCTCCTCACACTCTTCTCCTCCTCCCCCCACTCCTCTCCCCCTCCCTCTCCAGTCCGAAGAGCAGTCAGGGTTCCCTGCCCTGTGGAAAGTCCAAGGTCCTTGCCCCTCCGTCCAGGTCTAGGAAGGTGAACATCCAAACTGGCTAGGCTCCCACAAAGCCAGAACATGAAGTAGGAACAAAACCCCTTGCCCAAGTACCCAGGGCGATATCCCAAGTTAGCTCCTTGGGCAGCTGAGGATAGGGAACCTAAAATGACCCTATCCTATAGCCATACTGATGAATATCTTGCATATCACCATAGAACCTTCATCTGGAGATGGATGGAGATAGAGACAGAGACCCACACTGGAGCATCGGACTGAGCTCCCAAGGTCCCAATGGGGAGCAGAAGGAGAGAGAACATGAGCAAGGAAGTCAGGACCACGAGGGGTGCACCCACCCACTGAGACGGTGGGGCTGATCTAGTAGGAGCTCACCAAGGCCAACTGGACTGTGACTGAAGAGGACTGAGATAAGACCGGACTCTTTGTACGTGGCGGACAGTGAGGGCTGATGAGAAGTGAAGAAGTATTGTTATTGTTAGTGTTAATCTTTAACTCACATAAAGAAGCATAGTTGGATTAGAGTAGGCTGTTGCTAAAAATTGATAGGACTCTACTTTTCATTTAATTGCATTTAATTTGCTATAAAATAATGGAAAGGAAAGGTGCAGAGTTTGGAGAAAGTCAAGTGGAGTTTAATGTGACCACATCTCAAAGATCAGTAGGTAGTATGGCTATTTCATAAATCACAATGTCTTTAACAAAGACCTTGACTCAGGGATTGGCCACAGTAAACTCACTGGAGATTATTCAAATACAATATAAAGTACCTGGTATAGGTAATTTTTAGGAGTCTGTATGTAAAAGCCCTAAGGTTTAGTTAATGGAGAAAATTTAGTGGCAGAGTTTTATTCTTTAGCAGTGCCATTAAATGAGGCATACTGTATAGACATGGCTTTTTTCTATTGCTGAGTGACAGTCCCTCTTTTATCCCAATTACTTGAATGTCACTTAACTGGTTAAAGAGCTGTAGAGAGCCTGTTTCTAGTTACTCAGCCAGAGTTGTGGGGAGCTGTTGTTGCACAGGATCATCTGCATCGTGGTTTTATGCTCCCCAGTCTTCTGCTGGCAAGCTTCGCACAGGATCTGTAACATCACACAGTAAGGAAGGAGTCAGAACCAGCCCCATTCACTCTATCAAAAGCTCTGTTAGTCAGGGGGACAGCCAGACTTAGTTACCATTGCATCCTGAGCAGCCACCCTGGGTCTGCATATCCTTCCCCTCTTGTTCCCTGGGAAATAAGCAAGGGTTTCCCTGTAGGTGGTCTCAATATACAGAATATCTAGTGACGCATTTATCTAATTATTCTAAATTAGTAATAATTTAAATAGTAATAAAAAATTGTGGTAAGAAGCTGAATGATAAGAGAAGTGAGAGAGAAATCACCAGGGACCTACTATTTCTTCAGCTCTTCAATCTAAAAGGTCTAAGACCCTCTCTAAGCCCCACCCAACTACTTCCTATTTTTTTTTTTATCTGTCCTCAGTCTTCTAAAACCTCCATAATCAATTTTGGACAGCTAGCTCTGCCGTCTGAAAAAAATAAAACTTTATTGTCAGTCTTCAGAGCACCAGAATGTAATCAAAATGTCAGACAACAATATAGGATTTGGGGGTAAAAAATCCCAGAACCCGCAAACAATGGTGACTCCTTTGCAATCTCTGTTATTGATTTGATACTTCAACACGTGAGGAATTGGTGTGTAGTTTTGCAAATGAGACAGTTCTCAATGTCAGTTTCACGGGACTTAAATCAAGGTGCCATCAGGAGTTTTTTCTAGAAGATCTAGAAAGGCCATGATTCTTTTTTTTTTTTTTTTGTATAGTATCCTTTCAGATAAAATTTGCCCACTGGTACAATAGTGATGGACTGTTTTGGACATGACCAACAACCACTTTCTGATTTTAGGATTTTAGGTCTATTCTACAGGAAGAATTCATGCCTGGCAATGTAAACTTAGTCTAAAACCCATGAACGGGGAAACTGCAGGCTCTAAAAGTGGATTTACTATTGTTGTTTTGTAATATGGATATGATGTCAAATTTCCTTCTAAGTATGTGTATGTATATTCATAGATTTGTGCTGCTCCCAGCTTTGATCACAGAAGCTTTTGTTTGCGATGGGTGATGGTTAATGCAGAAGCTAACTAGTGAGTCAGTGACAGCTGAAATGAGACATCTGTGTCTTTGCCTCCAAGGATCTATGTATATTATGGAAGAAGGTATGGAAAGAATTTAGGAGTTCAAATGGAAAAAGCGTGACACAACTTATTCTGTTTACTACATAGCCGTTATGCCTGTGAACTCAGAGTATCAGTGACTACTACACAAGGCAGGCCCGTCAATGTCCCATCATGGGCGAGAGAGAGGCTCATGAGGTCTCCCCTCTCCCTGAGGACCAGCAAGAAATCAATGTTTGCTAGGGGCGTCATGTTCCTCAGTGGTAGCCACAGATAATTTGCCCTTGCTCCAGTAAATAATCATGCTTATGCCAACCATTCTAATTAAATGCCATGGGTCAGGAACAATAACAACAAAAAGACGTGAAAACAGGACGTGAACTTAGATAGAAGAAGGGGTTTAGTAGGAGAAAAAGGAGTTAAGAGGATAATACGATCAAAGTAAGTTATATATTTAATGAATTTATGAAATATTAAATTAAAAATCAATAATAGTAAAAAGGAAAGAATTGACTCTGGTTGTCCCAGCAACTCAGGTGTGTATCTCCTCTGTTCTGAACAAAAAAATTTTGTCTTCCATAAACTCAATTAAAAAAGACAAATAATAGCAATGAAAAACAGAAATGTCAGATCTATCCAATATGGCCACAATGGAAATATGGTTGGCAAAAAGATTCAGTGAGCATCTAAATCCATCTTCAGGGTCCTGATGTGATTGACAGTGAGTGTCCAATCTACCTTTGAGTCTTGATGCAATGATAAGGTTTAAATAGAAGGCCAGAGAAAATACTTAACCAATCAATTCAGCCCTGGTACGAGTCTCTGGCCCTTCTCACCTTTCTCCTGGAAGCTACCTCTTCTGCAAGGCCTTATCTTTTAGGTTACAAACCTTTGGAAATCTCAGGGGCAATTCTAATTTCTTGACATTTCTTGTTTCAATAGTCACAATTCATCATCTATCATGTAAACAAAAGGTATCTCCTATCTTCTAAACAAAGAGATTCCTCTTCCACTGCTGAGAGATTTGGACATATGTAAAAGGCTACTCCTTGAATGACATTTTGCTGCGGGAGGGTGCATTGTGAAATATCCCCAGCCTGCTCCCTGTGGGATGTGATTGCAGCCTTTGGTCTGGCTTGTTTTTCTCTACCAAGAGCTTTCCTGAGGTGCTAGCTCACTCTTGGTCAGCTGGCAATATTCATTAAGCACGGTCATTTGCCACCTTCTCTAGTGGATTGCTTCAATTTGATTCTTTGGCTTGATCCATCATCTCCACAGACTGTTGCTGAATGACTCCATTTGTAATCAAATTACCAGCCTGAATTATTGCCTCCATCATGGCAATACTCTGGTATGATTTCTTTGGCCCACCTGGAATAATCCCCTTTTCTCAAAATCTTTACTTAGTTTAGCCTAGTCTGTAGCATCTGCTACCACAGTTACCACAATCCCAGGGAATTAGGACACTGGCCTCTCCTGGAGGAAACAGGAAAGGGCAGTATTCACCTTGTCAATATTATTGAAGAGTGAGTAAGAATCTAGGATCATTTGGAAAAGGTCAGATATTAATTCCAAGTCCACTGTTTTTATTTTCTCAGTATTACCATGAATGAGTGACCTTCCATAATTTCCAAACAAACAAATAACATAAGCACAAAAATGCTCAATGGACCTAAGAAATGTCCCTGTCTTTACCATTCCTGCCTTTTTTATTAAAAAGGTTAACTTTTATCGTTTTCTGGGGAACCAAAGTTCCCTTCCAGGATTCCCTTCTGGGGGTTTAAGTCTTATTAATTAAAGGAATCTTAAAACTACACTGAGAAGGAAGCTCCTGGAACATTTTATCCGAATTTGAGAGAGAAACGACAGGATATATGAGCTGTACATACTAGCCACTGCTGGAAGAGAGATGACAAAGGAAAGGCATGCCACTCTTCTGAGTCAGGTTCCAAGTCTTCAGCAGCTGCTTGGGTAAGGAGCTCTTCGGAGAATCTGTAAGAAAGCCCGGAGTTAGAAAGCCAGAGTGCTTAATATCCAAGTAGAGAGGAAGGCCAAAAGAAAAAGCCACTATCCCTTGAATTAGAACTCAGAAAAGGAGATCATTAGAAGCAAAGGTCTGTGAAGAGCCGCAAGTGCATGGGGTGGCTTCGCTGTACAGTATCCCTCCCACCTCCCTAGAATGAGGTGAGACAGTTTAATTGAGAGGTGGTCTTCTGGCCAGGTGGGAGACATATGCACTTGTATTAACTCTTGAGAAGGAGATAATAATATATAATTTTCCAACTTTGGGGGTATATCAAAACCTCATGTCTCCACCCAGGGTCAGAAGTAGAACTCAGATCACATTTTCTCAAACAGCTCCTATCCTTCTGTGAATTGGCCCAATACCCTGCCTTTTCATGTGTTTTTTTTTTTTTTTTTTAATGCAAAGGAGGACCAAAACTGATACTTCCCTTTCTGCTGTTACCAAGGAAACAGGAGGTAGGTGGAAAGCTGACCATGAGGGAGGGGCCCATCCTTTTTTTTATTATTATTTATTTATTTATTAAAGATTCCTGACTCTTCCCCACCACCGCCTCCCATTTCCCTCCCCCTCCCTCAATCAAGTCCTATGCCTCATCAGCCCTAAGAGCAATCAGGTTTGCCTGCCCTGTGGGAAGTCCAAGGACCACCCACCTCCATCCAGGTCTAGTAAGGTGAGCATCCAAACTGCCTAGGCTCCCACAAAGCCAGTACATCCTTAATAGCCTTCAAAGTGGTGAATGTTTATTGTTACTGAGCATATTTATGACTGGGAAATTTATTGTTTACTGTAACCCATTGCTCTTTCCCCATGGGAAGATTTCTGCCACTCCCTTACTGGGTAATGAGCATAGCTTCTAGTCCCAGATCAAGAGGACCCAAATGCAAGGCTTCCCCACTTTCTAGAGAATTTGCTTATTTAGGCCTTCCTAAAGTTACTGGGGATACTAAGCTAGAGAGGTAGCCAATGTAAATGCAGGAATCTACAGAGGGAGGGAGGGAGGGAGGGAGCAAGAGAGGGAGGGGGAGGGAGGAAAGGAGAGAGGGAAAGAAGGAGAAAAGAACTGAGGGACAGGAAGGAAGAAAAAAATAAAGGTAGAAATAAAAACAAGTAATTCCAATTTCAGTTTGTTTAGTGGTGTTTATTGGTCAAAGAAGATCCCACATAGATTAATCACAGACTTCAGTAAGAAATTCAAGTATTCTCAAGTTTCTTGCTGCCCCGACTTTAATGTCTTTAGCACACCTGTGGGGGCAGAGGAAAGCAGAACACCTGGCCTCTCCACTGTTGCCTAGAAGTCCTCAGATTTCTCTGTCAGGGTTCCCTCCACAGTTACCTCAAGAATCCCAAAGCCTCAGTTTTTCCCCGTCTGACAGTTCTGACTTTATAGAAAGATGCTAAAAGCTACATTTCCCAAGTCCTCTTCTCCAGTTGGATTAGTGATGAGTGGAAATCGAAACTTAAGGCTTCTGGGCGCAGAATGGAAACTGAAACTATTCTTCAGGCAGCCTGGGTGGCTCAGAAGCTTCCGGGGAGCTTCCGTCTCTGGATTCCGTGCTCTAAATTCCTGCGGAGCAGTCCTGCCGCTCTCAGCAGGCAGCAGGTCCTGGTTCTGGGTTTGGGGGTCTGGGTTTGGGGAGGGAGGGAGGAGAGCGGCGGGGGAGGGGATGCTTCTGGGCGCGCCAGGGGCTGGCAGCCCTCGCCAAGGTCAGAAGTGTCTAGAAGGAGGGGCTTCGTGCTGTGAGGCTGAGGGGGACAGGACTAGGACCCGCCTACCCCAAAAGGCAGAGCCCAGTGGACAGCCAAGGAAGGGATGTCCATGATGAGGGAGGAGGGAGGACGAAGACATGGGGCTCAGAGTCTTGAACTCTCGTCGTCATAATGGGCATCTCGGGGAGGAATCAATAAGTAGAAACATCTGATGGGTGCACAGTCAATAGAAGTCGGGCACTGGCATCAGCGGTCTTTCTCCTGGGTGCAGAATCGGGAGCCCTACTCCAGACTTGCCAAGCTGAAAGCTGAATGTGAACAAGAACCCAGATGAATTCTAGGCACTCTTAAATTTCAGTGGCTAAAACAATTTATGCTTTCTGCAATAATCTCCCATCCTTTAGCATGCTTCCTTTTTAAAGGCAATCTTCCCGTGCAGCCTGGCACTTAGGAGTCCAGCCCTCCTGCCTCAGTCTCCCTGTTCTATTCACCTAAGATTTAATGTACTCATGTGCAAGGAACAGGTATTTGTTTTCTGTTTCCTCATAACTAACTAGCATATTCTCGATGGCTTTAAACAAAAGGAATGTATTAATTTACCGATCCTGGGCAGGCTCAGGCTAACCGCTTTTGCACAACCTGGTGTTGCTTCAGCCTGAATTGAAGGTCTCTGCCAGGGCTGGGCAATTCTGCCAGACCCGGGGCGCTCATTCTGGCTGCTTGAAGTCAGTAAGAGGAGTGGAGCTCAATGTTTTCTTGCAAGTTGTTGAATGCCAGTGGGTGGGTGGTTCAGTGTCTAAAACTCCATTATCGCTCCTCACAAGAGGCAGTGCCTTCCAAGCATATAGGGGACTTTCTGTGTTATCTGCACCCTAGAGAGACTGCCCTGTTAAGAAGGGTAGTGGGGGCTGTGCCATGGTGGCACACGCCTTTAATCCTAGCACTTGGGACACAGAACCAGAAGGATCTCCGAGAGTTTGAGGCCAGCCTGGTCTACAAGAGGTAATTCCAGGTACAGAGAAACCTTTCTCAAAAAAACAAAACCAACCAAACAAACAAAACAACAACAAGAAGAAGAGTGGTTAACAGAAGGAAGGAAGGAAGTTCTGCAAGGCAGTGTAGCAAAGTGGCAGAGGCTTGGTGACATCTTAAAATCTCACCCACTGGGGGTGAATCATCTCTTCTCCAGGCAGTTTTGTTGTTGCTGCTGCTGTTGTTTTTTGTTTGTTTGTTTGCTTTTTTTGGGGGGGGGGGTGTTTTGAGACATGGTTTCTTTTTGTAGCTTTGGAGCCTACTCTGGAAATTCTGTAGAGCAGGAGAGCCTTGAACTCAACGGAGATTCTTTTGCCTCTGCCTACTGAGGCTGAGGACTTGCACTACCATCACCCGGCTCTCCACACCTCTTCTGTCAGCAGTTCCAACATTCTGTTCCAATACTCAGGATTTCCTTTACTTTTCTGCATCTCTTCCTCTCCCCTCCCTTTCTCTCTTTGCCTCATTCTCCCCCATTTTCGTCCTCTTATTATTTTATTCAAGATTTCTCCAAGCATAATACAAATATAATCGTGACAATGCTGAGTTTAGATGATATGCCTTTTGAATTTCTTCTCTCCCACTATAATTTATAGGACCGGAGTTACATGTGTAGTGTCCTGTAGACACCTCCCAATTTTTGTAGTATCATTAATATGTCTCTGTTCTCTTCATGACCTGTAAATTAGTCATTATGGCTAGAGTTCTGATCAAATTCTGATTTTCTGAAGGAGAAAGGGTGGATAAGTTATTCACATCCGTCTGGGTGCAGACATTGGCCTCTATATGTGTTCTACTGTTATCAGGATCTGTTCCTGCCCTGGGAGTTGTAAAATGGTGGCACACTACTGATCCTCCCCACCCCCCGTCAATGTCTAGTTCATTGGGGTCCCTGGGTAAGGGTCTCGCGCAAATCAGGACACAGGGGATGCAGAGTGTGAACAGCTGCATAACAAGCTTTATTTTGTATGGCCTTTTATACAGACTAAAAAGCATTACCTCAACTCTGAAACCCCCCTTTATTCACATACATGATCACGAGAAACTCTTGCCTCTCCTTGCAAGAAACAATACCTCAATTAATGACAGTAATAAAAATGAAAAGAAGTACATAGAAACAAGGCAACATGTATACAGAAGCCAAGCACTCCTTTGTAATGGTAGAGTGTGAAGAACTGAACTCAAAGGCCACTTCCTTATCCAGGGTACAGATTCTGACAGAACGTTTGAGAAATGGGCAGAGAAAGTTAGCTTTCATCTATGCTTGGTTTGCCAAGCAACTGCTTCCCAGGTTCGTCTCATCTGTCCCAGGAGGAGCCTGCACTCTAAGCCAGTTCTGTGTACATCCCCCTCCCCCTTCCCGTTTTTTTTTAGCTGGGTCGCTTTTAGGGAAGAGATTGTCCCTTAGAGTGCTTAGTGACTTAATGATATAATCCTTTTCAGACGACAGCTGAACAACTTAGTTTTAGAAATTGATTTTGATACATTATCTTTAGATACTGTCTCTATTTACTTTGTAGAGGAGAAGGCACTTAGCATCCTTCCTCCCTTTTCTTCTAGCCACCTTTAACAATTCTCTTGGTTCGGTTGCTCTCTTTATAGTAAATCAAGATCTGGGATGTTTTGCAGGATTTTGTGACTATTCTTGTGCTTTGTTTCCAGAGTGAGTTAAAAGTGAAAAACCAGTATATAGTTTTTAGATTTTTTTAAAATTGTGTTCGTGGTATGTGTGTGTGGTGTGTGTGTGTGCATGTGTTTGTGTGTGTGTGCATGGTGTGTGTGTGGTGTTTATGTGTGTGGTGTGTGTATGTGTATGTGCATGTGTTTGTGTGTGTGTGGTGTTTATGTGTGTGGTGTGTGTATGTGTTTGTGTGTGTGTGTGCATGGTGTGTGTGTGGTGTTTATGTGTGTGGTGTGTGTATGTGCATGTGTTGTGTGTATGCATGGTGTGTGTGTGTGTGTGTGTGTGTTATATGGGGATGTGCATGTGAGTACATGTGTTCTAGGAGGCAGAGACACTGGGTCCCCTGAAGCTGGAGTTACAGGCACTTGTCAGCATCTGTACTGAGGAACAAAACTCAGGTCCTCTACAATAGCAGTGGACAGTCTTGATTAGCATGTCATCGTTTTTTCTAGTCTCTACATACATATTTCTTAAAGGCACAGTGTGCTTGTGGAAATCAGAAGACAATTTGCAGGTTTGCAGTACTGTGTCGATTTTTAAAGACAAGTCATATCTTTTTGCATTCTCAATGAACTGAAAGACATGTTTGATGCAAAATTCTGGCTTTATGACTTTTTTTTTAGAAATTAGAAAATGTATTTTTTTCCTCAAAAAAAAATTCCACTAATATTGCTTACTTTTATTCTCTTGATTGACCGACCAGGCATACTTAAAACAAATATTTTATACCTATTTAAACAAATATATATGTATTTGTTTTTCAAGATAGAGTTTCTCTGTAGCTTTGGAGCCTGTCCTGGAAATAGCTCTTGTAGACCAGGCCTCGAGCACACAGAGATCCACCTGCCTCTGCCTACCAAGTGCTGGGATTAAAGGTGTGTACCGCCTCTGTCCAGCTACCTGTTTATATATTTCTATAGGGTCCTCTTCTGACATTCAAGGATACATGCATGCAGAACACTGTATACATAATTAAATAAATCTATTTTTATAAAAGGGGGACTTAATACCTGTGTGTGTTCTATCAGCAGTGTGGGTACCTCTGTCCACTTAATTTTTTTTTTGCTTTTGTTATCGTTTTTCTTGTTATTTTTGTTGTTTGCTTGTCTTTTTTCCTCAATACTTGGTGTAGCTTTTCAACTGATTTTTTTAAAGCTCTGTTCTCACAACAAATAATACTTAGAAACTACATACTTGACCAATTTTATTTCCATCCACTTTAGTTTCCTAATCTGTCATTTGTTTCTTTAGTATTTTCCACTATTTTTATCTGTTTTTTCACTTCTATCATCTAAGAATTTTCCATATTTTAATCCTCAGATGATTAACTCTGGGGAGGGTCACTTTTATGTTTTCTTTATTGGTGGTTCTTTTGTATCCCATGTTGTCGAAGAGAACATACACATGCATGTTACTGGCAGCTTGCCATGTACAAATTTCTGTTAAAGTCTTGCATGGTCTGAGTGAATGCTTGAGCCCAGGTTATTCCTGAAGGAGTACAGGGTTGATACTTGTAGACACTAACTAGATTCAGTGTTCCAAGAGGGCCTGTAGTAGTGGGGCTGGAGTGAGCTCTGGGATGACTTTCTGCCTTGGTCTGTGGTCTGTATCTATGAGGGCTGTTGGCTGGAGATGAGAAATAAAGCAGTTTGCTTCTAGGGTTATAAGCAGCAGTGTTTCCTATCACCAGCTCAGGATGAAACACCCCCAGAAAAAACTACAGAGATATACATGTTTATGTACACAGGAATCCCATAAAACACAAATCCAGAAGCCATATTACATATGTTAAGGACCTGTACAATAGGAAATAAAATGCTCTGACTCAACACCATGAGACAAAGAGCCCCAAAGATGCCTTGAGTTTCTGTTGGCTGTCTACTGCTGGATGTGAGGCTTAGCCTTAAGAATGGATTGTCTCCCCTTTGACTCCCTTAGATAAAATTAATATTTCATTCGCAAGTGACTACCTATTAGGAGTTGCTTTGAGGTTAGGGATGGGGACCTGTGTTCTCTTCTTTCAGCTCTAGGATCCCATCTGGTGCTGACTTATGCAGGCCCTTTTGCACACTGCCACAGTCTCTGAGTTTATGTGTGCACGAGTCATGTTGTGTCTAGAAGGCCTTGGCTCCTTGGTGTCCTCTGTCCCCTCTGACTCTTACACTCCTCCCACCTCCTCTCGGAGTTCCCAGAGTCCCGAGGGAAGGAGACTGATGAAGATATTCCTTTTAGGGTAAGTGTCTGTACATATTAACTGTGGGTCTCTCCATTTGTTTCTATCTGCTGCAAGAGGAAGCTTCACTGATGATGGCCAAAAAAGGCAGAGATCTATGAGTATAACAGACTGTCATTAGGACTCATTTTATTGTTGTCCTCCTTTAGCAGAACAGTAGTATTTTGTTTTTCCTAGGTCCTTAGTCTGTCTAGTCTATTGCTCACTCCAGCAGCACTGGGTGTGGGTTCCATCTCATGGAATGGGCCTTATTGTTTGGTTAATTGCACAAGCTTTATGCCACCATCGCACTAGCATACTGCACTAGCATATTGCACTATTATATTGCACTAGCAGGTCAGTCTTGTAGACTGAAGGGTTTATAGCTCATTTGGAGTTTGTCTTTCTCCATTGGTAGCTTCCAGAGTTCCTTACAGTAGCCTGAAATCTAGTCTATAGGAATGAAGCCTCTAAATAGGCACCAGCTTGATTTCTCCATGTTCAATGTGTTGTTTAGAGATTGTCTTCATCAGTGGGGCCTTACTGTTAAATTGTAGAGAGCCACCAACAGCCTTGGCAACAGCCGGGGTTATTTGAGGGTGCCCTTGGGACTTTTTGAGCATGAGCTACATTATATGTAGCCTATTTTTGGTACTGGAATCTCATTTGGTAATAGGAGATATCAAATTGTGGCTCTTTCTCCCCCATTGTTTTGCAAATTCATTTAGATTGACTTCATATATGCATTTATGATAGGAAGCTTCTACTGTATTAGGTTTCCATCTGACACCTTCAACTATTCCTTGGTTCTAGCTGTCTCTGTTTCTTCACCCTTGCCCCCCATTACAGCCCCGACCCCAACAACCCCATCCACTCATAACTAGCTATTCTATTTGCCCTCCTGGGGAGATGCAACTTTCATCCTATCCCTTATTCTCTACTTAAGCTCTTTAGTTATATGGATTGTAGCTTGCTTATAAATGATTTAACAGCTAACATCCACACATGAGTGGAATATATATAATATTTGCCTTTCTGGGTCTGAGTCAGCTCACTCAGGATGCTTTTTTTAGAGTTCCATACATTTGCCTGTGAATTTCATTGATATAATGTCAGAGTAATAATTCATTATGTAAATGTACCACATTTGCTTTGTCCTTTCATCCATCGATGAACATCTGTGTTGTTTATTAATAGGTGGCTATTATGAATAGAGTGTAATGAACATGGTTGAGCAGTTGTATCTGTGGTAGGATGAAACATCCTTTGACTATATGGCTAAGACTGGTATATAACTGGATCTTGAGCTAGAATGATTCCCATCTTTCTGAGGAACCGACACACTGATTTCAATGGCGACTGTACAAGCTTGCATTCCCACCAGCAGTAGATGAATGTTCCCCTGTTTCCACATTCTCGCCAGCTGTCACTTTTAAAATTGATCTTGACAATCTCGATTGGTGTAAGATGAAATCTCAAAATATTTTAATATAAATTTTAATATTATTAAGGGCACCGAACATTTCTTTAAGTGCTTCTCGGTCATTTGAGTTTCTGATTTTTGTGAATTTTGTTTAGATCGATCCTCATTTTTGATTTTTGTTCTTTGTTTTCTTGATGGTCAGTCTTTTGTGCATCTTTATGAAATTGGATATTAGCTCTCTAGTGGAGATGTAGAAAACATTTTTTCATTCTGTAGGCTTCCTCTTTGTTTTAATGGTGGTATACTTTGCCCTACAAAAACCCTTCAGTTTCATGAGGTTCCATTTATTAATTGTTCTTAATTTCTGTGTTATCAGTATTCTGTTCAGAAAGTCTTCCTGTGCCAATGAGTTTAAGACTATTCCCCATGTTCTCGTCTATCAGATTCAGTTTATCTAACCTCATGTTGATCCATTTGGAGTTGAGTTTTGTGTGGGGTAATACCTATGGAACTATTTGGATTCTTCAGCATGCAGCCATACAATCTGACCAGCATCGTTTGTTGAAGATATGTGCTTATTTGCTTTTGTTTTGATTTCAGTCCTGACTTTGATGCCATTCTGTGTCTTTTTATTGGAAAATTGAGAACACTGATTTTGAGAATTACCAATGAGTTATATTTGTTGATTCCAGTTACATTGTTGTTGTGGTGTGGGTTTTATTTTTATATTTTCCTCCTTCTTTTGATCTGATATAATTTATTCCTTATATTTTCTTGAATGTGTTTAGTCTTTTTAAGTTAAATTTTTCTTTCTAGACCCTTTTTAGGACTGAATTTGTAGATAGATATTGTTAAAATTTTGTTTTACCTTGGAATGTCTTTCTTTTTTCATGCACTGTGACGGATTGTTTTGCTGAGTGAATTCTAAGCTGCCATCTGTGGTCTCTTAGAGTTGGTAGACCATCTTTCCAGGCCCCTCTCACTTGAAGAGTCTTTATTGAGCAGTTAGGCATTGCTCTAATAGGTCTGTCTTTATTCATTATTTGGTCTATTTCTTTTTCAACTTTTAATTTTCTTTTGTAGTTCTGTACGTTTAGTGTTTTGATCTTGTAACATGGGAAATTTCTTTCTTGGTTCAGTCTATTTGGTGTTCTGTAAACTTCTTGTACCTTGATAGGGACTTCCTTCTTTAGGTTGGGGAAATTTTCTTCTATGATTTTGTTGTTAGTATTGTTTGTACCATTGACCTGGATTTCCACTCCTTCCTCTATTCCTATTGTTCCTGAATTTTTAGTTTTTGTAGTGTTCAGATTCCTGGATGTTTTATGCCTAGATTCTTCTAAATTTAGCATTTTCTTTGACCAAGTACCCATTTCTTCTGTCTTGTCTTCAAAGACAAATTCTTTTCCATCTCTTGCATTCTGTGAGTGAAGCTTACCTCTGAGGTTCCTATTTGAGTGGTTAAATCTCTTAGTTCTAGTTTTTCCTCAGTTTGCATTTCCTTATTGATTCTATTTCCACTTGCATGTCTTGATCTGTTTTCTCCATTTCCTTTTACTGTCTATGTGTTCCTAGATTTCTTTAATCAAACGACTCATTTCCTCTTAAAGGACCTCTAACATATTCATAAGGCCTATTTTTAAGTCCTTGACTTGTGTTTCTGCTATATGGCATTTCTCAGGGCCTGCTGTAGTAGGGTTGCTAGACTCTAGTAGAGACATATTGTCCTGGCTGTTATTGATTGTGCTTTTACACTGGCTTCTATGCTAGTTTTGGGTGGCTGTAATTCTAAGTACTGATATGTGGTCTTGTATTTTTCGGGTGGTTGTTACATTCCTAGCATCCTGTCACCCTCTCAAGGTAGAGGCTGTGTGTTGCCTGATAAGAAATGCTACTGAGGTCCTGTCTGATGTGGCCACTGGAGGTTCAAGCTAGAATGAGTTTCTTGGTTTTGTGTGCTGACACTTAGGGATGAAAATGGGCTGGGGAATGGGCCAATGGGGTCCACAGGAGGAAGGAAAGGAGGATATGCCACGCAGATCTGCTCAGTGCTCTGGGAATGGGGGCAGGGAGGCAACATCTTGCAGTCTGCTACAGAGCTGGGGATAAGAATAGGGAATTAGATTTGTAGCAAAAGGGTGAAAGTGAAAATCTGAAGATCTGAAGATTTCATAGCTGCTTCCCTTTCCAGCATAGCTGTATATAGTATTTTTTAAAATCAATATCCTGATGCTACAAGTCATGGCCCAACAGTGAGCTGCTTGCCCATCTTGTACTTGTACTGGATACCCATTTATTTTCTTTTCCTTGGCCTAGAGAAGAGTTTGCTATTTCCTCCAGGTCTTTAGAAGAACTACACGGTTAACATAAAAGAATTTTTGGTTCTCCGTGTATCTTTATCCCTTCTCACTTGTACAAGGTCATCAGAATCTTTGCTCTTTGGCCTGCTCTTGCAGGATTGCAACATCCCACAGCTCTCAGAGTCATGTGAGGGCCAGGCTAATAAAATGTGTAAGACTCTTAAAACCCTGAAGCTCTTCATAGGGACATCAACAGCCTTGGTGTGCTGCTGAATGTGAGTTATTCTTAATTTGTTGCATTATGTTCTAAGTGAGATTTAGATTCTCTTCTTCCTCAACACGTTTTATAAATTTGCTTGTTATGCTGCTCTTTCTCATGAAAACGTAAAATAAAAAGAGTAAGTAAGTAGGAGAGAAAAGGATGGAATAGGAAGAGGGTGCACTTTTCAATAAAAAGATAGCTCAAAATAAAAGAGGATTTCTTTAAAAATAAAGAAAGATTTTGTCACAGAGGAAAATACCATTTTGTCCTTGGATAAAGACTAGAGTATCCCAAGATGGAATAGAAGAGCTGAGGGCAATATCAGGAGGTTCTCTTGACTTCACAGGAGAACCAACAAAGTCGTAAAGACTTTGTGGAGGACGGAATTCCTAAAGTCCAATTTTGGTTCATTTTTATAAAACTTGAAACCAGTCCTCTTTTAAAAATTAGGTTAAGTTATTGATCTGCTCTGCTAAGAAGACATTTAAAAAATCAGATTTTATGGTTAATCAAGATGATCATGTGTTTGTTGTCAGACATTTTAGGAAAGTGACATTAAAGAAGTTAATTTAAGTATCTGTGTTTAAAATCTTTTAAATGGCGCCAATGAAGTGACTCAGCAGATAAGGATATTAGCTACCAAGTGTGAGAACCTGAGCTCCATCTCAGGATCCACTTTGTGGGAGGTGATAGCTGACTCCAGACATTGTCCTCTGACTTCCACATTTGTCTGTAGACATATGTGCACATGCTCAAAACAAAGAACTAAAACTCAATAAAAATTAAAAAAAAATCTTTTAAATGCAACTTTATGGACAACTATTTTAGTTTGATTCTAGGCAATGCCAATTATATTGCTTTGTCAGTTACTAAGCATCCTGCACAACTCTTACGGGTGGTCTAAGTATTTTGTCATTCACAGTTTTGGTCATCACCACAAATAAATAAACAAATAATAACTGTAGATAAAAAAAAAACACAAACAAGCAAATATAGCTCTTTCTTTTCCAAATTACTTTTTATAAAATGCTTCACCTTATTGTTTTATTTGTATTATTCTTTTCAATCTTTGTAATCGCTGTCTGTTGGCTTTGCACAGAATCTGTCCCCATGAGAAGAACCTTGAAAGATGCTAGGTCATCATCCACAGGAGAGACAGAATTAAACTTGGGAGTACAGTCCTGGTGGATAGGCAAAGAGCCAGCTACATTTTTTAGTTGTTAAAATTTGAAAAATAAAAGGGTTTTGTTGGTGTTTACTTCTCAACATTCGTCATAATTCCCCTTTCCCCCCAAAATGGTATTAGGTCAGACAAACCAGGTGATGTCATCACCGTATCAGGGACACTGGGAATGAAATTATCAGATGGTCAATCAACAATGTCTTCAGGAAAAATTGTCCAGAGACAAGAACAGGGGTTGTCAGAATAGAAATTTTTAACTACTTTGAAATTGGTAGGAGAAGAGTAACAACTTTTCACAGGAATTGTTAACAATTCTTTTCATAAGGCTACAAGTCAAGATAGTTTGTAATATTTTTTCTGGTGCAAAAAAAGAGAGAGTTTTTTTTTTTTTGATTTCTTTAAAACTTTTATCCACAGGCTTCTAGTTTTTAAAGTCATCAGGGAAGTTTTTCTGCTGTATGGCAAGCCTTCCCACTGTTATTGCTTTTGGGTATGACTGGATGCCGGGGTCATTGCTCACAGTGGAATGAAGGGCACGTGCGGATGGATACCCACACTTTCTCCTTCCTGCAAGCACTTTTGAGTTCAATATCCTTCCACCCTCCCTTCTCCAAGAACCCCCATTCTTCCAATTTTGTCAGGCGATCTTGTCTGTTTCCACTTTCCAGAGGAATCTATATGTTTTTCTTAGGGATCACCTTATAACTTAGCCTCTCTAGGATCATGAACTGTAGGCTCAATATCCTTTGTTTATAGCTAGCAACCACTTATGAGTGAGTACATACCGTATCCATATTCATCTTTTTGGGCCTGTGTTACCTCACTGAGGATACTGCCTCTCTTAATGAAGGCTAACTTTCATATTCAACTTTTATGTTAATTAGTTTTTATGGTAACAGACAACATGAGTGTAATATCCATATTAACACCTGGAGATACAGTAGGCTCAATTTACTGTTTGGTATTTTATATTTATGGTATTGAGGATTGAAGCCAAGGTATCACACATGATAGTAAGGGCTCTTTTCTTAACCAAGCTACATCCTTAATCTTAAAATTACTTTATTGAAAACTAGGATCTTGCTGCTTTACTTCTGATTTTTTTAAGCAATTAGTGTGTGTGTGTGTGTGTGTGTGTGTGTGTGTGTGTGTGTGTGATTTTATGTATGATGCATGCTTTTGCATGAGTGCATCTATGTGCCTCTGCACATTCATTTGGGTGACCAAGGAGGCTATCGAGTGTTTTCTGTTGCTGTTATTTAGGCAATCACCCCATTCTTTGCCATATAGAACAGACCACCACAGAATCTCCAAATCCATCATGCAGTACCATATTCCTGTGTCTTAAGGAACATGATGCTGACTTTTCTCCCTGGGCTGCCGTGCCTTATCTTCCCCAGCAGGCTTCGGTAGTTCATTTTCTTCATACCCCATTCTTGTACCTCTGAGTAAAAGGATCTGATATTGCCTTACGAAAGAGCTTTTTGGTTCCCTGTGCCTGTGCTGTTGACACATTCAATAAACCATGCCATCATGGTTGAATTAGTTTCCTCTGGATCTGGTTGCTATCATTGTTTTGCCCAGCAACATCTTTCTCTCTCTCTGTTGTCAAGAACTTGACTTCTACTGATGTACAGTGCTGGAGTAATTTTTCCAAGATGCAAAGCCATCACATCTCCTTAAAATCCTTAGTGACTAACTATGCCCCATGCTTGAGAAACCAGCATGCTTCTCACACCCTCTCTCAACATCAAACACCATCTCCCACTCTCCACTCCAGCCTCCTGGTTCCTGAAGGAACCTGGTTCCACCTACATCTCTTCATGCCACAGGCCTTTGCATGTTACATGTGATGATGTGCTGCTCGTCTCTGTCTGGGCGTTCGCCTTCCTCCATTCTCTTTAATTCTTTAGAACTTTTCTTGTGCATTGCTTCTTTATGGAATGTCTTATTTTTTTGACTTGGCCACATTAATGATTTTCTATTGTGTATGCGATTATATGATTAATGGTTGTCCTCTTGACTTTTATTCCCTGAGAACAGACCACATGTTGATGGTACTCATTCTTGTGTCCCTGCTACTAAGTGTTTTGTTGGAAAGACAGTCATTCAGCACATTTCTGCTAACAGGAAAGTTGGTCTGTTTATTTTTCTTTCTTTGCAGATTTGTCATCTCATTAATAATGACCATTTAGAGGAGACAGAGTAAAGGATATTTCATGATAAATATTTCTTAATTCAGGTTGGAGACACAGAGAGCCGCAAGAATGGGTAATTTTAAATTTAAAATATTATTTATAACATTATAACATACATGCTCCACAGATTAAACCGTTAAAATGGTTACATTACTGTTTCTTATTTCTCAAATAATAACTGTGAGCTCCCTTAAAAAGACTGACTAAAAAAAATCCCTCTTATTTCCATTTTTAGAGGAACATTACACAGGAATTTTAGAGGAAATGTCAAAATTAATCTTGGAAAATATGCCACTGGCTGAGTAAGTATTTTTGTGGTAGTCAAGAGTTTTGAAATCATGTGTAATATTCCCCTTTCCTCTAGAGATATTTGACTTTATATGGTAATGTTGATGTGTACCTGCATCTGTGTGTGTATATGTGTGTGTGTGTGTGTGTGAGAGAGAGAGAGAGAGAGAGAATGTATATTACATACATGATAGAAGTATATGTAATTATATGCAAATATGTATTCAGCCCTTTAGGTTGTTAATGTCAATGAAATAATAACAACTGTACTGTTTGGGGGTATTATGTCATCCATATGAGCTTTGTTCCAACACTTTTCTTTTTTAGCTATTCCAGTTTATTCAATGATTTTGTTGAATCTGAGTTTTTTCTGATTGACGGAGACTCCTTGCTTGTCACGTGTGTATGTGAGAAGTCGCTTAAGCCAGGGCAGAGTCTCCACTTCTTCTACCTGGTTGAGCGCTACCTGCTGGATGTCATTGGCAAAGGAGGGCATTTTGCCATAGTTTTCTTCAAGGTAACACAGACCACCTGAGCTTTGTACCCTCTGAAGACTGAAAACAGAGTTCGTTTGTATGATTATTTAGAAATAAGAAATTTTGTCTCTGAAGCTGGCCTTGAACTTATGATGCCCTTGCTTCTGCTTCCCAAGTAAAAGGATTTCAGGTGTGCATCACCACCCCTTTCTATAAATAAATTTTTATAAGATTTTATAAACATTTTCACCACTGACTGCAGAGCAAAATACATTTTTTTTTAAAAGTTCAGAAAATGAGATGGAGCTCAAGGCAAGGAGGTTCAAAGTTGGGAGCCACCCGAACCTCACTCAGTGATTTGATGAGTAGTTTAACCATCCTGGAAAGACCTTAAAAGAAAAAAAAATCTAGAGATGCAATTTAGTGTTAGAAGACTTGCCTAGTGTGTGCAAGGTTGTGGGCTCAATCTCCAGAACAAAAAATAAACAAAACAAAACAAATAAAAAGTCAAGCAATTTAAAGGGAAGAGGAGAACAAAGCAATTACCTAGCATTGCAGTGTTCTGGCATGAGCACAGTTAGATTGCTTGTAATGTGTAGTGATGGGAAACTTTAGTGGACAGAGTCACAAGAGTTGGTGAACTTCTGAACAGTGGTTCCACTGACCTCAGTTCTACTTCTCCAACTCTGAGAACTACTTTGACTTCAAAACTCAGCAGGCAAATTATTTGAATACATTGTTAGGTGTATCTGAGCCCTTGTGAACTCACTAATCTTATTTTGCTGTTGTGTGCTCTGTTATGAATAATGATGTGGGAATATCATACTTTGTGTAATAAATAAAATTTTGATAAATTCAAATACAGGTATATCTACTGCTACCATATCCTCCTTTTCCTATATTCAGGGCAGCTAATGCTATACTCAAGGATTCTCGTATGGATGTTCAATCAGTTTGCAGCTCACGATACTGTATATTTCTGAGCATTGCTGACCAGCACCATTTTGTTCAAGGAAGCAGGGTTCTGCTCTATGTTTACAATTCTTTCACAGATTTTAATCTACTAAGAAAAACCATTGTTGTTTAAGAAATGTCAGTGCATCTAGAATTATTCTTTAGAATAACATGTTCCCCTTCAGCTCCCAATTCCAGAATATTTATAATTAGAAATTATTATTTTCATAGTTATTTTTGTCCTTTGTCTTCTTCTTTTTTTTTTTTTAGTTTTTTTTTAGTTTTTCGAGACAGGGTTTCTCTGTAGCTTTGGAGCCTGTCCTGGCACTAGCTCTTGTAGACCAGGCTGGCCTCGAACTCACAGAGATCCGCCTGCCTCTGCCTCCCGAGTGCTGGGATTAAAGGCGTGCGCCACCATCGCCCGGCTTAGTCCTTTGTCTTCTTGAGGTGAAGTTGGACAGGAGAATGACTAAAAGACTGGAAGACAAAGAGTAATGAATTCTGGCTACTATAGACTTGCTTACTCTTAGGTTCAAAATATGACTTATAGCATATTTTTGTGATATAGAAAAATTCCAGGGTCAATTTATTGTCTAAAGGACATTAAAAAAGAACTCAACCCTTCTGTACCATGTTCCTTCAATAACCTTAATGATAAATATTAACTGCCTAAACTAGCAAAACACTTGTCAAATAATGTCCTTTGTCTCCTCCTCATAGGATGCGGAATATGCATACTTCAGAGTCCCCGGACTTCTTACACTGAGAACTGCTTTAATTATGCACCTTCAGAAGAATACTGCTATTGATGTGTGGACTGAATTTTCTGGATGCTTGTCAGAAGAGTGGAGTATTACCTTAAGTCAGAGTTGCCCTTATTTCTTGATCCTTGCTGATGAAGGCCTGAACGACCAGCAGACACACCTTTTCAACTTTTTAGTCATTCAGTCTTGGGCAGCAAAGGTCAACATTGCGCTCTTCTCAGGACAAACATCTGACATCCTCCGTCTTTATGCATATTTTATGCAAAGCTCATATTCAAAGCAGCTGTTTTTCAAGCAGGTAATATATATCTAAAGATAATTTTCTAGAGATTTATAAACAGCTCTAAATTAATTCAGAAGATAAGGCTCATTAAGAATGCTTGCTAGTTTTGTACCCATGTTGGGTAGTTCGTAACTGCCTATAACTCTAGCCCAAAGGGATTTGACAGCTCTGGCCTCTGTGTATACTGCACTTACATGCACATACCTATATAACTACATAATGCATGCGTACATACAGAGAGACAGACAGATACATATACATACACACAAAACTAAAAATGAAACAAATCTTTAAAAAATAGCTATCTTGATTCTATATTGACTCTACCCATAATACAAAATCTATTCTAGTTTCAGCAGGATAATATATAGGTTAATAATAATGATAATTAATAGTGATAACATATAGTAATTTGCTAATTAGTTCTCCTTGTATAATAGTTCTTGACACTTACAAATTGGTACATTTGAGAACTAATTTTTGGAATTTTTCAGAGTAAAGCACATTTACTAACTTAATAAATATAGTTTGCTTATTTTTCACTATGTGAGGTGAGTTCTGCATATGAATATCATTCCATAGAGCAACAAAGTAGGTTTAGAACCAATTAGCATATTGCCTCTTGGAGAACTGTATCATGTTCATTATCAAACATTTACATATATGCAAATATATTTATGTTGCTTTGTTAGGATTCCTATCACTAAAGTGTTCCTAACCCTGAATGCCAGCTATTAAGAGAAACAGGCCTGGTTTTATTTTTACATCAAGGCAAATATTAAATATTGAGTTTATGTTGTGACTCTTTCTTTTTGTGTACTGTGTCCTACTGTGTAGCTCATGTTGGTCTGGAACTCACAAAGCTACAACTCCTCTGCAGCTATGGGTGCCGGGATTAAAGGCATGAGCCAACACACCTAGTCCAAGTTGATAACAGTTTCTGAACCTGAGAAAACTTACAAATATTGTGCCTAGAATACATTTTAATGCAGAATTTTATTTATAAAATAATTTATACCTTAATTTACTGAAATTCACCTTAAAGAAACGTTTTTACATTAACTGATTTTAGGAGTACTTAGAATTTAAAATACAATGGAATATCGCTTATGACTCCATTTGTAGACTAGTGGAAATGGCATTGGAACTGTTGGCAATGACTGTTTCCAGTACCATAGATGCCCAGGGGGAGAGGATTCTAATCTCTTCTTAGATGCTTGCTTGAAATATGTCATAGTGAAACACACTGAATTTATATCATTTGTATCTTTGTGGAACTGCTAAAATCAGGTGATATATTGCCAGACGAGATAACCAAGTGCTGCCTGGAAGGATTTCCAAGCCATGCTGACCATCCTTGATCACAGCAGGGTAGATTTTAAACTCAGGACTGCACTGTAATATGACTATTTCTTCAATTTCTTAGTTCTGTAGCTGAAAAACAATGATATATTTATGACAATTTATAATATTTTGTTTTGCAGTTTGAGAGAGAGATTATGATTGATTACAAAACCCTGATTCAACAGTTAAAAAAATATAGAGACCTAGATTTAACAACTCTATTTGGAGATTTGACATTCAATAATATGGTGGAAAAGGTAATAGAACTTGAAAAAAAACATTCCTTAGTTGAATTTTATTTTTAAAAGTGTGTGTGTGTGTGTGTGTGTGTGTGTAGGTCTGAGTACAACCCTGTGTATCACTGCTAATGTTTTACCTTGTTTGAGACCAGCAAACTTCTTTTATTTCTCTAGTCTAATGGATATAGTAAGAAGTCTCTTGTAGCAGTGGAGAGTGGGAGAGATACTAGACTTCTTTCCCCTATTCCTGGTTTGAGAAGAAATGTTTCTATTTCTTCCTGTTAAGTAGGACTAAGATAAAGATGTGTCTAGTCTCTGAAGTAAAGAAGATGACCCTGAGCTTCTCCTATTGTTTAGACCACGAATACAGTAGTGTAAATATACCACAGTACTGTTGTTTTGCCCTTAGTTTTATTGAGGTCATGATGCATTTGCACATTTTTTTAAATATTCCATTCCTGGTATCCATATACTTCATTATGGTGAATGGTTTTGTTAATATGGTCTTGGGTTCTGTTTGCTCTATTTCCTGTTGAATTTTTGCCTTGCTTGGCATCAGTGATACTTTAGTGTAATTTCAGTCTTTTTACTGTCTTACATTTATTTGTAGCATTTTATGTGCTTACAGAAAAGAATGTTCAGGCTTTATTTTTAGTATTCTGAAATCCAGTCTAAACCAGAAGAATTATCCAATCTGTGATAATTTTGTAAATTTTTCTGCCTGAAACTTGGCATATATTTGTCGGGATGGTTTCTTAGTCACTTTACCTGTGATGTGGATGTTGGTGTATTTAGGCCTACTATGAAGTAGGTTTCTGTCTCAGTGTCTCTTCTTCCTTTAGTTTTGTTTTGTACATCTGTGATTCCTCTTATTTGTTTAATAATTTTGTCTAATTTCAGCTTGAGTCAATATATATATATTGACTAGATATATAAAATTTTATTCTCTTAGGCTATGATTTCATCTTTTACTTTCTTCTGATTTTCTTGTTTCTTTTTATCTACTTTTTTAGCAGAGTATTTAATTGATCTATTTTCTCACTTTTGGTATTAAACATTGCTTAGTGTGATATGTTTTTCTCTTAACACTGCTTTCATCACATGACAAAGATTTTGATATAGAGACAGTAATTTTCAATGTATTCCTTAGATTATCATATTTAGTGATTATTGTAATTTTAAATGATGCTCTTAACCACCACCCATAACTCCAGTTATAGGGGATCCCATGCTCTTTTCTGACATCTGTGAACACCAAACATTTATGAGGTACAATCTTATGGGCAGGCAATATACTCACACCTTAAAGTAAAATAAATAATTAAAAAAATAGAAAATTAAAATTTTCAGATTAAAAATTACTTTCAAAAATAGCATTTACATATCTATGGCAGATTCAGTATTTCTTATGAAGGCTCTAATTCACTCTTTAATAATATCAATCCTTTGTATTTCTCATTAGGTTGTAGAATCTCTCTTTGGTCCCTACTAGTCTTGAGGCATCCCAAGTATGGCCGGGAACTTGATAAATGCCCCCTTACACATTTCATCACTGTACCCAGTACTACTATTTTCCTTTTTAACTCATGCAGAAGAGGAGATTTTGTGCAAAATAACTATAAAAGCAACCCATACATTCAGAAAGTTGATTGCCATGATATGTATTGCTTCAAATCATATGTATTACCCACAAAATTATATATGAATATAATTTAAGAAAATATAATATAGGGACCTGAAGTGTTACAAGTATTATTTTATGGATATATAGTATTTCTTGAATGCTGATGATTTAAACTGTTTGAAGATTTTCTTTTCCAAATAATTCTATGACGAACGCTTTGGTGCACACATCTTTGGGCAGATTTTGGATTGTTCCTTTAGGTTAGATCTCTAGGACTTGAATAAAAAGTATCAACATATTGAATGACAAATGTATTGTCATATGCCTTTGCCCGTTTATAATTTCATTAGCTGAGTATTAGGACTGACACCCCATGATTTCTGGTGCTGTCTGTTATTAAAGTAGTTAAAGACGAAAAAATGTGTTAATATTATCAGAGAAAAATGTAATTTTATACTACTAAAGAATATAAACATTTTTCCATTTTCTCACTATTTGGGTTTCATTAGAGAATTAGCATTTAAAGTTATGAATTTTCCTGTTGATTTACAGCTTTTTATGCATGTATTTGTTAAGAATTTTCTCAAAATTTTTTGAAATAATTTTACCACCCAAAAATTGTGTTCATAATGTTTTTAGTGGAAACAGTTTCCATATGTTCATATAGACTCATTTCTTACTATGTAATCGCTTATATATAAATACAGTTCTCTAATTGTCATGACGTGTTATAATTCTCTGTGGTGACAGGCTTGTGAGATGATGTCTCTGCTCAGGCAACTTTGGCCAGAAGGCTCTGACATCCGGCGAGCCCTTTGTGTCACTTCATGCTCCCTCTTCTTGGAAATGTACCACTGCTTCTTAGAGAACAGAGAGAAGAAATCCTCCAAGAAGATGTGCAAAGTCAAACAGGTGTGGTTGCTGCACTAGGATCTATTTTATTGCTTTCACCAACCATTTCTCCACGTGGCACCGGGTTCTCTCTTGCTTATATGAACTGCAGAAATAGGAGAATCCCTGCAATTCAGTCATAAAGGAATATGCTGTTCCATGGCTTAGTGTGTTTCCTACAGCTGCTTCACATGGGATATTTGTAGACTTCATCACCTGCAGACAGGCAAAGGAAGAAACAACCTGCTATGCTACTGTGCTTTGGGCTTTTTCTGTGCACAGTTCACTAAATGCTCAGGAAAGAACTGTTATTTCCATTTCACTATTAAAGTACAGACTTTTGGTTTTTGAGAGTAACAGTCCTCCAACCCAAGGTGCTAAATAGTATTGTAGTTTGGATTAAGGTTTATCATGTGCAAATTTCTCAGTGACTTTAAAAGATAGACTCACACAGTGGTACCCTACTGCCTGGGGACAGACTACTGTTCTTAGTTTTCTTTATTGTAGAAAAGGTCAAGAATCTGGTGGCCAGTTGAGAATTAGCTATGACTAAACAGTCATCTCTGCATATATGTTCTCATGGGCACTAAAGTATACACATGTGCACATTCCATTTTATATGTAATCTCAGTACTATAGAGTCTCAGCTTATGAATCCTATCCACTTTCTTGATTTCAAAAATGAACAAGGACCAATTTTTTCATATTTCACTTTGCAGTATCACATTAAATATAATTTTTAATGGGACCTTTCTGCATGATTAGACCTCCAATTTAATTCATCTCTAAATCATGATAGTAAGTCAACATTTACTCTTTGGAACTTCTAAACATTAGACCCTCTCTGGCATCCTAGGAGCATCCCATCGAAGTCTGCTTGCTCCGAGACATGCCAAAATGTTTGCCAATAGCAATGGTGTTTCTGTCTCATGATGCTAAGCATATCTACTTATTTACCTGTGTTCTCATCATGCAGTTACAGACTTGTGCTACATTGCCACGCTGTTTTCCTCATGGAGGTAGTTAATAATATTGCCTTCAGAGTAGGTTGTTAAAGACAGAAGGGAGAATGTAGCATATAGCTTCACCCACTCAAGGTCCCCTGGAACCCCCCGTTCATCACCTAGTTTATTAGTTTATATCTAGAGTCCCTGAAAATACTGACTAATGCCTTACAACAGGTTCTGCAAAGCTAGACACTTCCTTTCCCCTCTTTCTCAAATGTGTTTAAACACAGCCTTGTTTCTAGATAAGTACTGTCTCAGAAATGGAGAATGTGTAAATGTGGAATTCCCACCTAGAGAGCTTAGCTACAAAGTTCAGGCTTCTGCAGATTGAGTGTGTAGTCTCCCAGCCTGCTGTTCTCTACTCACCTTCTTTACTTTCTACAGCAACAAGGTAGTTGTTTAACCCTGAAGGACGTGGAAGACTTCTGTAAGCTCCATTGCCTCAGTGTCGTTTTTCATCTTCATCTACCTCTTTCTCAAAGAGCCTGTTCAAGATTTGTCACTTCTGATTGGATTAAGGACCTCAAGACTGTCTTTAAAATGGTAAATATACTCGCTTTTCATTTATACTTTTGTTTAAACTACATGATACATATAAAATACATTAACCTTCAAACAGGTTTATACAGAGTGGTGTTAAATTTTGAGGTATTGTTGGTGTTAAAATTTGATTGGCTTACTTCAATCAGTCACTTGACTAGTTTTAACAATCATATTAAGTGATAAATTGTTATTAATAACAACCATCCTGGCATGTATCCAACCCAAAGAGGAGCTTCTTGACCTTTTCCTTCGTAAAATTCTTGTCAGTGTGAAGATTTGTGTCATTTACGAGGAAGTTCCTGGTGACCACCATTCTCTGCATTAAGAAAGAGTTGAGAAAAAGGATGCAAAGCTTTATTATCTTTTTCCATTAAAGATTATGGATACAGAGATTTTGGAGACTTCAGGAGACCAGAGAGCAAAAATCTCTCCAGAGTCTTCTGTGCAAATCAGTGCTAGAATCTGCTAACACTCCAGTTTACTCTCTTCATTTTAAATGAACAGATTTTTCTGTTTTTATAGCATGGAAAATATCCATATACATTTTTTTCTTTTTGCATTTTCTTACTTTCTTTATAATATTGGATGCTATCATCTTTAATGACTACTAGTTGCATCTTAATATATGTGCAGTATATATATTTATTTACATAAATAAATATTATATGTATATATTTGTGTATTTATACATATATTAGCCATGTAGACTTTCTTTTAGGAATCTGAGATAAATAGTCAAGAAAAGTGTCTTATGCCCACAGAAATTCAGAACGTGCTCTTCTGACCTGGAGATGGAGTGAGATGAACACCCTTCATCATTCCACCCTAGCTTTTCCAGACAATTATATCTTATAGTGAAGACATAGACTGAATGTTCAGACTTACTATGAAGAAAGAACTAGAGTACTTTTGAAACCAATAGTTAAAAGATCTAGCCAAGTTTGCAAGGGTTTCTCTTAAGAAGTTATATGACCCAAGTCTTGATGGATGGGTAGCAGGGTGGACAGAATGGAAATCAGATTGTGGGAGAAGAAGTACTGTGTGTGATTGTCCTGAAAATATCACAGCCAAGGAACTGAGGTCCACTCCTTGTATCAAGGACAGAAAACTATAGGGTTAGTGATGAAGCTGAAGTAGTGGGCAAGAGACAAATGAGGTACCATCCTGTAGGTCAGGATAGATAAGTTCATCATACATTCACTGAGTGCCTACTAAATGGTTTTTATGTAGGCAAATGGCACTTTTTTTAGCATTTTTGACTTGGAATGTAGACCACACAGTGTAGATACAAAACTGGATTTGGGGGTATTAGAGGAATATGTTACCTGGGGTGGGAACTGTAGGTAAGGAATAGGACACATGAGTGATGGTTCAGTTGGTAGAGCACGTGCCTTGGAAGCCTGAGAAGCAGACTTTGATCTTCAATGGAGAACCATGCAAAACATCAAATCAGGTGTAGCGATGCTCACTTGTAATTCCAAATTTTAGGTAAATGGGAAGATCGCTTGTTCACCATCCATCCTACTTGCTCAAGCTCCAGGCCAATGAGAGACCCCGTCACATTTGTAAAGTGGGATTTACGAGGCAAAGACTCCTGAAGTCATTCTTTGGCCTCTGCACACTGGCACACACCCATACCATGCTCATAGCCATACATAACAGGGTCAGGATGTATTGAATATCTGCATTGGTGAACATTATTGGTGCTGTAATGGAATTTCTACAGAGTTCTATGGTGTAGTAAATACTACACATGGTGAAGGAGGCTCTGTGTAGGTTCTACTGATTCTTGAGAGAAAGTTCTGTATCCTAAACCCCATAGGAGGACATTCCTCTAGGTGTTTTGTTAGAGCCTAAGAGTAGCAGGCTCTGTGTGACCCTGTTATTAATGAAAGATAGGAAGACTCCACTTCTCAATCCCATTTTTTTTTTGAGGCTAGCAAGCATCATTTTATTTCTTTTTTTTAATTTTTTTTTTTTATTGAGAAAAGGGAAAAAAAATTCCCGCCTCCTCCCAGCCTCCCATTTCCCTCCCCCTCCTCTCACCCTTCTCCCCCTCCCGCCCACTCCTCTCCCCTTCACTCTCCCGTCCAAAGAGCAATCAGGGTTCCCTGCCCTATGGAAAGTCCAAGTCCAAGGTCCTCCCCCCTCCGTCCATGTCTAGGAAGGTGAACATCCAATCTGGCTAGGCTCCCACAAAGCCAGAACGTGAAGTAGGATCAAAACCCCGTGCCATTGTCCTTGGCTTCTCATCAGCCCTCATTGTTCGCCATGTTCAGAGAGTCCGGTTTTATCCCATGCTTTTTCAGTCACAGTCCTTCTGGCCTTGGTGAGCTCCAAATAAATCAGCCCCACTGTCTCTGTGGGTGGGTGCACCCCTCATGGTCCCGACTTCTTTGCTCATGTTCTCCCTCCTTCCGCTCCTCATTGGGACCTTGGGAGCTCAGTCCGGTGCTCCAGTGTGGGTCTCTGTCTCTATCTCCATCCATCACCATATGAAGGATCTATGGTGATATGCAAGATAATCGTCAGTATTGGTATAGGATAGGGTCATTTCAGGTTCCCTATCCTCAGCTGCCCAAGGAACTATCTGGGGACATCGCCTTGGGCTCCTGGGAGCCACTCTAGTTTCAAGTCTCTTGCCAACCCTTAGGTGGCTCCCTTAACTAAGAATTGTGCTTCCGTGCTCCCCTATCCAACCTTCCTTCACCCCAGTCATCCTATTTTTATTTAAATTCTTTAATATGGGACATTTTAGGTAAATATATTATATCTATTGGTATCTGCAATTAAAATAAACATTTGGCACCAGTAATGTGCTTTGACTTTTATAATTAATTTATTTCTCAGTTATATTAAATTATTGTGTCAACTTTATGTAGTTAAGTCTGGTCCACATTTGGGAGCTGGCATGAATGCAGCAGGTGTGATACAGACTTGAATGGAAGCCTCCTTTGCACAACTTTATCAATGAAGATTTTCTGACAATTTTTAAGACACTGGGATGTGGCTTAGGTTAAAAGACACTATAAAAATATCTTGAAATATTTGGCAATGTTCTAAGATGGCCTGGCAGGAGATACCTGATAATTTTAGTTGATCAGAAACAGCAGCTTCATTCTCTTCTTTATGTTGGGAAGAATTAAGTTTTAATACTTAGGGAAATCAGGTGAAGAAATATCACTTCGGAGCCTCTCTGTAAACCATACCATTGAGGAAGACTCATGTCTACTGTGACCAGATGTAAATGCTGTTTGTGCAGACATTCTGTCTGTGTTTTGATGGAATATCACGGTGCAGCCTTAAGTTGGTGGAGACCTATCAGCATTGGTGGATGGGAAACCTTTTTCTTTCTAGTACCCTTAGCAGCCCAAAATTGAGAACAGAAAGTAAACAACGAAACCTAAGTGAATAACAGAAGCACATTCAAAAGCTGAAGAAATATGTAGTTTTTGAGATTTTAGATCACAATGGGAGGAAACAATGAATAGTAAATAAATAAATATTTCTTTAACTCATAATAAAAAAGTTTTTTGTTTTTTTTTTTTTTGACATGATCTTACTGTATAACACAGGTTGGTCTGAGACTGACTGTGTAACAGACTGGCCTTAATCTGGCAGGCATCCTCCTGCTTTAGCCTCCCAAGGACTGGGATTATGTGCAGCTTAAATTCATTTTTGAGTCAGTTTTTATTTTATATAATGCTTCAATTTTTAAGGAATAATATAATTCTCATTTAGACCAAGTGGGTTTCCATTCTAATGAGAATTCGGACAGTCTTGTCATCTGCCTTTCATTTGGATTATAGAGGTGTACGGGGTACTTAATTCTACGTATTACTGTGGACATGAAAGCTGTCAATAACTTCTTTTTATTTTATTTCCAGAAACAGTGGTGCGAGTATTTCATCCTAAGTAATGTGCACATGATTGAATTTTGGAGTTTGGATTTACTTCACCTTTCTGATTTTAGTGATGAGCCTTTGTTGAAGAATATTGCTTTTTACTATGAAAATGAAAATGCAGAAGGTATCAGTTTACTATACAATACACCTCACCTTTCTTTAGAGATAAAGCTTATGAGGAATTTCAAGCTTCAAAACCATTTCTTAAATGTCTATTGTATAAATAGTAATTATTTTCAAGTTTCCCAGTCTTTATTTATAATTTTTTATTTGTGACAATCAGAATGAATATAACAATTCAAAATAATTTTCAACTCATTATTATTCCATAATTATTTTTGTTAAAAGTATGTGTTCATGTGTTTGACAGTTCCTAACAGTTTGTTTTCATGCAAGGCATGTAATATTTATTTATAAAATTGCTCATGGATAGAAACATTTTACTTTATTAGATATTTAGGGATTTTAAGTTTTCTAAGAGATAATCTTTATACTTTCTTATGTAATTTGTTTATTTGATAGAATATTTTTCTTGTGCTTTTATAGCCAAGGTAAAAGAAAACACATTTTAAGAGAACAGTGCTTCAGTGAATAGTATAGAAATATCTTTGACATCAAGAATTTGTCCTGTCGTATCTTAGGAAATGAAATTAATTACCTACTTTGAAAATAATGATTCTTTTTAATTTTTTATTTTAGTTTTATTCAATGTTATTGGTTACAAAACTATATGTGGTATAATATTTTTATCATCTTAAAAAATAATTAAATCTCTGCTGTTGGTTATCATTAGTTAAGACATAAATTTTTAATATTAAGTTTCAAGCATAAATACAAAATAAGTTTTAATATGTGCCATGGCATTGTCCACAGCTTTGATCTTTTTCATTTAGATTCAGTGGGAAGCTCACTGAAAATTCCACTGTTAGCATCGTAATTCAGAGCCTAGTGACTTTAGTGATGTTTTGTGCTTTAATGCATGTGTCAGTGCTTCTTAACATTGTATTTTTAATTGTGATCCAGGCCTTGATTTGAATGTAGGAGGTGCCATCATGGAGGAGTATGTACATCTCTGGAACACAGTGTCAAAGTTGGTGGGAAAATTTGAAGTGGGAAATTCATTTCCTTTGAGAACAACAGAATGCCATTTTCTTAAAAAGACAGCATCACCAGTCAAAGGTAACTGATTCCTAACTTAAATGTCATTTTCTTTAAAAGATCCCATCACCAGTCAAAGATAACTGATTCCTAACTATGAGGGCTAACAGTAATCATGTATTTCATAATAAACACCAGTGACTTGGGAAAAGAAAAGATTTTAGGCAAATTCAACACCGCCACAGAAACCTACAAGGACATATTGATAATATTTAATATAGTGGGCTTATTAATTTTCCTGGCTGTATTACTAGTTTACTCTGTGTATCCTTTGGTTTTCATGGTGTGTGTTTCTTCAGATAAGGTGCTATGTAGTCTGGAATAGTGTTGAACACACAAGATAGCTGGGGATGATTTTGAGTTCCTGATTTTCCTGCCTCCTGCTAAGAACACAGGCATACACCCCCAGGTCCAACTAAAACTATGCATCTCTCTATCTCTCTCTGAATTGTATCTATCTGTCTATCTATCATCTCTCTAGCCATTGGGCTACCTACATTTTTAATCTATCTAACTATTTGCTTAGTTATTATTCATTAATTTTCTATGATGTTCCAATAGTTTCAGAGTAGGAAATAACTTTATGAATAGGATTGAAATTAAAATGTAAATGAATATGAAATGTTTTTAAAGGTGAAATCTTGGGAAACAATTATAGTGTCTTCTTTTCTGAAAATTTCACATTTAACTTGATCATATTTATTTTTGTTTACAGAAAGTTCCCAAGAAAAGATGCCAAATTTGGGTTTTATTCCAATGTCATGTGCTTTGGT
The DNA here is from genome assembly GCA_963919715.1 of Microtus obscurus. Taxonomy (NCBI): domain Eukaryota; kingdom Metazoa; phylum Chordata; class Mammalia; order Rodentia; family Cricetidae; genus Microtus; species Microtus obscurus. Next base: position 42,969,906 of record CAWTZC010000297.1, read on the forward strand.
TGATGAATTTACTGGTGACATTTTGAAAGACTTGCCTTTCCTAAAGAAGTAAGACCTCCATATGTATTAATAAGTACTTGTTTGTAATGGATAATAGTCATTCATTAAATATTCTTTGAGAAGGCTTTTTCTGAATAAACTGCAGAAATATGCTACATTAAAGATAAAAAATTACATGCAATATATATTTGCAGTGTATTGCCCATTGCCCATCTTTATGATATCTGTGTGGTTTTTTATTGGAGAACAAAGCACTCTACTCCTATTTTTAAGTTAATAGAACAAGGAATGTTTGCAAGTGTTGGAGACCTGAAGTGGTTCTGACTTCTGAAGCTTCTAAGAAAATGCTTTTTTTGCATTCAACTACATATGTTGTATCCCAGGAAGAAGAAGAAACTATGATTTTTAAAGTTATAAAATGTGTTGGATTTGGAGGCCTGGAATTTGATATATGCTCGTATTTCTTTTTGTCTTCCAGTGATGACCCCATTGTTTCCTCACTGGTTAAGCACAAGGAATTCGATGAGCTTGTGCACTGGCATTCCCACAGACCTCTCAGTGATGACTATGACAGGACAAAGGCCAATTTCAATGGTGAGCTTGCCGTTTCTGCTAAACTAATTGAAATCTACATCACTCTGGCCTTTATTTCAAAGTATAAATCACATCACATTATGAACTCAAATCAAAAGTTTTGGTGAAGAACATTCAACAGGGCATTCAGATGGACAACCGGAAGGATGTTAACAGAGATTTCTCCCTTTGTTTCCTGGTGGTTATTCATATAAAGGATGTAGGTGGTTTAGGCAGAGGAGTGCATTTGTGATTTCTGTCTCCTGAGTTTGACACTGTGTTAAGGAAATAAGGCTTGTAGTTTAAGAAATCTGGATATCATTTGAAGTGTAATATATAGTGTTGAAGTTCTCAGCTCTATGACTGTGTCCTAGGATGAGGGTCTTATTTTTTCCTATCTAATAATTCAAGGAACCAGAATACCCCAACGGGCTTTCTTCTTGATTTTGCCTACTGAAGCTCATTCACAGGGCACAAACAGGTAACACATAGAGTCTGTCTCTAAAACAAAACAACCCCATGAGAAAACCCAAAACACCTGGAAGGAAGGGTACTCATGGACCCCTACTCCTTACTGCTAATCCAGATAGATTCTGGAGGAGGGTCACCATTACCTCAGTTCGGTACCCAGTGCTGTGCTCCAAGGGTTTCATCGGTAGTTGCACAATGGACAAACTCAGAGTCCTCATTAAAATTAATGAGTCAGAAATCAAAACAAAAATGCTTGAGTTTGGGAAAAAGACTTTTATGGAGATGGGGGAAATGACAGGTTAGATTGGATCTAAAAGAGAATGAGGTAAGTAATTAGAGTGTACTATATCCATTATGAAAGAACACATTTAATCAATAAAATTAAATAACATTCTTAGTATTTGCTTTTGGAAACAGACTGTGAAAAATTGTCTTGAAAGTGTTTGAGCTGCTGGGAGTTGTTGACCAGTAGCAGAACCCTTAAACTGCATGCATGAGATCCTAGGTTCAATTCCATAAACAACACACACACATATGTGTGTATGCATGTATATATATATGCTCAGGCAAAATTGCGGTTGTATACTAGCAAGAATAGCGCCTGTTTATGGAGTGGTGTGGAGAGTTAGAGATGCTGCCGAGAAAGCCTAATCATTTTACATTTTAAGTTTTTTCTTCTTCAGAGTATTCAAGAGACCCCCGTTATCTTAGGAGTGTGCAGAAATATCATGTTTTTCAACGATTTTATGGGAACTCATTAGAATCAGTCTCTTCTAAGCTCATCATAACTGAAGGTGCTAAGCCGAAGAAGGATTGCAGTAAGTCCAGGAGCACAAAGACTCGTGTAAGTTTCCATAAATTCCATTATTATTAAAAGCTCTTGATACTGTTCTTTTTTATTGATTTTATTGAGTTATGCATTTTTTCTCTGCTCTCCTCCTTTCCTCTCCCCTCCTGTTCAACCCTCTCCCATGGTCCCCATGCTCCCAGTTTACTCAGGAGAGATATTCTTTATTAAATTGGTGGTTCTGTCCACTTTGATGGCTTCTTTCCATCTTTTTTTCTTATTTGGGTGTTGTGGTTTGAATGAGATGTCTCCCACAGTCTGAGCATTTGAGTGTGTGGCTCCCAGTTGGCAGCACTGTCTGGGGGGCTCAGGAAGTTGCCCTTGCTGGAGGAAGTGTGTCACTGGTGGCCTGTTTGGAGAGCTTGTAAGCCTTGCCATTCCTGCCTACAGTTTAAGACATAAACTTGCCGGGCGGTGGTGGCACACGCCTTTAATCCCAGCACTTGGGAGGCAGAGGCAGGCGGATCTCTGTGAGTTCGAGACCAGCCTGGTCTACAGAGCTAGTTCCAGGACAGAGAAATCCTTTCTCGAAAAAACAAACAAACAAACAAAAAAGACATAAACTTTCAGTTTCTTGCTCCAGGTGCCATGCCTCTGTACCGTCATCAGCAGATCTTAGCCCTCTGGAATCACAAGCTCAGATAAATTTTTTTCTTCCATAAATTTTCTTGGCCATGTCATTTGACTACAGCACAGAAAAGTAACAAAAGAACAATCGTACTTACTATGATACCTGCTAGAAAGTATAATTTCCATATAAATTATCACATATGATCCTTTATGCAATAACATCTACCTATTTAGAGAATCAAATAAAGCATTAAGTCAATGAAGGTTTGGTTTAAAATTTTCCAATAATATTAAAATATAGTTTATTAGCTAATAATAATCAGAATGTTTTTCACAAAATTCAGCAAAAATAAGCATACAACACATGGGTTTCTTTGCCTGACTTATTCAGATTTTTTATGCTTTCTTCAAATTATTTATATAATTAATGCTTTCACTTTTTTAAGGTATAAAGTTAATGCTTCATGATAGAAACACCATGATCACGTATGGAGTAGGAAGGTGACTTGTTAGGAAGGGTAACAGAAATGCAGTCCAGGAAAGAATAGCAGGTGTCACTGCATGGAGTCCTAAATGAATCTTTGCAAGGTCTCTTTGATGATATTACATTTACCCTTTAATATATAACACAACATAGAAATTTAGAAAATTATCTATTGAAAGTCCTTATATTCATTAAGTTGAATTATTATGTTTTCAATCAACAGAGTCTTAATTAAAAATATATTTTTACAACTACTCAAGTATGGGGTGATGATCAAAATCATCTGAGCATACTTAAAATATTTCATCAAGAAATGTCAATGTGGAATAGTTCTTTCTTGTCATGCGTTGTGTTTCTTTCCATTTGGGCAGGAGACCAAGGCTGACATAATTGTTAGAGAGAATAAGAAGAGGTTGATTGCCAAGGAAGAACAAAAAGAAGAACAACAATGGAATACCCTGTCATCTTCTATTGAGAAGGAGATGAAAAGGAATTTAAGCTCTGGGATGAAGAACCTGGAAGAGTTTTTGAAATCATGTAAAAGTAACTCAGTAAAAGTTCAGGCTGAAAAAGTTGGGTTAACAGCTTGCTTGACAGCATGGAAGGAGTACTGCCGAACTATAGGTGTGTGGGGTGTAATTCGGGTGGCTTACCTTGATGAGCTAGAGTTCAAAGAGATGTAAATACGGTGTCTTTTCACCTACTAACTAGAAATTTGTATAGTAGAATTAATAAAGGGTTCTTTCCTTTGTTTTTATCAATGAGCAATGGCATCTCAGAGAGGTGACCAATAGCAAAGACAAAGCACATTCATAAGCACAATTAGAGATAGCTTTAAACTAACTGCTGACCAGGAAGAGAGCACTGTTAGCAGAATCAATAGCAGTGAGACACAGCAAGAACCCATCATTTATTTTTGAGTTTCAAAGGATAAACATTTTCTTTCTGGATAAGTTGGTGTTTATGCTTACCTACTCATTTAATTTCCCCTTGGTTGTTGTGATAAAAAAATATTTTCATAAAATCAACTTAATGATTAGAGTTTATTCTATCTAATAGCTCAAGGGTACAGTTCATTGTCGTGGAGGGCATATCCAAGTAGGAAGAGCTTAAAGAAGCTGGTCACATATATTTACAATAGGAAGGCAGAGATGGATGAATTGAATGCATGCCTAGCTCAGTATCTCTTTTATGTAGTTCAAAATTCATGCAGAAGTCTAGGTTCCACTCAGAGTTCATATGGGTGTTCTTGTATCCATTAGCCTCATAAAGATAATACCTTACAAGCATGTTCAGAGGCATGTCCTCCAGGTGATTATAAATCCTGTATAATTTGCAATCAACCAAACAGACTTCAACAGTGATCACCCCTACCATACAGACTTCTTCCAGAGTCACAGAGGCAATTTCATGTACTCTCCTTAACATTTATATGGAGGGAAATAGTATGAACAAAGAAATATAATGGGGATGATAAGGATAAAGTGAGACTGGATAGGTAGAGATATGTAAACTGGATAGAGGCTTACTATGTACCTTAGCAAGTATTTATCTTTCTTTCCAACCATGACACTGAATAAGGATGTGAAGCTGGATATTATTGATAGAGATCAGAATTTAGATTGACTTAAAATATAGTGCTTATTCCATTGAGAGATTACTTGTAGGTGCTGCAGACTGATAGCAGAGTCCCTGCTGGGATCTCTGGATTCTTCTGTACACCAACAAGAAATTGGGCAGGATCCATGGTAGAAACAGAGGCAGTTTCTTAAGGAACAAAGATGATCTTCCCAAGAAAGGTCAGAAGTTCAATGTCCTTGTGCCCATGCCCAGAGTTGTGACCTTCTATAAGTCATTCACATAACTCGCTTACTCTCTATTCGCACACTGAAGTGTTTTCAGATTTATTATTTGTCTGTCCGTGTTGAGTGTCGACAGATGCAGGAAAAGGTGTCAGATTCTCTGAAGCGGGTGTTATAGGTTGTTGTGAGGCTTCTGATATTGTTTTTGGGAATCCAACTTTGTAAAGTGGTGAGAATTGTCACCACTAAAGAATCTCTCCAGCTCCTTCTTTCTCCTTTAATGTACTTTACTGGCCATCAAAATCTTATTCTCAGATATCCTTAGTCAAAACTTAGTCACAGGCAACTTTAATCTCAAGGAGGACCAGGAAACACATACTTTTACCTAGATATGTAGGATTCCCAATACCATACAGACATAAATAAGAAATCTTTGGAAATACATGGTGGATAAAAAAATCAAGAGTAGAAACTGCCACAAATGCCCTTCTCCTTGTTTTGCATACAACAAGAATTTACTTATCCTCCAAATTCAGTTCATAAAATATCTTTCCATAAAGCCTCTTTTAGCAAACAGATTCCCATAATGTCTGTAGTTTCTAGTGCTCGGTGTGGGCCAATCATATATCACATACTATGTAAGTGAACTGAATGTTCCTGGAGCTTAAGACCTCTGTCTCACTTACGTGGGATCCTCTTGTATAAGAGCTTTCAATAGAGGTTTGATAGCACTTGTTTAATAGGTGAGAGTGTGCACCAACTGAAAGAAAGGTGGACCAAAACAGAAGCGAGAATGATCATGTGAGCAGAGGGGAGAAACAGTGTGTGTGATGCTAGAGAATGGAGGGATCTTCGGAGTCTGGGTCTGATCGCTGGAAGAGATGGATTGCACTGAGTGAACAGATTCAGCGCTTACATCCAGTAGCTCTCTGTGAACAACAGGGCTAAAGGAATGTTGCTAAGATTATAATCTTATGTTTAAAATCATGCAATTATTTTCTTTTAACAAAGGCGACATAGGAATATGAGACAGAGAAAAGCTTTATAATTCACCACGAAATTCTATAAACTTCAATTGAATATTTTAATTGTGAACTGTAAGATTTTTATCTAGTCCTTTCTATTCTCAAACATCTGTTAATGCAAAGTAAGATGGTTTCATAAATAGTAGTGTATAGCCTAGATGACTGCTCTTCGTTAATAAACATTTGTTACTTTGATAACTTTTATAACAATTTTATTATTTGCATTTTGTACGAAGGTAAAACCACAAAAGACTTTAGCATAGCTGTCGATATGATGAAGAGAATTCACTCCTTGTTGGACAAACACTCTGAACTTCTGCAAGAAACAGATCGGAAACTCATAGCCAGATGTCTTACCTGTTTAGGGTTTGATGAACTAGCAAATTCTTTGTATCCAACACAGGTAACATATTGTAAAAGCTTCATTTTTACACAGCTGTAATTTGCTATACATAAAGCATCCTTCAATACAGTGATGCTTTTTAAGTTCAATTATTATAGAAAATATAATCTTGATTAGTCCAACTACTAAATCTGAGTTACTCAAGAATTAGAAATTTTTATACTAATTGACTAAATGTCAAATAATTTCTGCAGACTTTTAAAATTAACCCAATACTTAATTCTAACAAAACAGCTCGTATCCATAATGGTGATGATGTAAATATGTCAGGCTGTAGCTACAAATATTAGAGTAAACATTTGAAAATCTTGACATCTACTGATTTGCTTGTGTTTCAGAAAAGTGGCAATGCCACCATGATGTTTAAAGGGTGATTAAAATTGTTTTCATATAGAAGAAACTCAGTCATAAACATTTCAACATTTATATTATGGTATAACCTACATTACTTTCAAAATAATCTTTTAAAACAATACAGGAGGAAGCAGATGAAATAAAAATGAAAAAAAGGAATAAATATTCAGTTGGAATTGGGCCAGTTAGGTTTCAACTACAATATATGGGTCACCATTTGATACGAGAAGAAAGAAAAGATCCAGACCCCAGAGTCCAAGATTTTATTCCTGATACATGGCAGGTAAAAATATGAATAAGAGTAATTATTATATTTTATAATCATGTAAGAATCATGGAATTTTGTGCATCATGGAATTTCTTATTTTTCCAGCCTTCTCGTTCTCTCTCTCTCTCCTTTCTCTCCCCCTCTCTCTCTTTCTGTCTTGTTTTAATATTTGTATTTGTCATCTCTCTCTGTTTGTGTTAGTATTTCTATTTTCCATGGGTTTCATAATATTGAATTATTTTATTTAAAAGCATTTCAGTTAAAGTTAATTGTTATTTAAAATATCTCATTTGGACTAATATTTTCCATTTAAAGAAATTAAAAAAAATCATTTACTATGCAGACCATTTCCTTGGTAAGGTGTTGGATGAATTCCCATACATAGAGTCAAAGTTTAAAGATGTCTGTGCTATACAGGTATTATCATTCTGTACCATGTTCCAGGTTTTCTTTTAATAGAATTTCATATGTAAACAATATAAATACTCATGAAGAAGTTTGTGTAGTTCAAAGAGTGGGAAAATTGCTTATGTATTTTCTACCATTCTAGCTGTATTTCTGTAAGCACACATAAAATAAATATTGATGGCTACAAAATTTGGAAGTAACCACTTCTGTGCATGTGTGTGTGTGTGTGTGTGTGTGTGTGTATGTAGGTTCAATCTGACTAGTTGTTCTAGTCAGTTCAGATTTTGTAAGTCACTTTTCATTAATGTAATGAAAAACCTGAGACACCCTAGCTTTAATATAAAGATACATAGATGACTCCATGAGCCTAGCTTCCAGTGCCAGCTTGTGAACAGAATGACATCTCATTGGGGTGGATCAGCTTTTGTGAGGAAGCCTAAGACTCAAAGCAAGAAATAGAGAAAGTGACTACATCCCATGTTCTTCTTTTTGGGACTGGCTTACTTCACTCAGGATAGTGTTTTCTATTTCCATCCATTTGCCTGCAAACTTCAAGAAGTCTTTGTTTTTTACTGCTGAGTAGTACTTTTTTACTGCTGAGTATATACTCTGTACTTTCTTCATCCTTTCTTCTATTGAAGGGCATCTTGGAGGTTCACCTTACTAGTCCTGGATGGAGGCGGGTGGTCCTTAGACTTCCCACAGGGCAGGGAACCCTGATTGCTCTTTTGGCTGATGAAGGAGGGGAACTTGATTGGGGGAGGGGGAGGGTAATGGGAGGCGGCGGTGGGGAAGAGACAGAAATCTTTAATAAATTAATTAATTAAAAAAAAGAAATAAAGAAAGCTAGTTGGGCTGAGACCTTGTATATCAAAATTCTGAATTTTTCCATGAGTAGGAGACCAATGTTTTATTTCAGTGTAGACTAAAGGGAAGGAAAATTTATTCCTATTTTCCATACACCTTCTAATTTTTTCATGCCCTTTTCATTCTGATGTGTGGCATGTGAGGAGGACGAGATTCTCAGAATGACAGGTTGTCATTTGAGAGTACCTTCTGTCTTGGGTCCTTCACATAGTTTGTCCATTCTTTTGACTACTCATCATATTGATAAATGAAATAATAGAATGCAAAGATGATGCTCCCAAATAGTCACCCTTCAAGGGTAAGCAGCAAAATGAAGAATCGTTGCTGTTTCTGTGCTTCAACCATTTGCTTACTGCCATAAAAATGTGTGTTTGCTGGTTCCAACAACTATACATTTCTATAAAACATTAAAAACTATCTTCCTAATAGTAATATCTTATTCTAACACAATTTTTGAGTGATTTTTCTTTTGTTTAAAAGAGCATGTTTTTGGTCTTTTTCTCCATGTATGTTGTGTACTTTGGTCACATTTTTGTCAATACACCTGCTTCACTGCCTTCCTCATTGGCTCCTTCTTTGTCCTGAATAGTCTCCCTGTCCTGTCCAGTTCTTTTAGTTTTTCTACTCCATTTTCACATGTAAGACTCATTTCTCAGCTGCTGAAAAGCAAACAAATTGCATTGTTTGAGAGAATGAACTGTCAATCAGAGTTTACTTTTAGATTTTCTGTGTGTCTGCAGCTTTCCATCACTGAGGTTCAGAAAAATCAGAATGGTAAAGGAATGATCTGTTGGGGTAGCATATGACTTGTTTGATTGATGCAAATCATGGTCTGACCCCTGCAGCGAGAGCTTCTGGATGTGGTGGATAACAACGAATCTGCAGTGATTGTTGCCCCAACCTCCTCTGGCAAAACCTATGCTTCCTACTACTGCATGGAAAAGGTGCTGAAGGAGAGTGACGAAGGCATGGTTGTGTATGTTTCACCCACAAAGGTAGGGATCCAGTGCATGGAATATTTTTCTCTATTCCAAAGCTTACTCAAATATTAGACAGGGAAATGTGGTATATCTAGTTTCACTTATCTATTTTCACCATTTAAAATTGGCATACAAAATAATGGGCTTCATAATAGAATTTTTGTACATTATTTTTGACCCTTCTTCACCACTACATCTCCCATGATATAATCTCCCTCTACTGCTCCCCTTTGTTCTCATGTAGCCCCCATTCCACTTTCAAGTCATATATATTCTATTATCTTATTTCCCTTCTTCTCTTATGACCTATAGCCCTCTCATGATTCCCTTAATGTCCTATACCCACTGTCTAGTGAGTAATGGGGATAGTTATCCTTGGCTCATAACTGGGATGGATCATCCCCAACTCTGACCACCAGGCAGTTCTGCTGTGCTGCCCAGGCAAGGGTCAGGGCAATTTCCTGAGTGCTGCAGCTTGTGAGGAGGAGGGTCAGCTCTATTATCTGCTGCAGGCAATGAAGGGTGTGGGGTAAAAGGGGGCATCTCTCATCTTCCTCCACCACCACATGACAGGAGTAGTGAGGACAGCTCTGCCATGCTTACAAGTTTGCAGTAGATTCATTCACAATTCTGCCAACAAGTTTGGCTCTATTGTGCTGCCCAGGTGAGGTACAGGGCCTGCTCTCCCAAGATTTGCATCTGCTGGGGGGCCAGGACAGCTTTTCTGTTCCTATGACTTTAGGCTATTTCTTTTATTTTTACATTTTATTAAGCAATATATTTGTCTCTGCTCCCCTCTCTTCCTCCCACATAATCTCCACTCTCCCAATTTTCTCAGAAGATCTTGTCTTTTTCTGCTTCCCATGTAGATTAGATCCATGTATGTCTCTGTTTGGGTCCTCTTTCTTATCTAGGTTCTCTGGGATTGTGAATTATAAGCTGGTTTTTCTTTGCTTTATGTCTTAAAGTCAATTATGATGAGGACATACTATATTTGTATTTCTGGGTCTGGGTTACCTCACTCAATATGATGTTTTCTAGATCCCTCCATTTACCCACAGATTTCAAGATGTCATCTTTTTTTCCTGCTGTGTAGTACTCCATTGTGTAAATGTACCACATCTTCTTTATTAATTCTTTAGTCGAGGTACATTAAGGTTGCTTGCATGTTCTGGCTATGACAAACAAAACTTCTATGAACATAGTTGAGCACATGTCCTTATGGCATGATTGAGCATCTTTTAGGTATATACTCAAAAGTGGTATTGCTAGGTCTTGAGGTAGGTTGATTTCTGATTATCTGAGAAATTGCCATACTGATTTCCAAACTGTTGGTACCAGTTTGCACTCCCCTCAGCAATAGAGGAGTCTTTCCTTTACCCCACATCCTCTCCAGCATAAGTTGTCATCAGTGTTTTTGACCTTGGCCATTCTTACAGGTGTAATATGGAATCTCAGAGTTATTTTGATCTGATTTTTTTCTGATAGCTAAGAATGTTGAGCATTTTCTTAAGTGTTTTTAAGCCATTTTAGATTCATCTATTGAGAGTCCTCTGTTTAGATCTGTGCTCCATTTTTTATTGAATTTTTTGTTCTTTTGATGATCAACTTCTTGAGTCTTTGTATATTTTGGAGCTCAGACCTCTGTCCCATGTGTTGTTGGTGAATGAATATTTTTTTCCCATTCTGTAGAATGCTGTTTTGTCTTGTTGACCATGTCCTTTACTTTACAGAAGCTTTTCAGTTTCAGGAGGTCCCATTTATTAATTATTTCTCTAGGTGTCTGTGCTACTGAGGTTATATTTAAGAAGTGGTCTGTGCTAATGTGTTCAAGTATACTTCCCTGATGGAGGAAGGTCATTGGCTAATAAAGAAACTGCCTTGGCCCATTTGATAGGCCAGCCTTTAGGTGGGTGGAGTAAACAGAACAGAATTCTGGGAGGAAGAGGAAGTGAGCTCATACACCTTAGCTCTGCTCTCTGGGGCAGACACGATGAAGCTCTGATCCAGGATGAACGTAGGCTAGAATCTTCCTGGTAAGTGCATTTCGGTGCTACACACATTAATAGAAATGGGCCAGGCAGTGTTTAAATGAATACAGTTTGTGTGTTGTTATTTCGGAGCATAAGCTAGCCAGGCGGCTGGGAGCAAGGAGGCAGGAATACAACCCATAGCTCCCTCAACACTTCCCACTTTCTTTTCTATGAGGTTCAATGTGGTTGTTTTTATGTTGAGGTCTTTGATCCATTTGGACTTGAGTTTGTGTATGGCAATAGCTATGGATCTATTTTTATTCTTCTACATGTTGATATCTAGTTATACCAGCACCATTTGCTGAATATGCTTTCTTTACAAAATTTTATATATTTTGTTTCTTTGTCAAAAACCACGTGTTCACAGGTATGTAGATTGATATCCGATATCCGGGTTTTTTATTTGGTTCCATTAGTCCTTTGGTCTGTTTTTATGCCAACACCAGGCTTCAGGCTGTTTTCAGTACTGTAGCTCTGTAGTAGAGTTTGATGCCTTCAGAAGTTCCTTTACTGTGCAGGATTGTTTTGGTTATTCTTGTTTTTTTACTTTTCCTTATGAAGTTGAGTATTGTTATTTCTGGGTCTGTGAAGAATTTCTCAGGCTTTGCATTGAATCTGTAGATTGCTTTTTGGTAAGATTGTCAGGGCTAGTTTTTAATCTTGGCTCAGGCATTGATAGGCAGGGAGTGGGGAGGAAAGAACCACTCCCTTGCTCCCTCATGCCTTCACAGGAGAGATGAGTGATGGGGGCAGCTGTCCATTGCTCACTAGTTCAGAGCTGGCTAACCCTCACTTGTGCCAATAGAGTTGGCTCCATTGTGTTACCCAGGCAACAAGACCTGCTCTCCCCAGTTTTAGCTGGTGGGGATCAGACAGACAGTTCTCTGTTCTTATGACTTCAAGGCCTGCTGTCCCCTCTGCCTCAGGTGTTGATGGGGGATGGGGTGGAGGAGTTGAGGGTAGAGGAGAGGCAGACACACATTTGCCTACTTTTTATAATGGAGAAGTTGGCCTTTGTACTAATTCATCAGATTTTGTGTAATGAATAATACATCTATTTCTGAACCACAATGAAATATACCTTCAGGGGTCAGGCTTTTACCTTCTAATGATAAAATTAACATTTTTGTGTAATTGGAATTATCCACACTTTCATTTGGGGTAGTCTTCATTAGGTGTTCCTATTACTGTGATAAAATGCCATGACAAGAAACTTTGGAAGAATGGGGTTTATTAAGTTTTCTGAATTCATAGCAGAATATAGTTTTGAAGATATCTATCATTCCATTAATTTTTGCTGATATATACTTTATTATATAACTACTCCATCTGTTTTCCTGTCAATTAGGCACTTGTGAATCAAGTGGCAGCAACTGTCCAAAATCGTTACACCAAAATTCTGCCAGCTGGTCAAGTTGTGTGTGGTGTTTTCACTAGGGATTATCGTCACGATGCCCTGAACTGCCAGGTTTGCCATACTACTTAATAAACTTGATATCAGATTATATAACAATGTTGTATTTTGCTTCAGTGAAAATATAAATTTTTTTACATTCTAAATAATGTAAAAAATAGAACTCATTTTCTTTAAAGATGCTTTCATTTTGATTTAAGATTTTAGTTTATAGTTCACTATCAAGTTGTTTTACAATGAGATTAAAAACGATTCAAAGTTCTTATCAAACTATGGAAACTTAGTGGATAGCAAAGTATTATCATAATTACTTTCTCTTTTTAAAAGTTAAAAGTGTTGTGTTTTAATTAATGAATGTTTTGTTAATGAAGTTTTAGTTTTCTTATTGAATTTTCAGATTAATAATTAGCATGAAATGAAAGATAAGACATGTTTATAGAACATTATATATTGAAGATTTGGCAATGTATTACTGGAATTGCCTTTCAAAAAAATACCTTCCAACACAAATTCTTTGTTAGTGTTAGATTTGAAAAGAATCAAAATAGGTAAAATTAAGCCAGGTGGAGGTTGTACACATCTTTAATCTTAGCGCTTGGGAGGCAGAGGTGAGTGGATCTCTGAGTTTGCGGACAGCCTGGTCTACAAAGTGAGTTCTAGAACAGTCAGGACTGTTACACAGAGAAACCTTGTTTTGAAAAACAAAAACAAAAAGAATGTTAAGATTAGTGACTTTGATTCTTATATATTTTTCTTTTAAAAATATTTGTTTAATTAACATATTTTTATTTATTCCTTGAGAATTTTATATGTGTTTGAGGTGTATTAAGATCATATGTACCTACCCTGTCTTCTCCTTCTACCTCCCTTCCCTCCCTCCATTCCACAGGCCTCCCAGTATCAAGTCTCTTTCCCAACAGTCACCAACTGCCAATAACTCCTCTGTGGGGGTGTGGCCTTATGTGTGCTTTCTCATTCATGTTGGAATTTTGACTGGTTTAATCTTCTGCAAGTTTTATACAGAGATAACCACCGTTACTGTGAGTTCATGTGTGGAACTGCCATGCCTGTTCAGAAGACAGCAGTTCACAATACACTATGCCTTCCCCTGGCTCTCTCATTCTTTCCATTTCCTTTACTGTTTGTTGTGTTTGGAAAGAGATCAAAATGTGTCCCATTCAGGGCTGGACACATTTGGAAGGCTCATAAACAAGAATCTGCACTTTAAAATTTGATATTTTACCATTTTGTCCGAGGAAAATTGAAGTCTCTTGTGATTCAAACTAATATCTCAAGTGTAATAAATCCAATTCTTAGATGTAGTATCAGATCTGATTAGAAGACTCATTCAGGACTCACAAGCTTTGCCTCGTGTAGTTTTATACCAGTGCACATTCTAAGTGTTACTTCGCACCCTACTGCTGTTTAGGTCCTTGTTACTGTGCCTGCCTGCTTTGAAATTCTGCTACTGGCTCCTCATCGCCAAAGCTGGGTGAAGAGGATCAGATACGTCATATTTGATGAGGTAGGTTTGATTTTACATCTCAGGCTAACTTCCTATTGTTCATAAATACTCTATGCCTTTGCTGCTTTGGAACACCTGCCCCTTGGATGGAGTCCAGATTTGGAGGCAATTCTCTTCTGACCATTTCCCCAGCTAAATCATCCTCTTGGCTCACTTCTGTTGTGACTAAATAGTGTGAAATGGTGAGAGTTCTGCATGCATGAGGAACCGGACTTGAATGGTGATGCTGTTGTGGAGGAAACAGAATTAAACTCATGACACAAAAATCAAAATCTAGTCCAGTCTCCAAAGCAAAGGGTTTTATGCTCCAGCAAGTAATGAGAAATGATTCTGTCCATCATTATCTTAAAGGAAAACAAATGATCTATTCAAATATGGTTCTAAAAGTATATTTTCTTTTTTTCAGAGATCATATGTATTCTTTTTAATTTATTAGATTTTTAAAAACCAACAATCTAAATTCCCACTCCCTCCACTCCTCTAATACCCTGCACACACCCTCCCACCTTACCCCCTCTAATCCTAAAGCACTTCGCTTTATGGAAGGTCCAAGGCCCTCCCTACTACATCTAGGCTGAGCAGGGTATACATCAAAAGAGAATAGGATCCCCAAACGCCATTACATGCAGTCAAGAGTAATCCCAGTGCCACTGCCAATGACCCCTCAGTCTTCACGTTTGTCACCCACATTCAGAGGGACTAGTTTGGTCCTCTGCTTGGTCTTTCTCAGTCCAGCTGGAGTTGGTGAGCTCCCATTAGCTCAGATAGACTGTTTCAATGGATGAACCCTTTATGGTGTTGACCTCTTTGCTCATATTCTCATTCCTCTACTCTTCAACTGAACCTTGGGAGCTTAGTCCAGTGCTCCAGTGTGGGTCTCTGCCTCTGTTTCCATCTGTTATTAGATGAAGGTTCTATGGTGATATTTAAGATAATCATCAGTTTGTCTATAGGGGAAGGCCAGTTCAGATATCTTCTCCTTTATTGCTTAGGGTCTTAGCTGGGGTCAGCCTTGTGGATTCCTGGGAATTTTTCTAGAGCCAGGTTTCTTGCTAACCTCATAATGGCTCCCTCAATCAAGATATCTCTTTCCTTGCTCTCATATCTGTCCTTCCTCCATCTCGACTATTGTCAAGTTCTCCTCGCCCTTCCCCCTCTTTTCTTCTCTTCCCCTTCTCCCTTCCTTCCACCACCCACCCCCATGCTTCCAATTTTGTCAGGCAATTAGTCTGTTTCCAATTTCCAGGTGGGTCTATATATGTTTTTATGTAGTTAAATCAGGGAGCACAAATGCTTATAAACTGCCAGCAGTGCTTCCTGTGAAGATCAAGAGTGTCAGTCACAATTGCAACAATGGCAGAAGGCAGGCTGGAGGACCACTCTGGAATAGATGGACAGATGGTCAGCAAAATCTTTCCACAAGGAATGGAAAAAAATTAACTAGTCACATGACTAGATATATCTTATCTTTGAAGCATATTTGTGTTTGATGTCAAGAATATAGTATCTACTTAGGACAATAGTCACAAAGGTACTGTATTGTGATTGAGGTGTGGTGTTTTTATTGTCAATAGACATGTCAAGAAATACATAGGCCTGAAAGAAAGTTTTGAAATCAAAACAAAAAGGAATGACAGGTAGATTAGATTGCTTAAAAATATTAAAGAAAATTCAAGTGCCAATATGTCCTCTGTTTTGGATTTCTCTAGTATTTCTTTAAACTTGGTGTGGTTCATTAATGTTGATGGAAAATACTTATGACCAATTTAAGATTCCTTATGTTATTTTAACTTGCCTTTTTTAAAAACTAACCTGTTAATTGAAAGCATTCTTTTCTTTTATAGGTACATTGTCTTGGTGGAGAAATTGGAGCAGAAATCTGGGAGCATCTTCTTGTCATGATCCGATGTCCATTTTTGGCTCTTTCAGCTACCATAAGCAATTCCCAGCATCTTACTGAGTATGGATTAGGTTCTATTTTGTATAGAATGTGTATTTATTGTGATAGTTTGAATTTCATAATCTTTTATGGGGCTTAGACCTCATTTTCTGGTTCACTCATAGCACTCCCTGGATTCAAGATACTGTCTGTTTAGTTCTTTCTTATAAGTCTTGACTACTCTCTACAAAGAAATACCCAGATGGTGTGGGAAGTCCTTCTGAATATGTGTTTATTTTATTTGTTAATGAAGAAAGAAACTGCTTTGGCCTGTGATAGGGCAGAATAGAGCTAGATGGGGAAACTAAATTGAATGCTGGGAGAAAGAAGACGAATCAGTGAGACTCCATGTAGCTGCTGCAGGAGACACACGTGTCGTGGATCTTTATCAGTAAACCACGAGTGTAGTGGTAAATTGTAAATTAATAGAAATGGGATAATTTAAGACATAAAGCAAGCTAGAAATACGTTTAAGTGATTGGCCAAGCAGTGTTTTAGTTAATGCAGTTTTGTGTAATAATTTTGGGTCTGAGCAGCCAGGAATGAATGTGCAGCTTCCCCAACACCCAGTGACCCTTGACTCAGATTTGCAGTTGCATAGGAAGTATTATGTCATAGCTCAAAAATACAATGATAGCTACATATTTCTTTTATTTTTCTCTACCCCCTTTACTAGGAAAAGTAAATAAAAGTGATAGAATGATACATTTTCCATAGATTACAAGATCATTACATTTTATAGATTTATTTATTTAGAACAAGAGCAAAGCTTTATTAATGGGAAGTCACATATCTTGTCTTTGGGTTTGAATGTTGAGCACTGATAACAATACATTCCTTAGCTTCTCCCATGTGTCACATTTTCTCCTAAGTACTTTGCATATAGTAATTTATCTTAAATATTATCAATATCAGATGTGCTAGTATTTTCATTGTTATTATTAGATAATAGTAGTTTAAAAAGTCTGTTGATTTTTAAACATGAAAGACAGGCACAGAAATATTAAATGATTCATGTAGGATTCAGAGTTAATAGTAAGGAAGCTATAATTCTATTTCAGTTTATGTGACTATAAAACTTATTTCATTCTATGAAAACGTTAAGACACACATTTTTTCTGATTTTTAATTATTTAATTTCATGTAGGTTATTTCTATTTTCTGCTTAAATAATGTACGAGTTACTTTTGGGTTGATGTAAACAAAATACTTTAAGGGAGGTATGCCTTTATTTAGACACAGGGTTTTAGAAAGATTTCAGCCCATGACAGTGGGAAAGGCAAGAATCGGAGGCTTCAACCATAGAAGTGGGAGCCTGAGGTGGCAGTTTGCTTACATGGCAGCAGACAGGAAGCAGAGAGAGCTAGATGAGAACCAGTGGCTAGTATAACCTTTGTGATAGCTGATGCTGGTTGTCAATTACTCTTCAAAGACTTCTGTTACACAGTTCCCACATTTTAATGACTCTGTAGCATTTAATACCAAAGACTGGGACTAAGCACTTGAAACATGAACCATTTGGGCACAATACTGATTGAAATCATAACTAATATATTTATTTTTAAAGGTGGCTCCAGTCAGTAAAAAGGTACTGGAAACAAGTAGACAGTGCAATGGGGAAAAGAACTTTTTCCAAAAGAAATTCTGCCTCCCGTGGCAGTCACCATGAAGACCAAAGGCAAGCCAGACAGTCATACAAAGTTAGACTTGGTATGTATGCTCTGTGTAGTTGTATAGCCTTGTTTTTGTTTGGTTTGGGTATTTGCTTTAAAAGTATTCCATTCACCGCATTTCTGATAATTTGGAAATCTCACTCTTCTCCTTTCAGTGATCTATGAAGAGAGATACAATGACCTAGAGAAGCACGTATGTTCTGTGAGACAGGGTGATGTTTGCTTTGATCATTTTCACCCATGTGCTGCACTAACCATAGATCATGTAAGTAACGACCTTTGCCACAGTTGTTCCAAGGAACAGCACTGTCTGGCTAACAGCTGAAACTATAATGCTGTGCAGAATGCAACTGAAGTGCAGCCTGATGGAATACTAAACTTTTGGTTTAAAAAATGAACAACAGTGTTCTCATTTCTTTTGTTTCTCAATGTCATGATACTATCAGAATCCTCAAAGTTTAAAAATTATTAAACACTTTTACTTGATGATTTTGTTACTCTGGGGACATAATTTCTGCTCATTTTCCTTTTATCCCCCATTGTTAAGAACCAATGTCTGCCTGGCTCTCTTAAGTAACCCACGTCTTCACAACTAATGAAGTGTTGAGGCCAGTGCTTACACTTTCCTCTCAGTGCTGCTACAGCCTTATGTGGAAAAGCCTCATACATGAAAACATGACTAATGTGTATGATCTTAAATAGGAACACATGCTTCCTATTGCCATGACAATAAAGTTATGGCTCTTTGGTAATAACTCAGCAATTGTGGACATTTAAATAATGTCCAAAAGGCTATTGAATGGTTAGTGGCTGATAATTTCTTCATTTCATGCATATACCTTTCTTCCTTTTTTCTTCTACAACCTTGAAAGGTTCATTTAAACTTTCATTGGCGCTTAAAATAATAGACATTTCTTTCTCTTTCCTCCAAGACCTGAAAAATGAAGCATATTCTACATTCTGATACTATATTATGGCTCCTTAATTTTAATTCTATTCGTTAAAAGGCTTAGATGCCAGAAAATGGAAAGATCTCCCATGCTCTTGGGTAGGTAGAATTAGCATACTAAAAATTACAATCTTACCAAAAGCAATCTAAAGATTCAATGCAATGCCTATCAAAGTCCCAGCAAAATTCTTCAGACTTTGAAAGAACAATATTCAACTTCAAATGGAAAAACAACAAAAAAGGGCAGAATAGCCAAAGTAATCTTATAAAATAAAGGAACTTCTGGAGGCATCACAGTCTCTGATTCAAACTCTACTACAGAGCTGTAATGCAAACAACCTAGTATTAGCATAAGAACAGACAGGAGGACCAATGGAATCTTTGTCTTTTAGTGTTCTGAAATAATGACTGCAGTATGAATCTCACGTATCTCCAGTTACTACCACATTGCTGTGTGAATACTAGCTGTTTTTAAAGGGTAGCTCATTGGAATTATGTTTTTAAAGTAGTCACACATATCACATCTTTTAAGCTCAGTGTGAACTGAATGTGAAGAACACAGGTGTTATAGGAACCCTTGTATTTACAAATAAACAAAAAGATAGAATACCACTATATCGTGATTTACTGTTACTATATCGTTATTTACTGTTATTTCTTTGTTCTCTGCTTAGATTGGTTTAGTTTTTTTCCTATTTTTTTTTTGTCAGTTTGCCAGTTTGAATCAATCAACTAGATTGAGCCCTAGCTTGGACCATAAAATTGTTTAAATTCCTTAATACTTTTGAAGCATGAAATTATTTGATAAACCATATCTGTGTCAGACCTATGGCTAAGATTCATATCTCTTACCTAGTTTATTTCTCATAACAAATTAGTGACAAGGACAAAACTAATGTTTTATTTTAGAAATGAGGAAACTGAACCCTGTGTAAAAGGATAAGAAATTTAAACACCCTAAGCCCATGACCCAACAGAAGATTTGTATTTGAAAACTTATGCGTATTCTTGAATTAATTTTTGTTTCATTTTGGTTTTACTGCAAAAGTAACGATAACTGAAAAGAGAACACAAAGCTAGTTGGGGGTAGGGACGGATAGATGTCTCTGAAGCTAAGAAAACCTTGCGGAAGACCTAAGTTTATTTCCCAGCCTCCACAGTGGGTGATTCACAACAGCCTATGACTCCAGCTCCAGGGGATCTGCCACCCTCTTTTCACCTGGGGGTAAGGGGCAGAACCTCTCTCATAAACACATAATTTTAAAAAATTATTTTTTAAAAGACAATCATCTTAATGCAATCTTCACCATTTTTAAACTTTTATTGATCAAAACATTTCCTATAAATATTTACATCCTATAGGTAAAATAAAATATTAATAAGTTTGATTTTATTTTAATCATAGATTGAAAAGTATGGATTCCCTTCTGATCTTGCCTTTTCACCTCGAGAAAGCATCCAGCTATATGACGCTATGCTTCAGGTCTGGAAGAGTTGGCCCCAGGCCCAGGTAAAGAATCTTCAACGAATCCATGCTGTTATGGTAGAGCCCTTATTGCTCTTCAGAAACACAGGGTCACCATTTCTACCACTTACATTTGGTGATTTTAAATGATTAGCCGATTACCTTATACCTTCTCAATTAAATGGACTAGAAATGGTGTTTTATGTTAATTCCTGAAAATGTCTCTTCTTTCTCCTTCCCAGACAGTGTGGTATCTGGGTCTCCTTTCTCACTGTGGGTTTCTAGTCCTCAGATCCTTTTCTTCTCACATTGTTCTCTGTGTTCTGAGTTCTGGTTGCTTTCCCTGGAGACCTGTTTGCTCTGTCTTTTTGCCTTTGAAGAGTTCAGACATAGTTCTATATACTAGAAGATATGTGTTGGCAAAAGAATCCCAGCTGCTTGTAGCCTAAGAGATCATAAAACTGTCAATGAAAAATATAATCGAGAAATGCCTTTAGGTTTTCTGGCATTATTTTTATAGAATTCTGTGGTCTTTCTTTTCCAGAACCTGTGTCCAGAGAACTTCATTCATTTAAAGAACAAAATAGTCATTAAAAAGTTGGATGCTAGAAAATATGAGGAGAGCTTAAAGGAAGAATTCACAAACTGGATTAAAAATGGGAATGAGGAACAGGTAATTTCACGCACTTTGGGCAAAGCCCTGTTTTCTTTTCCTGAGTTGTGTCATTCAACCAACAATACCATATCTCTCCCTTGTATTTATCAATGTTTATTTAGATGTTTAAGTTTTATGTGATATGTAGTGGTTCTGAGCAAAGAGAGAGAGAGAGAGAGACAGAGAGAGAGAGAGAGAGGGAGAGGGAGAGGGAGAGGGAGAGGGAGAGGGAGAGGGAGAAGGAGAGAGAGAGAGAGAAAGAGAATATTTTTTCTCTCTTCTCTAGAGTGTTCTAAAACTTTGCAAGAGACTGTGGGTTCTTCTTGAATTTGATGGCAGATGCAAGACAATACAGGGCTCATGTTTGGGATTATTATTGATGGTTTTAGCAGCGTAGAGATGGGACTCAAGTAGTTGAAACACATTTTTACTTTTCTTCCTTTCTTAGTTTTGGAGTTTAATTCTCTTTAAAAATCATTGTTTGAGAATTACATGTACATGTGTATATAATGTTTTCAAATCTACTCCCCAGCTCTCTCCTCCCAGTCCTCCCATAGTCCTCCCATCCTTTCCCTTTCAACTTCACATGGACTTTCCTAACTCAGTGCGGCCAGCGTGTGAGTGTGTGTGGGGCCGTCCACTGGAGAGTGGACAGCCTATCAGCATACGTGAAGAACACTGAGTGTCCCCTCCCACAGCAGCCATCTTTGGCAGTGGCTCCTCAGCTAGGGTGAGACTCTGTGAGCCCCTCCTCAGTTATGCTGAACTTACTTCAGGACTAATCTTGTGAGCTTTTTGGCAGGCATCTTGTGAACTCATGTGTTCCATGTCCCTGTCATGCAGCTATCCTTGGAGTTTTATTCTTTATGCTTTTTATTTTACATTTTAAGAACTATTCAAGTACTAGAGTCTCACCTGGAAATATATGCTTACACATTTATTTTGTTTAAGCTTATAGTCTTAATTTATCATCAAAAATTGAGATTTGCAAATTTTTTTAATAGCATACATGATATTTTTTTTCATGTGCTCTCTGCTCTCCCCACCTCATACCTTGATTCGTTCTTTCTTTCCATTGGAAACTTGCTATAGTTAGGTTACATTTCCCTGTGCTTATCTGGTAATTCAAAAACTCGTAGTCAGGTTGGCTGTGCTTGCCTCTGCTACACGGAGGGGGCTCCTTTCTCCTGCTACAGTGGAAACAGCATCACTAACTAAGCAATCCTTTTTCTCCTGCTTGATCTGTGTTTGTACAGTACATCAGAAGTTTGTTATTAAGTCTGTGGTTTGTGTGTTTCCTTGTGACTTGCAACAGTAGCGTCCTTGGATTAGGCTGAAGAACAACAAAAACAAAGATTAAACAACAATGAAAAGAGTTTAGTCCAAGTGACCATTCCTCTCTTTGCTACGCACATTTTAATACAAATGCTTTCTGTTCACTCTCACAGGCCAGAATGGTGCTGCAGAAACTGAGTCCCGATTTCCATGACTACTCAGGACGGATGCTGGACTTCTTCCCACATCTTGTTGAGAAGCTCAGGGAAATGGATAAGTTGCCTGCACTGTTCTTTTTGTAAGTTATTTAGCATTGTGACATAATCTGTGTTAGGCTCCTTCCTTTAATGTGGAGGAAATGATATACATGTTACTGCTATGGTCTAGTATTTATTACTATAAGAGGTGCTCATTCATTTGTCAAAATCTTATGACTTATTTAAAATCACAAAATTTTCGTTTTCTACTTTTTGTTGTTCTGGCTCTGTTTGTTTGTTTGAAACAGGATCTTGGTATGTGTCAAGGCCTGCTTTCCTGCCTCAGCCTCCCCACTGCTGGAAGTGTAGACATGCATTTACCATTATGCCCAGTTTTAGTTAAGTTCTTAAAAATATTTTCAGTGTTCTTGTTGGGGAAAATGCCCATTTGTTCATCCTGGCCACCTGGCTAGCTTAGCCCCAAAATAACCACACAGAAACTGTGTTAATTAAATTACTGCTTGGCCCATTAGCTCCAGTTTCTTATTGGTTAATTCTTACATCTTAATTTAATCAATTTTTATGAATCTGTGTATTGCCATGTAGCAGTGACTTACTGGGTAAAATTCCCAGTGTCTTTCTCCAGCGGATCCATGGCATCTCTCGGACTCTGCTTTCTTTCTCCCAGAATTCAGTTCTGTCTTCCCCTCCTACCTAAGTTCTGCCGTATCAATAGGCCATGGCAGTTTCTTTAATCATTAACCAATGAAAGCAGCACATAGACAGAAGGACCTTCCCCACCATTTCCCCATTTCTATTTAAACAAAAAGGAAGGCTTTAACATAGTAAAATTACAAATAACAAAACAATTATCAAGAAAGAATTGCAGTTACAGTATTTATATATACTTTATCTTTTATCTTAAATAAAGAAAAGTATAACTATCTATTCTTTAACTCCATCAAAGACTCCAGAAAGATTTAATATTACCTAAATAAACAGGTTTTACATGGATTTAACTAGCACATGTTGGAGCTCCATTTGTTGAGGGAAAGGCCTGCTTGTTCATCCTGGCCACCTGGCTAACTTAGCCCCGAAATAATTACATAGAAATTATATTAATTAAATTATTGCTTGGCACATTAGCTCTAGTTTCTTTTTGGTTAATTCTCACACCTTAATTTGACCCATGTCTATTCATCTGTGTATTGCCACCTGGCAGTGGCTTACCGGGTAAAATTCCCAGTTTCTGTCTCCGGCGAATCCATGATGTCTCTCTGACTCTGCTTTCTTTCTCCCAGAATTCTATTCTATATTCCTCTCCTACCTAAGTTCTGCCCTATCAACAGGCCAGAGCAGTTTCTTTATTCATTAAGCAATGAAAGTAGCACATAGATAAAAGGACCTCCCACACCATGTTCTAGTAATTTTTTTCATTAGATTTGATACCTTATGTTTTATACTATAAACTATTGTTTTTGTTTGTTATAGGTTAAAATAATAATTTTCAGTACAGCTCTTGGTTCTTCACAGATCCCATTGAACATAGCCAGCAGTATTGCTATCCCACATAAAATTTAAGTTGTTATAATATGCTGCAATATAGATTGATGAAATATTTTGGTAATTTAAAGTAATTGTAATGATAAATATGACCTAGAGCCAGTGATATCTTACCAAATTTCATGTTATAGAATGTAATAACTTAAAATTGAACATACTACTTTAATGGATCTAATTCTAATAAAATGGCACAAAGAATAATTTAGTTAGTGGATAAAGGTATACAAATTAACCATTTATCTATGTAACAATAAGAGAATACTTTTCTTACTGGAGAAAATTTCAGATTATTCTCAAGCTATAGAATCATCAAATAAATAAAACCATTGTATTATAAAGTTCAGTACTTAAGAACATGTACAGAAACATATAGTAATGAATCCTCATTAGTGACAGAAACTCAGAAACAATGGTAGCAGGTGATGCAAGGTCCTATTTGATTATTTTTGGAGACTGCAAGAAAGTTGCTCCTTTTGCCTTTGTATGTAGGACAATAGAAAACTCATTTCTGCACCATGAAAAATTTATATAGCTTTTTTTGCTTCACTTCCAAGTACAGTCATGGATATTACAAGTAAGAGCCATTCTCTGTGTAGATATCTGAGAGCTTAACTGCAGTCTTGAAATCAGAAAACAATACTTTATCATTTATATATTCACATGCATATGAGCATATGCAATTTTTCCTCTATCTTGTTGAATGAATTAAATTGGTCAATAGGTGAAAAGCACACATGGTGATTTCGAATAAATAGTACTTGGCAAGGGAGTTTCATAAGGAAATGAAGACCCAATGACATTTTAAATGGACACTTCACCCTGAACTGAACAATGCACAAAGTTGTAAAACCGTGACGCAGTGAATGTGCCATTGTAGGTAATGATAGAGTAGAATGATTATATGGCTTCTGTTACGCAAATGATTTGTGTGTATCTAACACAAAATTCAATCAGTCCAAACCATCAAGATGCTGAATGTTGGAATCCCCTAACAAATGCACATGGAGCCAAATTGATGACATTCTGGACAGCAAGAAACTTTTGTCTAGCATCCAAAACAGCTGGTCATTTCCTAGTGCTGACTTTGAGTCAGCTTACCAACTTGTTATGGTCAACATTCAACTTAAACTTAGGAGAGGCATGCCAGGCAAGACGAAGAGGAAGATCCATTGTAAACAACTCATTAATCCAACTGTATGGATAGAATATAAGAGAACTGCTCAAAAAATAAGAGGGAAATCATTAAACAATCCTTTACAAATGTAGAAAGCAAATGGGAGAACATCAAAAGAGCTATATAGGTGGCTTCAAAGGAGATGATGGATCATGCAAAAAGAGCAACACCAGTAGAATGACTTACTGCAGGTACAATCAACCTGGAGGGAGAAAGCAGGAAACGAAAGAACAAATGAAGAGACAATCCAGAGGCAGCAAAACACCACAACTATCGGTGCAGGGAAGTCAAAAAAGTATATGCAAAGAGGTCGAAGTGGCTAGACTCCATAATAAAACACATCTTGTCAGACAGATAACTTTCAGATATGCCCCTCAGATTCCAGTGATTAAAGATGGACAAAGTCATCTATTAACAGAACCAGTGGAAATAAAACAAAGAAACTATACTTTGACACCCTATACAATGACCCTAAAGCTATCATGTAGATTACAATGAGAAAAACTTTGGCAGCCACTCGAACATCAGAGATGATGAGGAAATATTTAATATCGACATGAGCAAAATAGAAGAAACTATTAAGAGAGCAAATAACAGAAAGAGCCCAGGAGTGGACTGGATGACATTACGGTAGAGGAGTTGGAGGTGGCTACAATAGGCTCACGGGCTGAGGCACTTTTCAGACTCTTCAAAGAGATATGGGAACATGAAGTGATTCCCACAGAATGGAAGCACTGAGTCATAATTCACATATAAAAGAATGACAAGCTAGACTGCTCAAATACAAAAGCATTAGTTTTTCATGCCACAGCAGCAAGAGCTTATCCTCCTCAATTTTCCAGCAAAGGATCAAGGGCAGAACAGAGAAGAAATCCTAGCAGAGACCCAAGGCACATTCAGAGCTAATAGGAGCACAATAGATCAGATCTTCACTTTGAGGAAACTAGCAGAAAGATATGAAGAATTTGGAAAAGACTTATAAGTTGCTTACATTGACTTCAGGAAGGCATTCAATAGCATTTGGAAAGAAAGACTTTGGGAAACAACGATTTTCTAGAAGTACCCTGATAAAATCATAAGAATACTAGTGCGTTCATAAGGTATCAAAATATGACAAGTAAAATTCTACGTGTGGAATTCATACCTTTTAAAGGAATAAAGGATTATTATATAAGACAAACTATGAAAATCCTTTCTTACACGCAGTGTGATAGTTAATCTTTAGTGACTTATCATATAGTGATAGCCCCAACAATCTGTCCCTGATGTCTGGAAAAAAGAGTGTGGACTGTGTTTAGAGGTTTAGAGGTTGGAAATGTTAATATGTGCCTAAGGGCATACATTTCAAGGGCAAGCCTCAGCATAAATTCTACTGCTCTCCCCTTTAGCCTTATCATTGATGGACAACTATTCCATGACTGCAACTATACTGAGAATCTTGGTGAAACTAAAATCAAAAAGTCATGAGTGTGTAGTTCCGTGGTACAAAATATTAATCGCTGATGTGCAATTTCTAGGTCATTTTCATTCTATGTATGTAATTCTGTATCAGAGAGGCATAAGAAGCACAGTTATTTTCAACTAATATAGATTTTTGAAATGAAATACACTATGACAGAAATGACTGGAACCTGCATGACATAAAAAATAATACCATAATAACACCACCAGAGACAAGGATAAGAAGACACACTCTGATACATCCATGCTGTGTATACTCATGTGTAGACCCCTTAATCTATATTTCCATTTTCTGATCTGTGGTACAGAAATGACAGTGATGAAATAATGTTTGATATAATTGTTGTTTCAAATGATCTAGGAGATTATATAATTAAAAGGAGGATTCAGAGAGAGATAGCTAACTGGGAATGGCATGGGATTTTGATACTTTAAAGCCTGATACTAGTTGAACAACTCCCGTGACAAGGCTGCACTTCCTAATCCTTCCCAAAAACAGACTTTGTATTCAAATACATGAGCCTGTGGGGACCATTCTCAAGTCAAACCACCAAACAGTTCCACTGAGGTCAAGCCTTGAAGTCTTGAAGCTAATCCTGCTTTCTGATTGTGTTCTGCTTCCTGCCTATAGATACGATGTGACTAGCTACCTCTTACTTTTTTGCCATGCTTACTCTTATCCCAGTATAAGTAACTGTGTCCTTTCAAACTGTGAACCGGTTTAAACCCTTCCATAACTACTTCTTCTCAGCCATTGTTCATAGCCATGAGAAATGTAACACACAACCAGAAAAGATGGAGAAACTGAATCTTATGATAATATATCTTTAAATACATATTTGTTTGCTTCCAGATTTAAATTAAATTCTGTAGAAGGATGTGCTGAGAAGGCTTGCGATTTCCTAGAGGTGAAAGAGGAAAAGAAAAGGCCTCCCAAAGCTGATAAGGAAGCTCATGACATGGCTAACAGACTTCGAAAAGTTAAAAAATCTTTGGAGAAACAACAAAAGATAGGGTAAGTGTTGCACTAAGCAAATTGCCACATTAGGGTTTATAGAACCCAAACATCCTAGTAGGAACATGCATTGGAGCTGTTCTATAATGAAGTCCTAATTCCTGCTTGGATTGTTTCTGCTTTTAAATTTCAGAGGGAAAATTGTTTGAAGATAGGTGACCTGCATCACATATTCCTTACTTTCATAGATCAGTTTAATTTATGTTTGTTTAAGGCAGGTCTACATTCTACCAGTCTGTGTGTATTATAGAACTTGATATGATCATCCCACATTGTCTATGCAACTCTGCCTCGACTCATGGCCCATTACAAATGTGTGAGCCATAGAGCGAGTTTTAGATTGGATTACAACACCATTTTTACCCTTGGAATGCCATTGCTAAAACCTGTCCTGCCTGTGGTCCTCTCCACTTTCGGTGACTATGTTGTTTGGAAACTCCTATTATGGACTTAATACTCTCCAGTTTCAATACTCTCCAACTTACCTACCTGTGCTGAATAAACTTTTATATTGTTTAAAATTCCCCATGTTTGGTATTCTTTTTCCTGTTGTCTATCTGATGGGGTCTAACTTTTGCTGTTGACTATTCAACAATTTTGGGTTATGTTTTTACTATTTTACATGTGTTTCCTGCCACTTCCCTTTTGGGATATTATAGTTCTGTTCACTTCATTTATTCTTATACCTCTATCTTTCCATGGGCACAAATACCTGTCTCTTCAGTACTTCACCATTATTGTTTGCATCATCTGTTCTCAAGAATTTGTTATCTATTCTTATATTCCCGAACTTGAACTTATACTTTTTTATGTTCTATTTTCTTTATTAGGAAATAGATTATTCTGTACTTTAAAAATATATACAGTGACAATTGGGAAACACTACATAAAAAATGTCACATTCATAATAGCTTCATTTTAAGGGATCATGTCCCCAGAGTCTGATGAGCAAACACATTGGAGGAAAAACTGAGTTATGATAATATAAATGCATGAAGCAGTACTTCTTAGATTCCTGTGGAGATTGGCTGCAAATACTGATTTCTTGTAATATTCTTCTTGTAAAGAGATGAAAAAAGCCAAAAGCCTTCCAGAAGATTGGATCAAAGCATCATGAGTGAAGCTGAACGTGATTACCTCCTGAAGCGTCTGGAGAAGAATCTGGAGATTCCCCAGGACTGCACGTATGCTGATCAGAAAGCAATAGATGATGAGGTCAGCACCCAGAAGGGACCAGTGCTCCCAGAGTGTAGACTTCTTTCATGTAGGCAGTGTTGGCCATACTGCAGGCAATTGCTACCACAAGGGAAGTCTCTATGAAATAGAGATGTAGAAGACAGGAACTTTTGCTGCACACCAACATTCAAGGGCCTTCCAATCTCCCCTTAGGATAGGATTAGAATTTGTAGAATGATTTTGTCTCAACAAATCATACAAGTGTCTATTTTTGCATGGTGTGTTCTATAAAAGTCTGTATAAAGTCAGAATTTTAACCCATACAGACTAATATATTTAAATTTTGACAACATTTCTTATAATTAGGGTCTTTCTATATTACAGCTAAAAAGTTTACCAAAATCATTGGGATATCTAAAATTGGTTTAGCCCATCATCTTTAAACTATTACTGTTTATAGACAATATATATATAACAATGCAACTGGTTTCAATACAAGCAATATCATCACACACACACCACACACACATTCACATATTCATTTGCGTATTTTCATTGTGTCATGAGTCTTATTTTGCCAGCTTCATAATCTGTCTAGGATGTACATCATTATTTTCCTTGATCCTTGACATAACTGTACAATCAAAATAGATAGGAAATATCCTTTTATGTTTTGAGACTTAAACTTGTCTCTTCTCTCCAAGTGTTGAAATTTTTATATAACACTTGGCACAAATGGATTTCCTATTTGCTACTTAAGAGACCCTTAGGTAATCACTCTGTATTCTCCAGGACCCTTGAATGCACCTGTCTTTTGCAATCAATTCGTCATGTACACTGACTTTACATTTGTATCTTAACTACACAAATAAGACATTTCTGAACATAGGAAGGTGAGGGCACTTGCATTCTACCACAGTGGTATGTATTACATATCCAACAGGACACAATGTGGATAAAGACATTTCTTGACCCTATAGTATAAAAGTTTTGCTTTACTTTCTGGGGAGAACTTTAGAAAAGATTTCACAGTCACTTGATCTTGCTCCAGTGGGAGTAGGCCAGAGTCTTGTATTTCCCTTGCGTTATCTACTATGCTGGTAGAGTTTTCTATTCCAGAGCTGAAGCAAGAATGCCAAGAATTGAGAAAAATTTTCGTGTAGTGACTGTTTGTTGCCATAAAATCTTCTTTTGTTGTTGTTATTGATCATGATGATGGTTGATGATGTGTAGATGGAGTGCAAAGGCCAAACAGTGATATCATTTGGCCAAATTATTATGTAATAGTATATTATTTTCACTGGACATATTTGAATGAGAATTAGATAAGTAATACTTTAAATCTCTTGTTTTGCAGTCATTGCAGATGGTGTTTAGTCGGGTGAACAACCAAAGAAAAGGTGACAAACTGAAGAAATTGGCAAGAAGGGGTATTGGCTTTCATCACAGATCTATGAGCGCCAAAGAAAAGCAGTTAGTGGAAATTCTTTTTAGGAAAGGATTCATTAGGGTGGGTCAATTTTTCTTTCTAAAATTTTAAAATGTAAATAGATGAAGCAGAATGTTCATGAAATGAAGAAATATAGCCACTCCTTACTCCCTCCCCATAGCCTACGTTATTTGAGCTGTGGACTTTGTTTAATGGCTGTGGTACCTTTGCATATGCTCTATGCCATTTAACTGGAGAAGGAGGCTTGACTGGTGCCACTTACTGAATACATTTGCCCACAAAACAAAGCATCTCTATGTTGACCTCGGTGCATAACTTACTCTTATGTTTTTATATGAAGGGTTTGTTGATGTGGCTTTGCTACAAACATTCTCTACAAGAATTTAGAGAGTATTTATATTTTAGTTTGGTGAAGATCTTTTTTCTAATGTGGCAGCTGAAATCATAGCACAGATATCTGCTTCCTTGGGGCTTCAACTTATCTCAACAGAGCTTGTAAATATGTTGTACTGAATGTCATTTCTGCTGTTACTGATGGGGAACAAGAGGAAGATTGCCATAAATGACTTTCAGGGTACATTCTTACTGTGTTTTCTTTAGTATATCCTGGTTGGGCTCATTGCAATAATCCAGGCAAGAATACAGAGAACCCTTAGATTGTTGCCAAGTAAATATGAATCTTGAGCAATATTTAAAAACTGACTCTGACTACTAAAAGTTATCAACCTTACATGTTGTAAGGCATAGGTAAAAAGAAAGAGTGGATAGAATGAAGAGAAAGAAAAAAGGGAAAGAGATATGATTAAAAATAGTATCTGATGAAGTCATTACTGTAGCTATTCTATATCAGTTGAGTTATTCTCACTTTATTAGTACTAAGACATTGCTGTCAGATACTATTTTAACCATATCTCTTTCCCTTTTATATAAATGTAAAGCTCTACACTCTCAATGTTTGTGTTTATTAAAAGGATTTGAATAAAAATAATTTAATATAATTTAGTAAGTAGCATTTTTCACTTTGACAGAGGCATAAGCCTCAGTTACAAAACAATTAGAAAACATTACTTCCCATCCTAAAACATCTTCACAAATCAGAAGCACAAGCAGCATTGATCTAAAGAGTCAGTGAAGAGGGACTTTTCTTCAGGCTGCCCCATAAGAAAATAATACAGAGACATATTAGTAATTATGAAAGCTCGGCCTACAGATTAGGGTTATACCAAGTAGCTCTGATAACAAATCAAACCATTTATATTAATCTATATTCTGTCTCATGGTACTGTTACCTTGCTTCCATCGTGCACCTTCTGTTTTCTCTTCTTATCTGGTGGGCAACTTCTCCTTTCTTTTTTGCAACATCTTCCCTGTCCCTAGAAGTCCTGTCTAATTAGTTTTTGGCCATTTAGCTCTTTATTAAACCAGTCTGAAGTGCCTTGGCAAAGACACATCTTCTGAGAGTTCAAAATTACAGTTCCACAACAAGACAGGATAAGTCAAGACATACTAACTACATCAGAAAAAAAATGACTAGAAATTAGATTATGTAAATAAACTTTACATTCTGTTTATGATTAGTAATCATGCAAATTCATGACAGAAATATAAAATGTACTTTGTTCTTATGTCATTTCTCAATGAACTTTAGTAAATCAAATAGTTACCAGGAAGTAGGCTTGGAAAAATTTTACTACCCTCGCACAAGAAATCCCTATCCTAATGTATTACTTATGATGTTTACTGTAATACTTATTCTACGTCAGATGTGTTACTTGGTTTTTGAGATACAACAGTGAATGATTCATAGACTTTAGTATTTTAATAGTATACAAAATAACAGTGATATTGAGGGACATTAAGGGAATAACACAAAAAACAGAGAGATAGATGGTGATGAAAGAATATAATTATTTTAGATATGACCTCTAAGTTCCTCTGTGACATCTGTACTACACAATTAAGATTGAAGTATATATTCCTTGTAAAGAAATAGGTATAACAGATTCCTTTAGAGAATGTGCCGTCTATGTTTGCAAATTAAGAAGAAACATTATGTGTCTTGACCCCTTAGTTTGTCCACTGCAGCTTTATTGGGATTTAAATACAGTTTTTAGCAATTTCATGGAAAGACTTGTATTCAACCAAAATGCCAGTGTGTGAAATCACTGTTTTATTCCATTGTAGGTGGTGACAGCTACTGGAACACTCGCTTTGGGAATCAACATGCCTTGTAAATCTGTGGTTTTTGCTCAAAACTCAGTCTATCTGGATGCTTTAAATTTCAGACAGGTAAATAAATATACATGAACTTAATGAAATGTATTCATACTACGTAGCCATGAAATAGTAAAAACAAATACTTTACTAAATTACTAATTTAGTAAATGCTCCAGTTCATGGCAGAATACTGTAGGTGCCTGTCTGGTACTGAGTAAGCATAGGGCTATGAGATGTGACCACTGCTAATCGTGTATATGGTCTTTGATAAGGCATTCAAACTCCTCTCTTGTTTGCAGAATCTGGATGATATTACTTCATGCCATGCACACAAGCTAAATAAAGCAATTTACAAGAAATGATCCATATTACAGATTCCTGGCAAACATTTACTTTCTAATGTATTGAGCAACTGAGCATGGGTTTCTATTCTGGAGCCATTTTTAATACTTTTCTTGACTCTAGATACACACTCTGTTTCCAAACCAATGTCTGTACTCTCCTGTGGTGTTATTTGGTTGTTTTCCCACAATCTGTGCACGCAGTATTGCCATGCTCTGCCCAGCTCAGACACTGACCTAACTGACCTAACAAGCTAGTGAGAAAAGCACAGATGCACACACACACACAGGAAAGCTGGGAACATGTAGATTTGACTCCCAATGGAGAAACTATATCACTCGGAAGCTCAGTGTGTTTCTTATACAAAGTGGAACATAAAAGTGGGGTTATTGCATACGGTTGAACAAGAAACAGGTTGGCTAATCTTATGGGCAGACCCTGGAAGGGAGAAGTCTTTAGGCAAAAAATATCTGGGAGGAGAAAGCTGCAATGGACAGTTTCTGCATACACTATATTACCATCCAAATGTGGATCAGAAGAATGATTTTTAATCCCTGTGGGGAAAGAAGGAGGATTTTGACATTCCCATGGGTCTGAGGCATTGGGTACTTGACAAACCCATCCCTATGTCAATGATATATGTCAGTAATGTACATTCATATAGAACCTCATTCATTTCACCCAGGGTTTCCTCAGTTCCCCAAACAGTTGCCTTTCACCATAGAGTCTTAACCTTGTATATTAAAGCATTTTCCTTGCTTTTGATTCTCCTTGTTCTATTATGTTCTGCAGACTGAAGAGTTTGTCTTTATAGAGTTACCTTCTCAGAAATGTTTGGTCAATATTTCTGCTGTCAGCATCAAATCTAGGTATATCCAGTAAAATTCAAATCATAGTGAACATGTATAATTAATTAATATTAAATTAAATAATTAATATTAAAAATATATTATCATATAGTGTCATAATACATATATGTATTATGTAATGTTATATACATAATATATATAATCATAGAATATTTTATCTCATAAGTCATTGTCAGGAATTGGTAACTATATATTATACAACACATAGTACATTCATAGCATTAGATATATGATTTTATAAATAGATCTAGTTCTGTACAACATTACACAAATACTTAGTATGATTAATGATACATGGGAATGACAGATACTTTTTTTAAATAGCCCTGCTTCAGATATGATGAACTTTTTAGATTTCAAATAGAAGGCTATTCATTTTAGTTAACTCCTAGACACAGTATACGTGGCCTAAAACAATATCAAAGGCTTAGTTCTTTACATTCTTTTAGGAAAAACACTCAGATGGTTCTCACAGCATGATTCTGCTCTGTTTCCAGATGGCTGGTCGGGCTGGAAGACGAGGGCAAGACCTGCTGGGTGATGTTTACTTCTTTGATATTCCACTGCCCAAAATAGAAAAACTCATAAAATCCAAAGTGCCTGAACTGAGAGGTCAGTTTCCTCTCAGTATCTCACTCGTTCTGAGACTCATGCTGCTGGCCTCCAAGGCAGATGACCCAGAGGACGGCAAGGCAAAGGTGCTGTGTCTCCCAGCCTGGGCCTCTACCAATGGCTTGGTTGGGGCCTGTGCTCTGCTGTGCTGTTATCAGGCTTAGGGTGCTTCTCCATGTTCTCTAGAGAGGGGTGGAGAACGCTAAGGAAAACACTAAGGAAAACAATGATAAGTTGTGCTTGTTTTCATTGTTAGACAGAATTTGTGACTGGGTGGTTACTAAAGTGTTCCCATGATCACTGTCTTCTAACATAATAGACAGTATTGTCTTATACCGAGAGTGCCAGCTATCATCTGTTTATACCATTCAGAAACAGAAAGAATTTATTTTTACAAATGTAAAGTAACAGTTTACTTTTCATAAGACAAAGTGTAAGTTAATTATAAATGTTTAGAAAATGTAGAAAGTTGGAAAACAAACAAACAAACCCAAACCAAAAAAGTACTCATGCTTAGTTCTACCAAAATGATCACATTATTATTATTATTTATTATTATTATTATTTGAATTTTCAAGACAGGGTTTCACTGTAGTTTTTGGGGCCTTTCCTGGAACTAGCTCTTGTAGACTAGGCTGGCCTTGAACTCACAGATATCCACCTGCCTCTGCCACCTGAATGCTGGGATTAAAAGTGTGTACCACCACCCTGTAACTCCAAGAGGTTTGATGGCCTCTTCTGGATTCCATGAGTACTTGCATATATTGCCACCCCCATGTATACACATAATGAAAAACAAACTAACTCTTTCTTGTTTTTGTTGTTATTTTTAAAGGACAGCAGAGATTTTTCTTGCATTCTATAAACTCTCCAACCTAAGGGTAGACAGGTTGACATTTGAGTGGTGCTAAGAAAGTTTGCTTTTATTGTGAGTTCATAGATATTTTAGACAAAACTTGAACACTGCACACACAAGAGTGTTGTTTGGCGCTGGAGATGAATGAACATTTTCACTCCTTTGGCTTCAGCCAAATTCTTTCTAATAATTTTGTAGTAATGCCATACATACAGAATAGTATATCTAAACCCCTTCTCATGCAACTCATATGTCGCATGCTCTGAAACTTATAATAACTTTTCTTCTCAGACTGTTTGGAGACATTTTTTTTCTGGTTTGGTTTTCTGTGCTTATCTTATTCCCTTTTCTGCTAATGTGATAAGACCATGCTCAAGAGAACTTACAGGGTCTGCAGAAGACTTTTGAGTCCCTGACCATCATGGCAGGAGCAGGGCAGCAGGAGGGGAGGCAGGGCACTGGAGTAGTGGGTGAAGTTTCCCAGCTTGAGACAGTACCACAATGTAGGGACAGAGAGCTAACAGGAAATGGAATTGGCTTTTGAAGTCCCAAAGCCTACACTTGATAATCCTTCCCTAACAGTTTCATAAAACAGAAAGCAAGCATCCAAATACATGCACCTATAAGGCCATGTCATTCAAACTTCCACAGTGCTCTTTAGTGTGCTAAAGGACATGTATGCTATGTTAGGTGATGTGCTTTATGATGAAGGAAATTGTGTTGTACTAAATCTAATTGAAGTTTGTGTATTGTTGCTGTGTACTGTAATACTTTTTGTATCCTATACAGTGGGTGACCAAGAGCACCAAAAGGAACCCTTTTAAGGGTAGCCCCTTTTCCTTGTGTGCTGTAGTCAGAGGAGAGAGCCTTTAAAAAAGAATAAAGTAGTAAAGGGGGGAGCCCACAATGATTCACTTTGCTTTAGGGGTATAGATCTTGTAATCCACATTATATATGCATAAGTTACATGATATGTGTGTATGTGTCCTTCTGCTTGTTATATGTAATTTAGTCTGCGTTATCTCTTACAAAGACATTTCATTCAATGTTACTAAATCAAAATGCTTTTCTTTGCAGGCACTGTCAGTGCTGAGGCACTCGTTGTTATCCTTCAAACGTCCCCGAAACATAGACATGTTAAAGCTTTACTTCTTATATTCTTTGCAGTTCCTGGTGAAAGAGGTAGGAACCAACTCCTCTCTCTCTCTCTCTCTCTCTCTCTCTCTCTCTCTCTCTCTCTCTCTCTCTCTCCCTCTCTCTCTATCCTCTGCCTGTGTGTAATAAATTTCCTACTGTATAGATAGAAGTTTTTTAGTAGCAGACTTGATTTTTTAACATTTAAATAATATTTTTTTATTTTTTAAAAAGTAAATAAACTATCTTTTTCCATTTTACATACTAATCCCAGGTCCTAATCCTTCCCCTCCTCCCATTTCCTCCACCTCCCACTCCACTCCAGCCCCCATCCACTCCTCAGAGAGGGTAAGGCACATTGCTTGAGAAAGGTCCAAGGCCCTCCCTATTATATCTAGGCTGAACAAGATATCCATCCAAAGAGAATGGGTTTCTAAAAATCCAATACAAGCAGGAGGTAAAATCCTGGTGCCACTGCAAGTGGCCCTGAAGTCTTCTCCAGTCATACAATTGTTACCAATATTCAGAGGGACTAGTTTGGTCCTATGCTGGACAGGTTCCTTCCCTGTCCAGCTAGAGTTGATGAGCTCCTATTAGTTCAAGTAAACTGTTTTAGTAGGTGTGCCCATCATGGTCTTGACCCCTTTGTTCATATTCTCACTCCTCCCACTCTTCAACTGGACTTTGGGAGCTCAGTCCAGTGCTCTGCTGCAGGTCTCTGCTTTTGTTTCCACCAGTTGCTGGATGAAGGTTCGATGATGACATTTAAGATAGTCATCAATCTGACTGTAGGGCAAGGTCAGTTCGGGCACCTTCTCCTCTATTGTTTAGGGTCTTAGCTGGGGTCATCTTAATTTCTCTACTGTCAGTTTCCTTCTTTGCCTCATAATGACTCCTTCAATCACAATATCTCTTTCCTTGCTCTCATCTCTGTCCTGCCTCCATCTCTACTATCCTGTTCCCTCAAGATTCCCTCCCCTCATCTTCCCCTTCTGCTCTCCCTTCTCCCCTCACTTGTGGTCCCAACTTTGTCAGGAGATCTTGTCTATTTCTTTTTTCCAGGTGGATTTATATATGTTTTCCTTAGGCTTCACCTGGTTATTTAGTTCCTTTATTTTCATGGACTACAGGGTTTTTATGCTTTACAGCTAGTATGCACTTATGAGTGAGTACATATCATGTTCATCTTTCTGGGCTTGGAGTACCTCACTCGGGATGTTTTTTTCTAGATCCATCTATTTGCATGCAGATTTCAAGATGACATTGTTTTTTACCGCTGAGTAGTACTCCATTGTATAAATGTACAATATTTTCTTTGTCCATTCTTCAGTTGAGGGTCATCTAGGTTGTTTCCAAGTTTTGGCTATTACAAATAATACTGTGATGAACATAGCTGAACAAATGTTCTCGTAGTAGGATTGAGCATTCTTTGGGTATATGGCCAGGATTGGTATTGCTGGGTCCTGAGGTAGGTTGATTCCCAATTTTCTAAGGAACTGCCATATTGATGTCCAGAATGGTTGTACAAGTTTGCAAAACATTTTATCTACATACATGTATATGTGTGAATAGATGTCACATATGTGTAGGTGCCCATGGAGACAAGAAGAGGGCATGAGGGTGCCTAAAACTGGAGTTGTAGCTGATTCAATTGAGGCACCCAGTGTGGAGTCTGTAGAACTGAGCTCAGGTTGCCTGGACGAGCAGCAAGTGCTGCTGACTTCTGAGCCATCTCTCCAGCCCTAGATTTTTGTTTAATCACATTGCATTATTGTACATCTTAGATGACAATACCCAATGAGTACTGCTACTTGTAATTCATGCAATTATTAAAGTTGATCTAGTTAGTAGTTGTGTTCTTATTGGCATGTAGTAATTTAAACTGATAATGGACAATCTACTTGCTACTAATTCTGTGAGTTGAGTCAAACTAACAAAGTATTTCTGTTCTTTAGGGACATATAGATCAAGAAGGTAACCCTACGGGGTTTGCTGGTCTTGTATCACATTTACATTACCATGAACCGTCTAATCTTGTTTTTGTCAGTTTTCTTGTAAGAGGTCTTTTCCATAATCTCTGTCAGCCAACTCATGAAGGTAAGTTTGAGGGTTATATAGTGTGTGTGTGTGCATTTGTGTATAATCAAAATAATATTTTATTATTATATATACAGTATATAAAATAATGTATCATTATTAGTATATGATTATTATCAAGTAATGTATGGTATATGTTATATATATGTAAAATTATATGTATGTGTGTATAAAATCTTCCCATGCTGGGAAAAAACCCTAATAGATTTATAGAAAACTAAGAACTTCAGGAATACATTTACTCAATAACCACTTGAGAAAGTATCAGTTAAGCATAACAAATATATATATCTTAGTATTTTTATTTTAAGTAAAAAGGAGAATGATAATTACATAGGCAAATTATGGGTTTGCAAATAAGATAAAGTGAAATCAGTAGTAATAGATGTCCTATACTGTGACAATGATTTTAAAATATTCACTACTGTAAGTTGTAACTTGAAAACTGTGAATATTGTCTGCAACACTATTTTCTTTTAATATAATTGTACAGTGTACATCAATACCTGCTATTGCATGGATTATGTGTCTGAGGTCAGTTGTATATATAAATTTTGCCCATATTGGGCAAAACTGTTATAATAAATGTCATACAGCTTTTATGGAAAAACTTTGGGCTCAACTTACAAAATAAATTCTTCCTACAGTGTCTCTGAAATAAATATTGCCCTCTCATAATATTTGTGCTTAATGTTGTGATATTTCCTGGTGCATGATGTCTTCAATGCCTCCTGCTTTCTCTTCTGTCATTAGCTGATGGAAATCTTTTGCTTTGTACAACACCTGTAGTCTTTATGCTCTAAAAAATGTTCCATTTTGTGACTCCTCAGAAAGTGTTGCTCCTCCCAAATTTGTAAAAGATAAAATCATTTCATGCAAGAGAAAGTGTGCTTATGTTTATTGTTGCTGACAGAGGCAGCCAAAATTGATAACTTTATAAAGAATGCACATAGAAGTTAAATAAATGGACAAGTTTTTAGCCTTTGAAGAAGTCAGAGACAATACTCCAATGTAACTAGCCTGAAGCTAGATCCAAAGTTATTGACTATCACATTTTAGGCATTCCTACTCTTTTCATGCTCTTGGAATGCAGTGGCTCAAATGGGCTCCATCTGAGTTGAGGAAGGTTATCTGTGGGTTTAGTTTTGGATTTTTTTGTCTTAAGCATTGAGAAGGCTCTTAGCCTCTGAGCCATCTCTCCAACCCCTAAAGTTGTTATGAAATGAATAAAATAGCATTTATTTTAGAAATGAAAAAAATTAATGTAACCAACCATTTTTTACATATATGACACGGAACTTTTGTTTTTCACAGGCTCGAAACATTTCTCTGCAGATGTGATGGAAAAGCTGGTCTTAGTATTGGCAAATCTTTTTGGAAGAAAATATATTCCAGCCAAGTTCCAAGATGCTAATGTCAAGTTTTATCAATCAAAGGTAAAATCTTCTGATAAAATTTATTAATATTTTATACTATGTAAATTTTGCCATAAATGATTCAGCAGCAATAGGTTTTTATGAATATGGGGTAGTTAATGTGTTTTATATGCTAATTTGTTCCTTTTGGAAATAGTGTGATGTTTTTCAATAACTTAAAAGTCCCTCTGTGAATGTGTTCAAAGTTTACATACCTTGTGGATAAATAGGAAGAAAGTACATTTTAATTTATTTTAATTGATTCCATTCAAATGCAGTATTAATGAAAGGGTGTACAGGGGCTGGGAAGATGACTTGATACAGTGCTTGCCATGCACTCATGAAGATCTGAGTGTGCACTCACTTTAAGAGATGGACATTGTGACATGCCTTGTAATCCCAAAACTGCAAAGTCAGAGATATGTGGATCCCTGGAGCTGCCTGGGGCAGGCCAGCCTAATTAGAGAGCTCTGAGTATGGTGAGAGACTTTGCTTCAAAAAATAAAGTGGAGAGCACCCACACACATATTCATGTTCACATGCACATGAAATGCAGATAATTATATATTTAAGCCCCAAAGCCACCCTCATTGTTGAATTGTGTCTGGAGATGTGACACTATGTCACAGTGCCATCTCTGAGAAAGCATTACAAAGTTGTCTGGGAAACCATCCCTTGACTTCTGGAGTCTAAATCTTAGAAACAGCTTTCCGATTTTAATATTTTAATCTTGCTTGGTCATTTTTGAAAATGTGCATTTGTCTATTTAATTATAACAGTTGCATTTATTTCCATGAGATCGTTCATAGCACTCTTTCGGCTCTTCTTGGTGCTTTGCATTGATTTTCTTAGCGATATCCATGTAACTTCCTGATATAGCAGTGATGACATGGATGACAAACGTGCATTTCTTTTCATCGCAGTTTATATGTTGTAGTTTACAAACACAAACCTACAAAAAAATTAGAGATACAGAGCTTTCATGTGTACAGGTTGAAAAACTGATCAACAGTGTTAGCCCAATGAAGACAGTGAGAGTTTCAAAACCTCTCAAACAGGTGCAGTTGATTCTGAGCCTGAAACTATGCTCTATCTTCTTTGTTCTACATAAGTGTCCCTAGATCCTTTGAAATTACTCATGAGTCAAGTGAAAGTTGAGTATGTGCTTCTGCTCTTACAAGAGCTGTTTTGATTAGGGAACTTCAGAGCAAGTGTTATGAGTAGAAAATTTGCTCTTTCGAGTGCAAGTAAGAACAAAAAAAAAATTGAACCTCATTTCAATCAAGAAAAGAAGAAAAAGTGACTTAATTGAAAGCAATAAAGTTATACTGTGTGGTCTTTTACCTTCATTGCTTCAAATTTTCAGTTTTTAAGGAAGGTGTTCTCTGCTCTCTGAAAAACCTTTGGCATTTAGGTGTTCCTTGATGACCTCCCTGAGGACTTCAGTGAGGCCCTGCTTGAATACAACACTCAAGTGACAGAGGACTTTGCTGCTTTTCTGCTAATTGTGTCCCGCTTGGCTGATATGAAACAGGAATATCAACTCCCCTTGTCAAAAATTGGTAAATGTGTTTCAGTTCCCTGTGCATCAGTTTAGTAATAGTCTTGTCAAAGGACATGCAATATGGATGTCAGGGATACAGGCCATTGGCAGTGCTCCAACTCTACCATTTTTGTCTCAGAAGGCTGGCACTTCAGAAAAGTCAGCTTGCCTTAGAATAATTGGGTTATTTCTGCTAAGAAATAAAAAGCTAAGCAAAAGAAAGTTGGGGAGGTTGTGACTGGCAGTTAAAAGGGTAGTGGAGAATGAAACTAAAACCAATTTGAGTCATTTTTAAATGGTTTTCATTAAGGGCTGATTTTGGCTCAGTCCTAGAAAATGGAGCAAGGATTTCTCTGAGACAAGAGAAACCAGAGGAATTCTTTCTTTTATTATTTTTATTTTTAAAACAATCTTATTTTACATACTAATCCCAGTTCCCTCTTCTGCTCCCCTTACCTTCTCCCTTCCCCCCCCCCCAGTCCACTCCTCAGAGAAGGTGAGGCCTCTCATGGGGAGTCAACAAAGTCTGTCATATCACTTGAGGCAGAACCAAGGTTCTCCACCCTGTATCTAGGCTGAGCAAGGTGTCCCACCATAGGGAATGGGCTCCAAAGTGCCAGTTTATTCAGTAGGAAATAAACACTGGTCTCACTGTCCCTCACAAATTGTCCAAACCACAGCTGTCACCTGCTTTAGAGGGTCTAGTTCAGTCTTGTGCAGGTTCCACAGCTGTCAGTCCAGAGTCAGTGAGCTCCCACTTGCTCAGGTCTGCTGTTTCTGTGGGTATCCCCATCATGGTCTTAAAAACAAAAACTAAAGGAAGAAGAGCAAAAGGGATCTATCTCAGCCTGTTCTGGTCAGAATTCACAGGTAAGGACCGTGAAGACTCTCCACTTGTGTCTCACCTCATGAGCTGCAGGGCAGGAAGGACGGCAGTTTCACCATTTGTCTGTCTGTCTGGGAACTTTGATGTGGATTTGCTTCGTCCAGGAGTTTCAGATAATGTAAGTAAACTGTGATGTTCATTAATCAGTCTCTCGGGGCGTTTGTTTCAGTCTGAGTGGTGTATGATAACAGACTGCTGTCAATGCTGTGGAATGCTAGCATACAAATGATAAAACATTGTACTTACCCTTGTAAGAAAAATATTTTTATTTATTAATTTTCTGAGCCTGATCACAGATAACAATTTTCTCTCCCTCTCTCTTCTCCTCCTAGTTCTTCTCCCAACCTTCCCTCTTAACCTGCCAGCCATACACTCCTTCTTTCTTTTCAGAAAATTGTGGGCCTCCCGTATTATCAGTTAGTCAGGCATATCAAGAAAAAATAATTTTTAGAAGTTTTGATTTCTTCATTTTGCATGGATCACTGCAAAAAACTGGTTGGATATGTAAGAGATTGGTAGTTACGAATGTTGAATAAACACTATTAATTTTTAAACATTATAATTTCCTTTTTCAAGATGGATGTGATGCGCACGCCTTTAATCCCAGCCCTCGGGAGGCAGAGACAGGCAGATCTCTGTGAGTTCAAGACCAGCCTGATCTACAGAGCTAGTTCCAGGACAGGCTCCAAAGCCACAGAGAAACCCTGTCTCGAAAACAAACAAACAAACAAACAAGATGGATGTGATGGCTCATGCCTATCACATAACTGGGGATGCTGAGACAGGAAGACTGCTACATATGTGACTATTGCATAATGAGTTCCAGGCAAGGTTATAGTGCCTTCCTGTTTCAAGATGAGAAGGGACTGGAGGGAGAAGAGGAGGAGGAAGACAATAGCAAAATAATTCTGCTTTCCATTTATTATGCAATTAATTTATGAAATATAACAATCACCTTTATTTCCTTTTTACATGTAAGAGTTCCATGAAAATTCAGATGGGCGTTTACACAATAAGAATTAGCTAGAAAGTCTGAATCTTGTTGCTGCAATATCAGCATCTATTAGAAGGTGTGTGCATGAACTCATTCCCTCTCACCTTCATCAGCATCAATTAGAAGAAATGTAGGTGCATGCCTGAACTCCCATGAGGGTTCCCACTTACCCTCGCTGTTCACAGAGTTCTAGAAAGCAGCTTCTGCTTCTGTTTCCTTCATTTTGAAGCATCTGTTTTAAGTATTTAGACTCATATCACTTGACTATAGCCTGATTTTTACCTGACCAAATTCACTTTATATAAATTTGTTTTGTTAGAATAAGGTGCATTCTCTAAACATTTCACTTACTTGTATTATTTGTTAGTTTAATGTTATATCCTAGTGGCTTATAAAGAGAGGAATACATAAATTG
Source organism: Microtus obscurus (assembly GCA_963919715.1). Classification (NCBI taxonomy): domain Eukaryota; kingdom Metazoa; phylum Chordata; class Mammalia; order Rodentia; family Cricetidae; genus Microtus; species Microtus obscurus. The sequence continues at coordinate 43,013,302 of CAWTZC010000297.1, forward strand.
AGGACTCATGCCTCTTCTGTATTTTATTTCCTTGTGCTCCACTAAAGTTGCCCAACTTTCCAAACTTTTCTGAAAATAATTCAGTTTACAAATGACTAATTTTTTATGCTTGTGTTTTGTCATATAAAAGAGAAGGAATGACTAATTTTACTCTCCTGGAGTATCTTTCCCTGTGTTTAGTTTAATATCTGTAAGATTCATCTATGTTTTTGTAGCTATTATGAACTAATGCTGACAACTTAACCCATAATTCTTAGATCTTAGTCATGTGGTTTGGTGCTTTTTCTCAGTGCAGCATGCTTATCTTGCTTCCTCTGCTTCTAGATGACAACTACTCCTCTGCCTTTCCTCTTCCCAGAATTCTCTTAGTGTGGCTGCTCTGCTTCTACTTCCTGCCTGACTACTGGCCAATCAGCATTTTATTAAACCAGTACTAGTAACAAATCTTTATATTGTACAGCATTTCTTCCTTTTTCTTTTCAAAACCAGACTCTGAATTTCACCTCCTTTGTTTAGCTTTTTTTTTTGTCATTGTCTGTAGCAACTTGTAACCAACACACTAAATAAAGACAAACATTCATAATCCATTTTTTTGTAGGGGGGGAATGTGAGCAAAGTTTTCTAGGCTACTTCCTGATGATTGGGGGTGCTGGTAACTAACAGGAATCCAAAGAAAATTTAGGATTTTCAAATTTTGGTCATGTCTTGCCTGGAGTATTCTGTGTGACTAAATCATCTCAGCCAGCAGCCTTGAAGCTATTCTGGATGCAGAACTCAGAAGAAACTGCAACAGAGGTGCTCCAAAATGTTGGATCATCTATTTGTTCCCATTGTAGATTTTTCAGGGGGTATTCCCCAATCAAACCTTATTTTTCTTAACCAAGAATGAATCCACAACCTCCAATTTCCTGTGGTAACAAAGGCAAAATTTTTCTCCAGAGTAACATATCTTTTCATTTGAATTTTGAAATCAAAGTATTTTCAAAATATACAGGTTGGATTAATCCAGCATCATTAATAAGCAAATGTCTTTTAGCTGTTGTTGCTCAACCCTCAGAAAACAATTCAATAACATACAGTATCTTTTCTTTTTTTTCTATGACTTTTTTTCTTGTTCTAATTCTTTATTTTTAATTTTAAAGTTTTTTTAGTTTTTGAGACAGAGATTCTCTGTGTATGTTTTGCTGTCCGGGAACTCACTCTGTAGTCCATGCTGGCCTTAAACTCAAAGAAATCTACCTGCCTCTGCCTCCCAAGGCCTGGGATTAAAGGCATGTACTAACACACACCACCTATCTATTTTTTAAAGAATTTCTTTATTCTTTTTTTCCTTCCAAGTCTATATTTATTTTTAAACACACTATAAACCACTAAAGGTTTTTATTTTCTGTGTGACTTTGTCTTTACTGTTCATCTATATCTTTTTCTGAGTCTTTAATCAGCTAAGAGGTATGGCTAGGCTTAAAGCAGTGACTTTGGCAGGTGGATCTGCCCCACTCCATGTCTTCCTGAACCTAAGTTCATAGTGGAGGTACTGAAAGGAGTCTCTTTTTCTGCAACAACTTTGTGGAGTTCCTAGGTTCAAGAAGCATGCCACCCACACTGTTCATAATAAACACCATTTAAAGATTTGGTAGAAGGCCTCTTAAAGGGGCAGGGAGGTTTTTGCTGTTAACCCTGAGTCAGGGACCTTTTGTAAAGGAGCCCAGTCTTTGCTTGCTGCCATTAAACAGAGCCTATGGGAGTAAAGACGGCTACCTAGAAGTTACATTGATTCTGTTCTTATTCGTCTAAAATCCTTTTCTTTTAAAGCATTCTCAGGCATTATGTGGATATTCTTATCAAACTTTTGGGCACCATTTTTAGACAGAAGTTTCTGCCCTGCCTGGGGCCATAGTCATTCAATCCCAACTAAACACACAGAGACTTATATTAATTATAAACTGTTTGGCCTATTGTCCATTCTTATTACTAACTAGCTCTTAAAACTAACTAGCTCTTAAATTAACCCATAATTTTTATTTATGTTAAGTCACATGGCTTGGTATATATCAGAACTCCTGTTGTTTACATGAGGCAGATATTTCATAAAATAGAGACAGAAAACTGATTGTTTGCTTTCTTCTCTTTTTATTGTTTTTCTTCTCTCCTTTCTCTACATTTTTTTAAAATCTGGATATTGATTCGGAAAATCAGTACGTTTGTTCAGTCAAATATTCTCTTGTGACTTGAAGGCTTCCTGCTCTGTGAAACTGCATTTGCAAAGGTAATCTCTGAATTGTTAAGGAGATGTGAAAATTTTTAATTAACTTTTTTTTCCTAGTCAGTGTTGCTCTATTCCAGCAAGGCTGGTAGACTTGCCATTGACATGCTCTGGGGACAATGCTCTTCACAGGTGGAATTAATCCATGCCCTAGGATGCTCTGCCTTAGTGTGTGAAGAAGGCAGCTCCTCTTCTACCAACAGAGTGTTCTTGAAGAGCATTGATGAAGATGAAATGACTACAAGTTCTAAGTCAAAAGCCTTCTCTCCTTGTGAATAACTATTCAAAAATTCTATTTCTTTAGGTTGTTCTAAACACAATTGGTATCAATCACACTCAAGCCCCAGTGCTGTGGCCACACAGATTCGATAGTAGAGGAAGAAAATTGCCACTTAATGCATATGCACTTGACTTCTATAAGCATGGATCCCTTGTGGGTTTGGAACAGGACAATAGGTATGTTCTTTCCTGATAATTCCAAGAAATGGTTAACCCTGCCAACTATGTTAGATTTTCACTTCCAGACTGATGGCAAAGATGATGAAATACTATACTATTTTATTTGTCAGCAAAATTTTTGCATTGATACCAACTGACTTAACCTAAATATATATTCAAAATGTAAATTTGTGAATATTCAAATATAATATATCTTTATATTTATTAGAGTTTTATGTAAGCATCATTTGGTATTTTAATGACAAGTAGCAATCTAGTATTGCTTAAGACCTGAGAGAATATAAAGTATCTAATTTTCATATCTGGTTCTGAGACAGTTATTTTAGTTTGTTGCCAGGGAAGCCAATTCTATAAGAAGAACCAAACACTATTTAGTTCACTCTGTATACAATTACTGTGTTGTGGCCACAAAAGTTGGACAGTCAAGGAAGAAAACTGCCACGTAACACATTTGTACTTGACTGCTGTAAGCAAGGATCCCTTCTGAGGTTTGACCTGGTAAATATGTATCTTCTCTCTTGATAATTTCAAGAAATAATTAGTTATGCCAAGTATATTAGATATTTATGTTTAGAGAAATACATACATCTAGAGCCAAATGCACTAATGAATTAAATATACTGCATGTGATATAAAAATTTGAACAATACTAATTAAGATATAAAAAGTTTGATAGTACTCAGAAAAATCCTAGAACACTCTTGTCTATTCAACTTAATTTATTATTGTCAAGAAAGTAGTTGTTGCGTTAGCAAATAATATTTTTGTTTTTTAAACTTAATCATTGATAATCTTATCATTGTATATAAAACAATATGCCTACACTTCATCCACATCGTTAATCTTTTCCCAATTGTACCCCTAAAGCCCGGCAAATCATCCTCCCATTTTGGAGTCTTTGAATTTTGTTTTCTTTCATTTTGTGATCCATTGAGTTATATGAGGGCTGCCTGCATGAGTGTGGAGCACAGGGGCCCACCAGAGACTACAATTCTGAAGAAAAACAACTCTCCCTTCTTCAGCTCGCAGGCCCTATGAGCCTACCTACCTCTCATCCATGCCAGCGTGTTAATGGTCCCTCTCTTGCACAGACCCTGTGCCAGTGACCTCAGCTGCTGTGAGTCATGAGTTACACCGTGCCCTGAAGCTGGCATTTCACAGCACTCCCCTCACTTCCAGCTCTTGTTCTTCTTGTCTCCTCTTCTGTGATGCCCCTGCCTTAGTGAGGTGACACAGATGTTCCAAATAGGTATTAGTGCTCAGCAGTCACTTATCCTCAGCACTCTGACCAATTGTGCCCCACCCACTTAAAAAAACACAAAAACCAAGAAACAACAACAACAACAACAAAAAACAACAAACTCCAGACAAACATAGGAAACAGCTTGTGTTGTCATGGCTAAGACAGCTATAATTTTGGGGTATAATTAATAATAGTAAATAATTTTGTGTCATTAATTTCACCTTTTCTGTTGTTTAGGATACATCAAGGGGAAGCTTACAATTTGTTGAAAGATTTTTATCTTACCATTAAATCTATCAGGTATGTTACATGTTTCCTATTTTTCAGACATTTAATTGTAATTTTTTCATGATCTGAGTATGGAAAAGTATCATGGAGCCTGTCACATACCATTCATTTCCACATCTTAGAGGGCTTATGAATCCCCATCTGTAAAACCTCTTGGTTATGATCTGTAATATAATTAATTACATATTACTTTGGAGATTAAGGTCTATCTAGAGAGAGTCTCAGGATCAGGCACTAACACTAACAGGAAACTAGTCCAGAGCATCACTGATAACATATCCTGATATTCCCAGTGGTCTCAATGGCAAAATCTTGTTAAACACACAATGTTTCTAATGTACCATCAGGTCTCCGGGCTATATTATGTGCTTCCTTTGAGTATCTTGCTACAAACTGTTTTTCTATGGGGTTTGTGTGACTGTCAGTGCATAGCTACTTCCTGATTTGATCTGCAACAGACCCAGTTAATCACAAGCAATATTAAACTTTATATGAGTACCCCATCCTTAGGCTCTATTGGCCATGTAATGTCACCTAGTTAAATGATCATCATCTCAGTCCCTCAGCTCAACACTTTAACAGGGGTTCTTTATCTTATCACAGATATATTAAAAGTGATCATAAATATTATCATTATTACATCTTTAATAAACAATTGTTTCATTTCCTTGATAAGAGCTGAATTAGACACATATACACAAATAGTGTGAAATTGAGGCATACAAGAGCAGAGGGAATAGCTTTGTTCATCTATAGCAGTGATTCTCAACTTTCCTAATGCTGTGACCCTGTATTGCAATTTCTTATGTTGTGGTGACCCCCAACCACATAATTATGTCATTGCTACTTCATAAGTGTAATTTTGCTACTATTATGAGTCATAATTTAAATATTTGATATACAGAATATCTAATATATGACCCCAAGTTCAGATCACTGATCTATAGCATCTCTAGGTGAGGTGGCACATAGTTATTTAAAGTACAATCTTAAGAGAAACTCAGTAGCCTCCAGAGATACTAGAGTTAAGTCCAAAGCCAGGCTGAAAAAGAAAATAAAATTCATTCATTCATCTAACCAATGTGGCTGCATCATTGGTATGAGATACTTTTAAACATTTGAGGTACAAGGATTTTCAACTTCTGCTCTTATAATCCTTGTATTAGCTACTTTTCTGTTGCTGTGATAAGACACTGTGAACAAGGCAACTTATAGAAAGAAGACAGACTTAGTTTAGTTTATGGTACCTGAGAAATCTGAGTTTGTTTCAGGAAGATAATTCGGTGTTACATTTTAGAATTAGGTCTGCATATTTTGAGCATCATGGACACAGAACAGAGAATGTGAGTGTGGCATAGATCTACAGTCTTTCTATGTGGTGGAGATGTGTCAGATTGTCTCAAAGTGTGCAACAGTGAGGGTGGTCAGAAATGAATGAAGGTCTGAACTAAGGAAACAGAGTAATGATACGGGATATTAACTCCACAAATACTTTTAACTGAAACATTGATACTGAAGTTCATATACTGGGTAAAGATGACCAAGGTTTAAATTATGAATCTCTCTCTTTCCCTCTGTCTCTTTCACACACACACACACATACACACACACACACACACATACACACACACACACACACACACATACACACACAAACACACACAAAGTACATTATGAAAGTGACATTTGTGGTTATGTACAAAAAATAGAATTTATTTATGTTGTGGACATCAGAGGACATCATCATAGTGATTAGTCTGTAACTCAGGAGAACTAAATTAATGTTGCTGATAAAGATTTCAGTTTGTTGATGAGTAAAGACCCAGGGAAGATGGGTCTCTAGTAAGGGCAAAATATTAAACAATGAAAGGCAAATAAGATGTCAGATTGTGCTTGATCTCAGCCTGTAATGGCGTAAACAAATGCAGAAGATTATAAAAATATATACAGCTTTAATAGAGAAATAGAATGTCAGAACCAGCGGAAACCAGGAAAGCAGAAGCAGTGGCTGGGAGCACGCTCACCAAATTTATAGGCAAACATTAGCCTGAGGCGAACACGCCCCCTAAGGGGTGGGAATTATCCCTACATCAGCCAAGGCTACTCTATGAACTGTTCAGTGTGGTGTTTCTTCTTCCTTTCTTCGCACCTTTGTACCAGTTTCTTAATGCTGATGTAACAAGTTGTCACCTAATGATATAAATCTATTTAAATGCATCATCTTACCGTTCTGGAGGTCAAAAGTCAAAAGTGTGTTCCATTGTGTAAAACTGGGATTCTGGACACTCTGGTGGAAAACATTGGCTCTTTCTCAACCTTTAGGGCTTGTTGGCATCATTTTAGGGGTTCCCTGCTCACTATTTCCTTATGGCTTTGAGGTCAGGGATGTTCAGTGGAGAGAGCTGAGACTGTGGATCAAGTGTCCACATTCCACCCCTCTGACATCAGTTCTCACTTTGCTCACACCATGAGCACTCTGGAGAAGTCCATTGGCTCCACCTAGAGGACCCAGAATAATCCCCTGCATTCAAGATTAACTATTACCTGTGGCCTCTACTGTGCTGGTTATTCCACATTGACATGGAGTATAACATGATTACAGGTTTCTGGGGATTTAGGTGAGGACATCTGAATTAGATGAGGACTATTATTCTACTGGCTGCATCCTACTTTCATTTTTTCTCACCTACCTGGGAAAATAAAGAAACTTTTTCTTCTCTGTTGTGAATTACAGTATTTTATAAATGCAATAGCAGCAAAACCAAACAAAACAAAAACAAAAAACCAAACAACAAGAAAACAACAACAAAACTCCACAAAGTATGTCCACAAGATATACAGAGAAAAGAAATCTTGTTGTACAATTTAAGGGAGCAAGGATCCAAGGGCATAGAATTTGGTATCCTTTTAATTACCCAGTAATAAAGGCACTGCACAAAACTCCTTGTCTTATTTTCCTTTTTCTTTCATATTTGTACATACATTATTTGGTTAACGAATTTGTTTCTTATAAGTATTCCTTATAATTTGCTAATAATATTTCATCTCTTTACAGGACAGGATTAGTCAACTCATGACCCTTAGTTGATTAATAGTATATATATATATTCTTCTATTTGCAGTGTCTCCTTACGTGAACTGTGTGAAAATGAAGAAGACAATGTTGTTTTAGCATTTGAACAATTGTCTGAGTCTTTTCATGAGAAGTTTGAAAAAGTGTGAAAAGGAAAACTTTGTAAATCACCTAAAATATCAACATATAAGCTTTGGGAGTTATATATGTTTTATTCTCATTGATGATCAGAAAATCATACACAATGATATGGATTGAGCAAGCAACTTGCTGTGTTGGCTCTAAGCATTCTTGGCCATCCTACTTGGTGTGCCTAAAACTTAGTTTCTTTAAATGATTGACTAAAAATGCTTATGTCTCCAAATTATTGAGAATTGAATGAGAAAATGTATGATTTGCATATGTATGTCTGAAGATTTTTTTATACTCTGTGAGACACAAACACATATATTTTTTAAATATTTTCTCTGTTCATATATGTAAAATTTATTAAAATTAAAAAAAATTATGGCAGTATCCTGAAAATGTAATACATTCTTTCAAATCAACATAAAAGGATTATACTGCTTAGAGAGCTAGCTGTTGAAATAGTACATCTTACTTGTACAAAATTGTTTTTATTGATTTTTGTGAAGCTTTAAAGAAACATATAGCTAATATTTAGCTTCATTTTAATTGTATATACAGAATGTTGAAATAATAACCTCATTGATTTCATTTGTGTGAAATATATTCATCTAGTAATTCACTTGCATGGTACCATTAATTCTGTCGAATTATTTACATAGGATCATTCTGTAATTGAGGCCTTAGCCTCAATTCTCAATTCTAGAATCTATTTGAAACCCTCAACTCAAATTTACAACCCTCAAAACAAAATATGAGTCTTTTCTGTTACTCATTGAACAATGTTCTTTTTGGTGTCACCATAGGTAGATGGTACTGATTAAAAAAATAAATTAAAACTGCTATGGTTCATTTATTTTGAAGCAAAAAAAGTCTAATTACTAAAAATGATGTAGCATTTCATGAGCAATGTTAGAAATCTCTACCTATACACAATGATAAAGAAGCAGAGATAGAAATCAGAGAAACTTCACTTTTCATGATAACCACAAATAGCATAAGATATCTTGGGGTAACATTAACCAAAATATGAAAGATATATTTGACAAGAACTTTACTCTTTGAAGAAATAAATTGAAGAAGACACCAGAAAATGGAAGGATCTTCCATATTCTTGGACTGGTAGGATCAACATAGTAAAAATGGCAATTCTACCAAAAGCAATTTATAGATTCAATGCAATCACCATCAAAATCCCAAAAAAAATTCTTCACAAACCTTGAGAGAAAAAAATCAACTTTATATGGAAAAACAGAAAACTCAGGATAGCCAAAACAATTCTATACATCAAATGTACTTCCAAAGGCATTATCATCCCTAACTTCAAACTCTATTACATGGCTGCAGTAATGAAAACAGATTGGTATTGGCATAAAAACAGAGATGTTGACCAATGGAATTGATTCAAAGACACTGATATTAATCCACAAACTTGTGAACACCTGATTTTCAACAAAGGAGATAAAATTATACAATGGAAGAAAGAAAACATCTTTAACAAATGGTGCTTGCATAACTGGATGTCAACCTGTAGAAGAATGAAAATAGATCCATATCTATCACTATGCACAAAACTCAAGTCCAAATGAATTAAAGACCTCAATATAAATCTGGCCACACTGAACCTGATAGAAGGGAGAGTTGAAAGAAGACTGCAACACACTGGCACAAGGGACCACTTCCTATGTATAACCCCAGTAGCACAGACAATAAGAGCAACAATGAATAAATGGGACCTCCTAAAACTGAGAAGCTTCTGTAAAGCATAAGACACTTTCATTAAGACAAAAGGGCAACCTACTGAGTGGGAGAAGATCTTCGCCAACCCCACATTACACAAAGATCTGATCTCCAAAATATATAAAGAACTCAAGAATCTAGACTTTAAAATTTTAATTAACCCAATTAAAAAATGGGATACTGAACTGAACAGAATTCTCAACAGAAGAAGTTCAAATGGCCAAAAGTTACTTAAGGTCATGTTCAACTTCCTTAGCAATCAGGGAAATGCAAATCAAAACAACTTTGAGATACCATCTTACACTGGTCAGAATGGCTAAAATAAAAAACACCAATGATAGCCTATGCTGGAGAGGATGTAGAGTAAGGGGAACACTCATCCATTGTTGGTGAGAATGCAAACTTTTGCAACCACTTTGGAAATCAGTGTGGTGGTTTCTCAGAAAATTGGGAGTCAACCTACCTCAAGATCCAGCAATACCACTCTTGGGAATATACCCAAGAGATGCACAATCATACTACAAAAGCATTTGTTCAACTATGTTCATAGCAGCATTATTTGTAATAGCTAGAACCTAGAAACAACCTAGATGCTCCTCAATGGAAGAATGGATAAAGAAAATTTGGAGCATATACACATTAAAGTGCTACTCGGAGGTAGAAAAACAATGACATCTTGAATTTTGCATGTAAAGAGATGAAAATAGAAAACACTATCCTGAGTGAGATAACCCAGACCCCAAAAGATGAATATGGTATGTACTCACTCATTAGTGTATTCTAGCCATAAACAAAAGACATTGAGCCTATAGTTCATAATCCTAGATAATCCAAATAATAAGGTGAACCCAAAGGAAAAAAAAATATAGATCTCCTGGAAATTGGAAGCAGACAGGTTCGCCGGGCATATGTTGGGAGCATGTGGGTTTGGGTAGAGGGGTGGGGAAAGGGAGAATGAGAGAGAGAAGGGAGGAGAGTAGGATTGGGGAGAGCTTGGGGGAGTGGGATGGTTGAGATGGCAGAAAGGTGGATATAGGAACAGGGAAGAAGACATCTTAATTAAGAAAGCCTTTTTAGGGTTGGCAAGAGACTTGTCTCTAGAGGTGATCCCAGGTGTCCACGGGGATGTCCCCAGCTAGGTCCTTAGGCAGCAGAGGAGAGTGTGCCTAAACTGGCCCTTTCCCTCAGTCACACTGAGGAATAATATCTCAAATAACACCATAGAACCTTATTCCAGTGATCGATAGAGATAGAGACAGTGATCCACATTGGAGCAATGGACTGAGCTCCCAAAATCCAGTTGAAGAGCAGAAGGAGGGAGATGATGAGAAAGGAAGTCAGGATCATGAGGGGTTGGTCCACCCACTGAGACAGTGTGCCTGATCTAATGGGAGCTCTCCAAAGCCAGCTGGACTGGGTCTGAATGAGCATGTGATCAAACTGAACCCTCTGAATATAGTTGACAATGGGGGCTAACTGAGAAGCCATTGATAATGGCACTGGGATTTGTTTCTACTGCATGTACTGGATTTTTGGGATCCTAGTCTGTTCGGAAGCACACCTTTCTAGGCATGGATGGGGTTGGGAGGGCCTTGGACTTTCCACAGGACAGGGTACCTTGCCCTCTTGTAGTACTGGAGGGGGGAAGGAGGAGGGCGAATGGCGGAGTGGGAGGGAAAAGGGAGGAGGGGAGGAAGTGGTTATTTTGAATGGTAATATTTATAAAACAATACAAAAAGAATAAAAAATATAGCAATCTTGAAAAAAAAGAAAAAAATGAGTTTTTTTTTCTTTTCATTATGAAGCTCCAGCTTCCCTTATAATCATTTAGTTTTCATTCTAGAAATTGTTTCCCATTCTTCAAGTATGGAGTTAGTGAAAAATCTTTTTGTTTTTTCCTCATTGGACAGCTTTTTGGTTTTATCTTCACAGTTAAAGAGTATTTACCAGTTGGTATGTTGTCATAGCCATGAGAGACCTTGTCTCAAGGCAATGAGAAGGAGAGTGATAGTTGAATACCCTCAACATTTGCTTGGATCTTATCATGGGCTGGCATGCATGCATGCATGCAACACACACACACACACACACACACACACACACACACATACACACAGACTTTCATTCTCTTATATACTCACATTCTCTCTCTCTCTCTTGCCAAAGAATATACATGGGAGCCCATACATGTAACTGATTTAAAGGGAATTAAACAAGCAATTATAGCTTATGGACTGCATTCATCTTTTGTTAAGGAAATAGTTAAAACGTGGGCTTTCAGTAGCAAAGCAATGCCTCAAGATTGGACTCAGTTAATATCAGCAGTCCTAGAAAGTGGACAGCAATTTCTTCAGAGGTTCTTTTTCAAAGAAGAGGCAAAAATTTTAGAGCAACAAGAAAAAGCAAAAGGATTTGAGATTTCCCTAGATCAAATTTTAGGTGAAGGACTTTACTCTGATCCTCAGGGTCAAGCTCTTTATGATGAACACACTTTATGATGAACACACTTTATGATGAACCTAGAGTAACTAGGGATGCACAAATAGGGGTAACTGACCCAGAAGCTAGATATATAATTGAATATAATTGCATCTTTGGCTTATGAAAATACCAACATAGAATGCAAATAGATTCTTGGGCCTTTAAAGATCAGATCAGCACCCATGGATAAATGGGTCTTGGCACAATGAATGTTGAGATACTTGACTTGGCACAATGAATGTTGAGTACTGAAACTTGGATATGAGAACCAATTTCCAATGGTAAGAGAAAAATCAAAATACCAAATGTTTTAATTGTGGTAGAATGGGACATCTAAGAAGGGACTGTAGAAAATGGATTTCTGAGAATAATGTCTCCTCATGGACTGGCAAAAATTGGAGGACTCAGTTTTCAGGTATGTGTAGGAGGTTTGGCAAAGGCTGTAATTGGACCAATGAATATAGGTCAATGAAAGACAGACAAGGCAACCATACACCATGGGGGGGCCTCTTGTAGGCCCTCAAGATGAATGTGTTCCAGTCATTTACAGGTACTGTAGAGAACGTATCTCACCAGGAAATTTTTTTTTTTTTTGGTTTTTCGAGACAGGGTTTCTCTGTAGCTTTGGTGCCCATCCCGGAACTAGCTCTTGTAGACCAGGCTGGCCTCGAACTCCCAGAGATCCGCCTGCCTCTGCCTCCCGAGTGCTGGGATTAAAGGCGTGCGCCACCACTGCCGGGCTCACCAGGAAAATTTAAATAATCCAGTGCCTACTGTTAACAATACTGGTCTGAATGATGGGTTAAATGTGGGGGATGAGTAAAAAACTCCAGTAGGACAGAGAAAAATGTATATTCTGGCAGACTTCTGTAAATGATCGAATACCAAAGCTAAGAGTTTGTATAAATGGCATTTTTATTGAAGGCTTACTAAACACAGGTGCAGACATAATTATCATTACTCCAGAATCTTGGCATCTGAATTGGCCTCTTCAAGAGGTAGATGTTAAGTTCCTGGGAATTGGAACACTATCTCAGGTAAAACAAAACATGAACTGAGTTGAATGCATAGGACCAGAAGGGCAAATAGGAAGACTAAGGCCTTATATATCCAATATTTAAGTGAACTTGTGGGGTCATGACCCATTGCAGCAATGGAATACCCAGACTGACTTTCCTGCAGCCCCCAAAACTTTTGTTTCTGAGGAAAATATTAGAAGATATAGATGATGGACACCAGTCATTCAGGCGGTACAAGTACACAAAGCAATTATAAACTTTCAGAAGTACCAACACCCCTACCTTTAAGATGGTTAACTGATAAATCAATATGGGTTAAGCAGTGGCCGCTAGCTGAGGAAAAGTTGCAGGATTTAGAACAACTTGTACAAGAGCAACTAGATGCTTAACATAGAAGAATCTTCCAGCCCTTGGAAATCTCCTGTATTTGTTGTTAGAAAAGAAATATCGAAAATGGAGAATGGTGACAGATTTGAGATCTATCAACAAAGTAATTCAACCTATGGGCTCTCTGTAATATGGAATTCCTCTGCATTCTTTGTTATCAAAGGGATGAGTCATTGTAGTTATTGATTTAAAGGATTGTTTCTTCACTATACCTTTACCAGAAAAGGATAGACAAAAGGTTGCATTCACATTGCCTACTTATAATAATTCTCAGTCTACTAGGAGATATCAATGGACAATCCTCCCAAAATGAATGCTCAATAGTGCCACCCTGTGCCAATACTTTGTCAGCCAGCCATTGGAAATAGTATGTAAGCAATGTCTTATGTCTATAATCTACCATTACATGGATGACATTTTGTTTTCTGATTCAAATACAGATACTTTAGAAAGGATGTTTGAAGAAGGAAAGTCTTCCCTATATGAGGATCACAAATTGCTCCTGAAAAGATTCAAATAGGAGATTTTTTTTTAATTACCTAGGTTACAGAATAGGTTTACAGAAAATTAGCACACAAAAGGTGCAAATTAGGAGAGACTTATTGTGGACTCTAAATGGCTTTCAAAGATTATTGGGAAACATTTCCAGTTTATGACCAGCAATTGGGATAATACCTGATGTAATAATTCATATAAACAAAACCTTAGATGGTGATAAAGACTTGAATAATCCCAGAGAATTAACAGCTGAAATGGAAAAGGATTTGATAATTGTTGAGAAAATAAAGGATTCACATGTGCATAGGGTGAATCCAAATCTTAGTGTATTCCAGTCATATTGCCTTCCAGGAGAAGCCCATTTCTACTGTTTTCAACGTTAATTCATTGCCTACAGTCTTTTTTCTAGGGCTGTGCCCTCATGAGATTTTTCCCTTTTATATTTGCATGTCCACTAGTGTCCTTCTTATTCAGATTTTTTTGGGCATGCATGTTGACAGGACTTCATGTATGTATATTCTTACATTTCTAAGAGACACAATAGCATGGCAAACTTCTTGATCCTCTGGGACTTACAATCTTTCTGTTCATCTTCTGTAGTTATCTCAAAATCTCAGATCAGGAAATGTGTTGTAAAAATAGTTAGCCACTAAGGAGCATCTGGAAAATGGAATGAGGTCTATGAATGCAGGTATGGGTCACAGTTATATTTACACACACATACACCACATGTTAATATATTCAGCTGGTTTTGGAGTTGGACAATTGGTCTGTACTTCTCTAAATGCAATCTTAGTTGCTAGCTATTTTTCCTACTGTCAACATTCAAATATCCCAGGGTCTTTGAATTTTTGGTGATGTGTATTTTCCTGTAAAGATAAGAGCAGAACCCTGCCCTAACTCTTATGAACTTGTCTTACCACCTGTATGATTGTCATCATTGTGGATGAGCTGTCATTCCTCTTTTTCAAGAGGTTTCTCCTTTTCAAAGCTAATCTTTATTAATTTTCATGGTATTTATAATTTTGCTTCTCCTTGCAGATTTCATTCCTTTGAGTACCCGTAGGGTTACTCCCTGCAGGTAACAGTGTATGATTATAGAAAGAGCATGTAGGACATCTCTTTATCATCTCCTTAGATTGTTGCCATGCATTAGAAAACTTTCTCTAAACCTTTGCTATTTACATGACTCTTTAAATGAAATTAAGAAGCCTGCAACACACTTCCAATCAATAATTGATAAATTTCTGCATTACCTTGTAATAGAGGACGTGACAGACCCATATGGGTTTGGATATGTGTTATGTATATAGGACCAAGCCTATTCCTGATTATGTCTTGCACCTTGATGAATAATGAAGTCAATTCCATATCATCTGGTATAAATTCAGCAGCTTCAATATGCAAAACAAGTCTCACATATTGTGAATCAGTAACTATATTGAGAGGTTCTTTAAAATCCCTTAGTACCATAAGAATAGCGTGTAATTCTGCATTCTGGACAGAATTATCAGTGATTTAGTCCACCTTACTTAATTCTTCTGATTTATAACCTGCCTTACCTGATTTATTTTTATCAGTATAAAATGTACAGGCTCCAGTTATTGGTGCATCATGTGCAATTCTGGGAAGAATCCAAGAAGTTCTCTTTATGAGGTCAAGTTATTGCTTTTGGGATAATTGCTATTAATTTCTCCCAAAAAATTAACACAAGCCTTTTGCTAGGCTTCATTGTCTTCCCATAACTTTTTTATTTCCTTAGCAGTAAAAGGCACTATAATCTCTGCTGGGTTTATACTTGCTAATTGATGAAGTCTCAATTTACCTTTTATAATTAATTCAGAGACTTTTCCACTTAAGTTTTTAATTTTTTTACTTGGTTTATGTGGTAAAAAGATCCATTTTAAGATAATATCATCCCTCTGCATTAAAATTCCTGTATTTAATTATCTTACTGGAGTGTCTTTAGCACAACCAGGGTAAACACAGAGATAAACATGAACCCTTGTTTTTCTATCCAATCTCTGTACAACTAATTAATCCAGTAAGTATACCGCTTGGTACATTTTATTTTCGGATATTTTCATTTAAAGGCTGTTTTGGGGCCTTACCTCAACTTTACTGGGTTTGTTCAAGAGTCCAGGCAGTTCTCAAGAGAATGGGTACATGCTAAGGGTGGTCATATGCTGACAGTGGTCACATGCTGACAGTGGTCACACAGTTCAGTTTTATAGATTTTAGACTGATAATAAAGACAGTCATGAGCAGACTTTCCTGTGGTAGGAATTTATTCACAACTAAAAAAAAATCTACTCCAATGCAATGCTTTTCTTATTCCACCACACGCAATTTAATTAATTACCAATTGAGGGAGGGGTGCAAATCCAGGATTACATATTTTCAACAGTAGTTTTTTCTTAGAATAATTTTAGAGATAGAAGAGAAATATGATTCTATAGTTGTATTTCAGTGTCAATAACAGCGCAGGTTCCACAGTCTGTATCTGAGGTGACTATAAAGAGGGTTACAAGACCTGTAAGCTCTCCCATTCTTTACTTATTTTAGTAGTCTTCCACATCACCAGCACATATGGCAAGCAGTGCTTTCTCATAGTGCCCTGAAGCAAAATTCTGAAAAGAAAAAAAAATATAGACACTTGAAATCAAATCTCTACATCCCTAAAAATATCAGCTGCAATTCTTCTAATTGCCATATGTTAAATTTGTGGATTGTTATTTCTCACAAAATGCTTTATGGTTTTTTCTAAAGATTTTGTGAGCCCTAATCAAGGTGAAATTCATTAAAATAATGCTGTGTTTATATTCAGTACAATATGATTTATGTAAAACTGATGGAACATTAATGTTTATTTGTGAGCACAATAACATGGTAAAAGTAATCTTCTCTTCTGCTTTAGGAATTGGTACCCTAATCTTAATACATTAATTGATGGTTTCTGGACATTGACAATGTGTTTCAAAAGATATGAAAATATTTATATTCTTTATATTCAGGAATCCCATATAAAGAAATGCATTTTAAAACTCTTGTCAATTATGGATGAGCACAGATATCTATAAACACATATGCACCATAATGTGACACATCAATGAAACATTATACATATCAATGAGAACTTGAAAAGCAATGGGTAATCATGTAAGATAGTTTTTCTACTTCATAGTATGTTTTATACAAGGAGTTGTCCTGGTTTAGTAAAATCATTTGTTTGACAGAAAAAATATTATTCTTCATGCACTTTGGAGAAAGATCAACAGTGGGTATCTTAGTCCCCTAGGGCTTCCATAAATGAGGTGGCTTAAGATGTTGTAAATCTATGTTAAATAGAAAATCTAGGTGACAGCTCTTTTTTTTTTTTTTTTTTTTTTGTCACTGAGAGCATACTTCTTTATAGACTCCAGCTTGACATGGCAAAAGGGACAAAGTAACACCCTGGAGCTTTCTTTTTCCAGTAAGGAAAATAACTGCTCGTGGGTTCTACCTTCATGACTTAACTCTCAAAGATCACACTCTTAACACCGTCTCTGTAGGATTAGAGTTTCAATGTAGAGATCTGGGGAATCACATGTTTTCCAGTCATAACAGGACTTACAAAAAATTTCATTACTGGAAATCTACCATAGAAAATTAGGGCAATTTTGTTCTCTTTTTCTGTCCTTTCACCATTTCTAAATATTCTAGTACAGATGGTTGAGTAAATGCCATTATAGAAGTCAGCTTCATAAAAATCACTTAGCATATTACTGATCTTTTACACATTGCTGTGTAATTTTACATGATTCTGTGTAACTAAGGTTCACAAGTACATAGTAGCATTGTATTATTCCAACTTGTCATTGAGACAGCTGGGAATAATGACAAGTATGTATGTGCACTTGCTTATTCACTAATCTAGTTCTAACTATTTCTCAATGGTACGTGTGCATTGTCACTTGTAGCTCTGGATTTCCAAGGTAGACAAAGGAACATTTTATCAAAGATTATAAACGAATAAGCTTAATTTTAACTAATTTGTCCATTTCTTAGAATCACTTTGGCTCCTACAAAGTCCTTAGAAAACCTTTTGGCTTTTGTGGCAATAATATTTGAAATGCTGAATCATATCTTGAATAATTCAAGGAGCTAAAATGTTCTTTCTTGTGACTTTCAAATTACATTAGAAAGCAACGTGAATGTACAAAGTATAAATTAAGACATAGTCAAGTACTGTGTGCATTCTTATGCTCCATTCTCTCCTTCCTGGAAATCTTTCTGATTTTTTGGAGGAGAAACTAAGCATTTTTATTTTCATACTGAGCACTCAGATTACCTAGATAACTCATATATTTCCATTTTTGCCAAGTTTTACAAAACATTTAATGAAAGTTTTGAAATATCAGAATAAGACATTGATTTGCTTAGTTTTGAACTTTTATTTTCCTGTCCTCTGATTGGTGAAGTGGTTGGTCATGTACAGCTTAAAACATTCACTAATAAAGTTCTTCATTATAGCAGCTGATGATATTTACTGACTCTCTGGCCTTTTATGATGCTATGAGGAGTGTGGAGTAGTAATTCTATTGTGAAGGTTGCAGCTATAAATACAGGGGAAGGGCCATACCCAGGTGGTCCTGTGTATTCATGTGAGAACTGAACCCTTGAAGGACAGTCATAGGGAGTGACTATTAAAAGCAAAGAAGGAAAGGTTTCACTTTCAAGATGCAATGACTTCACAGGTTAAGATTTATTTGTTAAAGCATTTAACACTGTGACTTGACTCTTAGAGTCAACCATCCTTGACAGATATGTAGTTTTCTAGATCCCAACATCAAGCTGATTAAATTAAAGCTTTTATTTATAGTTCAGAAAGAACAAAATGCGAGTTTAAGTCAAACATGGAGAGAAGGCTTACTCTGATATCATGAAACAAGGATTTCCCAAATCTCTCTTTGTAACGTTTCCGTATGGTCATTAGGTCTATTTCACTTCTGGCGATTAGAATCCTGATGACAGTTTTATTATGGAAACCAAAGTCCTAAAAGGTGAAGAAAGGTGGGTAGAGAAAACAGTACTTTAAAGGCCTGTTCAACATCTAAGACTTTCTTTTCAGTAGCAATATGCTTGCAGGTCTATATGCCTCCCAAACCACAGCTTGGGGATGTCTGAGGCCGAGTTGCACGGATGATGGTTCAAATATTTTGAAATGGAACAATGCTCCCATCTGGTGGTCAGTTAGCATAATCTAGCTTTTTTCATTTTTAAAATTGATTTTTTTTTTTATTGAGCTCTACATTATTCTCTGCTCTCCTCCCTGCCTCTCCCCTCCCTCCATTGAATCCTCCCACAAGGTACCCATGTTCCCAAATCACTCCGGAGATCTTGTCTTTCTGGGATTCTAGTTTGTAGGCTGGTTTTCTTTAATAATCTAGCTTTGATTCAAGAATGTTTTGAGTGTTGATGAAAAAAAAGAATTTATGATTTGAAGTGATTAAAACAAATTATCTGACCAAGTTTTTGTTTTTAAAATGTCAGTCATTTAGAGTTTTTTTTATGACGAAGTTTCAGGGGAATAAAAACAGATTGTTAATACTTGATATTCCAGCTCTTTATATAAGAATTTTGTCCAATATTGTGACCCTTTTAGAGGTTGTTTATGTCCTATTGTGAATCTGTAATTCTTTACTGCCCAGGAACACTTTTTACAATACTTAATGCTTCTTACAACTTAAGCTGCATCATTGCTAGGGTTAATATGGCATCGTCTGCTTGCCTTGCCCAGTCCCGCATGTCAGAGCTGATTGCACCTCTGAGCCATGTGCACTGCCCTACTTCTGGGCACATAGCCAGTCCATGCCACCATCAAGCTAGCTGTAGCAGTTGCTCACAAGCTCCACTCAAATGCTCCATCTCACAATTTAAAGGGGGGTATGGTATATATATATATATATATATATATATATATATATATATATATATATATATATATATATAATTTGCATTGGTATGAATCTTGTTTTATTGATACAAATTTAAGGTCAATTTCATTATATTCAGTATTTCTGATTTTGGTTAAGGTATTGTGTTTGTGTAGCTCATTTAAAAATGTAATGTATAATTAAGAAATATAGGTTAATAGATAAACATCTATAATAGTCAAGCTTGAAGTCATGTTAGTTAGATTTTCTAGATGTTATAGAGATATGTTTCAGTTTCAGATAGGTATTCTTCACATATTTCAGAGACCTTTAGAATATGGCATTTTCAAATGTTTAAGAACTTAGGACTTTTCATGACAGTGGTACACATCTGCTCTTGGCAGCACCAATCTACTTCAAGAGGAAAATGGGTAGCAAAGAGGCTCCTTGTGGACTTGGTTAGCCATTTGGGCAAGAAACTGGACATGCAGGACCCACAGAAAAATGACTGCTGAAGTTGTGTAAAGGTGAGATAATCCTTAAGGGTTCCTGCTTCACGAAAGAGTCTGCAAGATATTCTGTAGCATACATAAGAAAGTAATTGAACTCTCTTTGAAATTTTCTTCTTCATGAGAAAGTTTGTTGGACACTGTGGGCCTGATAGGCATGAAGAGGAATGCCCCAACAATACAGAAAAACTTTGGGTCACTATCCAGGCAGCGAGATATCTCTGTCAATTCTAGAGTTTTGGAAGTTGCTTACAATGCACCTCCTGTTAACTTAGGTAATATTATATCCTTCTGGAGTCTTTGATAGAGTTGAAGAATTTATAGTTATATTAATAGTTTTCCTTAGTTATGATAAAGATAAAGTAGATATAAGTATTGTAACAGTAGTTCTTGTTTGATACCTGTTTTGTTATATATAGTTTTGCTATGTTAAAATTAAAGCCTTGCTTTTTGTTTAAACAGAAAAAAGGAAATCATATAGGAGATCCTCTGTCTATGTGTTGCTTTCATTGGATAATAAAGAAATTGCTATGGCCTGTTGATAGAGCAGAACTTAGGTAGGTGGGGATGATGGAACTGAATTCTGGAAGGAAGTGGTGTCAGTGAGATGCCATAGAGCTTCCATCAGAGTAAGACATGCAGAAATTTTACCTAGTAAGCCACAGCCTTGTGGTGATACACAGATTAATAGAAATGGGTTAAATTAAGATGTAAGAGTTAGCAAATAAGAAGCTAGACTTAATGGACCAAGCAGTGATTTAATTTTTTTAAAAAAGTATTTTGGTTTACTTATATGTAATTGACTTTAACAGCAAACTATTTATTAATATAAGATTTTTTTCTACCTAGAACATATAGGCTTATGATTTAATTTATAAGTCATTAGAATGAATTTCACCTAATCAGGGTATAGCTAGAATCAAAAAAAAACCTGATTATTTGCCTAGGGTAATTCACAGGGGAAGCTTTATTCTGGTGGCACAGTCATGGCTCATTGGAGAGGAATTATTGAATTATCTTACAGCATTGCTCAAGATGCTATTTTGCACAATGCAAAGAAGCTACAAGGATTTTTCTCTTGCATTCTGAGGCTAAATACATTATTATGCATAAGTTAACTCCTATGTACAAGACACATAATAAAAATGTTGTTAACTATTAGCATAATTCCCCAACATGCTGGAAAATATCAAGAAGTTGGCCTGTAAAATGTTTTTGGTAATACTTTACATACATGCATGAAAATATCATAATGAAACCTGTTCTTTTGTACAAATAATATGTACTACTGAGAAATAAATTGCTTTATGAATAACACATTAAGATCATTAAAATTTTATACACTTTGTTCAAATCACTATACTATTACATTTACTAAAAGTTTCTTTATTTCAAGGGTATATGATATATGTATGTATTATATTTTCTTTAGACTTTTATTACATTATTTGTGTGTTCATGTGTGTCTGTGTGTCTGTGTGTGTGAATGTTTCTTTATGTGTGTCTGTGTGTGCTGTATATGTTGCATGTGCATGTTTGTACATGTGTACATGTGTGTGTTTATATATTGTGTGTGTGCATGTGTTCTTATATGTTTATGTATATGTATGTGCTTCTATGTGTATATATATGTGTTGTTTTGTGTGTGTATGTGTTTTTATGAGTATATATGTGTAGGTATATGTGTGTTTATGTGTGTTGTATGTGTAGGTGTTTTGGTTTGTGTGTGTACATATGTTGTGTGTTTGGGTATGTGTACATGTGTGCATTGGCATATGTATGTGTGTGCGCGCACATGTGTGTGTGCATACCACAGTATTCCTTTGGAGGTCAGAGGTCAACTATTTGGAGTTTTTCCTTGAACCATGTGGGTGTCAGGGATTGAACTCAGGTTGTCAGGCTTGGAGGGAAGAGCCATCTCAGATGGAGATACGCACCCATCTCACTAGTCCATCCTTTTTCCTCTTTAAGAGAATGTCAGAACATGATGAAGAACAGGTCCCTTAACTGATGAGCTTAAGTGTTTGTGTCTTTAAATTGGACTGGTACAGGGTGTGCAACTGAATTCCACACCAGAGCATGAACAACCACAGTGTGTGCTCTTGAACATCACACCAAGACATGGATAACACTATCAGTTATTTACAAAAAATAGATTTAGGCTTTATCGGTATTAAATGATATTTTATAGTATTTTTGACATAAAGTACTTGTACATTAAAATCAACTACCAATATTTTGTTTCCAAGCTTCAAAAATTATAACTGGTCTTTTTTTGGCTGCGAGTTTACAATATTTGGAATTTTCTGTGTTTACATATATGTGGTGTAGGGTCTTTGAATATGTCTGAATGCATATGAATTATTGGTTTATATAAATGTTCAGACTCTAAACTACTTGAAGGATATATACTCTGAAGTCCCTATGTTTTATGTGATTATGCTGTATGACTCATTTCACATATGTCTTCTGTGACTTATCTGTATTTGATAAATTTTGCTTTGGTATTTAATTCACTTCTTTTTACTTAAACACAATTTCTTTGAAATAAAAATAATATATATTAATTTTAGATGAATTTTAAGACGTGTTATACTTACATGGATTGCTCTGTATAATTTATATGCAAAATAGCTGGCTTTGTCCTGGACACAGCGAACTAGAGAGGTAGAGAGCAAGGAAGATATTTCAATAAGCTGTAATTCTTCAGAAGTTGAGAAAAAGAATAAATAGAACACTTTTATAATCTTCCAGATTCATGGTACTGTATTGCAATTTTAATACTTAGAATAATGTTAGCATGAGCCATCCTTTACTAAAAAAAATATACACTGTCAACACTATTTTAAAATGACAAATGATCTTAACTAAACATATGAACATTATTACTATGTTTTTTTAAATGTGGTGCTAAGCCAGTTGGTGGTGGCACATGCCTCTAAGGCCAGCACTTGGGAGGCAGATGCAGGCAGATCTCTGCAAGTTTGAAGCCAGCTTGCTCTACAAGAGCTAGTTTCAGGACAGACTCCAAATCTGCAGAAAAATGCTGTCTCAAAAAACAAACAAAAAAAATATTGTGTTAAATATTAAAACACTCACACATACAATCTATTTATGTTCCCAAATGTTGCCTATTCATATAGTCTTTAAAATTGATATAAACTAGCAGCTCTTTGAGTGGCATCAGATTCCTTATAGATTTGTAACCAGATGAGAGGTCCTTTAAGGAGAAGCTGTAACAAATGTGAAGTGTTCTTCTCCAGTGTTAGATATTATTTGACTAAGCTTGCCATGGCTTTAAATAGCCTGGAGCCTTCCCAACAGTTGTCCCTGTGGTATCCATTGAGACTGTAAACCATCAAATAGTCATGTTTGAAAAAGTACATAGATTCATTGCATACCTAAGTAATAAATGAGGAGCTATATTGTTTCTTCAAAATAAAATCTTATTAACTTTTCTTTAGTTTAAGTAATTGTTTTGATCATGAGATCTTCATTTTTATCTAACTTCCATTACAGAAAGAAGTAGACCTAATAACTAATCTTAAGTCACTTCTAGAAGGCAAGTTCCCAGGGGGCTTGGGCATCTCTTGTTATTTTTTTGTTGTTGTTGCTTTGATATTCTACCTCAAGTACCCAATTAGAGACACAGTAAGCAATCATTCAATATTAATTGATGGAATGAACCAGCTAAATCTTTCCTGATGTTCCTGATGTCCACTCTGTTCCTGTTAGACTCACTGTTTGGGCTGCTTTGAGATTTCAGCAATTTGAGTTCTATTCTAACTTTGTTGCTAATTAGCTGGCATGTGATGAATGCCTATTAAATCTATTGGGAATATGATGGAATATAAATGTAGTTCTTTCTCAGACACATCCATACTAATAACCAACTCCATCACTCATCTTTAGGGGTTTCACAAAACCCACCAAGTCATTTTCATATGATATTTGCTTACTGGTTAATTCATAAAAATGTTGTGACCTCTCTGCTCTATGGCAAGACATTCTTGGTATGGAAAACTCACAACAATGGTTTATTCAACACCAATCAAAGTGTTCATCTTTTGAACCTATTACAGAGCATTTCACAATGACTCTTTATGTACCTTTCCTAAAGTGTGGGCAGCAAAGCCACATACTACGTGGTAAAAGATGAACACTGGAATAGTCACTATGAATAAGAGCAATGGCCTTTTCTACAGTGCGCATATCATTTTAGATAACATTCAGGAAGAATGCCTGTGGAACTCACTGCTAATTAACTATATAGGGTTTTTGATAATATGATTTGTTCCTAAAAGAAAATTTATTAAAGATAATAAAATAATAAAATCGAAAGTAAAATTTGAAAATATCCTTTCTTCTCGGAGACAAGAACATAGTCACACTGTTAGCATTCATCTGTTCCTGACAAGAGGGTGGATGTCATTGATCCTAACATAGATTTAAACCTGTGACAAGTTGCTTCCTGAGACAGGGCATTTGAAGATTTTTTCTACCATACAAAAGTTGAGCCTATTTTAGGGAAATATGGTAGTTCATTAATGTCTCCAGCTTATTATTTCATTGCATCAAACCCCTAGCTCATGAACTTGCCTGGAGTTTATAGAACTTTACAAATAATTTCATGGAGAAAAATGCTTCATAAGTCCTACTCATGCACAGTTAATCCAGTCAGAACCAGTCAGTATTGACTGTGAAATGAAAGGTCAGTTGTTCATTATAAAAAAAATACAGCTTACCAATTGCAACCAGCAGCTCCTGGAAGTAGCCATCATAACAGTCATTGATGGCATCCACCAGGCTTTGTCCAGAAATATTTTGAAATTCCTGGAAAACTACAAGAAATTTATGCAATTTAAAAGAGATTTTTATAAATATCATAAACTTAAACCTTAAACCATGGCTATTTTAATATACATATAATGGTTGAGAGCTAAAGCATTTCCTAGTGCTGCTACCCACTGTGGCAAAGAATCTACACTTTGCAATAAGTAGAGATCTTATGAGATGCAAAAACTTCCATGAACCCTGGACTCTAAAGACCTGCTATTGCTGAGCTGGGAAACAATGGTTACCCCCACTGGGGCTCAATGACTCAAAAACTGATTTAGATGGAAGGCACAGAGCGAGCTATTGTTTATGATGCATTACCATAAGACATATATAACAACAGTCTAAATTCATTTGCCAACAGGAAACTTTCTTTTAGAGCTTAAATACAATAGCTAAACACAAAAGTCCTCTGAGTGATGTTTAGGAATAGAGTTTGGAAGAGTGATTTTGAGGAACAGAAGATTACCATTCGCAGTTTCATTAACTAACATAAAATAACGTTCAATAAATTCCCTTTTTAAAGAGTTTACTCAGTTGGTCCTATCTTTGGCAATGTTCAGTCCTCAGTCATTTCAACTTAGATGTGAAGAAGTATTGTTATTGTTAGTATTAATTACATAAAGTAAAAAGGCGTATTTTAATTAGAGTAGGCCATTGCTAAAATTGATAGGACTTTACTTTTCATTTAAATGTATTTAATCTGTTTTATAATAATGAAAAAGAAAGGTGCAGAGTTTGGAGAAAGTCAAGTGTAGCTTAATGTGACCACATCTTAAAGAACTGTATGCAGTATAGATATTTCATAAAACAACAACTTTGACTGAGGGGCTGGCCACAGTAAGCTCACTGGAGATTATTCAGGACACAATATAAAGTACCTGGTATAGGCAATTTTTAAGAGTCTGTATGTGAAAGCTGTGAGATTTATTTATTGGAAGAAAATTTAGTGGTAAAGTTTTATTCTTTATTAATTCCATTAAATGAGGCATACTGTATAGACATAACTCTCTATTGCTGAGTGACAGTCTCTCTTTCATGCTAGTTACTTGTATGTCACTCAATTGGTTAAAGGGCTGCAAAGAGCCTGTTTCTAGTTACCCAGCCAGAGCTGTGGGTAGCTCTTGTTGCATAGTATCATCTGCATCATGGTTTTATGCTCCCCAGTCTTCTGCTGGCAAGCTTCCCACAGGACCTGCAACATCACACAGTTAGGAAGGAGTCAGAACCAGCTCCATTTGCTCTATCGAAAGTTCTATTAGTCAAGGGAACAGCCAGACTTAGTTACCATTGCATCCTGAGCAGCCATGGCAGGATCTGCATATCCTTCCTCTCTGTTTCCCTGGGAAATAAGCGAGATGGTCTTTTAGATGGTCTCAATATACAGAACATATAGTGAAGCATTTATCTAATTATTCTTTATTAATAAAAAAATTGGGAGTCAGATATTGTGGTAAGAAGTGAGAGAGACATCATCAGGAATCTATTATCACTTCAGCTCCTCAATCCAAAAGGTCCAAGACCCTCTCTAAGCCCTACCAAACTACTTCCTGTCTCTCTATCTGTCCCCTGTTTGTTTTTTCAAACCTCTATAATCAATTTTGGACAGTTAGCTCTGCCCTCTTACTCAAAACAAACTTTATTGTCAGTCTTCAGAGAATCAGAATGCAATCAAAATGGCGAACAACAATATAGAGCTCTTGGGGCAAAAATCCCAGAACTTGCAATCAATGGTGACTCTTTTGCAAATGATTTGGATACTTCAACACGTGAGGAATTAGTGTGTAGTTTTGTAAGGAGTTTCTTTTTGAGCTTTTCTTTGCAACAGAAGAACTTGGTGAAAAACGTTGAAGTGATTTTTGCCTTTCCTATCTCCATGAGGTATTTTGCTTCATCATGATGAGCATCTATCCCTTTGGCAGAGGAGGTAGTGATGGAGTTTAAGACTGTTGATGCAATGGTGTAGATATAGTAGTATCTGGCTTGTAAACAGGATTTTTATAACAACCAAATAGTAATGAAGTATAGGCTTTGCAAATGAGAATTTTCTGTAAAATCTTTTAACCCCCACTCTATCATATAAACAATAGAGTCCATTTGCCCTTCCAAACAGAAGGAAGGAGGACTAAACAATGTAAGACCCAGTCACCTCTAGGGTCAAGCAAGAGAGCAGAGAGAGGGGAGAAGTTTGTGATCAGAGTTAATTTCATTTTTTTTGAGTTAAAGTATGGAGAGGGAAATGACTAAGTATGAGAGAAAATTAAGGATACAATGCCTTTCCCTGCCATGTAAGCGGTCATGCCAGTGAAGTCAGTGAGATTGGAAGGTGTTTGTGTGTGTGTGTGTGTGTGTGTGCGTGTGTGCACATGCATGTGTGCACATGCGCGTGTGTCTCTCTGGAGTGGATAACATTGGAATTAGTTCTGAATTAGTCTCAACTTCTAAATAACATGAATAGTACCTCAATTTTCTTATATGCTTCTTGTTAGATGAACTTATACTTCGGTTAAGGAACTGGTGGCGAAGCCTGAATAATGGTGTTGGTTATGATCATTACAAGGACAGTAATTCAAAGGTTGTACTGAGAAAACAATGATTAGAATTGCATAGAAGACAAGGCTGGACATTAGCCAGGACTCCTCAGATGCTAAGAAGGTAAAGATGAGGCTAAATTAGCTTTGACCTAACAAACAGAGCAAGCATCTTTAGCTAACTATCTGTATGTTTGTAGAGTTAGTACTAAGAAGCCTCCACATTTTTCATGGACAGTAAAACCTTATGTCATCTATTCAGGGTTTTTCAGACCTGTAATTTCACAATCAAGATCATAAATGATGCAGAAAATATCAGTGCTGTTTGAGAAACCATCCTTTGCCAAGACATGTTTTCCTATAAATCACATATACACACCTTTCTACCTAGTAGCTTCTTGGAAAGAAGAAGTGATGGAGAGAGAACATGGAATTGAGTAGCCAACTCAATAGAATTATCAAAGAGATTGAATATGTATCCATACAGTTTGACTGCTCAAAGTATTGGATGGATTAAATTTGCCATATTAAATTAAATATTAAGCATTCTTCTATTTTTTGCTAACACATATCTAGACACATCTAGAAAAGCATAATTATTCATAAATAAATAAATCTCACGTTTTTTAATGACTAAATTTGTAGTCCTGAAAATTTAGGAACAGGAGACAGCATCTAAAGAATGAAAGTGATTTTACTAGCCAGTGGGATTATGGGTATCATTTTATCTGTAAGTTATGAATATATGGAGTGAAAGATCTCTAGCGGTCTTACATTTCTACCTTAATTTGGAGATAAAAATAAATAAATTTAGAATTATTAAATCAATTGTCTCTGGCCTAAGAGAGAAGGACAATCGTTAAATATCAATGGCATTCTTTGCTCTGGTTTCTAGTTTATCATATGGATATTCATTCCAAACAACCAATATCCTTGGGCTCTATTTCAAATTTCCTCTAAAAAATTTGAATTTACAAAAAAGTGGAAACAATTAAAACATTATATCTTCTGTAAATGTATGCTATTTATTTGACAATGTTATCACAGTAACTGTTAGTTTTTATCTTATTTGAGTTTTGACAGGCTTTTGTGTAATTTTGTCTTTTTTTTTCCCCTCAGTGCTTTCATTACTGGGCATCATGTAGTCTTTGTTTCTTTGCCTTGGCTTCATTAAAAATTATTCAGTTTAGCCTATACAACAATTCAACTTACCCACTCTGCCCAGCCCTACAATTTCTGTCTTCTACTTCTTGATTGGATACATTTTTCATCGCTTTCAAAGTCCTTTATAAAGTCCTTATTCATTATTGTCTAATAGTTTAATTTGCTTTGATAAATGTGAATTTCACAAGACCTAAAGACTTTGTCTCCTTTGTTTTCTGATGATTCTGAATTGTCAGAAATCATATTTGTCACACTGTAAGTAACAAGGAAATCCTCCTAGGTAAGTCAAAGAATGCTTTTGGATGGCAGACTTTTATATTTGCTTTCTGGATCTTTGAAGTGTAATCTTTAACTATGCAGCTAAACTCCTTCACTTACAAATAATGGGAGAACTAGCTAGAGATTTTCTGCAGTTCTATTTATATGAGCTTTTGCTTAGAAAGGTGATCATCTTGAATATCTAACTTGCAGTGGTAACCATCTGTATATAAGAATAGTGTTTGAGTAAAGGGAAAGATAAAAAGAGAGAAATTAGAAGCAGAAACCTGACTACACTTGATAACAGAAGGAGAATGGCAGTAGTGCCATGGATGAATCAATGTACAGATTCCGCAGCTGTGAGGTTAGAGGCTATTAGCTCACAATGTAGTCTCTCAGCAGAAATATGCTCCACATACATTGGTCCAAATAGCTCACAGACTCTCAACTTCCCAAAGCACTTTACAGATTCATAAATTCTACATCAGGAGCTCCAAGTAAAATCTTCACTAAGTGTAATCAAAGTCAGTAAAAATTTTTAAAATATCTAAAATCCTATTGAAAGTAATCCAGTAAGCATTCTGAATCTTCATAGAACTTCTGTGCTTCAAAAGCACTATAAAGGCGGCAGCGTGGTCGGCCCTTTGTTCGCGAGACACCCAAGCAGCACGGAGACCAGATCCCGGTACCAGGAGAGACATCACCAGGGTGGGTGAGTTTCTGACTGTGGCAGCAGCCCGGGACAGGGAACTCAGACGTTCCTCAATCCTCCTGCACTCCTTGGTCAGTCTGCAGAGGCTATACTGCCCGATACTTCCTCTCTATTCATATCCCACCCAGCTTGCATCCACAACCCTCCCCCACCTCCTCTGACCCCCCGCCCCTACTTGAACCACACAACAGCTCCCAGCTCAGCCTGTTTGGGCGCTGGGACAGGGTCCGAATTGGGAGGGCAGCCAGGAGGGTAGTAGCTCCTTTGTCTAGGTGGCCTGCCTGCCCTGCGGCAGCGAGGTCGGCCCTTTGTTCGCGAGACACCCAAGCAGCAGGGAGATCAGATCCGGGTGCCAGGAAGACATCACTGGGCAGTTCAAGCTCAGCAGGACGGAACTTGCTTCCACACTGAAGAGATACACCCAGAGGCTCAGTCACAGCAAAAACTGGACCAAGACACCAGGCCTCTCTTGGCTTCATTTGAAAGAGGAGATGGGAAGGCGCCAATGCAAGAATTCCTCCAACAACCTGAAAGGCAACATGACATCACCAGAACCCAGGGATCCCGAAATAAGAAGAATTGTACACCCTACTCCAGAAGAAGTAGAAGAAATCGACCCAAAAGTGAATTTTTTGAAAATAATAGAAGACCTTAAACAGGAGGTGAAAAACTGCCATAAACAATTAGAGATTACAAACAAAAAGGTAGAGGAAATGAATAAATCGCTCAAAGATACCCAAGAAAACCAAGAGAAACAAGAAAATGCAATCAAACAGGTAAGGGAAATGGTTCAAGACCTGAAGAATGAAATGGAAGTAATGAAGAAAACACAAACCGAGGGAAGGTTGGAGATGGAAAATCTGGGTAAACGAACAGGAACTACAGAGACAAGTACTACCAACAGATTACAAGAGTTAGAAGAAAGAATGTCAGACACTGAAGATACCATAGAGAAAATTAACACACTGATCAAAGAAAACAGCAAAACCAACAAATACTCATCACAAAACATTCAGGAAATATGGGACACAATAAAAAGACCAAACCTAAGAATAATTGGGATACAAGAAGGAGAAGAAGTACAGCTCAATGGTTCAGAAAATATATTTAATAAAATTATAGAAGAAAACTTTCCCAGCCTAAAGAAAGATATTCCTTTGAAGGTTCAAGAAGCATACAGAACACCGAATAGACTGGACCAGAAAAAAACATCTCCTCGCCACATAATAATCAGAACACAAAACATCCAGAATAAAGAAAGAATATTAAGAGCTGCAAAGGAAAAAGGTCAAGTTACTTATAAAGGTAAACCTATCAGACTTACTCCTGACTACTCTATGGAAACCATGAAAGCCAGAAGGTCCTGGATAGATGTACTGCAGAAGCTAAGAGAACATGGATGCAAGCCCAGACTACTATACCCAGCCAAGCTTTCGTTCACTATAAATGGAGAAAACAAAATTTTCCAGGATAAAAACAAATTTAAACAATACGTAGCCACAAATCCAGCCTTACAGAAAGTAATAGAAGGAAAATCACAAACCAAGGAGACCAACAATGACCACAATAACTCAAACTTCTAGACACCCTTTACCAGCGCAACTAAAAGAAAGCAAACACACAAACCCTATGACTAAAAAAGTGACCAGAGTTAGCAACCACTGGTCATTAATATCCCTTAATGTCAATGGACTCAACTCACCTATAAAAAGACACAGGCTAAGAGATTGGATACGCAAACAGGATCCAACATTCTGCTGTTTACAAGAAACACACCTCAACCACAAAGATAGGCACCTACTTAGAGTAAAGGGATGGGAAAAGGTTTATCAAGCAAATGGACCTAAGAAACAAGCAGGTGTGGCCATACTAATTTCTAACAAAGTTGACTTCAAACTTAAATCAATCAGAAGAGATGGAGAGGGATATTTTATACTCATAACAGGAACAATTGATCAGGATGAGGTCTCAATCCTGAATATCTATGCCCCTAATATAAAAGAACCCACATATGTAAAAGAAACATTACTAAAACTCAAAGACGCCATCAAACCGCACACACTAATAGTGGGAGATCTCAACACGCCTCTTTCACCAATGGACAGGTCAATCAGACAGAAACCTAACAGAGAAATAAGAGAATTAATGGAGGTATTGAACCAAATGGACTTAACAGACATCTATAGAACATTCCACCCAAATAGGAAAGAATATACCTTCTTCTCTGCAGCTCATGGAACCTTCTCGAAAATTGACCACATCCTCGGTAACAAAGCAAACTTCCACAGTTACAAAAAAATATCCATAACCACCTGTGTCTTATCAGATCACCATGGACTAAAGTTAGAATTCAACAACAATGCTACCCCCAGAAAGCCTGCAAACTCATGGAAACTGAATAGTCAACTATTGACCCACACCTGGATTAAAGAAGAAATAAAGAAAGAAATTAAAGTCTTCCTTGAATTCAATGAAAATAAAGAATCAACATACTCAAACTTATGGGACACTTTGAAAGCAGTCCTAAGGGGAAAGTTCATAGCCCTTAGTGCCCACTTAAAGAAAACAGAGAAAGCATACATTGGAGACTTAACAGCCCACCTGAAAGCTCTAGAAAAAAAAAGAAGCAGACTCACCTAGGAGGAGTAGAAGACTGGAAATAGTCAAACTGAGGGCTGAAATCAACAAAATAGAAACACAGAAAACAATCCAAAGAATCAATGAAACAAAAAGCTGGTTCCTGGAGAAAATCAACAAAATTGATAAACCCCTATCCAAACTAATCAAACGACAGAGAGAGAATCTGCAAATTAATAAGATCAGAAATGAAAAGGGGGACATAACCACAGACATAGAGGAAATTCAGAGAATCATTAGATCTTACTACAAAAGCCTGTATGCCACAAAACTGGAAAATGTAAAAGAAATGGACACTTTTTAAGATAAATACCTTATACCAAAGTTAAATCAGGACCAGGTGAGCAATCTAAATAGACCTGTCAGTCGCGAAGAATTAGAAGCTGTTATCAAAAACCTCCCTACCAAAAAAAGCCCAGGACCAGACGGTTTCAATGCGGAATTCTACCAGAATTTCCAAGAAGACCTAATACCTATACTCCTTAAGGTATTTCACAATATAGAAACAGAAGAGTCATTGCCAAATTCCTTTTATGAAGCTACCATCACTCTGATACCAAAACCACACAAAGACTCAACCAAGAAAGAGAATTACAGGCCAATCTCACTCATGAACATCGACGCAAAAATCCTCAACAAAATACTGGCGAACCGTATCCAAGAATACATTAGAAACATTATCCATTATGATCAAGTAGGCTTCATACCAGAGATGCAAGGCTGGTTCAACATACGAAAATCTATCAATGTAATCCATCATATAAATAATCTGAAAGAAAAAAAACCATATGATCATTTCATTAGATGCTGAAAAAGCTTTTGACAAAATTCAACATCCCTTTATGATAAAAGTCTTGGAGAGATTAGGGATACAAGGGTCATACTTAAATATAATAAAAGCTATTTACAGCAAACCGACAGCTAACATCAAATTAAACGGAGAGAAACTCAAAGCCATCCCACTTAAATCAGGAACACGACAAGGCTGTCCACTCTCTCCATACCTCTTCAATATAGTGCTTGAAGTTTTAGCAATAGCAATAAGACAACATAAGGGGATCAAGGGGATTCGAATTGGAAAGGAAGAAGTTAAACTTTCGTTATTTGCAGATGATATGATAGTGTACATAAGCGACCCCAAAAACTCCACCAAAGAACTCCTACAGCTGATAAACACCTTTAGTAATGTGGCCGGATACAAGATCAACTCCAAAAAATCAGTCGCCCTCCTATACACAAAGGATATGGAAGCAGAGAGGGAAATCAGAGAAGCATCACCTTTCACGATAGCCACAAACAGCATAAAATATCTCGGGGTAACTCTAACCAAAGAAGTGAAGGATCTATTTGACAAGAACTTTAAGGCATTGAAGAAAGAAATTGAAGAGGATACCAGAAAATGGAAGGATCTCCCTTGCTCTTGGATTGGGAGGATCAACATAGTAAAAATGGCAATCCTACCAAAGGCAATTTATAGATTCAATGCAATCCCCATCAAGATCCCATTAAAATTCTTCACTGATCTTGAAAGGACAATAATCAACTTTATATGGAATAACAAAAAACCCAGGATAGCCAAAACAATCTTGTACAATAAAGGTACTTCTGGAGGCATTACCATCCCTGACTTTAAACTCTACTATAGAGCTACAGTAATGAAAACAGTGTGGTATTGGCATAAAAATAGAGAAGTCGACCAATGGAATCGTGTAGAAGACCCGGATCTTAACCCACAAACCTATGAACACCTCATTTTCGATAAAGGTGCTAAAAGTATACAATGGAAGAAAGAAAGCATCTTCAACAAATGGTGCTGGCACAACTGGATGTCTACCTGTAGAAGAAAGAAAATTGACCCATATCTATCACCATGCACAAAACTCAAGTCCAAATGGATCAAAGACCTCAATATCAATCTGAACACACTGAACCTGATAGAAGAGAAAGTGGGAAGTACCCTACAACAGATGGGCACAGGCGATCGCTTCCTAGGTATAACCCCAGCAGCACAGTCATTAAGGGCAACATTGAATAAATGGGACCTACTGAAACTGAGAAGCTTCTGTAAAGCAAAAGACACTGTCACTAAGACAAAAAGGGAACCCACTGACTGGGAGAAGATCTTCACCAACCCCGCAACAGACAAAGGTCTGATCTCCAAAATATATAAAGAACTCAAGAAACTAGACTTTAAAATGCTAATTAACCCAATTAAAAAATGGGGCACTGATCTGAAGAGGGAATTCTCAACAGAAGAAGTTCAAATGGCCAAAAGGCACTTAAGGTCATGCTCAGCCTCCTTAGCGATCAGGGAAATGCAAATCAAAACAACATTGAGATATCACCTTACACCTGTCAGAATGGCTAAAATCAAAAACACTAATGATAGCCTTTGCTGGAGAGGCTGTGGAGAAAGGGGTACCCTCATCCATTGCTGGTGGGAATGCAAACTTGTGCAACCACTTTGGAAAGCAGTGTGGCGGTTTCTCAGGAAATTTGGGATCAACCTACCCATGGACCCAGTAATGCCACTCTTGGGAATATACCCACGAGATGCCCGATCATATGACAAGGACATTTGTTCAACTATGTTCATAGCAGCATTATTTGTAATAGCCGGAACCTGGAAACAACCTAGATGCCCTTCAATGGAAGAATGGATGAAGAAAGTATGGAATATATATACATTAGAATACTACTCAGCGGTAAAAAACAATGACTTCGCGAATTTTGCATGCAAATGGATGGAAATAGAAAACACTATCCTGAGTGAGGTAACCCAGACCCAAAAGGATGAACATGGGATGTACTCACTCATAATTGGTTCCTAGAGATAAATAAAGGTCAGTGAGTCTATAATTTGATATCCTAAAGAACCTAAATAAGAAGGTGAACCGAAAGAAAAACATATAGCTATCCTCCTGGTTATGGGAAGTAGACCAGATTGCCGGGCAAAAATTTGGGATCTTGGGGGTGTGGTGGGAGGGGGGGGTGAGGGGAGAAGGGGAGAGAAATGTGAGAAGGGGAGGATGGGTGGAACCTGGGGGAAACGGGATGTTTGGGATAAAGGAAGGTTGGTTAGGGGAGCAGAGAAGCACACATCTTAATTAAGGGAGCCATCTTAGAATAGAAAAAAAAATAAAATAAAAAAAAAACAGTTTCCAATAGAGAGAGCTTAAAGCTGCCTAACAGGTACTCAAACAGGTAAAATATAAATCAACAGGTAAAGTATACAATAATCAACAAATACAGTATATTAATTATAATGCAGCTATGGCAAGTGTGCATATTAAATATAAAACTTATTCTACAACATTTTTATAAAAAATGCTGTTTATGGCAAAATCTTCTCAAGTTTTGCCAATTAAGATATTAAACTCTTAATTTAAACCAGTAGCCTCTCTGGTACAAAAGGGCAGGATAAAAGCTAAAAAATGGCTTGATCCCCAGATGATTATTGCTACAATTCACACAACTGTATTTTGCTAATGTTATAGCAAAAAAAATCCCTTAAAGGATTTTATGCTAAATTTTACAAATGGCTCTTCCAATGGAGGAACTGCATATATGGCTAATAATAATAAAAAAATATTATGGAGCATAATAAGGCTCCTTGTAAGCAGCTTATGAAACTTGCAAGTAGATCCAGATGCAAACGGATCTGACATGATAACACCAAGCTGACCTTTGCTAGGGCAAGGTGGAAAAGCCCTTGCAATGCATTATGAAAAAACCCGACCTATATATATTTGGGGTCGAGGATATGTTTATGCTTTTTTCACAGAAAGAAAATAAAAGCTGGGCCTGATGTCGAGGCTGCGCTGCGGACACAGAGGAGTTCCTGAGGCGATTGCAGAGAGGTCCTTAGTCTGGCTTTTCCTGCCCCCAAGGAGAGGAGTCCCTGATAACAGAACCTGCTGCTCCACTCTACAGGGTGTCAATTCTGCCTCCTGAGTCCAGGGAGACCCGGCTGAGATAATGCCAGGATGTGCTTCAGATAGCTGAATCCAGCTCACCTCACCCAGGAATCCCACCGGCCCTGAAGCACAAGTGCTAAACTGCTTCTGCAGCTTGAACTCTGGTCTGCTTTGGAGCTGAGATGCAGACTGGACATCAGACTGTTTTAATCTTTGGGACACAGAACTCATTTTAATTAAAATACTAACCTCTTCACTTAAGAAGGGGAAAGATTGGGGTTCCTGTGACTGTTGCTCAGAGTCTGGAAATGGTGGTATTTGACAACAATGTATGTCATTGTACTCTTACTAAAATTGATCTAATGATATTTGTAACTGCTTATAGATATTGGGAAAGGTTTGACACATGCTGTAAAGTGTTTGGGTTTAATGCATATGTTAAGAATTTTAGATTTTGATCCCTTTTTCACCTCCCTAATTGATGGCAGGCAAGCACACGTAACTTTTTGTGGAGTAGGCATTTAGGAAGGAGGACATACCATGGGCCAGACTAAAAGGTGAATACTGGGTTTGGAAAGTGCCCCTTTCTTCTTGTCTGGAGATGGAGTTATTGGTGCCAAAATTATATCATATCTTTTGTTTAAGGAGCACCTCACAGATTTTTCATTAATGATAGATACAGGGGCCCAATGACGGGAGTTAGTGTGGATCCTCACCTAAATTTCAAACCATACAGAGGCCGTACAGGCCGGCTCAACATGGCATGGTTTTTAGGTACGAGGGCGCTCTCCACATAGCCTAAGACAGGGTGCCCTGTGATCTGCTTACTTTAATCCTACTAGATACCTTTTATTTGAGAAGCTCCAAGAAACTAATGCTACTCATAAGGCACCCCTCTGTTCCCAGGAGAGGTAAATTGCTTCACCAGTCGAGAGGAGGGTCTCTCCTTGTCCCAGTCCCTTCTCCTTTAGATCTGACACCATGGTTGACTCTGTCTTGGTGCCCTCCACCTATAACTACTTGCCTTTATATAAGAAAGGAGGAATATGTTGGGAGCCGTTTCCCCCCCAAAGATTGTTACAGAAACCATCACCTTGGGGAGCCTGCAGGGAACCCCAAACCCATAATTATGTTAAGAATAGTCCTATTGGCAAAACCTGCCCCACACCCAATTAGCTATTCGCTAATTGCTAACGAACCTAATCTGATAGCGGAACTGCCTTAAATTCCAGCTATCCAGGGAACTAGGTGTGGCAACTCCTGACTTCTTGGCCTACCTGACCGGATGTAGGTTACGTGACTGGGACCACGCGGCCAGATTCCATGCTCCTGTGCCCTGCTCCCCAAGCCCTCATTCAGGGGGTATATAAGTTGTTACCCTGTCCCTAATAAACGGAGGCTTTGACAAAAAAAAAAAGCACTATAAATAAATGAGACAATTTAATTATATATTACTGAAATTTGTTTCTCTATTGTCTGAGTTTACTAATCCCCATGAAATATGCACTGCTTTTATTCTTTGTGTTTAGCATTTTAAGAATAGTACTATGAAACTATGGAAACATATAATATTAAATAAACATTATTTTTACAGACTGCTAAGGAAAAGAAACAAGTAAAATTAAAAAAAAATAAGAAAGGGTAAGAACGTTTTGATAAAGGAGTAAATTAAGTAAACTGTTTCTTGCTGCCTGAAAAGTCTAAGGTTCAATTCACCGTCATTTTCTTATGTTGAAAATTTTACTATAATTATGCTACTTCCAGGGTATGCACACACACACACACACACACACACACACACACACACACACACACACAGAGAGAGAGAGAGAGAGAGAGAGAGAGAGAAACAGAGAGACAGAGATAGAGGAAGAAAGAGAGCATATGTTCATCTTCATACTCTAGATATCAAATTTAAGAATCAATAATTTATCTTATCAATCTAAAATTGTATTAAGTGGAATTCAGTGTCAAAGTAATCCCTTACACCACACACCCACTCAGCCCTCACCCCCACAGACACAGAAAAGCACAACACCAACACACAAACACACACACTCAGACAGACACACACATACACAGACACACGCGCAGACACACAGATACACAGACACAGGACACAAATACACACATAGACACACAGACACACAAACAGACATAGACACACACACAGACCCATACACAGACACATACACACACAGACACACGCAAATACACAGACACACATACACACACACAGTCACACATATAGATACACGCACAGACACACACAGGTACACAGACACACAGAAACACACACACATACATAGATACACACACAGAGCCACATCCAGGCACCAAGACACAAACACAGACACACACACACAGACAGACACAAACACACACACAGATAGACACCCACACCCACAACATAGATATATAGACAGATAAATACATCAATTATCTTTTCCTCTTGCTCAATTATAATTCAGCTATATAGAAGAATCTCTGGAAACTGTTGTTTTAATTTACATTACATAGCATCATTATCTTACAGTAAAAAAAAGTGATCTTCGTTCTAAATTTAGAGAATGTTTTAATTAAAATTAAAACTCTACCCAATGTAACAAAATTCCAAATGTCCCATGCAGACCCCTCCACTGTGTTGTTGATCCTGGAGGGTGAAATGACTTAAGGAATGTGTAGATAAAATGAGCGAAGGGGCCACAACTTGTGGGGGAGACGCTCTCATCAGAAGAGACTGTTCAGGTCTTCACGTGACCTTGAGAAATGGAATTTATTTCTCCTATGCTTTTAAGCAGGCGTTAAAAACAGGAGCTGAACACAGTAAGGGATTAGTTGTCTTGCAAACTGAAGTTAAAGAAGAGAGAGGAAGTTTAAAAATCTGATTCTTTTAAGAGTTAGAAGGCAGAAATCCTTGTAAATGCCAAACTATGTGACTGTAGAGTTGCAGAGTACTTGAAAGGGAAGAACATGATATAACTTGACCTTACAGTAATAACTGGCTCGTTTTATTGCTAAGAGACTTACAGTTATGAAATAAAGAGACATAATGGGGATGCAAGAATACAAAAATGAATAATCTAAAACATACATCTCAAAAAGTTTGGAGTTTGGGTAATTGAGCATGAGTCTAACCGGGTAGGTCATGATTCTTCAAAGTTTTCAGGATTGTTAATTTTCAAAGACTTTAGGAACTTATTTTTTTTTTTAAATACTGGCTATTTAGTTTATGAGTAAGCTATTGGCCCTTGTAAATTTGTCAAAATTGAGCCTTCAAGGAGGGTAGACTCCATGGAAGATCACAGAAAGCCAAGAGTAATAAAGTACGAGAGGAAAAAGCCACAGAAATGTATAAGTTAATCACTTCAGGGAGCTGGTGAAATGTCGTCATGGGTAAAAGCCTTGTTGAACCTGATGACCTGATTTTGATCCCTGGGACCCACATGGTGGAAGGAGATAACTGGCTCCCACAAGTTACACACTGACCTTCACACTGGTACCGTGGTATACAAAAGAGAAGGAATACATTAAGTGTCATATTGAGTTTCACATCTCTAGAAAGGATGTGCGTGTTGGTAGCCATCGGGTGTGCTCTTCTCAATTTCTCCAGTTCCAGTCTGAGCAGGTCATACATTAGGAACACACACACACACACGCCCACACACCAACAATGAATAAAAAAGAGGTCATATTTTTTAATATACAGAAGGAGGGTATATCGAAGGATTTGGAGAGAATAAAGGAAAAGTGGAAACATTGTAATTATATTAATCTAAAAATGTAAAAAAATAATTAAAGAAAGAGAATGTATGTCCCGGGCACTTCTCTTCTTACTTTATTGTAAAGGACATTTATTTATGCTCTCTTCTTCAAAGGCAGTGGATTCTTTTCTCCAATGCACACTATCGTGAATGGAATTCTATAACTTTTTGTGCCTTTTTTTGTTTCTATGGCTAATAAATTTGTTTTGCTAATTACTGGGCTGATATTTTTGATTTATAAAGGAAAACCTTGCAGATTCATAAATTGTTGTTTTACTTTAGGCACACTATAACAGATACACACAGCAGAACACAATCAGTGTAACATACATACCAAAGCATCCACACCATAACACGCATTTCCTAAAATGAAAGAAAAGTCCATGGCCTTCAAGATGTCTTCTGAACCTGCAAGGTTTTGTACTTTTTTATTACTGTTTAAGTACTAAACACTAACTCTACTTGAATTACTGAACACATATCTACTTGACAGGATGACATGAACATTCAAAGGCAGATATAAAACTAAAAGATGATTATACTTTAAAATATTACTGTTATTACAATTAATTTGTGGAATGTTGCAGAGAAATGTTAATTGGATAGAAATAATTGCATACCATTTAGTCATTATAGTAAAGAAGATAAATGGCAAGATATAATTTTAATTTGAACTAAGTTTCCTCTTTGGTAATGTATAGTATAATAGAATTTGTAAAGGGTACATTGAGATCTTTTGCTGGCAGTAAAATACAATAAGAGCAAATTCAATTCTGCCTTTCATTGTACTGGCTTCTTGGATAATTGGTGCACATATACACATACATACATGCTCACATATGCTCACACACAAATATGCTCATACACATATACACGCATGCACAAACACTTTTGTGCTGCTGGACCTTAAACATAGGTGGTTGCGCTGGTTAGGAAAGCATTTTGTTGCTAAACTATATATATCTCTTTGCTTTTTTGTTTACAAAATATTTCTAAGAATATTTGTATTACACTAGTCTACTGAATTATACGAGAAGTTAATTCACTTGCCATCCAACACTAATTACAGAATATCAGCCCAGGAAATTAGTATGTCTTCAACTCATCTACTAGTTTTTTTTTGTTTTGTTTTTTTGTTTTTTTTTGTTTTTGTTTTTTTTTTGGGTACAGGATTGGACAGAGAGAGTTCAGAGGTTAAGAGCACTAGCTGTTCTTCTTGAGGACTTGGGTTCAATTCTCAGTAGCTACATGTTGGCTCACATCCCTTGTAACCCCAGTTTCTGGGAATCTTATGAGTTCTTCTGGCACCTGTGGGCACCAGGCATGCATGTAGTGCGTAGATATACATGTAGATAAAACACCCGTACACATAAAATATTTTAGTTGCAAAAAAAAAATCTGGACTTGATTTCTAATTCAAGTTATAAATAAAAAGTCAAATTTTAAGGTTTCTAAATAATCATTTATACATATATATATATGTGTTTGTAAAAATTTGAAACATAGTAGATTTACAATGTTTTAAGACAGAATTGACACTCATATGTATGAAATGTGTGAGTCAAGTTTTAAATTAAACGATTCGAACTTTGCTGATAGTAAACGCTGTCACATAGAATGTATGAATGAACTATAATAAACTGGATTTTCTGTCATATTTAGCGAGGATGAAATGTGCACATTTTAAAGAGTATAAAATGTTATGATTTTGCAATGTCATACCTGAACCAAGTTCATGAGAGTATCTCTGAAGTGTCCCGAGGTCTCTGAATAAATGTCCTCTTGAAGGTTATTACTGTATTCTGAGTAATAAAATATCCATGTTAAAAGGTTATTACAGAACCTCATATCATTGGGCTTTATATAGCTAAGGCTTCTGAATGTTAAAGATGAGGATGCCATTAGTTTTCTGTTTTTTGTGTCATAAACTATGTCAAAAACACCTGTATTCTAATGGTAATATTAGCCTACACTTGTTTTACTGAAGAGCTAATTTTGAGCCAACATTGAAAAGGAAGATTGGAAATCATTTGTCGGCCTCTCATTTTGTAGATTTTTTTTTTTTTTTTATCATGTTGTAGACTGTTGGCTGGGCAACCATTCTGGCCAATTCTGGCCAAGTGCTCCATCTCATCTTAATGTTTCAAGTGAAAGTTATTTCATTCCCCTTAAGAAAGTCTTGGGTTTCTTTTCTATTTTTTTATTTATTCATTTATTAAAGATTTTTGTCTCTTCCCCACCACCGCCTCCCATTTCCCTCCCTCTCCCCCAATCAAGTCCCCCTCCCTCATCAGCCCAAAGAGCAATCAGGGTTCCCTGCCCTGTGGGAAGTCCAAGGACCACCCACCTCCATCCAGGTCTAGTAAGGTGAGCATCCAAACTGCCTAGGCTCCCACAAAGCCAATATGTGCAGTAGGATCAAAAACCCATTGCCATTGTTCTTGAGTTCCTGAATATATTGTTTTTTTTTTTTTTGAAGTGTGATGGTTGACTGGAAGGAATTCACAATGTTCACAATATACAATGGTGCAGAAATCGAGGCATTACTTATTTTTTAATATGAAAATTATCACCTTTTTAGTTTAAAATATGAAGATGTTTAATTTTGAGGTAATTTGTAGGGATGGAGATATTAAGTAAGAAAGTGTATTTGTTGAGCAATGGTCACTGCTTGCTGTATTTTGTTTATACTCAAGATATCTATTGGCTAAAGATCAAGGTGTGGGGCACTTCCTGTCATACTAAAGCAACTACCTCATAGATATTTGTAATCACACTTAAGGAAAATTTGCTTGATTTCCTAGGGAATTATTCCATTTTCAGCATAATAATAATTATTTTTAATTAATGAATACATTGGTTTTGAGTGATTAGCATTCATTATATTTATTGGCTTCCGTATTTTAGTCTTTTGATTGATACATAATTGTTGTATATATTTATATCGTACAATATAATGGTAAAACCCATGAGTACATTGTGTAATGCTGTCCACCTGTTATTATTATTTCATGCAACCACTCCTCTCTGTTGGCTACCTTGAGGTATAAAATACATTATTATTATTGTTCTTCACTGTCCTGTTCAATAGGCTATCAGAACTTGTTCCTCCAGTATGTGACAATATACCTGTGGATCAACCTCCCCATCCTCCCTCCCACCTACTCCAGGGCTTCCAAAAAACCCATTCTATTCCAGTGAGTCATTTTTCAATTGTCAGAGAAGCTGTCTTGCCTAATCTTGGTTGTCACCTTGACTCATCTGGGAGGAGGGACCGTCATTTAAAGAAATGATTTCCTCAGACTGGTGTGTCGGTATGTCTGTAGTGGAATTTTTTCAATTGCTACTCAAGGTAGGAGGCAAAGCCTATTGTGGATGGTACCATCTCTGCACAGATGGGTCAGGGCTAGACAAGGTAAGTTACTGAGCGAGTCAGGAGAAGCAAGTCAGTAGGGAGTGCTCCTCCACAATCTTTGCTTCAGTTCCTTCCTTCAGATTCCTGTTTGAGTTACTGCACTGACTTTTATCAAAATGGACTTGGACCTGAAGGTCAAATAATCTGCCCCTGTCTACTTTTGGTCAGTGTTTTATCACAGTAACAAAAATAAACCAGATGGGTGACTTAAAAGGATTTAAAATATATAAAATTAAAAACTTTTATGTGTTGCGTGAAAAGTGTATTTGCACATGTACATAATATATACTTATTCATGTATTTTCTTACGTAAAAGGTATGCTTCTCGCATCTGGAAAATCTCTCCATTTGTTCTTGAAGCTAATATTTCAATGAGGCAGTTCTCATCAGTGCCTGCACCCTAAAAGTCAGAGAAATATGAAGACACTTTTATTTGGAACAATAGATTACTTTCTGTACAATACAAGAACAAAGCATTCATGGTGTTCTTAGAGGTGGCAGAGAAGAAAGAAAGAGCATTCAGGATAAAACTCCCCTCCCTCTCAGGTCTGTGTCAACTGTCCATTGTTTGATGTCCCTGGAAAGATGATGTCATCTGTCTGCTGGAATTTCTTTTTTTGACCTAAATCAACAGCATGGGCACACCCAATCAACACAGTAAAACCCACTAAGTGCTTCAGCTTTCCTCTGGAGTGGAATTTGAAACTCCATGTGTTGCTGGAATACCAGCTCTTAAGTAATTTGAAGTTAGAAAACACAGGTCTAATAATTTATCGAGTATATTTTGGTGAACTATGCTTGCTTCCCTCTGGCTGGGGAACTGTGCTCAGATTGCCACAGCACTGAAACTGGCTGTGTTCTGCATACAAGAGCATATCTTAGAGCATATAAGGTTCCAATCTGTGATCATGGTCTTAAAGGTGGCACATTTCT
Organism: Microtus obscurus; assembly: GCA_963919715.1. Taxonomy (NCBI): domain Eukaryota; kingdom Metazoa; phylum Chordata; class Mammalia; order Rodentia; family Cricetidae; genus Microtus; species Microtus obscurus. The sequence continues at coordinate 43,057,470 of CAWTZC010000297.1, forward strand.
TGCAGAAAGTTCTTGGGACACCTTACCACTTTGTGAAGTGTTGAGAAATCTTGCTAATTCCCTCCAAACAGTCACATATGATCTCATTCTTACAGTTTCCTAGCATATAGTTTCACAAGAAATAGGATTGGCATGTAAAATTTGAAAAAATGTGATTGGCTGGAATTGACTGGAATTTTATAATATCACTGTTCTGTCAGTGAATATTATAATTAAAATTAATGTGTCTTTAATTTTTTGTCTCTTGCTTAAACCTCATCTCTGTCACATATTGTAGTGGTCTGGTGTTTAGAAAACAGACTGTGGAGTACTACACAGCAAAGAAAAATAACGACACCTTGAATTTTGCAGGAAAATGGATGTAGCTAGAAAACATCATTTTGAGTGAGGTAACCCAGACCTAGAAAGACAATTATCACATGTACTCACTCATAAATGGTTTTTAATCATAAAACAAAGAAAACCAGTATACAAATCACAGTCCCAGAGAACGCCGACAACAATGAGGACACTAAGAGAGACATACATAAATCTAATCTACTTGGGAAGTAGAAAAAGACAAGATCTCCTGGGTTGGGAGAATGGGGACCTTAGGGGAGGGTTGACGGGGAAGGGAGCAGAGAGAAATGTAGAGCTCAATAAAAATCAATAAAATAAAAAAGAAAGCACACAATGAAGAATTTTAACTGTCTCCACGAGTCTAATGCCAACATTTGAAAGAAGTCAAGGCCCCCTTTCTCTTATAACCTCACACAATAACATCTGTAACAAATCTGTAATTCATTTCATGAAAACAACTTTTCTGTAAGGTCATAATTCCTTAGAAGTAAATTTTAATGCACCTCAGCAGTATTTCCCATATGTATTTAATTTAAGGACATAAAAATAACAATATCCTTGACACTTTGTTTCTGATTCACTCGTAAATTTTGATTCTTAGGTCAATGTTTAGGAGTAAATTTAAATAGTTCTCGTGATTTTAAGCACATTTTCCTCAACTTGAGAACACATATGGAAGAAAGACAAAAGTGAGGAACTCTGAGGAGTAACTCACTCGTGTCTATTGAAGTTGAGCCAGGAAATGACTATGTTTGAGTCACTACTACCAAGGAAAAGGCTGGCCCCAGCCTGTTGTCTCAGCGATGCCATTTTCCCAGAAAGCTTCTCTTTACCACAGTTGTCATGGGTACATATTAGATATTCTTTTTTGTCTTCCCAATCATAAATTACAGGACCATCCCAAGGATGTCTCTGTCATAGATGTATTATTGGATCAGTCCGTGTCTGACACAGGTGTACTATTGGGTCAATCACTACCTTCATGGCGTGCCAGAGTTCATGAGCATCGTAAGCTGGTGGGGGGTACATCAGGCCCACCATCACTTCTTTGAAGTGAGATGAAAGTTGCTCCTTCATATCTGCAATCAGGTCCTATGGAGGAAGAAAGAAACTTAAAATTCATAACCCCAGTTAACAAGAGAAATATGACTGTGAGCAGTCTTCTATGAAAATGTCCTTTCTCTAGTATTAGAAGATAAGTGTGGTTTGGTTTTGACACATACCCTTGGGTTATGCAGGACAATGGACTGGTGAGTTGAAAATGAAATGACTATTTTAATCCCATCTGTGAATGACAGAGCATGTGGAGCTTTTAGTCACATCAGCACAGGAGCTATTTCTTTCTATACTCCCCAACTCTCATTCCTCTTTTGGTTTCCTTGTAAAAATAAACATTGAACCTGCAAGCATTTCAGTTTGGGGTCTTTAGTCTTCTGGATAGAACTAATGAATCACCAATCCTTGAATATGTGTTTTACTTTAGTTTCTCATTATGTAAACTTTTTTAGTAGGGTGTACTTGGTTATTTAGTGGACTAAAACCTTACAGAAATTGATTAATCATACAAATTTCTCCAATAAAAGTCACCTTATTTAAGATCTCAAATATTAAATACTTCAAGAGCAAAACATACATGCTAGATTTTAGCTCTTGGAATACAGGTACAAAATATTAAACCAATACTTTAGCTTTTCCTTTCTATTTTTATGGTATGTGAAGAAATTAAAAACTGCTAAATTATATTTCTGAATGTTCATCAGGACAATTGAGAGATGTTTAGCATTTATTCGGTTTTGCTAAAACCTGTAGAGTTTATCTAGATCTACTAAAAAGTGTGCAACAGTATTTAGTATTTTACACTATTACTGAGTCATAACAAACTCTACTAGAATAAATTCAAGCATTTCAAGACTTTATTTACAAGGCTAAGTCAATATCAGAGGAGATAAACTTGAAAGACAGAGAAGACATTGGCCAGGTAAAATAGGATGTCTGTGTGGAGTCCTCAAACTAACTTTAAGTCAGTATCAAGTTGGTTTGAAATCTAAATGTTTCAGGAGACTCAGACATTGTTTATTCCAACCTGTTTTCAAGACACAGAGAAATGCTCCTGAAAAACGGGGATCTGAACAAAGTAGATGGGAGAGAGTGTGAGGGTTTACATAACCACGATTTATTGCTGCTATCTCCCAAAAGGGATTTTGATGTGAAAAGAATTTTGATTCTCTGCATCAAATCTATAGTTAAATATAAGTAGTGCACTATTCAGGAGAGAAATAAGAGACAGTGCCTTGATGTGGTCTAGTTGTAGTTTTTTGAAAAAGTCTTACTGCTTAGCTAGGTTGGCTTTGAATTCTCTATCCTCCTGCCTCAGCTGTGATTACAGGCATGTGCCACCAAGGCCAGGCAGTCCGTTTTGTACTGGAATGTAGGGTACCAGGAGCCTAGAGAGTGAGTATGGCATATATTTTGTGAATGTGGAGTTTGTGTTCAATGAGGTGTAGAGCAGTGCATTGAAAATGTGAATACACATGGACAGATCCACTATGCCATTCGGAAGAGATAAGCATGTTCAGGCAGTGGATGCAACCGTGAGACACATGGATTGGCTCCTGGCCTACCAGCCTTCCTTTAACCCTAAGTGACTCCTCATTTGAAACCCACATAATTTTAAATTTATTTTATTATAATGATCTAGGTATGTAATAAAACTTCATATGCATATATATATATATATTTTCAGTGTCTATTAACACATACATTGTCTCAAAACCTTTTAAACTCAGCATTTTTCTGTACAAAGGGGTTGTGTACAAAACATATAGATAGAACATGCATAATATGCAAAGGAATACGTAAAAACAAAAGAATAAACAAACACATGAATAAACAATGTAGAAAAAGAAGTAGTTTTTGGTTAAGTGCAGAGAATAAACGTACTAGTTAAGCTAAACGTGGTGTTAGCACACCAAATCTTTAGTTTAGTTTTGAAGCACATTTGTTTGATCACTTCTCTCAATCCATATGAAAGAACATTTTTATTTTCTAGACAAATATTGCGTAGGCAAACCGAGGTTAGGATTGCCACTAGATGGCGATATATATCTATAGTTTGTAGTGGTGTGTGTGAGAGAGAGAGCGAAAAAGAGAGCTAGAGCAAGTTCATTTTTAAAAATTCAGTTAAATAACAGTTTTATGAAAGAAGCCGTATATATTAGACACCCTTTACTGTCACTGTTATAACTATTAATCGTGTTTAAATTATTGTCATGAGATTGAAAGAATATTACTAAGTTTTTTTTTTTTTTGTATTTTCATTACTGAGTAAAGAAAACAGCAGCCCTCCTCACAGGATTGGTCTAAGCATTACAAGACTTGAATGAAATTGTTTAATAATATTTTAACACTTCAAAATATACTCCCAGTATGTCATTGCCTCCAAACTGTTAAACAATGCTTACAAATAAGCAGTCTTTGGCTATAAACGGTCGCACTACAGTATAGTTTCCATCTCCCTGTCTTCCTAGTCTCAGTCTCTTTCTATCTCCACAGCTCAGAGTTCTGTCTGTTATCTTTCCTCTCTTCTATTCTCACCAAGTCCCATTGTCAGCACAGTCTGTTGTCTCTAACTGGGAAACACAGTCGTACTCTGTGGGTTGCACATATGGCGATTCTGTAAGAACACAGCAGGGATGAGGTGGTTTTCATTGCTTAGTGACTCTTGGTTTCATTATTTGAGCAAGTCTGTGAGGTTCATGCGATGACGTCACCCAATGCTTTGCTCAACCCCTGTGCTTGTTAAGCAGCGTGTTGATAAGCAACTGTTGCTGCTTCCACTTCTGGAAACCCTGGCGAGGCCATCTTCTTTCTTCTAAAATAACAGAGCAGGCATCTAGGGAGTTTTCCTTCTGTGCTTATTCCCTACCTTCTCTTTAAAAATCTGATGATAAGAATCTGTAGAAACACAAATCAGAAAAATCATTCTTCTGCCTTAAATGTTCCTCCACACCAAAATAAACACCGTCATCTTTCTATATTGTTTGTGGTTTATCTCTGATGAAAGCAGACACAGGATATGTCATTGCATGTAACTATACATGCACATTCTTACCAGGGTCGACATGATTCATGATACATTCTAATCACCTCTTGGCCCTCATTGCTCTTGTCCTTGCTCCTGATTGGCCAACTCTAGGTATGGTGGTCATCCCCCTGCTTCTGGAACAGCAGATCTGCTCTGCTGTCTGACTTCGGACTTCACTCCACCTTTTAAGTTCTTCCTCTGTGTTCCCTCACCCCTGCAGCCTTCTCTGAAAAACTCACTTAGTCCAGCAGACCTCACATTTCTCATCTGGCTTTCTCTGTACTCCACAGTAGGTACTGTCTTCAAACTGACATGTTTTACTAGTAATGCTCCTTCTCACTAAGGCATGGAGTGGCTCCACCATGGCAGAGATTTGACTCCCTTTCTCCATAGTTTTTCCATTAGCCCCTGTAGCTGTGCCTGCTAACTGCTAAGTACAAAATAAGAACAAAGTGAGCAAGTGAATGGATAAGGCAGCATGTAATTCAACCATTGTTTGTTTGTAGTTATTCTCGGCAGTTTGAAAACAAACAAGGAAAGCAAGCTCTGCTCCCAGCAGCCTCCCATTATTGGAGGGTGCAGAAATCAGGGTAATAACCTGGGCACAGTGTACAGCAGGGTGAGGCCTATTAAGATAGGAATAGCATGCTATTATCAGGGCACCAGGAAGGAGACTGTGCCTTCAGCTGGGAAGATAAATATTGAATTGTATGTTTAAATAAGTATACTTTGAAAGGAACACTCAAATCGGCTTCCTAATTAGAGCCTTAAATTCTCACTTGGAGCTACATAAATAACTTCTCAGGTGCAACCTTTGGAGTGTGACTTTCCCCAGCCTCATTGCTTCTGATTTCCTCTTTACTGAAACCTTGGCCTGAAGCAGGCTCCATTGGAATCACAGCTTGGCCTTCCATTAAGCTAATAAGTACTTGCTTTTCAAATTGAGATGTTCTGTGCCACCACCAAACCCTTTCTGACCACTCTGATTAAATTAAAAATAAAACAATGCTTTCTCATCCACGGTTTCTTTTATTTGCATCTTCAAATGGGTCCAGTGGGGTCAAAGGTGGGAGTGTGACATCTTCTTTGTTTGAATAGACTCGGGGGAACACTTTCAAGTGTTTTTACCTTAGATTCTGTTTCCTAATTAATCACAAAATAAGGCCTATTACTGACATACTCAAAAGGCAAGCTCGTAGATGGAAGGTTAGAATCTCTCTTAATTCTACTCAGTGTGTGACCCCTGTGCAAACACACAACTGTGTGTCATTACAAAGACATTTGTGAGACTGGTGATACTTTGCTGCAGGAAGAGAATGTTCCTTCACATAGCTACTCTGCACGGGCACTGTCGCATTTTATTTATTGCATCATTCCTAGTGGACACATGGGTTGTTGAGTTTTGTCTTATGAGAATGATGACTTGATGTGGGAGTGACTTCTTATTAATAAAGAAACTGCCTAAGCCCATTGATAGGCCAACCCTTAGGTGGGTGGAGTAAACAGAAAAGGATTCTGGGAGAAGGAAGCTGAGTCAGGAGGAGTCGCCATGATTTTCCTACCAGAGGCAGAGGCAGGCTAGAATCTCCCCGGTAAGCACACCTTGGGGTGCTATACAGATTATCAGAAATGGGCTAGTCCAGGTGCAAGAGCTAGCCAATAAGAGGCTGGAACTAATGGGCCAGGCAGTGTTTAAAAGAATACAGTTTTCGTGTAATTATTTCGGGTAGTAAGCTAAGCCATGTGGGCGGCCGGGTGCTGAGGGGGGGGGGGACAGCAGCCGCGCCACTCCCTATTACTACAATGACTATTTGGTCTTCTAGAGAAGTATAGCATATCAAAATTGAATCTTGAATGTTCTATGAAGGCTTACACATTAAATGCTTGGTCCTAGGGTACCTATATTTGGAGGTGATGGAACTTTTGAGAGGTGGGATCTGTGGGAGTTTCTTAAATCATGGGGGCACGAGAGTGGTGAGATATCAGCTCCTTTCCTTCTCTTCCTTTCCTTCCTCCCATCCTCCTTTCTCCGCCCCCCCCCTTCCTTCTCAGGTATGAGATGAAGGGTTCTGCTTTGTCACATTTTGTCATCACGATGATGTGGCAGCTCACCAAAGGTCCAAAACCACAGGGTCACTTGCTAATAGATTAGAACTTCCAAAAGTGTGAGTCACCGTAAATATTTTTTCTTTATAAATTGATTGTCTCAGATACCTTGTCTCGTGACAGAAACCCGACTAATCCAAAAGGTGCCCATCTCAATACAAATGTAAACGATAACAGACATTCTTTAGAAAACATTTGTCAGCAATGGATATAGGAACTCTCGAAATTAAAAAAAAAAAAAAAAACCTAGGGGGGGAAATGGGAAGTAGGATATAAGGAAATAGGTTGGCTTTCAAGGTGACCTTGAAAATGTATGGGGAAACCAGGAAAATTATTTGACTTTGGTTATTAATGTGAAATATTGTAGAGTATATGAAGATAAAAGAGCATTTATCGCATCATTTGATACAGCTGTTTAAATCATTACCCAAGGGCATAACCAAGACTGTTCTCAAAGCTCTGGTGATTGGATTCCTCCCTGGATGAATTTAACCTTGTTATACACATTTGGGATGTTGGTCTGATTGATTTGCCTTAATGTTTGAAAATTATAAATTGTGTATTTTACTGGACATATTGTGACTTCTGCTAATACCTTTGATATCATATTTGCAGTCATAGGAAGGTGTGTTCTTTGATTAAACCATCTGGCATCTGTATTTCACACATTAGACTATTACCCCTGAGATCTGTCAGCAAACTGGACATCATAAGCACACCTCATTACAAACCAGGTATGTAGAGAGATCCTCAGTAACTTACATGCCAAGGGTTCCAGTGCTTGCCAATCTTGTGACTTTTGTTATATTTAGCATTTTTTTTTTCTGAGGAAGGAAGTCATCTCACAGAGAATGCCCTGCACTTCTGGCAAACCCAATTTCTTTTTGAAGCTACCCATGGTTGAACCTTTCCAAATCACAAAGTTGCTATTTCAGGTCTGTTTCCAGTCACACCTGACCCTGGTCCTCAAGATTTTCTGGACTGACATGTTACATGTTTGTTTATAAGATTTTTTTGTTGTTTTGTTTATACAAAAGCTTGTCAAAAATGGAGTAGAATCCAGTCATTTCATAGACCTCCAGGGTTCTCCACCAGCTGTATCTCTTAATTGATCAACCTAGTAAGAGTTCCGCCTGCTTCCTCGCCTTCCTTTCGCTGTACTCAGCTCAGTAGGGCATTTGGTTCCCAGCTATGGCACTGTAAGGGAAAAGTGCCATCTGCCTTCAGCTTCCTCCTAGACAATGCTCATAGCAAGGGGTACCAAGGTTATATAGATTCACGATTAATGTTTGATATTCTAACAGTATGGTTCTGAAGCCTGATGTTACTTTTTTTTCTCCTGACTGACCTCTGGGTACAATGTTTGGTCTACACTCTTATTTTTATCAATAGCCTAACCAAAAGTGGACATAGGGGTTCTAATGTGATTCTGGTTTACCTACGTGCATTGTCTCGGGATTCTTGCAGTTCTGGACTGTGTAAGAATAATTCCTATGCTGTTGAATATACTGTTTCAGTATGTAGGGCATATATACTTCCTGGAATCTGCTAAAATGACCTTGTTCTTCCTACGCTTAACAATTCCAAACATTAGTCCTTTTTATGTGTTGGATATAATCCAACAAAAGCTAAAGTTAGAGTTATGGAAATGGAAGCTGACAGGTTTCTGTTGGTAAAGCCTTGCCACTTGGTGCAGGCTTGGACTCCTCAATCACATGATCTTGACCTTGGAAAGTACTCCTGGTAGCAACAGCTGAGATTATTACAAATGATAGGCCCACCTTAGACTTTCTTTTTATGGCCAACGTGAAAACAATTTCATATCTAATACACGCCTCTGGGTGACCCAGATTAAAATCTCAGGCCACATGGCAAGTTAGTATTGAATTTGAAAAGAAGGACACTTGGGATTTTCGGATTTATTCCTGATGACATGTAGTACTGTTTAGCTCATTGGATCTAGGATTCAGTGAAGGCACTGTTAGGTATAATATGCCATCTTGATCCTGTTGATGGGAGTTTTAATGGAGATGACATGGCAGATTTTCCTGTTAGGAGTAGAGTGGATTACAGTTGGTACAGTTGTCACATGTGCCAGTTGTTCTCACAGTTGTGTAGAAGTTGGGGTTAAGTCAGGCAGGTGAGTCCTCTCAGGGTCTCATATTAATAAGCAGTATGCACAGTGAGACACTGACAGTCCTTCCTTCATCTTGCTTCTCTTGGGATATTTGCATAATTCTATGGAGACTGAGGTAAGGTCTCCCTGAAGAGTAAAGGTAGGCCTGCATAACTGAAATCTCACTGCATTCATAATCATTCCATAATGCAGGTGTAACTGGAGTCTCACTGCATCTATAACTGAAATCTCATTGTAGCTATAATCATTGTATAAATCAGACATAACTGAAGTCTTGCTGCAGCTATAATCATTCTACAACACAGGTGTAACTGAAATCTCACTGCAGTTTTACCTTACCTTTTTTCCTGATCATGCAGTGAGATTTCAGTTACACCTGCATTATGGAATGATCATGGATGCAGTGAGATTTCAGTTATGTCTGATTTATACAATGATTATAGCTGTGGACAGACACAGTAACAGGAGAAGGAGTTACAGGTGTTAGTATATGCCTTGGGAGTGAGTGATACTGTCAAATATATTAAATTCTCTGGAATAGTTGATATTGAATGAAATCTTGAAGAATGTATGGGTAGTCACTGTCTTTGACAACTCTGGTGCATTCTAATTTGAGAAGAAATAACATTAAGGAGAGGCTATGGAAGGTACAATTTAGTCACATGATTTTATTCTGGCCATGCACGAAATTACACAGCCAATGTTGTGATTTAATGATTGCTAGAAATCAATATATTTCAGAGTTGACCACTCCTGTTATAGTTGAAAAAATGGGAACATGTCTTGCTTAATGCTTCAGTTGAAGCCCTTAAGGAGTGATTGTCTGGTTGTCAAGTTTGTCATGCATGGGCAACCTTCTCCCATTTGCTTGGTCCTATTGCATTGTCAACAGCACAGTGCTTGCTGTGGTAGGAAAGACCAGTGGGTAATCTAATCACTTACACATTTATACTGACAACTATGCCAAATCTAATTCACCAGGTTGGCTTATACTTTAAATGAAGAATATCCTCCATATTAGACCTTGGACTGAGTTCTAGAGAGAAGGTACAAAATAACCCAGTCCTTATATTTTTTTTTAGGTGTTAAGTCAACTTGATAAGATATAAACACAAAGCACTTAGTTAAGAGCCGAGAGCACATGGCAAGCTGGGTAGCTTTTCAGGAGCACCCTGATTGCACCTTACTGGAGGAGTTTCACTTAGCTTTGAGGCCACTGTCATCCAACAGACATCAAGCAAACAGTCTTGATATTAGGGAAATGCTATACTAAGCTCTGGCAGAACAAAAGTTATTCCAAGTTTGGCCACTGGTAATGAGTAACAGACACAAACAACCTCATGAGTTAGGTTGTACTAGATTTCAGGGGTGGGTTCCAGTATCTGGTAGTTTTATGGGTAGAGTTATGGGTACAGCCAACATAATGAAAACTGAGACTCCTGAGGACAGAAGATGGGGAAGCAGGCAGAAGTGCTGTGGGAAACTACAGATGCTTCCTGGAGGATACATCAATGGTATGTAAGAGAGAGCAAGAGTGAGAAAAAAGAGAGGGAGAAGGAGGAAAAAAGGGAGAGAAGGTGAAGGATAGATACAGGAAGAGGGAAAGAGAGGAAGATGCAAAATAAAAGTGAAGTAAAAGTGTTCCCATACCATCAGAAATGATTCAGGTTTGTGGCATGCACACATAGGTATTTATGATGGAGTAATAGAAAAATTACTAAAGAAATTTTATGTTCTGCATTATTTTGGATTTAGATTGAATAGTGGACTGGTCTAGGCAAAGAAGGGAGGTGGGGGGGAGAGTTTTATTAGAAGCCATTTAGGATTAGTATGGGCAGAAAGCCATGGTGATCTAAATCAAGAATCTGTAATGGAGGGAAAGAAAAGAATGTGAGGGGGGAGATGAATGGCGGGGCTTGACAACTGCCCGAATGACAGTGGTTCTGAGGTGATGGACAAGCCTGGTTCTGTGTCATCCTGCTTCTTCAGTAATGCCGATTGTCCAGCAAGAGCACAGAGTAATCAACTCTAAGACCTTAGTGAAAACGGTTTCACTCTGGCACAAGTTATTTTTTAATGGGTTTTAAATTCCTTGAGTCTAAGGAACTCAGTGTTGCATTTTAATCTGCTTTGTGATGATTTTGCAGTGTTTGATAATCAGAAGTTCTTTGACCTAAATTGACTTGCCATCTGAAAAGCTAGGATATAGGTACTCCTTTGGACTGAAAAAAAATGTTCACAGGAAGTGACATCACTTATAGTTCTCTGCCCATTTATATCACATTAGATTAGCACATGTGCTATTTTTATTACCGTTACATTTTGTTTGCAAGAATGTTATTCCTGGGAGCCTAAGTTGAAGTAACGTTTTTATGTGGACAAAAGGTATACTGTCTCCTCCTTTGGCTTAATTCAACTTATCTCTCCACTTGCAGAGCTCTGGATCGTTAACCATTCTAAAACTAAGGGCTACTGTGTGTTGGATGTGTTATGGTTGTTCAAAGGCTGAGCTGTAAAGTCAATTTATATGGACTAACTCTGCTGAGAAAGTTTTATGAGAGTGTTTTATCGATAATGTTCAGTTGACAAAGTAATTGCTATTTCAGGCCCTTTTGGCCTAAAGAGTTTTTGTTCTGAATCTGTGGTTTAAATGCATAACAAAAGCAAAGACTCCTTAATGGTACTTGCTTTGAAATTAGAATGTGATTACTTTAAAACATGGATAGTTTTATTGCCTTAAACTATTTTTAAACTGCCATTCGCTTTTTAATGGTCTCCATCACTGCATGCTGTGGAGAAGAAAAGGGAGAAGAAAATTCGTATTGGCTCAGAGCTAGGTGTGGACCTGCAGAGAACTGGGGGAAAATATGTTATTTTCTGACCCTAGTAATCATTAGTTCTCTCTGTGCTTCCCCTAAAGCTCCATATAGCTGTTCCCAGCTCAACACTTTCAGAGCCTAATTGGACCAAGTGGCATAAAAGGTTACCTAGCCTTTCATTTGAAAGAAGCTGTAGGAATTGGAAAAGCACAGGTAGACACAGTGAGTGTGAATATACCTCATGCATATATACATTTCGTAATATGCTCTTATTCCTTAAAACATGTAAGAACAAGACAGATTATTTTTAACTAATACAGAGTTCAGAAATGTGTTCAGTGAGAGTGAGGGAAGTTATAGGTTCATTTCTCCGAGAAAGGTGTTGATGCTTAGGCACTTGCCAAGGAAACAGGTCGAAGTACAGAAGTCTTACCCTGCCATACATGCTCTGGTAGGCCCCAGCTATCATCTGCCGCTGTGCATTGCTGCGTTGTGTTAAGATGTCAATCAGCAAGTCTTTGTTACATTCTAGGAAGGAATTGTAACAGAAAATTAAGGAAGTTCTTGCTCAGTTTCTAGCATCCATCCTTTATGGACTAATCTTATCTAGCCAATGGGCAGGAGTTATTCCTGTTAGCATCTTACTTTTAAATACAATTGGATATCACAATGGCAATGCTTGATGAATCCTAGGTATTCCCAGTGTCATTAATACACATTGCATTCCTTCCACCTAAAATTCCACAAGAAACATAGGAAGGTAAGAAAACATAGCTTTTCTTCAGCTATCTGATCTACCCTTCTAAAAGAGAGCTGCACCCTACCCCCCAACTTTCAAACTCATGAGTAGTAATTGAGTACCACATCCTTCTTACAGAACAGTTACATACATGACCATAATGAACATGTGTTCTAAAAATTGGGCTGTTTTCATAGTATCCACCGAAGAAAGGGGAATGACCCAGAAGGAAATAGTGGGAATGAATGCAAGGTGTCTGCATACTTTAGTTGGGTGAAATGAGGCTCTCAAACCTTGGGTTGAACCTGGTCCTTTACCCATTATCAAGGTTTTTTTCTGTGTTGTATATACTTATTCATACCAAAGTATTATATTATCACATCACAATATTCATAGCAGTAATATATCATAATTGCTCTTTATTGTGTTGTATTTCAGAGTAGAGTGACCAACATAACTTTAACTTCTGCATTACCTTGACTACAATATAAACAGATTAATTTTTTATCTAAAGCATAATGACCTCCTTTTTCTTAGGGTATTTATCTTTAAAACCTCAGACGTGTAAATGCCTTCTTTGTTACCCGTCGTCGTCGATCTATCTATCTATCTATCTTTCATCTATCTATCTATCTATCTATCTATCTATCTATCTATCTATCTATCTATCTATCTATCTATCTATCCATATTTTACACAAGAGAATAGACAGATAAATAATTTAAAGAGAGGAGACTCTAAGATACTTATGATTGATAAATAGACTATTCTTATAATCATAACACTCATTGAGTTACTGTTCTCATCTGTTTTTGTTGCTCTGTTGCGATTGCACACAAACTTTCTCTCTGACTTATTTTGTGCTTATTAGTTTTTATAGTAGTTTTTGTTCAGTTACTCTTTAGGAGATATTGCATAATAATTTTAAATGGATCTCAAAAATTTTATTATAGTGTGCTAATTAAAATACAGAAACAAAATACTAATAAAGAAATGAAAGAGAACCCATTACTCAATAATTTCATTAAGAGGACAATAAAAAGACATTACAAATAACTCTATGTTACAAATTTTAATTGTCTAGATAAATGGATTAGTTTCTTCAAAAATAGTATGTGGTCAAACTTATACATGGAACATTGACAATTTCAATAGATACATAACTATAAAAAAATTGAATCAGTAATTAATAGCCTGTCAAAATAAACTTGTTAATATGAGATATTTTTTTAATTAATCCAACAGATTTTAAAAGCACTAACAGTTGTCTCCCATCTCTTTCACGCTCCTGATATGTTCTGATGTCCTCCAGAATTACTTGAACATCCACACCAGAGACAGACATTACAAGATAAACTATGGACCCAAATCTTTCATAAACAATGATGCAATCCTCCCTCCAAAACAAAACCCAGAAAATAGAATTGAATACAACAGTGTGTATGAAAAATTATACATAGGTCTAACATCAGACAATCAGTGTAACCTATGTAATTGACAATTTAAAGAAGCAAATTCATGTGAATATAAGGAAAGATGTAGAAAGACATTTGATAAAATGCAATATTGTGAGATATTTTGATCGCACTTCGACAGTGCCTAGACTGACGATAAAATTTACTTATAATCAGAGGGTGGAGCTGGTTACTAGCTAACCAAATTAGTCATAGAGGCTTTGGAGGATCAAGGACATATGTAGAGGCATATAAAGTAGTAGGGAGAGGTTTAGGAGATTCTCTGACCTTTGGGATTGTGGAGGGCAAGAGAGAGGTGGTCACTACTCTGCCTCTTCTCTGATCCATCATCATCATCCAATATCTGACTCCCGAATTTTTATTGATAAAATAATAGTTAGATAAATGCTTCAGTGTAACATTTGTTCAAGACAAAAGTTCTAACCAAAGTAATAATCAAAAGGAATATCTTCAGTTTGATAAAATATCTCTGCAAAGTCTTGTGATTATTATCATGGCAAGAAAGGTCCTTCACTTGGTAAAGGTGGCCACATTTATCAGAGTGGGAGTATTTAAAAACAGATTACTTTTGACTTGTGTATCCTGTTGTGAAGATTTAAGGATAAAGGTTAAGAATGGATTCAGTTTTCCAGTGTCACATGGAGATTTCAAAAAATACATGCTTACAGATGACAAATACAAAAACCAAAAATAAACAACAATGACAATAACAAAAAAAGCTTTTCTTCAAATGTAGGTAAGCAGCTACTAATGGTGGTGAGTTGAGAATGTGAGGGTATTATTGAGATGCATGTCTAAGACGTGTTCCATTTTAGGGTGAATAAATACCTTTTTAAGCATACTTCTACAATTTTTTCTAAGCTTTCTTGTTTTCATATTCTTTAGAATCCATTTTTCTTTATCTTCAGAGTTAAATAATTAAAAATTTCTGGGCAAAATATTGATATTTATCTTTTCCAATTGAACTTGACCAAAGTCATTAAAATTGCTGACTATTATTACATATGAAACTATATTCCTACCCTTGAATGCTTCCCCAGATACCATGCCTTCAAACTCCAAACAACTGAAATATGTCATCTTAAACCACATAAGAAAAACATCACGACATTCAAAATAAATCCATACTTTAACTCCACTTATAATGGCAGGAAAGTTGAAATTGGAGAAAAGAATTTATTTATTTATTATTATTTGTGTGTGTGTATGTGACCAAATTGTTCTGTACTTTAATTTTAAAGAAAAAAATTATAGTCATATTTCTGAAAAAAATTATGTATTCTCTGTAGTTTTTCTACTGACTATTGATACTTTTAAAAGGCATGAAATAATTGTTAAGTCCTAAAGAAAAAAGTCAGAAAATATATTTAATACTATGTTATTTTCCTATGCGTGGTATGCTATTCATGGTTGAAACACAAAGGTGTGTAGGTATGTAGTGTACATTCATGTACAGGAAAGAGAAAGATAGAGAGAAAGAGAAAGCAAGAGAGAGTCAGAAATGGAGATAGTGAGAAGAGAGACAGAGAGAGATAGAGGGAGAAAGAGATGAAGAGATTCTGTAAAGCAAGTAACCATGTCCTGAAGTTCAGAGTTTGCTTTTTTATGCATGGGTTTAATTTTCTTCTTTAATTACCTCTTTTATATTGTCTATGTTTATATTCCTGCCCATTTAGAAGTCTTTTAAAAATGGGTTTTGTTAAAAAAAATGAATATTTAACAGTTTTGCCTTGATCTTTTAAGAATAAAGAATTAAAAACAAGCTAATTGTACTGCCTCCTTTTGCGTAGCTTTCTTTTCTAAACTCTGATCTTATCTGATGAACATCAATTTGCTAAGCCAAATGCCACATTCTAGGAACTCACAGACCAGTCTGCAGGTGCAATGGACTGGGAAAAAGCAAATGATTATCAAGGAGGAAGGGGCTAGGAAGAAAGTTGCCTTGGCTGGCACAGCTGGTAGAGCTGGGGTGCTCAGAGAAGAAACACAAAGAGGATATTTAGGTTAAAAACAGTCCAGAGAAAGAAACGCATGCAAGGCCAGCAGTATATTGGGCCAATTTATGAGCTGTGAACAAACAGAGCCATCTGGGAGAGTAAGATGCTAGATTTGGCTGCAAAAGTAAGTAACAACAGAAACAAGCTAAAATAACAAGTGCAGAGGTCAGGAAGATGCATTACTTCTGATTATATTATTTGCTTTGGAATTTTACCCGAGAGTTCACAGTGAGATATTTGAGGGCATGAGGAATTCATTTTAGCATGCAAACTGCAATTTCTCTTCAGTATTATGGTCTTCTATTATTTTCTTCTACTTCTATGGTCTTGTGTCTGTCTTCTAATTATTTTACACTCACGCTATAGTGTTAGCACCCAGTAAGTAAGGGCAATTCTTTATGTCTCAGGCTTACCAAATCCTTGGAGTGCCCCCCCTAGAATTTGGGCATCCATCACAGGATTGAAATTTGGAGCTGGGAAGATGGTTCCTTGAACCTGGTGGCAAAAGTGAAAACATAAGAGACTATTAATTTAATGAAAAGTTTCAACAAAATTTTCAATAAAATGTCTACAGAAATACCTTCTACAAGTTTAAATTACTATACTACACTGACATTTATTTTTCATCATATTTGTATGCCAAATATAGAAAGCTAATTTCATTCAGTGTGTTTTATTCAGTGACTTACACTATGTTGGTATCCATAATCCAAATAAGACATTGAGATTTTAGACCCACCAGTAAAAAGATATAAGTACAAAATTTACAATATGTATTTTCTTAGGAACTGAAGACTACTTTATAGGAGCTGAAAAGAAAACCATATGAAAAGATTTAGGCCATTCATCTGAATTATAAATATAATTCACTATTATAATGTTTTTTGGGAACAAAAGAGAAGCTAAATTCATATGAGAAAAATTAAAATACTTGAATGTAGATTATGGTATTACTAAAAATTTGAAGAACCTAGATAAAATTGAAGTACTTGGGTGCAAAGAAAAAAAAATTGACCCTTTCCTCTCTTTACGATAATAAAATAGCAGAATATTTAGGAAAAATTTCTGATTTCAGGCTCTGTATCCTGTGTTCACCCTCAACATGAGAGAGCTGTAAATCGGATATTATCAAGAACTAGAATCAGATTTCTAGATTTGTTGTCAGTGTGTCTAGAACTCTGGAAAATAAAAATGCTATCCAGCACTGGGCTGAGCTTTTGGAACCTAGTTGAAGAGAGGGAGGAAGGATCATATGAACAGGGTGGGGAGGTCAAGATCATGATTTGGAAAACCACAGACACAACTGACCAGAGCTAGTGGGAGCTTACAGACTCTGGACGGAGAGCTGGGATCCGGCGTGGTACCTCACTAAACCCTCTGAATGTGGAAGACGGTAATGTGACTTGATCTGTTGGGGGAAGGTGCTGGCAGTGGGACCAGAACTTATCCTGGGTGCATATACCAATTTTTTTGAGCCCATTCCTTGCGGTGGGATACCTTGCTTAGCCTTGATACAGGATGGAGGGACTTGGTTACACCTCAAGTTGGTATGCCATACCTTGTTGACTACTCAAGGGAGGCCTTACTCCCTCTGAGAAGTGGATGGAGGTGGAAGGGAGGGAGGTGAGAAAGTGGGAGGAGGAGAGGGATGTTGAACTGGGCCTAGTATGTAAAATCAAAAGCTTTTTTTTTAAAAAAAAAATAAAAAATACAAAATTTAAATAAATGCAATCTCATAGTGATGAGCCTATGAGGGTTGCAGAATTTGAATGAGCTAGTACTTTGAGAATAAAATGTTAGACGAATTAACTACAGCATTGTAGTACTCATTGTCTAATGGAAGGTTAATCAGTTAGACAGAACAAGGCTGACCTAGTTAATTTTTAGATAAGTATCAATCTATTGATACCAAAGTATTTATTAAATGATTAATTTTGGAAAAATAAAGGCTCTTTTTTAATTACAAATAGATTTAATTTTTTTAAATGATATTGATACATGTGTAGCTATTAATTTGAAGTAGACCAACATATAGTAACTGCAGTGTGAAATGCAGTCAGGTTTTATGCTTGGAAGTACATCAGTGATGGTAGGCTGTCCTCCTTCAGCATTTACATGGACAGGTCGATGTCATTACAGAGAACTGTCAGAGTTTTTGTGTTTGTAATTCCACCACTTGGGAAGCTGAGGCAAGAGGAAAATGTGAGTTCAAGGCCAGGCTTATCTAAACACGAAATTCCACATAGCCTGGGTTGCAGAGTGAAACTCTGAAGAAACAAAACATCTACCACTACAAACCCATTCTTCATCTTCATTGCTCCCGTGTATTCAATTACAAATGAATTTCCAGTTAGCATCCAAAGTCTCATTTGGTGCACATGAACTCAAGAACATTCTCTTGAGTTAGTGCCACATATTGAGGGTGTTTAGTAGGTGAAAACAAAATTTTAACACATTTGTCCACCAAACTGTCATAGGATGGAATTCTGTAAAGAGACAGACAAACATGTCTTCCAATTATTAAACTAAGTTTGCACATCAGATTTTAATGTAAATGCTTAGATCTACATATCTCAAACATTTTTGTCTTATTTATTTTATTAGTATGTGTATGTGATTTGAATGTATGGATGTGCACCATGTGTGTATAGGTGACTTCAAAGGTTAGAAAAGGATATTGTATCCTGAAGCTGGAGGGGGAGTTATAGATACCTGAAATGCGTGCTAGGAAGAGAAATCAAGTTCTTTGCAAGTTCAGTAAGTTTTTTTATTAGTTGCTGATCCATCTCTCTAAACCCCCAAATTTCTTTATAATGTTTCAATTATGAGTTTAAGATTTAAATATTGGAAGTAAGTCAGGCGGTGGTGGCGCATGCCTTTAATCCCAGCACTCGGGAGGCAGAGGCAGGCAGATCTCTGTGAGTTCGAGGCCAGCCTGGTCTAGAAGAGCTAGTTCCAGGACAGGAATCAAAAAAAAAAGCTACGGAAAGAAAGCTGGAGAGATGGCTCATCAGATAAGAGCATTGCCTGCTCTTCCAGAGGTCCTGAGTTCAATTCCCAGCAACCACATGGTGGCTCACAACCATCTGTAATGGGGTCTGGTGCCTTCTTCTGGCCTGCAGGCATACACACAGCATATTGTATACATAATAAATAAATTTTTAAAAAAAGCTACAGAGAAACCCTGTCTCGAAAATCCCAAAAAAAAATAAATAAAATATTGGAAGTAATAATCACTTATATTTAACTGTTAGATTATGTTACTATCATTGCATTTTGTAAAATACACACACACACACACACACACACACAAATATGTATTTCTTTTACCAAGAAATGAATTTTTAGCAATCAATTGTTTCAGAGTAATATGAACTTCAGAATGTATTTAGCAAGATTGATATTGACTTCCCATAATGCCCTCTGCCCTTCCTCATATGCACATCCTCTCTCATTATCAACATCTATCAGAGTGGCATATTTGCTACAAGAACCTGATAATAATAATCTTCAGTCAATATTTTATATTATGGTCACTTTTGGTGGTATATCTTATTTGTACTGAAGCAAATTTATAGGAGCATGTGCTTATCATTATAAACCCACACAGATGCTTATAACACAACACAGATGCTTCAATGTCCTAAGAGTCTTCTACATTTTCAAACTGCCGTATTAAAAGAATTTTGAGGAGTAAGAGGATTCTTATTTTCTGCTATCATAGGAATTAAAAATGAATTTACCACTGCAACATTACTACTTGAAACTTAATGGCCTTAATCTTGTTAAGTGTAATCAGCCAACTGAAAACTTCTTTTAAGATTTAAAAAGCGAAAAACTCAAATCATTTTAAAAAATCAGACACAAAGAATTTCAAGTGTATTCGTTCATAGTCAGTAAAGTCAAGTCTTAGCTGGAAAAATATGACAAGTGAAGGCTATAAAGGAGTATAAATATGAGAGCAAGAAGTCAAAGTAATCTTATTTGCAGATAGCACAGTTCTATACATTAAACATCATTAATCTTGCACCATAAAGCTTCTATAGTTGATAAACACACTCAACAAAAGAACAAGGTGAGAAATATATATATATAGTTTTCAGTAAACTGGTAATATATCAAGAAAGAAATCAGGGAAACAATACTAGCTTATTTATTTTTCTTTTGCTGTGGAGACATCTTGACCAAAGCAACTTATAGAAGAAAGAGTTTTCAGAGGCTTATGGTTTCAGGGGTACGTTCACGACTTATCATGGTGGGGAACATGATATCAGGAAGACAGGCATGACACTGGAGCACTAACTGAAAGCTCATATTTTGACATAACCACTGCTAGCAGAGAGAGTTCTCTGATAGTAGCACTTTCTTTTGGAGTATCAAAGCTTATCCCCAGCAAAAAACCTTTTCCAACCAGCTCCTATCTCCTAATCCTTCCTAAATTGCTTCATAGCTGGGGACCAAACATTCAAATATATGAATCTATGGGGCTATTTTGATTCAAACTACCACAAACACTACCACTAATAGTTAAAAAAAAGTGTCTAAGGAAATGAAAGGCTTGCATAATGGAAAATTTAAAACAACAAGGAAAGAGACTAAAGAAAATATCAAAAGATAGAAGCCCCTCCCATGATCATGGATTGGTAGGATTCATATATGAAAGTGTTTATCCTACAAAAAACAATCTGACAGAGTGGTGGTGGCATGCGCCTTTAATCCCAGCATCCCAGAGGCAGAGGCAGGCAGATGTTTTTGTGTTTGAAGCCAGCCTGGTCTACAAAGCAAGTTCCAGGGCAGACTCCAAAGCTACACAGAGAAACCCTGTCTTGAAAAACAAAACGGTAGTGAAGTAGTTGTCATGGGATTGCAGAATTACAGAATTTTCTGGAGATTTAATAGTTCTAAACACATTTGTACTTCACAGAGTACAACATCTGCAAGTATCTAGGTTCAAAGGTAAACTTTATACTTTGTTTTGAAATGAGTATTACATATGTCTTGTTCTGAAGGTCTGGTAGCACTTTGGATAAGGAATGAGCTAAAGCTTGAAAACATTACAGATGTCAAAAATTCCCTGTGGCATCCAAAGCATGATTTCTAATAAGGAAAGCATACTGTGTTTGTCATGTCCCATAACAAATTTCTTACGCAGTAAAATGTGGCTACAGTAAAACTTATTCAAATCAAAATTATCACTGCAAGCTATTTGGAGAGTGTGTAGATGTTTTTTCTTAGAAACCAAGGAGATTTGGATTTAAATTACTTCTGTGTCAATACACAATTGTACAGACACAGAAAGAAGTTCCTTAAATTCAGTGTGTCTCATTGTTTTATTAAGTTACAAATATGGATAATATGGCCTTAATATCAAAGAGTACTATAGCAAAGAAATATGAAATTGTGCACTAGAACTTGGGGAGATGCTTAACAATCTGAAATGGCAGTTATCATAGCAATTACAGAAATCCATGGGAAAATGAAAATGTACTTAGAAGTGAGAACAACAACAGAACTGTGAGACAGACAAACACTTTGTGGAAAAATGTCTCCACAGAAAAAAGTTCAGTAAAAGTATTCTACTACTAATAAAATATGCAAAGAAGCATCAAAAGTATGAAATATGTTCAAATGTTACAATTTTTACCATTTTAATCTTTATACAGATACATTCTTATTACTCAGATATTGAATATTATGTTATAAAATACCCAAGATAGAAAATTGGAATAGCAATTTTTACTCCAGGATATTATCTATTTTTTCACATATAGAATAACCACTAATCAATATCTCTTCATATTAAGGGTCCAAATGAAACTCTGCATCGAAGGAACACATCTCAACACAATAAAGACTATACACAAAAAAAACTACAGTTGCTTTTGTATGAAATTGGCAAAAAATCTCAAAGCATTTCTTTGCAATCAGAAACAGGTAAGGTGACAGGGAAGTTGGGGCATGCCATAAACATGAGAAGGTTTTCAGTATGATGATCAGCAAATGCATATAGAAGACCAGGTTTGTTTGGGACACTGGAGTGTATATCTATGTATCTATCTATCTATCTATCTATCTATCTATCTATCTATCTATCTATCTATCTATCATCTATCTATCTATCTATCTATCTATCTATCTATCTATATCTTTATTTAAACAATATTTTTTTCATTTATGAAATGCAAATTTTAATACACAAAATTCACAGGGGAATCAAGATATGAAGGTCGAAGAACAAACTAACTAAGTAAAATTAAAGAATATAAATTGGTTGGTGGTAGGTGGTGGTGCACACCTTTAATCCCAGCACTCAGGCAGGCAGAGGCAGGTAGATCTCCATGAGTTGGAGGACAGCCTTGTCTATAAAGCAAGATCCAGGACAGCCAGAGATACACAGAGAAATCCTCTCCTGTAAAACCAAAAAAGACGATATAATACTTTTACTAATTCTTTATGAATTTATTACTATATATGTCTTAGCTTGACTGAGGTTCTATAAAAAGCAGCGATTAACTTGGGGAGGGAAGGGTTTATTTGATTTACAGGTTATAATCCATTGTTGAATAAGCAAGGCAAATGCTCATGGTGGGAGTTTGATGCAGAAAACAAAGAAGAGCATTGGTCATCAACTTGCTTTCCCTAGTCTATTAATTTTTTTTTATAGCTTAGGTGCAATTGCCCAGGAAAGTATTATCCAAGAGGGATTTGTCCCTCTCACATTAATTAAAAAAATGCCCCATTGACATATCCACTGGCCAATTTGATGAGGCAGTTCCACAAATGAGATTCCCTTTTCTGATGACTCAGTGGCAAAATCTAACCTACATAACACATCTTGATAATATCCACTGACCGCTCATCTATCTAGTTCCTCTCAGATCCACTCTACTTTCCCAAATCCCAACTTGGTGCTAATTTTTATTCCCACTGAGTATAATTTGTGATGGTCATATACTCAAAGGTGTAGGGACATTCACTGAGGCATCATAAATCGGGGAACACATTTTTAATGAATACTGACTCTTTTTATCCCAGAAGTCAACTTTCCAGGTTTCTCACATAGTGGTGGGTATTTGGAGCCTCTTTCTACTCCATGTTATAATGTTAACCAGCTTGATCTTGTTCAGACAATCATGGATGGCATGTTCTCATGAGTATGATCATATTAGTCCTGTCATGTCCAGAAGAGACTGCTTCACTACAGTCTTCCCTGACTTGTGATCTTTACAATCTTTCTGATATCTGATCCCTGGGTCTTGGGAAACGAATGAGATACAGGTGTCCAGTTTGTCCCCCTGTATCCATAGATAGCTATTTTCTGAACTTTGTCAGTTGTGACTTCCTGCATTAGTCACTGTCCACTCATAAAAAACTTCCATAATTAGTCTAAAGTTCACACTCATCTGTAGGTCCAGTGTTATGAATTTTGAAGGCATTCCGATATTATGCCCTATTTGCAGAGTAACAGTAGTGGGTTCACACCCAGGAACTTCAAACCCCTTAACCATAGATTCTCATTGAGATTTGCATGGGTTTCCTCATGTGGAATAGGCCTTAAATCCAATGAAAAAGTAGTTGATTAATCCTAGAACATCTATGCCACTGTTGTCCCCAACAGTGGGCATATCCTGGATGAAGTTCCTAGGGTTCATAGCTGAGTGTTAATGACTACCCCCACCTACCAGCATCCTAAATAGCATCTTCTGGTACTAGGCAATCTAACCATCTTAGAGGAAGTTTTGATTACTTTACGTCCTGTGTCAAATATGAGTACCATCTTTGCCTACAGAGTCTTATCAGTTTTGATAAGCAAACAAGAGCAAAGGCAATAAACTGTTTGCTTTGGAAGCTTAATTATTTTCTTTTTTTTTTTTAATTGAGAAAAGGAAAATAAAATTTCTGCCTCTTCCCAGCCTCCCATTTCCCTCCCCCTCCTCTCACCCTTCTCCCCCTCCCCCCACTCGTCTCCCCCTCCCTCTCCCGTCCAAAGAGCAATCAGGGTTCAAAAATCACCAAAGAAACAACAAAGATATTCTTACATACTTCAGCATATCCAGATACATTTTATATTTTCATTAAAAATACATGCATAATCACATTCTTTAGAAATCTCTGATATAATTAAATGGCTAGCAAGGAGAAATCGTCTCCAGTACTAAATATATTCTGCAAGGTTTTAAATCTCTCCTTTGGGTAAAATACAAGCCAGATTCTTAGTAATGTCAGAATTGTTGGGAAACTGTTCTTAGTATGAGTTATTAGAGCAGACAGGACACTAGTCAAATTGTAGAGTCTCCCTGTTCCTCGAGAGCAATCACATTACAATCATGTCTCCTGCAGATTGGCCCTAAGGGGGTTTTCAGGAGCTAAAATCTCAGCATAAATAAAGGTAATGGAGAACTTGAAGAGTTACAATAGCTTCTGCCCCAGTATGGAAAACACACGCACCGTGAGAATGAAATAAGACATTCTACACGCTCACTTCAGCTGAAAGGGAGGGAAGGCTTATGCTTTTATTTAATCTTCATGAAATCTTGCTGTGTAATATCTGTACTTTCTTCTTTGCTGTTATTACGATAAAGTACCATAAACAATGAATTTACAAAAGGAAGAATTCACTTTTGATTGTGCTTCTAAAGGGACAGAGTCCATCATAGTGGGGAAAGCATGACAACAGGCTGCAGGAACAGGAAAGTGGCTAGTTGCCTCTTCCTCCGCAAATTGGAAGTTGAAGGAATTGGAAGTTGGGATAGATTAAACCCTCAACACCTGTCCCCAGTGATGCTTATACATCCCTCAGCAAGGCACTACCTCCTGAAGTGTGCCGCCAATTGGGGACCAGCTGTTCAAATACATGAGCTTATGTGGGTAGCTAAGAGTGTTCCATATTAATAAGGCTCAGAACACATTACTTTCCTTCCCTCCATAGCTACACCAGAGTCTCTCATCCTTGTACCATGGGATAGCTACATAGATTCATTGGAAGTCTGATATGTATCTGAATAATAGCAAGTGAGTAACATAAAACCATGAAATTATGTGATTTATTTCTGCTAAAATGAAACGACCCTAATACATATTTATGTATTTAATTATAAATGCATTTTAAATGTGGTTATTTTGGAAGATACAGGATTCCAATTGTTCAATATTCTAGGATATATATTTGATTTGACTTTAGAGGCACTTGAATATGTGTTAACAATGGATTGGTTATTTACAGTTACCCAAAGCTTGAATCTTTGTTCATTCTATCTATCTGTCTGTCTGTCTGTCTGTCTGTCTGTATCTATCTAGAAGCCTATTTAACACCTTTTAATTTGTGTGTTAAAAGTACATTATGATGTTAGTGTACTTGGAAGCAATTTTTAATTTGAAAAAATTGATGATAAACTGCATGATTTATTATCCAGTGGAATCAAACAACCAACCTTTATGAAGAATGTAGGTTTGTAAATGCAGATCAATCTGTTTTCATCTACTCTATTTTTGGAAAATCATGTGCTTCTTTGAGCTTTGAGTAAGTTATTTTTATGGAGGATGGTCCTGACTTTAATATATTCTGCAAATCACTGGGAATTTATTTATTATCTTCTTAGAACATCCGATAGTTACATATCATAGAATTTCCTCTATAGCATAAATACATAAATGCTAAAGTTGTACCTTTTGATAAGGTTAAGAAAAATTTCCATACATGAATTATTTAGCAGTGTGGGTATTTTGGAAAACAGGTGATTTTTAAAAGAAATATCTAGAGACATTAATTTCCTTCCTATTATTGTGGTGATGAGGAAGATGTAGCAAAGGTTGTATGTTTAGTGTTTGTGCCTTGTGTAGCGTAGTTAGCTAGGAAAGAAACTGTAAATTGTTTTTTCTATGCAAGAAGAATAGATCCTGATCTACTTTTCAGTCTTTAAACTTTATTCATGCTTGTCAAAAGGCCACTTAACAGTGACTCCTCAGACATAGTTTTGAAAGTATTTTTTCTTTTTGGTACTTGTCCCATCTATGCGGATTATATTGTTCCCAAACTCAAAACTCAATTCAAGCTCCACCAATTACAAGGAACCTTTTAGATTTTATCATACAGTGTTTCCAGCTGCACCTCTATTACATATGACCCTTTTTGCTGTGTTTCATTATCTTCAAATTCTAAACTCCCAGTGGGCAAATGCCTTCCTGTTTTGCCTCTGAAGCTGCTAATGTAGTACATGAAATGTTATGTGATCTCAAAGAATTTTTATACATCATAAGAATTCCTGAGTTCAAGAAGGACATTAAGTTTTGATTGATGAGCTAAACACCATGACCAAAAATAATTTGGGAAGGAAACGGTTTATTTTATCACAGTCCATCCTGAAGGGAAGTCAGGAAGGAGCTCCGGGCAGCAACTGGAGGGAGAACCTGAAGCCCAGTGCATGGAGGAAAGCCACTCACTGCCTTGCTCCTCAGGGCTAGCCAGCCTGTTTTTTTTTTTACAAGCCAGGACCACCTCCCTACATGGGATACTACCCACATCAGTCATTCATTAATCAAGAAAATAGCCACAGACTTGCCTGTGGGCCAATATAATAGAGGCATTTTCTCAATTGAAGTTCCCTCTTCTCAGATGTTTGTGGCTTATATCACACTGACAAAAACATCTAACCAGGACAGAGTTCTTCGGGTTACCCAGCAGTCGTTTCTAAAATTAGTTCCTCATATAAACAAGCTTTATTTTATGTGTTTTCACCTGCATTCCACTGAGCAGTCTTAGGGGAATGACTCTACTCATTGTCTTCATATATGAGGAGTTTATGATGCTAGATTATTTAAGAGCACACTGATAGTGTGTCACGAGGAAAATACTCCAATTCAAATTTCACTCCACAGTTAGTATTATATCTATTCAGCAGTAATTGTTGTAAAATGAAATAAATAAAAATGGGGAGTCTTTCTCATCTAGGTAGAGAAAATATATTCTCTTCCTAAAGGTCCCTACAGGGATAAAACAAAATTACATAAGCAAATAATTATGTTTATGTTATCTCATATTGTTAAGTCAGTTAAAGTGGAAGAAGACAACAATGTGTGTTATATGTGTCTGTGTGAATTTCTATGTGTGTGCATACCTCTGTGGTGTGTGTGTGCGTTTTAGAGAGAAGACTGAAAAAAAAAGAAAGGTAAACAAAAGTAAATTCCAATAGTTGGGTTCTCAACATTTTAAAATACCTAATATTTAATTTTAAGTAATCTATAGAATCCCAATGTGAACTTATCTGTTATCATGAGTGTTACTGTTTACAAACATATGTTGATGGGGGACCAGTCCCACAAGGGGCAGCAGTCTCACGAGGGGCAGTGGCCAACCAGAGCGGGAGTTTGGGTATAGAGTTTATTTAGCGTATTATGGGAGAAGGGGAGAAAGGAGAGAAGGAGGGAAAGGAGAGAAGGGGTCAAGAAAGGAGCAGAACTACCTTTTCAAAAGAGGGACAGGAAGAGCAAGAGCAGGCTGGAGAGGAGGAAGGGGATCCACTTGCCTCAGCAGAAGGGGTGTTGGGAGTGGGCAGAGCTTGTCTCTTAAAGGGACAGGGTACCTAGGTGACAGGGAAGGTCAGCAAAATAATAACAATGAGTTCCCCAGTAGATTGGTTGCAGATGCTTTCTGATGATGGCATTGGAATGAATGAAAACTGCTCTGTAGCAGGATCAGCTGGCATTAAGGAGACATGGCATGCATGGTTCTTTCCTTTGAGGAGGACATGCTAGCGTTCTAGCTGTGCCTTAGTTTTTTCTGACTACTTTTCTTTCTCTCAACCCTTGAGGTTAAAATCTATATTAAATCCTCTTAGTAAGCTCCAGCTATGCTTCAAGGGCAAATCAAAAAAGTAAAGCATGTCTATGCTGATTGAATATTCCCTAAACTAATTAATCTCAGGAAACAGTAACACAACTTCAAGTGAGAGAACAATTAACCTTATTTTCTTTTCTTTTTTTTTTTTATTATGAGAAAATGTGTATTTTGAAATTCTTTTAATTTAGAAATACAAAACTTGGAATAGGAGAAAGGAAAGAAAGGCACAAAGTATACAGGCAACTTTTTACTTCTTGAGCTTCTCACCCCCTCTTCATTAGTTCCCACGAAGAGAAAACACTCAGACACCCACAATAATGCTGTTAATCACAATGGAAAGAAAAAAGTGTTGTAAGGAAAAATGAACTATACTAAACAATTGGTTTGCATAATTATATAGTTTGTTCTCACGGGCCTCATTGTCATACTCCTGAGAGATGTGGGAAGCTAACATTCCAAAGAGCTCCCTCTGAGGGAGAAATGGGTGGGAGGATCGGGTCCTGGCTGATGTAACAGTCCTTTGATTCTAGACAAGTCCAGAGACGGATGCTATTCCCAAATGATAAACAGCAATTAAATATGAGGCTGGGTGCGTGTAAAGCACAACAGAGGAAATTAAGAGGCAGGAGCATCACCGTTCTGGAGAACATGCCAAAATCACTTACTCAATGGCAGCAGGATTTGTACTCTGTGTTTGCATAATTAATATACGGGCTGTATTTCTACAGACAATCCTTATAATACATAATGTACCCCACAAGAATATAGGCCATGCCTTCCAAACTTCATTTGTTTGTAAGAACATGTGATGTAAAAACTTAAGTACAGACAAAGCTGAATTTAACCTGTTGATATTTTTTTACCTTGTGAACCAAGAAAAACTGGGATGCACTAAACAATACAGACATTTGAGGGAAAAGAGAAGATATTTACTCTTTTACAGTCAGTTTTATTGAACGGGGAATGAGAAGATGGCTGTGAAGACAGAGTACCTCAACCAGACTATGGTAAGTCACTTCTTCCTACAGGGACTGATGTACACAGCTGAGCACCCTGGCCTCTTCTTCCTGCTCTTCCTCCTCATCTACAGCATCACTGTGACCGGCAATCTCCTCATTCTCCTTACTGTGGGCTCCGACCCTCATCTCCGCTCCCCCATGTATCACTTCCTGGGTCACCTCTCCTTCCTGGATGCATGTCTGTCTACAGTAACAGTTCCCAAGGTCATGGCCGGCCTGGTGACTTTGGATGGGAAAGTGATCTCCTTCCACGGTTGTGCTATACAACTTTATTGTTTCCACTTCCTGGCCAGCACCGAGTGCTTTCTATACACAGTTATGGCTTATGACCGTTACCTGGCTATCTGTCAGCCCCTGCACTATCCTGTGGCCATGAACAGACGGGTGTGTGCAGGGCTGGCTGGGAGCACGTGGGCCACAGGTGCTGTGCACTCTGCAATTCACACTTCCCTCACCTTCCACTTGCTGTATTGTGGACCGCACCATATCGCCTACTTCTTCTGTGACATCCCTCCAGTATTGAAGCTGGCCTGTGCAGACACCACCATTAATGAGCTTGTCATGCTGGCAAACATTGGCGTGGTAGCTGCGGGCTGCCTCATCCTCATCATCATCTCCTATGTCTTCATCGTGGCTGCGGTGCTGCGCATCCGCACAGCAGAGGGAAGGCAGCGAGCCTTCTCCACTTGCACAGCGCATCTCACAGTGGTGCTCCTATACTACATGCCGCCTGTCTGCATCTACCTGCAGCCAAGCTCCACTGGCGCAGGGGCAGGAGCCCCTGCTGTCTTCTACACAATAATCACACCAATGCTCAATCCTTTCATTTACACACTGAGAAACAAGGAGGTCAAGCAGGCTTTGAAAAGGTTGGTGTGTAGAGGCTCCTGAGAGTCACCAGCGGGCAGCCCAGGCCCCCAACCTGAACCTGTGGCTGTGCCCCTTGCCTGTCAGGAAAACAACAATGGCAACTACTCAAGGAGGAAACTGCTGAGTATAGACTGGGCCACATGTCCTCTCTTTGATCTGCCTCCGCATCACCTTAACAAACTCTTCACTAATAAAATCAAACTAGAGAGGTGACATTTTCAAATATTTCTGACACCTAAGCTCAGAGGTATGCAAATGTTGTTCAAACCCTTGTTTGTTTTAGTGTTTCTGTAAAGTAATTGCATTGACTGTATATCTTGGGGAGCCTGCAGGGAACCCCAAACCCATAATTATGTTAAGAATAGTCCTATTGGCAAAACCTGCCCCACACCCAATTAGCTATTCGCTAATTGCTAACGAACCTAATCTGATAGCGGAACTGCCTTAAATTCCAGCTATCCAGGGAACTAGGTGTGGCAACTCCTGACTTCTTGGCCTGCCTGACGTGATGTAGGTTACGTGACTGGGACCATGCGGCCAGATTCCATGCTCCTGTGCCCTGCTCCCCAAGCCCTCATTCAGGGGGTATATAAGTTGTTACCCTGTCCCTAATAAACGGAGGCTTTGACAAAAAAAAAAAAAAAAAAAGAAACCAATGGAAACATATAAAGCTAAATGTACTCTTTTCTAAGTATATTTCAACAACAGTGCAGTTTTCTTTCTCATTTTCTGTTCATTTGTTCATCATTAAATAAAAGTATATTATTTTGGAAAAAAAAAAAGAATTAGTAACCTTATTTTCTTCATAGCAAAATGGTCACTAAGATGTGATTTTTATTAATCTAAGTTCTGACTAAAAAGACAACATGACTTCAGTTTATATCTTGCAAATAATAAATATTTTTATTTTCTAATAAAAATATAAGTTGATCAAGAGATGCTTAGTTAATTAGAACCACTAATTAATAATAGTGGTATTACAATGGGATATTCATGTTATTTTTCCAAACTTCATAAACAAGATCCCATTAATAAATTAGTGGATATAAAGTCTTTGTAAATTAACAGTTAGATGTTCATAAACCTAATCTACACAGCCTCTTTACAGATAAGATGCAAAATATCTTAGCTAATTTTTAGAAAACAATTTTCTGGAAGATGTTCTTTGGGTTCTCCTTCTTATTTAGCTTCTCTAAGAACCCAAATTATATGCTCAATGTCCTTTATTTATGTCTAGAAACCAAATATGAGTGAGTACATCCCATGTTTCTTTTTGGGTCTGGCTTACCTCACTCAGGATAGTGTTTTCTATTTCCACCCATTTGCCTGCAAACTTCAAGTCCTTGTTTTTTACTGCTGAGTAGTACTCTAATATGTATATATTCCATACTTTCTTAATCCATTCTTCAATTGAAGGGCATCTAGGTTGTTTCCAGGTTCTGGTTATTACAAACAGTGCTGCTATGAACATAGTAGAGCATATACTTTTGTTGTATGATATGTCCTCTCTTGGGTATATTCCCAAGAGGGCTCTTGCTGATGCCTTAAATTCAGGCTACTGAAATTGATTACAGATTTTTGTGCCCCTGGAACTCAAGGGACATTAAATGACATGGGTCTGAGCTATGAAGTTTATCCTTTATCATTTGTTACAGGAACTTATCAAATTAAACAATTTGCTTGAAATCCTTGTCTCTGTGTCCACAATTCTAAACTTTCACTTCACAAGTTTACCCAGTCCCAAAAACAGACTTCTTGCATCCACAACAAATGATACCTACATACTATAAATGACAGAGCCACGAAAAGAAAAAAAGGGGAAATACAGATAATAAAAAGTCACACCATTAGATATGAACAAATTTCTATTGTGAATATTAATGAAAAAAACTAAAGCTAACATTTGAAACATTACATTTAGACACATTTAGGTCATGTACAAAGGAGAAAAATTGGCACCAAAACTCTTGTTTCTTAACATTAAATGTGAGAATGAACCTGATTCCTTCTAGAATCAAGAAGAAACGATTTAGGTCTCAAAAGTCTTGTACCTAGATAAATGACAACTTAAATCTACTAGTTCTTTTACTTTATAAAACTATTTTTAATGCTGTTATTTTCTAATTGTTGAAGTAAATACCACAAAATGGCTCAAAATATGCTCCTATATTTTTTATGAGTGGTTTAATAAATCATATGTACAAGGCAGTATAAAATAAGGTGTGTGTTATCATTCTGAAGTATTATATATGTGAAATGATGCTTCAATACTTACACATAGCCACTGATTTAGTAATTGGTAACTGAAAACAAGAGAGTAATGACTTTATGTCCAGAGTTTTACAGTATATTGTACTTGTATCCCTTTGTTGATGATGATTCTCATATTAAAACGAAATATTATTGAGTTCGTAAAGAGGACATTTTTGCTTTCATTCCAGTCTGTATAGACTGGAACAGAAGGTAATGTTGCATGAATGCTTTGATATTCAACCATTAGGTATGTTGACTTTTCAGCATGTATATCTTTTTGTTTTACCAGAGATAAGAAAATTGATGTTTCTTAAGTTTATTGAGAATTTTGAGCAGCAATAGGGTTAAACTTGTCAAATTCTATTCTTGCATCTTGTAATTTGGAGACCCAAGACTCTTCTGTTTTGTTATATTAATAAGGTGAGATATACTCATTAGTCTTTGAATGTTGGACAGCCTTGTTCTATTAAGACAACCCTCAGTTGGCCTTTCTGGGTCATTCTTTTTATATTGTCACATTGGATTTTTTTAATGGATTTGCTTGCAGCTATATTCACAAAGATTTCTGTTCCTCAATTTTCTTTTCCTGTAATGTTGACTTGCTTTCGTATAGTCACCTCCTCAAGATGAGTCACTGCTAAATAGTAGACAACCTGAATAGCGTGTTAGTTCCAAGCAAATGGAACTATTAGTTGAAAATCTGTCAGCAAGAAAATGCCAGGCCTACACAATTACACTTGAGATTGATTTTTCAAAGAATAAACAATATTGTTGCTATGGACTTTTCTCTAGAAAAAAAAAAGGGCTGGGTTATTTTCTCACATGTTCTGGTCTACTTTGGAAAATGGTCTTTTTGACTTAAGATGATAAACTAATAGTGAAAATAAACTGTTGTTCTCAGGAAAATGACTTAAAAGTTTTAAACTACATGTATAGCTGGGTTGATAATATAAACAAATTGGTTTCAAATACTTATGGTTTTTGTTACCTAAGAAAGAAGTTAAAATGACTGGGAAGACTGAATTAGTGACATTGATTAGATCAGAGACATTAGAATGAAAATACATGATGAGTAGATAGCAAAAGAATAGTGTATAGACGGGCAGATGCATACAGATATATTTGTATGCTTAACAGGAGTGAATGTAGTTTATACGCAGATGAAAGGGTACATTGTTCTTTGCCTTACTCAGTAAAAGGTAAACCAACAGTTACTCCAGTAGTAATGCATATTTTTAACATTCAGATTTTCAGATATCAGTGTTAAGTTCAATGAATCAGAAAACTTTAGGAAACCAGTGAATTCTATGCCAAATACAGAAAAAAAGATAAGATTATTACATCTTTCACTAGTAGCAACAGAATGCTTAAGAAATAAAAATAAAAGACATCTCATCTAAAGACAATCCAATTTAAAAAAAAAAGCACCACAGAGTGCTAGGCTGAAAGGCATCTTATTAATAACTAAATACTCCTCTAAAATGTCAAGGTCAGAAAATTGAGGGCAAAACAGAGGAATTATTAGAGATTATAAGAGATGAAGAGATACAATAACAAGATGCAATATACTAAATTGAATCAAAGGAAAGTTATGAGGAACTGGGTGTAATCTAAATATATTCTATTTGCTGTGATATTCTGGTTTTGATGATGTCTGTATATATTGAGACCTGGAGAAAGGTAACTGGTAATCCAAATCATTTAAAAAATTAGATTTATTTATTTTATATTCATGAGTGTTTAACAAGCATGTCTTTGCACTGTGTGTATGCCCAGTGCCCAAGATAGTCAGACAGGGTGTCAGGTCCCTAGGAGCTGGAGTCACTGATAGTTGTTCAAAGTCATGTGTGTGTTGGGAATCAAACACAGGTCTTCCGCAAGAGTGATGAGCATTTTCAACTACTGACCTATCTCTTCAGCTCTAAATTATTTGTATGATTACTGTATAAATCTAAATTTTCTCCAAACAAAAGGTTAAAAAATGACCTGGATTTAGCTTCAAGTTCATTATCATAAATCCATAAATGGGAGAAAATTAGTCAGATATTAGTATATTGGCCTGAATTTAGCTTTCAACAGTAAAGTGTAAATATGATGCCAGAAGGGTAAAATACAGCTTGAAAGGGAGGAACAATGAGTAATGAGGTGTAGTACGAATGAGCAAGCTCCTAACTACCTTTAAATGGCAAGCAATAGCAGAACACAGATACAGTGAACAAGGCTGTGAGTTGACAGGTGACAATAGTACCATAGCCATAACTCTCTGAAATATCCTTCCTCATAGGTTACCATAGGGAAGAGACAGATAATTTCATACATGGGTGTACTTAAGCAGTAGTGGATTTATTTTTATCTCAGGCTGAGGTGTGAACATTTTTCATAGATCCAAATGGACTGAGGGAAGAACTCGTTACATTGCCAGTGAGAGTTGGGAGATGACTCAAGAAAAATGTGACAAACTATTGAAGTAGTAAGCCAGATTTCTTTAACTACATCATCTGACCTGCCAAGTTTACCGCACACACTCAGTTAATTCCAACAGCAAATTTGAAAGACGTGAGTTTTCCTGTGAATATTTTCATGTTAGGATATAGAGCTATTAAGGAAAGCAGAAGGTGAGAAAATAAATCTATGGGTAAGGTGCTTGCAATTGCAAGCATGGGGACCCAAATTCTTTCCCCAGACCCTATCTGAAAATTTGGGGATGGCCAGCGTCTTGAACTTCTAATCCTAGAATATCATCAGAGTTTTGGAGAGTGTAGAGACAGGACTTGGCCCGCCAGCACAATATACTAGGTGAGCTCCTGGCCAACGAGAAATCCTGTATCAAATACAAGATGGATAACATCTGAGGAATAATCACAGAGGTTGGCCTTTGGCCTCTGCACATACGTGTACATGTTTGTATGTGTGCATGTACACACACACCAACATAAAGAAAGAAAACAAAATGAGTCCTAAATTTGTGTTCCTGTATCTGTTATGAGAAAGGAATACTGCCTAACAGCTAAGAAGGGGCAATCCTACCTGTTTCTTTATTACTGACAGACAGGTGATATGTCATCCTGCTCACTAACCTCAAATTAGGAAATCACTGAAGAAAGATCTGGAGTACCCACAGGTGCGCCCACCCGTGGAGACAGTGGGGCTGATTCTTTGGGAGCTCACCAAGGCCAGCTGAACTGTGACTGAAAAAGCATGGGATAAAACCGGACTCTCTGAATTTGGCGGACAATGAGGGCTGCTGAGAAGCTAAGGACAATGGCACCGGGTTTTGATCCTACTTCATGTTCTGGCTCTGTGGGAGCCTACCCAGTTTAGATGTTCACCTTCCTAGACCAGGATTGAGGGGGGAGGACTTTGGACTTTCCACAGGGCAGGGAAACCTGACTGCTCTTCAGGCTGGAGAGGGAGGGGGAGGAGGGGGGAGGGGAGGAGGAGAGGGAGGAGTGGGAGGGAAATGGGAGGCGGGGAGGAGGCAGAAATTTCTTTTTTTTTTCCAATAAAAAATAAATAAAATAAAATAAAAAATAAATTAAAAAAAGAATTTGCAATGGGAGGAAAAAGAATCGGCATTGTAGTGGAGTAGACGGGGGAGGGGACCTGTTTGCTGAGAGAGGTTCCGTTGTGACTTTTGTTACACATTCACAATATCACATGTCCAACTACCTAGTTCCTCTAACACTGATGGTTCATGAATCTGAACCTGGCTGTTATAAATGGACCACTGTATATTTGCTTTCCTACATTCTAGTTGCTTGCCTCATTAAACAACCAGAAGTCAGCACAGCAGCAACTGAGAGATGCACAGAGGGACCCTGTGCCCAGGTATGAGTGCCTCTGTCTTCCCCTACCTTTGTCACTTTTCTTACTTCCTTTAAAACAGCAACATTTTGAGACTGGCAGTTAAATGAATACCCGGGATCCATTTAATATACTGTACATATGTATATACTGTACATAATTTACATATATTTTCAATATCCGCAAGGATTTGAACAAAGATTTGGAAAGATTAATTTTGTAATGATGACACTAAGAAAAGGAATGACCCAGTTTTAAAATACAATATGATTTGCTTATTTATCTAAAACTTTAGCAGCACACAGTATGGCACAGGGAGTCTGCTGGGGTTAAAGGGCTTTCCTTTTTCACAACCTGCAAAATCTAATCATAGGCTATCTTTCCAGCTTCTTTTAAATAAAATATCACCAATGTTCAGTGAAGGTGTAGCATGATAAAATGCACTGCGATACCCTGTTACTTCTTGACAAATTGACATAAAGATGAAATGGAGATCAGAAGCAGCTCATGAATAAAACTGTTTCTCACTTTATTCATATAGCAGTACACTAAACACAATCATGTGTACAAATTACATTTATATTTTGTACATGATACATGTCATGGTCTAAAAATTTTTATTCCCTTCTAGCATCATTAACAAGAATGTCTGAAGTACTAGAGTGAAATCATAACTTAGGAAGATGTGTGGATAGTAATACATGTAACATTGGACCAAGAAAATGGACCCTAGAATTTTCAAACATTTATTCCTCTTTAGATAAGATGCCTATTTGCAAACGGTAAACAAATGTTCCTGAGTTATTGAGCTCCAAGGAAACTAGATTTTTAGATTGACAGCATGGACTCCAAATTAGTTTTTTTAAAATTCCCATCATTGCTTTCTTTTTGGTGAGTCAGCCTGAGTTGTTCCTGATTATAAGCCACTTCTTCCGATATAACTCTATAGTACATAGGAAGTTTGGTGTTGATCTCTGAGATTAAGCTACAAAGTGAAAAAAATCAATGAGCAATGTCCTGTAACAGATTCTTGCTGGCGTTACTACTTCACCTAATTGTAGAAATGCATGACTCACTAAAGTAACCTGACTCTTACTAGCCAAACACATTTTTTTTCAAGACTTTATCTTACAATTTAAGAGTTTTTAAAAGTTTGTGATTTGCGATAACCCAATTATTTCTTTCCTGTACTGTTTGTTAACTGGGTAGATCAATTAAGAAGAAAGAAATAGAAATGTGCTTACATGTACTTTCTTCATTCAAATTGAGAACTAAAACTGACATTAAATATATTAATGCTAATAGCGAACATATAAATTTCTGGTCCGACATGGTGACCCATACCTTCAACCCCAGCAGTCGGGAGTCAGAGGCTAGCCAGTCTCTGAGTGTGAGACCTTTCTGAGCTATATAGTAATTTCAAAGACAAAGGGAAATCGCTAGTAACCTACTGCCTAGTAAGAATCTACCTCTCAAAAAGAAACCAAATCAACAAATGGTTTCATTTGGAAATTTCAACATTCTTAAACAAAATATGGTGTATCTGTTTTATTTGAAAATACTAGAATTTCAGGAGACAAAATGAATTTTGAGATGTGAGTACCAATTTTCTGAAGAGATCTGAAGAGATCCCAAGTAACCAGCAGCTAGGAAAATAAGTCTATAAATTTAACTCTTATTTTTTTCTTATTTGCACAGGTGTTCTAAAGAATTGCATTTCTGAACTAAATGCTTGCAGAAGGCAGACTTTGGCAATCTTATTCACTAAAGACCCGGTAGGTAGTTATGCATAACACTTGTAAGGAATGGTTTGAGAGTAGGTCATAAAAGAGAGACAAATGCTAACCCTGACTTCAAGGTCTTCTCTCTTATATTCATTTATTCTTGCTTGCAATAACAAGAGAGTGGAGCCAAATCACCAAGTAGATGCATGGTTATTTGTTAGGGACTCAAGCATAGATGCTAGGTTAATGTGGAAACTGAAGAAGGAACTTTTGAACAGATAGAAAAATCATCTTTTACTTTAACACTCTGGTTATGAAGAAGGAAAGGGAAGAGTTTTAAGAACTTAGCTTTGGCATACCTCCAACAAGCTAACACCTTAAGTTAAGATAGGATTAAGAACTGGACACAGTGTGCAGACTGTTGGAGGTCACTACTTTTCTCAAAAAAAGCAGGTGACGTGCCTTTTGGGTAAAATTTAATGAGAATTGATTTAGAGAAAACTGGATAAATGAGAATACTTAAATGTTTTTCCAGAAAAGAAGTTGCCTGTATATATTTTTTGTGTAGTATAATATTTACACAAATAAACATTATGCTTAATATAAGAAAAATATACTTCTACTCATGGGGATTTTCTTATAAAATCTGGAAAACAATAATTGTCACACATGTATATAATCATTAGTAATAGATACAAGTTTAACCTCTTTATATGCAAGATTTTGTGATGCTGAAAATCCAGAGTAGTTGTTTTAGGAGAGTTTGATACTTATATTTAATTAAAATCAGAGTAACGCACTTTGTAAGATGCTTTCTATCCACTCTCTACTTTTCTTAAGCTTTACTTATTAATTAATTCTCAAGAGAGAGTGGCAGGTGCTATATAGAGATGGTGTCTTCAGGTAGCCCAGGTTGAATGAGACTCATTGTGTAGTCCAAAATAAAGTGGGACTTTTGATACTCTAAGGTCTGATATTGCCAGCATGCAACAACACCATGAGATCATATCCCCTAAATAGCTAAAGGAATTGAAGCTAGTTTCAAAGGACAAAAAGAAAATGTCCTGAGCCACTTGGATCCCACATGAAAAGACTGCTTCTGACTGCCTGAGAGCATAGTTACCATTCTCGCGTTTGTTCAGCCTTTAAATTAAAGGCACCCAACAGTTGATAAAACAAGGTTTGCTTTTCTTTCAAAAATATAACACAATTCCTACATTTTACTCCAAGGAAAGCGTTATTTCACTTAACTTTTTCATTCCAGTACTCATTAATTCCACCAAAGCTTTAGTAAAGGTTGAAGTCATAACCAAGCACAACTTCCAACTTCTGTTGATTCATATGTGTAAAGTTCACACAACATGGTCTTGTGATAGCGAAAAGCAATCTAAAGTATGAATAACCTTTTAATAATATTTGCTCAGTAAGTCATATTGCAGATAAACAATTCAAGTTAGATATCTTGGAGTGCAGTTTCTCTCCAGAATAACCCTTCCACTTCTGCTTTGAAACTAATCTTGCCATTTCAACAACCTCTACTCCCATCTGACTTCCCCTAAGTACGCACGTACTTACTTCTGGATAATGCACCTTGAATTTTTTTTTTCTGGCTTATAGACTACATTGTCAATTGTTCACTTATTTCATTTTCATTGGGTCAAAATATTGAGCATTTCATTATCTATGTAGACACTGATTCACTATTTGTCACTTAATATTAATATCCAAAGTCATTTTGTAGCTTATTTAGAAATAGGGACATGGTTGTAAAACTATTACTGTTATTTTTCTGTCTCCTAATTGGATTCACAAGGAATCTTTTCATTGGCTGATATGTGTACATATGTCATTCAACTATTCAGGAGGCAGAACCTATTTCAACAGACTGAGACCTTTTCAAGAAGGTCACATATTTTGAAACCAAACTGGGAAATTTAATGAAACCCTGTCTTGAAATAAAATACAATAAGGGTTGGGAATGTGGCTTAGTAATCATGAGTTTACTTACCACAAAAAATTAATAGGTACATCAATAAATATGTGGAACAGTTGATCTACTTTTCCTTAAAAATTACTAGAAATTATTTTGATCATCATACTAGCTTTTCTTTTTTCCTATTTCTTCATCTTTCTCTCTCTTCCATTTTCCCTCCTTCTGTCCCTCCCTCTCCTCTTTCTTATACAAATTATTTTGGAATTAGACATGATCCTTTGTCTGTCACTTCCAGGCTCTTAAGTCATCAATGCCACTGAGCTTCTGTATTTTAATCTCTGATATAAGGAGGTAGGTAGTTTCAGTGAAGATAGGAAGCCTGAAATCTCATAACTGAATCACTGAGAGGAATGTCCAGTAATACTAAGAAGAACTTTAAAAACCCGAATATATTAATTGCTATTCTCTTTTTAATTGATTTTTATTGAGCTCTACATTTTTCTCTTCTCCCCTCCCTGCCTCTCCACTCCCCTTCAACCCTCTCCCAAGATCCTCATTAATTGCTCTTCTTATGAAATAGTTGAGTGTGGCTATCAAATTAAACAAAACTCTAATTGTAAAATGTTAGATACTACAATAGTTACTCAAGAAATTAGAATGATTTCTCAAATTTCTGCATACTAATAGTGTTATTTCAGGTATTGGACATATGTGTATTTGATCCAAGTTTCAATATGTTCTTTGTTTTTAATATTACTATGTTTAATGCTTTTTTGACAATCAGTAAATGTGTAAAAATGAATATGTAGAAATATGTAAAAGTCTTAAAAGGAATATAAAATGGATAGAATTAAAATTGACTTATCATCCTATCTATAAAAAAAATCTTATGCTAACAAAACACCTGGGACTGGTTGAAGACAAAGCAAGACAAAATTAGAAAACATTTTCCTAGAATAATCAATGTAATGTATTCTAAAAAGACCATCTTAATTTGAAGAGATTGAGTTCTGTGGAAGTTGGAACGCCTGGGATTGAATCCTGTATTTAGCATGATTCAATAGCCTGCTGTGTGATTTCCTTTATTCCTCCAGAAACATGACTTACATTGAACACATAAGTCAAATGATTTCAGGTTCACAGTAGCCAATTTCATCTTTTGCTAAATAGATGTCTTATATATAAAACACATTTATTATGTCAACGGTAAGTGTAATTTCTGGTCATAACAAACATACTATAATTGCCTTTATCACTGGGAGACACCTAACTCCATACCTCTAGAAATAATAAAAAAAATAATACACACTGATTTTAAAGGAAAATATGTTTTTGCTTCTTGGTTCACATAGGTGCTAAAGTAATACTGTACTTAGGAATGTTATTGTATGTTTATCAAGGATGTATTTTCAAATTTATTTAAATTTTTTATATGAGATTATAAATCAGAACTGCTAAATAGAGGGCTTAGGAGTCTACATTTAACTGGCAACCTAGTTATTTATCATTTATATTAAAATGATAACCCTCTTGCTTGTTGGAGAGCTTATTGCTTGTTTGAAGGAGCTCCATACAGAATGGATACAGAATAATTAAATTGTCCTTAAATATTGATTGCCTTAATGTTAAACCCAAGACACTTGGACCATATATCTTCAGACAGAAAATTGGTTCATATTATAATGACATCAATGATGTAAAACTTAAGGTTATCTTACTTTACATTCATGGTGTGTTCATAATAAAAATATCAAACATTCAAAATAGATACAATACATCTACTAAAAATATTTAAAGTAAATTTTAGATGAGTTTAAATATAGCACTTTAATTATTACTTTTAATAGTTCTAAAAGCAAAGTAAGCTCTATAACTTAAATTTTGCGTAATGATTCCTTTTAATTTCTAAATTATAAAGATTATTTTATAAAAGTTTCTTTGAAAACATTTGTTAAAATGGCATAAATAATAGTACAAAACGTACAGTTCATAGATGTAACATTCAATACTTTCAAGTAATTTTACTCAAATAAAAAAGTCAGAAAAATAAAGATTTTTGTAAAATCATTTATGTTTTGACCTTCAGCTACATAACACTTTTAATTTCTACGTAGTGAAATATACCTATGTCTTAACTAATAAAAGTGATGGGAGCTTCCAACTGTATATGAGACCTGAAAGTTACAGATGTAAATTGCTAAACCAATGGTGATAGGAAGTAGCCACATTTGAAGAGCTTATTATAATTTCTAGAGATTACTATTGTGTAAATGAGTAATGAAAATTATTTTATTCGTTGAATTCATGAGTTTATTGCATAAAACTTTCCTGGATAGTGCATTTATAATATCGATTTAAGACAATCATTGTCAGTATACATACATACTTATATAAAATTACCATGTGAAATGGATACTTTGTCATGTATGCATATGCAGCTGACACACTGTGGGTTCTGCCAAAGATAGTGGACTAGCAGTTGAAATAAAACATATAAAAAATGGAACTAAGTTAAAATTACACCAAGTTTAATAGCTATTGATTTGTATCAAAATTATTTTAATTTCACATAATAAGAAATAAACATAATGACCAATTTTTATTATATCCAGTCATTATTCTGAGTCAAACTACTTATTAAAATAGAGTCAATTTAGTTTTAATAGAATAATATATTAGCATGGATTTAATGTTTAATAATATTAAGTCTGTTTAATAGTTATGTTGGACAATAACTAATCAAAATTTTAATGAAGCAAATTAAAACCTATATTTCCTCTTAAAAATGCAAAGAAACTGAAATATTAAAAGAATAAAAATTTATATAGAAGTAATTAATGTACTCACATAGTCCCCGCAGAACATTTTGAAGAGAGTGAGCAACCAGTGTAGATCACAAGAATTTCAGTAAAGAAACCAAATGTAAGTTTGTTCCTTTTGTGGTCAGAATGGCTGATGTTCACTGTACGGCCAAATTTAAATATGTGCACCTGATCAACCCAGTATCTCAGACAAGAAAATTTTGAGGCAAATCTGGAACAGTGTGACTCAAGGCACAGTATTTATACTTGGCTATCAATATGTAAATAGATATGATGTTACAACAGAGAAAGAATTGTTACACAAAATAAATAGAAGCACTAGTCCAGCCCTTTCTTACGTGTTGATTTAAGGAATGTACATTAGCCAAATAATGAAAAAGTGTAACCTTTTGTAAAACCTGATGACTCATGGAAAGGTAACCCAATTAGGGGCAAGGTTAATGATTTATTTTCTGATTAATTATTATTAACACCCAGACTCTCTGAGGTTCTCCAGCCCTAGCTCCATTCTAGGCTGTGATTTTATTAAGATTTTCTTAAGAAAAATATTTTTAAGATGTTCTATTAGTCATTTAAAAATTTCATACTATGCACTTTGAACATATTCACAGCTATTATACACTCCTATTACTTACCGTTTTATTTCCTTTTCTTCTAACCCAACTTTGAAATTTATTCTTCATTTATTTTTTGTTTTCTTCCTTTATCCATTGAGTCCAATTTGTGTTGCCCAACTGCTTGAGAGTAGAGCATGTCCTGGTATGTGCTTGACCTACCCGAAGTTGTATTATTGAAGAGATGTATCATATGACAATAACTCTGCAGCTAATGGTGAGATTTCCTGTCTACCTTCCCTTCTCTATGTGAGAATTTGTCTGTTTGGAGCTTTTCATGTCCTGTACATGTTGTCACAATAGTTGTAAGTGCATATGTGCCTTGTTGTGTTTGACAAACACTGCCTTCTTAAAGTGATCTTCCACATCTGGCTTTTACTGCCTTTCTTCCCACTTTTCCATGAAGATCCTTGAACCCCGGGTTGAGGATGTTATATGAATGTCCCATTTATGACTGAGAACTTCAAGGTAGCTTAATTTCTGTCTGTTGACTAGTTGGGGGTCTCTTTGCTAATTACCATCTAACAAAAACCTTCTCTGATTTGCATTGAGGGATGTTCTGATCTCTGAGAATCACAATAAATTCTTAGGAGTCATTTTAATACTATGCCCATTTAGCAGAATAATAGTTACTGTGTATCTGGTCTTTGTTAAAGCATACTTTATCACGACCAAAGTGATTGACTGGTAATAGAAATATTTCAAGAAATACAGTTGCCATTATTTTTAATATTTTTTATAAAGTATATTATTTTTATGCTTTATTAAATCAGAAGGAAATAACTGTTCCAAGTTCTACAAAACAAAGAGTGTATTAGGAGCTGTCTATCTTCATTATTTTTATATACTATTCTAAAAATAAAAAAAGAAGAAAAAAGAATAATTTTTACTTGAAACTAATTTCTGGTTTTGAAAGTTTCTAAAGATAATATATTTAAATAATTTCAGAAAAAATAATATCTAATATTTTATCAATAAAATTGAAGCAAACTACAAAAAGATTAACTTGTCCTCTTATTTAATAGCTGAATATTTCATCTTTCTTCTCTTTGAACATTTATCTCCATATTATTTATTAAAACTTATCAAATAATATGCTTATGTGTGCTATCAATTTATGTTAAGAAATTAAATAAT
This sequence comes from Microtus obscurus, assembly GCA_963919715.1. Taxonomy (NCBI): domain Eukaryota; kingdom Metazoa; phylum Chordata; class Mammalia; order Rodentia; family Cricetidae; genus Microtus; species Microtus obscurus. The sequence continues at coordinate 43,101,178 of CAWTZC010000297.1, forward strand.
CTTAATGAATTAAAATTATGTTAATAAATTTAGTTAAATTGTGATTGCATTTTTTGGGAATTTACCTTATATACTTATAAATTATATTTCTATTTTCCTTTTCTTTGTTTATCAAATTTTCAATTTTTAATCCTTTTATAACTTTTTAAATTTATTTTTATATTGATTTATTTTTAATCTATGACTATCTTTACTCTGTCCCTTTAAAGACCCTTTTCATTATAGTATTAACTTTATTTTATGACTCTCTATATTCTTTTTCTTCTCCCTTCCAAGCCTATGTACATTTATCCAACACTATGACTCATCTGGATTTGTCTTTATTGCATATCTATAATTTTTAACTGTCCAGGAGAACTTTTCAAAATGCTGAGCACTTTTTAAAACTCAAGCTGTGCCAGTAGTAGGGTATATATGGTACTTTCTTCTTGCCCTCCTACTCTAAAACTCAAGCTGTACCATTATTATGATATATATGGTATGCCTGCTTGCTTTACACAGTCCAGCATGGTGGAACTGTTTACTGTGGCTGAGAACCAAGCCTGCAGCCCCATTCTCAGGCACACAGCCAGTTCATGTTGCCCTTGAGTAAGTTGCAGCAGTCTGCTCACAAACCCCATTCAAATATGTGGGCTCCCGAAAGAGCCAGTGGTCATGGTGGCAGCACATCCCAGAAAGTCTACATTTCAAAATGGCATGACTCTTTTTATGCTGCTGCTGTTGAGTCAGGAAAACCTCTCTTAAAGAAGCTGTGCCACGCCACCAGCAAACAGCAAGAACCTGTGTTAAACTCTGTACTTTTGTGTCTCGAATTCTTTTTCAAACTCTCTCAGGTTTTAAGTGGATTTAGCTGGCCACATGGGTGCCAATTTGTTGGGAGAGAGCTTCTTGTTCGTCCCAGCCACCCAAAACTGAAACTATATTAATTAAAACACTGTTTGGCCCATTAGCTCTAGCTTCTTATTGGCTAACTCCTCTGTTAATTTAACCCATTTCTATGAATCTGTGTATCACCACGTGACAGTGGCTTACCAGCAAAGATTCAGCATGTCTGACTCTGGTGGCTGCATGACATCTCTCTGACTCTGCTCTTCTTTTTCCCAACATTCAGTCCAGTTGTCCCTGCCTACCTAAGTTCTGCCCTGTCAACAGGCAAAGGCAGTTTCTTTATTCACTAATGGTATTCATAGCACATAGAGGGGACTCCCACATCAAGTGACAATGTACTATCCTTGATACAAATTCTCCCTCAGTAACACAGCTTCTTAGGTTTACTATGACTTTTTCTTTATCTTCTCCTTCCTCTTTACTATAAATTCCACTTAAATTCCATTTCTACATCTACCTTATTCTGTTTTCTTTAGTGTTTTCACTAATAGAAATTATACCCCTTTTTAAACTTTGATCCTTTGTGGATTTCACATCCTACATTCTGATCCAGCTTATGTCCCTGTCACCTCAAATCTGCTTTCCAGCCTTCTCTGCCCCCAACCAAATGCTGAACACAAAGAAAGAAAACAAAACAAGAAAAGAAAGAAGACTCTTGTCGTGGAAGCTCTCATGTGGCCAGTTGAGACACACAGTTTACCGTTCATCTTTACTTGCAAGTGTTCATTGACACAAGTCATTGATCTGGCTCTAAGCCTCAGGTTTCTGCCTCACTACTGATAATGGGCTCTTACTGGGAATTCTCTTAGGCATCCTATAATTTTCTTTTGTCATGGATATCCTGTTGTTTTGGATCTGTAGTTTTGTTATTTTTAATTTGTATCTACCACTAAAATAAATTATAAAAGAACAGAAAATTTATCGGTCCTATTTACAATTACAACCAAAACAGTATTACATTGTTTTTAAAAAGCATTCAGTAACTAGTTTTTGTTTGCTTGAACTTGAAGATGGAAGTAGGACCACTAACCAGGTTGTAACTTCATTAGCCTTCTACTGGTGAACATATTTTCTTGTAGTACTCTTGACCTGTGATAAGAATAACAGTGTACCTGTTAGCTTATGGGCCAATGCTATGTCACCGCACTCTATTAATTCTTTCTTTAAACAACTTTAAAATGTTAATATTTTCATCTTAGCCTGGTAATCACTTTAATCTCAGTATTTCTATATTTCCAGTTATTTCAGAAACAAAATGGCAAAGATTATCTCTTCTGACTTCTTCTGTCATTTATAATAATAAATTTTATTTCATATAGCAAAATGTGTCACTATTATTTTAATCAACTGGCAAAAATAATTGGTGTCAAATGCCAAGCGGTTTGTCAGCTAAATCTATATATAAGACATAATAAATATCTACAGTTTAAGCAAATGAACCAAATATGTTTTTAAAGTATACATTCATGAAATTTGTACATATTGTGGTATTCTAAAGTTCATTTGTGACTCATTCTCACTCTAAATTTACATTGACCATTTTCACTTAAAAACAATAGAATTGATGAATAAAAATAAAACAGTTTTAATTATTGCCAAAATCATATTTTAAATACTTGAAGATGAAATTTAATTAAAAGTCAAAGATAGAAGTACTAGTACCCAATTATTGTCCGTACTTTGAAAATTAACTTCTTGCATTTCAGTCATATAAATTAATTCAAAACATAGTTTCTCTTTCATAGACATCAGAAGTCAGAGAATTGTTACCAAGGGCTAAGAAATACTTGTGTTAAATTGTTCAGTTTAATTTTACTACTGTTGAGATATTATTTTTAAAATCAAAGCATATTATAAAGCAGCAACAAAGGTTTCTTCGTCTAATTTTCTTTAGGATTTATGCATGCTTTTGCTTTTATTTTGCAACAAGCTATATCTCATGACTCCTTTGTCTCGGGGTCAATCATCTAGTCATAGGGAAGAATATGTTCTCAGGGCTCTAACGTGGAAGAATCTCACATTTGTCAGAGTTTCCCTGTAATCAGTTGAAATAACTCCTCTTATAATATGAAAATAATCTGTTTTCGATATTTACATACGATAACTTTTCATTAATCATACTTTAAAATACAATTCAAAGCTTCATTATGACGTATTTCTGTAAGTTAATAATAAAGAGATTAAAATTTGTATTTCTTTTTTTATTATTTATTTATTAATTTATTAAAGATTTCTGTCTCTTCCCCACCGCCGCCTCCCATTTCCCTCCCCCTCCCTCGTCAGCCCAAAGAGCAATCAGGGTTCCCTGCCCTGTGGGAAGTCCAAGGACCACCCACCTCCATCCAGGTCTAGTAAGGTGAGCATCCAAACTGCCTAGGCTCCCACAAAGCCAATATGCATATTTCTAAGTATGTATTATAATTTGCATTCAAAGATCTTATGTGAGCTTCTGCAATGATACTGTGGTGCCAGTGATAAATGACACTATTTTAAGCAATGAATGTCCTGGTCCTGATCTAAATATCTTAAGTAACCTTATTTATTACCCAAAACAACCAGGAAGCAGGACTATTTATTATCCTAATATACAAAAATATTTCACTACATGTGAATTCCAAGAAATAAGTGCTGCACAAAACAAGGTTGCATCAGGCTATTTATTTTCTAAGTTTTGGGATTATAATTGTATTTCCCTTCTTTTCTCTCTCTCCAAATCCTCCTATATACCACTATCCACTATGTTTCAAATTCATACCCTCTATTTTGCTAGCTATTATTGCATGTATATATGTATTTTTACTAATTATCACTTGTTTAGTCTTTATGATGTTATTTTTATGCACTTTTTCAGAATGTGAGTCTTTTTTATTTATTAGATTTTTAAAAAATATCAATCCCTGTTCCCACTTTCTCCGCTCCTCCCATTCCCTCTACACACCCTCCCACCCTACCGCTATCCAGTCCTCAAAGAATGTAAGGCTCTTGTTTTGTGGAAGGTCCAAGACCCTCCCTACTATATCTAGGCTAAGTGAAAGGACTAAGAATATGAGCAAAGTTGTCAAGACCATGATGTGTTCACCACTGAATCAGTCTACCTGAGCTAATAGGAGCTCATCAACTCCAGCTGGACTGGGAAGAAACAAGCATAGGACCAAACAAGTCCCTTTGAATGTGGTTGACAGTTGTATGGCTGGGGCAGATGGAGGGGCCACTGGCAGTGGCACCAGGATTTATCCCTACTGCATGTACTGGCTTTTGGGGATTCTATTCTCTTTGAATATATACCTTGCTCAGCTATGATCCTGAATTCAAATTTAATCTAAGAAAAGTAGATTCTTGAAGCAGCAAGGGAAAAGATATAATATACCAGGGTTTTGAAATTTACATGAGAGCAGGCTCTTCAGCAGAAATCTTCTAGACCAGAAGTGAGTGGGATGAAATGTTTTTCACAGTATTGCTGTACAGAAACTGCCAATAGAGATATTGCTTGCAGCAAAGCTATACTTCAGAAATGGAAAGAAGACAATCTCACACAAACAAAAGCTGAGAGATCCCATTTTTTTACAAGAAATACTAAAGAGAGATCTTTAAAATGAAAGCCAGGCTGGCAAGAACGAAACATCAGAAGGTGAAGTATTCAATATAAAGCAACTACAGATGAATTTAGAATCTAATATTATAAACATGGTATGTTTAATATGAATACTAATTAAAATAACTGCATTCATTTAAGATGGGAAATGTGAAGAGATTTAAAATGGAACCTCAAAATTTCATTTTATGGAGGAATGAATTATACATGAAGTTTTGAATGTGTCTCTTTTCTTTATTCTTTATTTCTGTTAATTGCTGTCTTCTCAAAATAGTTTATTTTAATCAACTTCTTTTGTAAGCCTGATGGTTACCACATATATATATATATATATATATATATATATATATATATATATATATATAACAATAAGTTAGTATCAAAATATACAACTGGAGAAAACCAATTAAGCACAGAGGAGGAGTTTAAGACAAGGAGAAGTAAAAAGAAACAACAATGAAAGTAAAGAAAATAACAAATTAGGAGCAATAGAACTTTAACTTTCAATAACTACCTTAATGGAAATACCTTTCATTATGTAATGAAAAGTCAAGAATGAATAGGACATGCTGCTAACAATACTCCCAGTTCAACTATTTTCAGACCCATAGGCCAGACAAGAAGAGGTAGAAAAGGATATTCCACGCAAATGGAATCCAGACAAGGAAATAACAGGCATACACATATGAACAAAAAGAACAACAACTAATAAATCAGAGACAAGAAATGGGACCTCACACCTGATGTAACAAAAGGTCAAAATGATTTTTGGAATAATTACCTTCTAACAAACTTAGGAACTGAGGTAGAATCAGTGAAAAAGAGTTTTCATAAAAGAAAGGCTGGGATCTTGTAGCTTTCTCAGTTTTAGTAAACATTTAAAGAACATCAAAGAGCAATCCTGAAATTATTTTACTATAGTAAAAGGAGCGGCGGATTGTGTCCCACCGCCTGACTGGCTTACACCCGGGCTGGTGCGCTGCTTGTCTTCTTGGCCACCCGGCTAGCTTATACCCTAAATAATCATATGGAGAGCTGTATTAATTAAATTGCTGCCTGGCCCATTAGCTCTAGCCTCTTATTAGCTAACTCTCACATCTTGATTCAACCCATTTCTAATGAACTGTATGTCAGTATAAGGCCGTGGCTTACTGGGAAAGATTCAGCATGTCTTACCTGGGAGCTTCATGGTGGGTGGCTCTCTCAGCCTGCCTTCTTCCTCCCAAAAATCTGTTATGTCTCTGCCTCCCAGGCACAGAGGTCAATGTACCACTGCCAAGTTGGACGTGGTGGTACACACCTTTAATCCCAAAACTTGCCAGGGAGAGGTAGATTGACCTCTGGGACTTGAAGGGGCAGAGGTAGATTGCCCTCTGTTACTTCAAGGTGTGGTAGCACACACCTTTAATCCCAAATCCTGGGAGGCAGAGACAGAACAAAATTCTGGGAGGAAGAAGGAAGCTCTTCCCCCATTCCTGCCCAGATCACAGAAGAAGATGTAACCTGCCTGGCTGGGAAAGGTACCGAGCCATGTGGCTAACATAGTTAAGGATAATGGGGTAATGTATGTCAAAGGAGCTAATACGAAGCCTGAGCCAATGGGGCAATTAGTTTATCACCAATGTAGACCTGTGTGTGATTTTCCTTGGGACTTTTTGGCTTTGGGGTACCGGGCAGGACAGAAACCCCAACAAGCCGGCCCTCATGTTATATTTTACAAAATTTCAGAGGAAAAATATTTCAAAATAACATTGCTAGGATACTGCAACCAAAGACAGATGGAAAGAAGCTACAGCCAATATCCTCATGATCATAAACACAAATTTTTTTTAACAGAATAATATGAAATGGAATCCAACAGAACTTAAAATGATCACTTTACATGACTAATTGGGGCTATATTATAAAAGCAAAGATGGGTTCACATGAGTAAACTAATAAACTTGATTTGTCTCTTCAACAAACTGAATGACTGCAGTCAAATAACACTATAATTAAATAAGAATAAATCCTAATTATTGTGATTTATTATGGATGAATCATTGGAACAGTAAATACCTAAAGAGCAGCAGTGAAAAATTGCGCTGTAGACCAAATGTATGCAGCAGACATTCACAGAGCACTTCATCCAACAGTCCTGAAAAATCCACATTACTCTTAGAAGCAAGTGGACTATTCTCCAGCCCAGAGAAATTATTAAATCTCAACAATATTTAAGAAATAAAGATAGGACATTTGATATGCTATGACAGCTCCAAATTTAATTCAGAAAACCTTTATCTACCTAATGAAGCTATTTATAAAGCCTAAAATTTTCTTTGCATCGGATGGGGAAAGATGAAATACTTCCTTCTAAGATTTAACATAGCATTGTACAATGTTATCACATTTATTAATGGTACTGGAAAACTTTGGTAGTATATCTAAATACCTAGAGACAACTGATTTTCATGAATATGTTACAAGTGCACATTGGAGGAAGAGGAGTAATTTTAGTGAATATCTCCTGGTGAACTGGGTATCCAGATGCAAAAGAATAAAACTAAACCAATGTCTCTCACCACTCACAAGAATCAACTTAAAATGACACAGTGTCGTGCTATGTGTTCCATTATGAAGTTATATAGAAGAAAACAGGGGAACTATGCCAGGACATTAGAGTGGAAAAAGATTTTTTTGACCCAGGACCAAAGGATATAAAGTAAAGAAAAAATAGACCAAGGGGATTTCATCAGACTTAAAAGCTTATAATCATCAAAGGAGACAGTCAGTGGAATGAACAGAGATGAAAATGGGACTAGATGTTGTAAACTATTTCTAACATTGACTTAATATTGAGAATACAAAAGACACTAAAACATTCAATATTCTGCCCTATATTCTGGTTTTAAAGTGGGCACTAGACCTACATTGACATTTCTGAAACGTCATAGAAATAGTCAATAAGCCCATGAAAAAGTGTTCAACATCATTAACCATCAGGATCAGTGCCCAAGATCACTAACCATTACAATGAAAGAACAGCAAAATACCATGTTACTCTGGTTATAATTTCCAATGCCCAAAAGGCAGGTCAGTTTTGGTGAGGCTGTGGAGAAGAAGGTAGAGACAGAAATTAGTTTATAAATAGTCTGTTGCATTTGAGAAAATTAAAAGTAGAACCATGCTACGGCCCAGTTATCCTGTTATTGGAGATATATCTAAAGATAGTATGTGGCATTCTGAAAATTAAAAATAGAATCAGTCCACGGTCCAGCTACCCTATTACTAGAGCTATACCTAAAGACTATGTGACTAGATAGGTACTCGACAAGAGACTGGTACTACAATACTATTGTGTTAACTGGACATAGAACAGATAACGACTTTTATAGCATACCTCGCAAGCCTCATCCGTGAAGGTTCTTGCAGTGGATGGAAGTTAACAAAAAGATTCTCAGCTGGCCAGCTTTAAGAAACTAAGAGACTATGTAATACTCAGTCATACATTGGACATAAATATCAAATACCTTTCCCCAAAGGTCAGGAAACAGTGTGAAGAAGGGTTGAGGATGACTTTCAGAAAACTTTTCCAGACCAAGCATGTCAGTTCCTTGCACAAGCTCACACAATTCTGACAGTGTCACAAGAAAGCTCAAGGCAAACGAAATCTCACCCCTAGCTGAGGAGACATTGGCATTTCATAGCCGCTAGCAAGGGGGAAGATTTCTTAATTGACCTGACCCAACGCAGGCTGAATATACTCCACAACGTCTTCCACTTCAAGAATAGTTTGTACACACAAATTGGACTTGATGGACCAGTCTGATGGGGGAAGAAAATTCAAAGTTGGGTATATTGGGAGGTAAGTCTTAGCAGGGTGGATATTTGTAGGGTGTGTAGTGTGAATATAATCCAAATACATTCTATGAAATTCTAAAAAAAATGATTAAACCGGGCATTAAAAAGAGAAGTGGATGATTTACAGTGGGCAAGATATGAAAACAAAAGAGGAATCTAGTAAGGCATGAAGGGATTAAAAAAAGACAGTACATATGAAAAATAAAGTTCTGACAGTTGAGACGACACTAACGCCATAGATGCTATGTTAAGTGATAAGCCAGTGCACAAAGACATGTACCACATGATCTTACACACACATGACAATTAAATCGATCAGGTCAAGGTTTATAGATGTCTGTAATAGAAGCAGTTTCAACAAAAATTCAAGTAACAGTAGCAAACCAGTGTTTTCATTAGTTTTTGCTTATTTCCGATATATACTATGTAGTTTTATCATATATCCCTCTCTGACCCCTCCCTCTAGTGCTAAGCTCCTTCTCCACTAAACCCACTCCTACTTATCAGTGGCTGCATCATGAAGAAAATGACACCCAGCAAGCATTAATTGCTAACAGGTCCCTCAGGGAGCAGTAGAACATTTTGGCCCAATCTTGTGCAGGTGGCAAAGCTGCCTGTGTGGTCACGATTGCTATTTTTTATTAGGACCAGTGTTTCATGGCTCTCCTCCTTGTCTCCTAGCTTATATTATTTCTATCTGCTCTCCGGAGATGTCCACTGGGCCTTGGAGCGTGGTGTGACATTAATATCCCATGTAGAACAATTTCTATTGTCAAATTGTGCTTTCTTTAATTCTTCAAATATTACTTCCCAGTTGAAAATACCTGCAGTTACCTCTGGGTGTCAGTAACAGACTTTTGTCAAATGCTTCTGATGGCCCTGCTGGAGTTTATGAGACAGTATCAAATTTACTAGAGCGTTGAGTGTGTGAGTGGTAGGGGAGATAAACACAGGGACAGCCAGTTCACAAAACCTGCCATTCTGATTTGTTTCTTTGAAACATTAAGAAAGGAAATTGTTTTCTTTTTTCTGTTTCACTACATTCCACTAAAATTCAGGGTGTCTTTGCTCTTGTTTCCCCTGGATACTTTTGCGTAGAGGCTAATACATGTCCCATATGTTCTGTGTGACTGATTTTGATAAAAATCAAAAACTGCTTTACTTTTGGTTGTCGAAGAATCCACGGACTATCTAAGAATTTTATCTTTTTTTTTTCCCTATGTTTGGAACTTCAGCTAGATTAAGCATTCTGTGGGATAATATGATTAATAACCATTTATAATTCAGTTCTGACTTTGTGTTCAGATCAGTCTACAAATATTAGCTCATTAATGAAATGAGTAGCAGTTTTTGCCATTGCATCCAGGATTTGACACGTCTCATCAGGCACAACTAAAAGCAGGGAATGTAGGAAATGGGTCTGCTTTCATCCAGTTCAGGTGAATGCAAGTTTACTTCTAATTTCTTCATAAGGAGAGATGAAAAGAAAGGCATTAGCCAAACTGGTTACAGAATATTAGGCTCTTTTTGCTTCTTCACAGCTTGAGTAGTTAATACAATAAGCGTCCTGCCTGTCGCCTGGCGTTATTTATTAATATCTCCACAGTATAAAGTCAGTCTCGAGGATTCATCAGCTTTGCTCACAGGTCATTAAGAAAGGGGTTTGTGAATACTGATATCCCCACATCTAAAAGATGGCTAATTGAACCCAAAGTTCTTTATGCAGCTCGGGAATTCAACCCTAGCCCATTCCGTACTGTTCTTTAATTGTTTTAAATTAGCCACTTGAGTGAGCTTACATAATTCTAAACCTGCCCATTTGCTATGCTCCATTAAAGGATGATGAAGAACAGATACGCAGGGTGTGCATCACTTTTCTCAATTGTTTTTGGTAAGTTCTGTCTCTCCAAGCTAAGAGTTCTATACCCATAGTCCATTCCAGCAGGGCAGGTACAACTGTGTACAATTTCACTAATAAAGTCCTCCTACCTGATGTACTATGCAGCTGCTCATCCACTTTAACTAGGTTGCCTGCCATCATTTACTGATTAGTCTGAGATCATATGATGTTGGGGCCAGAGTCCATCGTTCTGACTATGGTTTCTTCACACTCTTGTGTCATGTTACCTAAAATAGAGTAAGCAGCCTAGGACCTTGTGCTGGGAAATGAACCAGGTGACCAAGGCCCTTTGTCAGTCAGAGGTTCACATTCCTCACTTCTTAATAAATCATTACAATTGGTTCCAACTTTGATAGAATTGTAAATTCTTTTCTCTACAATAGTGACATTTTAAAGAGTTTATTAAGGCTAGGCAGGTTTAGAAGCTCTACCACAGTTCTCAACAGGTTAGTGAAGTGGCAAGGCAGATAGGCCACCCAATTTTCATATGGTGACTCGTGGCAGTATGTATCCCATCTATCTCTTCTTTGTAAGTGTTATTAAAACCACCTTCTGAAAAGTTACATTAATTTATACTTTTCTGATTTTTCCAACTTTTAAATACCATTTTCTGTAACACCCGATTTGTGTTACACCCTCGGTACAGTTCGTGTGCCACTGTACCGTATGCGAGTCAGGCAAGGGCCTGGAGATTGAAAGAACACAAAAAGAGACCTGGGTCATTCAAAAGGAGATCAGCCAAATGCCATTTACTCAACCTTGGGGAAATCCTTATATACCTAGCTGCTGCACAAGGATTTCCACCCAGGCAGGTGGGAAATTACCATGCCAAAGATGGAGCCAACAATGCCCTACAGCTAATCACCAGGCAGGGCAGGGGGAGCACAGGAACAAACAGAATTCTTTAGTTAGCTGGCTGACCAGAAACTGTCCTCAAGATGCACCCCAGGAACAAAGGTAGACCTGGGCCCTACAATTTTCCTCTCTTTTAGGTAATTCAAACAGTTTATCATCATGATGTATGATTTTCAGTAGACAATCAGGGCTGCGTCCTAGTAGTTTCCTGTACCAGTGACTGCCACTGCAGAAAATTCACAGAGTCTGATAACAGACAGCGTAATATCTACCATGCGTTGAGCGTAAGTGTGAAGTCAAGTAGATCTTTAGAATTACTGCAATTTATAAAATCTCATTTTTCCTCTATATTTAGCTGTCTGTTAAGTAACCCATTTAAGACAAAGGGCAAATTTAGACCATTCTCCACCTTAAAGATAGGTTGTCCATATCTTTATACCTTTATAGAACTTATCAGACTTGTTCACATCTCTGAAAAAGCCGCACTCAGTGAGAATCTCGAGAGAGCACTAATGGAGTTACCTCTTTGACCAAATCTGACCTGAGGGAAATGGTGAATTGATTGCCCATGCACAGCATTGATTTCTGTAGGGATTTAGAAATGAGTTTGTGGTGGTTTACCAGTAAGGTAGCCCATTTCTCAGAGTATCCTTGTATTTCAGTAATTTATTAATCCTGTCATGGTGATGCTGCACTGAGTGACCCTTCATCATACATTGTTTTCTGGAAAGAAGAGTTTGTTTGCTGAACTTCCTGAGCAACACTAGTATATGGCTATGAACTTTACCATTTAGAATAAAGTTTGGCAGCATATCCATTTACCTAAAGAATTGTAGTAGATTTGCTGCTAGGGCCTATGACCTCTGTAGCTATAGAGTTTTTGACATGGTAAGCCAGGTGTGTATTCTCTAGTTGGAGCTGGCCTCAAATCAAATCAGAAAGTAGTTGATTGCCCCCAATACAGGCACTATGGCATCAGTTGGGTATATCTTGCCTGACAAGATGTTACTGCCATTTATTTCCTAGAAGAGAAAGGCTCCAGGAATTTTATCTGTAATCACTTTAACTTCCTGCACAAGCTGTGTGTTAACCTCTCTGAAACCCCTTGTTCTCATTTCCTCCCAACATTGCTGATGACCTAATGGATTTGTGCCACTTTGTGTCAGAGAGGGACAAGAAGTCATTCTGGTAATGATTGTCGCTTCTCTTCTCTTTGTCTTCAATAGTCCCTGTGAAAACTTCACTGTTGCAAAAGTGATCATTTACTATGCTGATGGCACAGATTTTATGATGGAAAGAAATTAAGACTTGTGTGCTAAAACATGATATTTATTAGGCCTCTCTAAAATTCTAATTGTGGCTCTTTTGTTTCTAAACATCTAATAAATTAAGACTATGTAGACATTCTAGGAGCTAGCCATGAGAATTTTAAATAGCACGTTGTCTTTGATAGGGTTTTTGTTGCTATGAAGAGACACTGACCATGGCAATTCTTATTAAGAAAATATTTAATTGGCGTGGCTCACTTACAGTTTTAGAGGTTCAATCCATGTTCGGTATGCAGACAGACATAGTGCTGGTGTAACTGAGAATCTACATCTTACCGGCAACAGGAAGTCCACTGACTGTCACACTGGGGGAAGCTTGAGTAAAAGAAACCACAAAGACTGCTCCCAAAGTGGCACACATCCTACAACAAGACCACACCTCCCCATAGTGCCACTCCCTGTGGAGCCATTTTTTTTTTCAAACCACCACACACATAGTGCTAATGTCCATGTTGCCTTTGCTTTATCCAAGAGTGTGGTCTTTCAGTTGGCCCTAGAAATGAATAATGGAGAACGTTTGTCCTAAGGGTAAACAGAATCTTCTGTGATGCACAGAGCTTTATATAGTTCATAGGGGGGAAAGCAGAGGTTTGAATGCAAAGGTCCTACTTTCAGCCTGCTGTGGGCCCCAGGTCTCTGAAGCCTCTCTGTAAAACCTGCAGTCACTTTCAGAGGCTTATAATCTCCACAACACCAAAATCGCTGAACTGTCTGATTTCTTTTGCACAAACACCACCTGGGGCTTGCTCACAGTCATTTATGTTTGCTACAGTACCGTTTCCTTATGAAATAAACTAGTGCCACCTTTTTATACCAAAGGAAATAATCTATCACTTGAATTGCCTGTAAATACCTATTAGCAAGATTTATAGTCAACAAGAGCTACAACTTAATCTTCTTTAGATGCCAAAGTAGTGCAGTGTCTATGTTATTATAAGTAACTCATGTTTTTGTAATTAATTGAAATATAAACAAAGTCTACTCCCTTATCTTTCCACTTTCTATTATGAACACCTTTGAGAGCTTCAGTCTGTTTTCACTGATCGGGGATAAACAAAGAAGGCACACAAACAATTTAGGCCCTGGGGTGTGTTCTATTCTCAGCATTCATGTGAGCCGTGAATTCAGGTGAAATGGTTCCTTTTGGAAGGTGGAGCTAGTTGTTAATAGGATCCTGTGAGAATGCTTTACTGAGTGGGTAGGCTCTGTGAAGGAAAGGTATTCCTGGCTTTCAGCTATAGAGTATGTCATTCCAGAATTATGTACAGAGTGAAAAATGTAAGGGAAATATATATTCTTCCTGTGTGGTATAATGGTGCCAACTATTCCTCAAAAAAATTATTGTCTCATGCACTCAGTACGATGACACCAAGATGGATGCACATAATTATTATTAGTCATTACAAATGATTAATGTTTTAAAGATTTACCAAATATAAAGGAGTCTTATTTTGGTGGAATGATCTTTTACATTTTTAAAACAAAGTCTTCTGTGTCCAGACATTATGTAATTCTAAAATGACAAAATACACACATTGCAATGACATTACTTTTCTGAAAATTTCCTAATGATTTCCAGCTTTTCCTACATTTTCTTAAGAGAATGTAGGAATCATTGAATAATCAAGCAAAAACAAATAATAATATATATATTTTTCTAGTCCAGTATATTTTGCTAAATTTTTACTTAAATTTTGCTAAAAGATATGTATCATAGGCATACAAACCACTAACAAGTAAATATCACCTTAGTAATTGTCATTTCATTGCTTTTGGGAAGCAAAAGCAAACATCTTTTAGGTCTGTATATCCTCTTAGGTCCTTGAGTTCTATGTAATACTGATTTCTTACAGACAGTACATAACCTTTTACTAGCAAGCGATTGGGTAAAACACAGCTCCTGTAGTTAGCTGCATGTACAATGATTTCATAGGACAGGAAGGAGCAGTATGAGCAAGAGAAGTCGCGTGAATCTATCACATGGTTTTCCTTCACTTTTCTTTGCAAATTAAAAGCAAGTTAGTTATGGAGAAATTTATAAGGACCAAGAATAGAACTATGTAAGGTGATCAAAGATAACATATTCTATCTATGGACTGATACAGGTGCTATCAAAGAACAATGGAACAATTCTAAATCTTGAACAGAGAAAAATTGGTCACCAGGAGTGCAGCTTACAACAGAGTTGGTGCATTTACTATGCTTGTCACGGGGTTATGGTTTGTCATCGGTAGATAGAATTATTGTGTATCAATTTATTCTTTCTGGTTCATAGGAAAGTGGAATAAGATTCCTGGTAACAGAAAACTAATATTTTTTTTATTTAGCTTTGGAGGCTAAAAACAAATCCTATAATGACAAAAATATATAATAAGGTGGTTTAAAAATGATCCTTGGACCATCACTAACATCAAGAAATGAGAAATTTATGGAAGGGGTAAGCTTTCTAGGTGAGTTCCAGTCTCCACTGACTCCAAGGTGTCTTTGTTTAACAAGCTCTTCAAATGACTCTAATGCAGAGTCATGGCTTTAGAGGACTGGTGGTTGAGAACAAGTGGTTTGTAATTCAAGAGGTTCCATTCTTATTCTTTTCCCATTCCTACAACTCTTGCATGATGTATTTCTCTGCATCTGCTCCTCATCTGCTGCTTCCTTAAGACAGTCTGACAAGGAAGACTGGTAAATGACAGTTGTGTTTGAAAATGAGAAAGAAATGGATATATTGTTATAAACTAAGGGAAATACCTTAATCTTGGCATGGTTTCATGAAGAAGCTTTTGTTCTTAAGCCAGGAACTTTCAATATAAGACAAATGAAGAATGGAAGGCTGGCTTACCTCACTCAGGATAGTGTTTTCTATTTCCATCCATTTGCATGCAAACTTCAAAAAGTCCTTGTTTTTTTACTGCTAAGTAGTACTCTACTATGTATATATTCCATACTTTCTTCATCCATTCTTCCATTGAAGGGCATCTAGGTTGTTTCCAGATTCTGGCTATTACAAACAATGCTGCTATGAACATAGTTAAGCATATACTTTTGTTGTATGATAGGGCATTTCTTGGGTATATTCCAGCTGGCCTGGGTCTGAAAAAGCCTGGGATAAAACCGGACTCGCTGAACATAGCAGACAATGAGGACTACTGAGAACTCAAGAACAATGGCAATGGGTTTTTGATCCTACTGCACGTACTGGCTTTGTGGGAGCCTAGGCAGTTTGGATGCTCACCTTACTAGACCTGGATGGAGGTGGGTGGTCCTTGGATTTCCCACAGGGTAGGGAACCCTGATTGCTCTTTGGGCCAATGAGGGATTGATTGGGGGACGGGGAGGAAAATGGGAGGCGGTGGTGGGGAAGAGACAGAAATCTTTAATAAATAAATAAATTAAATTAAATTAAAAAAAATTAACTTGCAACTCCAGTTGCAGGGAAACTTAAAAAAAAAAAAAGAATGGAAGGCTGTATTTACATTCTCTGTATCATTTGCAGTTTCTCCTCTGCATCTCAATCACTTCAGGAAGTGTCTGAATACAACAAATAGCAACTACATTGATCATCTTTTGATGTCACACATCTCTAACTCTACCTATTGAATTCTTCACAAGGTACTACTGTGTACCTATCATCTGTTTTATTCTAAACTCTTTAGCTTTATTTTTAATCAGTACAGCTTACTTGTTTTTATTAATCTGGTGCAAATTGTAGAGTCTATTTAAAATAACATGCAGCTATTTACATAGCAAACTATTATTTATAAAGAATTTTTATATGTATCATTTTTCACTGGGTATGCAAATAAAATTTTAGGGTGAGAGGCACAATTAGCAAAACTACACTGAGGAAAGAATAATTGAATCTTGAGAGATGCCTGTTTGGTTATGCTCTATTGTGGTAAAGATGAAACCAAATGTTTAGAAAAATATTAAACAACAAAGAACAACAATTTCAAAAGATAAGTGATTTTTTTATACATTTAAACTTCAATTTTACTTTATTAGAAGGGAAAAACAAAACAACTTTCTCTGCATGAAAACATTCTGAGTGACCTTTAAATTTTATTCGTTGTTTCTCAACCTGTGAATTATCAACTGCTTTGAGGTCAGTTGACCCTTCACAGTGGCCACATAACAGATATTCTACATATTGATTGTTTATATTATGATTCATAACAGTAGCAAAATTACAGTTATCAAGTAGCGATGAAAAAATTTTATGATGGGGTCACCACACATGACAATCCGTATTAAAATGTTACTGTGTTTGGATGATTGAGAACAATTGCTTTCATTGATTGAATATTTTTTTCATATTAACACACATCATAGTTAGCATATTTGTATTGGAAATATATAGAAGCATGGACTTTTCTCATAGATTTATTTATTGCTTCAGCCAACAACACAAAGAATTAAAGATATATACTTTTAAAATAAAATAAACCTTTTAATCTTGTTATTTTTAGAATTCTAGATACAATATGGGAAGAACATTAAGAATTCTGTATTCATTAATTTAACTGAACTTGAATGAGCATATAAATAAAACAGAATAATATTTTATCTATCATCTATCTATCTATCTATCTATCTATCTATCTATCTATCTATCTATCATCTATCTATTTCTTTATTTTCCTGTTTTTGAAACAAGGTTTTTCCAAGATAGCTTTAATCCAGTATATTGATAGGTTTGTATATATATATATATATATATATATATATATATGTAAAATATTTCTGATTTATTTCAAGTACTTTGTCACACTTATATATTTTGTGCTTGTTGCTTTCCATTTGTTGAAGTTTTTCAATGTGTAAATTTATGTAATCTGAAAATTCTTGGGTCACTTACATTTAAGTACTTTTTCTAGATATTGGATTTTTTTCCTTATTTTTTGCTCATTTTGTTTCCTCAAATGATGATAGATCTACACAGAAGATGTAAGTCTAATCATTAGATTTTGGTGGATGTCATCAATGACCTATGTAAAACACACTTTTGACAGATGAAAGGCAAATCCCAAACAAGTAAGTTCAAAACCTCATAATCCTGGTCTTCAATAGTAAGTCCCATGAAGACCCAGAAAGATGAAGAAGGCAACAATGGCCACCTTTTTTAGCCATCTATATTTCTTTAATGAACTCTGTTGTATTTCCTACATTTGGTAGATTGTAATCTTATATTGTTCTTGGTCGAGGTGAAAGAGGAAAGTCAACCTCTTAATCTCACTGGAGTAATACAGTGAATTCTACAGGAAATGAAATTTTTATGATACTATGGGGAAAAGCAAATGACTAACATATAGAAATACATCTACAACATCACCCAGCACTTAGGGCTCAGGAAACATTGAGGAAAAGAAGTGAAAAGATTGTAAGGGCAAAAGAATCAAGAAGTCTATGTGAAATTAAGTTTCCTAGAAATGACATAGAAGATGCACTCATGATGTCTCAACATACCACCATCTAACCAAGACATGAACAATGATAATACTCGACATTCCAGTGTGTAAGAGGGGAGTCTCAAGCACCCCCATCCCTAGACAAGGAACTACAAGCAACTAAAAACTGCTTGATTTAACACTGGATTGATTGACTTTTCTTGAAAATAAAATCTCACAATATTGGAAAGAATAATTTTCTAACTAGCAATATCAGGAAGTTGTAGACTATAAATACTCTATAATCATTTGCTTTCAAAGCTAGACAAGGAGACAATCAAGCCTAATTAATAGTGTTGCAAGATAACTTTAATGGTAATGTACAAAGGCCACAGGGGAAAGATCTGACCCCAGTGTTATAATTCTATAGATGTTTAACTTCGTATCCTGTGCCCCATGTAGGTAGCTGACTGAATAAGCTGAAATAGCAAAATGCCCACCTTTCTGCATTCAGCTGTTGCCTTGACAACTGGTAACTGGTATTAACCTGAGTTTCATTTGTAAAGTGAACTGATTTTCTTTTTAAGCAGGCACTTTTGTTAACAGCACTTAGTTTAAATGTATAACTGTGACCATCTCAGCACAATGGGTTCTGCACATGCAGATGGCTGCAAAATGCATTGTAATTGATTTTTATGATGTTAACTGAACATTCATCACCAAATGTAATCCTCTTAATGTTCTGAGGGAAGGGAATATAAAAGCAGTTTCCATTCTTTTAACTTTTCTTGCTTCTTTTTCCTTGATTTTTATCATTGACTTTATACAACACACACACATTTATATGAACATGGCAACTAATAACTGTCTGTAATTCCAGTCCCAGGGGATATGATTCCATCTTCTGGCCTCCTTAGGCACCAAACATGTATGTGGTGCACAGCATACTTGAAGGCAAAATATTCATACACATAGAAACAAGTAAAAACTGAGATTAAAAAGAAACTCAACAGGAAAGTTATATCATAAAATATGGTTTGTAGTTGATGCATCTAACATCAATGTAGACATGGTAACTTGCTTTTATTGAAGGACAGATAAACCCTGTAAACTTCTTTTTCGGAAACAATTAAGGAAGTGATGTATTTATTTTCATTGCTCATGCTCATGACTAGATGCAGGGCTTCCTGCATCTAGGAAAGTCCTGCATCTTTGAGCTTTATTCCCAAGCTCCAGATGAGATTACTGGAGAAAAGGACAGTGCCAACCCTGCAGAGAACTTTTATCATGAGATCAGAAAAACAAAAGAAAACAAGGACACCAATAGAGTCATTGATGCTGTGACTCTGACTGTCATGCAGCTGTGAACACTAGTGACAGTGGATGATCCCTCTTCTCTAGTGAAGAAAGATTTCACTTCACATTGTCACCTCTAATATTATGAATGATTACGAATATTACTTTTCTGGGTTCAAACAGTTGAAACTGGTTTGAAATCAAGAATGAAAATCCCCACTAAGCAAATAATTTAACACAAGTGTGAACTAGTGATTTTGTCATAGGAGAAGATGGAACGAGGATGCAGAAATATTTTGAAGTTATAAGATATGGGGTATTAGTTATGTGGCAGAAACAGAGAAGCTGTTGGTGGGTCTCTGATTCTGTATGTAACTAGGTGGCTTTTGTTTAACCTGCATAGATTAGTTATTTGGTACTTCGAGATGTCAGTGACTAGTTAAGAATAGCAATTACGGCTCTGGGTGGAGGGAATGGCCACTCAGGTGGGAATGGTTCCTGTGGTTGTTATGGCAGTTGGACACCACCAAGGCCTCAGCTTGTGGCCCTAACCTTGGGCCTCTATGTAACCACTAGTGGCAGTGCAGGACCTGGACTTTAGGTCAGACCCCCAGCAGCAGTAGGACCATGGACTCCAACATGGTCCTTAGCTGCCAATGGGTTTGGATGTCACCACTGTTCCTACTGGCAGTGTGGCCCTGAGCCTCTAACTTGGCCCTTGATCGTGGGTATCTGTTTGGTCTTCGATGGTAACAGAAGCATTGGATATCAGCACAAACCCTGGCTACAGTAGGGCCATGGCATAGAGATTTTCTTAAGAAAATGTAGGAGAATCATTCCAGAAATACATTACAAAGCTTATATACTACCATCAAGTAGGATTTGTCATAAACATTCAAGACTGGCTTAGAAAACAAGCATTAATTAATGTGCTACATTAGCAAACTGGTTAAATGACCATTATTTGACAATACCTGACACATATTTGTGTTAAAAGATAATAAACAAAATATAGAAAGAGAATTTTCTCTCCATCAGAATGCTATGTCTAATGATATCTAATATCATATGGAGATAAAGAAGAGCCTCTTTTTGTCATTGCTCTGATTCAACATTGAGTTGAAGATTTTTACTATCACAATTAGGGGAGTTAATGGTACTAATGCTATCTAGACAGTAGAGGAGAAATCAATGTTTTATATTATTCTTAGATGGCATGACAGTATGTAGAATGATCTAGACAATTTGCAACTTCTTCTAAAACCACTAGGTCTAGCAAGTTCACAGGACATAAAGATTATGTGAAAAAGTCTATTGTTTTATACATTGTGAAGTGAACAGCAATAAAATGACATGAGCCACTGACATGATGAGCTAAAAGTACAACAGTAAGTTTGACAAAAGTTGACAGACTTAGACGTTAACGGAACCCCTTGACAACAAGAATCCAATCATTCTCTCTGTGGTGCATGTGCATGTTGTGTATGACTGTCACGGGGGAAGGAGGGGTTTGTGGCCAAGTGTTTCAGGGCATCTAAAAGTCCAGCTTCTAGGGGTTCCTCCCAGGGCTCAAGAAAATAATCCACAATAAGCAAAAAGAGGGTTAAAAATCCGAGGGTTAAGAAGTCTTCTCACAACAGCTTCTGTCTATCCATATTTCTTTATTCTTCCTCTTTCTCATTTCTATCAGTTCTCCCTGTAACAAGTATGACCAGTCAGGTATATCCTTAACACCAGCAATTGCCCAGCCTTAGCAGCTTCCAGGGGTCGATTTCTTTTGCCCTTTAAAAATCAGATAAGCGTTCTCTTTCTCCCCCCCTCTCTCTCTCTCTCTCTCTCTCTCTCTCACACACACACACACACACACACACACACACACACACACACACACACACAAGTCCAAGGAAATAAATCATCAGGCCATTCTATAGGGGGAAGGTTAATGCACCACCCTACATTTAGGTGATAGATAAAAGAGCTAAACGCTTTATTTTCAGTAAAATTATGAATAGTGCACAGATTGTTTAAATCAGCGAGTTGCTTCTTTTCTCCCAGCATGCATAGAGGCTACCAGGTAACCAAGCAACCTATACAAACAGTCAGGTGAAAGCTGTTGACCCCTGATCTGATTAGCAATTTCTACCGGGCCTAGGTCTAGAGTTTAAGAATCAAAGAGGAGACTAAGGCCTCTAAATTATCAGTTCCGGGTATGCTGTTTTCAGTCCTTCTGATTGTGGGCGTTGTAGGTCTTTCTCTGGGTTGTAACTCATAATCTCTTCTGCTGTACTTGAGAATAAAACACAAGCCGTAAATTTTCTGAACTTAAACCATCAGTAAACTGAACTAAGGAGTTAGGAATCTTTTGAGTGAGGAAAAACCAGGGCATGCTTATATTTCTAAGAATCTGAGCAACTGTGATTGAACTGCTTTAGGTAAGTAGTGATTCAGAGTCCTTGGATATCTGTGAATATCTTAAATGGGATGCTGTAGCCTGAACCCTAAACAATGAACAAGACACTGATAAAGACAATTGTAGGAAGGCAGACCTCTGTATTTACCTAGAAGGGAGGAATAAATATCTGGCAGTGGGAAACTGTTTTAACATGTAGCTAGGGGAAAAACAGTTCTGAACTGTGACAATTAATTGCCAAATATGTAACAGAAAGGGAGTTAACTACAATGAAAGTCTACAGCAAAGGATAGCCACTTATTCACAAAGCAATAACCGCCCCCCCCCAAAGCCTTGCCTTTTGGTTTAATCTGTATCAGATCCCCTGGTTTTGATAAATCACCCGTGCAAATGATGGCTGAGCAATTGCTGTATAATGTCGTGGCTTGTAGCAAAAGTGAAAATCAGAGCATAATCTCGCTAAATAAATAAATAATCCAGCATACTATTCCTCTTGAGAAAATCACCTAAAATGTAGGCTTCGGTACATTTTCTTTCATTGGTTTTCTTGATTGTTGCCTATATGAGTACCATGAACTCAGTGTGAGAAAAATTCACAAAGAAAACACAAAATCATACTCATTATGAAGAAACTTTCAAAAATGCTTCAGTAATTGGGCATGCTAACAACAGTCTGAATGTCAGAGGCAGGCAGATCTCTCTGAGTTTGAAGCCAACCTGGTCTTCATAGTGAGTTCGAGGACAGCCAGGAGTGTGCAAATAGATTGTTCTAAAACCCAAACCCAAACCAAACCAAACCAAACCAAGCCAAAACAAAACAAAAAGCCTTCTGAAATTTCTCTTTGATTAACAGGATTTCTCTGATAAAATTTCTTCATAAGTTGAAACAAAAATGTAGGTAATTGTTAAAGGGATTGATCAGCGCTTACAGCTTGCATTAGTACATTGTTCAATTTCCTTAGACCATGTTTATTTAACTTTCAATATGATGTTTTTCCTTTTAAAGCTGTAAACAGGGTAACTTTTCACCTTACATTATGTGTTAATTAATGATAAACAATGTAAGACTGAATGTATACTATTTATATTTTTGTTATTTTTATGTGTTGCATATAATACGTAACTTCATTAAATGCACTTAACATGGTGCTACTTTAGTATGTATGCATGTATGTATGCACATATGCATGTATGCATTCATATATGTATGTATTATTTATTTGGGGGTCATGTGTGCCATGATGTGCTATGGAGTTCATCAGGCTTTGTGGAATGGCAAAAGCTTGTACCAGCTAATCCATCTCACTGGATGCAGGACAACAGATTTTTATTGTATAAATGTATATTTTGTGTGATCTTCTGATATTCCTTACTGTCTGCACAGAGCAATTTTATCTCTTTCTAAACATATTTTGTTCTAATGATAATATTAAATCAACTTAGTTACAGTTTTTACTTTTTTTTATAAAAAGAGTGCTTGCGCCCACAAAGATTCTAAAATTTTATATTGGTTTCTAGAACCAAGTGTATTTGTAAAATTAAGTAGCATAAATACTTCACAAATCAAAGTAATATGGTCCTAAGTAGTTGTTTTATTCTGGATTTTCTTGCGCTGCATTTTTGGCGATATATCAAACATTAATTTAACCCTGTGTTTTCATTTTAAATTCTATAATTTGTATATATTTGTTTTCTAAGTTTTTGGTTATGTATATGTACATTTGAACTTTACTAATGTGTGTGTTTATGTGTATGCTTCTATGTATGTTCGTCTGTCTGAAGTAAAGATAAGATAAATTAAGAAGAGATCCAACCTCAATATTTAATTTTTTGAGACATGACCTCACTGTGAGTCTCAGGCTAGCGTCAAAGTCAAAATTCTTCCAGTTCAGCCTTCTGAGTGCTGGGATTATAGACAGATTCAAACACACTAGCTCCTTTCTTCAAAGAACTTTGAAGTTTTCAATAAACTGTTGTCATAACACTAGGAAGTAGATCTGTATAGATGATTCATCTCAAGTAACTTGGATATTAATCTTGTTTTTATTTATAACAAAAGTCAAACTGTATATAACTGATGTATATAACAGTTCCTTGGTGCTTTAAGAGCAATGAAACCCTACTGAAAATTTTAATTTAAATTTGACTTTTATGGATAGCCATTATAATTCTAGTACACAGAAAAGTTTTTTGTTGTTATCTTCACAAACCAAAGCCATTTTACTTGCACAAGTAATGTAGGGAAATTCAAAAAATATTCTAACATTTGATTTAACAACACACAGAACATATAGCTGCTTCTCAATGTAAATGAGGGAGCAGGCAGTGTTTATTTTTGTTCTAGTCTTACACACTAACTCAAGGTTACTCATTAATTTCCAAAGGACAAATAGGAAGATTACATCTGGAATAGTTAAATAAAGGAGATTCTCTAGGGAATCTTCTTTTATTTAATTTTAACACACACACTATAATTTATAGTTTTTCTTAAATAGAACTGATTCATAGGCATTAACACTGAGCTTAAGAATCTTATTTGGGGGGCTGGAGAGATGGCTCAGTGGTTAAGAGCATTGCCTGCTCTTCCCAAGGTCCTGAGTTCAATTCCCAGCAACCACATGGTGGCTCACAACCATCTGTAATGAGGTCTGGTGCCCTCTTCTGGCCTTCAGGCATATACACAGACAGAATATTGTATACATAATAAATAAATAAATAAATAAATATTTAAAAAAAAAAAGAATCTTATTTGGTGTGGATTTGATGCAAATGATTTACCATCTAGAAATAAGGTGACAGTAGTTGCTGAATAAATATAAAGTTATTGATGTACCTATAATATTGGTTAAAATCTGTTTTCCTTTGTTTGTTTGTTTTGTGATATCTGGTCTCACTGTAAAGCATGGGCTGGCCTGGAACTGACAGTTAGATCAGGCTGGCCTCTAGTTCAGTGATTTGCCAGTCTCTGCTGGGTTAGTAAATTTTAACTGAAAATGGCTCAATATAGATTTTATTTCTATTTAACTTTTATTTAATATTTATTTTGTGTGTGTAAAAGAGAGAGCCAGAAAGAGGGAGGGAAAGAGAGAGGGAGAATGGGTCAGAGACAAAATGACAAGGAGAGACAGAGACAGACAGAGATAGACAGACAGATCTAGTGACAGAGAGAGACTTGGGGGAGTGGGGGTTGGGGCATCAGTGTAGAGGTCAGATGACAACTTGCAAGAGTTGGTTATTTCCTTCCATTATGTGGCATCTGGGAATCTACCTCAGGTTTTTTGTTTAGCAGTTGGGACCTTTATCGACTGAGCCATCCTGTCAGTCAATAGTAGATGTTAACTGTTACCAAAACAAACAGCAAAGAATGTGGAATACTTACAGATGTTTGTCAATTAACTTGATTTAGACACTCTATATTGTCTATATATTTCAAAGAAAATAACTAGGGCATGTCTATGCTTTCCTTTCTCAGTCTAATTGCATCAAACAAAATCATGTTTCTTTCTTCAAAATCACGATTAATTTAATTCCCTATGAGCAATTTAAAATGCTTTCTTGTATTCTGTTTTATCTGAAGTAATTTCTACCTTGACGAAGTTGGCTTGACTTGCAGAGAGACTGAAGTTTCTGGATGCAACTTGCTGTATAGTTTTGTGTGAGAAGTCCTGGCTTCAAAGCTTTAGCTGAAGGGCTTTAGCAGACAGGAACATAGAAAATATGGTGCCATCAGGTTGTGCTTTTCCCTTTGCCTTCTTCCTTGTTAAACCATTAGTTACGTCCAGTTGCACGAAAAATTAAAGACAGCATTGTTACAACATCCTTCAAGTCAGTTACCAAGGTTTATTTCCTTATTTGGCCACTTTCTTATGTCTGACTCATTCCTAAGACTGACCACCCAGGTCAACCTATCAAAACATCATGGTACAGCAATCATAAATCCCATTTGGCTCTAATTAACATACCCAGTCAGAACTTAACAACATATTCTAGCTCATTCTCCTCTTTCCTCTTAAAATTAACACCTGCAAAGCTATTTGCTGATGTTTCTACACAATTCAGATTCAGCCCCCTTGTCTCTGCCTTGCTTAATAAAGGATCTCTTGTGTTTGGTTTGTGCTTGGAAATTGGCATTTGGATGTGGTCTGTACCTATTCTAGGGTCTAGAAGGGAGCACCCCACATTTTTCAGCTCCCTTCAATAGCCTTGTAGAATTGTATGCATGCGGCCTCAACATAATCATAAGCCAAAGCCTTGTCTGACTGGGTTTGTTCATGCGGGCTACACTGAGCTAAATGAGCTATTACATTTTCAGTTTTGCCTTCTGCCAGAGGAAGGATTAAGGGGTGTTAAATATTTCTAATTATCTACTGTATTTAGCCACCATCATAACCCTGCATGCTACAGGTTTTTCACATAAGTCTGATTGTAGCCTCCTCTATTTACTTGTATTTCAAACATAAAATTTGATAGATGTAGACAATATTCAATATAGTCACAAAAGCTGAAGTCAAAAACTGTAGTGTGTACATATAATCACAGCCCTGGGGAGGTGGACACAGAATGAAGTCAGACACTGTAGTGTGCCCATGTAATTGTAGCACTGGAGAGAGGACATAGGACAGTAGGATTGGTGATGAGCCAGCTTGCCTGGTTGGAGCATAGAGTTCCAGGTTCAGTGAGAGATCCTATTTTAAAGGGACATCTATCATTTACCTTTGCACACATGAACTCACATGTACACTCACACATAAACAAAATTTACCCCAATCTACTGACATCCCTTACTTGATCTTTCATAAGTTTCCCAAGAGATCCAATGACCAGGCTCTTCATCTGAGATAATGCCTTTCCTCCATCTTCAATTTCTTTAAAACAGTTAATATATTTTTTTGACCTTGGGATAGAAACGAAAGCCTTTTGATTTTATAAAACCATTTATAATCTAGTGTTGTGCCACTGTTTTAAACTTGTCTGATGGCTATAAACAAGCTTCTCCTCTCTTCCTTACCTTTAGGCCATGTTGGAGTCAGTCAGTCAGTCAGTCCTCATGTCCATGAGATAGGTCCTTCAGAACTATATCCATAAGCCACGAGTGAGTCCCCGTCTTTCTCTCTTTTTCTTTCTGTCTCTCTCTCTTCTACAAAACACTGCTAATTCTTTAAGATTTACTAACACATTTATTCCTTTGGAATGGATTGGACATCAATGAGGAAAAAGATCGTTTTTACATTTACATTTTATTTATTTATTATTAATTTGTATAAAATATTTGTACCCGCACACATACTATGGTGCATGTAGGTCAAATGACGATTCAAGGAAATAAGTTCTCTCTTTCCATCATCAAGGATCCAATTCAGGTCCATAACAATCTTGCTGGTCCCAATAAGAAGAGATTTTAAATTTTATCCACACACACATACACAAACTCACACATCACACACACACACACACACACATAACAATTTATATACAAATTTATATATATATATATATATATATATATATATATATATATATATATATCACTACTATTTTGGAATTCTACCAAAAATCATTGTACTTTTATTATTGCTATAACCAAATATATGACAAGACACAATTTAAAGGTTTATTCTGGTTTACAGTAAAAGAAGATCTTTATGTCATTGCAAATGATACAAAGAAATTATAGTAGTTGACAGAGAAGGCATGGAGCCTGGGTGATGGCTGGACACATTGCATCCATACTCAGGAAGCAGAGTGGATGGAAAGCAGTGCCAGGCTCTAAGGCAGGAAGGCCCACCCCTTCCTTTAGGGAGGCTCCACCTCCTAAAGGTTCCATTACTTTCCAAGCAACCTCATTAGCTTAGGTCGACAGGTTTAAACTCAAGAGTTCTTGGGGAGGTATTTTTCATTAAATGTAAAAGGCATATTAGTGGAATAAAATATTAAATATATCATAAAGCAGACATGATGGAAAGTGATGGAAAAATTTGGTGAATTTTCCTCGTATCCTGCTACAGTTATATTCTATAATTATCAAAAGCTTCTGTTTCTGAATGATGCAATATTTAATCAGTAATTTCAGAACTTCACCTTATATTTCAAAGTGATTAAGATAACTGAGCACATAACATCTGCTGAGGGCTCTTATATTATTATAGAAGAATCATTCTGAATTTATAAAATTGCTTGTATTTTATGAATTAGAATTTAGCATTCTAACAGCATATTTTCATTTCATAATTTACCTTTGTAACATAGGGATGGCTATCTTATTAATTCAAGGTATAAGGTTAGGTTGAATATCTATAAACAAAGCACTGTGCTTTAAGCTTGAATGCTTGCTTTTGGAATGACTATAAAACTGCACCATGAAACAACTGTCAAGAATGCGTATGTTTGTAATTACCATAGTTTAACTGTACAGAGAAAGGTTAGCTTCCTATAATGTCTATATGCCTGTCAACATGATCCATTCTCATACATTTATAGTTCATTCATCTGAAAAGACTAGAAAATATCAAGCTGTTTCTTAAATAATTTTAAGCAATTTTGGTGTGGAAAAATTATTTCCCATAACTACAAACTTACAGAAAAATTATATGAAGAAGATAAATAAAAAGAATATCCATACAATGTTTGCTTATATCATTTACCAACGTCCTTTCTATTGGGGCCTTTGTTGTAGCATGCTCACTTCAAGTCTCTTTCCTGTCCGTTTCTCTCATATTCTTTAATTTTGCTGTACACATACTGTCACAAGTGCACACACCTGCACTGGGTATCAATTTAATGCATAGAAATTGAGCACAAGTAGGTACCTTTAGCCACAGATATTTTCTTTTGTATTTACCAAAGGACCAAGATTTTTGTGACTCTTAGTGCAGCACTGTGGATGATTAAATGTAACACACCTTGCTCTTACCCGATCCTTATCCCATGCTTCGTCTCCCCAGTTGTTCCATTAATGCCATTTATGTCTATTTTTGTTCTCACCTTAGGATCTAATCAAGAAGCCTGAATTGCTTTCTGCTGCAGTGTTTTTAATTCTCCATTAAGTTGAAAAACTTCTTAAGATTCCTTTGCTGTATGACCTTGACATTTTGGTAGCATGGACCAATTAATTCATGAATATTTTAACGTATGTTTGTCTGAGTGTTGGTTGGGGTTATACCAAGGTTAGACACAGTTTTTTTTTTGCCAGAAATATATGATGAATTTTCTTTATAGCACATCATACAGTCACAGGCTTTAGCTGTTGTTATGGTGATACTTGGCATCTGACAATCAAGCTACCATCTGAGATTATGAACAACACGAAATGAGGACTTCATTAGACAAATAACCACACTTTGTGCAGTGCCATGTGGGATTTGGGAGCATTTTCTCTGTGCCTAGTGTTAAGCCTCTGATCCAAGTAAGCCACAGGTGAGAAAGAGCTGCAGTAACGCTCATGTACTGAAATTAAAAACTGAAAAGAACACTCGGGTCAAATAACACCCACGCTAACAAGCTGGAGCAGGGCATCACTTTCTGTCTCCATCTTCTCTGTCACGACTGAGTTTCTGGGTTGTTAGGCTCCCTGTGCCATCACGCTGCATCTGCAGGAAGCTTCAGATGATGTCCTTCTTTAAATGAGGGAATAGTGGAAGTGAAATGATCCATACCCACACTGAAACACCTCCCATGGACAGATTGTTCACAAGAAATCCCTTGCCGGAAGCCATGAGACTTCTTCAGTGGACAAGACCTGAGAATGGAACAAGCAAGTTCTCTTTGTGGCAAGACCCTGACTGACCCATTTTGGCAAGGCCAGTGGATAGTTCACTGTATAATTCTGGGCATGACCCCAGGGGCATATGTGCTACCTGCTCTCCTTGCCTTCTTTATACAAATCATACTGCTGGCCGCCTCTCATTTTACTTTCCTAGAGCTATGGATGAAATAGCTATTACAAAAGGAAACTTTCCACCTGATGACTCTCCTTTGGTTCTGCTAGAAGGGATGCTGTTAAAAATATACAGTGGATCTAATTCAGTCCCTAAAGCCTTTGATGTTTCAAGTGTGGCCACAATGAATTCAGGAGTCTTTAAAAAAAAAAGTATAGCCATCCTGGCCTCAAAGTCATGATCCTCCTGCCTCTGCCTCCTTCAGTAAATCCTACTGGCATGTGCCACCACAACCAGCGAGTTCAGTCTTCTTAAGAACAAGATGTTGCCTTCCCAATGCACCTGATGACTAGCCTGAAAGAGTCTTAGTAGTTCACGATATTATATATATATAACTGTTCTGGAGAGAATGTTTTTAACCACAAGAGTCTAGGTGAAATGCTAATAAATAGATGTTATTAGGAGTTAATGGGAACAGTCTAGGAGTAGAGAATGAAACAGAATCATTGTCATTTCTAAGAGTTGTGACAATACTGTAGGAAGTTAAGAGGAAGGCGACATAAGAACAGGGGATAAACTATTAAGAGAAAGCATTTAAGCTATATTACTTACAAGATGATGGGGAAAAGCCTGGTATATCCCCAAAGAAGATAGACTAGTACTGACTGTATAATGAATTGATCCAACTTTGATTGGTGAGTTGCCTGTGAGAACTCAGACCCTGCCAGAAGTAAACATTAACCAGTAGAGGCAAAACTCCTTTTCTTTGCATGTCTCTGTAACTGCAAATGCTGCCAACTGGGCATACCATTCTATCTATAGATGTGACCAGTTAGAAAAGCTTCCTTTGTTACTTGTAACACTACTTATGCTTCTTCCATTAGAGTCATGAATCAAGTAGTTAATGGTTACTGGTGGGAAACATGGAGGATGTAAGGGAAATGAAGCAAAATCAAACTGACAATGACTGTAACCATTATTAGGTAAACAAGGAAACAAATTTGATTGTAAAACTACTCAGGCAAAACTATTAAAACTGTATATACAAAAACAGTCCAGGTTATCCGTGGGCACTTGTTTGAAACAGGTGGTCATAGTTTCTTCGCTGCGCTGACTTTACACGTCCATCTTAGGTCATCAAACCCATTTGGAATTAGAATTCCAGCAATTATGGTCCTAGAGTTCTGACGTTCACATGAAAATATCTGTTATTCCGGTTTGACATTCCCAATATTACATGTGAGATACCCTAGCCTTGAACCACATGCAAAGAGGAACTTTACAAAGTTAGTTAATTCCAACTTAGCTAAAATGTTATGTGTATCAGTTCAGTGTGTGTGCATTTGTGTGATGTCAATTGTGTCTATACATATACAGATCCCAACTGTGTTAGGATTATATGAAGTGGATAAATAAATTTAGGAGACTTGAGACACTTACAGTAGTGATCACACTTTCTAGATTGTTCAGGACAGTCTTGGACTTGCACAGTTTTATCACAGACAGGCTCTGTACATGTTCATAAATCTAGTCATACACTTTAGATTTTCTTCATCAAATTATCTCAATATTGATCCGTTTAATATATCCTCATATCAATTAAACAGAATGAATAGAATAGCCTTAGACAATAAAGTTTGTCTCTAAAAATATGAATTGTATTATACAAATATTTGGCCTAATAAATTTGATAATTTTGTTAGTCAACTCTCTTGCCCTATGGAGTGCCAGGCAGGCAGTCAAGTGCTTTCTACGCATATCTGTGAAGATACTCTGGCTAAGAGCAACATTTGAATTGAGGAGTTGAGAAATATCAATGATCCCCCTTACTATGAGAGCCTTCTCTACCCAACTGTAATACTGATCAAAGATTATCTCCCCCTCCTTTTGTAAGTGGTTGTATATTTCAGGACAAATAGCACACAGCTATTTATACAAATATGTGATGTACTTTGACCACATGCCCTGCCTCATTCCCACATCTCCTCAATCTCCCATCGACCCTCCCATTAGTTTCCCTTCCCCCTAGATAGTTTTGTTTCTGTTTTCATGGCATATATACATGCATGGTTTTATGTGTCTATGTAAAGTGTAGGGTCCAAAAAAGAGTGAAACATGATATATGTCTCTCTGAGTCTTACTTTACTTAACAAGTTATTCTCCAGTTATATCTACTTTTCTTATTGATAATATAATTTTACTTATCTTGTTAGCTGATTGTGTACATAAAACAGAATTTCTTTGTCTACTTCTTTGTTGACAGACATGTATGTCAATTTTGTTATTTAGTTATTGTGACTAATGCTGAAGTTAACATTACTATACCAGGATCTCTGTGATATATTGACCTCAAGTTCTTAAGTTAATAACTGAAGCGGAGTGTTTGGGTCACATGATAGGTCTATGTTTATTTCTGGGAGGAAGCTCTATTTTACTTTCTGTAGTGGCTGGTCTTATTTTCATTTCAATCTGCTGTGTGTAAAATTGAGGAAGGAGGAACACTTGGTGTGAGACAGTCTAACACTGGTTTTATCTGGCTTCAGACTCACATAAAGTGCAATGCTTTGGTGTCCTAGAACTTGTTGCCTTCCAGACTGGAGTTTATACTGTCAGATTTCCTGAAGTTAAGGTCTTAAGACTCATACTAAGGCTGCATGCTGTCTCTTTGGAACATAATGCCCTACTGGCTGTTTCTTGGGGAACTCTTAGCAATATAGTGGTTACAGTAGTACAGATGGAAATACTACAGGAAAAGGTTTAAAAACTATACCAATTTTTTTTGTAAATTTCTCCATCTATTAAAGTTAGGATTCCTCTCTTCAAGTTGATTTGGAAACAAAGTGGTCAACATATTTGACCTTAGGTTTATGTTCAAACTGTCTTCAAACCTAAATGAGCTTACTCTTTCTGCTAAGTTGAATGTAATTATTTTGAGATAAAATGATTTTAAAATAATTTTCAATGTATTTTCATTGAATCTTTAGAATTTCACATCATACATACTCATCCCACTCATTTCTCAGTCCTTCCATGTCTGCCCTCAGCCATTGTAGTCCCCCATAATAAAATAAAAAAAAATAATGAAAACAACAGCAACAAGATCCCACACAGCAACAGTAGCAACAACAAACCCACTTCACTCCTCCATCTTTACTCCTACCCCTCCATCATATATCCATTTGGCACAGTGGCCTTGGGAGCTGTGGTATACAAAAGTATACCCTTTTGTTGAAACAGCTTTAGTTGGAGATGTTCATTGCACTGAACTGTTGGTCTGGTTCAAAGCTTCTGATTTTTGGAACATTCTCAATACTGAAGCCTCACTGAAATTTCTCTTGAATATCCTTCTCTTTCCCCAAGTTATGTAGATTCTGTGGCCATGATTCATCAGGAAGAGTCCATAGCCCTTTCATGCTTTCTAGAAGTCATAGGTGGTGTAGATGTTGGTGTTGGCCACCTGAAAGCCTTGGAAGTGGGCATGGGTGCTAGTTGAGTTGGTCAGTCCAGGTCTCCACTGGGACCACCCACTCAAGTAAGAAGCAGGGCCAGATCTCTTTCGAAACTGCTGAGGGGTATGTCCAGCTCTCCCTCACATGAAGGTCCAGCACTCCAGGGATGGGAGCAGCTCTCCCCCTGAGGTGGCTGGTTAGGAGTGAGACCAGCTGTCCGATGCCCAGGCCATGAGGGTCAGCTCTCCCATGGCCCCATGTGGTAACGTGAGCCATGAACATCAATACAGACTCTGTAGTAGGACCATGGACCCAGCCAGATACAACCTTCAATCGCAGTTCACGCTCTGGGTGTCATAGGGTCCTGGGTGTCAGTACAGGCCACTCAGATAGGTATGGTCCCTGCAAAAGTGCTTGGACACCACTGTGATCCTTGGCTGAAGCTCCTGTCCCGACATCGCTATGGCTCTGGGTGGCAGTGCAGGACCACAGGATGCCAAATGAGCCTGTGCTGTCTTTTTATTAGTATGGTTTTAAAAAGACAAGTTTACAGCAATGTGTGCAGTAAACTTCCTTTGCCACAATTTATTGTTTTAATGAAAATTGACAATCAATTTCATCTAGTAGCACACACAAGTTACTTTCATATGTTAAAGGAAATGTTGATAACTATCAACTATTTGGGATCCCAACTACCACCATTACAAGTTCTAAAGTTAGTTTATCATCTTCAAATTTACTTAAAATGGAACGGTAACTGATTGAAGATTTGGACACATACAAGTATCATTCGATGTAGATAGAGAAAACTCTAAATTCTCTACTGAAGGAAGCAAGTTTGTATTTCTTTTTAGGAAAAGATGCTTCTTTATCCTTGGTCTTCCACTCTGATTCTGAAACATGGAATCCTCTGATCTCCACTTGGGTGGCCTTACACATCAGTGAACCTGCCAGTCAGCTACATTTCCGATTCTCACTTCACCTCTAGATTCCTGTTCCTGATCCCTCCTGAAACTCGTTGTCTAAATCACCCATACCCACATGCATTAATGCATTAATTCAATTGTTCAAACTTTCCAAGGAAATTTGATTTTATCATTCTTTTTTACTTTTTTTAAATGTAACTGACAACCATTTAAGCTAGTTTTTAAGATGGCTTTTGTTTAGTTAAGCACCTTTTTTTCATAGTTAGTGTTTAGAGCAAACTTTGTACCTCTAACTGGGGATTTTTCCTCCATTGGAAGCTGAGAACTTATGCCCACCTACTGTATATATAGATGGATCACTGAGACAGGGATGAAGTAGACTTTTGGGCTGACGAGGGAGGGCTACTTGATTGGGAGAGGGGGAGGGAAATGGGAGGCGGCGGTGGGGAAGAGACAGAAATCTTTAATAAATAAATAAAAAGAATTTTAACTCATGCTCCTTTCTGTCTTTACTCTGAAAGCTGTAACTCACATTTAAGTTTCTTTTCTTAATATTACCACAAATTAGGTGCTTGAACACACATTTTAGCTGTTAAGAAAGCAGATTTTCTTTCCTAGCTTCATGCAAAACTGACAAATGAAATTACTGCCAGAATGAGAATCCTTATGGAGATGTACAAGTGAAACAAAAATATTTCAACAATTGTCATAAATGTTTGCTAATGAAGACAACCTTCAAAGTTTGAACAGTTTCAAAGTATTCTCATTTAAAACATACATATTCAGCCTAAGAAAAACAGTACTGTTCATATTTCAACAGCCTCTTTTCTGTCAATAGGTTATGCATGACAAGCTAACTCTGTTGCCAGCACTGCAGATATGTTCTTTCTGAGGAGCCTCCTAAGCCTTCTGTTGGATATAAACCCGCTTTCCAACAAAGCTTCAGCCTCAAAAGTTCTCCTCCTGGGAGACAGAAGTTGTTGATGACAAAATTAGAATTGTCATGTCTAATGTAATTTTTTGCTTCCCAGGTACCTTTGTGTTATTGGCATTTTCCTTCCTACTTATGAATATTTCTGTTGAGGAAATCATAGATGTTTACAAGTAGGTAAAAATATAGGAAGCTTCTGCTTTTAACTATGAAAAGACCTGAATAATATGAGTTCTGAAGTAGCACCAGATTTCTTATCTCTGAATAAGATGGCTTCTGCAGTTGCACCAAATTTCTCATCTCTGAAAAAGATGGGATCTGAAGTTGCACCAGATTTATCACCTGGGTGCCTTTATTATATTATTCCTTTGTTAATTTCATATGTGTTTTGATCATATTTGCTCCCTTCCTCCAACTCCTCCCAGACCTACCCTTGCTTTCTAACCCATGCAACTCTCAATTCCTTACCCATGCAAAATACTGTGCTTGAAATACTGCTGTCTCCTCTTCTTCCCGGCTCTTCCTCCTCTTCTTTCACCCATAAAGTCCAATTTCTGTTGTTCAGCTACTCTTGGGTGTGAGGCCTGTCCAATGGCTGTGGTTGACCTATCTGGGCTTGACACCATTAGAGAAACCTGACTCTCCCTTTCCCAGACACTATCAGATACCACTATCTCCTTATCTAGTAGTGGAATTTACTGATACCTCCATGCTGGGATTGAGATTATGCAGATCTTGAGCATGCTCTTGCAATTGCTGTGAGTTAATATGTGCAACTGCCCTGCTGAATCTGGAAGATTTTTTTTTTTGAGGTCACCTATCATCTCTGGATTTTAAATTCTTCTACACTTTTCTCTGAAGACTCCTAAACCCCGAGGGATGGTGGTGGGTATGGTATGGATTTCCCATTTCAGACTCAAGATCTCACAGCCACTTGTTTACTGCATGTTGTCAAGATAGGAGTCTCAACACTCAGTTCTTTCTAAAAGAAGCTTCTCTGAAGAGGGTTGAAAGAAGGCCTGATTTATGGATATAGTCACAAGATATCAGTAATTATTTTAATGCTATGTCCATTTGACAGAATAAAGGTAGCAAATTCTCTTCTAGAGCCCATGACCCACCTAGCCACAGGTTCTTGGCCACATTAACAGTATCATTTATGGGTTTTACCTTATGGAATAGGTTGTAAGAAACATTTGGAAGGTGGTTGGTACTCCAAAAAAGTTAATGCCATTATTGCACTGGTGGGCTTATCTTGTCAGACCAGTCATTATTTTAGCTTGCAGGGTTTACTGGTGGGTGGCATTACTTTTTTATTCTAGCACTGTGAATAAAACTTTCCAGCATTATGAAGGTGAGCCAATGTGGATAAAGCTTCCAGATGAGTACCAGCTTGATTTATTCATGTTTTATGATTTTTTAAAGTTTTGGAGGGCAACCAAAACTTTGGTAATACCTTGTCATGTTTTATATACTATAAGCTATCAAACAATAAAATAAAGTAACAGAAATGGTTTAGCTCCTTTTGAGTTTTATTCAAAACATCAGGATTCCTCTTTTAAATAAAAATTCAGTGGGAAAACATGGCTAATGCAAGACAGTAAAGTTAACCAGAAACAGTCAACAATATCAGAGCACCTAAACAGGACCAGAAACTACTCAGGTTAAATTATAGAAACAAGTAAAAAATTACTTTAAAAATATGTTCATTAGCTACTTGTAGGCAACATTACTCATTTAGCATATGTTCAACAACTGTCTTAATTTTTAAATTTTTATTTTATTATTATTGTATGTATATTTATGATGATGTAAGTGGCATGCAGTTGTCATTGTGTGTGTGTGTGTGTGTGTGTGTGTGTGTGTTTGTGTGTAAATCTATATAGACTCATGGAATTGGTTCTATTTTTAGCCTTTATGTGAGTTCTTATTATTGAACTCCAATTGTCAAGCTTGTGGCAAGCATCACTATTCACTGAGCTATTCCATGGGCCTACAAGTTCCATTCTAAGAGAAGTAGGATCATAACAAAAATATTTGAAGACACACTCCATGAGTTGAAACTAACCCCAAACACCAATAAGGTGGCCAAGAACCTGAGACAGATAGGCCAGGCACCATGGAGAAAAAAGTAATGCTATTGCTCTGCTAAAGGAACATAGCAATAAGATGACTTTTAATGGCTGATGTGGGAGTGATTTCTTATCAATAAAGAAACTGCCTAGGCCCATTCGATAGGCCCACCCTTAGGTGGGTGGAGTAAACAGAACAGGATTCTGGGAGAAAGAAGCTGAGTCAGAGAGTCGCCATGATGTTCCCACGCCAGGCAGACGCAGGTTAAAATCATTCTTGGTAAGCCAGCTCGTGGGCTACACAGATTAATAGAAATGGGTTAGATTAATGTGTAAGAGCTAGCCAATAAGAGGCTGGAACTGATAGGCCAGGCGGTGTTTAAAAGAATACAGTTTCCCTGTAATTATTCGGGTAAAGCTAGCCGTGTGGGCGGTCAGGTGCCGGGGACACAGCCTGCCGCTCTCGTATTACTACAAATGGCATTATGATATATTCATAGATATCATACTCAGATGTCATCAGAGAAGGTTCCTTCTGCAGTATATAGAAACAAATACAGAGACCCACAACTGAGTAATGGGGAGAGAGTGAGAGGCCTTGGAATACTTAGCTCCATGGAATGTCTCCATCAAATCCCCAGTCTCAGGTCTAAGGGAACTCTGCAGGGGCCAGAAAGATTGTAAGAGCCAGAGCGGATGGAGGACACCAAGGAAACAAGGCTCTGTAAGCACAACTGCACCAATGTATAGAAGTACCCACAGAGGCTATGGATTTGTGCCAGGTGGGGTTTCAGCACAGAGAGGAGACGTGGACACAAGGCCCAATCTCTAAGTCAGAGTCCATCTCTAGTTGGCAACCACTCAAAACTTAGCATTTTCTAAGGGAGTCTCACTGGGTGTAAAAACCACTCTGAAAGGCAGGTCCCATGTCAGTCAGCACTAGAAGGTCAAAAAAAGAAAAAAAAAACTCAATGGTATCTTTGTAGATTCTTAGTCTCATAATATTTTTTTTGTTTTGCTTGTTTACAAGTTTGC
The DNA here is from genome assembly GCA_963919715.1 of Microtus obscurus. Taxonomy (NCBI): domain Eukaryota; kingdom Metazoa; phylum Chordata; class Mammalia; order Rodentia; family Cricetidae; genus Microtus; species Microtus obscurus. Next base: position 43,138,955 of record CAWTZC010000297.1, read on the forward strand.
TATATATATTACGAATTGCAGTTTTCTGATTTCATGAAATTCTTGAATGTACAAACTTGCCTGTCTCTGTGTCTATACTTTTTTTTAACTTTTTCTTTGGCTCTTTTTCTCTTGTTGATTGTTTTGTCCTATTCCAATTTGTTTGTTTGGTTTTATCTTATTTTATTATAATTCTTGAGATACCAAATTGCTTTCCCAACAGAGGCAGTAACAGGTGGATTCAGTTGGGAGGGAAGGTAGGAAAAGTCAAGAAGGAGTTGGGAGAGGAGAAATCATTGTCAAAATATGCTGTATTAAAACAAATCTATTTTCAACAAAAGAAAAAAACTCAAAAATAAAAACTGCACATATAAACATACCAAGAGTAACTACAAACTATTATGATTCCTGAGACAAACTTTGTTTGTAGAGGAATTGTCAGTTTTAGTGAAGAGGAGAAAATTTCTAAATATGACCTTGATCCCGAAGTACTAGAGGTGGCAGGAAGTTCCTGATGTTATTATTTCTACTGCTATGATAAGATTAATGTTTCTTGCCTTAAGAAGATGCCCTGTCATTCTGAAAGTATTATTTCCACCAATCAAGAATAAGACAACTTCATCATTTTAAAGCCAAATTTGAAGGAAACTTTAAATATTGGCCAGGTGGACAGGCTCTCACCAGGTTCATGCTGAGGTTCCTGGAAAAATGGCTCAGAATCACAATCTGTAGCAGATAAAACCACAATTCATTGCATTTCTCAAAAGATCCAATCAGGGACAAGCATACATCCTGACATAACTTCATATTGTGAACCTCCTACACATATGTTATCAAGCACATTGATGAAGATGGGTCAAAAAATTTTGTTTCAGGGAGAGAAAACATATGGCTTGTTATCTTCCACAAAAATTGCCCTCAAACATTTTAGGAATTATCCATCTTTGGGCAAGTGGCTTGCATTTCAGAGGCATTTTTATTTCATGGACATCTTAGGGAAAGTAATTAAAACTTAAAATAAAACTTTTGTTCACACTAAAGCACATACCAAACTATTACCAGATAATAAACCTTCTATTGTTCTGATTCTTACAGCCTCCAGAACCATGAAAATAAGTTTATTTTCCTTATAAATAATATAATCCTCAGCCTCTTGTCATACCAAACAATGTAGTAGGAGATTGCTCATTCATTCGCAGTCACCCAGACACCAATAACCATACAGAAACTGTATGAATTTACAACACCACTTGTCCTATTAGCTCAGGCTTCTTATTATCTAACTCTTACATCTTAAATTAACCCATTTCTATTAATTTGTGTATTGTCACGAGGCTGTGGATTATCAGCTAAGGTTCTATTCTGGTGCCTTTCTTCTTCCACAGCTACATGGCATCTTTCTGACTCTGCCTACATTTTCTATATATCTCTTCCAGCCTGTCTATATTCTGCCTTGCTATGGGTCAAAGCAGCTTTATTCATTAGCCAATAAAAGAAACACATATGCAGAAGGCCATCCCGTATCATCTCCCCCTTTCTGTATAAATAAAAAGGCTTAACTTTAATGTAGTAAAATTACATATAAATAATAGACTCAAATAAGAATTATAGTTACAATATTTAGTCTATTTGTATTTGGCAAAATTAAAGAAAATACACTAATATCTCTTTTATCTTTGCAAGTCTAAGTTTCATATCTAATTTATCTTTATCATAACTAAGGAAAATTATAATTATCTTTCTTCAACACTTCAAGACCACAGAAACATATACTATTACTTAAGTAAACGGGAAGTACATTGTAAACATCTTCCAAAACTTTAGAATTGATAGAGATGTCTTGCTACCTGAACAGTCACCCAAAGTTCTTCTGCAACATTGAAGCACCCATCTTCAGCCTACAGGCCCATAGTATCTGGCAGACTTTTCAATGAAGCAGAAAATTTGAAAGGCTGTTTTGCCTATCTTGGTAGTTAGTCAGTATTAAATGAATATTTATTAATATAAAATTTTAATAATATATTACATTTAAAAAGAGCTGTATAAACATAATACTTTAAACAAGAGTAGAAATATATACATACACAGTGTAATATATCGACCTTAAATTTGTATCAGTAGACTAAGATCCATATCAATACAGAGTACTTATCTCTATATCATATCCTCCTTATTTTTTTTTAGACATTGACTGTGACTATTAACCACTATACTCAACCCCCTTTAAATGAAAATTAACATTTGTAAATAATAGTTTTGAAAATTTGGGCAAAATTTTCTTAAAACTGCTTCCTGCACTTTTTTGGATGAAATACTTTTAGGGTTCACAGAGACCTTTTAGGGGGTTCTTTATCAAACCACATTAGTCTGGACGGAAACCACATGTTCCCACCTTTCCTCTGCAGAACAAAAGCAGAACCTGTTTTTCAAAGCAACATATCCTTAGAACAAAATTTTTGAAGACAAGATACCTTTATGTTGGATTAGCTTACCAGATCCCAGAATCAAATAGCTTTCTGCAGTCAAAAAATTCAAAGACAACACAATAATATACATAATCTAGACTCTCTGTATATATTCCATTTTTATGTTGCTTATTTTTCATTACCCCTTTGGTCTATGATTTTCTGTACTCTTTTAAATTACTTTTACTGTCTCTTTAAGGACTTTGTTTTATTTTTTAAACTATTTATTTATTTTATAACTGGCTATACTATACTATATTTTTCTTCTCTCTCCCAAGACTATACACATTTTTAAAACACATTATAACCCATTCAGAGGTTTATTTCTGTATGAATCTGTTTTTTTTTTATTCTGTATCTGTAATTATTTTCTGATTTGGAGCACCTTTTAAAATGCTAAATTGGCTAGAACTAAGGCAGCTTTGCCTTTTGGCCCTGCCCAGTCCAACATGGAGGATGTACATTCATTGCCAGCTCTGTGAGCAATGCTCACCACCCCAGCTCCAGGGATGTAGCGAGTCTATGATCACAAACCCCATTTAAGTTTTCTCTAGGTGGACCTCCTGAAAGAGCCAGAGCTGTTTGTACTGTCTGTATGAACCAAGAAGACTTCTTAAAGGAGCCATGCCTCTGCTTGCAGCCAGCAAACATAGCCAATCTGAAAAAAATGCAGCTACCAAGAAGTTGTGTTTGACTCTCATTACTGTGGGTCAAGATGCTCTCTCTCTCTCTCTCTCTCTCTCTCTCTCTCTCTCTATCTATCTATCTCTCACACTCTTTCTCTCTTAGGTCTTATGTGGGTCCATGCCTGATGGTCAGTGCCATTTTGTAGTAGGAGACTGCTTGTTCATTCCCAGCTGCCCAGACCTGTATAATCACACAGAAACTATGTTAATTACAACAAGTTTTAGCCTATTAGATAAGCCTTCTTATTAACTAACTCAGCATCTTAAATTAATTTATTTCTATTAATCTGGGTATTGCTATAAGGCTGTGGCTTACCAGGTAAGGTTCTGTTCTGGCATCTTTCTCCTTTGACATCTACAAGGCATCTCTCTGATTTTGCCTACTCTCTCTCTATGTCTCTTTCAATCTGGCTATATTCTTCACTGCTATAAGCCAAACCAACTTTATTCATTAGTCAATAAAAACAACACTTATACAATAGGACATGGCACATCAATACAAAAAGTCTAAAATATCATCTTTAGAAAAAAAACAAAGCAGATATTAATGTATTACTCCAACTTCATTTAGGCCTTTGCTTGAAAGTTGTCTTGGTAAAGGATAGGTAAGTTGAAGTGTTTTTTTGAGGATGAGTAGCAGAGTGTCTTTTGGTGTCTGTGTAGAAACACTTAGAGCCGTGATGTGGACATCAGACAGCTGGAATCACAATAGAGGTGCAGTGGTGAGAGAGTCACAGGAAGTGAATGGAACATGGCCGGGTGAGGGAATGGAAACACAATGAAGGACAGCTTCATTTGCTACATACATTTCCATGATTCACAGTCTAGGGAGAACAGACATTGGGCAGGGGGATAACAAGATGAGTAAGCTAGGTAACATGTACTTGTTTTTCACAGGATTAGTTCCACTTATGGGTGTGGGCATGCAATTGATTGACAGGAATATTCAAGGAAGGAAATTGATGGCATCCTTTACATTATAATCAGATAATTATTCTCCAAACAACAGTACAAAAAGACATTTTAAGTTAGCACCTGAAAATCCATGCCCAATCTTCACTAACAGTTAATTAATTATATCAGAGTTCAGATAAAGGGCAAAAGAAATGAATACCTGAGGAGACAGAAAAACTGAGGATGTAGTGTTTCAGACGTGAGTAGAGTCTAGACTCTTCATGCTTTCCATCCTAATTTTGCAAAGTACAGGCAAAATGATAAGGAGATAGGGAGAATTCATTGCTGCTTTGTGACAACATATTTCATAATCACAGCCTATCTGATGGCCTTTTATGCTACACATGATCACACTTGCATAGATGAACGGTTTCAGCTTAATAGAGACTGGGGTAGAGATGTGACAGTGGCAAATAAGATGGCTGTTGAATGAGAAAGCAGCCTTTTTACTTTTCTTTGCAACTGCATAAAAAGTGAAAACTTCCCACCAGAGGGGTTTGATTCTGAAGATAGTGTTGATTACGTGTCTCTTATAAATGTAATTCTGAATAGAGGAGACAGTTTTCATCCCTTTCTGACACATCTGTTTTTCAAAAAGAATATTCCTCAATAGTAAGAAGACGGGGGAGGCAGTTTGACTATGCAGCTGCAGGACCAGAATACAACATCAAGGAACCTATGAACAGAATTCCTCATGAGCAACTTACATCTTCAAAAAACCACACACAAAGCAACTCTGTAGCTGCAAGGCTTTCACTAAGGGCTTTTGGTAAGTTATTGAATGCAGTAACCATCAATTTTGACTACTCTAATCTCCTTAAGTTGCTATGATCTAACTAATAGGTGTCAGTGTACCCCCATCTTCAAGCTCATGAAGTGGCCACACTTCTCATGAGTTGGTATGTGTTGCTGAGTATGGCAGTGGTACAGGCCAGCTTCACTTCTATGAGATATGAGGCTAGAGAAGTGTATTTAACTTCTCCAAACTGACACAGAGCTAGGGTGGTACAAACCTGAAACCTGGCTCTTGAGGCATGGAGGCAGAAGGACCTCAGGCTAGCCATTGCACACAGCAAGGGTATGTATTAAAAACAGATTAATTTGAGAAAGACAAAATGATGTAAACCCCTTTAAACCCTCTCTTCCTTTCTTCTTTCTTTCTGGAGCAGTTCTCCTTTCTTGACTACTGATTCTTGCACCCTCCTTGGCTCTTTCTACATATTACTCCTTGATCATTTTCTTCAACAAGTAACATGCATATGTAACCTTGCTATCTTTTTAGAAGAAATGGACTGATATGTTACATAGCAGTGATTAAAGAAGACAGACAACATGGTGAAGCTCTGGGACTGAATCACTCATGGCTTTTCTAGTAAAAATAGCCAGTAACCAAAAGGAATAAGGGAGAATGGAAATCCTTAGCACCTATTTTTTGTTGAAGACCCTATGAGAGCCATTGAGGGAATAATAGCACTAGAAAAGAATGTCCCCCACAGGTTGAAATTGAAATCTAGGGAGAAACAAATCCCACAAGTAGCACAAAAGTATTTCCTTTCTGAATATATTGTATTGATGATTGTCTAAGGGTAGAAAGCAATAATTACTATGTATGAGCATGAGAAGCATAGTCTGGCTACATAAAGAGGTTGATACCTTCCAGTGTTGTTATAGGTACAATAGAGCAACTGAGATATGATTGGAAAAGTTAAAGAGCAGTAAGACTGAAAAACTATATCCAAGACATTGCTATTTAATAAACTATGAATCTGAGACCAAGATTATGGATTGGAACAACCTAGGTTGATACCCATGAGGATATTTGTTGGTATACTGAAGACCAGATCATCAAAGATTAGAAGGAACCTTCCTTACCAGTGATGTTTGGAGGGTTTCAAGGAGCAGAATCATACTGAGATACAATCTAAAAGGAAGAAATTACCACATTTGACATTCTCTCTCTCTCTCTCTCTCTCTCTCTCTCTCTCTCTCTCTCTCTCTCTCTCTCATACACACACACACACACACACACACACACACACACACACACACACACTTGTCTCTTATGAGGTTCTTTCCTTAGTTTTATAGGCAAGACATTCTGCACATAGTCTAAAGAGTATTCAACATGAATGTTGATGAGTGTGGATTGAAATCTAGTACAGAAAATTTTCCAACAGGTCCAGAGCTTGGTGTAAGGAATTCTACTTGTGCCAGAAGAAAAGAAATGCAGCCTGTAGCTCTGCAAGAGGAAAGCCAAAGAAGCCCTAACTGAATGAGTGGAGAGTAGATGAAGTCCTGAATGAATGTGTATTGTCGACATGGAAATAGCTACATCAAGTACCCAATGCCTCAGACTAATGGGAGTGGCAAAGCTTTTCCTCAGGGATGAGGCTCAGAGGGATGGCTTTCTTCCTTTGGTTTTAGTGCAAAAGTTGGTACTGGGCAGTGAAACCACAGTTTCCTCTTCCCGATGACTGTAACCTGAGACTGCTCTTTCTGGAGATTTCCTACCAATCTCTAGAAAGGGTAGTGTAGCCAACCCTTATCTTTGCACTACATAATAAAGGTGATGAGATTCCGGGTTGTTGCATAATTGATACCACTCAATGAGAGTGTGCTTTGTCCACCTGAACCCAGATTTTCTGTATGTGTATCTGTTCTTTATTCATTCCATAGTCACCAGAGTAAGGTCAAGTTCAAAACCATGCAGGATTCTGCATTCATTAAAGAATCAATGCATAAGCTTGCAGTATTCTGAAGCAGAGCCATAATCCCTTTCCCTCACTCCCTCCTACAGACTATCTCTCATAAATATCTGTGATTATATATAATACATATATATGTATGCATATATGTATAAAATGAGGGTAGGTAACGTACATGTTTTTAGGTGCCTGTGCATGTCTTCACATGTATGTGGAGGCTAGAGGTTGATGTTGGGTATCTTCTTCAGTAGCCCTCCACTTTATTTTCTGACACAGAGTCTCTCTGAGATCCTGGGAGTCATCAGTTTGGCTATACTGCCTGGTCCACGAGCTCCAGGTTGCTGTCTGTTTCCAACTCCTCATTCTGGGTAGAGAAACTTGCCCTACCATGTCTAGGTTTTATGTAGGTGCTGAGAACCTGACAAGGACATTACCAGCTGGGCCATCTCACCTGCCATTATGACAGTTTTAGTAGAGGGTTATAAAACATTCAATAATTCTGATAGAAAATATTTCTTTCTGAACGCTAAGTAAAAATGGACCTGGACTTGCTCACTACTGAGTTCTGTCTGATCTACCAATTAAAAAACTATGTAACTAATAATCCAAAGATTGAACTGAGTAGGAACAGTGGGTATGAGAAAACTTTTTGAACAGGTAGTCAAGCCTTCATGCCATCTCTCAGAACCATACTGCCGTAGGCTCCACTTTGTACCAGCAAGTAAATATAAATTCTCTGAATCCAACTGAAAGTGAGGGAAAAAAATATGGAGCTATGTTTGCCCTTGAGCTAGGTTGATTCATGTGTATACATTGAAAATGACTAGTGTAATATCCGTTTTCAGGATTGTTTATAACACACAGTAAATGTGAAGAACCTTCCCATATTGAAGATGCAAGTCATGCACCTACTACATAGATATCCTTAGATATGTTCTACAGCAACAATATTCTTCCACAGTAAAAAGGTTCTTGCATAGTCATAATGATGGAATGACTCATTAGTGCACTGGTTCTCAACCTTCCTAATGCTGTGACCCTTTAATGCAGATCTTCATGTGGTGGCCCCTAACCATAAAATTATTTTCATTGCTGATTCACAACTGCAATTTTGCTATTGTTATGAATTATAATGTAAACATCTGTGTTTCCCAATTGTCTAAGTGATCCCCGTGAAAGAGTCTTTGGACCCCTAATGTATTTTGACCCCAATAATTTTAGAATGGCTGCCTAAGTGACTTGAAATACAAACGCCTGAGCCATGAACCAAGAAGAACTGAGGAGTGGAACATAAAGGGATAAAGGAAAGTTTGGAAGTTTTTGACACTCAGGTAGACAGACAGTGGATGTCAAAGAGTCCAGCACTCCAATACCTGTGGCTATGAATGTTACCTTTTAGAGTAAAAGAACCTGTACAGGGCTGATCAAATTAAGGTTGTCTTAATCCTATCTGTGCAGTAGTGGCACAAATATCTTGTTGGTAAACAATGGCTCTCTAATTGGACTTAAGACCCACTCAACAAGAGAAACATCATTTCATATCCTAGAAACCTAGTCAGCCAGCCAGAGCTAGTAAAGTCACATACTTTGGAGGAAAATCTACAACCACCATGTTACTAAACTTTAGCTCAGTCCCTAACTACATTCGAAACATTTGCCCTCACATACATTGAGAAGTATAACCCTCACTTCTTATCAATGTAACTTCTTTGTGCAACAGTTGAAGACCATTATAGAAAACAACAACCTAACAAAAAGCAGAGTTGTAGAGCCCAGGCAGCAGACAAAGGATTGGCTCCTTTAAGAGGTTTCCTGATTCAGCTTTAGTGGAAAAAAATTTCAGAGCTTCTGTAAGATCTGGCTTCCTGGTTCAGGCAGTATGAACTCTGGCTCTTACAGGAAGCAGAGCACTTGATAGGGTTTGTGGGCAGCTTGCTGTAAGTTACTTGGGTCCTCATTGTTATCTAGGTTGTCTAGGATTATGAATTGTAGGCTGTTTTTTTTCTTCTGGCATTATGTCCAAAAGCCACTTATGAGTGAGTACATATGATATTTGTCTTTCTGCGTCTGGATTATCTCACTCAATAGGATGTTTTCTAGATCCATTCATTTGCCTGCAAATTTCAATATGCCATTAATTTTTTTCTGCTGTGTAATACTCCATTGTGTAATGTGCCGCATTTTCCTTGTCCATTCTTTGTTCAAGGGGCATTTAGGTTGTTTCCAGGTTCTGGCTATGAGAAACAATGCTGCTACGAATATAGTTGAGCATATGTCTTTGTGGCACTATTGAGCATCCTTTGGATATATACCCAAAAGTGGTATTGTTGAGTTTTGAGGAAGGTTGTTTCCCAATTTTCTGAGAAATCGCCATACTGACATGCATAGGGGCTGTACCAACTTGCACTCTCATTAGCAATGCGGAAGTGTTCCCTTTACCCCACAACCTATCCAGCATAAGTTGTCATCAGTGTTTTTGATCTTGGCCATTCTTACATAAGATGGACTCTTAAGAGTTTTTGATTTGTATTTCTCCAATGGCAAAGGATGTTGAGCATTTCCTTAAATGTCGTCCAGGCATTTTAGATTCCTCTGTTGAGAATTCTCTGTTAAGGTCTATTTTCCATCTTTTATTAGATTATTTGTTTGTGTTTTGATGACCATTTTTTTGAGTTCTTTGTATATTTTGGAGATGAGCCTTTTGTCAAATGTAGGGTTGGTGAAGATATTTTTCTTTTCTGTAGGCTGTCATTTTGTCTTAATGATTATGTCCTGTGATTTACATAATCTTTCCAGCTTCAGGAGGTCCCATTTATTAATTGTTTCTCTGAGTGTCTGTGCTACTGGGGTTATATTAAGGAAGTGGTCTCCTGTGCCCATGTGTTAAAGTGTTCTTCACACTTTCCCTTATATGAGGTAAAATGTGGTTGGCTTTATGTTGAGGTCTTTGATCCATTTGGACTTGAATTTTGTGTATGGTGATAGGTATGGATCTATTTTCATTTTTCTACGTGCTGATATCCAGTTATGCCAGCACTATCTATTAAATGTTTTCTTTTCCCATTTTGTATTTTTGGCTTCTTTGTCAAAAATCAGGTGTTTGTAGGTGTATGGATTAATATCTGAATCTTTGATTCAATTCTATTGGTCCTTTTGCCTATTTTTATGCTATACCTGTTGTAGATGGAATGGAGCCTTTTGTTTGTCCCAGCCACCTGGTTAGCTTAGCCCGGATATAACCACATGGAAATTGTATTAATTAAATTACTGACTGGTCCATTATCTCTAGCCTCTTATTGGCTAACTCTCCCATATTAGTTTAATTCATTTCTGAAAATCTGTGTATCACCATGAGGTTGTGGCTTACCAAGAAAGATTCTAAACAGCATCTGTCTCAGGCAGGAGAATCATGGCATCTGGCACACTTCTCTTCTTCCCAGCATTATGTTCTGTCTACTCCACCCACCTAAGGGCTGCCCTATCAAAAGGCCAAGGCAGCTTCTTTATTCAACCAATGAAAAAAACACAAATACAGAAGGACCTCCTACACTAAATACCAGGTTGTTTTCAGTACTCTAGCTCTTTAGTAGAGTTTGGAGTCACAGTTTGTAATGTCTCTGGAAGTTCTTTTATTGTACAGGATTGTTTTGGTTATTCTGGGCTTTTTATTCTTCCATATAAATTTGAGTACTATACTTTCCAGGTCTGTGAATAATTTTGCTAGGATTTTGATGGGCATTGAATTGAATCTGTAGATTGTTTTTGGTAAAACTGCCATTTTTACTATGTTAATTCTGTTTACCCAAGAGCATGGGAGATCTTTCTGATTTCTGGTGTCTTTTTCAATTTCTTTCCTCAAAGATTTAAAGTTCTTGTCGTATATGTCTTCCACTTATTTGGTTAGAGTTATTTGAGACATTTTATGCTATTTGTGGTTATTGTGAAGGGTAATGTTTCTCTGATTTCTTTCTCAGCCTATTTATCATTTGTGAAAAGAAGGGCTCCTGATTTTTTGATTTAATCTTGTATCATGCTATATTATTGAAAGTGTTTATGAGTTGTAGAAGTTCTTTGGTAGAATTCTTTCGGAGTCACTTATGTAAACTATTATATCATCAGAAAATAGTGAGAACTTAATTTTTTTCTAATTTGTATCCCTTTAATCTTTTCTTGTTGTCTTATTGCTCTAGCTAGAACCTCAAGAAGTATATTGAATAGATATGGAGAAAGTGGGCAACCTTGTCTCATTTCTGATTTCAGTGGGATCACTGTGAGTTTCTCTCCATTTAGTTTGATGTTGGCTGTTGCCTTGCTGTATATTGCCTTTATTATGTTAAGATATGTGTAACTGTAATTAGTGCTTGATACCTGTTTTGTTATATGCAATTTTACTATTTAAAGTTAAAACCTTTCTTTTTTAAACAGAAAAAGAGAGGTGATGTAGGATTATCTTCTGTATATTGTGAATGCCATTGGTTAATAAAGAAGTCCCTTGGGCCTCTGACAGTGCGGAATAGAGCTAGACAGGAAAACTAATCTGAATGCTGGAAGAAAGAGGCAGAGTCAGGGAGATGCCATATAGCTTCCAGAGGAGACAGATGTTGGAACCTTGCTGGCAGATTACGACTTCATGGTGATGCACAGTTTAATAGAGATGGGTTGATTTAAGATGTAAGAGTTAGTTAGAACTATGCATAAGATAATAAATAGGCCAAGCACTGTTGTAACTAATATAGTCTTTGAGTGATTATTTCAGGTCTGGGTGACCTGGAAACAAACAAGCATTCTCAGACTCCACCAGTAGAATGGCTAGTGTGAAGGGAAACTCACAGGTCTTAATCTTACACAAAGAACTATGGGTAACTGATGAGTGCTAAGAGCAGAAGAAATAGTCTTCCTTTAGGAGGGAGTACACAAGCTGTTATATAATACCAGCCCAGAAATCTTATATATATAAGTAACATTGTATAGACTGAGCAAGTTGTATTTATGTATTAAGAAATGTTGCTGGATACTGTGCCACATGCCTTTAAAATCAGCACTTGGAAGGCAGAGGCAGATGGATCTCTGCAAATTTGAGGCTACAAAGTTGAGTTCCAAGATAGCTAAGGCTGTTATACAGAGAAACCCTGTCTTCAAAACACTATAAAAAGAAAAGTAATGTGTGTGTGTGTTTGTGTGTGTGTGTGTGTGTGTGTGTGTGTGTGTGTGTGTGTGGAGAGAGAGAGAGAGAGAGAGAGAGAGAGAGAGAGAGAGAGAGAGAGATTACAATTCAAGGCGGACAATATTGATTAAAAAAACAAGGATAGCACATGGGAGAAATTGGAACAAAAAATGAAAAGATGAAATGATGTAATTATATTACAATCTCAAAAGTTATAATCATTTTTTGAAAATTAAGGTTATCCTGAGATATTTTGTGTTCCTTAAATACAAGCCCTATAACAAGGGAGCAATGATGTATTTGATTACAGAAGAAGAGAAGGTAATGTGACCATGGAAATAGGCATGTTTTAAGAAACCATAATGATGGATTTAAAGATGGAGGAATGGCCCTTTGAGGCTGAGAATCTAAGAAATGAAGCTAGAAGTGAGATAAAACAAAGAAATCAATTCTCAAGAGCTTTTTTTGGCACTCACCACTAACAATGCCATGATTCCAGCCCTGTGACAGACCTTTTAGACTTCCTACCTCCAAAAAGAAAGTTGTTTTAAACCACTAATGTGAAATTTTAGAGAAGTTTTAGGAAGCTAATATGTCTTTTTGTCACCTTCCAGAAAACACACTATAGAAGAAGCTGAACATCTAAGCAAACAATATCCTTGCTTATTGAGTGTTTGACTGTCTCACAGCTGGCCACAACAGCTAAGATGGGGCAATGTTGGCCGGGCGATGGTGGCGCACGCCTTTAATCCCAGCACTCGGGAGGCAGAGGCAGGCGGATCTCTGTGAGTTCGAGACCAGCCTGGTCTACAGAGCTAGTTCCAGGACAGGCTCCAAAGCCACAGAGAAACCCTGTCTCGAAAAACCAAAAAAAAAAAAAAAAAAAAAAAAAAAAAGATGGGGCAATGCATAGACTCCATTTACTAAGGCTCAAAAAACTACTGCGACTTCTGAATATTGCCACCAATATGAATAACATTGAGCCTCATATACATACATATTTCTTGAGGAAACCAAGTGTCCATTTTGGGAAAGTTGACTAAATTCTGTCTTTTCTATTCAAGGGCTCTAAATTCAGTCTCAGAAGAACTGATTCTAATTCTGGGAATGAGTTTGCCTTTCTTGTTTCTAGACCATCATTATACAGAGCTTTGGAATGCCACTCAAGAATAACAAAGCAGCCTAAGTGCTTCCTTCAATCACTTTTCATCTCTTAGTGCTCAGACTTGGTTTCAATGGTCAGAATGAGATTCACTCTTTACTGGATCTTATGGCTATTTATCTTTACAGTGTTTTGTTACAGTGACTCTCCTTTGATCTTGGCATGATGCATATATCTTGGAGGACACAAATAAAGGCAACAGCTGCTGTAGATCAGGATCCAGAGAACTGGCAGGTAGACAGCACTTTTGCTATAGAAAGGGCTTCACTTATCTTAGTAGCATAAAGTAGGAAGGTTGTAAAATATCCCCAAAGTTAATATATCCTTTAGTCTCTTGAACAACCTGTGTTTAAACTTTTAAAATTATTTCAAGTTTCCAGTACTTTAAAATTTTGACGTGGAAAGTTTCTTGTTTCTTCTAGTGAACCACTTGAGATCTTGGCTATTATAAATGTTTTCCCCTTATTCAACCATCTCCCCTCACACTTTTTATGATCTGAGGAAGTTCTTTTTGTAAGAGTGCTTGGCCATTATCTTGAATTACTTGGTTCCTTCAGAATATCATGCTTCCAATTGCACATATGCCTCCTCCGGATCATCTCCGGTAGAAACTTAATTCAGCTTTTCACATTTGCATCATAATGCACAATGAAGAACCCTACAAAGTCTAAGTATAGGAAAGTGCTTTCTGAATAGAACTCCATTTGCTCAGGAATTAAGGCCAGCAATTGACAAATGGAACCTCATTAAACTAAGGAGCTTGTACACTGCAAAGGAAGCAATCAATGGAGTGAAGAGGATACTCACAGAGCAGGGAACAACTTGCCAATTATATATCCAATAGAGGATCAGGAGCTCAGAAAACAAAGAATCATGAGGGAAAAAAAAAAAAACATCCCTATCAAAAACTAGACTATGGAGCTGAACTAATGGTTCTCAAAAGAAGAAATGAAAATAGCCAGTTTTTCTTTGTCATGTTACTGTATTAACTTGCATCTTACCAGAAAATACTTTTATTAGTGCCCCTTTATTCTATACATCAAGTCTTTCTCTTGTCTCTCATATCTATAACTCATGTGTTCCCCTTCTCAATAAGATTTTGCCTCCTTTCTTCCCCATTCTTTCCTTATGTCACTGCTTAAATATTGATCTATTTAGCATTTAAAAATCTAAGAAACGGCATTTCCCCCAATGAGTACCCTAGTTCTGGTGTCTCAGATTCTTATAGAGGACAGAAGTGGACTGAACAAGCTGGGGGACCTGCAACTCTTTCAGTAAAAGAAATAGAAAAACCTAACTACAAAGGAGGACAACTGACCATGTAAAAATAAGACAAACAAAGCAAGTGGGGAAACTGTAGGCACTGCAAGACTTGTTCGTCCTAACAAATGTGTAAGTCATGACAAAAGCAGGCAAACATTTAAAATGGGTCACAGGTTACCACCTTGCAGGACTTTCTTGGAGTCAGGCTCTGAATGAGTGTACAAGCGCTAACTACCGTAATATCTCTGAGTGCCATAGGCTACTGCACAAGTGCAGCAGAACACTGCTGGCCATCACATATCATGCAGCTATGCCTGCCAATAGTGGTGCAGGGTTCATTTTGTCTGCAACCTCAGTCTCACTTTTAGGGTCTCCATCTATATTTCTGCTGCTCACCTCATTGCTTACCCTACCCCAGGCTCACCTCCATGCTGCATTTTCTGGTTGCTTTTCAAGAACGTGCACTTTCTTTCTTTTTGTCCTATGATATTCCTCATGGCAGCTCATCTCTAGTGCTCAGCTAATATTGGTCAGTGAGTCAGCAGGAGTAGTACCATGGTTTGCTGTATTAATCTTTCTATGAAGATAATCACACTGTGATGATTAACATGATTGTCAGCTTGAAAGGAGGGTCTAGGAATCAAACCTCTGAGTATGCCCATGAGTGTCTATACTGAGGGAGGAATCTCTTACTAAATATGGGTGGCATTATTCCATGGAGGGTGGCAACCAGATAATAAAACAGCAAGGTAGATGAATGCTAGCATTCATCTTTCTACTTCCCCAGATACAGTGACCAACTGCCTGAGCCCCTGATGTTCTGACTTCCAACTATCATGAGGTACACCCTCAATCTGTAAGTCACAAGAAATTCTCCCAACTTTAAGTTCTTTTTATCAGGTATGTGATCATGGCAACAGGAAATATAACCAACAGATAAATGGCCTACAAGGGGAAGGGGCAAGTTGTTTCCTGCTTTCATTTTGTTAGTATTAGTTTTCCTTTGTCCTTACCTTAGCAGTATACAGTATCTGGTATCATACAGCACAGGAATACAAGTATAAGCATCTTTGTTGATGCAGATTATTTGGATAAGTTTCAACATTAAGAAAGTGTTGGTAACATTTTGTTATTAATGAATGCTAACTTCATTTGTAACATATAAATTATGTATATTATAAAGTATAATGTATATAGTAATGATGTGGGAGTGTCATATATCAATCTGTTTATCAATCTGTTGATTTCATTGGTTAAAATAAAGACACTTCTTGGCTGGTCCTATAGGTTAGAACACAGGTGGGTGGAGTAAACAGAATAGTATGCTGACAGGAAGAGGAAGTGAGCTCAGAAATCATGCAGCTCCACTCAGAGACGCCAGCCTCCTCTCTTGCGGGTGGATGGGATAGCTCAGCTCTCTGAGTCATGCTTGCGATGAAGCTCCAACCCAGGATGAAAGGCTAGAATCTCCCCGGTAAGCACACCTTGGGGTGCTAACACAGAATATTAGAAATGGGTTAGACCAGGTGCGAGAGTTAGCCCGTAAGAGCCTAGAGCTAATGGGCCAAGCAGTGTTTAAATGAATACAGTTTGTGTGTTGTTATTTCGGGCATAAGCTAGCCAGGCGATTGGGGTGTTGGGAACGCAACCCCGGCGCCCCAATTTCAACAGATGGCTGCCCAATGTGTGGACATCTAAATCCACAGAAAGCCTGAGAAAGCTTGAAAAAGAATAGAGTAAAGCATGTTTCTTGTGGCAATTTCTTGGGTCTGCTCTGCTTGCTAGAGGCAAGCAAGCGCTCTCAGCCAAGAGAGGCTTCCTGACTCAGCTTTAGCTGCAAAGCCTTGCAGCTCTTTTAAGAGGTCCTGCCACGAAACACTTAAACGTTGTTGACAAAAAGCTGAACTCATGGTTTTCGGTTTTCAGCCGTAGCAGGAAAAAAGCTGCGCTGTTTAAAAATGCCGGCTTTCTGGGCTGTCCTGCCAGGGAAAACTCGGACTCTTTTACGCAGGCGGTTTGTGTGGTTTGCAAGCACAGGCAAGGACCTTGAAACACTATAGACTTGTGGCATTGAACGCGGCTCTGGCCGGTACCTCAGCCACAAGGTTGGAATGGCAGAAAGCTAAGGAATGGACTGGATCTAGCTGGCAAAGCCACGCCTTTAGTCCTACTGAGATTGCTTGGTAAATTCAAGACTTATGTGGTCAGAAAAACAGAGAGAGATACAGTAAAAAGAGACTCAAAGACAAAGAAAATTTTTAAATGATTTACAGTATGTTAGAAATATATGCAGACTAAAAG
The DNA here is from genome assembly GCA_963919715.1 of Microtus obscurus. Taxonomy (NCBI): domain Eukaryota; kingdom Metazoa; phylum Chordata; class Mammalia; order Rodentia; family Cricetidae; genus Microtus; species Microtus obscurus. The sequence goes on from CAWTZC010000297.1 coordinate 43,155,634, forward strand.
TTAAAGTTTTTAAAGTAAAAAAAAAAACAAAAATAAGGAAAAAAAAAGAGAAGTTGTGTGTGGTAGCACACGCCTTTAATCCCAGTGCCTAGAAGGCAGAGAAAACTTTATGGACCCATGAAAGGGGGCAGTTTTGGTGGAAGAAGTCCCTATGGTGGTGGCTATGGATCAGTTGGTGGAAGTGGTAGATATGGTAGCAGAAGGTTTAAAAAAAAAAAAACCATCAGAAAAGGGCTACAGTTCTTAGCAGGAGAGAGAGCAAAGAGTTGTCAGGAAAGCTGCAGGTTATTTTGAGACAGTCGTCCTAAATGCATTAGAGGAACTGTAAAAATCTGCCACAGAAGGAGCAATGATCCATAGTCAGAAAAGTTACCGCAGCTTAAACAGGAGGCCCTTCTTGTTCAGGACTGTCAGAGCCACTTTTTTTGCAAAAAGTGCAGCTTTTGATTAATGCAATGTAGTGCCAATTAGATGTACATTCCTGAGGTCTTTTATCTGTTGTAGCTTTGCCTTTTTTTTTTCATTACATCAGGTATTTTGCCCTGTAAATTGTGGTAGTGGTACCAGGAATAAAAAAATAAGGAATTTTTAACTTTTCAAACAAACAAACAAAAAAGGAACCAAGTTCAAGTTAATGAATATTAATGACATGAGTCTTGCCATCAGATCATCAAAAGAGACACAAATGTAATAAAAAATTTATATTCACTTATTGCTGTGAACATATAATGCAGGAGAAGAAATGACTATTAATTATGAACTTTTATAGAGTGGATATATTAAAAGATTGCAGTTAATTCAGATTTCCTACTGTATATATCTCTGAAAGAGTATTTTACAACCATGGTAATGTGATTAATGTAAGTTTAATGAGTACTAGATTAATTAATACTTAACAATTGATCTTAAATGATATCAGTCACATTTTTAATGATGCATTACTTGCAATTAAGTGACTACAAAATTATCAAAGAACTTATGACATACTCTTGTTCCAATTTACATTATTAGGATTGGCTCTAGTGAGTCACACAAACAATTAAAATTGCCATTAAATTTTAGTTATATAACACAAACTTGGTTATTCCTAGATTCAATTTTTCATGATGCATTCAGAATTTGGAGTAAGACTACATTTATCCCTGTGAAGTTGTAATATGGCCATCATATAATTCTTTTACAATGAGAGGAGCTCAGTTAAAGACTGAACCTAGTTTTTAGAACTCAGACCAACATGTCTCTTTTTTATCCTAAATTCAAATATAGCTGTGTCTTAGAAGACTCATATACTCAAGGAAATCTAAAAACAAACCCTAATGCATGCAAACTAATAGATAGAATCATGACACATTTCACTTTAGGGGAAATATAGGAAGAATATTAAAAAAATGCCACTTATGACAGCAAAATCTTATTTAGATAGATTTTTTTTCTTATTTTTACCAATTGGCTTTATATTGCACAATGGAGCCCAGATGGCGTCGACTGGCTTTGGGTTGGCATTTACAGTCTGTCTTCATTTAATAAAATTATACTATCAGAATGGATCTGAAATGTGAGAAAAATAAAATAGTACCAGTAACCACTAATGCATACTGAGACTTTACAATGTGCTAGGGACTGTATTAAGGTTTCTCCATTGCAGTCAGTGCAGAGCGGGGTTTGAATCAGGTAAACCAGTTAAATGGTCTTTGTAATGTGAGAATACAAAGTGACATCATAAAAAACATCAAAAGATATAATTATTCCTGCTTCCTCTTTCTCTAAGGATGGTAAATTTGTTCTTGATAATGAGCATAAATCATTGCTGGATTGGGTAATAATGATGCAATTGTTGTTTCTCAATGGGGAAATAGGAAGCCCAGAGCGAGTAAGCAGATTTCAAATCTTCCACTTACTTGAGTGCGTCATAAGCAGTCAATTGAAAGCCCGCCTGTGAGATCATGACTATCTCTATTAATAATTATTATGAGTAACTGTTTGCCAAGGATAGTTCTAAGTCCTTATTTCCTTATTTAATCATTTGTATCAGTCTTTCTGAGACTAACATATACTACCAGAACACAATGATTTCACTTAGGTTAGGGTAACAAGCAAGGAACTTATTAATAGCAAACAGAAAAGATGAGACTGAAGCTAAGGGAAGGCAGTAACAAAACATGTGTTCTGGTTTGTGTTCTTATATAGTTAGGACGATATCTGGAAGTAGACGGCTCTGGAAGAAAGCCAAGTCTGGGGGTGAAGTTCATTAGAAGTCCTACTGGGAGCGAGGTGATGTGCTGAATTTAGAAGCTTAGCATGCTATATTTGGAGGCTATGGTTAAAGCTATCAAGGCAAAAAGTGTACTGTGTGCAGGACTACTTAAATGAGAGTTAAGGATAAGATGACCCAGCAGGGAGTCTGGGACTTTGAATAGTCAGAGGTGGGAAACAGAGGACTAGCAAAGGTTACAGAGAAAGAGCTGTGAAAAATATGGTGAAAATCAGGAGAAACAAAAGACTGAGCGTTGAAAAAGAAAGAGGTCAATAATGCTGAGGGGCTGCTGAGCCATGGATTCACATCAGAACTGAAAAACGACCTTCTCATTCACCCATATGAAGGCTGACATTGATTTTAGTCTGGGTTTCTCAGAGCGAGCTTGTGATGGACGGCAACTAAGGCGATTTGATTAGCTGGTGCTCTCTAATAAGCCTGCTAGTGTAATTACTTTTTTCCTTGAGCATACTTTAATGCAAGATGCAGGAGGCATTCTTTGGAAAGTGGATAAAAGAAACCTTGAAGTGCCTCACGAAACGTTTCCAAAGATGAGTCCTACCGGTTGATAATTGAGAGGATTACCAAAGGAAGTCAGTAATTAAAGTAGTCTAGGAAACACAGGGTTAAAACAGTACAACACATTTATTTTTTTCACTTGGATCTTTTTAACTTTTAATGAACTAATGTAAAGTTGAATCTGCAAGAGGTGAATGCAATATCTGAATTCTGCAAGGTATTTTTGGATTTACCTAAAGATCATATTTATTGTTGACTTGGCTTTTGTTTTCTTTTTAAATCATACTATCATTTTTATAATAGTTTTAGACTTACCACTCTGAACCAATAAAACGACTGAGCAGAAAGAACAGCGTTCTCCTTCTAATAACCCTCCTATTCTCTGGTGTCCCCATTGTTCCTATCTTTCTTTCTTGTTACAGACAGACAGATTCTTCACATATTGACAATTGCCCATACTAATACACTCTTCTAACCATGAAATCACTTATTTCTTATCACTTGAAAAGACAAATGACATAAGCACAAATGGGAACAAGGACAATAAAAAGCTAGCAAGGCATAGAATACGGAATCTGGTTAAGAAACATCGTCTCTGCCAGGGGTTGCCAGCATAGGCTTATATGGGGAGTTTGAAGGGGCATGCCAGTCAGACAAGACCAAGCTAGTTAGAAAGCTGAATGGCGTGTTTTTCTGACACATGGGATGCTGAGTCCTGTTTTGGATCTCATAAATCCAACGAGAAACTGGCACTTAGAAAGTCTTCGATTTATCTCTTCTAAATTATTTTCCCCAAGAATAATTCATTCTGAAGCTAATTATTAAGATACAAAGGTGCCCTTGCACCATAGAGCAGAGAAAAGTCCAGAAAAGCAGCCTCCCCACCTCCTTCCTTTCTCTCATGGACTGAGTCTCATTCATTATTTGTATGTGACACACATGAAGGGTGATGGTCAATGAGAGACACCTTCGAGAAGCTTCTGTACCATGTCTTCTAATTTCAGTATTATTTTCTTCACTCCTTTGCTCAAGCAATTATATTTTCAATGAAAATTCTGTCAAAGAAATTTTTCTGCATTGGCTAAATCAGTTGTTCTTTTTTTATTTTTTGTTTTTTTAATTATTTATTAAAGATTTCTGCCTCCTTCCCCCACCGCCTCCCATTTCCCTCCCCCTCCCCCGGTCAAGTCCCCCTCCCTCATCAGCCCAAAGAGCAATCACGGTTCCCTGCCCTGTGGGAAGTCCAAGGACCACCCACCTCCATCCAGGGATAAAACAGGACTTGCTGAACATAGTGGACAATGAGGACTACTGAGAACTCAAGAACAATGGTAATAGGTTTTTGATCCTACAGCACGTACTGGCTTTGTGGGAGCCTAGGCAGTTTGGATGCTCACCTTACTAAATCAGTTGTTCTCAAAATGTGGTACCTAGAGCAGTTTTGCAGCACTCCATTAGAAGTATGTGTGTGTGTGTGTGTGTGTGTGTGTGGCATGGGGGAGGGCCTTGTAGTTGAGTGCTGTGCCCAAGGAGAACAAAGGGGCATTAGATTCTTTAGAGCTAGAGTTACAGGCATTTGGGAGAACCCAACTTAGGTGTTGGAACCAACACTTGGGTCCTCTAAAAGAGAAGTATGCCCTCTTAACTTCTGAGCAGCTCTCTTGTTCCAAGATTTTAAATTCCTAACAATTGGTTTCTGTTGAAAATGCCTGAAGTCTGTTCCACCAGCAAATTTCATGTATATATTACTGCTAACTATAGCTGCCATGGTGCATATAGAGCTCCAGAATTCATTACCTTATAACTGGAATTCTACACTGTTCTCCAACACCTTCCAATCTCCCACACTCCCAGGTCCTGGGCATCACAATTTACTTTTTTTTTTTAAATGAGTTCAAGTTATTTTTTTAATTTTACATTTAAGTATATCATGTACTATTTATCTTTCCACATTTAAGTTACTTGACTTACAATGTATAGTACTTAGAACATTTCAACAAAAACATTTTCATCTTTCTTTTGTCCAGCTTTGAGAAGGACAATTCAATTAGTGTTAGCTGACTGCTATTCTCCTTCTAAATATGTTATGCCTTCTTTACTTAAGCAATGCTTCCTCTTTCCTAGAAGCACAGGATTCAAGAGTACATAGGCAGTGGTGTTATACTGTGGTCTCACAGTGAGATGTCAGTGAATTGTGGACATTTGTGTTGCCACTCACATCATTGCTATTATTATTACTTTAAATTATAGTGATTAAGTTTTGTCCTTGAGCAAATAAATTACCTTCAGATTTAGCTCTAGTTCCGTAGAAGTAAAATGGGAATTATGATAAAAACTCCCTCGCAGGCAGTTAAAATATTTAAAATGGGAAATACATGCAAATTACTCAGTGGAATGCCAGACGTAAGGTCTGTGCTCCATAAAGGTGATTTCTCTCCTGTGTCTTCTCTGAAGGATATTTTTTGGTAAGCTTTTGACTAACTCTCAGGTGTAAGAATGTCCTAGCCTTCACGTGGAAGAGTTTAATCTTTTACTCTCTTTGGAACAGATGTCACTGAAATTTCTGAGCTTCAAAGTGGTCCTTGGTCATGTGAAATAAAAATAGTATAATGGGTCACAGAACCACTAAAATAAAGACTTGAGCTACGCATAACAAGACAAAACAAGAGGGCCAGCGAGATAGCTCAGTCGGTGGAGGTTCTTGTTGCCAAGTCTGAGGACTTAAGGTAAATTTCCAGGGTACTCATGGTGGAAAGAGGGGTCCGACACTGGTAAGTTGTCTTCTTCCCTCCACATTTGTGCGGTGTCATGTAATAAAACAAATTTAAAGAGAAGAAAAAAATTTGAATGCCATCAGGGTAAACTGAGGAGAGTGACCCTTGAGTGGACAGTTCCTGCATCTTCTCTTGGGAACATCAAATATAATCAACCAAACAACAGTCAATAAAAGGATGGCAAAAAAAATGAAAAGAAAATAACCTGCTAATGTTGGCAGGATAAGCTGTTACACTTGTAGAAGGCAGTTTATGGGCATAAATGGGGTGTCTTCTGCAAATAACTTTGGTGTTCATCGGTAGCGATTTATTCAGGTTTTCCCAGGCTCATTTTGATGGCACTGCCTGCAGATTTTCATCATTGCCAGGATTTGAAGCTAGATCTCATATTAAATAGTCTTGTAGATTTTGGGATGACTTTTTATCTTTTTAAGGTTAAGCTTATTTCCTTTTCTTCCCATCCCCATCCCATTCTGCACAAGGTCACTGGTCTCACTTTCATTATCTTTCCTTATCTCTGAAGGATCAAAGGGGTAAAAGAAGGATAAGTGAGAGTCAAATAAGAGGAAATTTAGCTCTTTGGTTTGGTGTAGGGTGTCAGAAAGTGGAAGCTGTTGGTGAAAATAGAAGATATTCTCAGATAAAAAATGTCCAATTTTATGTCTGCCTGTTGTAGGAGGTCTTTCCGCCCCTCCAACCAATAGCTGCTGAGATACCAGCCCATTGGGGCGTGGTTTCTCTCCATTCATAAAGCCTCTATTTCCTTCCGCTCGCTCTCTCTTGACTTCCTGCTGGTCTGGCGACTAGAATCTTTTTCTAGTTGTGCAGAGAGCTGTTGTCTGGGATCTGATCTGTAAGTTTTTCCTCTTTAAATAAATACTTCCCTGGTAATAGTAATTACAAACTGGTGTGGCATTGTTCGTGGATTACGCCTTTATCTGCCTGTATTTCCCGAGTGTCTATTAGCCAGTAAAACTATTGTGTGCATTTCCCAATCTCTAGCAAGCTAATTAAATAAGTCCAGAATTTTTTAATAGAACCTATTGTGCATAAGAATTTTGGCCTAGGTAATTTTTTCTCACTCCATACATACTTGGCTAACTACTGGGCTTCTGACCTTATAACATGTATCACATGTCTTTAACACATGATTGAGTCTTGTTGGGTAGCTTACAACATCTTACTAATTTTGATACATGTCATAATGTGTTGAGTGGGATTTGTTTATCATATAGAATGTGTGTGTGTGTCTAAGTTGACGGGAGGATGATTTTCTTTTTGTTCAACATACTATTTATTTCATCCTTAAATAAATAAAGTGGGTGCTCAACCTTCTTCATTATATAACATGGTTGATGTAAGTAGGAAAATAAAAATTTGTTTCTTCTGTCCAGTTACAAATGAAATGAATCTCTAGATATATTACAAGTGTGACTGGTGAAGTAACTTTACTAGAAAGGGTATTTTCTGCCAAGCCTGATGATATGAGTTTAATCTCCATTGATGATATGAGATACCCTTCTGTATGGGTGTTCCTTTTTTATTGGCTGATGAATAAAAGTGTTTGGGCCAATGACTTAACAGAATAAAACCAGTAGGGAAATCAGAATATATTCTCTCTCTCTCTCTCTCTCTCTCTCTCTCTCTCTCTCTCTCTCTCTCTCTCAGAGCACCACGAGGATCGCAAGCAGAGCGCCTGCACACGAGCCCCGTAGGGAGGGGCACGTGACGCGGCACATCAGCCGACCCTCCCCCGGCTCGGAGGGAGGAGGGCCAAAGAGACCACACACGGTGGGCACAGCGAAACGCGCGACAGGGAACGACGAAGCCCCCGGCGCGCCTCACAGGAACCCCCACGAACCACAGCGAGGAGTGCGTGGGGGCTTTCACAGGGCTCAGGCCGGATAACCGCACCCCTGCCTTCCACACACCACCGGCAAAGGTGGGGAGGAGAGACGAGGGGCCCGCTGGCAGAACGAGAAGAGCGGCCACCATTCGCCATGAATGTCCGTCCCTCGGCCCGAATGAACACAGGGAGAGCGCACCACATCGATCGACAAAGCAGAAACCGGGAAGAACCGAGCGAGAGAGCACCACCACAGACCCAACACATGCCACAAAAATAAAAAAAAATAAAAAAATAAAAAAAAATTCACACCTCCACACCAAAAAAAAAAAAAAAAAAACAAGCGGTGCGGCGGGATCCACGGGGAATCCAAAAAAAAAGAGGGGTGCACTCGGGAGGCACACAAGGCAGCAGAAGGGCCGGGCTGGACCACCCTCAAACCCAAAAGGACTCATGGAGACTCGGGAGCTCCACAACCTGGGGGGGGGGGGGGGGTGTAAAAAAAAAAAGAGAGAGAGAGAGAGAGAGAGAGAATATGGAGTCAAAGGGACCCATTGTAGCTGCCTAAGGAGACAGATGTTAGAATCTTACCTAGAAAGCCACAGCCTGGTGGTGATACACAGATTAATGAAAATGGGGTAATTTAGGTTATATACAACCACACTTAAGCTGTTGGCCAAGCACTGTTGTAATCAATATAGTTCCTGTGCGATTATTCAGGTCTGGGCAGCTGGGAAATGAACTAGCAATCTCTGTTTACACTCCATGTCCATATGGTGGAGGGAGAGACACACTCTCTGTTCTCCAGTGGCTACATGTCCATCATGGTTCATAAGGTGTGCTACCTGTTCTCTCTCTCTCTCTAAGTGTGTGTATGTGTGTGTGTCTCATGTGTGCACACACAAACACACACAAATTAGTAAACAAAGTTAGTAAAAATTAGAAATATTTTAGCTGATAGTTTAATTGCATTGGATTTAAGGATCTTTGTGCTCTGGATATATCTCAGAAACTGCCTTTAGTTGACAAACCTTTGGCAATGTTCAAAGTAAATAATTAACGTGATTTGTGTCCCAGAAATGTTCAGCAATTTACATTAGAAATTATTCTGCAATTGCTTTAAAAATTAAAACATAGTCACTCAAATGAAAACTTTAAAAAGAACCCAAAAATTTTGGCACTGTATTTTGTTGACAGTTGCCCTCAGACAGTGACATACTAGGTTTAGAGCATTCCTTCTTTCTGTTCCTATAATGCAAAAAAGAACATTTTATAGTTTCTGCTGCCAAGGGTGTTCAAGGATAAAATATGTCACTTTACATATATTTTATGGGCACTCAAATGTATATCAATTCATAAGAGATTAACTAAATTGAAAAAAAATAATGACCTAGTAAATGCTTAGGATTTTATGAGTATAAAATCCCTTTGGCCCCTGTGGAAATCTCTCTTCTAGCTGTGATTTTTTCCCACAGTGCCAGCCTTTTCTCATTCTCTGTCATTCAGTTTTCTCTACTGGGTTCAAGCTCATCAACCAATGAGTGCTAGAGGAATTATGGCAATGCATTATGCTGGCTCCTATATGGGTCAGGGTCACAGGTGGCTGTCAATCATATCCTATAACCTTCTCTACCCTCTCTACTCAGGCTTTTACAATGCTCAGAGACAATCAACACAGGCTGATTTCTCATGTCTAAAAAATAATGATTAGTCCCCAGGACCATTTCTTGTTAATAATGATTTGATGAGTGAGTTTATGATCCAGTATAGTAGCTGGAATAATTAACTTCAGATATATATCAATTATTATAAATTTAGTAAAAAAAAATCAGTGTGAAGATCTTTCTGAAGTGTTTCAAAAGTTGATCTCAGAGTATAATGTGGTCATTAAACGTGTGTGATACAGGGCTTTGCCCAACTATTCTTTTGCTCATTCATAAAGATTTCTGACCATGTAATCTTACCCTAGATCTCAAAGGGAAAATTTTTCATCTTTGCTCATGTGTTAAAACATCATCAATTTCTGAAGATATGGTCTCATTCCATGCCTCCAGTTGTGAATTCTCATTTCTAATCCCAACCTATAAGTGCCTCTTTACTATTTAAATCTTTGTGATTATGTAGTAGTTTCTAATTTTAAACATTAATTTTAGTCTCTTTACTATTACAAGTATTTGGTATTTGGGGGAGCAAGTATTGGTAAAATATTGACAAAAATGAAGTCTTTTTGCTTTCATAACTCTTTACCCAACCTCTTAAATTCTTTTTCTCTGCTGTTACCAGCTCCAATATGCAGTTCAGGCATGAAAAGACCTCAGCAGCCTTTACTGCTCAGCTATTGCCTGGTGACAGGCACTGCATGGAGAGATTGTGCCTTTACTAGCAGTTTGTTCAGGGTTTAAAGGGATCTCCAACACCTGTTATGCTGAATTGATTTTATAAATATACACATTTAGTATAATCACAGTGCATCTTATGCAAAGGAAAAAGTTAGGCCTCTGGGAGTGAAAAAGTATTTCACATCGATTATGCTCTATCTGAATACTTTTAGACCTGATGAAGGGAGGGAAACTGAGGAAGTGAAATTGAAAATAGTGTGCTTGTATAGGAGTTAAAGAAATCCAGTAGTCCAGACATAGCAGTATACAGCTTTCTGTGCAGCACTCAGAGACAAAGACAAATGGTCTCTGTTGGTTCATAATTAGTCTGTTCTACATAGCCAGTTCTAAAGATCTAAGCCAACTATTGCTACACCGTGAAACCCTCTCTGGCAAAACCAAAAAAAGAGCCAGCAAGTCTGCACATGTTGCCAAGTCCTTCCTGCTCTATAGGTAAAACTTTAGGATGGTGAGAGAGATAGGGCAAAATGAGAAGAGCATGCTTGCACTGCAACTCCTCCGACTCAGCTCTGTTAGGCACCAAACATTGAAACTTCCAAAGACAGAGTGTAGTTGAAGATGGCAAAGATGGAGAGGCTGTACCGGAGGGGCTATCAGTGCTCTTGAGGACTGTGTGGAGACCATGGACAACAAATTGGCAGGTTTGAACCACTGAAACCCTGGGATCATTGCAGAATAATAGAAACTGATCATACTGTATTAATTGCTTCCCTCACTTCTGTGGAAAACTCACATGACAAGAAAACCAAGGAAGGAAGGATGACCTTTGTCTTATGATTTGAAAGGGCTGTCTATTATGATGAGGAAAGCATAGTGGCAGGAGTGTGGGACAGGTGTATGGAGATAAGGTGTGATAGATGCAGATACTCCGGTCACTTTCTTCTTTTATCTAGTCCAGGATCCCAGCCCAGGGAATGGTGCTGCATATATCTTAATATGAGTATTAATACTTCAATTAACACAATATATAAACTTCACAGATACTTGCCTAGTATTTCATCCTAGGGGATTCTTAGTCAATAAGTTGGCACTCAATACTACCTATTGTATATATTTACAGATAATAAATCAATCTCTGTTTTCCATTATTCCATAGATGATCAGAAGCCTTGATTATTTTTTCCATTTACCCTATGCCTCTCATCTACTTTCCCATTTACTTCTCCTATTTTTTTCATGATACTATATAGTATTTACCATTGCTCAGGAGATTATTTTGTACCTCCTTATGGGGAAGGATAATTACCTTAAAGTCCTTTAGAAAGGACATATAAAAACATACACACACACATACACACACACACATACACACACACACACACACACACACATATATATATATATATATATATATATACACACACACACATACATACACACACATACAATGGAGAAAACAATGCCTCAAGTTGATAACTTAGATTACCTAGTAAAAACTTAAAAACACTAATGGGTTATATATTTCTTAGAAACTGGTCAAATGACTTCCCCTGTATGCTATTGTTAAAGCAACCCTTTATAAACTGACAGTAAGATTTTATTGATGAAGACACCACATACTTGTATCACTAAGCGTGGAGAAATCAATCTAGTGCCCAACTAGAAGCTCCACCCTTACTGACTAGCATTTACAGTGCAGGCAGGTGCTATACTTTTTACCTGAGGAGAAAAGTAATCATCAATCTCATCAGCTACACACCTTGTGACTTACCTGTTTCCTTATCTGTAATATATACCAACGCAATAAAGGTATACAAATGTTATAGAGGTAACAACCACTTCTAAATTGTATTTCATGTCCATTCTATAAGATAGAACCCTTATATAACACTATTAATGAGGCCAGGAACCTGAGAATAGACTGGTTATGGGCTCTAAAGAAAAGTCTACTATTCTCTTTTTGCTAAATGAGTTGAACAATAAAATGACCCCTAATGACATATTGTTGTACCCACTGGTCAGTGAAATTGCTCGACTCTCACTAGAGAAGCTTCTTTTTGCAGTACATGGTAAGTAACAGAGATCACAGCTGAACAATGTGCATGGAGTAAGAATCTTCAGTGTACTCACTCCTAAGTGAGACGTCTTTATACCTCTCCCCTCAAATCTCAGGAATCTATGGGGAAGAGGAAGAAGAAAGTGTATAAGAGTCAGAGATAGTGGACAACTCAAAGGAATACAGTTGGTTTATGTATAATTTGACTGATGCACATATAAACTCACAGAGGCTGTGATAGCATGCACAAGACCTGTACAAGTTCAAGTCAGAAAAATTCTCAGCATCGAGAAAGGGTGGTGCACACAAAGTCCTACCCTAGCCAATAAGCTATTTGCAATTTCTGGGACAGGAAAAAAAATCATTTTTCCCAATGGACTAACATTGATTATTTCAACCACACTGTAGGGTCTCATGCTGAGGAATAGTTGATCAGCGCAATCAGCTTCCTTTATTAATTGATCTCCAAACAAATATTAAACAATGTTTTTTCTATATAGTGATATTTCCTGATATATGTTATAGTGTTTTGAAAGAAAATGCCCCCTCAAATAGGGATGCTATTAGGAGATGTGGCCTTTTTGGAGTAGGTATGACTGTTTTGGAGGATGTGTGTCTCTGTAGGGATGGGTTTTGATGTCTCCTATGCTCATACATGCCACCATGTTCCACCATGATGAAATGGTCTAAACTTTTGAAACTGTAAGCTAGCCCCAAATAAAGGTTTCCATTTATAAGAGTTTCCATGGTCATGGTGTCTCTTCATAGTAATAGAAACTCTTACTAACCCGCATGTCTTTTCATTTCTGGAGTTGTATCTAAAACTCTGTTTTCTGAAATCTTTTAATGCTCCATTCATATCATTCTTCTATTTCAGTATATTTCATATTCTGTGGCTTAGTGGTTTTCTTGTAAAGGTAGTGATTATTTTTGCATTTAGGAATATAAATTTACATGTATTGATTATTTCATATTTGTCTAGCAAAGCAGATATTCATTCAAAATTATTTACTTTCCAAATATTTTGAAAATGCAAAAGGCCACCTATAATTTTCTGAGTTAAAAAGTTTGAAAAGGATTGGTTAAAGAAATGTTTTTCTGAAACATCACACATACATGACAAGATTAATCTAACTACAAATTTTTATCACTAGCAGACATTTGAATCACCTCTTCTGCCATTATGGTGCTTTTGTCATCATGGTGATTTCATGGCTCTAGGAAGTGGAATGCTGATCGTAAGTTAGTAGCATAAAACGTAAAGAAATCTTATAAAGTTACACTCCAATCTATAAGATTTGTCTCACATTTATCTAGACAACAGCCATGGTGGATTGTTGTTCTGTCTCTCTGTGGCAATTAAGAAGTGATCTACTTCATTAGCAAACTCAAAGTTACCAAAGATGAGGTAGTTTTCCAGAAGGGGAAAAACATATGAACTTGTTAGACTGGCTCAAACACTAACAGTTGTTGAGTTTTACAAAGTTCATCTACAAGTTTCCAGTATGACTTTTTTCAAGAAGACAGAAGTTCCAGAACCTAGGAAGCTACTGTGGACCTAGCCCTAGTCAGACACAAAATCTGTAAGCCCTTGAAGGGCCAAGGTATTAAATCTTGGAATGTAAATATAGGAGAATCTAGAGTCTTACTTGGAAGAGCCTCAGCAGCAGGAAACTAGCCTTCTCAGGAAGGAGAGAGTTAATTCCCTAGAAAGGCCTCTTTCTCACTCCACTTAGAAAATTAGATAGAGTCCATGCACCTGAAAATGGTGTTCATGCACTCAGTTTGCTCTCTTCCATGCTAATGTTCTCTCCAAACACCATGTGGACACACCCAGAGGCAATGTTGATCCAACTAGATTGATCAACTGGAATTAAACCATCAATGATGTCTATAACTTTAGTCAGATTCCACAAATTAATATTTTCCAGATTTAAAGTGTAGGAAGAAACCATTCTGTACACTCTTTGTACAAGTGGCTGTTTAAAATCCAGGGTACCCCACCAATTACATTTATAGTAGTATATTATTTCCTCCCAACACAAGAGAAGTTTCACGTAGATGGAAGTTTCTGTCCTTCCCTGTCCTGCAGCCATTCAGTCCCAGAAAAGCACTGAGATCACAGGTGTGAGTCCTCATGTATGGCCAAATATCGAATTTAAATAGAATATTCTTGTATTAGCTTCCCTTTGTTGATTTTGTTTACTCCAGGTGATGGCAGTAAAGGACTTTTACTCCAGCTGAAAGAATGAAAAAGGTAAAGCTTAATCATTTAAACTTCTTCCGTGGAAGAGAAGACAGGCACCTGTTTGCACCCCCCCACACACACACATACACACAGGCACCTATTTGCGCCCCCCCCCCCACATACCTCTCTCTTAAATAAGAACCAAGAGTCAGGAGATTATGAAACTGACAACATCCTTGTTGAGACTAAATGATATGGTACAAATGTATTTTGATTCGATTTGTTCTCTGTTTTTCATCTATGACATGTTTTAGCCTAAGATACAACATACGATGTCATGTGTTCTCCTAGAAATATTTACACCCCACCTGTGCCATTTTACAGTGCACTTGAATGAAAATCAGATGGAATGTTCAGGAATGGGTGAGACCTCAATAAAGCTGTTTAGTTAAAGTTGTCACAGAAGGCAGATGGCGCCAGAGCTGTGTTACACCTGTGACAGTTTTCAAATGAAAACCTTGTATTAAACCTGGAAAATGCCAGCCAGGACTTCAGTAGATAGGATACCAATTATAATGAGAAGAAAGAACAAAAAGAGACACTCACATATAACAAAAAACAAGTTCATTGTGCTGGCTACAATCGCAAGACAGCAAGCTTTAATTTTTTGTTCTCCAACAAAACAACAGTGGAAGATTTTTGTTTTTTTTGTTTATTTGTTTGGCTTTAAGGAAAGAAACAAACATATTTTTACTTATGGGCACTGATTATTATTATTATTATTATTATTATTATTAGTAGTAGTAGTAGTAGTAGTTTTGCAAATTTTCTCTTGTGGAAATTCAAGATTTTCTATGCTGTTCTCTGAATTCACTGTGACCTACAAAAATGTCAAACTAGAAGGTCCCACTTCACTTGCTGCGTGTTAGGAACGTGGGATATAAACATTGCTTTATTAACTGCTTTTCCTCTTCTTTTTGTCATCTCTGCTATTGAACTACTAAAAGCTCGGAATGTGGGGCTTGCTCTAAACGGTAGAGCTTGCCAGAAGCCCTGGGAATGTAACTCAGAACTTTTTATTCTTTCCTTTGACTTATGCTATTATTCCTTTGTTGAGCATATAAAAACAAAAGTAGAAAAATGTTATTAGACAGTAACAATCGAAGCTGCTGTTCTCTCTGTGGTCAGATCCTTTGTGTGGATGAGGGGAACATGACTGCCCCCTGTTGGCAACTACCTGATGTCTTTGAGGGCTTCTCCCCCGCAAATTTTTTCCATTCTTTTTCCTGGGCCACCCTCCCATTTGCAGAGATCCCTTCTGTTCTGATCCTTTAGGGGAAATTGACACCAGGCTACATTAACCATCTTCTCGGCTTGCAAATCTGCCTTTGCTCTTTCCTAAGGGGATATTTTACAATTTTATTTTCTAATCCAATTATAACAACAAAACACAAGATTTTAAAGATTTCAGGTTAAGGGAGAAACAACACATTTAGCAGAAGACTGGCAATTTTAGTTTCTATGAAGGAGAGCTCCTGGCAGAATAACCTGTAATTTCCTCAAGATCATGCAACTGATTAGTATCTGTAACCTATCTAACTCACACCAGCCTTTGAGTTCTGTGTTGTGTTAAAAACTGCAATTACAGGTATGTGAACTATAAAAAGGCAGTGTATAGACTATGATAACAGTAAAATTATTAGAACAATATTCGTCAAATTGAAAGTGAATAGAGAAGGAGGAGCAGGAATATGGAGAGGAGGAGGGGGAGGAAGAAAAGAAGAGGAAGTGAGGGAGAAAAAAATGTTTCTAGATATTTTCTACTGTGTTAATTACTTTTGTCATTGCTATGACCAAAATCCTGACAAAAACCGAGTTCTGGGAAAGTGTTTTCTTTGGCTTATAATTTGAGAAGATATGGTCCACTATGGTATGGAGGACATGATAGAGAAATAATTTAGGTGGCAAGTGTGTCTTGAGTCAGGGATTAGACAAGACATGTGACCAACTTTTAAAACCTCAAGGCTAGACTCCCTGCACTCAGTGATTCTTGTAACATTAAGGGGCCTGCTTGTTGGGGTTTATGTCCTGCCCAGTTCCCCAGAGCTGGCAAGCCCCAAAGAAAATCAAACATAGAGTCTACATTAATTATAATCTGATTGCCACATTAGCTCAGTCTTCTTATTAGCTGTTGTAGCTTATATTAACCTATTATTTTTGTTTATGTTAGCCACATTGCTCGGTACCTTACACAGCTGGGAAGATTACATCCTGCTTCTTCGGTGGTTTGGGTTGTACTGCGAGGGGAGCTTCCTGCTTCCCAGAATACTCCTGTTCTCATCACCCTGCCTCTACTTCCTGTCTGATTGATGTGCCTATACTTCCTGCCTGACCAATAGCGTTTATTTAAAATATGATTGACAGAATACAGACAATTCTCCCACAGATCCCATTTTCTTTATTCTGCCACCATGTTCTGTAGGTTCCACAGCCTTCTGAAATAGCACCTAGAGATGGGGACCCAATATTTAACACATGATCCTGTAAGGGTCAATTCACATTCAAACAATAACATCAAGATTTTACTTGCCTCTCATGGTATTTATGGGAAATTGGCCTTCTGACTAGTAACTAGATGTTGCTAAATTCAAATCATTCCTGGAACCATCCTACTTCTCTCCTGACTTTTGGGTAGGGACTCAGTGCCTTTCTCCATTGGCCATGGGTACACAGCTTTCCCTTGTACACTGGTTTCCTCTCAGGCTTGGAGCTGTCCTGTAGTTCTGTGGCTTTCTCATTCTGTAGCACCTTAATCTATACTTTTGATCTTTTCCCTCATATTTTATCATATATGTTTTATCTTTTCTCTCACCTGCATCTTTTCTTATAGAGATATTTTAGTAAATGAAATTTTTATTCACCTAATTCTACTTTGGGTAAGATTCTTAGAGGAGAGAAACTATTAGAATCATTGAAAGTGTCTGGTTGTCCCCAGTGCATCTCATACAATTGCAACCCAAGCCCTGGTGAAGGTATTGTCAATTATATTAATAATCTAATGTAGATAATTTGTCAATCACATTGCTGTTTATAATGAATCAAATCTATACATGAGGAATTAAGTCAAAGAGGAAACAAATGTCTAGTGATGGCATGCTTCACTGTGGTAATTCTGAATGATTTAGATATCCTGACAGAAGTTATATTCAGCAAGCATCTTGACTTTCCAGTGCCTAAAAGCATAAAGAATAGTCCTACATAGTTTTATAAGTAATGCTTAACATATAAATTAAATGCACAAATCTATAAGTGGTAAAAGAAATGTCAGTATATTAGAAACAACTTATTGCTGAATAAACTCCCCTTGAGCATGAAAGTATGCTGTGGCTATCTGTGTTTCTTCCTTGAAAGAAACATTAGAACAGTATGGAGTGCAGTCTTCACTACAGGGGAATTCTGACCCCGGTCCATGATGGAGGTCAGTGTTATTGAGCACGGGTCTAATTAAGCCTTCGCGTTTGGTAAATGTCTCTACATGTTGCGCAGTTTACTCTTCTCTGTTGTTCTCTGCAGACTTTTAAAACAGCGATAAAAACAGACCCATTTAAAGCAAAGGTGGCCTGGACTGCAGTCTAATATTGAACCTCAACCACGGTTTCTCCTCTGAAGTGATATAATAATAGGTAATTATGCACACCAGATAACCATTCCTGTTGACCTCCGAATAAGAGACTGAATGTCTACCTAATTAAAGTTGTTTATGGGATTTTCATGGAAGTCAGCTTTATAATTATGGTGAATTTTACTCAGTGCTAATATTTTCTCCAAGCAGTCTAGACTTCCCTTAAAAAATTCAAATCATTATAAATTGAGCCCAACAAAAACTTAGTGGTAAAGAGTAGAGGCATTAAGTATGCAAGTATAGTCATACAACATATATATTATGAAATTATGATAAGTCACAGAATATGGTATTCTCAGCTTAATTTATTCTGGGTAGAGGATGATGATGATGACAGCAATGACAATGAATCTGCTAGAGAAATGTATTCTTTATTTAGAAGCATTTTGTCTTTTCATCCATCACAAAATTCTGTTGCGAAATTCATATTTGGAACCTGATTTTTATGGACAAAGTTACACGCACACATACACACATACATACAAACACACATGCACACACAAATACACATAAGAAAAAAACTAGTGTAAAAATAAAATAAAGAACTCCCCTTTCAGTTGCTGACATCTCTCAATATTACTTCCCCTGTCAGCCACTGCTAAGGCTGCTGCAGTACTGGAGAGCCTAAACAGCCCACATCAAAAAATAAATAAATAAAATTATAACTGCCTTTTTGATCTAGAGAGCCAATGACCAATGCTCTGTCACTTTTGTCACCTGAATAATGTAATTTTTGAACCCTGTAGACCATTTAAGAGGATGTGACTTGTTTTATTCTCTATCCTCAATCCCTCTGAGAATATGCTTCAATCTGTCAGACCCTGTATCACTTTTATACAACATTCTTTTACTGCTTGTATCTTGAATTTGACTCTTGCTCTCTGGGGAGCTCAGTGAAACTGCCAGCACTCATTTCATCTGTCTCCTTTAACAACCATCAGGAAGATGGAGCTCTGTCTGCCTGGGATGGGCTTGAGCTTTCACCTGATGGAGCACAGGATTGAAAGAGACTTCGATTTAAAAGGCTACATTGACTAGAACCTTGAATTATCTTGCTGCAACAATTTGTGATCATAGCATGGATATATTCTGCTTCGTGAAGTGGTCTGCCTCGTACCCCCTCTTCACTACCTGTCCTCAGGGAAAGTTATTAAAATGCACTAAAGAACTGATGGGTTTCTTAACACAAGTCAACTTAAAACTTTTCATTTTTATTCTTTTACTGATGAATCTAAAATGAGAATTTCATGATATTTAAGATATGTTTGCCATGCTGGGCAGTGGTGGGGCATGGCTTTAATACCTGGACTCGGAAGGCAGAAGATGGTGAATCTCTGAGTTAGTAGGTATTCTGATCTATGGAGAGAGTTCCAGGATAGAAAAGATTATACAGGGAAACCCTCTCTTGAAACCCTCTTATAAAATAAGTTTGCCACACAGTCATGATTAAAGGCAACATTGCTGGCTCTTCATTTAGTATTTACTATATAGCAGATATTGTTTTTGCTGCTGCATATGAGAAGATACATGTTGGCTACGTAATTACTCCCCTGATGTTATTCCATTTTGCATACTCATAAGAAGAAAACTACTCATCTACGTATACTGATATTGGAAGTTCAGTTTCCAGGCCTCCTTTCCAGTATTTTAGCTGTGGGAAGAATGGAGGAAGGCAAGAAAAATCTCAGAATGAAGGTCTGGATTTAGTTATTTAAGCAGAACTCAACTCCCTAGAAAGACTGGCTTAGTGAGTTGTTTATTGCTTCTGTTAGGGTTCTAGAAAAGACCCACAAAGGACCACCATCTATGATTGCCATCAGCAAGAGGGTGATCCCGTATACCAATGTACCCTGCATGTTGAGGTCACACATCTGACACAAAACAGTAATCTTAATAGGTGTTCCTTCTAAGCACAGCCATTGGGCATTTTAGGGAGAGTTAGGTTGTCCTGTGTATGACTGACTAAACAAGCAGAAGTTACATTAGTACATGTCTGATTTACTAGGGCTAGCAGGGGGTGGCTAGGGCTGCAATTCTTCCATCTTTGGGCATGTTCAGACAAGTCCCTGGACCTGTCCCTGTTTCGTCATTGCCTTGAGGTACGGTGGAGGCTGGATCAGGCCTGGTATGAGTTATCTCCCTCCCCTCTGTGTACCTGATGTCTTTCCTGTTGTTCTTTTAGGAAAGTGTTGTAAAATGGGGACAGTTCAGACCCATCAGTGTTAAACACTGAACTCAACACTGAAGCCATAGCTGGTATTTTACTTAATATACTTAGGTGCTGGACATCATACCCATGTGGCCCCCTCATGTTTTATGTCATTTCTGGAGTAACCCCAGTGTTGTTAGCAGCTCACAGCAGGGAAATTGGCATGGGTATGGAAAGCTATCTTTTCCTCTGTGTCTTCCTGTGAAGCAAAAGCAGCCCTGGAGA
Source organism: Microtus obscurus (assembly GCA_963919715.1). NCBI lineage: Eukaryota > Metazoa > Chordata > Mammalia > Rodentia > Cricetidae > Microtus > Microtus obscurus. The sequence goes on from CAWTZC010000297.1 coordinate 43,175,726, forward strand.
TGCCATAGGAAAGTAGAAAATGTTTTGTTGCGGTGCAGAGCTGTGAAGAAGAACTCCTGGAAAGAGGCTGTGTCTGCAGACTGACTGACTGATTTTAATGCTGTGGAGAGATTGGAATGCTATAGGACCAGAGGATAATTACCTTGTCGAAGGGTCAGCTTTAGCTCCTTGCCCTGAACTCTTGAACCTCTGTCTCAGCGCTAACAACCTGTAAGAAATAGATAGAAACCTTTTGGAATCTATTAATGTATCCAGCTACTAGTAGCTTGCACCAACCCTAAAGCTAAGAATGTCAGCAGATAGCATCTTGGGCTTACTGAAAAGCTTCTCCCATCTTTCTGTAATTGCATCTCTGAGGTACTCACTAACATTCTTGAAAGTTGCCTTGATATATTTTCTTTGCTCTAAAAAATTATATAAAAAAGAACTACTTCTGCACTGGAACATGGAATTTATAATTATCTGAATCTATGTTTCTGTGCTATGGTTACTCAAAATGATTCCAGAAAAAAGCTATCTCTTATTGCCTGGAGTTATTATTATTCCATGATTGTTAGATTTTACATATTAGAAGTGCTTGCTTTCTATGTTTTGTGAAAATGTGATTATTCACACTTTGTTTGTGCCTTTAATTATGTGTCTTTAAATAAGATAGGCATTAATACATTTATTATAATCAGCATTTTGGAGGGGCAAAATAGTGATAGAAACCATAGTTACAATCTTCAAGATATGGAAAGTGTATAGGATTGGAGTGAATATTTGGATACCATGAAGGCTGCATTTCTGTCTATGATTCTTCTGACGAGTTTGCTATAATTATCAGTTAATAGCCCTAGCTGTACTCTTAATATCAACACCAATTAAGATGATGATATTAGAATTTTGTAATTCATTAATCCCATTTACTACAGAACATTCAATAGCCTAGCATATTTTAAATTTCTTTTGCTGTTTTTCTTTTTTTTTTATCTTTCACCATTTATCTTTTTATTTAGTTTGTTCAATGGAAATACAGGAGAAGTTACTGTGAATCCGAACATAAACACAAATACCGCATATAATCCAAGCAGATGCACTCGTTCTGGTATGAAGTCGAGGGGATGCTCATTCACATCCTAGGTACTTCGGAGGTTTATTCCTGTGTAGGTTTTTGGGGCAGTGCTGGAGACCAGAGCCAAGGGCTTGTGGATGCTAGAGGCCTCTACCACCTCTGCTACTAAGCTACTCCTAGATTTTATATCTTCAAGTTTTACTATGTAGATTGCATTTGCCCCAAACTCTTGTCCTGAGCGCTAATATTAAGGGGCTAATCCACTCAGACACACCTCCTGTTTGTCTTTCTTTCATTTCTTCTTTCTTCCCTTCCTTCTTTTCTTCCTTTTTAAGAACAAGGTATCCCCTGGATGGCTTGGAACTCACAGAGATCTGCTTGCCTCTGCCTTCTAAATGCTGGAATTTAAGGCATGTGCCACCATGCCCAGCCTGCTGTTTTTTAATTGTAGCATATGTTTCACAATTGGCTTATTTTATGTTTTTTTTTTTTGATTTTGAACGCTATAAAATGTCATCATGCTGGTGAGAATTTTTTTGAAATTTGTGAATATTTCTGAGGATATCTGAGATAAATATTTGTTTTAGTTTTCTATCCAATTACCTCTTTGTTTTTTAAGTGTATTTTTCAGTTTGTTAGTAAGGGATGTTTTAAGTTATTATTTTGTTTACATATTCAATCTTTCTTTTGATATTTCAAGAAAGGATTTCTCCATATAACAGCTCTAACTGTCCTGGAACTAGTTCTGTAGACCAGGATAGCTTGAAACCCACAGAGATCCACCTGTCTCTGCCTCCCAAGTGCTGGAATTAAAGTTGTGTGCCACCACACAACTTAATGGCATAAACTGTAGTTTAGTGAGTCTTTGATACTAACGTAAACTGTACTGTTCCAGTTACTACAGGTGTGTTCTTTAGGGAGTTTTCGTGTCAGAATTGCTCAGCTCAGTTATTGTGAACTATTAGTGGAAGATGTGTTACATCAGGCCCTCACCTGTATATCCATCCAGACTCTTCCTTCCACCTGTCATCTGGCACTCTGCTTTAATTACATGTGGCCTTGGGGAAGGATTAGAAGACCAGGACTCATCTATGTGGCTATGGAAAATCCAGCATCCCTACTGCTATTCAGGTAAGGTCTATAAGGTAAGGTGAGGAGCTAGTGTAACCACTTGATAAGGATGAAGATATTCCAAGAACTACCTGTGACTCTCTAGCAGAGTACTGTATCAGTGGATTCTAAAGAAATGGGAATTTCTCCAGGAGTTTCACTCGGAGAGAAGGTAAATGTCCCAGGCACAGGGGGTAATTCTCATCTGGAAGGGGGTTGTTAACAATTCTAATAACTTGGCAGATCACATTACAGTGTGATTGAAATTCAGATAAGGATGAGTCAATGGAGGGAGGGACCACACCTTGACAAGGTCTGCTCAGATGTCTACATCCTTGACTCTCTACTGAAATTTTGATCTCACTTCCAGACCTCAAAGACATGCTTCTATGACTGCATGCTTCATAAATGTTGGGGAATGTGGTCACAGAGCCAATTTCCACACCTGTACTGATAGTCGCTGTGTTCCAAGCAACAGTAAGAGCAGATACAGCTCTCTTGTGATGTGGGAGTGTCATATATCAATCTGTTGATTTCATTGGTTAAAATAAAGAAACTGCTTGGCTGGTCCTATAGGTTAGAACATAGGTGGGTGGAGTAAACAGAACTTGGCGGAAGAGGAAGTGAGGTCAGAATCATGCAGCTCCGCTCAGAGATGCCATGTTCCTCTCTCGCGGGAGGACAGGATAGCCCGGCTCTCTGAGGCATGCTCGCAATGAAGCTCCAACCCAGGATGAAATGCTAGAATCTCCCCGGTAAGCACACCTTGGGGTGCTAACACAGAATATTAGAAATGGGTTAGACCAGGTGCGAGAGTTAGCCCGTAAGAGGCTAGAGCTAATGGGCCAAGCAGTGTTTAAATGAATACAGTTTGTGTGTTGTTATTTCGGGCATAAGCTAGCCAGGCAGCTGGGGTGTTGGGGATGCAACCCAGCGCCCCCCAATTTCAACGCTCTTGTGTTAAAGTCCTTTTAGAAGTCCACACCTGTACTTTATTCAAATTATGCTATTATAGAAGCCGCAGCTTAATTTATGTTCACCTAGGGAAATTTCAGTCATATGGCTCAGTTAACAAAGTCACATATGGGGAAAGCATTGGTATCAACATTTTTAATGTATTTTATTTTTAATTAATATACAACTGCATAATTCCTCCTCTCCTGCCTTAACTCCCACCCCTTGTCTCCATCTCAAATTCATGGGCTCTTTTTCTTAAATTATATGCACATGTCCACACACATACACCCATAGTGTTAACTTGCATTGTTTTCAATGCTTGTGCTTTTTTTTTTTTAGGTATGTTTATGTGTTTTCAGGGTTGGCCACTTGGTATTGCATAAGCAAATTTTGGGGGCTCATCTCCAGATAAGATAAATCCTCCCTCCCAGCAGTTCTTACTTAACTATAGCTCTTTCTATAGGAGTGAGCCCCATGAGTGTTTCTTCATCTACTTTGGCATATCAAAGGTTTTGTCATTTTTCCAGCCTTGTTTAAGCAGAGTATTGTTGATTTTATGGGTACAGGATCCTTGTTGTATCTAGAAGATTCAGCCTTGTGTTAGATTTTCTGGCTCTCTGACATTTGCAATCTTCTGTGATGTTCTTGAAGCCTTACAGTAGGGGCTGGATTGCAGATGTGTCTGTGCTGACTGGGCTCCCCATGTTTGGCTGTTTTCTGGATTTTGGACAGTTTTGTCTTTCTACAATAGTCTCTGTGAGTAGAAGAAGGTACTTTGGTGAGGAGTTGAGAACTATGCTGTATGTAGAAGAATAAATATATAGAATACAGTTAGAAATTGTACTGGGTTTGTATGAATATTTTATTTTTCATAAAAAAAATTGAGCAGTAGAATGGGTAGGATATTTTTCAGGAAATCACAAAGTCTTGTGACCATCCTCCCACCCGGTTTTCCTATAGTGATCACAATCCACTGGTATGAAATGTTTATGACGATAATCTTTAAAGACTTTTTGAGCTAAGTGATAATCTGTGAGATTTATCAATAGTAATACCCTTCGGCAATTTGTCCTTTATCACCGGACAATACTTTAATTAAGGATGAATGATTGGGTTGTGAATGACACTGACAAAATCATTCTTATTCAAACATATCAGTGTTGGGCGTATAAAAGTAGAATCTTTATGCCATGTATATACATTTCTACCAGCTGTATTGGAAGCTGTTAAGGTGAATATGAAAAGGATTGTATTAAGTCACATTATATGAGAATTTAGTTACTTCATTACTAAAAAAAACTGAATAGTTATTATTTAGGCACTTGAATGAAAATGCTGTGGAATGATTAGTGATGGTGGAGTGACTAGTGATTGTGGAATGATGACTAGTGATGGTGGAGTGACTAGTGATTGTGGGATGACTAGTGATGATGGAATGATGACTAGTGATGGTGGAATGATGACTAGTGATGGTGGAATGATGACTAGTGATGGTGGAATGATGACTAGTGATGGTGGAATGATGACTAGTGATGGTGGAATGACGACTAGTGATGGTGGAATGACGACTAGTGATGGTGGAATGATGACTAGTGATGGTGGAGTGACTAGTGATTGTGGAATGATGACTAGTGATGGTGGAATGACTAGTGATTGTGGGATGACTAGTGATGGTGGGATGACGACTATTGATGGTGGGATGACGACTAGTGATGGTGGAATGACGACTAGTGATGGTGGAATGACAACTAGTGATGGTGGAATGACGACTAGTGATGGTGGAATGACGACTAGTGATGGTGGAATGATGACTAGTGATGACGTCTTAGTCTTGCCTCACATTTAGATACTTTTATTCTGTGCAATGCATTCTTCCAATATTTTGCTTACTTTCATTCTTAAACTGGATTGTTTACCTTTTTTAAAGTTGTTTGTGTAGCTTTCCTTGGTGATTTTGAAAGTTGTCTTTTGTCAGTTTTTTTTTTTTATGGAAGAAAAAGAAATTTAGCAATGAATGAAAAAAAAAAAACACTGTGAATCATGTGGAGAATGAGTTTCCCTTACGGGGTTATGTCAGCACAGACTCCAAATCCAAAACCTGCTGGCAGAATTTCCACTCATTATTGATCTCTGTTTTTCCTGCTCATCCTTCTGGAACTTGTGCAGTCTACCAGTGACATAGTAGCCTAAACACAGACTCTCAAGTGTAATATGGTAAATGCTTGTGTTAAGAAACCACTTAACAATTTCCCAATTAGTTTCAATTTGCAAATAATACTGCCAAATGTTTTGTACAGCAAAAGGTTTGTATGTATGTATTAGGAGAGTCTTCCATATTCATGTACCCAACATATAGGAATTCAACTGGTTCAGGGTTTCAACCTAATAATTATAAAGAGTTCTAAAAGTAGAAGACAGTTGAAATTCAATTTACTTCTCTTTCTGCATCAACAGCATGATTTTTAGGAACTTTGTAAAAATAGCTTTATTATGCCAAAATATTTCATTATAGCGTGACATTAATGATCTTGAAAGTAGGTTAATTGTAGATTCCATTGCAGAACTCCTTGGGAGAAGATTCTGTTCTACACACAGAGCTGATAGTATGAATTTAAAATAGATTTTCTCTTAATATTCCACTCTGTTCCCTGCCCCCTCTGGTTTTTCTTAATTTCATAAATTAATGGACACTAGAAATAAAACTTTACAAGATTTCATGATACCACATGAGGCATTTTTTTCTAAATGTTACTTAGGATATTATTTTGGTTATTAGTCATATTTTGCATTAGAAAAAATACATCTTTTTTCTCACCATGTTTTCCATCAACTATATAATAATGACTTCAATAATTTCTTATGAACAAACAATGCATAAAATTTTATAGCCTTCACACATCAACAATCCCAGCCATGGATCTCCATAGGGACAGGAATCCACAAATAAAAAAATCCACACCAGGTCTGTGAGATTCATCAGTACAGTGACAAACTTGAGTTAGTTTTCTCAAGCTATTATTTAAAACTGCATTTTATGGGCAGATGCACAGATCACAGAACAAAGAAAGTCATAAATCAAGGCAAGTTTAAAATACATTGATGGTGTTTACATTCACCATACAGCAAGATGGAGGAAGCTTTTCTATAGGATCAAGATGATACCCGATGATAGTCTTAGATTTGGCATTCTCTGTTATGCCAATACGTTCCAAAATATTTTTTCATTACTCACAGGAATGAATCTGAGACAGTGATGGGTAAGCTAGCCTATGATAAGTGACGTAGCCTCTGGGCCTTCAATATTCCAACCTCTCAATGGTACTGAAGTTGTGACATAGCCAACTGTTTCAGGAGTCAAAGGTCATACCTATGACATCTGTTCCCTGACATCTTGAATTGGGAATTCTTACTTCCATGAACATGAAAGAATGTATTTCTTTTAGTAATTTACTTCGTGATAATATTTTATGGTAACCATGAGAAATTATTTTAGATTCTGTTGATTCCAGGGGAGATGAAAACTTTTCCTTTGGCATATATTACAGTCTGTGACCAAGTGGTAACAAAGTCTATCTCTTCATGTCTTCTCCTTGCTTTCCTTTTTTTATGAATTTATGAAGCCATTAGGACAATGTTATTGTTACTCATTTTCTCGTGAAGTAGAGGTATGTTATAATTTACGTGCACTTACCTTGTGAGACATTGAAAGAATTACCAAGGACTCTGTACTGACACAACTGTAGATGCAAATAGGGCTAGAATAGGACTGCTGTCACAGAGGGCTTGTAAAGTCAGCCATATGTAGTGTGAGTCTCTTTTGATTTGCAATGATTTGTGGGAAAAGAAATGGAGGACAAAATAGAAATCCATCAACTTGCCAATGCTTTATCATGGTAGTTAATTTTACATCACAATTTGAGTGGGAAAGGGGTAAAAACATTCAGGCAACTGGCCAAATATTATCGCTGGGTGAGATGAGCTTCTTAATGAGTAGACTGAGTAAAGAAGCCTCACTGTCATCATTGTGAGTGGCTATTGGCCAATCTAGGGAAGCTGACAGCTGGCTTGAAACAAAAATGAAGGAAGAAAATCTGTTCTTGATATGGGATATTATCTTCTCCTGGTTGGTGTCAGGCTTATCTCTTTTTCTCATACCTATCCCATAGGGCTCTTTCTTGTGTTTCTATTGGATCTTTCTTTCTTTCTTTCTTTCTTTCTTTCTTCCTTCCTTCCTTCCTTCCTTCCTTTCTTTCTTTCTTTCTTTCTTCTTTTCTTTCTTTCTTTCCTATTCTCTCTCTCTCTCTCTCTCTCTCTCTCTTTCTCTCCCTCCCTCCCCCCTCCCTCTCTCTGCATACACATATCTGTAAAATCAATGACTGACTTTTGTTTCTTGTGGTACCATGTAGGGTAAATGTATGTACCACATAATTATTGAAGGCATGGTCTGGATTTGATATTAACTATAAAAGTATGACTAACAACCAAATGCATTTATAGAAAATCATAAATACATATTATATGGTGATGTTTGTTAAGGATTTCTTGGATGACAATGATTCCAACTTTTGAAAAATCACCTTCAGTATTGGGGTAGGCAGTAAATTGAAATGAAGTTTGATTCTGAGGTCCTGATTCTCTTGGCATCTTCCAAGGATCCCAAATACTGGAATCTCTCTGGGTTCATAAACTCTTTGGTAAACATCAAGGTATTTAACTCACAGAAGTAGAATGCAGGACACTATGCCATGTATATAATATACCATAGTGCAAAACACAAGCCAGACAATGTTTTTCTTTGGAGCAATGGCAAATTCACTCTTTTAATTGTGATAAGACAGGAACAATTTGAAGGCAATGTGTGTTGAGAAGTCAGTGTGACAAAACACGCTTAAAAAGAAATGAATGAAAACTCGGTGGTTTAGAACAATGATCATATTTAACAGATATCTGTTGCTTGTCTGCTGTTTGACTACTTGAGCATGAGCTCAGCTCAGGAGAGTCATCTCCTACCTGTGTATCTTATTTCCTCCCCTGGCTGATAGACACATTCTCAATGTATTAGCAGTATAGAAGGGATAGGAGTAATATTGTGTAACTGTTTTTAAACCTTTGCTTGTAGCACACTTATGCATATCCTACTGATTAAAGTAAGATTCATGTCCATGTCAAGGCATGGATGAAGGTACTTGTATCAAGGCAGATGATGAATAGTGAAAGAATTTAAAAACACAATAGGAATCACAAATTAGACTCATGGATTCATTCAATCAAAGTCCCTGACTTCTATTTATAATGTAATTAAATAAGGAAAAAGACAAAATTTTCGTTACAAATATCTGTTATAAAAAATCTTCTACTGAACTTGAGGGTAAACTGGAGGTCTGTGGATAAGTGTGGAGAGGGCACTACTCTCCACTAGCAACCCACTGCTAGCTCTGCTACTTCAGTAGTTATAGAATGGAGCCAAATATCCAGTCCATTGTCTTAGAAGTGTCAAAAACGTGTTTCTGAGGAGCTAATCACGTAACACTTTCTGAACCTGGATCATCTTAAAGTTAACAAGGAAGAGATTCAAGTGTCTTTTCCAGTGTGCCACCTAAGGCTCAGACCATGAATAGACCATTAAGTCTCACTAATTTCAAAATTTGAGGGTTGGCCTGAAATGGTGATGCTATACATAGAAATAATTAATCACTGATGCCATAAATGCACACATAAATGTAAAAAAGGCAAGCTAGCATGCATGGCTCAAAAGTGGCTATGGTTTCCAAATGGTTATCACCCTAAGAACACAGCACATTGAACAGAAAGAGGGCAAGATGAGAAAGTATTCTTTCAGAAGAAAGGGCTGTGACCTTCCATCATTATTTTTGCTTAGAGTACCTCATTTTTGGCAGAGTTCATTGACTCAATCACATGACTGTTACACAGGGTTTTTTTTCTCAACATTTTCTATTTCATTTCTGTAGCTCAAAAATATCTTACAAAGTTATTCACAAGTCATTTGAAACAACATTAAAGGTGGAAAGATTCTTACCAAGTGTAAACTATTAACCATAGTATTGGTTATTTCAAGTTAATCTGATATGTTTCCTCCAAGTTCTGTCAGTTAATGTCTTAGAAAGGAGAATGACATTAAGTCACAATAAACTTAACAGTAAAGTGTCTTATACGCGATAGAGATCTTTGCATTTCATCAAGGGGCAACAATAGTTTTATTCGTGACCTCCTCTTTATTTTTTGAACACTGAGTTTACGGCTAATACCAAATCTGTCTTGATTTACCTCATTCATGTTCCAGGCACACCAGGTGAGGCAGAACTGAATTGATGCTGCAAGTCTCTTTGGCAACACTGTAACTTTGAGACGATTCTAGTTCTGATAGTCATGGTACTAACTGTGGCTGGAGTTAACCTGTTTGTAGTTTCTTTTCTCTACTTTTTCCATGACCAATAGCAAACCAGAGTGCACGCAGCACTATCCAGCTGCAGCAAATACTCCCTGTAAAGTCAAAGGAAATGTGTGTTTTGCGTGTAAAATGTATTCTACACTGTGACTATCAGAGTAAATGCAAAAGTATCACAAAGGTGAGATTTGAAGGTAAAGAAGACCTGACTTGCAGTTCAATCCAGACTCAGGTGCTTGGAATGAATCAACCCTAAAGTAAGTATTCCTGTTTCCTGTCTGTCAAAAACAAGAGCTCTTCCTCTGCATGAAAATGGACACAGAAGAGTCTCTTGGCTTAACTAGGTTCGAAGTGTGAAGCAAGGCTACCTTTTACTACATGGAAGAATGTCTTGCCCATGTTGAGGATGTAAACTTGCTGATATATTATACCTCCCATCCCTCCAAAAAGGAAAGAAAGTGGCAGATTTTTTTTTAAGCAAGCAAATTGAAAAGCAGGGGGAAATAAATTCAGAGTTGAAGAATAAAATCATGTACAAATCTTGTTTGATGCTACTGAAAAGCAATTGGATTTGTGAATGCCGGGCAAACAGCTCAATGAAAAGGAAATGATATGCTCACGATAGACATCTGAGCTTGTCTTATGGAATAGAGAAAAAATATAAGCCTGGAATTTCAACTTCCAGAAGTTCTCTCTGCCTCTTTTATGACAGGAAGCTCTCATTTCATAGAAATTATTCAGAAAAGGGTAGAAACATATCCTAATGCACATAACATAATCTTAAACATTAAATATATTGGGGGATAGAACTTCAAGGAGAAGATATTCATTTCTAAGAATTATTAATAATTTAACATATTTTTAAAAAAACTTGATGGCAAAATTCTAACTAAAATAATTATCTGAACTGGCAAGATACTGTTGCTGTGAAAGATGCAACATGTGTGGATTAAGCCAATTTTAGAAGTATCAATGTGTGTGGGAGGGGGGAGAGAGAGAGACAGAGATGGCAAAAGCTCTAGAGCAATACAGCTGGGGTACATCTGCGTTATCCCAGCAATATTCAGTAGTTAAAAGTTATGCATTTATGTATAATGCATGCCTTTGATTCACATCTGCATCACCAAGGGCTAGTTCATTTCCGTTTCCATTGCATATCATCCTACAAAATGCATTCAATTCTCTGAGTACACACTGAGAGGTGGCCAATCTGGGCAGGCTTTTTTTTTTTTTTAAATCTCTATGTAATCTTGATTGAACTGTTGAACAGTTACTCTGAAACAGTGAAGTTTACATAACTTTACCCATTTTAGGCAATGTACCAAGTAAAGGCATCAATAGAGGCATGTTCTCTGTAGGGTATGGTGTATCAGTCAGGTATCTGTAGATTAAGGATAAACTCCTGCCAGTGGGGGATATTACCCTATCTTGTCTATATACTCTCAAACTAATCTGACTGCCCACAAAATCTATGAGGTCTTTAAATTAGATCCACTTTGAAACGTGTTGAGTTGAGATACTCAAAAGTTGAGCAAGAACTTCTTTTCCAAGCATTCTACACAGGTCAGTTTATAGGACTCTGTGCAAAATGCAGGCAACTATTTAAAATAGGCATCAAGCCAAGTTTAAAGAAGAGAAAGAGTTCAATAGTAGGATCAACTGGAAACTGACAAGACTGGTACAGTTCCTCATGTTTTTGCTTTGCAAATGAGGTTTAGGTCAGCATATAAGTGACTCCGTCGCATCTGCTTCATTTTGCGTGTAGCATCCCAATTGCAGAATGTAACAGAACGAGCATGCCTGCTTTTCATCCTGGCCACCCTGCTAGCTTACACCCGAAATAAGCACACAGAAACTGTATTCTTTTAAACACTGCCTGACCCATGATGTCTAGCCTCTTATTCGCTAACTCTCACATCTTGATTTTACCCATTTCTAATAATCTGTATATCACCACCAGGTCGTGGTTTACCAGGAAAGATTCAGCATGTCTGATTCCGGCAGCTCCATGGCTGTCCTCTCTCTGACTCTGCTTCCTTCCTCCCAGAATTCCGTTCTGTCTCCCTGCCTACCTAAGTTTTGCCCTATCACCAGGCCCAAAGCAGTTTCTTTATTAACCAATGAAAGCAACACAAATACAGAAAAAGCTCCTACACCAGCAATAGAAACAAGTGAGTAACCTGATGTACAAATGCTGAAGGAGTATCTGGAGCTCATGAGATAGTCAGGGGCTGGTCAGAGAACACAGGCCTTTATGCTCAGGTGATGAGTGATTTTTTTCAGGTTCTCTTTGAGGAAGAACTCTCTGTCTACACAAAAAGAAGGATGGTTTATGAGGACATGTGGTTTAGGGCATCAGAGCAGAAGAAAGGAAAAATATCTAGATGTTCAGTGTAAGAACCCTGGAGAGAGACCATGAGAATGGACAGAGTGCCTTATTTCAGTTTATTGTAAGTCCCCATTCCCTGCCTGTGACACTTACTTTTGTTCTCAGAAGTCTCTAGACTTCTAGATTTTTATTTTTTCTAAAAAGCTCATTACTGGCAATACTCTAGATGAAAAGAAAGAAATAAACCATTTTTAGTTCTTTAAAATCATCTTTAATGAATTTGACCAGAAATTGTTTGTCTGAATTCCTGCTATATTCCAGACAGGAACCTAGGTTCTGAGAATACAAGTTACTGAGATTAGCTTGATATCTGTAGCCCACTACTCAGTACATGCAGAATGGAGAGCCTGTTATAGAGAGAATGCTGGAGCCATACTGGCTTATTAGACAACAACCAGCAAGGGTCTATGGAAAAAGTTCTGAAATAAAGGAGTATAAAGGGTCAGATGCAGACAGAAGGCACAGCTCAGGCAGATTAAAGAGCAACCTGATGGAGCCAATAATAAAGGCCTCAAAAGTTTTTGCCTTTGAGACTTCCTTCCAGGGATCAGTTAAAGATGCCACAAATAGCTTAAGGGGGGGTTAGAAATTTGAGGGTTAAAATCTGAGGGGGAAAGAAATGGGAATTATCTGTCCATGTTTCCTTATTCTTCTCTCTATCCCCTTACAAAACATTCCCAGTCATATATACCCTTAAAACCAGTCATTCTCCAGCCCTAGCAGCTTCCAGGGCTGGAAATCTTTTGCCCTATAAAAATCAGATAAGGCTTTACACACACACACACACACACACACACACACACACACACAGAGAGAGAGAGAGAGAGAGAGAGAGAGAGAGAGAGAGAGAGAGAGAGAGAGAGAGAGATCCATGGGAGTGGCTAGAACTCCTTAATGGAGAAAGTTAATTGAGAAAGGAATTAAATCATCAGGGAATTCTAGAACTGAAGGTTAGTGTGCTACGCTATATTTTAGGTGGTAGATAAAAGGTTAAAAGGTTTATTTTCAGTAAAATTATGAATACGACATGCATTGATTAAAGCAGTGTGCTGCTTCTTTTCTACCATCAAGCTTAAAATCAGGTAACCAGGCAACCTATATAACCAGTCAGGGAGATGGCTCTTGATCAGATAGCACATACACCAGATGCTGCAGTTTCTATGGGCCTAGGTCTGGAGTTAGACTTACTACTCTAGGCCCTAGAAACAAAGACAGGACCTCTGCCTCTAAATTGTTAGTTTTGGCCTTTGCTGTTATCAGCCATTCTGTTCACGGGGTAAAACCAGAGCAGCAGCTTGGGCAGGTAGTAATTCTATGTCCTTGGAGATCTGTGAATATCTTAGATGAGATGCTCTTTGCCTGGACCCTAAACTCTGACCAAATACCTGCTGATAAAGATAACTGCAGGAAGGCAGATCTCTGTGCTTACCAAAGAGAGGAATAAGGTCTGGCCAGTGAGAAACTGTTTTCAATAAAGAGTTCTGAACTGTGGGAATTAATCCCCAAATATGTAACAGAAAGGGTGTTAACTACAGTGAAAAATCTACAGCAAAGGACAGCCACTTTATTTACAAAGCAATAATGCCAAAAAGCCTTTCTTTTTGGTTTAGCCTTTACCAGATCCCTTGGTTCTGATAAGTAGCTTGTGAAAAGATGGCTGAGCAATTACTATATAATGAGGCTTGTAGCAAGCCAAAATCTGAAATAGTTCCAGTCGGCCAGGTCCAGTCTGGGTCAGCTGGGAGGATGCAGAGATGTTGTTAAGTGGACTTTGGAAGGCAGTGTGGTCACAGAAAGCATATACATTTAATGGGGCAGTATCTATTGATTTTGGAAACTCTTGTGTGTTAGCCTCTTCTTCACTGGATGTAAGATCAGTTAGGAAACAGTCAAGAGTGGTTCTAGGTGGCCCAGTGTAGCTCCTTTTGATTTGTGGCTTGGGTTCCTGCAGCTGGGACCCTCTGCAGTATTTCCTGGTAGGAAGCTCACTTTCCCACTATATTTGTGTATGTCTTTTTTTGTCAGCTCTCTGGATCTGCAGAGGCACTTGGACTTTCTCTTTAGAAGCCTTGTCTCGGGGCTTCCCAAGCAGCAGCTAGAACAATGAGGGCATTGCCTTCACTCAGACAGGTTTCCTGCCTCTTGAATCCCGTGTCTTGACTTCATGTAACTAACGTACTTTCTTCCACAGAAAGGAGGTTTCCTTAGAGATCCTACAGTTCTGACCCTGTTTGGTCTTTTCCGTACCAGGGCTGTCCAGACTACTATTTATCCGCAGGTCTGAAAATGAGGTTTAATTTCCAAACGATTCAAGGAGGCTCTTGTGGGGTGTCATTCACTGCACTGCTGACTCCTGGACCAGCACAAATTGAATTCTATGCATGCTTGCTTATCTGCTTCTGACAGCCCCTTGGAGTCTCCCGCAATGCAGTGTGGGTGCAGAGGCTGACTTCATTCCTAGTCCCACCCTGCTATTCCTCTCCAGGAAGCTGCTTCTTTTAGGATTGTCTAAGGAGTCTGTTCCCCACCCCTGCTGACTGAAGCCTTCTCTTTCAAATGCCAAACCTCCCACGACGTTCACGGGACAGTCAGTCTCCAGATAAGCACCTCTGCTGTGCCTTGAATATTAACTTATTTTAACGTGAAAGTTGCCAGGGTACAAAGACCTCGGAGCAATTACTACAGCTAATCAGAAAGTACAAAATGAAGCAAAAAAGAAAAAAAAAAAGATTTGCTAATAAATTCTCTGTTGTGAGAAAAATAAAGCAGATATGTCTTTTTAAACAAAAGAACTAAAACCTTAAGATTAAGGCGCAAGGATGTTATTTATTTACACATTTCCATGCTTTTCTTGCTTTTTAAAAGATTTCTTGGAAATCTATAATTGTTACTTAAGATATATATATTTTAAAAAGCACCGAATGAAAGCTCAAAGTGAAGGATCATGCCAGTTATCATTCTGAGGTCTGAAGGACAACACCATAGAAAACTGCCTGGCGGTAATTATTGCTTCCTGCCTTGTTGGTTGACCAGTTGGTTTTCTTTATCACATTTCTCTGGTTCCTTATGAGTCAGCTGTCAAGATATTGAGAAGAGTGTGTTCTGAAGATATGTGCTTAGCAAAACCGTTTCTTCCAACAGGAAGGTAGTCATCTAAACAGAAGGCTTGCTAGAAGCTATAGACCAAGTCATATGGCCAAGTTACAGATTTACATTTTGTATATTAAAAATGAACAGAAACAAAGTGTAGAAATTACGCATACAGTCGAACATCTTCTCACTGTGTGTGTACAAGAAGCAGTCATTCCAGAACACCCATCTTCAACTGAGACAGGAGAGGTCTCACAGATCCACTCCCTAGCGCTCCCTTTATAGAAAACGATGAATTCTACATCTGAACCAAGGATCTTCCTCCACCTACATTCATTAAATTATGAGCTGTGGTCCTTGCCAGAGACTTTTCTATTCGAAGTCGAAGAGTGAACGCAGGGGAGCAGTTTTACTTCTACCTGATGGCGCATTTGACTCGTCAGATTTTCCTTTGGAGGTGAGTTTTGCTGCTGCTGACAGCAAGTGTAATTGCTGCACAGGGAGTTCAAGTCTAGTTTTTTTGCTGGATTTTTTTTTTTACAATGTAAACAGTCTTGGACAACAAAGTTCTTCAGACCACATCCTGTTTCTGAGCAAAGAAAATCAACTTGTATTCTGACATCCAGCCCTACAGTAGTTCATTGCTTCACTATGAGGATTCTAGTTATTTTTAAAATTGCTATTATTATTTCAGATGACAACAAATAACCTAATAATTAATTTTTAGGGTATGCAAGGCACCTGTTTTATTATAAAGTGCAACTTTGTGAAATGAGCTTTTCATATTTTAAAGGATTCTCAATTACTTGTGTGTTATGATTGTGCTGTCTATCCTCCACAAAAAGGACCATAATGCATATTTTCCTGCCCTTTTTCTTCAATTTCTCCGTTTGTCTTCTCTGTTTTGGAATGATGGTACAGTAGACAAGAAAATAGCATAGCAAGAGCTTATTATGTTGTCTAAATTCACCGATATGTTTTAATTTGCATGAGTGAAATCCATTAGAATTAGTCCTTGCTATTTTAGTTTTTCAAGCCTATGTGATTTCACAGTAGATGTATTCCTCTGGAATTCCCTTTCAAATAGTTATCAGGCAGACATGTTGAGGAGCCGCTCCACGGCTGTTTCTGTTGTTGGAGTCTGGGAGTTTATATGACTCTCCAGACAAGTGAGGTTCTGAGAGTGGCTGCTAGACTTCAAGCCTTCCAGGAAAACTCCTTTCTAATTTTCATTTTTTTTTCTGTCTTCTGGTCTATTCATTAAAAAACAAAAAAGCTAAAACGAACAAACAAAAGCAAATAAACAAGTCATTTTTAACTTGCTTTGTTCAAGGATATTAATGCAAGAAAACTTCTGAGGTCAACTGGGCACCAGGGAGCTACCCTGCTTCTTGCTATAACTAAAAAGGAAATCTTGGGGCTGCTGGAATGGCTGACGGGCATAGATACTTGCTGCTCTTCCAGAGGACTAGAGCTCAGTTTCCAGCATCCACACCTGAAGGGTGGCTCACAACCTACTGGATATTTAGCTCCAGGGGATCTAATGCCTTCTTCTGACTGCTAATGGTATAAACAAACCAACAAATATGGTGACATGCAGATACACATAAAAATAATTATTTATTTAAAAAAAATCCTGGTTTACTTTGTCTTCTTTTGTTTTGGGTAGAGACCCAGGAAAAGTCCCAGTGTCAGGAATGAGGGGACACACTGAGAATTGATGGACCCCTCATTTGTTTGTAATGTAGCATAAGACAAACGGTGGCCCAGAAAAATTTCCAGAATTCTTACTTTGACCTTGCCATCTGCTTCAATAATAAAATCACAACCAGAAGGTATAATTTCAAGAACTGGGTTGCTCATTAGTTATGATCATTTTTCCCAAATAACCACAATTATGTGTGTTTAAGGTAAATACCGATAATTTTGCACATTGCTACATTTGTGCTCTTAAATCCAGTGGGACCTTTCATAAACTTTAAGCATCAAAATTTCCAAAATAAAAATTCCAAAGTATTGTATTAAAATTTTTATCTAGAGTTCAGAATTCAAACTTTGATTGTGGCCAAATTTAGATATGCGTAAAACATATTAGAATTTGATTTCAGAATGTAAATGATAGATTCAGTATAATCTTTAGAACGTTTGAAATAATAGCCTAGTTAAACAGAATGTATATGCCATACAAAGTTGTGCTGGGAAGAGAGATAAAGAAATCCAGTAAGTTCCTTATGTCTTCTCTGAATCTTTTCAGTTTGACTTTGCTCCTTTTGCCTTCAATAGTGCTCTGTCGCTGTTTGTCTGTTCCATGAATCCACTTTGACATGATGGCTCTTCTTTCCAGATACAGAGTGACAGAACAGAAATAATTGTGTTTCTGTTCTGAGTCTAGGCCTCAGAGGTTCTTTTGTTTGTCTTTAAATTCTGTCACAACAATTTGAATAATGCCTGAATGATTTTTTTAAAGTTTTGTGTATTTTTATGATATATGATATTGATATGTATGCTTGTAAGTATACTATGTACTTACCTGGTATCTGTGGAAGTCAGAAGAGAGCAATGAATCTCTGGGAAGTGATGCTACTGACAGTTCTGAGCTGCCATGTGGATGTTGAGATCAATCTCTGGTCCTCCACAAGAGCAGCAGTGAGCATGACTGCAGAACTCTCTCTCCATCCCTATAAAATTACATTAGTGTAGCACCTTCACCATCACTGTCGCATGTCAGCTAGACACCATAATAAGCATACACATTTGCTAGACTAGCCAGTCTCTAAGCCATTTTTCAAGTGACCATAGACATGTGGCGTATCCAAACTGCGACTACCACAGCCTGGGGCAGATCAGCATGACTACTACCCTGCTAATACAAAAGCATAGCGACAACAATGCAACAGATTTGAGAAGTCCGTTCCCCAGCATTACGTACTTCATATAGAAGTTGACTCCTGAGAGGAAGAAAATCCCAAAAAAATATTGGACTATGGAGCTTGCAAAAGTTGAAGAAATGGAAAACTTTTATCAAAGCCTGTAAAATAATGAAGAAAAATTTCCCAGAGGCTAAGAAAATTACAACGCATATACTATATCATTACAAAATCATTGGCAAAATTGCATACAGTAAGTTGCAAGATAGAAAATAACATGTTGTATATTCTGACTTAGCTTGAAATATCTCCAGAAAGAAAACACAGTTCCAGTTCTTTTACCCCATCTCTAGATGATAATGCATGGAGAGACATAGTGGAGAATAAAAAGTACTGAAGTTCTCAAAAGAAATTTAAAGAGGATCAAGCAGCAACAGATTTGTAGGGTTGGAAAATAAAATCATTTTTTTTCTGAGGCAGGTAATAGATTCAGAGATCTGGATTAAGACCATGAATGAATTGGTTATAAATGCTTTGTGGATATTTAAGGATTTATTTGCTGCTGGTAGAACATTACTTAGCCATGTAGCCAAGACTTCAGCTTCTCAAAGGCTTCCTGTCACAGTAGCCTGCTTGTGAAGTAGCAATGTGTATACAAACACGGAGAAGGAAGAGTACAGCCTTAAAAGCCTCGGTGTAATGGCTCTGGTGTAATGTATTTCTTGTCGGATGTGTAAGAAAGTCAAACATGTAAGAAACTTGTAAAGATTTTAAGAAGGCTGTATGTTCATATACTGGAAACAGTTTGTATTAAGAGAGACTGAGATAGTTTAAGTTGTAAAATGCCTAGAATTTTAAGTGTCTACAAGCAAAAAGATAGCCGAGAAGACACCAGTTAAAATCCTAGCTTGGGCTATGCTGTGGCTCATCTTAATAGTCATGGGGATTGGATGGCAAGAAACCTAGGGGATTATGAACCCCACCTTTGGAGGTGTTTGTGGGATACTTCCAGAGACAATTAGATCAGGAGTGCCCTGTTATAATCAGGACCTGGTGGAAAGCTGGGGGTCAGGTCTAGCTGGCGGAAGTAGGTCACAAGGGACAGGACTTTGGGTGCTCCCATGTTTGTACCCCACCGTGGGCTTCATGTCTGCCATAAGGCGTTAAAGCTCCTCACTACACATCCTACCTTTTTATTCCAGTTCCAGTTACTATAACATTCTCCCCAGTCATGGGGAGAGAGTTGGTCCAGCATCCCTAATCTGAATCCGGTGAAATGATGAGCCAGAGAAATTGTTTCCTTTAAGTAGTTCTCATGGATATTTCAGTTATGTGAAAGTGATTATCAATTAATGCTTTTCATTCAAGGAAAGGATAAAAAATTATATTGTAGAATGAATGGTTGTGGAACTGGAATTGAGGACTGCAGGCCAAAGGATAAGAAGAGAAGAACAAGGCAATTCTAAGAATTGGATTCATTATTCCTTCCATCGTTGACAACCACATGAACCAGTCTAGATTGACCTGCCAAATACAGAGAGGAGTGATCTAGTCACCTTCTCCCCCATTTTGATGCCAGGTGACAGTCACCTCCAGCCTGTCTGTGAACTGAATGTAGACACATGCACAAAGAAAACTCTACCATGATGAATTTGGCTGTTGAAGTCATCTACATTTGCATTAGCAATGATATAGAATTGATTCTTAGGCCCTGAGCTTTGTGTTACTATTGTTAGATAGCAACAGAAACTACGCATCCTAGTCTCCAAAGGACCTCCTCTACTCCCTGACAATCCAGTTAGGAATCCATTCCTTTGATTTACTCATTTGCTTCTATTTAAAGGGGAGGGGAGTACATGGATGGGGTAGATTAATTGATACTGTTGTTCACTGATTTACAGAACGGAAAGATGGCAACTGAAGACTTGGTAGCAGATTAATTTTTTTCATTTTTAAATTTATTTTTTAAAATAATATTTTTCTTCATTTTATATACCAATCCTGGTTCCCTCTGCCTCCTTTCTTCTGTCTCCGTCTCCCTTTCCCCACATTTTCCACCTACCCCACCCCCGTCCACTCCTCAGAGAAGGTAAGGCTTCCCATGGGGAGTCAACAAAATCTGGAATATTACTTTGAGGATATTCCCATGGGGGGGACAAAGACCCTCCCTACTATAACTACACTGAGCAAGATAATCTTCCAAAGAGAATGGTCTATAAAAAGCCAATTCAAGCTTTAGGGTTAAATTCTGGTCCCACTTCCAGTGGCCCTACAGACTTCCGCAGCCACACAACTGTCACCCACATTCAGAGGTCCTAATTTGGGCCTATCAGGTTCCCCTGCTGTCAAGCTAAAGTCAGTGAGTTCCCACTAACTTAAGTCAGCTGTTTCTTTGAGTATCCCCATCACAGTCTTGACCCCTCTGCTCGTATTATTGGCTCATCACTCTCTTCAACTAAATTCGGGTAGCTCATCCCAGTGCTAGCTGTTGATCTCTGCATCTGCTTCTGTCAGTTGTTGGACAAAGTTTCTATGATGACAATTAAGATAGTCATCAATCTGTTTGCAGAGGAAGGCCAGTTTAGGTACACTTGCCACAATTGCTTAGGTTCTCAACTGGGGTCATCTGTGTGAATTCCTGGGAATTTCCTTAGTGCCAATTTTTTTGGTAGCCCCATAATGGCTCCCTCAATCAAGATATCTCTTTAGTTGCTCTTGATCTCTGTCTTCCCCCATCTTGACTATCCCATTCACTCAAGTTCTTCTTCCCCCTCCTCATCTCCCCTCTCCCTCTCCTTTTGCCCTCCCTTCTCACCTACTTCCAATTTCTTCAAAAGTTCTTGTTTATTTTCCCTTCCCAGGGGGACTTATATATATATATCTCCCTTAGGGTTCTCCTTGTTACCTAGCTTCTGTGGGGTCATAAATTATAGTCTAGTTTTCCTTTGGTTTATGTGTAAGTTCTGTCCCGGAATTTAAATGAAGATGGAGATCTGAAGAAACACTAAAATTTGGTAGATGTGTTCTCTACACATGCATGTGAAAAGCAGAACTACTGGTGGGAATCATTCATAGCATACATTTTACTTCTAAGGAGAGAAGTAGTGTTTGGCCAGGACTGGATATTGGCCAGGAAGGGAAAGTTTTGAAGGCAGATGTGAGCGGGTTACATATGGTACAATGCATGACTATCCTCTGTGTTTTCTAAGAGCCCTTGGTTTGTGTTGAGGAAACTTTTATCCTCATTCTTTCTATGCATGTTACCGGAGTAGCCTCCACTGTCAACCACAGTAACTGAGCTGGTACCTGATCCAAGTCAGCCCAAAGATTCAGTCCTGGGACATCTAAGACTATTGGGAAAGAGAACAGCTATTGCTGTGAGAATTTTTATGATTTTAGGATATGAGTGTTTACATATGCTCACCTTTCCACCACCAAGTGAGAGCTGATTTAAATATAAAACTACTGCATAGGAGAAATGCAATTTAAAGCTGGGGAAAAAATAGATTCTCTTGAACTTGGTTGAGTTCCTACCCAAACTAGGGACTTAACCTAGATCCAGCTCTTAACTGTTTAACTTTGAGGCTGAATTATTTTTAATTATTTTTAAACCTATAAGGATTAGTCACTCGTTTCTTGCACATGAAAGTATCTGAATTAAGAGTGCATATATCTGGGCAAATGCTAGCTGTAACCAGAGAAGAAAATTTGTTTATAATTATGAAACACTGTTAAAAATATTTATTGTTAGAATTTTGTATGTAACAAGAGTAACATACTAGGACTATTGATATATCTTGTTGATACACAGAAATTTGGTGAAATAATTTGATGTGTGGGTTTTTTTTTTGAAAACAAGTAAAATATATTTTGACAGAGGTAACATCATAAAATCTATTTGTACAGTGTTGTTTGATATTCTGATACTTGTAAATAATGTGCAATCAGGCCAGATGTATCTATTCCTTAATCATCATTCTCTCTAAGGAAAAACTTCTGAATATTTTCTGTTACCCATTTTTTAAATATGTAGCATAGTATTTTCTATAATTAATGTACAGTAACACACAGGCTTTCTAGTCCTTCCTAACTAAAACAACTCTCATTGATCAGTTCTCTCTCAATTTTCCATTGGCCTCTACTAACCATTATTTTACTCTCAACTTTCATGTAATCAACTGTTCAGTACTGTACATGTGTGAGTCTGTATGTGTGTGTATTTACAGAATTTTCCATATGATGGTTACTCAAGGTTAGTGACGTAAGATAATGTAAAAGTTCTGCATTGTAATCTTTGATACCCAAACAGTTCTAAATGCTTTACAAATGATTCTTCGGCCTATTGTTAAATTAGAAACCATAAATGAATCCATTTCTCAATCATTGGAGACACATTACATTCTGCATAAAATGAGAAACCTTGGCTTCAACTGACAGCTTCTCTTCTACTAACTGTTCTTTTTGAATAGCACATTTGTTTCATTGGAAAAAAATTTTTTCCCCAGAGTATAGTTCTACCATAAGTTTTTGTTGCACAGTTAATTTGATTGAACGTCTCCTGGAACTCTCTTTATCATGGAATTGTGTCCAACTTCCCAAGAGTTCCCACTTCAATGTTCTTAAAATAAATGCTCTTCAATTATAAAGGCCCTCCTTTTATGACCAAATAAGTATTCATCATTCAATACCAATGTATCTGCAGCAATTTGAAGCATATTCTTTATGTCATTAACCACAATTATACTTATTTCTCACAGAGTTAGATTTTATTACAATCATCTGTTTGCATTATCACTGTTAAACCTTTATACATTGTATAATTGCTACTTACACCTAAAATGGATATCACTATAATTCACTTAAAAAATTGTTGACAATGCCCAATACTCCACTTTGAATTCCTATCAATTCTGTATCGAATATTCAAATCTAATCTATATTTGATCAAGGATACAAACTGTGAACAGAGTACCACAATGACTAATTATGTTGCCATTCCTTAGATCACTGTTTTAGGAAGTTGTGAATTTTATTTGATGCTGTCACCTCAAAATAAGGACATTTATGGGAACGCAATTTGGTGCAATAAATAGTTCTTGTTGACTTTCAAGATAACTGACTTATGTTGCAAAGGTAGTGAAGAGATTTAAATAAAAATCCTATGTATATTTTTCTGCGTAGAAGAACATTGTAGTTCATATACTTTAAATAACTAGTCAAAGAAAAAAACAAAACAAAAACAAAAAGCAAAACAAACAAAAACTTCATAGCATAGGAGGTGATAAAGGGAAGATATATTTAAACATGATGCCATTGGAAGTCAAGGTCTACAGTCCTTCCTAATCACCTCAGCTCTTCTTCTTGTCTTCCCTCTGAAATTGAAGAATGATATTCACATTTTCTTCTTGATCTGCTGAAGTGTAGACCATCCATACCCTATATTTATGATGCTTGGGGTAGACTGGCTCCTTGTGTTTTGCCTTCATACGATGGTGTATTGGCTTCCTGAACCTGTGAGCCAGAATAAGTTCCTTTTTCTTAATGTTGCGTCTGTAGTTCTGTCAAAGTGACCAAAAGCAAGGAATGCATGAGTTATCACTTAAAAGTTATTAAGAACATGGGCATGCAAAATTCGCGAAGTCATTGTTTTTTACCGCTGAGTAGTATTCTAATGTGTATATATTCCACACTTTCTTCATCCATTCTTCCATTGAAGGGCATCTAGGTTGTTTCCAGGTTCTGGCTATTACAAATAATGCTGCTATGAACATAGTTGAACAAATGTTCTTGTTATATGATCAGGCATGTTGTGGGTATATTCCCAAAAGTGGCATTGCTGGGTCTATGGGTAGGTTGATCCCGAATTTCCTGAGAAACCGCCACACTGCTTTCCAAAGTGGTTGCACAAGTTTGCATTCCCACCAGCAATGGATGAGGGTGCCCCTTCCTCCACAGCCTTTCTAGCAAAGGCTATCATTGGTGTTTTTGTTTTTAGCCATTCTGACAGGTGTAAAATGATATCTCAATGCTGTTTTCATTTGCATTTCCCTGATCGCTAAGGAGGCTGAGCATGACCTTAAGTGTCTTTTGGCCATTTGAACTTCTTCTGTTGAGAATTCTCTCTTCAGATCAGTGCCCCATTTTTTAATTGGGTTAATTAGCATTTTAAAGTCTAGTTTCTTGAGTTCTTTATATATTTTGGAGATCAGACCTTTGTCTGTTGCGGGGTTGGTGAAGATCTTCTCCCAGTCAGGGGGTTGCCTTTTTGTCTTAGTGACAGTGTCCTTTGCTTTACAGAAGCTTCTCAGTTTCAGTAGGTCCCATTTATTCAATGTTGCCCTTAATGACTGTGCTACTGGGGTTATACCTAGGAAGCGATCGCCTGTGCCCATCTGTTGTAGGGTACTTCCCACTTTCTCTTCTATCAGGTTCAGTGTGTTCAGATTGATATTGAGGTCTTTGATCCATTTGGACTTGAGTTTTGTGCATGGTGATAGATATGGGTCTATTTTCATTCTTCTACAGGTTGACATCCAGTTGTGCCAGCACCATTTGTTGAAGAGGCTTTCTTTCTTCCAATGTATACTTTTAGCACCTTTATCGAAAATGAGGTAGAACAGAAGGAATGATTCACAGTGGATCCTGACACAGGATGGGGAAAGAATGGGGATAAGAAATACAAGACCCATGTGGGATGTATTACTGCTTGTGGATTAAGCTAATCAAATCCATTTTTGTGAATTAATATATGGGTATCTGAGAATTTTTCATTTACAAATGATTAATCATAAATCACCTTAAACCAGACAAAGTTAAATCATCATTTGTACATGCCTCTTTAAAAGGGCATATATGACTTCTTAAAGTAAATAATGTATATGGGTTAACAATCTTGTTTTTTCTGATATTCTATTTCTACATTGTCTTGGAAAAAATTGTAAGGTACTCAGTGTGTAAAGAAAGAATCTTGCTTTTACCCTAACTCAGATTTGCATCTCTTGAACATGAGAATACTTTTCACATGTTTAGTACAAGGGAGCATGACTGTGAATTCTGAGTATATATCATTTCAAGAAAAACATCTATATTGTTCTCATGCTGTTACACTATTGGGATGACCTCTATAGCACCTCCATGACAACTTATCTTGAAGACTGGTGGAAAGTCTGACATAGAATGCATTTGAGTTCAGTTTCTACCAAAGAACCCCTTTCTCTTACTTGTCTTTTCAGTCTGAACCAGGCTTCTTTTTCCTGAAGAATTTTGTTGTATTTGATTAATCTCATGAATATTCTGCCATGGCATCAAATTTTTAGAATAATGCCAATCCAGAAAAAGAAGAATATGAGCTAACTGAGAGACACAGTCAGCATGAGCTGTCAAGTCTGACCCGAAAGACAGTTTTTCCCCCTGGCAAATTATTCCTGTGTTTGATAGCATACTCAGGCACAAAACTGAGAATTTATGTGATAGTAATCTCATTATCAGAAATGTTTGCATATTAGATCTCTAGAATGTAATTTAGCCATGAGATACATTAGATGTTTTATTTAGAAGGTACATAGGCCTCTGCCATTTTTGTAATTCATCATGACCTTATTTTTTAAAATGCCTAATTTTTAGGTAAGAAAGTAAAATTTATGATGTGCTTAGCTGATAAACCAAAGTATAAATTTCTGGTTGAGTATTCTGCTAATACAAGTAGAGATATATGAGAGTATGCTCATATTTTAATAGGAATGAATATGTATTTCTTTAAGAACTGTTTGCCACTACAAAGAAGCAACATGCTGTATCTAAATCTATCTAAGTTGATTTAATTCAAATCATATACTCACAGTTAGCAACCAGACACAGATTCCCATACATTGGTGCACCCTATGCATTGGCTTCATTTAGCAGGTTTATAGACTTGTGGTTTGACTCTTAGAGTCTATGCTCCTTCATTCATCTCTGACTCTGCAGTATTTGTCATGTTTTAGGCTTTCTATGGGTTAGGTGGAGTCAAATACATACACACGAAGACACACACACACACACACACACACACACAATCTCTTTCATCTAACTCACCATTATTTCTAATTTCTCCTTTCCTTTGAAACAGAGAAGAAAGAGTTGGTCTCTTAAACACTGTGTGTCTTCCAGAGTGCTCTACTTTAAGGGCAGTTAACATGGCTAAAGTTCTCATGTACCTAAATTTCTTTATTGAATATTTATTTTGTTTTTATTCCCCTAAACACATGATTAAGAACAACATGGTGGGTTAGAAGCACCTGAGTTATTCTTTTGCTTGATAGCCACATGGCCTGTGCTAAGCCCTTCACCGAACTTACTCCTCTCTAGGAAAGAAGAGCTTTGGGATTTTGTCTTTCACATTTCCCTGGTGGATATTTCAACCCATAACTGAATACTGGAAAATGTAATGACTTAAGAACTGCTAACTGCAAAACTGTATCACAAGAGATGGCCCCAAGGAAACACATGTGTTATTGGCAGGTGGCAAAGACTCAACACACAGGAGGACATGAGAATGGACACAGGCAAAGAAAGATTAGATTTCTTCTCTTGGTAACTGAAAAAAAGAAATGGAAATATAGCTTTAAGGTTTTAGACACTTGATAATGAGTATATAGAGACCTTGATATTTTAAAAGAGAGATTTTTTATAATAAGTAATAATGGCTGTTATTCCGGCATAAACAAGGTAAATGTTCTACTTTATACAACCTCATTTCTGAGTTGAAAGTCGATGACAAATTTTTTAGAGTACATCTAGGTATTTTATTATGTTATTTTTCTGAGATTAGTCTACTGTGATTTATCATGCTGTATTCTTGTGAGGTAAGCTTTCAAATGCTGAGGCCAGAGATTAATAAACAGAAAGACTTAGTAAAAGAAATTGTGCCAGAATGGCCCAAGTGAGTGATGCTGTGTCTCGGATGGTGTTTTCATGATAAATTGATTGTTTTTAATACTATTAAGGATTGGGTTGTATCCCTGAAATGGATCACACTGTGTTTTATATAACAGTAAAAAAAAAGAACCAAGATGTAGAAAATACTAAATTTGATTCAAAAGTTATATTTGAAATGACTTATTTGACCTTCTGTGTTAATGGATTGCTTATTACATTATTCCTTAGAATTTTTTAAAAATATATTTAGTTATGTATGCAGTTTTCTGAGTATAAATAAGACAAGGTCAAATTAAGACTATTTCAGTGGATGAAATTGTTTTTTGGAACTTGAAAAAGCTCAGGGTCTACTGGTGAATTATGCTAATACAACAAGACTGTGTGAGTCAATCTCAGGGCTAATGCAATGGGACTGCGTGAGTCAGTCATAGGTGGTGCAATCTGCTGGCCTGGTCTGTCACCTGGGTACCCTGGCCCTGTTAGACAAGCCCCACCCATTCCCAACATCCCCCTTCTGTCAAGGCAAGCAGATCTCCTGTCTCCTCTCCAGCCCTTGCTCTCTCTGTGTCTCTTTTTTCTGTAGGAGGAGCTTCTGCCTCTCTCTCTCTCTCTCTCTCTCTCTCTCTCTCTCTCTCTCTCTCTCCTCTTCTCTTTTTCTCTTTCTCTCTCTCTCTCTCTCTCTCTCTCTCTGTCTCTCTCTGTCTCTCTGCCCATCTCTCTCTCAGTTTTTCTTCTGGAGAGGCAGCTTCTGCAACTCTCCTTTTCCCCCCTTCTCCTCTTCCTCCCATTTCCCCCTCCATAACCCACTAAATAAACTCTATAGCCCAGCTCTCTCTTCATGGCCTTTCTATTTTTCTTTCTTCTTGGGAACTACCAAGGCCTCAGTGGGACCAGCCTCAGGTCACCAGTGTCATAAATGATAACAATAGGGCGAATGCAACAGGATTTGAGTCAAAGGGCTAATACAACAGAACTGAACAGTACTGTGTGAGTCATTGAAAGAATGGTGTCCTGTGTAGTCTAAACCAATCATTTTTCGTCATTTTTTTGTCTTAAAGCCTATACATTTGTGAAGATAAAATTTAACCAATAATATTACAAAGTAACAATCGTCACTGAATTGACAAAACAAAAAGGATCTATGTGTCTACTAAAATTTTCTTTTCTTTATTTGTGTGTGGGTGAGTGCATGTGTGTGTGCATGCATGTGTGTGTGTGTGTGTGTGTGTGTGTGTGTGTGTGTGCGCGTGCGTGTAAAGGAACAAGGTAGATGCTGTCTACTCATTTGTTTTTATGGTTTGCTTAAAAACAAGCTAGCTTTACCAATAATCACTTTTACTTTGGATGTCTATTTAAATAGCTTTGACTATTCTCTTCTTATGCACTTGGTGTTGAATGAACCAAATCTGTAGTGCTAATGGAACTGCTTAGTCCTAAGAATAGGACATAGCCCATTCTGGAATCTTCTTATTTAACAGCCAATTTCTCTTTTGTGCGAAAAGAAGCTTTTACTTCAAGTGGGTAGAGAGAATTATTCTCAAGTGGTGTAAGGACATTTCAGCAAAAACTCAAATGTAAATTTACTGTCAAATTATCTCCTTTTCTCTCAAACTCCAAATTATTTCATTTTCTTTTATGTAGGCTGAGGATGTAGCCCTGAAGTGGTCATCATGGATGACAGTCTCTTCACATTGTAGCACCAGTGTTATCCAAGGACATCACTCAGTAGAGCTGCCTGTTTGCTTTGAAGACTGTGTAATTAAAACTGTTCTGTTACTCCTACTTGCCCTCTAATTCTCGAGTCAAATGTCCCTTTCCCATGGAAAATGGCCTTTTGAAGCTTGCTCCTTGTTACAGAAATGAAGGCCAAACAGAATGAGGGAAGTAGAAAGGGGACTGATTCCCAGAGTCAGTCATGACTTATGGAGGTTATGAAGGAGATAAAAGACTCATAATACTTGGAGAGCTCTAGTTTGTCCCTTGATCTTAGACTACCTTTAAGTTCAGCTCATTTACCACACTAAATATGTTGATCTTTTGCCTTTGTTTTCTCAGTCAGGTGTAGGAAGAGGGCCCGCTTGTTCGTCCCAGCTACCTGGCTAACTTAGCCCCAAAATAACCACACAGAAATTGTATTAATTAAGTTACTGCTTGGCCCATTAGCTCTAACTTCTTATTGGCTAACTCTTACATCACAATTTAACCCATCTCTATTAATCTTTGTATGGCCACGTGGCAGTGGCTTACTGGGAAAGATTTAGCACGTCTGTCTCTGGTGGCTCAATGGCGTCTCTCTCCTACTCCGCATTTTTTTCTCCCAGCATTCAGTTCTGTCTTCCCCACCTACCTAAGTTCTGCCCTATTAACTAGGCCAAAACAGTTCTTTTATTCAAAAATCAATGAAAGCAACACACAAACAGAAGGAACTCCAACACCATTTCCCATTTTCTGTTTAAACAAAACAAAAGGCTTTAACTTTAACATAGTAAAATTACATATAACAAAACAGCTATCAAGCAAGAATTACAGTTACAATCTTTATATCTACTTTATCTTTTGTCATAACTAAGGAAAACTATAATTGTTAATTCCTCAACTCCCTCAAAAGCTCCAGAAGTGCTAAGTAAACAGAAAGTGCATTATGAATAACTTCCAAAACTCTAGAACTGACAAAGACATCTTGCTGCCTGGAGAGTCACCAAAGTTCTTCTGTACTGTTGGGGACTCCATCTTCAGCCTACTTGCTCATGGTATCCAGCATACTTTTCCATGAAACATGAAATTTCAAAGACAGTTCAGCCTATATTGGCAGTTTGTCAGTTACTTCTTCTGTGTCCTGTAGAATGTCTGGCAGATTCTTTCAAGCAGGAACTATAAAAAAATCATCTCACCTTTAGGCAAGTTTATCAGTCAATTCTCTGCAGATTCTTCATGTCAAGTCTAGCAGTATAGGCAAGAACAGTTTCTTGTTCAAATGGCTAGCAAACTCCATAAGTAGCCTAAAACTTAAGCTGCACTTTACTATGATATATACAGTACTTCCTGCTCTCTCTGCACAGTCCAGCATGGCTGAGCTGCTTGCGTCTCTGAGCTACAAACACCACCCCACTTCCAGGCACATAGGTTGTCCAAGTTGCCATCAAACAAGCTGCAGCGATCTGCTCACAAAACCCACTCAAATGTTCTGTCTCCCCAAAGAGTCAGAGGTCACGCTGTTGTCACAGCTCAGAAAGCCAGCATTTTAAAATGGCTGTGGCTTTTAAAAGAGCTCTAGCATGCCACCAGCAAACAAGTAACTGTGTTAAAATCTGTATCTTTTATTCTAGAATTCCTTTGCAAACCCTCTCAGGTTTTGGTGGATTTAGTTGGCCACATTGCTGCACCAATATGTAGGAGGAGGGTCTGTTTGCTCATTCAGGCTGCCCAGCTACCTTAGCCCCAAAATAACCACACAGAAATTGTATTAATTAAATCATTTCTTGTCCCATTAGCTCTAACTTCTTAACGGCGAACTCTTACATCTTAATATAATGCATTTTTATTAATCTATGTATCACCACATGGCAGTGGCAAAGCTTCTAACCAGTGTTTGTCTTACGCAGAGGATCCATGGCTTTTCTGACTCCGCCCTTCTTTCTCCCAGCATTCAGTTCCATCTTCCATACCTACCTAAGTTATGCGCTATTAACAGTCTAGGCAGTTTCTTTATTCATTAGTATTAAGCACAGCACACTGAGGGGACTCCCATATCAGTCAAGGCCTTTGTGCATGACCCATGTTCACTTCTGACTTCCAGTCTTTCTGCCTCCAGGTCCCATGTGTGAGGATTGCAGGCATGAACCATGTCTAGCAGCATCCCACCCTTCTTTGTTTACACCTAATCTGCCTCCAAAAATGCCAAACGTCAGGCAGGAAAAGGATCCTTGTTTAATGTAGACAGACTGATTGTAAGACCTTTGTCCTTAAGTTCATTATGACCTTTGGAAAGTGCCAGATATGATTACTTTTCATAAAATGTACCATATTGTGGTGTCATTGAACTATCATTTGCTTTCTTGAAAGTAAAAATTAAAACAAAAATCCTAGTCTTGTTGGTAAATAATTGATACATTAACATTGAACTGTAATTAAATTTAGCACTAATTCTTACCCTAGATTAGCTTGTTGCCTTGGGTCAGATTCTTGTGATTTTAACTACATGCGTGTCTGTTCCTGGGTAGGTACTGACAAGTTAAAGTGGCTCACATTCCTTACTAATCTGAAATCACCAAGCTGCTTGGGGCAGTTCTCCCAAGGCAGAATCTTAGCTTCACTACTTAGGTTCGTGATTTACACTGCTGGCTTCCTACTCATCTCCTTTTATTACTTAGAAATGTCAAACCCCAAACAACATAAAATGGGAGGACTCTGATTCATATTTTAAGGAATTTCCAATTTAATCATACAGAAAACTAAAGTTTACAGAATGTCATTCTAAAATCTAAAAGTGTGAGGTGATGAGATGCCACAAACCATGCAGACGTGCACTGGAGATGCAAGTGATGCTTGCAACCATAAGAATTGTTTCCTCAGGAACAGCTTAGTACAGGAGTTTCTTGGGAGTGAACAACATGTAGGGCTTGCCTAGACAGAATAGAATGGCAAGGACATTACTATTACAGGACTGTCTCTGACAAGCATTACACTGACAAGCACGACAAAGAGAACCCCTTTCCCAAGGAATGGGTATCACCTCTGGATACTGAGACTCAGTCAGGTAGCCCGAAAACCTTCTGAAAGTTCCCACACACTGCAACTTCAGCTCTCATTAAAATTTTCAGGAAATATTGTTTCAGGGAAATGTTTTGAGAAATCACTTTTTTTTTCATATTTTCAGGTGCTCTGCACTTCCAAGGGAGATAGTAGAAAGATTGATGCTTTCTTTCCCATTTATTGCATGATAAAATATGCCACAGGTTTTTAACTAATCGTTTTTACTAAAAGTAATTAACTTCTATTAACTTCTCATTAGAGGTCTCTGTTGGCCTCTTATGACATGATAATAACCAAGAGGTCTCCGTTCTTTGTATTGTTATTTTTAAGTGCTATATAATATTTCTACAGATTTATCATGTGCAGTTTGAGATTTAATGCAGTCACATAATATGCAATAATCATAGTATGGTAATTAGTATTTATATCTTCTTAAAAGATATCTTTGTAATGCCTAAGTGTTTGGTGTTTTGAAACATGCCATAGATGGATGATTATAGTCACTGTATTATGCTACATCATGTCAGAACTAATTCCTCCTTTTACTTATGCTGTGACACATGACTTATCCAGTCTTTCTCCCTTTCTCACTCTTCTCCTCCTTTTAAGGTCCCTTGTGACCACCAATCCACTCACTCAACATCCAGTACTTGTAAAATTGCCAAGGGATATTTTTTTTTAATACTAGAGGCACACACATTGAAAACCTTGCCTAGTTTTTTTCATGGTTGCTGGGGATATGAAGTTTTATCCTAATGTTTGTACAGAAAGAACATTACTAAGTCCATGGCTCTCCCTCTTGTTCGTATGAGACAACCTCTTGCTGAATCTGGATTTCCCCCTCCTCCATGAAGCTAACAATGAGAAAGCCCTAGCCAAAGAAAGATATCTACTCCAGTTACTTTACTTTTCTTTTTTCTTTTTTGATATTTCTTTAATTGCTCACAAGTGTGCCACTTCCCTAGCAAGAGAGGAACACAACTGTGTTATCCACATGCATGAATTATAGTTTACATAGCATCTGAAAGATAACTCGGCTACTTTCATCAGTTGCAATGATAAATCTACGTGCAGATGCCTATTAGCAAAACAGTTTTCAGCTCCACTGGGTTGATGCCAGGGGAGATATCAGACACTAGACAGTATAGTAACAATTTGTATAGTTTTGTAAGAAGCAGCCAATTTGTCTGCCAAAATGGTTATGCCAGTTTTCATCCCCACCAGTAACACATGAGAATCCTGTTGCTCCCACTCTTTCCAGCACTTGGTATTGCCACTCTTCTAGATTTGGGTCATTTTGATAGTTATGAAGTATCTCAGGGTAATAATTCCCCAATAATATGTTGTCTGAAGTTTCTGTCCTGCCTGGTTCCCACAATTGTTAAGTCTCAAAGAAATCACACAGACATCTGCATTAGTTATAAACTGATTGGCCCATTAGCTCAGGCTTTTTATTAACTCTTACAATGTATATTAGCCCATTATTCTTATCTATGTTTGCCACATGGCTCAGTAATTTTTTCAGTGAGACAGTCACATCTTGCTTCTTCTGTGGCTGGGCCAGGACTGTGTCCTCTTCCCAGAATTTTCCTGTTCTCATTGACCCGCCTCTACTCCCTGTCTGTTAGTCCCGCCTGTACTTCCTGCCTGGCTACTGACCAATCAGTGTTTATTTAAAATATAACTGTCAGAATATAGATGATTGTCCCACTCCACTTCCCCCTCTTTTTTTTTAAACAAGAACTCTGAATCTAATATTCTTTGTTTAGCTTTTCTCCTGACCATTAGCCATAACAACTTGTAACCAACATTCTAAACAAAGAAAAATATCCATAACCCAATTTTGGGAATGTGGGCAGAGTTTTCCAGGCTACACCCTTCTGTTTGGGGGTGCTGATACTCTTATGGGACCTTAAGAAAATGTAGAATTATGAACAAGTCCTGACTGGAGTATCCTGTGAGACTTGATTATCTCAGGCAGCAGTCTTAAATCTGTTCTGGATGTAGAACTCAGACATCTGAGCCATCTATCCTACCAGAGATTTCTCAGGTGGTCTTCCTTGAACAAACCTGATATTTCTTAACTCAGAATAAATCCATAGCCTTTCATTTTCTGTAGAAACAAAAGCAAAACTACTTCTCCAAAGTAACATATCTTTTGACCTCAATTTTTTAAAATATTTATTTATTTATTATGTATACAATATTCTGTCTGTGTGTATGCCTGAAGACCAGAAGAGGGCATCAGACCTCATTACAGATGGTTGTGAGCCACCATGAGGTTGCTGGGAATTGAACTCAGGACCTTTGGAAGAGCAGGCAATGCTCTTAACCTCAGAGCCATCTCTCCAACCCCCTGACCTCAATTTTGAAGTCAAGATATTCTCAAAATACCTATCTTGGTTTAATTCAGCAGCATTTATAAATAAATATCTTTTAGCAGCTATTGCTCCTTCTTCAGCATTCAAACCATTCAAAGGGAACATAATAACATACAGTATCCAGACTCTCTGTGTATTTTCCTTCCTTACATTGCTTTATTTTAACCTCTATTTCTTTTATTTTTACTTTTAATTTTTGGCTTTTGAGACCGATTTCTGTGTATCTTTGGCTGCCCTGGAACTCCCTAGTATACAAAAGGAAGAACAAGCTTTCATGTGTTTCTTTCACATCTCTGTATGTGCTTTGATGCAGCATTTGTATTGATTAGGGGAAGTTTTTAATCATGTATTTATTGTTCATGTATAAGTGTTTTTAGTGTTTTTTTTAAATAACAGTCCATATGTGTATTGAAAATGTTCTCTCAGTCTATGGTTTGTCTTCCCTTTTTCAAGAAAATAACTTTTCTAGAGCAAAGACATATGTTTATCATTAATTAATTAGGGCCGGGCAGTGGTGTCACACACCTTTAATCCCAGCACTCGGGAGGCAGAGGCAGGCAGATTTCTGTGAGTTCGAGGCCAGCCTGGTCTATAAAAGATAGTTCCAGAACAGGAACCAAAAAGTTAGAAAGAAACCATGTCTCAAAAAAGTCCAAAAAAAAAACATTAATTAAGTATAATTTATCAATTCTTTCTTCAGTATATAATGTGCCTCAGAATTTAGCATTAAATTTAAAGTTGTTTAGACCTTCTTTTGTTATCTTCTAGGAGATTTATATTTTATACTTAAATATGTGATTCAAACCAAATTAAATTTTGTAAATAGTAAGCATTTTTTTGGGGGGGGTTGTTCTTTTTTAATTCAGAAAAAGGGAAGGAAAAAATTTAAATGTTTAAATAACTATAGAAGAAAAGATCTGGGTGCTGGGACCTACCTCTTCTAGAATAGGGATAATAGTAAGCATTTTTGACATCACAAAATTTGCAGGTGAATGAATGGAACTGGAAAAATCATCTTGAGTGAGGTGTCCCATAAACAGAAAGACAAATATAGTATATATTATTTTAAATGTGGCTATCACCTGTTAAGTCAATGATAATCAAACTATGATACATAGAACTATAGAGGTTTGATATAGAGTGAAGGACTAGGAGGTACAGATTAGTCTCAATGGGAAATGAAAATAGAATAGAGAATTATGGATGGATGGGTTCTGAAACAGGCAGATCTAGGGGGGAAGGAGAAATGATAGGGAGACAAAGGGAGCCAGCTAAAATAAAAGGCATTTGAGGGGTAGAAGGAAACCTAATAAAGCAGTAGAAGCTTTATAAAATATATAGAGATATGATCATGATCTAAATGCAATCACCAAATAATGGAGGCGACAAAGTAACAACTGGCTAACTCTCATCACCAAAGGAGGTTTTCAGTAAAAAGATTAAGTTACATTGAATAGAGTTGTTGGCCAAAGGGACCTCCATGGGAATCGCCAAACAGTCCAGAGTATTCCCAAAACTAGATTGCTCTCCACAAAATGACAAGGCCCCATTGCTGAAGACAACAGCTATACAACTCATTGAATATAGCGAAATTGAACTGGTGCCTACATAGAGCCTTCACCTTCTGGTGTGTTTGGTACAATAGGGTACTCTGTACACTACACAAGGAGAAATGTAAACACCAAGTCAGTTACAACCTGTTGGATCTACAATGGTGTCCTGAATGCAAGATATGCTAGAGCAATGGTGGGCACAAACCTTATGGGAGCAATCAAGTATTTCTGAATTGACTTACAACCCACTCCACAATATGCAACCCAGCCATAACACTGGGTAACTAAGAACCAGAAACTAGGTAGTCCAGGGATCTAGGGTAAAACTAAATATGCCATTTTTAAGATAAGCCACAACAATAAAAAAAACCCAGCAATAAAATGACACTTAATAAATTCTGCAATGTTGATAGATTTGTGCCTTATACAGCATTTATTAGAGAAGCTTCCTCCTGCAGCAGATAGGAACAAATACAGAGACCCACAGCCAGACATTATGCAGAGTGAAAAACATTGAAACTCACAGCCCTACCAGTCTCCCCCCTCGGGGCTCATGAAACTCCTCATAATGGGGTAGAAAGGATTAAGAGCCAGAGGGGAGGGAGAATACTAAAAACACGTATCCCTTTAAATCAACATGCTCAAAGCTCATATGAACCCACTAGAAAACAAAGAAGAATGCAGAGTCTCCTTGAATCTGCATCAGATCCTCTGTGTATATATTATATCTTCCAGTTTAGTGTTTTTATGAGACCAGATAGTGTGCTGATGAGTTGGTCTGACTCTCGTGCCTATTGGGGGGCTCTTTACCTTCTGTTTGTTTGTCTAGTTGAAATTTGATGTGATAGTTTTGCTTTATCTGATTATATTTTATTTCGTTATATTTTGTTACTATCCCTTAAATTCTAAAGTTCAGAATCTTGTTTGTTTTCTAATGAGAGACAGAAAGGGAGTGGATGTGGATGGGAGAAGTGGAGAAGGACTGGGAAGAGTAGAGAGAGATGAAACCATAAACAAGATATATCATGAGAGAAAAAATTACATTTTTAATAAAATAAGAAACAAAAGTCTATCTTTTCCCATAGCATTGATCTTTGTTTTTGTCAAACACCAGTAGGTGCGATTTTTCATTTAAATATTTTTCTACGTAATTAGTAATTCTTAATTATTTTAGCATCAAGGGAAAATGTTAGCAACACAGTAGTTCCTTCCCTTGAAAGTATTAGAGCTTATTCTCAATCCAAATATGAGTACCTCGGGAAATAGATTTGTATTGCTTCAAATACCATTTTCCAATATTGTTACTCTTGTGATGTTTTAATAGGAACATAGCCAAGCACATCACTATTCAGTGTAATTTTCAAATAATGGTTGAAACATCAGGCAGGTTGGTTATAGAAAAGTTGAGCAATCTCTGTTTTAGGCCACACTGCTATCTGAGTACATTCTTTGCATTTGTAGTTAGTGGAAATGTGCTTGTATGTTGGGGTCCCATGTTGGGGTGACATCTTTGGGGTCCAGGCTTGACACAATTTGCACATTCCAAGGTAGGGACATGAGGATTAGAGATATTAGGTGGGAGGAACAGAGATACAAAAGAAAATAAACAGAGTCATAGAATAGAACTGAGAGGGAATTCAGAGAAAACTGAATTTGCCTGCATTTATTTTCAATATTCTTGTATACACCAATCTATAAGTGGGAGGTCGAAGAAGGAAAAAAGACTGTTTTAACATGATACAAAAAGAAAACAGAGGGGCTGGAGAGATGGCTCAGAGGTTAAGAGCATTGCCTGCTCTTCCAAAGGTCCTGAGTTCAATTCCCAGCAACCACATGGTGGCTCAGAACCATCTATAGTGGGGTCTGGTGCTTGCAAGCATACACACAGACAGAATATTATGTACATAATAAATAAATATTTAAAAAAAAAAAAAGAAAACAGAGCTATTACCTGCTTCAACACCTGAAACATCAAACAGCTATATTCTATTGTTTAAGCAGGACATGCAGCAAACACACCTCAGACAAAGCATCCTGTAGGGAACCACTCCCTGGGTCAAATCTCCTATCATTTTCTGAAGGAACAAGAATAGGCTTAAATTCTCTAACTGTTGGTTAAGGTGGACAGGCCCAATTTCTTGGGTTCTACACTTATACATTCCAAAGGGACTACCTAATAGTACCAAGGATTTTAGGTCCACAAAGAGGTAGGCTACAGATGGACTTTTAGGGGACTAACATGACCCAAGATAATTTGGCTCTCGGCTGGTAATACTCTAGTTCTCCAAAATCATTGATAATCTTTTCAGTCAATCAGCCTTGCATAATGCCCACTGCAGCTATGGCTTTTTTGCCCCCCTGGAGATCTCACTATATGACGATATCAGATTGAGAAATATTGGTATCTTGACAATCTTGTTTTATGATCTATAAATATGGGATATATTCTATTTCATTTTTAATATTTGTAACTTCCTTCATATAGACATTGTACATGTTCGGCTAGATTTATTCTCAGGTCTTTATTTGGAGGAGGACTTATATAATGCCAATATTCTAAATTTCATTTTATGTAATAGGAAAACTATTAAAATTTTTATATTTACTTTTCTAAAAATCTTGTTACAATGGCTTAGTTTTAGGAGACATTCTGAAATTTTCTCTTTTTTTTAATATATGATGGATTATATCACTTGTGAACAAATGGAACTTACATCCTCCTACACAATCAGTGTACTTTGTTTCCTTTGTTTAATTTGTACTGATAGGATTTGACCTGTGCAAAAGGTCTAAAAGAAGAGTCGTCTTACTCCTGATCTCCTACCTTTTCCCTATCCTGTGATCATACACACAGGGCATTACTATTACTAAATAAAACAGGAAGGTTTCCTCTATTATTGAGGGTTATCTTGAATGTGTGTTGGATTGTGTCAAATGTTTTTCAGCATTTATTCATCAGACCATGATATGGTTCTTCTTTGGTATAGTTGATAATAGTCGATTTTTAGTTGTTGAACTTGCTTGCTTACTAAGGATAAACACCAGTTGATCATGGAGTATTCTTTATTTTATACAAAGATACAATATGGATTTAATTGATAGAACTCTACTGAAAAAAATCAAATTATGCTTGTGAAAGATATTGATTTATACTTTTTCCTCATAATGCCTTTTTTCTGATTAGACATTAGTACAAGACCAACCTTACAAAGCAAGCTAAGGAACAAACCACTCAGCATTCATCTTCTGAAAGATATTAGGAAGGAATTATCTAAATTATTCCTTAAATGTTTAGTATAAATCATCATCGACTCCTTGTGGACTTGGTGTTCTCTGCTCTATGAGATTATTAATTATTGATTCGGTTTCCTTCTTGTTTAAATACATATTCATTTTTACATATTATAATTTATAATCAAGTGGTTATTTCTTCTCTATTTTTTACTGAATTTATTTACCAAGTTTTTAATGTTAGAATGCCTCAAAGCTCGGTCTCTGAGACTTTCTCTTCCTTATGTAGGATGTTTCCTTCCTGACTTCTTTTGTTCCCATGGCTGTAAATGCCAAGGACTGATGTTTGAGAATGTGTGTCCTTAGAGTAGGCCATGTCATTCAAGCTCTGAAGTTTGGTATTTCAATTACCTATTAACATTTCAGCTTGAGTCCCTCAGTCACTTCTCTATCAGAGAGAAAATATTTACATTTTACTTTGATTTGCATTTCCCTTCTACTCCCACTTGTCACTTAAAGATACCATCATTACTAAATTTTAGTAACCTATAAGTTGCCAGTCATTATGGAAAAAGCCTTCTTTCTCTTATTGTTTTCCTTGTTATCGAATTTCCACTAATTTAGATTGTATTTTATGTCCTCTAGTTTTGCATTATTTCCCTCATTAATACCTCAGTTCAAATCACCATCATCTTTTATCTAAGATAACAGAGTAAACCTTATTGTGTTCACCTTTCCTTCTTTCCTCCCTACCCCTTCCTTCCCTTTTTTCCTTTCTCCCTCCATACCTTCTTTCCTTTGTCCTTTCCTTTCCTTTTTCCTTCTGTGGCAGGGTTTCATATAGCACAAGCTAGTTTTAAGCATGTTATGTGTATAAAGTATGTATTTTGTATTTCTGATCCTGTATCCACATCCCATGTGTTGGAAGAAGAGACACATGACTTCTTGTCCGTTCTTTACCATTATCAGCCACTTTCTTATCTAGAGCTAGAAATGAACTGCATTAAAGATAATATCGGTATATTCTACATTTTGCTGAAACTATGTCCCACAAGAGTTAACCATGATAATTTTACCAGGACATGCCACACTTTCACACAATTCACTAGTAAGTTACAGAAAGTAAAATAATATTTTCAGGAAAAGGGATGGAGCAGGAAAATATGGTACTGATGTAACACAAACCAAGAAAGTTAAACAACGTATGTTCTAAAACATTTTTAAAATAAAAAGTCCTAGAAAACACTATTATCAAACTTCATGTCTTTATGGTGGGATTTGATGCCATCCTCATTTCTTTTTTTTTAAATTTTACAAAGAAAATGACTTTTTCTTGGTTGATATGTGCTGTCTTATATAATAAGGGGAAACAAGCCTGCCAATATCACTCACTGTCGGTCTAAAAAGTCACAGAAATGAAAGCCGAGCAGCACTGTCCCCATGACTTCACCTCTTAAACATGTTCATTGTCCTCAGGCCGCATAATTTGAAAAGGGTAACTAAAATTCATTCATAATAAAATGTATACTTAGGAGAAAAAGTAGTAATATAATTAAAATCTGATTGATGAGTTAGAGGTGTTGAGGTCGTCAGTTCATGGCAAGTTACCTGATGGAGATTTATATGTTTAGTCCATTCTGTTTAATAAGTGCTGCCTCGTCCATACTGGCTTAGTGTGTGCATCATGCCACTCTTCTGTCCCCTGGGTTTGTCTTATTTAATTGTAATTCATTTGTTTCATTGTGTGCAGCTCGGCATTGGCCCGAGGGCCTTGTTAACACTAGGCAACTACTCTGCCCTGACTGTTTCTCAGCCCCCATGATTATGTTTTAAATTTTGTATATTATCTTTTAGGTTCCAGAAAAAGCATTATACCGTCTCTTCCATGTTTATTTGATGATACTCCAATAAATTAAAAAATGGATTCATTGCTTCCTGGTTATCTCAAAATGGTGGTTGTATTATTTTGTTCTGGACTACACATCTTCTTGAGTCTGAAATCTGGCTACTTCTCTAACAGGTTTTAGTGCCTAGAACATAATACTGACTCCAAAGAACAGTGATTAAATAAGTGAAAGCAACAATGTGTTTTTTGTCTTATTAAGTACATTAGGGAAATAGCATAAAGATGTTACTTTCATAGGTTGAAGATCTATGGTAATGCAGAAATCGAATAGAGCCTTAAAATAAAAATATTTGCTGTATGCAAATTCAGTGTTTTCCACCCCAATCTGTCTTTGCCTTTCAGAATTTGCATATGCTATAATTTGCAGTGTGTGTGTGTGTATGTGTATGTGTGCATGTCTGTGTGTGTGTGTGTGTGTGTGTGAGAGAGAGAGAGAGAGAGAGAGAGAGAGAGAGAGAGAGAGAGAGAGAGAGAGAGAGAGAGAGAGAAGAGAGAGGGAGGGAAGGTGGAAGATGGGAGGGAGCAAGTCCTGTTATAATGAAGAAAATGGTTAAAGAAACCCCACGAAATTAAAGGTTATGCATTCAGTTCTTTTTAAATAATCCAAATGGTAATATCACCATTTGGTCTTAGCTTGAAAATCTAGCATGACTTTTACAAGCCAATTTTCTGAGCTGCATTGGCAATCAAATACTTAGCTTTAGCATGCCGTGAATCCAAATGGGCACATCAAGACTAAAACGGCATGTATTTTAACATTTTTCCACCTTTGCAAGTCTCTTCAGAATCACTGGGAACCAGGGCTTCCTTGAGCAGAAAGACCGAGTCAAGTGTTGTGCTGGAATCTTCTCTTTAAAAGATAGTTTTCACATTGCTTAAATTGCCCTCTGTTGTATAATGAAAGTAATATAAAGTCACATCCATTCAATGCAGGGAATATTCAGGTTTATTACTATTTTTAAAAAAAGAGAGAGTCTGATATGCCAGAAATCACATCTGCAAACAATCACAAGGCAAATCTTTTTTCATTTTACATCATGTTTGAAAGTATGAGAATTGCTAGATTTTATGAACTCTCCGGATCATCTTGTTGGAACTACAATTTATCCCCACAGCTCTACCACTGATAGGTAGGTAAGTGCTATTCAAACCAAAAGGCACCATTGATACCAATGATTATGGTTTTCAAACCATGTATGCATTGTGAGAGTAACTGCTGCTATTATGCCATGAATACCTGCAAATTTTGTGCAGTACATAATGGTAAAAGGATATATTATGAGGCTACAGGAAAAACATCAAACTAATCCCAGCTTACTCCATTTGTTCCACATGCATAAATGTGCTCTGTTTAGTGAAGCAATTAAGGCTGTTCCAAAACACCAATAGACTTTTAAATAGGGCTAATAAAGTAAATTAAAGTTCACATAAAGAAAGCTGATGATATTAAAATATAAGTGATGCTGCCTACAAAAGTCTTCTAGAATTAGGAGAAACAGATTACAGTATGAAGCAATGGATATTCATATAAAGGAACAAAACTATCTCTAAGGCATTATTAGACTGATGTACTTAAACAGTGGTGACTTTTTATGTCCTCTACACTTCTAGGTTTGTACAATTACTTCCTTTTCCTCGTGAATGAAAAGTCCGATTGAATTCATATTTCTACTAACTGTTTTGGTTCCTTCTTTTCTTGATTATTTTTAAACCACCAATTCTGAATGTTTGGGACTAATTTCGCTCTGCCTTTGGCTAGGTCTCAGAATTGCGTGTTGAATTTTAAAATGCAAAACAATCCTGTGTGTGGCTTTCAGAGTTGTTATGGGACTTCAAGCTCATTGTAAGAACTGTGTCATCAAAGCTGAAGAACAGCAGAGAAAGTAACAAATAAAGCAGCACTGAACACTGATTGAATTCTCCTCAAAATCCATTGCCCATTTTACCATCCCAAATTCTCACTCTGTAGCACCCACAAAACAAAAGAAAAAACAAAGGAAAATAAGCGTAGATTAGTTGTTTAAAAATGCAACACTATGGTTTTTCTTTGCTTGTTATATGACCTTTAAATTGTTTTGTCACTTTACCATCCAGTGTGTGTGTGTGTTTATGTGTGTGTATGTGTGCATTTATGTGTGTCTGTGCATATGTGTGTACAAGATTATAGTAGCAATATGAGGTTGTTGGGGGTCTTCTTCTGTCATTTCGTCATTCTCCATCTTTTACCTTGCAACAGCTTCTCTCACTAGACCTGGAGCTTAAAGTTAGACTCAACAGTCAGAAGCTCCAAGGATCTGCCCAGGTTCTCTTTGTTTCCTGCTGTTGGTCTTCTACAAATTGTGGTAAATTTTATCAGTTGATGCATATTTCTCCATGCAGCTTAGCTTTTTATATTAACACACACCTACAAAGTCAAAACAGATGCATAAGAAAAGAGTGATCTTCAAATGTTACATTTTAAATACTATGACTTTCTGAGTTCAATAGCAACTCATTGTTCTGTAGTGAGAATTATGCTCATTCTTAAAATAAACATGGAATTCTTAACAGAATAAGTTTTTAACACAAACTTTCTAGTTCCAGCAAGTCAGTGCTCAGAAAAATGAGAAATGTAAAATGTGGTCTATCTCCTCATAACAGAACAATTTTACAATAGTGAGAGAAAATAGAGAGAAGCTAGAGCCGTAATAAATTTTCAATTGTCACTTGTTTGCCAGGCCAGGAAAGTTATTTACCAGTGGCAAATTATTTAAATCACATTAGACGGCAGCAGCCGCCTCAGAGATGTGTGGAGAGAAAACAAACTTGTTTAATATGATCATCTTTTCTGCCAGAGCAGCCCCACAGAGAGCAGAGGGCGTCAGAAGCAGCATCAATAATCAATTTGCCTTATTTTTTACAAGCAAATGACTTCAAGTGGTTTTGTTTGTTTGTTTGTTTGTTCTTGATAAGTTCGCAGATGTTGCTGCTCTTATCAGCTGTCCTTCATGTGGTGGCTCAATGCTGCATTTAAACAGCACAGAACTTAACTTCTAAAAGTGATGTCCAGAGAACATGAAAAACTAAGTTTTTATTTATTTATTTATTTATTTATTTATTTATTTATTTATTTATTTATCTATCTATTTATTTATTTATTTATTATCTGAGCACATGGGGAGATAAAAGGGAGACACGCTGGGAAGTGCTTGAAATTTGAGCATTACCTACCTGAGACGAAAATAAAAAGTGTCCAAAATATGCAAGTTGAATGTGACAAAGCTTATTTGGACAAATATATTCTCCTTAAATGTGAAGGGATAATAAAAATGTGAGAAACTAAAATCCGACTATTTTCTACCTTACTATTTACCAGCAAGTATTAAAATATAATGGGATATTTTATGTATTATTTAACTAATATTGTAAGCTTGGCTCTCTCCTGTGAATGCCATCATTCTGAGTTTTGTGAATTTTTGCTTAAACTGAAGTTGAATGAACAGATCCAACCTGTTACATAAAAATATAATGTCTTCAAAGCAAGAAAAGGGCATTTGCAATACTGAAGTAAAGACTGACACTGAACATTTTCTAGAAGGTTACTGTCTTCAACCAGCCATGATGATCTGTTATTAGACCCCATCCAATTTGTGTTAGTTGCAGCATTTTATAGTTAGTTTCATCTAGAGATTCAAGGTGCATGCCCTGACATTGGAGAAGCCATTTTATCAGCTAACATTGAGTATCAGGTAAAATCAAGTTACTTTATACTTTGCCAGAGTGAAAATGAAAACAAAGGTTCATGTTCCCAAACAAATTTATGTCAAAATTTCCAAAACTAATCTCCAACAGGATATCCCAAACCTC
Organism: Microtus obscurus; assembly: GCA_963919715.1. Taxonomy (NCBI): domain Eukaryota; kingdom Metazoa; phylum Chordata; class Mammalia; order Rodentia; family Cricetidae; genus Microtus; species Microtus obscurus. The sequence goes on from CAWTZC010000297.1 coordinate 43,220,184, forward strand.
AGTGATACTAAGGAACTTTCATTCCTCAACTTCCATTTAATTACATAATTGAGGATTAGATGTCCCCACAGATTTAAGTTCAAAGTAATAATCTGAATTATATCAATAAGCAGAAACGTTAATATTAAGAACAAAGTCTACTAGAATAATACAAGTGCTTCTCAGGAGATAAATACATTCAATTAAAAAAAAGTTCATGTAGATTGGTCTCAGAATTTGTCTGGATCCCTAGGAAAGATATTTTCAAGGATGAGCTTTGTAACATACCATTAAAGATAATCATCAATTAAGGAATTTTTTATCTTTACTATTTTTTATTGATATTTATTAAGCTCTAAATTTTTCTCTTCTTCCCTCCCTGCCTTTCCCTACAGCCTTCAATCCTCCCCCAAGATTCCCAAGCACCCAATGTACTTGGAGATCTTGTTTTTTTTAATACATTTTCCTTCCCATGTAAGTCTCTCTTAGTGTTTGTATTGTTGTGTAAGTTCTCTGGCATTGTTGTTTGTAGGCTGGTTTTCTTTGCTTTATATTTAAAAACTACCTATGAGCTAGTACATGTGATAATTGTCTTTCTGTGTCTGGGTTACCTCACTTAAAATAATGTTTTCTAGTTCCATCCATTTTTTTGCAAAATTCAAACTGTTGTTAATTTTTTTCTGCTATGTAGTACTCCATTGTATAAACAACCACATTTTTCTTGCCCATTCTTTGTCAAGGGGCATTTAGGTTGTTTCCAGGTCTGGCTATGACAAACAAAGCTGGTATGAACATAGTTGAGCACATGTCCTTGTGGCATGATTGAGCATCCTTTGGATATATACCTAAAAGTGGTATTACTGGGATGATAAAAGGGCTGGGGAAGAAATCAGGGAATCAACACCCTTCACAATAGCCACAAATAGCATAAAATATCTCGGAGTAATTCTAAACAAACAAGGGGAAGATTGTATGACAAGAACTTTAAATCTTTGAAGAAAGAAATTGAAGAAGACACAAAAAAGTGGAAAGACCTCCTATATTCTTGGCAGGCAGAATTAATATAGTAAAAATGGCAATCCTACAGAAAGCAATCTACAGAGTCAACACAATGCCCATCAAAATCCCAGCAAAATTCTTCAAAGACCTTGAAAGAATGATACTCAACTTCATTTGGAAAAGCGAAAAACCAAGGATAGCCCAAACAATCCTGGGCAATAAAGAAACTTCTGGAGGCATCACAATCCCTGACTTCAAACTCTACTACAGAGCTACACTACTGCAGACTGGTACTGGCATAAGAATAGAGAATAGGATCAATGAATAGAGAATAGAAGACCAAATAAAAAAAATTGAAATGTCTGAAATGAGTTTTTGTTGGCTTTCTCTGTTTTCCCCTAAGTAAAATGCAAATTCCGCAAACACAGGGATCCCTCCCATTGTTTTTGAACTCTGTATACCAGCTTGCTAGAAGAATCTAAGCAAGTTAGTCTTGAAGTAAACAATGGTTGAATAAATGAACAAAAAATGATAAGATTATCTTTAAACTTTTGAGGAGGAAATCCACATATCTTAATCAATTAGCACAAATGTTCTTCTGCTTTCTAATATGGGGTTTTCTTTACTGTACCATGTTGGGAATTTTATACTAGCAAAGATTCCTCATGTTTTTATCAGAGTTTTGATTGGCTGCTGAAGTTCTCATAGAAAAGAACTTCTAATAAATTCTCCAGTATTGCCATTTTTTTCTAGGCTATCTGAGGTGCATCAACGAACCCAACATCCTTACAATACCCAAAGGATGCCTGAAATTCTATCTCCAGAGCATCTAGCACCCTCTTCTGTCCTTTCTGGGCACTGTGTTCTCATTTCTCTTAATGAATTGAGTCTTTTTCTGGACAGTAGTATGACATTAACATTCCCCCAAGACCAATCCAGGTTACCATGTACTCTCATAAATAACTTATTAAACCATATCTATTGTGTCCACTACGGCTGTTGTAAAGTTTTAGTGGCAGAAGTGCGTAATTGCAATGAAGATGGCGTGGCTCAGGAAACTACAATGTTTCCTAATAAATTTGCAAGTAGAGTTTGGGAATGTTTACACTATAGAAGAATATTATAAATTTAGTAGACCAATATTTATGTTCCATATACACGAAAAATTGTTACCTCTTTAGGCCAGATATTAGCCTCTCTTTCAAGAATTTTACAATAGCTTTATATATTTCTAGGCAAACCAAGCATTGGTGGCTACTGTTTTCCTTTCCTTGCAAAAGATGACAGAATTTTACTTTCAGTTCTTTTACTACATTGAATTATTGTTAATGTCAAAAGTCAGAACACAGGATTATATGTTACCTTTTAAAGGTGCTTTAAAGAAAGAACTAGGTGTTAAAAATATATGTACTTAAAGAAATTCCATACTGGAACAAAGAGGAAATGAACTTGTGTCATTGCTGATCAGAAAAGCTATTATCAAAGCACAAAGGCTTAGGCTTTAGAAGTCACACTGGACAGAGTGTAGTGGTAAAGATGAAACAAAAATAAAAGATTCCTAAGCTCTTGCAGGGTTTCAGTCTGCCATTTCTCTCCTTTCCAATAGACTAGTTCATGCAAAGAAGGGCAAGATAGAGATTAGAACATAATATAATGACAATGTATTCTATAATAGTTGGCAGGATCTCTTCATTCTGAAGACTACTCAAGCTAAACAATGGAATTTTTTAAAATGTGAATTCTTCTCAATAAGGTGTAAGTGAATGCACAAACTGGAACTGAGCTTTGGTGGTTCTTTAAAGTATTTTCTCAAACAAGTGATAGGACATCTAAATCCTAGATTGATACCCACAAAAAAGTGACAAAGAATAAAGTGGTTTGCTTCAATAAAACCAAGACATCTAATTCTCACAGAAGGAATATTTTTTCAAGACAGGGTGTCTCTGTGTAGCTTTGGAGCCTATCCTGGAACTCACTCTATAGACCAGGCTGACCTAGAACTCACATAGAACTTACATGCTGGGTCTAAAGGCGTGCACCACCACTGCCCAGGTAACAGGAGGAATTTTTACAGAGAATTCTTCCTCACAAAATCTGAACGATGAAATATTGGACAGTGCACACAATCTCCCCAGCTTATTAGTAATTAAGACAAAATGATTGATACCAACCAAATGCCTCATCTTTCATCCTTTGTCTATTGTGTGAGTATATTGCTCTTCATGTCATGTCACTTTTTAGTTGTATTCGTATGTATTGTGTGAGTTTAACCAACAATAATCAAGCAGCAAACTTTGCAAGAACATATTTTATTTCCCCTTCCTAATTTCTCCAAAACTTTACAAATAAGATATTAACAAATACCTGCTTAATTATGGTGAATTAAATCACTACCTCCCTGTCTTCATTAGTGTACCAAATGTATTATTCTTATTCTTTAGTGTTTCTACTCACTGAAGCAAAGCTATGGGAATGTGATCAGGTATCTCCGGAGGTCCTACTCAATTTACACTGAGAACATTACTTTCTTTTATGATTCAGAATGAGATAAAGTGGATCAGAATATTAAAATAATTTTGTATTCATTTCATTGTTCCCAAAGCTAATTTTTAAGATTATGCTGCCATGAATTGGTTTCTTTTTTAAATTTTTTTATAATATAAAAGAATGAGTTGAGAAAAAGTACATAATAGTTTAAAAACCTTGTCATTGATTATAATTGCAGCAATTTGAAATGCAGACATAAAATTCAGAAGCTTAAATGCATACTTTCTCAATAAACTGAGGTGCCCAGAGGCTCGGCTTTGTGTTTTGGCTTGATTGTGTTCTCTTAAAGATTTACTGTCTTCTTGAGATTGCTATATGAAGAAATCATTCAAAAATCATTTTATATCTCACTGTCCTCCCTTCCTCCAAAATTTGTATCTTTTTTTACATGGAAATGATTTCAGACTAACACATCCACAGAAGTCCAAATTGAAGTTTAACTCATCATGTCTAGAGAAATTATCATTCTTGTCCTTCTTATTAATACACCAAATGTAACTTTTTCCTACAATGTCCTCAAAGCATTTCACAATGTAGACTAAACGGTTTATCCTGATATTGAGCTTTCTGAAGACAAAATGGAGAAGTTTAGTCTGCATTTATTATGAACGACTTTCATGCTTTATTGAAATGTCCAAACTCTCTCTCTTCTATGACACAAACCAAGTGTATAAAGAGAATAGCATTGCGTCACTGACATTCATGGGTACTGATTATTTCTGAGGTTTTATGTGCCAAATGCAAAGCAGAAGGTGAAGCAGAACAAGAGAACTTAAAGATCATAGCCCCCTCAAAGGTCATCCAGAGAGAGAGCCATAGAGACTGAAGACTGCCGTGTTAAGGAGGCCACTCTCCATGCTGAAATGCTATGGTCTTTAATTTTTTAATAATTCAGGGGTGATCTTCCATTTTCTTGAAATAAATGACTTACTTCCTGAAATGTGAATAGCTCAGGGATGAATAGCTTAAAGGAAAACTCAGATGTGCCCATTGAGTTGTCGTGGTTACAGATCAGAACAGAAAGGGTAATGGTGTTAATGATGAGGACAGTGACCACACCAGCATGAGCTCACATTGTTTAAACTGTTCTAAATGCCAATCCACCTAACAATGTATTTCCTTTGAGTTACAGGAGGATGAAATGCATCTAGAAATATACTTCTAATTTTCTTCCACTAATACTCTAAATATAATCGGAGGACTGACACTAAAATTCAATGCCCTCACCTACTAGAAATCAATGACCTGGATGAAACCTCTTTTACAGGTCTGTATAAAAGAGAGGTAATGGGCACATGATTCTACACCATGCATTTGGCACTTACATAAATGAACTGACTGGATCTGTTAGATTTTTGTGGGGTTGTGTGAAGTAAATGAAATTAAAGAACTTGCTTTATTTCTGACTGTGTCTCTACCATTTTATTTGTTAGCCTGACTGGGAAAAAAAAACTTATAATAACTAACATATACTTATTTTCAGATTAGATTTTGGTTTGATACAGTGGTGCATCTCACTGGTATTTACGTCCCATTTACAGCTTTTTATTTTTAAATATTTTATGCATAGAGCAAAGGGTGTTAAAATATGGTGAACAGTTATAACTTTCTTTCTTGCTTTTGAAGCTAATACATTAAATAACCACAACTCAGTTATCAAAATGAGGAACAACAATGTTAAGTACTCCATAGCTCATATTCAGCATTTGACAATTGCTCTAAGAGCATCAGTTGCATTTCATTATTTTCATATCTCCTTGACTTCTGTCAACCAAGATGAGCTCTCTATGCTTTCTTTGTCATTTATGACATGATTCCAGGAGAGTTAGTTTACATCTTCTGCTGCTGTATCTACAAGTGATGTACCTTTTAGATAAGAATACAAATATTCTGTGTCCTTCTCAGTATGTCAGTTATTAATAATAATGATTTTGTTAACTTAGATAATCTCTCTCATTGTGTGTGTGTGTGTGTGTGTTTTCAAGCTACAGGACAATTCTACGTGTTATCCTTAGGCATGCCATTTTCTTCGAGAGAGTGTCTTTCCTTGACCTGGAGCTCACATATTAGGTAATGTTGGCTGGCCAGTGAGGTCCCCTGTGTCCTTTTTCTCAGTGGTGGGTGCAGTTGGCATCTTTGGGCTGCCAACTAGCTCCCAAATAAAGACAAAGATACATATTATTAATTATGAATGCTCAGCCTTAGCTTAGGCTTGTTTCTAATTAGTTTTTTTTTGTAAACTTAAATTAACCTATTTCTATTAATCTATGTGCTTCTCTGAGTCTCATTTACCTCATCTATGTACTGTTCATCCTGCTTTCCTGCTTCCCCCATGTCTGGTCCCAAACTCACTGACTCTTCTCTCTGCACCGCATCCCTGCCTATCCCTCCTCTGACTAGCAATTGGGCCTTCAGCTTTTTATTAGATCAATTGGATGCCTTAGGCAGGTAAGGTAAAACGACAACATATCTTTGCACAGTCAAACAAATAAAGCATTAACAAATGCAACACATTGTTACATAGTCAAATAAATATTCTATTCCACAACAGGTGAGGTTAAAAAAGTGTTTTTTTAATATGTGTTCCAGTGATTGACTCAGTTTTTGTTGCTTGCAAGGCAAACACTTCATCAACTGACCTATTCCCAGGCTCCAACTTGAATACTTTTTAAAGATTAGGCCTCACAGTTGTTTCAATTGGAACACTTTCAAAATGATAACATGTTGCCCTTAAAATAAAGTTTTTAGTTGTTCTGCTTGCTCTCACCCAATTTAGCACGTAATTCAATACATAGCATTCATTATTGATTCATTTTTATGATAATTTTTAATTATTTCATATAATTATTAATCAATAATTAATCTAGGCCCAGTAAGATGACATTGTCAATAAGACAAAATAGCAGCCTATGGAATGGGCAAAGATCTTCACCCACCCCACATATGACAGAGACCTGATATCAAAACTATATATATATATATATATATATATATATATATATATATATATATAATCTCTAGACTAAACATCAACATATCAAATAATCACATCTTAAAAATGTGATACATATTTAAACTGAGAATTCTCAATAAAAGAAACTCAAATGGTTGAGATATACTTAAAGAAGTATTCAACATCCTTAGCTGTGAGAGGAATACAAATCAAAATGACTCTGAGATATTATCTTATATCTGTCGAATGGCCAAGATCAAAAACACTAATGACAGCCTATGTAAGAGAGGATGTAGAGTAAAAGGAACATTCTTCCTCTGCTGGTGGGAGTGCAAACTTGTCCAGCCACTTTGAAAATCATTATGGTGGTTTCTCAGAAAATGGGAACTAAATCAGTAAATTTCACATTGGGACCTAACTTTGAAAGTTAAGCTTTTTAGTATATAAAAGCCCTAGCATTTTTATTACTATAAAAAGCCAACAACTTTGCTATCTTAAAGCTGAACTGAAGTCTCTAAAGCTTTTAAGTTTATTTCAGTCTTGCCCATTTTCATCACAGAGAAACAAAAAAGTAGGAGTCATGGAATTTAAAAAAGACATCTGGTATGGAAATTTCAAATTCAAATGTTATCATTATCAATAGCAATAGTAAAAAGGAAATTAACATAGATGTGCCTCAGAAGAACTATGGATGTGGAGAACTGAAGAAAACACCACCTTCTTTGGGACTCAACAACTGTTCTACAATACATTAATTATGAGTTTCAGAGGATACACACTGGTAAGATCTATCCTGTTTTCTTTTACACAATTGATATCTACTGTTATGCACTGTTCAATTTGAATATAAAATATTGTAGAAAACACAGTGCTTTACTCCACAGTCTGTAAAGTAGAGACATAACTGAATAATTTTGCCTAATAGTAAGTAAAAACATTTGAAGCTGTACAATGGTAGGAAGACTGTTCGGCTTTGAGCACTAAAAGTAAACAGGAGGAGTGAACTCCGTGATGGTTGTTCAGTAATTATGACACAACAAAAATATAAGATAGATAAGAATTAAAGACAATATATGTCTATACAAATAAAAGAATAGAAAGGCAGAAGAGAGTGGAAACTTGTTAACCATTTAAAGAAAATGGTAGCATCAGTTCAACAGCAACAACAAATGAATAAATGAAATAGAACTAATTGAAAAATCTGTAGGTCCAATTGCCATCAAAGAGTCTTCATTTAGTGATGGATGGAAACAGATGCAGGTATCCACAGCCAACCCCTGGACTGAGATCCAGGAATCCTGTTAAAGAAAGATTGCATGAGCCGTGTGTGTGTGTAGGGGGGGGATGAGGTTATCATAAAAAGAACCTACAGAAATGACTAACAAGGCTCATAGGGACTCACAGACTATGGACCAATAGCTAGGAAGCTTGCATGTGTGATGGGGGAGAGTCTTCTCTTTTGTATTAATTTCATTGGTTAAATAAAGAACCTGCCTTGGCCCTAATAGGACATAAAATTATGTAGGCAGAGTAGACAGAACAGAATGCTGGGAGAAAGAAGCCGAGTCAGGCAGTCACCATAGCTCTCTCTCCAAGATGGATGCAAGTTAAGATCTTATTGGTAAGCTACCACCTTGTGGTGGTACACAGATTATTAGAAATGGTTAATCTAGATGTGAGAGCAAGCCAGTAAAAGGCTAGAGCTAATGGGGCAAGCAGTGTTTAAAAGAATACAGTTTCCGTGTAATTACTTAGGGGCATAAGCTAGCCAGGTGGCCGGGAGCTGGGGAGGCATGGAAGCGGCCTGCTGCTCCTTTCAACACATGTGTTTGACGTTGGCCCTCTACATATTTATGAGAGTTGTACAGCTTCATCCACTTGTGGAACACCTGGTGATGAGAGCAGAGTATGCCCCTAAAGCTTTGGGTGCCATTTGGGAACCTATTCCTCATACTGGGTTGCCTTGCCCAACCTTAATACAAAGGAAGGAGCTTAGTCTTACCTCAGTGTGATATGCCATACTTTGTTAACAGCCATGGGAACCCTGCTCCTTTCTGAACAAAAACAGAGGGGAAGTGGATTGGTGGGTCAGAGAGGAGTTTGGAAGAGGGAATGGGAAAAGAAGAGAGAGGGGAAACTGTGGTCAGGTTGTAAAATAAATGAATAAACTTAATTTATAAAAATTAATTATATCTGGATAGAAAATCCCTAGGTAATAGTGAAATTCAAACACAAGCAGCATAAAAGGCATAAACCCAACCACGTTTATAGTTACAAAATACTTACAGGAAATCTTTGTCTACCTAAGTATAAAGACAGTTTTCCAAAAGATAACTTTTACTTTTACAGTTAGAGAAGAACAGGGCAATACTAGTTAAATACATTGGCACATGGAATTATGGTTTTTATACATTTATACCTAGCTCCCTAGCTCACCATTATAAAAATATAATTGAAAATTTTTAGGTTGTTGAAAGAAGTTTCTATTTTTTTAATTGTTAATATTGTTTAATCATCATAATTTCATATATTTTTAAGTATATTGAACTGAGAGACAGGATTAGTAATCCCTCCTTCTCTTTCTAGCTCACCACTGATTGTTCTATTTAATATCATAGTATTCTAGAGAATACTATGCTATTCTAAAGGATTCTAGTTTTTAATCACTAATTATTCCCTTTAGATTATGAGGCAGTGATGAAATCTATATATTTCTTTTCTCTAAACAAAGAAAAGAAAAAGCCCATTTAAATATTCAACACACTGGAGGGCATTCGACACATAAGAATTTGTGGCTTCCCCCACAAGATGGTATCCTAACCCTGAGGTCTGTAGTGTAGTAATGAGGAGCAGACTGCATCCCTCCACCTGGCTAGCTTAACCCCTGAAATAACCACAAGGAAATTGTATTAATTAAATTGCTCCCTGGCCCATTATCTCTAGCCTCTTATTGACTAACTCTCACATCTTGCTTTACCCATATCTGTTAATCTGTGTATCACCACAGGGTCATGGCTTACTGGAAAAGATCCTAACCAGTGTCAGTGCCAGGCCAGAGAATCATGGCATCTGCCAAATTTCCCTTCTTCATAGCATTCTGGTCTGTCTACTCCACCCACCTAAGGGATGCCCTATCAAAAGGCCAAGGCAGCTTCTTTATTCAACCAATGAAATCAACACACATTCACAAGGGCATCCTATACCATTTCCCCTTTTTCTGTTTAAACAAAAAAGAAAGGTTTTCACTTTAACATAGTAATATTACATATAACAAAACAGTTATCAAGCAAGAACTACAGTAACCATATTTATATCTACTTTATCTTTTATCATAACTAAGGAAAACTATAATTATAACTATCCATTCTTCAACTCCATCAAATACTTCAGAAGGATATAATATTACCTATGTAAACTGGAAATAAGTAACTTCCAAATCTAGAAATGACAAAGACATCTCACTGCCTGTACAGTCACCCAGAGTTCTTCTGTAACATTGGGGCATCCATCTTTAACCTACAGGCCTATAGTATCCAGCTGACATTTCTATGAAGCAGGAAATTTTAAAGACAGTTCTGTCACTTTCTTTTGTATTCTACAGAATGTCTCACAGATTCTTTCATGAATTAAAATGAGGAAGGATCATCTCACCATTAGGTAAGTTTAGCAGTCCTCTCTCTGCGGGTTCTTTGTGTTTAGTTTATGCAATAGTTTCTTGCTCAAATGGCTAACCAACTCCATAAGGAGCATCTTCGATGCCCATCTTCCTCTTGAAGTAGATTGGTACTGTCAAGAGCAGATGTATCTCACTGTCATGAAAAGCCCTAAGTTATTAAAATATTAAATGCCATATTCTGTAGGCTTTGAAAGAGATGAAGAATGCCTATCTAACTGAAATATATCTTAATATATCTAGAAAATCTAACTAACATGACTACAGGCTTGACTATTATCAATGATTATCCATTTACAACCTATATTTTCTGATTATACATTACATTTTTAAATGAACTACACAATCACAATACCTCAATCAAGATCAGAAATACGTATACATATAACAAAATTGACCTTAAATTTATATTAATAAATCAAGATTTATACTAATGCAAATTATTCATCTCTATATCATATCCCCCTTTAAATGTAAAAGAACAGTTATAAACAATATTTGTGAATATGGATGTAGTTATTTCTCTCCAAACTTCTTCCTGTTGTATGGGGTTATTGTTAATCAGGTCTTTCATGGTGTATCCTGTTTGCTAGGCTCCTCTTAGTCAGCAGTTGGGCAAAGTAATTTTTGAGAGTGTGCACAGCAACCTTCCAGGAGGGCATGGTCTATCATACCATATTGGTCTAGAAGCAATCCACAGGGTCTCATCCTCTGTGAAAACAAAAGAAGAACCTCTTTTCCAAAGCATCATATCCTAAGATCAAAATTCTGAAGTCAAGATAACTTTATAATATACATGTTGGTTTAGCTTGACAGCCCATATAATGAGATGTCTTACTGAATTTACCTCCTTCACACTTAAAAAATTCAAAGAAAACACAATAATATACAGAATCCAGGCTCTCTGTGAATTTTTCATTTTTATGTGGCTTATTTGTCTTTATTTATTTTAATCTATAACTATCTGTACTCTGTCTCTTTAAAGACTTTACCTCCTTTTTTAAGGCATTAACTTTATGTTATGACTCTCTATATTCTTTTTCTCTCTCCCAAGCCTATGTATGTCTAACTAACACTATGACCCATTTAGAGGACTTTTATGTCTGAATCTCTCCTATTGCATTGTCTTTAATTTTTTAGTGTTTTGAAGAGCTTTTAAAATGCTAAGCTCTTAAGAATCTAAACTGTGACAATACCAGGTCAAATACAGGTACTGCTTGCTTGCCCCACCTAGTCCAACATGGTGGAGCCGCTTGTGCCTCTGAGCCATGTGCACTGCACTGCTGGCATGGCAGAGCTGCTCTGGATGTTGGCTCCATTTCTCTCCAATTTCAAAATGGTGAACCTACCATTTCTGCTAGCTCTGGAGCCACCAGGTAGGAGTCACACTCAGCACTTTAACTCTGAGACTAAGCATGCAGCACATAAACTCTTTCTTTCTGAGTTACAGCCCAATCTGCCATGCAGAGCATTGCACAGTCTGGAAACATCTCTCTGTATGGTGGCAGGAATCGACCATGCTCTCCTGCCTGCCCAAGCCTGATTCCACCATCTGACCAGGCAGGAAGAGCTGAGCCATGGGCATGGTCTCAGCTACTTTCTTCACGATCCCAAGCAGACACACAAACACCCAGGCCCACAAATCCTCCATAGCCAGAGTTTGCACCAGCGGTAGGGCCCAGGAACCTTCATTTTAAATCTGCAGGGCTTCATTTTGTATGGTTGCTGAGTCAGGAAATTTTCTCTTAAAGAAGCTATGGCACAAAGCCGGCTGTGCTAAACTTTATATTTTTGTCTAGAATTCTTTTTAAAGCCCTTTCAGGTTTTATGTGGAGTTAGTCAACCATGCTGGGTGCCAGTCTGTTGTATGGAGTGTGGGCCCTTTGTTCCGTCCCGCCCTGCTAGCTTACAACTGTAATATATCCTTCTCAATTCTTTGATGGAGTTGAAGAATGGATAGTTATAATTATAGTTTTCCTTAGTTATGATAAAAGATAAAATAGATATAAATATGGTAACTGTAGTTCTTGCTTAATACCTGTTTTGTTAGATGTAATTTTACTATGTTAAAATGAAAGCCTTTCTTTTTTGTTTAAACATAAAAAGGGGAAATGGTGTAGGATGCCCTTGTGTATTTGTGTTGGTTTCATTGGTTGAATAGGCAGCCCTTAGGTGGGCAGAGTAGACAGAACAGAATGCTATGAAGAAGGGAAGTGTGGCAAATGCCATGATTCTCTGGCCTGGGACTGACACTGGTTAGGATCTTTCCTGGTATGCCACGACCTCATGGTAACGTACAGATTAACAGATATGTGTTAAAGTAAGATATGAGATCCAATAAGAGGCTAGAGATAATGGGCCAGGCAGCAATTTAATTAATACAGATTTCTGTGTAATTATTTTGGACATAAGCTAACAGGGCAGCCAGGAGCCAGGTGGGATGGTACAAAGGACCCTCTCCCTCATACTACACTGTAGTGTCACGTAGGAGTATGTGTACTAGTCATTTTGCTGCAGTAGTTGGGGAACCAGCAACAGACTGCTGCCCGGGAGCAAGCCTAGAAATAGAAGTTGTAATGCTGAAGAGATGCTTGGGGTTTTAGTTTACAGTCAATTTGCTGTTCAGTGTTGTAGTTTATGGATCAATGTATTTTACCATAGTGCACTATGTGGATTTATTGGTCAATTTCATAAAATGATGCATACCAGATGGTTACTTTTTAATGTGAGTATAATTATGTGATACGTGGGTCATAAAAAAGTACCATAAAACCAGACTAATGAGGCAACTTTAGTTGCTTACCATATTCATTGCTAAGCACCTGTCCATTCAGTAGATTGATGGAAGTTCATTGAAATATTTGTTTGCAGTTATTTTCTCCTTAAGTTAAAAAAAAAAAAACACAAAGGACCATTTTGGTGTTAGTTTCAATGGTACAACTACATAAGACAAGCTCAGTTGCCATTGAAATATGCATTCTTCTTTACCTTTGAAGAATAGTTCATCAGCCCCATTAAGAAAAACAAAACAAAACCAACAAAAACTAGCATAGCAAGGAATCTCAGAGCCAGTGTTAACTTTTTAATGTACTTTGTAGATTATATTTTTCTTTACTGATGGAAGAGAAAATTGGATCAAAACTATTGCTTATGTAAGATTCATAAAACATAGGAAGGCAAATGACCAACTCGCTTCACCATTGTACAGAAGTGTGGAGAACATAGAGATTCCAACGGAGAATGGTTTCTTACAGTTTTCCACTTAGTTTGTTACTGTAATGTGATTTGATTTCTTACATACTTCAGTAAGGTGTTATTGGTCTTTGGTCACTGATTATTGTGAAATGTACAGCGTTTAGTAATGCTTATAAAGATTGTAGGAAGAATATATATTGGAAATATTTTTTAAATGCACAGTTGTCATCAAAACAGATGGTCTACCTTTACACTCACAAACAGTAATGATTATTTAGTAGCTTATCTTGATATACAACAATTCATTAAAAAGTTGACTAATGAAGACAGAAACAATGGTTTCTATCAGTGAACCAGTACTAATTTGTCAGATATATATTTGTATACACATGAATAATAACAGAATCTATTATGTCATTTTCTAATAAAGTGCTAAAAGAAAGTCATTAAAAAAGAAATTCTTCCGTATCAGTATAAAGGTGACAATGCAGTTTCTGGCTTACTGAGAAGAACTGCAGTCTACATTGGCTTACTGATTCAATGACAAAACCTGTTCCCCTGGTTTTTGTCTGGTCCATGCACACTAACTTATTATCAATGTCTTACATTCCAGGGAACCAAAATTAAAAGCCACTCCTTTATAACTGTAAGTAGGGTTAGCTTAGGCTACACTGGGAACTACTCAAAAGTAGATGCACATGGCATAATTCATGCTTGGGGATGTATGAGGCAAGAAAAAGAAAGCCTCAGGGAGAAGAAATCCATAAGTGCTACATTGGATATAAATGAAAAGGCATGTGCCCATGAGCAAAATGACATTAAAATGTCACTATGAGTTCCGTCACAGTGCTAAAATATGTTGCTCATAAAGGTGAGTCACGCATAGCAAAGATGACATTGGATAGGTTATAGAAGATTCAAATTCATCTAGAAAGTTGTAAAAATTAAGGAACACGTGAAGATAAAATTTTATTTTTTAGAAAGATTTAAGTTTTTAAAAATGGGCAAGCAGTATCTACAATGCTTCATTTTCAAAATCTGTGTGTTAGACAGGAGAAAGAAAATATAGAATTTCAATTTCTTTGAAAGAAAGCAAGGCAACTTCAACAGTGGATGTACATTTTATGTAATGTAAAGTAGAATTTTAGTGTATTTGAGAACAGATTTTACCAATATAATGTGTTATCTTTGCCTCAATACTTTTTATGTATGTTTCGTGATAAGCAAAGATAGCAAAAAATTCTCAAACTTATGTAAACTAAGTAATAATACTAAGTATAAGCTGTTCTAGAAAAAGTGCTTAGCCAACCAAAAAGAAGTTGAATTGTTCAGAGAGGGTGTGAGAACACTCAAAGGGTGAGATATTCAGTTTTCTTGTGAGGAAAGTTGCCCCTAAAATGCAGTTACAAGCCTGACCCCAATCCCAGTGCCCATACATAAAAACAGGATATGGAAGCAACACAGTAAATTATTTAAGTCTGTAGAATGGTGGATAGAGTATGAATTCAGTGGTAGAAAACCATGGAATCTGTTAATTTACTATATCAAATTACATTTGTAGCTTATAAGTTTAAAATAATATTACTCTTATGGCATTCTGTACTAAAATAAAAAAAAAAACTACATGTGCAAGGAAAGCCTACTTTCAGACCTTAATAATAAAGAGGACTCAATACAAGTAAGAAAAACATTGCATATAATAATATGTAAATATTAACACAAAGTAAAAATATTGCTTCATGGAAGGAAAAGTTGACTTTTATTGTATAAATAAATTGAATGGAAATAGTAGCCTAAATAAGGAATGTGAAACTTATAATGTCAGTAAACTTAGGTTATAGGTACTATGTTCAATGTGTATGCTTGTTATCAGAAGTACATTTACAGTGTAGTGTCTTTAGTCATTAGAACTGATCACCCAACCAAAACCAATTATTGGACAGTATATTCTACACTGAAGAAATTGTCATAAACAGAAGTTGAATGTTCTTTTCTAGGAAACTAGATAAAGCAGTTCAAGCATGAACCTTAAAGATTTTCAGGGTGAGCTACATTGTTGTTTGTTGATCACTAGGAAAAGTAGAGAGATCTTATTTTATTAATATCTATCAGTCTGCCTATCTGTCTATCTGTCTGTCTGCCCTTCTACCCATCCATCATCCATCCATCCATCCATCCATCCATCCATCCATCCATCCATCCAACCATCCATCCATCCATCTATCCATCCATCCACCCTCTTAGTCATTTACCTAAAATTCTATTTTAGTCACAATATATTTAAGTGATATTTTATTTGGCATGAATGAAAGTGGCACATAAATCATGTACTTTTCATCTTATAACAAATCAAAAGAGTAGTAATTTTATTGTTTTATTGGAACTAATTGTTATTGAGTGAATTAGAAGTAAGTTTTCTAAAATAACCTGGTGTGGTAAATTTATCAAAAAAGATCCTGGATTGTTTCCCAGTTATACTTGCTTATCTGACCTTAGTGAAGTGCATTCACTAAGCATTTGACTTTTACTTAACTACACAATAGCAACAAGTCTTTTAATCTATGAGATTGAATTTCAATACGAAAGTAAATATCAACACAATAAAATTATATAATGAGTGAGGTGACACAGACTCAGAAAGAAAAATCAACATGTTTCTTTTATTTGTGGATCCTAGATCAGAATGTTTAGATGTGAGTATTGAACTTGGAGTAATGAAAGAAACTATAAAAGTAAAAATGGATTAATATGGAGGAAGGGGAAATAAAAGGCAAAAGCATCTATGCAGGGACAAATGGAAAAAGTGAAGGTGTGTTAACGTGAGAATGGGTGGAATAACACAAAAACAGAGAAGTGGGGGTGGGGATCAATAACACAAAGTTTGTTTGAAAATATTGGGAATATTTTTTGAAATGAAATTTCATGCTCTATATATGTAACTTGAGGTTACAATAATGCTCCTAGATCACGATATAATACAATGCAATAATATGGTTACATAATGCTTCTCCCAAGAGCCATACAAAAATCTCCAGTACCAGACTGGAGAAACCTTTTAAATTTTTGGTCAGGGGGTCAAGAAAATCTAATAAAGGCTTTTTATTAGCCTTGATTGCCTCACAGAATTTGAAGTTATTTCCCTATTGCTAAAGACAAAATACACTTCAGAAAAGTAGTTGGCGGAGTCAATCTAGATCTAATGTGGGAGCCCCTCCCTGAGGATTAAATTTAATAATATACAGAGGTGTTATAAACCCTATAAATGGAGAAAACCAATTAATAGTTCTATCCATTTGTGACACTGACGTACCACAACAAGATGCACCTAAGGTGCAATAATAACACATAAATTGGGAACAACCAACAGCTGTCTAATTGAACTTAAGAATGTTTTAGGTACTGTAAAACAAGCTATGGAACCTAGAGTAGACCCTACTATTGCCACTATTCTAAACCAGTATAGCTTCTCAATGCATTCTAAATATTCATCTTTGTACACAGATAAATATATTTCTCACTTCTCATCAGTGAAACTTCTTTGTGCCACAGATAGAGACGTTTACAAAAGATGCAGGTGGTCACAATGCAGAGAATTACTGGCTGCTTGTGGCGTAGTCCCGATTGCTACATCTACAGAAAAACACAGAATGGGGACTGGAAAGCAGTAAATGCCAAAGGGCCATAATATCTGCTGGAGAACGTGTCTTCCATATATGATGTGGAGGCTGTATCCATGAAGTGTCAACAATATGTCACTAAAACAAGGCTTAAACAATAATATCACCAGTTAATATACTAACTTGAATAGAGGAAATATAACTGACTTAGATGACAAACTATAGGAGGGGACAGTAAGGAGACAAGGAACGAAATGATGTAGTCCCTCCATTGGGGTTATTATAATTCCTCAATTATAAGGGAAGTGTTATAACAAAGCTCTAAAAAAAGATTTACATGAGGTATGCTTCAATTTCATAGAGAGTTTAAGCTGTAGGAAACTTGTTTTAAAATCTTTTAACTTTTAAAAAGGATAAAAACACACTCAGGGGTGGATTCTGGCAAATCCCAAAGGTCTTTACTATCTTTAAGTGTGTTCCTCCTACTTAATCTTATTTGAAAGATGCAGGGGTATGCTGTTAGATTCCAGCTCCTTTCTGTTCTGTTAGTGTTTTAGGGAGGGCAAGCCACACAGAAGGCTCCTGAAGACATTAAAGCAAGGCTGCTGCTACTTAAAACACATTATCCTGAGAGTGGGAAGACACACAGCCATTCCTGCTTGTGAAAAAGCACTTAAACACTCAACACAAAGCACACTCAGGGGCACGCTCCCAATCCCAGACTCTTAAGCACTGGAGTCAACACTGTCATTCTGTGTAGTTCACAGCATGGTTTCTTTATGCAGAGAACAGAACACGGGGTTTCATAGCAGGCTGTTTCTAATTACTGTGTTTATGTAACACATTTTATCTCCAAAGCTTTTTAAGAGCCTGGGGAAATATCTTGCTAGTTGAGAGAGCTTCCTCCTACTCCAAAGGATCTCTGAGTTCAGTTCTCAGGACTATGTCAGGTAGCTAACAGCCATTTATAACTCCATCTTCAAGGTACTCAACATCTTCTTGTGGCCTTTTGGGACACCCACACTCATGTGGCACACACTTATATAGACACACATAAAACAATAGAGAAAAAATTTTTAAAATAACCATCAAGTCTACATCCTCAATGAAAATTTTACCTTTGAAAATGAATATAAATTTATCAATATGGATAAAATTTAGCAACAAAATATGATTACTTACATCTTTTAGTCTAGTCTCAGGAAATATGGTTCAAACTACTGAGAGAAGTGAACAAGACAACTGAACATGCCAGGGCATCACCGGTAAGCCAAAGCCAGACGGTGCTAAATAGATGACAAGAAATAGGTTAATTTATAAGAGAGAGCTAGCCAGTGAGAAGCCTATACCATTGTCCAAACAGCTGTAACTGATATTAAGCCTCACAATAGTTATTTCATAAGTGGTCATGGGCTCCCTGTAGGTGGAGAGAAATTGGTCTAATGGGACCATTGGGATAGAGAAAAATCTCCACTGACATATGACAAAGTTAGGATCTTAAGTATTAGATCATAAAAACTGTGCTTTCATGAGAAAGTTAATGCCTTCATGCAATAACTCATGACTGATTGAATAGCTCAATGGATCAGTGAATTAATTCCAACATTGTGGTTGTAATATTTTGGCTTTCTCTTGTGTGTGGCCTCTTTCTGTGTAATATATTGTGCCTCTTCAAAGAGAAGCCACCAACAAGAAAACACTCTTCAATTATGAATCCTGTCATCTTGGACATTCAGTTTCCTGAACTTTATATTTCCCAATATGTGATATTTAGTGATAGAAACAAATAAACAAGGATACCAAATTAACTAGATCAATGAACCTCATTCTTATCCTTTTTCTGCTGTTGTATCTCATAATACACTCGTTTATTTAGTCAATTTTTCTTAATTTCTTTTCTATGAATAATGAAAAAATGTAGGTATTATATATAGGAAATTATGATTCAAAAGTCAGTATCCTAACAAGTAGCTAATAATCATATTGCATAAATATGAATACAGGATAACACCTGATGTTACATAGTGTTAATTTCAATGTATGCAAGGTAATGGGTATGGTAGACCTTTATTTTCTTTTCTCACATATTACAACCCAATCACATTCAGCCACTTCCTTTCTGCCCCTTCCCCCACATCTCTTTTCCCTCATATCCAGTCCTTCTCCATTTCCCTTTAAAAAATAGTAGGCCCCCAATGGATATCAACCAAGCATGGCATAAAAGTTATGATAAAACTAGACATATACCATCATATCAAGGCTGGATGAGACAACCTAATTGGAGGAAAGGGAACCCAACAGCAGGCTAATGAGTCAGAGACAGGACCAGTTCTCATTGTTAGGAGTTTCGCAAGAACACCAAGCCATACAACTGCAATATTTGCAGAGAACCTGGGTGAGATCCATTCAGGAGTGCTGACTTTGGTCTCAGTTTCTGTGAGATCCAATGAGACCTGGTTATTTGATTCTGTGGACCATATTCTTGTAGTGGCTTTGACCCTTTCAGGCTTCTACAATCTTTTCTCACCCACTTCCACAGGACTCCTCCAGCTCTGCCTAATGTTTGACTGTGTGTCACTGCATCTGCTCCGATCAGTTGCTGGATGAAGCCTCTCAGATGACAATTGGAATCGTCACCAATCTACAAGTGTAGCATAATATAATAAAAATCATTTTATAGACTGATGTTTTGCCAGTTTTGTTTGTTTGTTTGTATCCTGAGTCTCTGAGCTTTCCTACCTCTGATTTCTGCCCATCAAAGAAGTTGGCTTCCTCTTGTATGAGTTTCAAGTTGGACCAGTCATTGTCTAGACACGCCCACAAGTTCTATACAAAGAAAATGACTGGTTCAGACTCCATATTTCCCATTACTATGAGTATTTGCTAGGGTAACCTCAGAGATTTTTAGTCTCATGAGGTCTTACTTATTCATTGTTGATCTTAGTGTGTGTGCTACTGGTGTTCTTTTCAGGAAGTTGTATGAGTAGTATTGGTCTTATCTCTTCTTTGAAAGTCTGGTAGCAGTCTACTTAGAAATTTTGTGGCTATTTATGTATACTATCATATTGTCTGCAAATGATACTTGGACTTAGTTATTTCCATGTGAATTCCTTTGATCTTTAGTTATCTCATTTCTTCAGTTAGAGCTTCAAGTGTAGTATTCAATACGTGATTTGAGCTTTTGTAATATTCTTTTACAAAGATAGGTACCCTTATTTGGGGTGCCTAGCTGTTAAGAATTGAAACATCATTTTAGTGACTTTTCCCTTTGATAATTCTGAAGTATCCTTTCTTGTCTCTTTTGATTGATTTTGGTTGGAAGTCTGTTGTGTTAGAAATTATATTAGCTACCCAAACTTGCTTCTTGTGTCTATTTGTATGGAAAATTATTTTTCCAACACTTTAGTTTGAGGTAGTTCAGGTGTGCTTTTTCTATGCAGCAGAAGGATAGATCTGGTTTTTATATCCATTCTGTTAGCCTATATCTTTTTATTGATATGAAGCTATAATTTTGTTTTTGAATGGTAGTTGTTTCTGGGGGAAGTGGAGATTCTGTGTGTCATCTTTGGGTTTTGCTGGTGTGACATTATAAATTTCCTGTGACTTCAAGGGTATAGTTTACTTCTTTGTGCTGGAATTTTCCTTCTAGCATCTTCTCTTGGACTGGATTTTTGGATAGAAATTGTTTAAATTTGAATTTGTCATGAAATACCTTGTTTTCTCCATCCATGATGATTGAAAGTTGTGCTGGGTATAGTAGTGTGGACTAGTATATGTGGTCTCTTAGAATCTCCAAGACATTTGTTGAGGTCAGCTCATTTTTAGAGTCTTTACTGAGAAGTCAGGTGTTATGCTGATAGTTCTGCCTTGGCTTTTTTTTTCTCTTGCAGGTTTTAATATTCTTTTTTTTCTGTATGTTTAGTGTTTTGATTATTATGTGGTGGTGGGAACTTTCTTTTCATCATCCTCAAAACTTCTTGTATCTTTATGTAATGTCTTTCTTTAGGTTAGCAAAATTTTCTTTCATAGTTTTGTTACATAGTTTTGTTTTCTAGTCCTTTAAGTTGGGACTCTTCTCCTTGACTGTTCTTATTATTCTTAGGCTTGATCTTTTAATAGTATCTTAGATTTCCTGGGTGTTTTGTGTCAAGAATTTTTTAGATTTAACATTTTGGACTGATATATGTATTTTTTCTATTGTACCTTCAATGCCTGAGATTCTTTCTTCCAATCTCTTTTACTCTATTGGTTATGTTTGAGTCTTTAGTTTCTGTTCATTTACCTAGATTTCCCAGATTTCTCTCAGTTTGTATTTATTTTATTGCTTCTATTTTGATTTTCATGTTTTGAAGTTTCATTCATTTCCTTCACCTGTTCATTTTTTTCTTGACTTTTATGGCTTTCTTTGAGAGATTTATTTTCCCTATTTTTTGTTTATGTTTTCCTTCCATTTCTTCAAGTGATATAGCTACTTTCTCTTTAAGAACCTCTATAATCTCCAATGAATATGATGGTAATAATATAAAAATTATAAATCTAGGGCACAAATTATTAAAAAATGTTTCCCACTGAGTGTTCTCTAATATGGATACCTTGATTACCTGCATTTTCATTGATTTATTTAAAATAACCATTTTCTTTAGAAATTGTCTTGACTTGAACACATGATCCTCCCATCTCTACCTCTTCAGTTTTGGGAATGCAAGAATATGTCACCTTACCCAACAGGTTTTCATTCTTAATTTTCTATATATTCTTATGTTCTATAGCTAGATATAATCTGTTCAACTCTCTTACAGCCTCTGAGTAGTCTCTTTAAAACTTTTAATATTTTTTATGAATTATACTTATTTAGCAGTCTCTAAGATGTATAATTTTTAGCTTTGGGAATTTAGAAACCCAAGTTCTAAAAGTGTTGGCACTTTTATTTTTTTGGAAGCCTTGGAATTTGCTTGTTCACAGTAGTACTCTAACTGTGTCAATGTGTGATTCTCATCTGTGTTTCTGTTCTTCATCTTCTATTGTGAGGACACAGATTGTATTGAATCAAGACACACTCACATGACATCATCTTGCAAAGACATCTTTTTAAGTACCTTGTTTCCAAACATAATTGTATGTTTAAAACTTAAACATCTAATAAGTTTAAAGCTTCAACATTCAAATTTAGACAAAGTACATTCTACTCAAAACTAGATTTAAATTTGGGGACTCCAAAGCTCAAGGGATACTTGTTCCTACATTTAAGAAACTAAATGGTGTTTTCTCTATTTGTGATATCCGCATGCTATGTCTTGGATGTGATTCTACCGTATCTCCTTTGGACGTAAAGCTCAAATCACTGGCTGCTCTTCAAATTGCTTCCTCCCACCTCTTACCAAAGAGGAATATGGTGAAAGTGATAAATAAATTTAGACTTGACCTGGAGGGATTACCTCAATTGAACAGTATCCTCCATTCTAATCATCTGATGCTGGTCTGACAAGGAGTTTTATTACCATGACTTTCTAAAAAACTCACACACTAAGTCCTTCCCCTAAAGCTACAAAAATCAAAATAAACAGTGCTACTAAGACACTGAAATACAATGATTTATGTTACAATGAACAGGTTTAGCCTTAGTAAAACAAGAAAACCAGAATACTTAAAAATACCTGGAGAAAAAAATGAAAAACCCCAGAAATTAAAAAATATATCCAAATAAATATAAGCCAGAAAGTTAAGGATTGCTGGAACTTTGCTTTATTCTTACAAAAGTGGATACAATATAATGTAGACTTGAGAATTTTTGGGTTTTACAAAATCTTATTTTGTAGCCAGAATTTGGAATAGAATAGATGGGTATTGAAAAATTAAACAAAATCTCCAGTTTAAAAATTGCTTAATAGCAATTTAAATTTGAATTGACCTAAGAAAATCAAAGCCATTTCTGATTATAGATCACTTAAAATCCTTAACTTATAATATTTTTTCCTAAAATTTATTAATCAAAATATTCAATTTCATGGCATCTTAAAACACACAGCACTATTTTCTTATTATTTTCCAGTTCTAAAGCTTTGCTTTTAATCTCAAAAGCCATTTTTCATATTGTTTGTGTTGTTCTCTTATATATATTGTTTCTTGCAAGATGTAATACATGCATTTGAAATTATGACACTTAGGAGAAAATATTTACAATGATTTTTGCTCTTACATTAAGACAAACAAAAAATTGCTACATCAGATTAAGAGCTAAATTACCAGTGAGAATAAAAGCTGGTTTAGAGATGCCAATAAAGGAATGGAGAGCTCTATCATCACTATGAAATAGAATTCAAGGAACTCAGGAAGAAACTTATGAAAAATATTTTACCACAATTTCTCATATGATGGGATGTTTTATTGCTAGAATAAAGCTTAATATATGTAGTACAAGCATTTCTTTGGAATTAAATATTAGCTTGACATTTTGAGTTCTCATTCAAACCTTATATTAAAATTCTTGAATTTTTTTCAGAAAATTCATAATGTAATGAAATACATTAGTACAAGAATAGTTTTACATTAAGCAAAAATTCATACCTGCTCTAGTATTCATTCTTTTTCAAGTAGAGATAAATTGATCAAATCTTTTATGAGTTACTGGGTGATGATTTTGAAAAGAAAATTTGGAAAATTTGATGATGTATTGCAACTTTCTGTTTCATGAATTAACCATATTTGTCTATTTGTATTCATCAGAGATAGAATGTCCATGACTTAATTATAATATGAATGACTTGTTCCTTTTTTGAAAAATAAAATGATTTGATTAAATGTTCTGATATCAAATCACTCATTTACCTTCTTATTTTTTTTTTAAAAAAAGGGTATCCAGGTTTAATGGGATTCCTGCACATTTATATTTTCATTTTTTTAAGATTTATTTATTATGTATACAACATCCTGTTGATGTATGTCCACACTCCAGAGGAGGGCGCCAGATCTCAGTACAGATGGTGGTAAGCCACCATGTGGTTGCTGGGAATTGAACTCAGGACCTCTGGAAAAGCAACTAGTGCTCTTAACCTCTGAGCCATCTCTCCAGCCCCCCACTCATTTACCTTCTGCATAACACACAAAAAAGGAAAGTAGAATGTGTCTCCTATCTAAAAGAAGAATGGAAGGAAGGAACAAAAAGGAATCACATAAAATATTTGAAATAGAGTTTCTCACATTTCTGAACCTCATCCCCAAAAAAGTTAGGAAACAAGAAAGCCATAACATTGAGGCTCTTCAGGCAGTGATTTATGAAGTGTGAAACTCAGTGTGCTCTATGACTTGAGATGTTTCAGGCCAAACCACGTTACGAGAGTAGGAGCCTCAGAACAAGAGAGTGGCGAGAACTATGCAGCAGAATACCACAGAGCACAGGTTCGACACCATCATGTGCTCAGCACGACACCAGTCAACAAAGACATACAGGAAATCTATCTAAGGACACAGAAGAGTCACTGGTAAAACATTAAGAACAAGATCTGATATTCACAGAGAACCAGGAGTAGTGATTCATGCTACCAGTTAAATTGGGAAACCTCAGTTCATGAGTCTGGGTAAAGTATTCAAAATTATAGTTTTTTAAATAAAAAATGTATTCACTTAGAAACATTCAGAATATCAACAAAACAGCTGCAATTTTTTTTGCAGTTGCAAAGTGGTGTTTAGTTAATAGAACAATTATCTTCATATAAGCTGCATCAGAGACAACTGAAGATAAAAAAGATCAAACCAAAACCATAAAAAAAATACCTACCCTCCCAATATGTAACTATTTTGTGCTGTGTACTAACAAGAACTTGCTTTAAATTTTCCTGCCAATTTACAACCCCCAGACTGTAGCAGGCAAGGTTAATGGCTATTGAAACAAACACAAGGACAGGTCTTTCTAAAGATACATTCAATAATATACTGACTGTACAAGAAAAGACCCTGTACAGTTTAAAAACAAATCTTACACAGCCTTACATTTCAATTTTTTTTAAGAAGTGAGTTGTGTGCAGGGGGTTAAATGCTTCATAGACAAGAAAAAACTGCATTAGAACCAACTTATTCATCATCATCATATTTTCCTCCTCATTGTTTTCCTCTTCTTCTTCCCCTGCCTCATCCTCTTTATCCCCCCTCATCTTCCATTTCCTTCTTTTTCTTCTTTTTTCAGTCTTGAACATCCTTCTCCCCCCTCTTTTTGCCACATTGGGTTTTCCTTTAGCTCTGCAAGCAACAGCATCCTTTTTGTATTCCTCTTTCAGCTTGGAAGCCTTCTTTTTGTAGGCTGCTTGTCATCTGCAGCTGTGTTGTTCCGCATCTCTCCCAGTTTCTTTGCAACATCACCAATGAATAAGCCAGGGAATGCCCCTTTGGTTTTGGAGTGATACCCAGAATAAAAAAAGGCCAAAGGAGACCTTTTAGGTGCGTTGGGGTCCTTGAATTTCTTTTTGGTCTTCCCTTGGGGGAGATGTAGGTTTTCATTTCTCTTTTATTACTAGTCTTGCCATGTCTTCAATCTTCCCAATTCAATCTTTAGCAGACATGGTCTTCCACCTTTCTGAGCACTTCTTTGAGAAATGAGAAGTTGACAGAAGCATCCGGGTGCTTTTTGTGTTCCTCTGGACAAGTTCGCACAAAGAATGTTTATGAAGACATAGTACACAACCGGCTCTTGTTTGCCTTGGACACTCTCTATGGAGCTCCATGTACTCCAGAATTATCTTAAAAAAACAGCCATATACTAAAAGCACAAGTTTTGACTAACAAATATCAATAATAATACAAAAGGATCAATGTATTTCCAAGTAGGTAGCCTGGGTCTCAGAACAAAGCAGATTTTAGAGTAGAACAACAAAAGTGACTAGCAACCCACTGAGTACTTTGCATGTGAGGTATAGTCATTCAAATGATAGTAATAATTACTACTATACATCCAAACTACCACATCACTGGCACTGTGCTAGAATGGGCAGACAGTGGCATTAAAGGTATTATCAATCACTGCATGTATTCAAAAAGGTAAGATAGAACATAAATTTTATCACAAAATCCAGATTGAACTGCTGTGATTTAAATGAGTTATTTAAAAAGCTGAAAGATCTCAAAAAATTAAACACCAAACAAAGTAATCCATTAAATAAGTAGACTAATGAATCAAAAAGGCACTTCTCAAAGGATGCGATAAAAACAACTAATAAAAATATGAACGATATTTTACACGTTTAGCTATCTGTGAAAATTTAAATCAAAACTACCTTGAGAGTCCAACTCATTCCAATAAGAATGGTTATTATCAAGAAATCAAACAGTATATGCTAGAATGGATTCCTTACACCAATGGTGGGATGTAAACTATTGTGGCCACTATGGAGATTAGTATGGAATTTCACCAGGAAGTGAAAGCCTGACCAACATAAAATCTGGCTGTATCATTCTTGTGCAAGGAAGGAACAGCAGCAGTATCATTCATACTGTGTACGGAAGCATTCTCCAATAGCTAAAGTCTACAGCCAACTTTGTTGTTCATCAGCAGATGAAACTTTGTATATAATTTATGTGTACATAATAAATCACTAGATGTTCTAATGAGGGACAGAAAGGGGGCTGATCCAGATGGGAGAAAGGTTCAGAAAAGTAGAGGGAGGAGAACCCATAATCAGGATATACTATATGGGAGAAAATCTATTTATAACAAAAGGAAGAAAATAAAACAACAAGAACAAAAATATGTCATTTATCAGGAAATGGATGGAGCTGGAGATCATCATGTTAACTGAAAAAAGAGGCAGGCACAGAAAGCAAACTATCACCTTTACTTTCTCATTCAGCATTTGGGCGCGGAAAATGACTGGAAGGAAAAAGCAGACATTTCAAAAAAAGACATTTGTATAGATTGGAGTGCAAGGATGGGAGGGCGGAAAGCATAATGGGGACATGAGTAGTACAAAAGTGCATGATATATAGGCACAAGAATAGCATAAAGAAACCATTTGGCACAATGACCACACATTTGTGTTTTGGATACAATTAACAGTCATTAGTTATTGAAAGCAACACATTCATGAGTTTAAAGCTAGAACAATTGGCTCTATTTCAAATGAAGGAGAATGTTATAAAAGACTATTGGGAGGTCATTTGCATTTCCAAGAATAAGTAGTTTTTAGAAAGAAAGACAGAGCAGTTGATTTTTTCCTAATTGAGAAAAGACCTACAACAATGAATATCAAAACGTAAAAAAAATTATATAAGCATTAAAGAAAAATTAAAAGGCATACCACAATCAAATTGTGCAGAATTAGCAGCAGCAGAACACACAGAGTGCATCGGAACCATTGTAAGAATGTTAATCTGTTGACTCCAGAAACGAGATTAAAATGACAGTGGGCAGAGGTCTCGGAACAATGAAAAACAAGACAAGCAAGACACATCTAACAGCATTATTCCTTATGAACAAGGGCAATGAGAACCGAAACCATTCCTCATTGTCTTAAAGACAAAAATGATACTAAATTGCAGTGTGAGCCTGCAAAGATCATATTATTTTGGACATGGATAAACATGGGAACACATGATGTTTTATATTCCTCAAACTTCATTATATACATAATATCTTTATTTGTGTGTAAGATATGTGGTGTATGTATGTGTTCACATATTTGCATACATGTAACATGTGTGTATGCATGCGTGCAAGCATTGAAGCCACAAAGATATCAGATAGCCTACTGTATCATTTAAAGACAATGTTTCTCATAGATTCTGGGCTCAGTCTGGTACCCGTAAAATCCCAGTGATCCTCTTCTTTCAGCCTTGCAAAGTGCTGGACTATATGTATATATGTATTCATGTCTAACTTATTACATTACTGAGAGGGATTTGAACTCATACTTTGCAACTTGTTACCCACTAAATCAACTTCCCATCACCTTCATTATATTTCTGATAGCTCAAAATAATAAACTATTGTTTCTATAATATAAAAACAAAAGTAATGATAGCTATAGCATAAATGTGTTAGTAATAAAACCAATGTATATTGTGAAGTACTTACTGCCATGAAGTGTCATATTACCACATTATGACAGATTGCAAGACTAAACATACACACTATAAATGCTAGAGCAAAAACATAAAATGTCATTGAGCAAATAATGTTAATAGACCCATATGGTGATTGGATTATTTTTTAAAAAGATATATGGAATTATAAAAATTTTATAGTCCTAAACAAAGACTGAGAAAAAAGAAATAAAGAATGCTAGAAGACAAAACACTCATTATCCAAATATTCCTATTAGAAGGCAGGGAATTTCAAGATAGGCATAAAGACTCGAGTTACATCTTAAATAAAAATATGAAAGATGATAAAATTATTGGTCATCATGAGCACATAAAGTCAATCCTAAGGAAATTTAAAACACAAATTGAAAAGTCACATGCATATAAGAGAATGAGAATATTCAACAGCATTAGTGTTTAGACAAAGTCTTACAACAGTCAGGGATAAAGGCTGACTGTGAATTTAGCATCTTCCTGCTGCAAGCTCTCAGGTGGTGGTATCAGGTGGTAAAGTCCATAATACCAGAGGAGGGGACTTTGAGGATCATCCCTGCCTCATTATTAAACCACAAAGATACAGAAACTATAAAATCACAAAGATATGCAGGAAATTGATTACTGGTCAAATCATGGGATCTGTATACATATACATATCTGGCATGCTAAACTGCCGAAGAGTTCTCAATGTTGTGATTTAGTGTAGGCTTTCCTGTAAAGAACAAAGGCTTACTGTTGTCCCCTTCTTTAGGAGATAACTCAGATGGATCTTCTAATTACCAAGATAGGAAACCCCCTCAGGAAAACTGTATAATTTTGGAGCGTTTTAGAGACAGTCTAGACTCCACAATATATGCAGGCTGATACAATGGTCCCTCCTTCCATTGCTGACTCTCCCCTTTTGAGAATGTACATCACACAATTGTGCCTTTAACTATTGTCTATTCTCAAATCCCCCTGTGAACCTTGCATAGTTATGTCTCATGCCACAGTCCACTTTCCATCCTGCCAGGATTTTCTGCTGTATTGTTCTCTTTTACAATTGTTCATGCTCACTCCTGAGAGTGTCCATAAGTTACCTTATAGTGAATTTGAGCTATGTGTCAACTTAATTAGGATTAAGATTAATTGATGGCAATAACAAGGAGCATGGAGCAAAAGGGACTGAGCAAGAGCCCAGCAACATTGAGATTACAGGTGTTTGTCATTGTGCACAAGTATTAGACATTTTTAAATGGCAAAAATCTTTTGCAAAACTGATATGTGTGTGTGTGTGTGTGTGTGTGTGTGTGTGTGTATGCACACATATTTATAAAACAACTAGACGAGTAGTTTTCCAGTCCATTCTATCCTTGGAATTTGCCTTAGAAATCAAGCTATGGCCTTAAGCATACACATCCATGAGTAAACACACTGCCCTTATTTGTAAAAGCCCTCTTAGTGACTGAATGGAAAATACCAGTGGCAAAAATGTAGTGAGAATTCGGATAATGTGAAGTGCTCAGTCCATCTCAGAAGAAAAGAAACTGGTCCAAGGAGAGTATGGTATATTGCATACAGCAAAAATAGCTTTTATAAGGCCATAAAGTGGGATGGAGAATGAGATTATTTGAGAAATAGAGACAAATGTAAGAAAGACCAAGAGATAAAGACAATTTACCAGAGATAGTGCTATAATGATGAGATAAATCTGGAGTCACTGATACCAAAGCACACAATTTTGAAATTTGAAATATTCTGGGAAAAATGATAGGATTTAATCAGTCAAATTATGTTTGTAGATTGTGTAGTAGCATTTGGGTTGTCTACTACTATATATCTGTTCTCTGTTACACTTGTGACATGTTTAACTCTACAGGTTACCAAATGTCTAGACTACAGATTCTTAACTATTTCTATTTTGGTAATTACTTTATTAAAGAATCACAGCATGTCAAAAGAGTAGATAAATGGAATACTCAATACTATTTGCGTGTGTAGTTTGTCTTGTTTAAGACAGGTGTTCTTTGGCTAGGAAAGACAGAACCTTAACTCACAACCTCCACCTACAGCTTCCAAAAGCTGTTTTAAGAGTATTTGGGGAAGTAAAAAGAAATGATAGGTTCACTAGGTCCTGAAAATGATAATTTTTAAATAGGAAGTTATTAAGAAATGATTTATTATTTATTTATTAAGAAATTTATTAAGAGATGATGAGTAAAATGAATTGGCAGAGCTCTGAAGAAGCTCGTAAGTGAGGAAAGTTTCCTGAGAATTCAAAGGTCTGAGGAGAAGGAAAAAGAGATTTTGTACACTAGGGGAGATGGTATTGAGTTCTGGATATTCAGTCTGAGATGACATTTGTACTGTAACTTAAGATGTGTAATTGATTCTTAAACATAGAGGGCTGAACTCAGTATCCTACCCTGGACTACTGAGCAGGATGTAAGATATGTCTACAATAGAGAAAAATAAAAGAATTGGGTATGAATCACACCTGAACGGAAGTGAGATACACGAAGAGAAAGCTGGGAAATGTGTGAAGGAACTTCCAGATTCATTGCTGAGTAGAGGCAGAAGAATGTCCAATAGTTGTATAACCATATACTGCACACAGATACCACAGTAGTTTTCATTTTGAGCTATTGTGATCACACGCACATAACTTTTAAATAATTTGTTTGCAGTTATCTCTGCCAGCTAGACTCCCAGAAATGAGATTGGTGAGTAAATGTATAAATGCTCCTTAATTTTTTTAGAGAATGTAAGATTGCTGTCTACCTGTAACTTTTTCAACTTTTTCTGGTAGTGTTTGTTACTGCCTGTTTTACCACAGACCTACCAAGTGACTATTTTCCCAAGATTCAAGGCAATTCACAACATTTTACTGCAGTTGTATGTTTTATATTTCCAATTAATTAGTATGAGCAAAGTATAGCTTTCACATTTCTTTTAACAGGAAATTATTGTTTTCGACTTTGCCCATTATTTTCTATTGGGTTTTGAATATTTTTCTTCCTATTTCTAGCAAGTCTTTCCTCTCATTCTATCTACAACTTTCATTGCATATATTTACACCCTTGGCCTTTTTCTAATCTGCCTTGTATTGCAGGACTGCCAACCATGAACCTTGATTCACTTTGTCCTATGCTGCCAAAGTTCAAAACACTTTGTCTTTGTTCTGATCATGGGTGGCCAATGAAATATGAGGTAGAAAAATTTTTTGAGAGACTTCTGGGAATTTTGTTGCTGTTGTTGATCCAGGGAATGGAATTGGGATTTTGCACATCCTAGACAGACACTAGTAACTTAACCCTCACTTTTATTTATCCTCTGTTGTTTTACAAGGGACTTTCTTTCTCTTGGTTTAAGCTGTACATGCAATGACCATTGAAATACTGCTGGTGCCATAGAATTAACCAGGGAGGAAGACACTTTTACTGACTATGCGAACTTGTGCTTGAACAGACTACGCATTATAATTCTTATTTCTGTTTCTCTGGGAAATAAATGTTGCACGCTCACCATGGATTAAGTGCATGCCTGCAAAGGATAAACTTGCATTGTTTCATCTAAATTGTAATAAAGATATTGCAAGACTCAAATTTAAGTTTCTACTGAAGTAATCTTTTCTAATTTTTTTTTCTCACTCTCGGGCTATATCCACACTAGAACACAACCCTAAATCTAGGGACACTTTGAGCTTTTTCTTTTAATGAACACTGAAATGTGATAGCTGTCAGACCAGTGTCATTAGCTTGTCAAGGACCCGGTTGGCTTCTCAGCCTCTTTAATAATGCCTTTGGGTAAAAGTGACCCTTCAAACCTGATCACCTTCTGTTTCTCTAGTCCCATTTATCTTTGTCCTTGAATGCTTTAGTTATTCATTTTTTTCAAGCAATGTTTTTAAATGTTACATGACTCGTTTCTTGCAGACAGTGATGATCATGTTTTGAGCTGCTTGACACATTTCTGAAATTTGACAATAGAAAACTCTATAAACAACTATGAAGTGCATCGTGTTGATTTTGATCCGTCTTTTAATATTTTCTAATGCAGATGTATGTGTTGAATTAAGAGTTATTAAGTGAGATTTAAAGTAAAAACTGCAGACATGTTTATCAAAACATCCTTTGTAGAGATTTGAATTAAACTGATATTTCAGCTGTCATTCAGGCATTGCCAAAACTACCTAAACTTCCTATTTCTCAACCTGCTGGAAATGTTTATAAATTGAACTAATTTAGTATTAATAAATTCTTAAGGATATGAATATGTTTTCCACTAGTGGGAGAGGGACCCTTTGTGGACACGAGCACAGAGAGAATACAAGATGGACAAGTCTTTAAAAACAGAGTGAAAGAAGCAGTGCTCCCGCCATACCTATTGAAAAATAAACAAGTCAGAATTGGTGCTTCCTTTAGAAGAGCACTGACTTATTTAATACCAGCAAATGAGAGGCACTACCCAAGTGCAAAGTGTAGCACTATGATCAAATGAAGAATTTAATTTCCATAAATCTAAGCCCATACATAAACTAGTAACTTGATCTTCTGGCCCAGAATAAATTCAAGGCATTTGTTATGGAGCTAAAT
Organism: Microtus obscurus; assembly: GCA_963919715.1. Taxonomy (NCBI): domain Eukaryota; kingdom Metazoa; phylum Chordata; class Mammalia; order Rodentia; family Cricetidae; genus Microtus; species Microtus obscurus. The sequence goes on from CAWTZC010000297.1 coordinate 43,252,785, forward strand.
TGAAAGTCTTTCATTTTACTTCTTTCTTGTAATTGCCTGGGCCTCAGTATGGCTTTACAGTAAAGGCCAAGAATTAACTTTGAATGCCCAGTCAGTGATTACATAAAGGATTAGCTGTTACTGTTTGGTGCGTATTGATGCTCTGATTTCCAGGGTCAACTTATTAATATAACCCCAACTCTGTTAGTGCCTGCGCTCTCTTGGTGCACTGCTCTACTTTTATGAAAGAATTAATAAGCCTATAAAATATGAGGAACACAAGGCTGTCACCAGATATTGATCCACAGCCAGCTTTCTACTGGTGACATTAAATTAAATTTCATCTCTCCTCATTGTAAGTCTGGACAAGGGAGTAATAAATAATGCTCACCCTTCTTCTAAGCATAGTTTTAGCTTTACACCAAAATAAATTCAATGATAAGTTATGTACTTTTTATTCCACACCATGAACATTTTTATAGAAATTCATATATAGCTCTTAGCCACGACCCTTCTTTTGTTATCTCACCAAGCATAGCATCAAATCATGAAGGATTTAACATTTCATGTCTTCCTCTTCTTCAACTAAATATAAATAATGTTATAGCTAAGCCCTAAGACAACACAGGGCTGTATATGTTAACCCTTCCATTTCAGTTAACACATACAGAAGATTAAAACAAATTAAGGTCCAAATCTGGATGTTAATACTCACATATTCATGAGTTGGATAGGGAGAGAACAGTGGAAGAACAGGCATTACTGTCTTCCACCCTTTATAGCTTGTTTACATCTTCTTGCATCACCACCAAACACAAACACCCAGGACTGTCTATATATGCTTAAAAGATTACCAGAAAAAGAATACAAAAAAATCACTTGTCCAAATATGTCTGTTCTAATATAGCAAAATATCTGAGACTAGATTATAACCAAACCAATCTAGCATATAACTGAACAAACCAAACAAAACAAAGCCAATAATTTTTTACACCAGTCTGGAGGCTAGAAAGCCAAAGATCAAAACAACGGAAGGTCGTATTAATTTGCCACAGAGACGAAAGAGCTTGTGGGTCCAGGTTTATCCTTTTAAATCTTGGGGAAGAGCCCTAGTAGGATATGTGAATCTCTTCCCTCATTTCTAAAATGTTGGGTTTAAAGGTTTAGTATAGATTTTGGAGGGACATGTATGATTCAAAATGTAGCATGCGCTTTCCCTAAGTAATTCATTACATTCCTGTACATGAATTAAGATGAACCTTCTAATGTGTGACAACTGAGATGAAAACTAGGAAGTAGTTTTTCTTGTTTCTTCGTAGTACTCTATCAATATCTTATTTCTCAAGTTTGTCGTTCCATGTTGGGTTTTCAAACTTTTCTTTGGCTTTTACCTTTCTCTTGTGTTATTCACCTAAACAAGAATTTCTTCATTTAGATGAATGATACAGAATGATTTCAATTATACAGCGTATCCTTTCTAACAAATAGCTCTCAAATCCATTTATGTACCCTATATCTCTCTCCTAAGCACTATCTTAGACCTCCTTACTTTTATTGTTTCTAATATATCTCACAGGTAACTCAAATTAGAAGTGTCTGAAACATAAAACTGCTGTTCTTGGTTACCCAACAGAATTTGATGGTAAGAGCCTATGCCTGACGACATCATACAGTTTGGTCAGAGGACATGGAGAAATCAAATTCATACAGACCAGGAAGCTTCCTTCCTTCTTGGGCTAGCATTCATAGTTCTGAAAGGCATTTTGAAGATTGCTGGGGGAACAAAGAAAGCAAAAAAAAAAAAAAAACAAGAAAACCAAAACAAGACAAAAGAGCAAGAACCCAAGAACCCTGTGAGCTACAATAATTGCTGCATGGTAAGATATGTTCTTGAGTAGTATAGTAGCAAAAAATATTAGAGAGGTAACCAATCACTTTCTGATTGGATTTAAGATCAGTTCCACAAAAAAAAAAAAAAGAAAGAAAAAATTGGTCAAGAACCTTTGACTGGGGACCTTATAGGTCCTATGAACAGACCTCTTCCTCCTCCTCCTTCTTCTCCTCCTCCTCCTACTACTACGTTAAATGGACACAATATAGAAATGCTCTTTAAATTCTTATTTGTATTCCCATATATTAGAGCAGCACTCAGTCATTAGTTAAGAGTTGAGATTTTTTTTTACAGTAGTTGGTGGTTAACACAGAAATACACAACTTATTAAAGAGCAGAGAATATCAGTAGAATTTTCAGTCAGAAATGCAACTTCACATCTCCCCTCCCTGAAGGCTGAGAAACCAGTTGCAAAGAGAAGGTGGGATGATTATAAGAACCAGAAGGTATGCAGGCCTAGAATAAAACAGTGTCTTCAGGGCATAGCAGACCTAGGCACTGATGAGCTCACTGAAAAAACCTAAACATGATGAAGCGAGTCAACATTTTATCACGGAGAGAGATGGGTTCTTGAACCTCAGTCTATAACTGAGGAACAACTATTGCTCTCAGTTATACTGACAGTTGGTTGTGTCTGACTGGGGAGAGTGAGTTTCCTTGAATGTGTGGTCCCTGGTAGGCAGACCACTCTAGGGGATAGCTTCATACCCATATGTATATGGGCAGTGCTTTGTTGAAAAGAAAATGAAGGCTAGATGTGTTGAGGGAGTTGGGAGATGGTGGTGGATCTGATAAGAAATAGGTTAATGAGTCAGGGGTGAGTATGAGCAAATGACACTATCTGAAATTTTAAAATAATAAAATTGTTAAAGTAAAAATATCTGATTCTGCGAGTCCGGTTTTATCCCAGGCTTTTTCATACCCAGGCCAGCTGGTCTTGGTGAGTTCCCAATAGAACATCCCCATTGTCTCAGTGTGTGGGTGCACCCCTCACGGTCCTGAGTTCCTTGCTCATGCTCTCTCTCCTTCTGCTCCTGATTTGGACCTTGAAATTTACTACTTGAGAACGCAAGAACAATGGCATTGGATTTTTGATCCTACTGCACATACTGGCTTTGTGGGAGCCTAGGCAGCTTGGATGCTCACCTTACTAGACCTGGATGGAGGTGGATGGTCCTTGGACTTCCCACAGGGCAGGGAACCCTGATTGCTCTTTGGGCTGAAGAGGGAGGGGACTTGATTGGGCGAGGGGGAGGGAAATGGGAGGCAGTGGCGGGGAAAAGACAGAAATCTTTAATAAATAAGTAAATAAAAACATTACACTGAAAAAGAATATCTGATTCTAAATTTTTTATTAATTCATGCAAATGTTATATACATTAATATTGTCTAGCCAGGTCATAGTTGAAATGGCAACCAAAAGGACGCTAGTATCTCTCTCTTACTCTCAGCTCACAAACAATGAACCATGAAGCTGCTTGACCATCAGGGAGAGGAATCTGTTCTTCTCTCATTTTCCCTGTTATTAATATATCTTTCTAAACTGTGTTTGGTGTAACCTAACTAGTCTTTCTGGTTCAGTTCCTTCCTCCTTCTAGTCTGTTCACACAGCTGAGCCAACTGGATCTTCTAAAAACAGGTGACATCACTTGATGGGGGGTATTTCAAGACACAGTTTCTCTGTGTAGCTCTGGCTGAACTAGAATTTACTTAGTAGACCAGGCTGGCCTAGAACTCAAAGATCTGCCTTTGCCTACCCCACAAATGCTGGAATTGATGGCTTATATCACCCCACCGGGCTACTTTCCTAAAATAGTACTTACAAAGTAGAATCTTTCCCATCTCTCTCAAAGTACACTTTAAGTATATTTTGCTTTCTTTTCTTCTGTATCTATTTGTTTCAGTTATCAACTATTTCCTCTTCTCATAAGTCCAACTTAATACTGTGCTTTCTTGTGCTGATGTCCTTGGGGCTTTCACATGACTTTCCTAGGCCTATGAAATGTGGCCCCTGTCACTTTAAGACAATGTTAATCAAAATACAGCATAAAATTTGTTGTTCTCTTGTCACTAATGCACAGTGTCAGGAACTTGAAGATATTAATGAAGGGAAATAAAGTAGTGTCCTGGTATAAAGAATAAACTTTACTCAGATATGGAGGTAGCAGGAGGTCCAGAGCATGTTGTAACATGGCAGAGGAGAATTGAGGTTTTTGAATCTTCTGTGAGACAGGAAAAATTCAAGATACAGATTTAGATATAGTCTCTGGATACTGGTTGCTTTGTTATGTTCTAGGTGATAGGTGGCAGTTCCTAAAGTGCACTATGCTATTATTATTTATTTATTATCATTATTATTGCTGTTTTATTGTTATTGTTTTTGTTATTTCTTTATTTGCTGAGGCTCTACAATTGAAAAGGTAACAAAAATGTTAACTGCCTATAAAAGTCCAGGCATTTTCATCATAGTTAGGAGAAGTGCTGCAGACATAAGAATAGATCGATCTTTCACATAAGACCTAAAATGTTCCCTAGGGATTAGTTCTCCCCTTTCATTATTTGCTTTGATTATCCTTTATCCTTGTAGAGAGACCATACATAAACATATCAGGCCATTTCTTTTAAGTCCTGTGAAACAGGTCCAGGATGAAGATGGTGTTATTTCTTTTTGCTTTCATCTTTTGGACAAGTTTCCAATTGTTAACTTGCATTCAGTTGACAAGGTGTTAGAGTAAAACAAAGGCCTCTTTTTATTTGGACTCTCAAAATCTACCTTCTCTCAGCTTTTGAGGCTGTACTGTAGCATGCAGTCTAAGAGAGATTAGGTGAAGGGAGGGAGGACAAAGCCTCTGGTGTAGAGGGAAGCATCCTTCTTACCCACTCTGATTCTTTAAGATCTGATTGGTTAGCGATCTTTCTCTTCTTTCCCAGCTGTTTCTGGGTGTGCTTAAGTGTAGTTCTGGGAGAAGCAGAGACTAGGGCTTAAATTTCCAACTGGTCTGTACTTGCCCTGTCCTTGGTCATGGTTTTAATTGATCACTTGTGTACATTTTGTCTTTCTTTCTGGACTAAGTCCTTGCTGCAAGCAACTCTGAGGTTATTTCTTCAACACTCTTTAAAGTGATTAAATAAATAAAAATCAAACTTGAACTATTAGACTGCTAAGTTCAAAAGGTGATTTCTTGTAAATGGAGATTACTTGTTCATTTCCTGGCCACCCAGACCCAAATAATCATACAGAAACGAAATTAATCACAACACTGTTTGGCCTACTAGCTCAGGCTTCTTATTAACTAACTCTTACATCTTAAATGAACCCATTTCTGTTAATCAAAGTATCATCACGAGCTGTGGCCTATCAGTAAGGTCCCAGCATCTATAATCTGTCTCCTTCAGCAGCTACATGGCATCTGTTTGACTCTTCCTATTCTCTCTATATATCTCTGTTTGGATTTGGATTTCCCACCTGACTTTACTCTGCTAAGCCATTGGAGGAAACAGCTTTATTCATTAGCCAATAATAGAAACACATATACGGAAGGACATCTTACATCAATTTTTTGCATGGATAGCTCTGGGCTTTTGGTTTTATTCATCACTCAGGTTAAAAGTACAGATGGAATATGCTTGTTTTTCTTTGGTCCTAGTACTCAAAGGAATACCCTTTGTGGAGAATTATCCATATAGTGCCTAGTCTAAGACCATCTATATTAAATGAACAGTGGAAGCTGAGAGGAGAATTAAAGCAAACAGATGACAGAGATAGAAGAGTGTGGTGCAAAGTGAATTAGGAATCACTAGACCTAGTATTAAAGCACTGCAGATAAAGAAGTCAGCATTTGCAGCAGCTTGAGTAATGGAACTGCCTCTGAGTCTGGCATTCTTCTCATATAGCTGGACTTCTAAGAAGATGGGAGGAAGGTGGTTGCATAGATGTATTCCAGAGACAGGAGAAAGTCTGGGGTGTGGTGGAATTCTGAGTACCCTCAACAGTCATATGGTTTCTGTCATTTCAACTTGTCCCTATGTTCCTGTTAATGCACAATCTAACCAGTATGCTAGTGCCTGGGGACTTCTTGATGGCACCTCTGATTCAATTGCATCCCTGTTTAATGCAGGGTACCTGGGTGTGATCCATGCCTCTCCCAGGAGGTGCTGGGTCAGTGCAGATATTTGTGGACCTCACAGTAAACATGGGCACTCTTGTGAAGCTGCCTTTCAGCAGCTTGCCAACTGCCAACAATGCACAAGGGAGGCTTTGACCTGACACACATTGGGTTCCAGGCTGCAGTGTGCAGCATGAAAGCCATGTAGAAAGGAAAACTGTAGCATGATTAATAAAAACCCAGAGACAGAAATTAGGGTTCAAACTGAAGGTCAGTAAAGCAAGACAGCAAGCCACTGGCTCTTACTTCTACCTCAGTCTGAAAAGGTGATTCTGCCTCCAGGAATATTCAGAAGGATACTGTCTGAGTGGTGTCTCTTTCCATCTTACATTCCCCTCTAGTGCTGGATTTAAAGGTGTGCACCACTACTGCTTGGTTTCTATGGCAAACTAGTGTGACTATAGGGATTAAAGGTGTATGTTAGCATGATCTGTTAAGCTGACCAGAGTAGCTGTTTTACTTTCTGATCTTCAGGCAAGCTTTATTTATTAAAATACAAATAAAATATCACTACAGAAAACTAGGGACAGGGTGATGTGTACTGTGAGAATGAAAATTAAAAAACAAGAAATAAGAAAAGGTAAGATTATGCCTCCTGACTGGCTCACCCATTGTTAAAGGTAGGGATCTGAGTCCTAGGACACATGGTGTATGCAGTCAAAGAATTAAAGCACTGAAACGTGATTATAAACAGAAAACAATTTATTAAGGAAAGGAAAGCACTCTCAAAACCTGGAGTGCAGTAGCAAGCTGAGGGAAAGGCTTATCCTCAAAATCCCTGAGCCCCCACCTTCATCTCCCTTTATGAGGCACAGATATAGTACTGCTTATCCTTTTTTATTTTCTGTGGGCTTTTCTCAGGTATGCTCAGTTCGTCTCATGCAACCTGTCTGTGAATGGTGTCCGACTATCTCTGACAAATGATCTTTTTCCTGTGAATATGATGCTGCTCTCAAAGCTTTTATTCTCCTGCCATACTGTCAATACAGGTATGTGATACCAATCCAGTGTGAAAAAATCAGTTTCTTCACACACTTCCCTTCCTGCACAAGCTAAGGTATTGTGCTTAAATGCCAAATTCTTTCTAAGTGTGCATAAAGCCACGTTTGAGCAGAAGGAGGTTTTCTGATTCTCAACCACCTTCTAGGTTCACCTCAACATTGTTCTTCCACACTGCTTAGAGTTTGCTTGCTGTCTATTTATTGAATATAGTTTTGTTTTATGTTTAGAGCCCTCTTATTTAGACAAAAGGGGAAGGTATTCATTCAGCCAATAGCCTTTTAGATATCCATCCATTAGGGCATGATATGAGGTACTATAAGCATAGACAGGAAGTATGCTTGGCTGATTTTTATTTCCTTTTCCTTGGTTGGTGGTAGGAATTTGGTTCACAGATCCCAGTGCCCACAGAGCAGAGGAACACTGTGGGTTTCTTATTATGAGGGTTCCCAATAAACATTTGTTATCTTTATTTTGGACTCTTATGGTCCTTATTTAATTATGCGACAGATAATGAAGTATAAATACAGTAAAAGTACATGATATACACAAATTGAACTTCACTATTAAACTCATTTTGTCGTGTAATGAATAACTACAGTGGATAATAATGACAACAATAATATTTTAAAGAGAATTCCATGACAGGTTTAAGAACAAAGGATACCAATGCAAACCATGGTACCAAAAGAGTAATTGGTCTTTCAGAAGTTCAGATAAGGTGGCCTCACAAATAAATCTGTATATATATATATGGTGTGTGTGTGTGTGTGTGTGTGTGTGTGTGTGTGTGTGTGTATTTCCAGTTAACATTTTTCTTGTAAATTCTTACATTGTCCAGTCAACTTGGAGAAAAGTTTGGAAAAAAATCTCTGTAACTCTGACCAAAACAAACTAAATCCTTTTCCTTCCATCAGTTCCTGCTTCCTGGTACTTTGGTCATACTTTTAGCAACAAACGTTGGATCCCAATAATACATAGACTGACGTAATACACAAAGATGATGGGAAGACAGAATGAGGTGGAGGGAAAGAAGTGCTTTGCACTTACTTTCTCAGCTCCTCTCCAAAATTTTTAGTCCAGGGTCATTCTTTATTTCTTTTTTTATAAAGACTAACTGGGGATATAGGGATAACAATATTGACCTAAACATAGTTCATCTATCTATGTAAAATACTGTATAGGACCATTTTCTATCCTAACATTGGCTGTAGGACCAGTTTATGGAGCAATAAGTAAATTCTGATGTGGAAGACATAAGACGACACCCCATAGCTCTTTCTGAGTAAGTAATTTGCCTTTCCCACTTGGCCAAGGCTGTATTTGTATTCATGTGTGTGGTCTCAATACATCCTTACCTTCAGATTGTGAGCTCTAAGGCACAACTCTATTAGTCTAGTAATTTTTCTACATAAATTAATGTCTCCAAGCCCTTGAGCACCACTTACTCCTAAAACAGCTATTATGCATGCATCGTTGCAATCTCAAAATCTTTTATAGTCACAGTGTTGCATAGGGTTTCATTTCTTGGACTGGAATTTGAATATGATAAATCTCATAGTTTATAACCTTCCTGTGAGTAGAGTTTCCCTGTAGATCCTATCTGCTGCAGATCTGCTAGATACATAGGTTGTGTAGTGTGAAATATGAAGAAACTCTCCTAAAACAAAAATTAGAGAGCTAGGAGCCAGCTGCTACTAACACTGGTATAGCAAGCATGTTTGATACATAAAAGGCAGAGATGATCTACATTTATATTTTTTCATCAAAACTATTAATTAATTGAAAAGTGAAGCTTTGGACTTGGGCTTCATAAGTTAAAATAGTACCTTCTATTGAAAAAATCTTAGTACTCAGCCATGGTAGGAATATCTACACTGACAGAACAGTATTCCTTGAACTTTAAGTCAATGCATTGAAATACGGATTGATACTTTGAAGTGTCCCACAGATATGATGATTATTTCACCAAATGTAGTTCTGTTAGAGTAAAAGGCAAATCAATAGCAGAGTTCTGAGCCCATCAGCAGATGCTGACATTTAAACAATCCAGAGTTTCACTCAATTTAGCATTTAATTTATTCATTTATCATGCAAAATACCTTTTAATTATTTCTGTCATTTGCTGAAAATTATCATTTGCAGCCATGCAGAAAAAGACACCCCAGAGTGTTGCATAAGCATCAGCACCAGCACCTACAGCTTAATAAAAGGTGCCGACTCCGTGTACGTTCCTGGACTTCATTATGTGAGTTTGTGACACAGACCAATTTCACAATGAAAACTAAAGTGTAATGTCTGCATTTGAAAAACCTAAAAACTAAAAGGCAGTGGACTTCATTTTACAGACTTTAAAAACAATTGATTGGGAAAATTGCTAATTGTCTACCCTGGATCAATCAGCTTACACAGAAATATAAATCAACTGTGAAGAGTCTGTCTTTAAAGAAATTATAGATTTTTTTTTTTTTTTTTTTTTTTTGGTTTTTCAAGACTGGGTTTGGAGCCTCTCCTGGAACTAGCTCCCGTAAATCAGGCTGGGCTCAAACTCATAGAGATGAACCTGCCTCTGCCTTTTGAGTGCAGGGATTAAAGGTGTGTTCCACCACTGCCTGGCTAGAAGGTGTAGATTTTCTGAGGAGTGAAAACTTCTAAGAACAATATTCAAGAAGAGACCCAGAGAAATGAGTCTGACATGAGGATTTCATTTTTTCCTTATGCTCAGTGCCAACAACAGAGGGCATTGACTGTGAAGATTTACGTGGCTTCATGGTTTAAGGGAACAGAGTCCATCCTGGTAGGAGAGGTATATAGACAGACGAAAGGGCCTGCTGTGGTGGACAGAGATTGGTTACATCTGGACAAAGCATATAGATTGGAAACAGGACTGATGTAAGAATAACCCACTTAGTTCTTCTAAGCCCTACACTTGTTTTATACATAAGTTTTTACTAATATTTTGGAAATTTCAATTTCACTTCAGGTACCCCAATCCCACTCATTCACCACTCCCTCTATATCCACCCTTCACCTTTACAGATCCCTCCCCACAAAAATATAATAAAAAATTAATTAATTAATAAAAACAAAACAAAAAAAGCCAGTTCATTTTTCCTTTCTTGCCTCTCGGTCAGCTCTTCATTCATCCTGGTGGCATTAGGAGCTGCAGTTGTCGTGTGGTATATCCTTTCTTTCCAGCAGCTTTGCTTGCAATTGTTCATTGTAATCAGTGGTTGGTCTGATTCAAGGCCTCAGGCTTCTGGTGTACCCTCAACACTGAACCCTGACCTAAACTCCTTTGTGTATACTGCTGTTGCCTAATGTCTTAAAGATTCTGTGGCTATGGCTCCACAGGATCAGCTGCTACTTATGCTCCTGGAGGTCATAGATGGGATAGATGTTGGGTGGGCCAACTCAAAGCATAGGATGTGGGCTTGCATAGTAGCTGAGTTGCTTTGTCTGGCCTTCACTGGAACCTACTTCTTCAGGTAAAGGGCAGAGCCAGCACTCCTGGTCACACACTATTGGGTCAGATGTAGAAGCAAGTCTCCTAAGGCAGGGGCCAAGTCTCTCATAAGGGCCAGGGCCATTCTCCCACTGAAGGAACAAGCAAGTGTCAGGGTCAGATTTCAACATGTATGGTTCATATGGCCCCTGGTGGTAAGAACTGTTAATCTTTCTTATACACAGAAAACTATTTTTGCCAAAGTTGTACTTGTGACAGGCTAGTGTCCACACTGCATCAAGGTTTTTGTAAATCTCCCTATTGTATGAAGCTGGCATCAAGTGCTCACCTGGGGATTTTATAAAACCAACATGAAGCTGCCCTTGCAATAATATCTAGCAATAATTGCACTAATTGCCCCAGCTCCAGAGACTCAGCAAGTCTAAGTCACCTTTAAGCAACTAGTAGCATGCTGTCCACATACCTCATTTAAGTGCAGGACCTCTCAAAAGATTGAGAGTTGTCTCTGCTGCCATCAAGAACCAAAAAGCCATCTCTTTGTTTGGATATTCTACACAGAGTTTCTCTGTAGCTTGGAGCCTGTCCTGGAACTAGAACTTATAGACAAGGCTGAACTCATACTCACAGAGTACCACCTACCTTTGTCTCCAGTGTGCTAGGATTAAAAGCATGCACCACCACTGCCCAGCTGGAAGACATCTCTTAAAGCCATGCAGCTTTTGCTACATATACTGAATCAGAAAATCATCTCTTAAAGGAGCTACAATTCTGCTTGCCACCAACAACAGAGTCTGTCTTAAAAAAAATGTGACTACCAAGAAACTGCACTTGTCTCATATTTTTGTGGGTCTAGAAGCCCGCTTTCTTTCTTTCTTTCTTTCTTTCTTTCTTTCTTTCTTTCTTTCTTTCTTTCTTTCTTTCTTTCTTTCTTTCTTTCTTTCTTTCATCTTTCTTCTTCCTCCTCTTCTTCTTCTTTTTCTTCTTCTCCTTCTTTTTCTAGGTCTTATGTAGATACATGCCTGACACTGGGTGCCATTTGTAAATGGAGACTACTCGTTCATTTCCTGGCTGCCCAGACCTGAATAATCACACAGAAACTATATAAATTGCAGCACTGTTTGGTCAATAGCTTAGGCATATTTACAAGTAAGCTCTTACATCTCAAAATTAACCTCTTTCTACTCATCTGTGTATCACCACAAAGTTGTGGCCACTGGGGAAGATTCCGGTGTCTGTCTTCTTGGGCAGCTGTATGGTATCTTCTTGACTCTGACTACTCTCTATATATATATTTATGTTTGTATTTTCTGCGAATTATATGCTAAGCCATTGGCAAAATAGCTTTATTTATCAACCAATAAAAGCCACATATATACAGAAGAACATCCACATCGATATTATCTGAAAAGAAAGTTTGACTTTTATCTTTCCAACTTATATCACCTTGATCTCCTTTTATTGCCTTGTTTCTCTAGCTAGAACTTTAAGGCCTCTATTGAATAAATATTGAGAGAGTGGACAACCTTGTATTTTTGTCTGATTTTAGTGGAATAACTTTGAGCTTCTTTCCATTTAATTTTATATGTAAGAACATGGAAAATTTTAAAAACTTTCTAAGATTAAGAGCTGGTTAGGATACTAGGTTCAAGAAAAAAACCACAAGATGTTCCAAGATGTACCAAGATGTTCCTGGCAGCTAGCCACCTGTCGACACCCAGCTTTGTGGTCTATTAGGGAACAAATAAAAATAGAAGCAACTATTTATATAAGCTTTTCTATTAAGAATTATTAAAAAAATTAAGATATTTTATACCATATGCGATCATATATGAACATGATAATAAATTCCTCTCTTAAACAATTGTTATGCAAAATGGTAAGTTAGACATTTATGGTGGCTTATATTGATTGACACTTGGCAAGACCTAGACTCCAACCAAGAACGCTGTGGATATGCCAGTGAGAGATTATGCAGATTAGATATGTTCTCATGGTTTTCTTGTTTAGGTTAATTTTAAAGCCATCTTAAATATAGATAACAACATTTTATGGGCTATGTACTGAGCTGGATAATATTGAGAAAGAGAACAGAGTGAAGGGATTCATTACTCCTGTCTCCTGACTGGATGCAATGATTGCTCATGCACCTGCCTTCATAGTGTAATTTTTCATGACAGAGTGTACTTTCCATCTATGAGACAAAACAAAGCTTTCTTCCCTTAAGTTGCTTTGGTCAGGGAATTCTAACACAAGGATGCTCTTTTTCTCTGAGTAATATAGTCCAGAGATTGCTGAAACATTAAAGAGATGACAAAATTTATTTTTAGATTTTCACAATAAAAATCTAAATTTATTGAAGAAAATAAAAATTGTTGCACAAGGAAGCCCAAAATGTGTATTAACTTCTCAATTGTCTTGGTCATATCTATTTTTTTCATTCTCCTTTATCTCTATTTGTTATTAAATAGTTCAAATTTCTATTAATTGCTTTTTGCATGTGTAATTTGGCTCAAAATTTTGAAAAACATTGTTGCTCCTTTAATCAGAGACATGAGAATGACAAACACGTGGTGAAAGACCTGTATAGGTGCTTGCTCACATCTTGACAGAACAAGAAATAAAGGGGTTGACAAGAGGAATACCAAACCTCTAAACTCCCAGGTCTCCCACAAGTAGCCCTCTCTCATACAACAGGCCCCACTTTTCAAAAGTTCAGTGTCCTTACAAAACAGTGCTTTTAAATAGGGACTAGGTGTTAAACTAACACAAACCTGAGGAGAACATCTTGCATTCAAATTTTGGCATTAGTGGATATGACCGAGGTGAAATCTTTTAAGAGATTGAGTTTGGCATTTCTAGCTGTTGGTAATCAATGTCAGTGTCTCTAATAATGGAGCAGTGTACATGCTGAGTACACACATGCAATCCTCAATTCCATCGTTTCACATGATGGGAACAAGGAAGAGAAAGAAGAAGGGAGAGAGCATGATAATTGTCACTTACAGTAGATGGTGACTTGCATAGACATAAACACTGCCTATTCTATTCTGAGGACCTTGATTTTGGTTACCTGTCTTGTACATGCAAACTTAAATTTTGAATGATTGCCAAATAATGTTTGCATTAATATCAGTTTTCTTCTTGTTGATTTTTACCAATTTATGTTTGCAAATCAAACTGTTCACACATGAACAAGATTCTAGGTATTAGCAATATAGATGAACTAGCTAGATTACCTAGAAGATTGTATGTTTGATGATTTTTCTCATTAACATTCCTACTCACTAGGTTTACTCTTCAGTTACACCATATGGGGGAACACAATGTAGAGTTACTGTAGAGTTGCTACTTAATTGTTACTGTGTTAAGCACAACCTTGATTTTTATGCTAGAAAGAATTTTGAACACTCTCTTGTGATAATCTTTGTGATTCTTAAGAGCACCCAGATAGCTTAGACAAATCAGAATAATTTCTTTAGTGAATGTATCATTTTCCAGAGGTTAACTTTCTCTTTGGCCTTGAGGAATTAGGAGATTAGCTCATCTCTCCTTTATTGGGCTTTGTTTACTATTTTTATAAACAGGTTCACAGACAGCTCCAGACATTTTTTTCTGTCACAAGGTTCAAGGAAAACATTTGGCTCCTAGAAACTTAGCTCTGTATATTGCCTAAAAAATTTTGGGATTTCACACTTCACTGTAAAACTATTTTACTCTCAGCCGTTGTAAAAATGATTTGAAAGACAATTGATTTTCCTTTCTATTATAGACATAGGAATCAGACACACATGTCTACACTGCATGGTTCTGAGGGCACTATCAAACACACACATGCACTCACACACACACACATACACACATGTCTGTATGATTCTCTTGCTTTTTCCTCTCCATACAATATCCGGTGTATGAAGGGACGCTTGAATGGAAGTGTTTCTGGAAAAGGCCTCACAGACACCTGTAGGTATGTGTCACTAAATCTCTAGGCATTTGAAAACAATCGAGTTGACAAAATTAGTCATCAGAAGAGACAGGCTCTATCTGTTTTGCAAGGAGCATGAGAAACAAAAGTGTATTTACAACACTAAAACACCAAGATTTATGCTTTTAAAATGAGGCAGTCTAACTGAAATATTTAACACAGCTTTGCTGAAAGTTCGCATACAAACAATTCTAGGTGATTTCAAGGCTGTGAAAGACAGTGTCAATAATGAAAATTAGCATGTTTCTGTTTAAAGAAAGCAATATCTATTAGTCTGAGCACTAGATTGGAAGATGGGATTCTAGCTTTCTATTCACAGTTTTGAAAGGTACAGCCTATAGTAATTTGTGATATACCTTGCCAATCTCTTTATCTCCACACATCAGAGAACACATACTGTTTAGACTATAAACATAGCACCAACCAGTACTAAACACTGTATGTACATCCACAATTATAAACCCAACCTACAGTGGTTCAGAATAGTGATCCCAACATTGGCTCATATAGGTGAATACATGGTTCTTAGTAGGTGAACTATTTGTGAAGGATTAGTAGGTGATTCTGTATTGGGGGAGGTGTTTCAATGCTTGAAGGTTTTTAGCTTTCAGAAGTCCATGTCATTGCCAGTTAGTATTTGCTGTCTCATATTTGTGGATCAAGATGTAAGCTCTCAGCTACTGTTCGAGTGCCATGCCAGCCTGTCTTCTGCCACGCTTCCTGACATGTAAGTCCCTAATAAACTCTTCCTTCTATAAATTGTTTAAATCATATCAGTAGAGAAATAACTGAGACATGAGAAATTGTCCAAATTCTAATGCTAATATGGTTTAACAAGGAAAATAAAACTTTTATCAAATGCTTATTTTCATTAAATGCATTGTTCTAATTATTTTATGTACATGCTACCACTCTGACAATACTTAAAGCCCAATGCCATTATTACTTGTATTCTATGTGAGAGGTAACTAAAGGAAGGCGAGGTTAAGGAATTGGAGAAGTTCACATTCTAGTGAAATCTGTGTCTAAATGGGTCTGTTTCATTAGTTTACTATTGATGGGTAATTCAAACAAAAATTATACTATAATTATAGTTTTAATCTACTTACTGTCCCAAGAAACAGTCCAAGTATTGGAGAATCTTTGGGAAGTGAAGATTTTAAGTACATCAACTAGTCATCAACATTGGCATTAGAAAGAGAAAGAATTAAGGACAGAGAGATAGAAGGGAAGAAAGAAAAGAACATAACAGAGTTGACTCAGATTTTCTGGAGAGAGCCCACAGGCTAAGCATTTACAAGTATCTATCATCTCCTTTTATAAAATTTATCCACCCTACAACTGAATAGATGCACATCTTGGTAATTTATATTTCTAGTAGTTAATGTTATAGTGAGTAATATTATTTTAGAAGCTGCTCTTTGGAGGGTTAATGAGAAAAACTTTAGCTTATAATTCAATCTCAGGGTAATTCTAGAGTAAATGGGCACATTATATATTAACAGATTCATTTATCACTGCTTTCCAAAGCTAGATCAAACAATCTCCCATTCTGATGATTTGTCACGTTCCATACGGTACACACAGAATTGAGGGCACTAAGAATTTTATGAAATTGTGCTGAAGATTCTTTTCTGCTAATTTCTACACATGACAGGAACATAATTAGGGTAATTATCTCTCATAAAAATAAAGCAATTGAGTTCCTTTTGCTTGAAAGATCTGATGGAATTTAGAATCTTAAAATTATTTCGATAATCACCTGTTTCTTATCTTTTAAAAATGAACTAAAATGAATTGTATCCGAATAATGGAAAGTGTGTCTCTGGAACTTATAGCAACACTTAGTCTATGTGGTAATTGTTGAGTTATTTAAGTTTTTATAAATAGAAAATAAAAGTTTTAAAATTAATAGTAACATATATTTCGCAAAAAGGGGTAACTTCTGAAATCAAGGAGAACTTAGTATTCACTGTATTTTCCATGGCCTTGTTGCTGCTGCCTATTGTGCAATCCCTGTTTCTGACAGGGCAGGACATGAGAACATGTAGAGGCGGTGACACCTGGAGTGTTGCCTTGTTCACCTGCTATTATCAGGATCTTAGCTGTAGGAGACACTTAAGCAAAAATATTAGAGCCACCACCTCCCCTCCTATAAGGCACCATGCAACAAATTTAGAGGGGTCTAGCAGGGATTTTATGTGATACCATACCACACTTGGCACAAGAATGTGGTAGATAAATCCAATGACTCAATTCGTGTTGAGATAAGTTAAATAGATTCTGATTAAATGTTTACAGCTGGGCAAGTATAAACCAGGTAAAAAGCTTGTGCAAATTTGGAGGGGACAAAGGAAATTGCTGATGGAGGAGTCTAGCCTGTTTTAGCAAAGGCAAGGACACTGCCATAGTCATAATTAGATGGTCTACTTTGCGGTTGACTGTTACTAGCATTCCTGGCAGCTCTGTATGAGATCTGATTTGGTATATGTGCCAGGGGTGAACTCTGGACTGTAGTAAGCATTGAATAGTTTGTGTGGTTTTGGAGATTAAATCCTTAGAGGACTTTAATTTTGCAAAAGTTAGTATTTTGCATGCTTGTGTGTCATAATGGCTATTGGAGAAAGCATTCATGGATTCAGATTGGGTCATTTCCAATACCTTTAGAACAGCCAATAACGTCCCGTATTGATCCAAAATTTGGTTGGGTAACCTGCATAGGAATGAACTAGGCCCTCTCAATGTGGGTAACAGTTATGGGGCTTGGGTAGTTTATGGGACCACTGGTTGAGAAACCAGTATTTATTCCTCTAGTATGAACTGGCTTTTTGGATCCCATTCCCTATGGAGGGATACCTTGATCAGCCTAGACACAAGGAGGAGAATTTTGATCCTGCTTCCAGTGATGTGACAGATTCTGTTGACTCCCCATGGGAGATCTCCTCTTCTTTGATGAAAGGATGGAGAGTGGATGGGGGGGGAGGGAGGGTGGAAGGTAAGAACAGGAATAGGAAAGGGAGAGAGAAGATTGGTATGCAAAACAAAAAAGATTATATAGAAAACAAAATTAAAATTTAAAAAAATACTTTTTAGGTTTTGCTTTATGCAAGGAATTTTGTCATCTTGACATAAGTCAGCATTTTTTTTTTTTGAGGATTTCAAAGAGATCTTATGGAGTTTTCTTCCTTTGAGAATGTTTAGGGTATATTTTAAATTTTAAAATATAAAAGATTATTCTGTTTAGTTATTATTGCATTCCTTTAACTTAAGAAATTTTTCTTAATAGAACCTGAACAATACACTGATAAATGAAAAAAAAATGGAAATCAAGAAAAAATTAAATACTTCCTAGAAATGAATGAAAATGGATACACAGCACACCTAAATTTATGCACAAGTTCACAGCTTCATGAAATGGTTTTTCTTCTATGCCTCCAGTCTGGGATGCCCCTGACATTTGCCTGACCTCTATAGATTTATTACAGAACTCCTTTCTCTTATCATTAACTCTAAAGCCAGAACCATGTGGCCAAAGCTACAAGACCTGCTGTTTGCTGGGGCTTGATCATGACTCCCTTCTTCAATTACATCTTTACAAACTCTCAGTCTTCCACTGCCTAAGCATAGCCATCCTCAAACTAGATCTCTATCGATGCCAGATTGAACTCAGACTCAGAGATCTGCCAGCCTCTGCCTTCCCAATGCTAGGATGAAAGCTATACCCCACCACACTCAGTTCTAAACTTTTCTCTTGTTCCCTTTTACAAGTTGGAAACTTAGCTGGGTGGGATCTTGCCATAATGTTACCATTCCCTTTATTCTATTTCTTAAGCCATTTAATTCCTTGAATATAGTACTCTATTCTACTTTCAAGTGCTCTTTTTCTCCTCATAATTTACATTTTGTAATTTATCATGCTCAGTTTGGTCCTTTTCATTGTAAATCTCCATTAGAGCTACCACTGATAACTAGAGGACAGAGTCTATAGTCAGTTGTTTTGAAATTTCTTCGGTCAATAGAATTAATTAAAAAATTTAGCCTTATGTAGACTATTTGGAAAAGGTCAAAAAGCAGCCACTTTGTTCTCCAAAATGCCACAAGCCAATCTCTAGGTTATGTACTCACATTCTTCTCCTCTGAAACCCTTTTGATCCCCACAGTTGATCAGATCATATTTAGCACCAGTTTTTCATGTTCTTATTAGTAGGGCCTATTAAGCAGCATTTAAAGCATTCAACTTATTTTCTAACCCCAACACACAAGATCGATATTATTTTAAATAAAAACAGGGTCAGGCCTACAACAGCTGTACCCCAGTCCCTGGTACCAAGTTCTATATACGTTAGGATTTCTATTGATGTGAAAAGGCACCATGACCTGTAGACCAGGCTGGTCTCAAACTCACAGAGATCCGCCTGCCTCTGCCTCCCGAATGCTGGGATTAAAGGCATGCGCCACCATCGCCCGGCATGGGTCAGTTCATTTTTATCATGGTAGAAAACATGGTGGCATGCAGGCAGATGTGGTACTTAAGAAACAGATGAGAGTCCTATGTCTTACAGGCAACAGGAAGTCAACTGAGACACTGAGCAGTATCCTTAGCATAGGAAACCTCAAAGTCTGCCCCCACAGTGACATACTTTCTCCAATAAGGCCATACCTACTCCAACAAAGGCACATATCCTGGTAGTGATATTCCCCATCAGATTACAGGGAGCAATTACATTCAACCTGCCACTAAACTTCATACCCAAAAGTAATAGAGGGCAAGAAATAATCAAATCCAAGATTAAAACCAATGAAATAAAAACAAGCAATCAGAAAAAAATCGATGAAATAGTTGGTTCTTTGAAAAAAAAATCAACAAAGTTGACAAACTCTTATTCAAATTAACTAAAGGGCAGAAAGACACTCTCCACATTAACAAAACTGAGAGGAAAGGGGAGACATCACAACAGACACAAAGGAAATTCAGAGACTCATGTGGACATTCTTTTAAAACCTGTACTTTAACAAATTTAAAAATCTAAAATAAGTGTTGATATATCTCAATTACCAAAGTTAAATCAAGGATCAGAAAAGTAATTTAAATAGATGTACAACTCTAATAAAAATAAAAGGAACATTTCACAATTTGTTTTATGAAACCACAGTTACCCTGATATCTAAACTATATTAAGACTGAACAGAGAAAGATAATTATAGATCTATTTCTCTTATGAATGTACATTTGAAAATTCTAAATAAAATACTAGCAAAACTAATCTAAGAACACACCAAAAAGATAATCTACAATGATCAAGTAGGTTTCAAACTACATATGCAAAGATGGCTCAACATAGGTAAATGGATAAAATGCACTTTATAAATGAATTGATAAAATACCACATGATCATCTCATTAGATACAGAAAATTCTTTTGACAAAATCCAACACCCCATCATAATAAAAGTCCTGGAGATTAAGCCTACAAGGGACATACCTAAATAAAAGAAGTTTGCAGCAAGCCCATAGCCACTATCAGTTTAAATGAAGTGAAACTAAAATGTTGTTCCACTAAAACCAGGAACAAAACAAATTCATCCATATTGTTCATTTATATAGTACTTGAAGGCTTGTCTAAAGCAATTACACAACTGAAAGAGATCAAGGGGATACTTATTGGAAAGAAAAACCTCAAATTGTCTTTATTTGAAGATTATATGCTAGTATATGAAAGTGACTTAAAAATTCTACCAGGAAACTCCAAATCTGGTAAACACTATCAAGAAAATCGCTAGGTAAAAAATTAACTATTAAAAATAAGTAGCCTTCCTAGTACAAATGACAAATGGACTGAGAAAAATTATCATGGAAACAATACCTTTTAAAATAGCCTCAAATAATATAAAACATCTTAGAGTGAGTTTAACCAAGAGAATGAAAGATTATGATGAAAACTTTAAGATATTTAAGAAAGAAGTTGAAAAGGGTATAAGGATAACGAAGGATATTCCATATTCATGGATCAGGAGAATTAATATAGTAAAAATGGTTATCCTACTAAAAGTAATATATATATTCATATAGTAACCATCAAAATTGCAAAACACTTCTTTTTTTATGGATACACACATTTATTTATTTATTTTTAAATTACCTATTGGTTTTTTAATTTATTAATTAATTAATTTATTTATTAAAGATTTCTGCCTCCTCCACCGCCTCCCATTTCCCTCCCCCTCCATCAATCAAGTCCCCCTCCCTCATCAGCCCAAAGAGCAATCAGGGTTTCCTGCCCTGTGGGAAGTCCAAGGACCACCCACCTCCTTCCAGGTCTAGTTAGGTGAGCATCCAAACTCTAGGCTCCCACCAGTACATGCATTAGGATCAAAACCCAGTGCCATTGTTCTTGAGTTCTCAGTAGGCCTCGTTGTCCGCTGTGTTCAGCGAGTCTGGTTTTATCCCATGCTTTTTCAGACCTAGGCCACCTGGCCTTGGTGAGTTCCTGATAGAACATCCCCATTGTCTCAGTGTGTGGATGCATCCCTCTTGCGTTCCTGAGTTTCTTGCTCGTGCTCTCTCTCCTTCTGCTCCTGATTTGGACCTTGGGATTTCATTCCGGTGCTCCAAAGTGAGTATCTATCTCTGTCTCCTTTCATTGCCTGATGAAGGTTAATATCCAGGAGGATGACTATATGTTTTTTTTTTTTGGGGGGGGGTTCACCTTCTTATTTAGCTTCTCTAGGATCACGAATTATAGGCTCAATGTCCTTTATTTATGGCTAGAAACCAATTATGAGTGAGTACATCCCATGTTCCTCTTTTTGGGTCTGGCTTACCTCACTCAGGATAGTGTTTTCTATTTCCGTCCATTTGTATGCAAACTTCAAGAAGTCCTTGTTTTTTACTGCTGAGTAGTACTCTAATATGTATATATTCCATACTTTCTTCATCCATTCTTCCATTGAAGGGCATCTAGGTTGTTTCCAGGTTCTGGCTATTACAAGCAAAGCTGCTATGAACATAGTTGAACATATACTTTTGTTGTATCATAGGGCATCTCTTGGGTATATTCCCAAGAGTGGTATTGCTGGGTCCAGGGGTAGGTTGATCCCGAATTTCCTGAGAAACCGCCACACTGCTTTCCAAAGTGGGCAAAACACTTCTTCACAGATTTTGAAGGGACAGCCTTTATCTTCATGTGGAAACATAACTGTCCAGAATAGTTTTAAAAATCTTGAATAATGAAAGAATTGCTGGAGGTATTACCATCCACAACCTCAAATTGTACCACAGAGATAAACTATTTAAAACACCATGATGTTAGCACAAAAAACATTAGCATGAATAAATTTTAAGACTTGGATGCAAATCCACACAACTATGAACAACTGATTTTTGAAGAAAGACTGCATCTTCAAAAATTGCTGTGAAACTAGATGCTACATATAGAAGAATAAAAATGGTTCTATACTTCTCTGTACAAAATTTAACTCCAAATGGATCAAAGACCTCAACATAAGAACTGATACACAGAGCTTGATTGATAAAAAAAAAAGTAGCTAAAAGCCTTGAACTCATTGGCACAAGGAAAATTTTGAACAATACTTTGGTATAGGCATTAAGACCAACAGATAATAATTGGTACAAAATGAAACAGAAAGACTTCTGCAAGGCAAGGGTCACCGTCATGTGTATAAAGCAAAGTGATCAAGTACCGAATTGGAAAATATTTTCAAAGAGGACGAGAATAAAAATACATAAAGAGCAGCAACAAAACTACCTAGTTATAAAGAAAATAAATAACCCAATAAAATGGGGTACAAAGCTAAACAGAAAATTCTCAAAAGAGGGGTCTCAGATATCTGAGGAACAAAGAAATGTTCAATATCTTTAGCTCTCAGTGAAATGTCAATGTTTTACTCATTTAGAAGGACTAAGATCAATGAACCAAGAGCTGCTCATGTTGGGAAAGATGTGTGGCACAAGTGCAACAGTCTCCATTGTTGGTGAGAGTATAAACTGTATCTATATACTACTATAGAGATTAGTGTGGCAGTTCTTTAGGAAGATGGGAACAGATCTACCTAAAAATCCAGCTATGCTCATCTTGGGTATATAGACAAAGGTCATTTCATCCGACTATAGAGACACTTGCTCAACCATGCTCATTGCAGCTCTGAAGCATGATCCTAATTAGTCTTAACAATAAAAACCCAGAGTCAGATATGTAGGGTGACAACTGAAAGATCAGAGAGGCAGAGCAGACATCCACCAGAAACTTTGTCTCTGTGTAATCTCTGACTGAATGGTGGAGATCAGGTTTTTACATATCCTCAGACTGAATGGGATAAGATCCTCTATCCCTGTTTATATCCCTGTTTCCACCTTACTATTGCTGTAATTAAAAGTTTGAGCCTTGCATGTGCTGGGATTAAAGGTGTGAGTATCCCATTTGCTGGGATCAAAAGGCTGAGTCTCCCATGTTCTGGAATCAAAGGTATGATCCTCTACCACAAGGTTCTCTTTTTTTTAGACTGATTCAATCTTGTGTAATCTATGGTGCCTTGAATTCCTCATCTTTCTGCTTCCTCCTCCCAAGTGCTGAGATTAAAAGTGTGTACAACACTGCCTGGCCTCTAGTTAGCTAGAAGCTGGCTCCACCCTCTGACTCCATGCAAGCTTTATTGGTCAGAATGCAAACAAAATATCATACAAAATTGTGGAATGTGCAAAGAACACAGAAATGCAGTTCTAATATGTTCAAAAATGCATTTGCTCAGTCGACAATAAAGAATTTTCATGACTTAGTGAGGATAGAAGTCCAAACAGCTCTGCCACTTAAAAACATTCTTTTTCTTTCCTAAGTATTCCCAAAACACTGTGTCTCATGCTATTTTTTTCACATATGTATAGTATTTTTATGGAGGCTTAGTGTAGTCATAAAAAGAAGATACCCTTCTTTAATTACTGATTTAGGACTAGGACTTATCAAACTGAGCTAATGTTTTGATTGCAAACTAAGTATTACCAAAGCATGTAGCATGTTGCTGGCTATATTGGATGTAGAAATATCTAGTTTATGCCTTGGTTATACCATTATGTCATGTCTTCTATAGAAAAGACTTTCATAACCTGCTCATCAAAGTCAGTGATGTGTTTTTTGTTCTTTTTCTGTTCCCTCAAATACACACACAGACACACACACACACACACACACACACACACACACATCTTCCTTGGGTCTTTGCACTATTATTGCTCCTTTGATGTTCAAATATTCCCTTTTGTCATGTGTCCTGGTTAGATGTCATGTTTCAAGAACACCTTTGTCATTGTTTCATGTCACTTTGTTTAAAATATCCCTAACAGGGTATCAGCAATGATTATATTCCTTAACTTGGTATTTGGCTATTGTCAGACTATTGCAATAAATGTGAAGTAAATTCAGGCAACAGGAGGAGGAATCTGGCTTTGTGTTTACCATGATATTTGTAATAAGACTAGTGAGGAATATGTTCGTACCGTGGTATAAGCAAGTGATTATAAAGTTTATAACAATAACTTTCATTTTAGAAGATAGAGTCTCATTTCATTTAAAGTATATTAATAACTATAAATATGCAAAAAGATGCAAAAGAGCTCCAGACCTGGTATTCTAGTTATCCTTCAAAGTCTAAGAAACACTTCTTCTGAGACATCTAGTTTTCATGGTGTCAGAAGGCTCCATGCATGTTTCCAAAGGAGGGAAGTAACTGATAATATACAACCTACAATGGCTGTTAAACATGTGAAAGAAATGTTTAACAGCATAACTCTACAGGTATAGCAGTCATGATACACATAAATTCTGTGATAAGAAACAACTCTCTAATTGGAATAAAGATCCATGGAACAAGAGATATACCACATCTGGTACTGCAAACAAACTACTCAGTGCTAAAGAAATCATTCTTCCAACAAATATAATCTTAACAAAATACCATAAGCAATTTGTCTTCATATCCATAGATAAGTATAATATCAACCCTTTTTCAATGCAACTTCTCTTTGTAACAGTTGAAGACTACTGCAGAAAACCACAACCCATCAAAATGCAGAGTTGTAGAGCCTAGTCACAATGGATGCATCTACAAAATGCTTCCCCACCTGACTAAGTCGGTTTAGGGAACATTGTAGAAGAAGGTTGAAGAAAGATAGCAATAGCCAAAGTTTGGGGAAATTTTCTGTTTTTGTGTGTCCTAGTAACATCAGAACCTGAACCTGTAAAGACTCACCAACCTGACCACCCAGATTTGAGTTGAAGGAGGAGGAAAAGAAAATGAATACACCAGGCTGTTCAGGGAGAAGCCCACGGAGTCCTCGATCATACACAAAGAGCTATAGACAACTGAGAAAAATAGGGAGTGGGAGAGTTGGTCGTTCCCAGAGATGAGCATACCAATTGGCTACCCTGTGCCATAGAATCAGCCCTGAAAACTTTCAAGAAACGTTGTATGGACTCAAAAGGTTATATTCAGGAGTATATATGTATATATAAATACACATATGCATACAGTAACAACAATTGATGATCATAGAGTCCATGCAATTGTAGAAGAGAAGGGAAATGTATAATGAGAGGTAATAAAAATAGAAGGGAGAAATATTGCAACTAAAATGAAAGGAACAAAAACAATGGCCTCATAACCATACATATCATATAAAGAGAAAGCCCAGGAAGCTTCTAGTTATACCTTCAAAAGACTGGGGCAGTATTCAGAGAAGTCAAGTGTCTTCAACCCATAAATACTTATTGCATTTATAATGTATGAGTTACATTCACAAAATGTATTCAAATCACAAGAAAAATTGTGAGGGATATTTATATGTCACCTCACAAGAACATCATATGATACATAATTATACAAGATACACAGCAGCTCTAAATCTCTATGAAAGTGAACAACATTGACTGGATGCACTATATTTTAATAGATTCTGTTCTACCAAACAAGCTCTTCTCACAAGGAAATATGAGCCTGTGATCATCAGAACAGAGATAAAAGAGTTTTAAGGTTAAAAAAAAAACTGATGAGAATCTCTATGTCAAGAAAATATTTCTTGTACTTTCTCTGTGGCTCCATGAAGCTTAATATACATATTTAAAAAGAATGTGGAAATTGAATGCCCACAGCACACTAATTACAGAAAGAAGTTTCTAGACTATCATACATCAGACTATGTTTCATTCTTTTAGTTTATGACTAATGGAAAGAAGAACACTCCATTGATTGGCAGTTCACACTGCTCCATTATGGGTTTGGTTCACTTTAATGGTGAGCTCTTCCCTTTTTGTCTTGAGGAATAAACTCATATCATAAGGATTCTTTCATCCTGGTACTTTAGTATGTATTTTCCCATCTCTCCTAGATGGTTTTAGTCTCCCTTTTAGTTCTTAGTCATGCACAATGTGTATGTGTGCATATACTCAAGTTTCTCTCTGCTGACACTCATTTGTCTTTATGAAGCCTGCTTTGACAAGACCCAGGACAGCTTACCTACAACATTCTCATATAGATATTCATATATAACATAAGGAAAAAGAGTTATGTAAATACATCCCAAGGGAAGTACTGCTTTTATCAGTCATAGTCTCCAGATCTGTCATTTTGTCAAACTTAAAAAGAAAGCAGTTTGAAAAACACTTGAGGGTTCTAGAGACTCTCATCTTAAATGTAATCCCTATAGATTACACCTTTTTGAAGGGTGGATGTTGCTGATATGTTCAAATCTCTTAAAACTCAGATACTAGTGCAAGAATTTTGGGATTTAAAACCCAATCCAATTCCATTTCAAGCATTGTATGTTCTTTTTTCATTCATTAGGGGAAATAGAGGTCTTTCAGGTTTTCATGTATAAATTTTTTGTAAGTATTTGTAATAATTATGGGGAGATAGCAAACAGTGGTTGGCTGTTGCTAAAGGGCTCATACCCTGTCAGTTTTACTGCAATTGCTATTTACACTCAGGTTGTGGAATTCTCCTCTGTATGCCGTGAACACCATTGTTAATAAAGAAACTGTCTTGGGCCTGTGAAGGGAATAGAGGTAGGTGGGGAAAACTAAACTAAATGCTGGGAGAAGGAAGGCAGAGTAAGAGAAGCCATGTAGCCCTGCTTGAGACAGAAGCTGGGAACTTTACCTGGTAAACCACAGCCACGTGACAATACACAGACTACTAGTAATGGGTTAAATTAAGACATAAATGTTAGCCAATTAAAAGCTAGAGCTAAACTGGGAGATGGTGGTGCACACCTTTAATCCCAGCACTCGGGAGGCAGAGGCAGGCGAATCTTTGTGAGTTCGAGATCAGCCTGGTCTACAGAGCTAGTTCCAGGACAGGCTCCAAAGCCACAGAGAAACCCTGTCTCAAAAACCAAAAAAAGAAAAAAAAAAAGCTAGAGCTAAGCAGTGATTTTAAATAATAAGGTTTTTGGTTTTTATGTGGTTATTTTGGGTCTGAGATTCCAGGCGCCTGGAAAAAAAACAAATGGCTCTCCTTACAACCCCCCCCCCAATACTTAACACTTATGAAAAAAGCAGATGTTTTCTTATGTAGTAGGTTTACAGTATGTAGGAATAACCATAGAGGCATACTTTTGTGATTCATTTTGTCTGTAATATATATGACACTTAAATATTTTCTTTTTATGTACATCAATGCAGAAGAAAATTGACAAAAATGACAAAAAGCTTATTTCTATGGGAAAGTTGTTTCCATTGAGCAAAACATTTTTGCAGTTGGTCCTTACTAATAGGTATATGCTCCAGCTTAAGAAATGCCTGTAGTTGATCATAGTGTTTGCTGTATGTATCTGTATATATACATCCTAATATGTTACAGAAACTTGATTTATTTATTTTCTTAGGGTTTTTGAAACTTTATTTTAACACATTTCCCCATCTAGTTACATTTTTACAATCTTACATAATTTCCTATTTTTTTTTGTCACTTGCTGTCTTCTAATTCACATAAGTCTCTGTGTCTTTTGTTATATGGAGTGATTGGTTTTAATGAAGAAATAGTTAAAGATGGTAGAATGAGAGGATAATTACCCCAATATGAGAACACAAGTTAGTAGTGGTGTGTCCCACTGTTATACAAGTTGATAGAGATTGAGTGTCTAGCCATCTCTATTATGTGGAACCAATCATTGAATGAGAATTTTGCAAACAGAAGACTAAATTGCATTCAATGATCATATACAGAAATTCAAATTAAAAGGAGTTGAATTGACAAGAGTGTGCCTGGTCCATTAGAACGCCAAGCTAATTAAAAGACACAAATAGAAGAAATTGGAAGTCAAAATGCTTTGCTATTGGTAGTCCCTTAAATATGGCTCATTTACATATCACTGTGAATTTGTAGAGATTGACTCGTTAAGTTGGATTGTTTTCTTCATATGTCAAAAAATGGAATGGACTATAATAATACTATGATCTGTAGCACTTTTTCCATCTATATTTCCCTGTTAAATGCTTGCCAAGTCTCAACTGGCTCTGAGAAATTTGTAATAACATATAGGGACACTCATAAATGAAAGTAAACAGAGCATCATAAATTAAAGATAAAAGTGAAGTACTTTCCACAATGTGTTCTTAAGCTTGATAAATTGGAAATATCCTTTAAAAAGCCAAGAAGCTCAATGAAGCCAAACGATGGTGTTTTCTCCACATCCGTCATTTAGATGGAAAGAGAGACCCATTCCTATTTTCTTTTTGTTTTGACTGCAGTAATGAGGGCCTGGGGAATTCTTAGTCTTTCCTGAAAGGTTTCCTCTTATTTCAGACAGAGCATGTGATTCAGAATGAATACACTTTGGCTATTTTTGTCATGAATCCTCTCTAGAGAGTGCCTGCTGTTTCATTATTCAATTGAAGAGGCAGCAGTCATGTGTGGTCAGTAGGAGCACCACTTGCTGGAACGGATTTTATATTTGAGATCATCACTTAGCTTATTTACTCAATTCACTGCAAAGCTCCTAAAAGATATCTATTTCTCCCTTTCCCCTGTTCTTATCTCAATGCTCTTTCTCACTTTAACATCTTAATGCTAACCTTGCAGAAGCAGGTAGCAAAGATCTTTAATATTTTCTTCTCTTTTTATGACCTGCATTTCCATTTGAAAATCACCTCTCCTCATTCTGCATAGAATTCTGTTATATTTTCACTGCCATAAATATCTTATGTTTTGTGTAATGGGTACCTTGATTTAAAGGTTCCTTTGAAATGGGTATGAAATCCATTGGCATATACTGAGACAATTTATGGAGTGTAGAGGTGAAAGCCATGTGGCAGAGACAGATACTTGTTCTTTATAGAGACCTGGTATAGTTTATCTTTTTCATGTCAGCTTCACATAGCGGCAGCTGCTCTTAGAAAAAAAAGGCTACCCCAATCACAGCTTGAAAACAATCTTTCTAGTCTCTCACCAACCTTTGGCATAGTCTGGCAAACTAAAACGTCAAAGAGTGGCAGATATGAGAAGCAGTTGCAATGACCTCCTGCAAGTCTGACTGCCTCAGGTGACAAGAGATCTGTGTCTACCCGCATGCACAGATGAAAGTTTACAGCTGAAAAACATTAATCAATACCTTATCAAAAGGATTTTGCCTGTCAGAAGTCTGTGGATATTGCGGTAGGTTTTAAAACAGAGCCTCGCATTTAAAGTCTGTCTCTTGCGACTCTATTTCCATTTCCTTCCCAGTGAATTTCCACAAAAATGCATCAGATAATTAGAGTTGCAATTGAGCTGTACTGAGAAAGCGCTGAAAATAGATTGAAAATACTTCAAATAAGCTACCTAGCCACCGTTGCAATGTAGACTCCAATTCAGTTAAGCCTGTTCAAGTAATATTAAATTTTAGATGATGTGCAATTCCTGTTTTCACTGATATTAGACTGATAAAGGTAATCATACTAAATGATATAAATACAAAAATATGCAAAATTATTTGTGGTTGGTTGAGAAAAATTCATATATACTTATTATTTACAGTGTAAATTTGGCATCCCTATTGTGAAAAACAGAAATAAAAATATTCCCCCTGAATCTAAACTTTTCTAATCAAAAATGTTGGAGCATTCTGTTTCTAGATTTTTAGATTTGGGTAGCTTCACTAGAAAGTTTCTATGAATATTTTCCAAATCTCTAAAATTGGAAGCACATTTGTTTTCATGCATTTTGAGTGATCAACATTTAATCTATGATGTTCTATGAACTATAATAATAAAAACAGTAGAAATAATTACATTACCAAGGTCAATAGTCCAGTTAATAAAGAAAATGCAAGAGGGAGATTAACAATGGTGTGGACACGCTGACCACAAGTGAAAATTATGGTCATTACCATTTTCCCCCCAGTTACTTCAAAGTTGAAATTACTTCCTGTATCCTTCCTGCCAAAGTGACTCAGAGTGAGAGATTTGGCATTTGTTTGCTTTTGCTAAAGCTAGATTCTACTTGAGTTTGATGAGGAATAGAGAGAATCATTCTGGAGAGTCCTCAGAATATTTTGACCAGATATATAAAGAGCTAAATACAAGAATAGAAAAAAATGAATTTATTTGAAGGAAAAGTTGCCACCGACAAAGTACATTAAAAGGTATGTGTTATTCAATAGTAAAGGGTCAAATGACAGGACTAAGAAGGGCCAAGATAAACTGAGGACACAAGCCAGAACTAGTGAGTGACCCACCTGCCACTGGAACTGTTCTCCTCCTTGGATTCTGTCCCCCACAACCCTTTCACAGGCCCATGCCATCCCACTTCTTCCCTGGTCCTGTAGATGCTGGGTCCTGCCCCTAATACCAGTGGACTTCCTCCACAGAGACACAGATGATGATAGCCACAACTGATGAGTGAGCTTCCTGTCCTGTGGCACACATGTTCTCAATTTAGCACTAGCATTGCTGCTGGTCCTTGTACTCACTTTTGGCAGAACCCCGTTGCTCTGGTGCAGCCCTCACCTGGTTCAGTCTATGGTGAAATAATGACCTGCCTGCCAGCTACACTGCTGCCACCCTATTGGTTCTGCTCCCCTAAAATCCAAACCACCATTCAACCCCTACTACCTCATTACCTCCCAATGGCTGGCCCTTCCCCCAGAACATCAGCAGTCTCCACAGGCCCAGGTGGAGTCCACAATCATTGGAAGAACAGCCTCAGAAGCTCTAGTAGAGGCCACACTAAGCCTAGGCACCCCAGACATAGACTCGGGCTTTACTTAAGCCAGACTCCATCAAGGGACCCAAGGCCCCCCAAAACACAGTGAAGACATGTTATTGGACCTGCAGACTCACCAATTACCCGAACCCTTGTCTATACAGTACAGAAGACCAGAAAGGAAACAGAAACCAAGGAGCAAACACCCATCCAACAAAGACAAACACAGAAATCAGCACCAAGAACTATAATCATCCCAAATCCAGGTGCCTAAATGACAATGTTAAGAACACAATCAAAGCCGGGAGGCTGTGCTTTAATCCCAGCACTCGGGAAGCAGAGGTAGGCAAATCACTGTGAGATCAAAGCCAGCCTGGTCTACAAGAGCGAGTTCCAGGAGACTCTCCAAAGCTACGGAAAAACCCTGCCTTGAAGCCTTCCCACAAAAAAAAAAAAAATCAATAAAACAAAAGGCAATATAACACCACCAGAAAGCATCTATCCTAAAACCATACAACAACTGGACCTGAAAATTCTAACACTACAGGGCTAGAATATCTGGTAAATATTTCTGTGACGTAGGAATTTGAAAAGACTGGACCATCTTGTCTTGGCAAAGTTTGACAGTCACCTTCACTTGTGTCCTGCTCATCCAATTTGGACAGCATACTATTAGCAGTTGAGGCAAGGACAGTTTCTTGTTCAAATGGCTGGCTTTGTCATATTGAAAGTAAACTCCATATGGAGGTTTTTAAATGTCCACCATCCTTTTATGAAGTGCTGCCAGGAGTAGGCATGTCTCACTGTCATGAGATGCCTTATGCTATTAAAACATTTTAAATTCCATATTCTGTAGGGTTTTGAAGTGTCTGAAGACCATCTATCTATATCTCAGTTTGACCTTATAAACATATCTAACATGACTACAAGTTTGATTGTTATATATAACTAATAACCTGTATTTCTAAATTATTCTAAATAGATTATATTAGCTTTCAAGGACTAGAATCTTACATTACAGTATTAAATAAACTGTATAACACCTTGAACAAGGATAGGAACATATTTACCGTATAATAAAAATAATTTTAATTTGTATCAATATATAAAAATACCAATCTAAAATATTTAAGATTAATAGATGATTTTTAGTTTATACTCTATCCCTTCCCTTTGAAAATATATTCCTGAATCAATTCTCCTTTGTCTAGCTTTTCTTCTGACCACTACCAATTATAACTTGAAACCAACCTTCTTAAATGAAAACAAAGTTCCATAACTCACTGAATGACCAAAAGCTGTACACCCCACCTATTGGGGGTGTGGGAGTGTTGTCCTCTAGACTTCTTCCTGGTTTTGGAGGTGATGGAATTTTTAGGGAACCCTGAAAAAATTAAGGTAAATTCAAATTCTGGGAAAGGTAGGTTTTGCCTAGTCTCTGTGTGATCTGGAAGATGTAGGAATTATCTTAAGTCAGGCTAGAGAAGTCTGTGAGGCTGGACAATTTCAGTTAGCAGCTTTGAAATTGTTCTTGATGTAGATTTTTGAGGAAACTGCTACAGAGGAATTCTGAGAGGGTGGGTCACCTGTGATACTTGTATGTATTGATTTCTGGTCCTTTAGTTCAGAAAACACAAAAACTTTTAAAGGTAACATGCATATTTATATTAACAGACGTATAGAATGTGCAGTATGTACAACAACCCAGCTAAAGATGATTTTTGTTTTGATTTTTTGAGACAGGGTTTCACTGTACCTTTGGAGCGTGTCCTGGGAATAGCTCTTGTAGACCAGGCTAGCCCCAAACTCACAGAGATATGCCTGTCTCTTCCTCCTGAGTGCTGGCATTAAAGGCATGTGCCATCACCACCCAGCCCTTAAGATAATATTTTGGTTTATGTTTGAGTAGGTAAAAGGCATCTGTTAAATTTAGAAGCTTGTTTGCCTTTATAACCAAACCTCTATCCATGCCATATGAAAGGACTGTATGTAATAATATGACATGAAGACTCTGTAGCCAATAAAATTTACCACGTTTCATCCAGTCTCAGACCAGTTCTCATAATAGAGGGATCAACATATATGTCACCTGTCTTTCTTGGTTTCCTTTTTCATGTCCGTAGTCAAGCTTTTCAGATCTTCCCCAACCTAATGTGATCTTTTTTAATTTTGAAGAGTACAATAACTTTTTGTTTCCTGCACAAGCAAAGGCATAACTGTATCCCCCAATATAACATTTTTTGACTTCCATTTAGAAGTGAAGATATTCCTAAATATAGATTTCTTTTATTATTATTCATTACTATTATTACTATCATTTTTTATTGAGCTGTACATTTTTCTCTGTTGCCTTCCCTTTTTCCCCCTCCACTTTTACCCTTTCCCATGACCTCCATACTCCCAATTTCCTCAGGAGATCTTGTCTTTTTCTCCTTCTTATGTAGATCCATATATGTTTTTTCTTTAGGGTCCCTTTTACTGCTTAGGTTGCCTGGGGTTGTATGCTGTAGCTTGGTTTTTCCTTGCTTTATTTTGAAAAGCCACCTATGAGTGAGCACATGTTATATTTGGCTTTCTGGGCCTGAGTTGCCTCAATCAATATGTTTTTTGCTAGATCCATCCATTTGTATGCAAATTTCAAGGTGCTATTATTTTTTAGTGTTGTGTAGTACTTCATTGTATAAATGTAAAACAATTTCTTTATCTGCCTTTCAATTGAGGGACATCTCAATTGTTTCCGGGTTCCTGCTATTACAAGTAATGCTGCTATAAGCATAGTCGAGCACATATATATACTCAATGGTAAAATTGAACATCCTTTGAGTATATACCGAAGAGTGCTATTACTGAGTTTTGAGGTAGATTGTTTCCTAATTTTCTGAGAAATAACGATACTCATTTCCAAAATATTGTACCAGTTTGCATTCTAACCAGAAATAGAGGAGTGTTTCCTTGACCCCACATCCTCTCCAGCATCAGCTGTCATCAGTGTTTTTGATTTTGGCCATTGTGACAGATGTAATATGGAATCTCAGATTATTTTGATTTGCATTTTTTCATGGAAAATGATGCTGAGATTTTCCTTAAGTGTTTTTCAATCATTTAAGATTTGTATGTTGAGAGTTTTCTGTTTTCTATACACCATTTTTTATTGAATTATTTGTTCTTTTGATGTCAAGTTGAATGAGTTCTTTGTGTATTGAAACAGGCAAGTTATCTTAACACATGTAAAATAAGGAACAATGAAAATCAAGAAGTGTTCTGAAAGTCTGTGTGCAACTGTGAGGTTCAACATACCAAAATGCATATAATTAGAGTCTCCCCAAATGAAAAAGAATATAAAGAATCACGGAAAAAAATGATGTTTCTAGAAGCAATGAGAAAGAAGCAGCATGAAAAACTTCAAAACATAGAAAAAGCTGAAAGACATCCCCATGTGATCAATAACAATGTCCTTGGAAGTACTCTCAATAAACCACTAAGATTTAATGGCAACCAATCGCTAAAATGTCAGAGAACAGGAATAACACAGAAGAACAATTAAGGATCACAGGAAGACTTTATTTCTAGAAAATCTGTACATGGGTAAACAGTGATATATTTTTATTTTATAAAATTCAAAAGGAATCAGCGAATATAATTTTTAAAACCATATAACCACAAATAAAAAGAAATGATTGCGAAATTGCAGTACCATTTGTGATCAATAGCTTCGGTAAATGGACAGTGACAAGATTATATTGATTTTTGGCAAAGCTGTTTGTGAAAATGTGTTAATGCGAAAATGGTACTGAGACAGGTTTTCTTCCTCAGACAGGATCAATGTAGAGTTGCCTCATATCACAGTCAGTGTTTATGACTCAATGTTTAATGTGTGTCTTTGTCAATATAGCAAAGTAAGGCAAAAAAAGGAGGTCTCAGTTTTGAAAAGAATAAATAAACAGCTGGTCTTATCAATGGATAATATAATACTTACAGGATACTCTTTATATATTAAAGCAACTCGACTTCACAAATTATTCAGTGTTTTGTAACATAAAATCAATCAAGAAGTAAGATGAAACTTTAATTAAAAATGTATAATGCTATAGATTGATCACTCTGCATAGTATACTTAGCTACGTACTAACCATGAAATTGAAAAAAAAAAAGTCAAAATGAGTTTCTGCACATTAAAAATAAAAAGAAAACAGAAATAAAATTATCCAATGATAGTGAAAAAATGACCAGGTAAAACTCTCTTTCTTTAGTGGCATGACTGTCAAATAGGAGGAAATGTTAATAAAGTGTTTGTTAATTTATTCTACATAATTTATTATATATAATACATGTAAAATAATTCATAGTGTTAAGAGTCAGATCCTAGTCTATGGCCATGCCACCCTGAATGCACCCTGTCTAGCCTGATCTCGAAAGCTAAGCACAGTCAGGCCTGGTTAATACTTGGATGGGAGACCGCCTGGGAATACTAGGTGCTATAGGCTAAAAAAAAAAAAAATTAAAAAAATAAATGGGATCCTACTCTGTTGATGGGTATATGCTTAAAGAAATACACTTCATATATCTTTTGTAACTCAGAATTGTGAAGATAGTTACATTTTGCATATAAATTAACTTCTTTAAGCTTGATTTAATGTATGAGCACACGATCATCTTTAAAAATATATATTATCTTTGACATCGTGTGTATGTATTTGTGTGTGATGTATGTGCATGTAGGGGGTGGGCATATTCACGGTGTGCATGTAGAGGTTGGGGGCCAATGTATATGGGTAGGTTCTATATTTTCTATTATCAACAAGTTATTTTTTAGGTAGGGTCTCTCCTCTTGTTTCTGCTTTGCTTAATATTTCAGGTCAGCCTGTCTATGACTAATTCTTCTACCCACACCCCTCATCTCAGAGTTGGAGTGCAAGGATTAAAGATGTAGCCTCAGTGTCCAGGCTTTTATGTGGATTCAGGAGCTGAAGCTCATGTACTCAAGGATATGTGACAAGCATTATAGCCTGCCACCCCAGGAGGTAACTTGCTGGTGGTCATCTACCCAAAAGTTGTCTTCGTTTAAATTCTTATTTTAGTTCCTAAAATATGTTCCTTCTTCAAATAAATATTCCTTAACATTCATTTGTAAATAAAAATTGAACTAGAATACCTTCGCTTATGAAAAGTCTTTCTTTTTTTAACTGTTTTGAGTTTGTCAGAGAAGTTTTTAGTTTTTCAAATTACTTTAAGTATAGATATAATTTCCTATTAGGTTCCTTATTTTCCCTTTACAAAAGGATAGGTGATTAATTTTTATCATATTTATCTTTAAATTGTCAGCATTTTTAAAGTTATCAAAACAGATAATATGGGCTTTGAACATTTTCCTATAAACTAATTTGTATTCTTACAGATCCATTCTAACCTTGAACTTAATTAGGAGGCCCAAAGTATATGAAATGTCCATGGTATAAATGGCATGAGGCTAGAAAATGCAATCTATAAGGGCATGTGACAATGCTTACACAAATGAATTACAGCTTATATAGCATTCCTTTGGTTACAGATTGGCATATTTGTTTTGCCCTTTGCAGTTGATCTGTTTTAAGATAACATATCAACAGAGAATCAACTGAAGTAGCTTTATAGAGACAAAGATTGATGAAATTCAGATGAATAACCTTGATCAAAGTATTGTTCTCTCTAGGTGGATACCCAGATTTCGAGATTTAGCTCCTCCAGAGTATCTTCCGCTAAAATGAAAAGTAACTGTTCAGATATTGTGAATGAGATTGGGATATACAAGACTTCTCAAAAGCTGATAAAAGAAATGAGAAATCAGTAGAAAAAACCAAAGTGTTGAGAGTTACAGGGGAATGGTGTTCACGACGGCAATTACTCTCCTATTTCCTAAGGCAACTGTATCCCAGGATATTTCCAACTTGCCTTACACTGGTGCTTTCTGGAGTCTGTAAATCTGTGCTGAAGGGCTCATCTACTATAACAATGGTGACTCTTAGGGTAGACAAGTAGGAATCTCTTTATATTTGATGCTGTGAAGGCAGTTGTCCAACCATTGTGGATCAGAACTTAGTATCTCAATGCCTCCCTTGTTCTCCAAAGCAGCAATTCTAAGGAATCTGGACTCTTTTGTCTCTGGTACTCACAGTGCAGATAGGATCCTCTTTTTATGTCACATCTATTTATTTATTGATTGATTTTTAATTGATTTTATTGAGCTGTATATTTTTCTCTGCACTCCTTCCTTCTCCCCTCCCCTTCTATCCTCTCTCATAGTCCCCATGCTCCCAATTTACTCAGGAGATCTTGTCCTTTCATACTTTCAATGTAGATTAGATCAATGTATATCTTTTGTAGGGTCCTCATTATTGTCTAGGCTCTCTAGGATTGTAAACTGTTGGCTGATTTTTATTTGCTTTTTGTCTAAATGCCATTATAAGTGAATACATATGATACTTGTCTTTCTGGGCCTGGTTTACCTCAATATGATGTATTCTAGATCCATTCATTTGTCTGCAAATTTCAATATGTCATTTTTTTTCTGTGTGTAATATTCCATTCTGTTAATGTACCACATTTTATTTATCCATTCTTCGGTTGAAAGGCATTCAGGTTGTTTCCAGGTTCTGGATATGAGAAACAATGCTGGTATGAACATAGTTGAGCACATGTCCTTGTGGTATCATTGAGCATCCTTTTGGTATATACGCAAAAATGGTATTGCTGGGTCTTGAGGAAGGTTGTTTCCTAATTTTCTGAGAAATTGCCATACTGATGTCCAAAGGGGCTGTACCAGCTTGCACTCCCACCTGCAATTCAGGAGTCTTTCCTTTACCCCACATCCTCTCCAGCATAAGCTGTTATCAGTGATTTTGATCTTGATCATTCTTACAGATGTAAAATGAAATCTCAGAATTGTTTTGGTTAGCATTTCTCTTATGGCTAAGGATGTTGAGGTCCCATTTATTAATTGTTTCTACCAGTGTCTGTTCTACTGGGGTTATATTCAGGAAGTGGTCTCTTGTGCCAATGCTTTCAATTATACTTTCCACTTTCTCTTCTGTTGAGGGAGAGAGGGTCTGCTTTTGGTTCCAATGGCCCAGCTAGATTGCACCCAAAATAATGACACAGAAACTGTATTCATTTAAACACTGCCTGGCCCATTAGTTCTAGCCTCTTGCTGGCTAACTCTCACATCTTGATTCAACCCATTTCTAATAATCTGTATGTCACCACGAGGTTGTGGCTTAACGGGAAACATTCAGCATGTCTGACCTGGCAGCTCCATGGCCTCTCTCCTTCTCTCTCTCTCTCTCTCTCTCTCTCTCTCTCTCTCTCTCTCTCTCTGCTTTCTCTCTCCCAAAATGCAGCTCTGTCTTCTCCTCCTACCTAAGTTCTGCTCTAACAGGCCAAGCAGTTTCTTTATTGATTAACCAATGAAAGCAACACATAAACAGAAGGATCTCCTACACCACTCTTCTATGAGGTTCAGCAGGGTTGGCTTTATGTTAACATCTTTGATGCATTTGGACTTGAGTTTTGTGCATGGTGACAGATATGGATCGATTTTCATTCTTCTACATGTTGATATCCAGTTATGCCAGCAACATTGTTGAATATACTTTCTTTTTTCCATTTTATATTTTTTGCTTCTTTGTTAAAAATCAGGTGTTTGTAGGGGTGATAATTGATATCTGGGTCTTACACTGGTCCTCCTGTATGTTTTTATGTCAATACCAGGTTGTTTTCAGTACTGTAGCTCTGTAGCAGAGTTTGAAGTCAGGGATTGTGATGACTCCAGAAGTTTATTTATTGTACAGAATTGTTTTGGCTATCTTGGGTTTTTGTTTTTTTCATATAAAGTTGAGTATTGTTCTTTCGGGGTCTGTGAATAATTTTGCTGGGATTTTGATGGGCATTGCATTGAATCTGTAGACTGTTTTGGTAAGACTGCTAGTTTTACTATGCTAATTCTACCTACCCAACAGCATGGGAGACCTTTACATTTTCTGGTGTCTTTTCAATTTCATTCTTTAAAGATATAAAGTTCTTGTCATACAGGTCTTCCACTTGTTTGGTTAGAGTTACTTTAAGACACCAGAAAATGGAAAGATCGCTCATGTTATTCAGTCAGGACCATCTTTGCCCATAGTGGGTACATTTTTTGGTGATGATCTGCTTATTAGAGCTATTTTGTCTCACTTTCACATGTCTCTATTGAAATTTATTACTGATTAACCAGTTAAAGACAAATCTTGTTTGTTATGCTTGCTTTAGAGGGGAACACAATCTAAAAGAAATCAAGAAATAATTAAAGTTGGATAACTAATGCTGAATGTATGCATTTTTC
Organism: Microtus obscurus; assembly: GCA_963919715.1. Classification (NCBI taxonomy): domain Eukaryota; kingdom Metazoa; phylum Chordata; class Mammalia; order Rodentia; family Cricetidae; genus Microtus; species Microtus obscurus. The sequence goes on from CAWTZC010000297.1 coordinate 43,291,808, forward strand.
AAACATTTTTATATTTCAAATAATTTATACTGAGTAATTGCATGTTATTGACTGCTAGGACAAATGATAAAAAATTGGCAAAAGGATGTAAAAGTACAAAGGAGAATAATTTTTGAGTAAAACTGTAAAGACATAACCTGCATTCTATTTTGCTTTCAAAGTTACAAAAGCGATTACATGCCATAAATGTATGTGTTCAGGGCCAGGAACAAAAGAAGTTTTTGCAAGACTCTATCTAAAGAATCAGTAGATATTTTAATCAAAGATTAACAGGCTATGACTCTTTCATTGAAATTGTTTTGAAAAATTGGATAAAAAGAGTGATTTGTATGGCCCAGTTCTAATTCAGAAAGGGAAATCCTTTGAATAAATATTCCACAGACTGGACAGAAACACTAAATCACCCTGGCTTTGGAATAAACATGATGGTGACTATCTCTAGCCATGAGAGTTCTTACTATGCAATAGTAATTGAGCAAGTACAAGCTAACCACTGTTTCTGGTGATATATTTATAATATTGAGTGAATCACAGGGCTCAGAAAATTATTTTTATTGAGAAAAATGATCATAAATAAATAGGGAATATGAAATCTAACATACATAATAATATATAATATGCTAAACATTAATAAATATTTACATTATACATAAATAAATTAGTAAATATATATTAACAAATGTAGAATATACTAAATAATATTTAATATATTAAATATAATTTGGAGGCCATGGAATCCTTTAATGAGAAGATTAAGTCTGAGATACAACACAAAGGAAGTGTGAAATATGAAAATTTCCTGAAAAGACATTAGGGAAGCATGCATGGAATGGGCCATAATTAGCAAACAGCTGAGGATAAAAATAGAAGACGAGGTGAGAGAAAAGCAAGGTACTAGTAAAAACATAAGAATATTGCATAGGCTTTTTTCCTGTTATTAGTCACTAATTTAGATATATTTATTTATTGCTCTCTGTTTTATAACCATGCACAGGGAGGCATATAGAAGCTGTGGAAAAATGTGGTTGGGCAGCACAGGGGTGATTAAACTCAGTTAATATATTGAGTCAAAATATGGCGTCTCAAGAGAAGAAACTTAGTGCATAATAAAATAAAACATTTACAAAAAAAATCATTTTACGCTTTTGCTACATTCCCTACATTTAGAATCATATATTTTGAGGACTAAGCGTTGTTCTGCCTTTATTTCACTTGATATATTAACAGCTTCTGACAGGCCTGACAGCTTCTCAACCCAAAGCCCTGATTCTTGCCATCTCTCTGGTTTCATGTCCCAAGTTCTTGACCATTACTTTTGGTTAGGTCACATGCTCAGTACCCTAACACTGTTACAGTTAATGTTAATCCTAATTTAATCCTAATTCATCTTCAAAATTAATCATTTCATTAAATTTTACATCTGTGTGGATTATAGCTTGAACAGTGCAAAGCTATAATCTATAAATTTAATTTCTCATTTGAGTCCAAGTAGGATTTGAGCCATTGGAAAGCACATTTTTAGGAAAATTCTTTGACTGTCTTTATTTTTCTATTTACATTAGTTCTTAAAGAACATCACTCAGGTAAAAAAATGAACCTTAAGGCGTTTGCTGGGTTTGGTAATGCATGCTTATAATCCTAGTATTTAAGAGGCTGAGACAAGTGGATCAAGAATCTGAGACTGACTTGGGATACAGGAGGTCCTGTCTGAAAATAATAAAAAATGACAGCAAAATATTAATATTACTGATACCAGAACTGGGGCTGTAGGGGATAGGAACAGGAGGTATCAGTTTGGAGATGAAGGGAGAAAGTACTGGAAGAGAGAACCATAACTGGGGTAGATTTCAAGGATGCTTTGGAAATTTAAAAGTATCGAAACTCCTGGAATGTATGAGGGTGACCCTAATGAAGACAATTAGGAATGGAGGCCACAGAACCTGAACTGATCATCATCTGTAACCAGGCAAGGCTTCCAGTAGTGGAACCAGGGGATAAACCCAGCCACAAAACCTTTGACCTACAAAGTTAACTGCCTGCAAAGTGTGCTGGGGTAATGGTGGTACAGAATTTGTGAGTGGTTAACGATGACTGGTCCAACCTGAGACCCATGTTGTACGATGGAGTCCACATCTGATACTGACTACAGGGACAGCAATCAGAGGCTGGATAGCCCAGAGACCTTCAATAGAAATAACCATGGCCAAAAAAAAAAAAATAAAAGCAAATGAAATGATTCCCAATGATATTATGCTATACTTGTATGCCAGAGACTAGCATAATTATTGTTAGAAAGGCTTCATCCAGCAACTGATAGAAGCAGGTGTGGATACACACAGACAAGTATTAGATGGAACTCCAGAAACCCTATGGAAGATGAGAAGGATTGTAGAACCAGAGGGGTCAGGGATACCTCGAGGACATGGCCCACAGAATCAAATAAGCAGGTATCATAGGGGCTCATAGAGACTGTAACAACAATCAGGAAGTTTACATTGCTATGAGTTAGGTTCTTGAATATATGTTATGTTTGTGAAGCTTGGTGTGTTAGTGTTCAGGCATCTGTACTGGCCGGCCCTTGATGTCCTGACAGGGTACATCTTCAGCTGCAGACACTATGAATACCCTGTGCAGGTTAGCTTCATTCCCTTTTAAAGGTGGTCCTTGGCCACCTTCCATCTCACCCTTTCTCATTTTCTTTCTCCTGCTCTGTCTGTCTCTCTGTGTCTCTGTTTCTCTCTCCCTTCTCTTCTCTTCTGCTAATCCCATTCCCAGAGATTGGTTTCCCTTATCCCATTTCCCACTCACTTTTCCCCAATAAACATCTCCACCTGAGCTCTGTTGTATGGTATCTTTCTCTCACACATTGCTTTTTTATAAAAATTACAAAATGGTCTTGTTAATTTGTATATTCTATCTCTACTTTTTGGTTAGTTTGGATGAGGGTTTGTCTATTTTGCTAATTTTCTCAAAGAACCAACTCTTTGTCTCATTGATTCTTTGCTTCTATTTTATTGATTTTAGCCCTCAATTTGATTATTTTCTGTATTCTCCTCCTCCTGTGTGAATATGGTTCTCTTTGTTCTAGAGCTTTCAGATGTGTTATTAAGTCACTTGTGTGAGATATCTCCAGGTTCTTTATGTAAGCACTTAGTGCTATGAACTTTCCTCTTAGCACTTCTTTTAAAGTGTCCCATAAGTTTGGGTATGTTGTGCATTCATTTTCATTGAATTTTCAGAAGTCCCTAATTTCTTTATTTCTTCTTTGACGCATCATTGATTCAGTTGAGCGCTGTTCAGTTTCCATGAATTTTTAGGCTTTCTACAGTTAGTGTTGCTATTGAATTCTGTCTTTAAGCCATGGTGATGTGATAACATACATATATTCCACAATCCAAGAGAAGACAGGTATCAAGGAGAACCCTAAGAGAGACATACTTGGATACCCTACCCCTGGGGAAGGGGAAACAGACAAGACATCCTGAGAAAATTAGTAGTGAGGGAGAAGGAAAGGTGGAAGCTGATGGTGTGGGGAGAAGGGGAGGGAGGAGGAGAACATGAGGGATTGGATTGTTCAAGAAGGGGAAAAGACAATGAGGGCGAGAAAGGAAACATATTTTGATTAAAGGGCTATCCAGAAACATAGCAGTATGGAAATTTCCAAAAACCTTAAGGATGACCCCAGGTAAGACTCTAATCAACAGTGGACAGGATGCCTAAACTGGCCTCTCCCTATAATTAGACTGGTGACTACCTTAATTGTCATCATAGAACCTTCAACCAGCAACTGATGAAAGCAGATATAGAGATCCACAGTGAAGCCCTGAGCCAAACTACCTGGGACCAACCTAAGAGATGGAGGAGCAATAATATGAGCAAAGGGATAAAGACCATGATGGTGATACCCACAGAAACAGCCGATCTGAGCTAGCAAGAGCTCACTGATTCTGGACAGATAGCGGGTGAAACTGCATAGGACCAAACTAAGCCTATTGAATGTGGGGGGCAGTTGTGAGGCTTGGAGAGACCGCGGGCCACTGGCAGTGGGACCAGAATACAGGCCTAGTGCTTGTACTGGTGTCTAGGAACACATTCCTTTTGGAGGGACACCTTGCTCAGCCTAGGTATGGGGAGGGCCTTGGTGTTGCCTTCAGTGAAATGTCAGACTTGTTGACTCCTCATAGGAAACCCTACCCTTCTTGTGGAGTGGATGTGGAGGTGGGGGGGGGGAGATGGAGGAAGCAGGAGGAGGGGAGGTAGCGGGAAAGGGGATAGCTATGTAAAATATGAAAAGACTGTATTAAAAAATCTCAATGAATAAGCTAAAAATAAAAAAACAAAATGTAAGCATTTTATTTTGGAGTAATTTTTGTTTTACAGAAATTTCTCAAAGATAACAGAGTTTTCCTGTGTGCTCCTTCAGTTGGTTTTTCTGACACAATGTCATCTGGTACTTTTAATACATTTGTAAAAAAATAAAATAACATCTGTCACTGTCATTTAAAAATATAAAAAATAAAATTACAGCATGGTGCTCTTGTGGGACTCCTAACAGTTGGAATCATTGGGGGAGTACTAACTCTAACTCTTTTGTATGCTTTTGAGACCCTTTTCACCCTATGGGGTTGTCTTGTCCAGTCTACATGAGTATATGTGCCTAGTCTTGTTATAACTTGTTATGCTTTGTATGGTTGATATCCCTGGAAAGCTGCTAATTTCTGAAGGGAAATAGAGGAGGAGTGCTTCTGGGGCAGAGGGCAGGTGGGGTTTGGGAGAGGGTGGGGTGGAGGGAGGGGAACTGGTCTATGTTAGGATGTAGTAAATGAGAGAAGAGTTTTAATGAAGGAAGAAGATGACATTAAATTGGGAGGGGGCATGGGAATTTGGGTTGTATCTGTGAGCAGTTTGGGGAGAAATGAGGGGAGAATATGATCAAGATATGTTTCATGGCTTAAAAATTGGGCCTATGATTATATTTAGCACGTTGAAAAAATGGTTAGTGGTAACAGTTGTTATATCCCCTTCTAAGTTTGGGGTTTATATCTTAATAAAGAAATCTTTCAGATGAAAAATTATTTTTTTCTGAAATTTGTTCAATCTGTTCATGCATTGACTAAGAAAATGCTAATGGATATATATACAAAGTTCAGTATTTCATATAACACTAGATCACTAGATACGCTTAAGAGCAATAAGAGAGAGTTCACCATGATAACTGGGTGGGTAGTTGGAGAAGGGAGAACATCTTCCTCTGTCTGGATATCTTTTGTTAGGGCCTACAGGAAGAATTACTTCTGTTCTCACTTGAATTATTCCTTTCAACAAACACAACAAAGCAAAACTTGCATGGCTCCACTGAAGATGCCTATATAGTAAGAAACTACTACAGTTATATGGCAATTCCAAGTTTCTTAGGTTTATTACAAAGTCTTTGCTTCTGTGAAATTACTTAATGCACTATTTTTGCTGGCCTGGTTATTTTGCTTTTAAACATATTTTTAGAAATATTTTAATGGAAACAAGTCATTAAAAAGTTTTTAGAAATCATTATCCAAGCTATGTCTGGAATGTCTTTTGCATTGATTCTCAATCTTTAATGAATATAGTACAATGGTTCTGATTATCTTTAATAAAACCTACCTCAGGAAAGAGTGTATTTAGAACTAGAAACAATGTCTTCACATGAGCAATATAGTTATTGCTATGTATGTGTGAGTTGGGGAACAGTGCTCCTGAGGAAATAAACACTTCTCTCCTAACTTATGTTCCTCAGACACTGTGGTCATCCCTGCATTCATAACTGGCCCTTACAAAGAAATGTGTGGTTAACTCTCAGGAATTCTAGAAAAACTGATTATTATATTAATTCTCAGAATGTCATTCTCCTACCCACCTTACTCTTTTTTATTAAAATAAACAGAATAATGAATCACACATATTGCTCTTGCTGCTCTGGACTATATTCTGTTTACATTGGTTGTCAGAAATATGAATTTCTTATATCTATGAGTATTTTTATTAATTTTTCTTTTACCCAGTGGTAAAAGACATTAGATAATTGAATGGCAGTATTCAAATATTGCGGCAGAAATTTATGCTCAAGCAAGAGTTCACCAATATAATTTGTAGTACTCTATGTTCTTCGTGGTGATATTCTTATACAAACCCTACTTTGTGTTCAGAATATTAGTGTTTAGCTTTCAGTCTTTTATATTTTCCATAAAGGTCATCATCCTTCATCCACATCCCAGGCCTGGACATTGTAGTACAACCTCAATGATTTTTCAATAGACTGTTATACAAACAAATGTAGTCTTTGTGGAATGTACATATATCTTTGTTGCTCTAACAATGACTCAATTTAAAAGCAAAGAGCTATTATGCAGTAGAGTATTGAGCTGATTCAAATAAAGGGAACAGTTAAGGCTGGTGACAAATTACCAAGGTCAAGGTTAATAGAAGCTACAATTTTCCTAAACTACAATTTTTTGAAACCTAGAGACAATGTACTTTCAGACTCTCAGACTTGGTTTCTTGTAGACCAAGTACCTAGTACATCCTAAACAAATATTTTGCAAAAGGGACAAATGTAAATGAAGGACAGAAGAGAAGAAGACAACTTATCCATTTGCAGTCCTCTCCATCGGCTCCATTCCCAGGTCTCAACAACATAGATCTACTTTGCTTCTCTGGAGACCTCACTAAATGAACATTTCATAAAAAGGAGGTTTTCCAGCGCATGACTTTTGTGTTTCTTTTTTACTTACCACAATGCTTTTTAACTTCATTCAATTTTTGCCTGAAAGATTATTTTTATGGCAAATAATATTCCATCAAGAGTCATGTATCATGATATTTATCAGTTGATTAATATTTGTGTTGCTAGCACTTTCAGTTAAAAATATTAACTCATAAGAATGTTCATGGAACATTCATTTTCACTTCTTTGTTACATTTGTGTAAAGCTGTTGGTTGTAATGTGAGCTTTACATATAACAATATGTACCAACAAGAGGTATTTGCCAAACTTTTGCCATCACTTACATCCCAGGATCAGTGTATGAGGTTCTCATTTAGCCACACTTTTCATTACGTGATTTAAAAGAACATACAGTCACTCCTTCTCAACAATTTTTTTTTTAATCTCCCTATTTTCATCTTGTATTTTTTTTTTTTTTTGTGGTTCACACATTTAATTTGTAGTAACTGTACGTCAATTTTTGGGGGATTATTTACTGGAGCGATAGTAATTTACTGGTGGTTGCTTTAGAGGGGTATGATTTCCCTACCCTATTAGTTACTGCCCAGGGTGAGATGAAGTCTTACAAGCCCCCGCCCACTCCATGATGGAATGTTGAAGGGTCCAATCTTGTGCAGGTAGCAATTGCTGACTTGAGTTGGTAGTTTCATCAGCCATGGCACACCCAGTGCTCCTCAATTTTTTTCCACTCCGCCACCAGTGATATTTCTTAAGCTTTAGAGAAGATAATATATATGTCTTATTTGGGGTGAGAACTCAGCAGTTCCCTATTCTTGGCACTTGATCAGGTAGGAGTCTCATTAAATACTATCATACCTATGAAATGGCATCTTCCCTCTCTGGAGACACTGCATATTTCTCCTGTGGGTAATTGTTAAATTGTATATCTTCACTGGGCATGGTTTTCAGTGCTCTTGATATTTTTAAATGGAGTTTTGGTAGTTTTGTTTCATACATTGTAAGAGATTTAAAAACATATTCTAGAAGCCATTATCAAAGCCTATTTAAATAACTGATCCTCTTAGGTACTTCTTATGTAAACATTTCTAACATTCTGTTCCATGGTTGCATTTTCTTTTTGATGACATTTTAAAAAAGACAAGTATGTAATCTTTTTTTTTTTTTCGAGACAGGGTTTCTCTGTGGTTTTGGAGCCTGTCCTGGAACTAGCTCTTGTAGACCAGGCTGGTCTCGAACTCACAAAGATCCGCCTGCCTCTGCCTCCCAAGTGCTGGGATTAAAGGTGTGCGCCACCACCGCCCGGCTCAAGTATGTAATCTTATGATGCCTGGCTAACCTACAGTTTTCTTTGATTATTTTGCATTTTCTTAATGTTTAAGAAATAACTACCAAATCAAAATTTCTGAAAATGTAAATATCTGTGTTACTGAAAAGATTTTATAGTTTTAGTTTTTCATTTTTGTTGTTGATAAATTGAGTTATCTTCCAACATATAAATTTATATCCAAGCTTTTTCCTTTCCTTTCCTGTTCATTTTTTTCTTTTCTTTTCTTCCTTCTTCCTCCTCCCTCCTTTTCTCTCCTTCCTTCCTTCCTTCCTTCCTTCCTTCCTTCCTTCCTTCCTTCCTTCTTTCCTTCCTTCCTTCCTTCCTTCCATCCATCCTTTCTTCCATCCTTTCTGTATTTTAGATAGTTTGTACTTATGTAGTCCCATTGAGCTTTGACCAGCCTAAGCATCCCAACTGCTACATTACAGTTGTGTTGCACTGCATCCAGTCTCAGTACCATTTACTTGCCTGTGAAGGTCAGGATATCGTGTAACCCCTATGAAAGTCAGCATTTTAAATGATTACTGATAGATATGGACTGTTTATCCACTTCTGTTATGCCAGCACTTGCAAGGCTGGACTAGGAGGATAGCAAGGTCAAGGGCATCTTGAATGACATAGTGAGGATCTGTCTCAAAAACAATAGTAAAAAGAAATGAAATTGACAACAAATTGGAAGAGTTGGTTTTGATCTAAAATGAGAGATTCACTCCATTCATACGCAGTGTAATTTCTTGTAAATTAAGGTTGATTCTACCATTCTGATTTCATTTTTGTATTTGTGATGTTTCAGTTTCCTAGTTTCATTTTTTTCATTTTTTTGACTACACATCTTGAATTTTTATTCTGATTATTGAGTTTGGAATTAACATTTTTGGTTTAGCAATCTGCTTGATATTAACACTAGTTTAATTACAAAGCTATCCAGAATGTTTCCTCTTTTAAAACTCTATGTCTTCAACACTTTTTGATATTAGTGTTACTCAATTTGAAGTTATAAAGTAATACATCTATTTTATAATTATTTCCTTATAGAATATCAAATCTTATAAGAAATTTACACAGGCTAAAGCATTTATACATCTTTATAGTTTACTTTCTAGATATTTTATTGGCCCTCCTTTTTTTTCTCTGTACTCAAATTGGTCTTGCTTCAAAGTGATTTAATAGACTTTGTTGACTCCCCGTGGGAAACCTTTCGCTCTCTGAGGAATGGATGGGTTGTGAGGAGGGTGAAAGTTTTGGGGGAACAAAAGGCGGAAAGGGAGGGGAAACTGGAATTGGTATGTAAAATGAGAATACATTGTTCTGAAAAATAAGTTTAAAAAGGGGGGGGAAGAAGTATGTCTCCTATTGTTTTTCATCTGTGTCGGACTCTTTTAGTATTGTTTGGGACACTATTTCTCATATTGGGTCTTAATACATGGGGAGATGCTTACTCTTACTGCAAATTGATATGCCATGTTTTGTTTTTACTCTTAGGAGATCTGCCCTTTCCTGAACAGAAACAGAGGATGAGAGTATTTGGGGCTGGAAATAGAGGTAGACTGGGGGATGGCACTGGGAGGAGAGGAAGTAGAGGAAATTGTGGCCAGTCTGTAAAGTACATACATACATATATACATACATACATACATACATACATACATACATACATTAAAAAGAGAGACTCAGATAAAAAAAAAAAAGCCCTCTACTTTCAGGATTGTCATCCCACTGGTGATCCAGATCAACTTCTCAGTGGATCTTCTTTAGAGCAGAAAATATATCAAAACATCTCTTGGTTGCAAGATTCTTCATTCATCACCAATTATACTATAAAACTTCTGGATAAACAAAACAAATAAAATAGATAAAATAAAACACAAGCGGTGCAGTGCCAAGATTTCAGATAGGCACTCAATGTAGCAAAACAAATCAACAAAGGAGGGGAGGACCAAACAAAAAGAAGAGACAAACAGCAGTTTCTAAACAACAGCTCAGCAATTTATTATCATCAAAGAAGATGATGGGTTTGGAAAGAACATAAAACAGTCTTGTTTTCTTGAATGTTACTTTTTATATCAGTCAAAAATTAAAATCCTATCCAGTGCTCCAATGTGGGTCTCTGTCTCTGTCTCCTTTCATCGCCTGATGAAGGTTAATATTCAGGAGGATGCCTATATGTTTTTCTTTGGTTCTCCTTCTTATTTAGCTTCTCTAGGATCACAAATTATAGGCTCAATGTCCTTTATTTATGGCTAGAAACCAAATATGAGTGAGTACATCCCATTTTCCTCTTTTTGGGTCTGGCTTACTTCACTCAGGATAGTGTTTTCTATTTCCATCCATTTGCATGCAAAATTCAAGAAGTCCTTGTTTTTTTACTGCTGAGTAGTACTCTAATATGTATATATTCCATACTTCCTTCATCCATTCTTCCATTGAAGGGCATCTAGGTTGTTTCCAGGAGGAGAAAGAGCGGAACTCAGGACCGCGAGGGGTGCACCCACACACTGAGACAATGGGGATGTTCTATCGGGAACTCACCAAGGCCAGCTGGCCTTGGTCTAAAAAAGCCTGGGATAAAACCGGACTCGCTGAACATAGTGGACAATGAGGACTACTGAGAACTCAAGAACAATGGCACTGGGTTTTTGATCCTACTGCAAGTACTAGCTTTGTGGGAGCCTAGGCAGTTTGGATGCTCACCTTACTAGACCTACATGGAGGTGGGTGGTCCCTGGACTTCCCACAGGGCAGGGAACCCTGATGGCTCTTTGGGCTGAAGAGGGAGGGGGACTTGATTGGGGGAGGGGGAGGGAAATGGGAGGCAGTGGCGGGGAAGAGACAGAAATCTTTAATAAATAAATAAATTTAAAAAATTAAAATCCTAACAATAATCTGAGTAAGGTTTTTTTTTAATTTCTAAAGGGTTTATTTGTATGTATGTTTTGCCTTTACCTGTTTGTATATGGCACATATGTATGTAATGTCTACAGTGCCCAGAAGAGAGCACTATCATAATAACACTGATTGTTATGATCCGCCAACTAAATGCTGGGAACCAAATCTAGGTCTTTTGCAAGTGCAGTGTCCAAGTAAGGATTGGATCAGAAAATCTTTCCTTATTAACAGAGATCTGCCTTTTAAGAAGAGAAATAAATCATTAGAAATAAAAAGAGGAGAAAATAGAGGAAGCATTCACAAACTGCATGGCTGAGGGAACAAAAATAGGAGACAGACTTCTTTTTCTCCACCCTTTTTAATTTATTTTTTAAAACAATGTATTCTCATTTTACATACCAATCCAGTTTATTCTCCCTTCAATCCTTCTGTTCCCCCACCTTCCACCCTCCTCATACCCCATCAGTGATGCAGGAGAATTGTCTGTATTCTGTCAATCATGTTTTAAATAAATGCTGATTGGCCAGGCAGGAAATATAGGAGGGAAAACCAGACAACATCTTGTGGGTTTTGCAGCACATTTGTTATTAATGTCTTTGGTTGGAGGTTAGCAGGCGCTCCTGGCCTTGTCTTCCTCCCACTCTCTTTAAAGCTGTGACTCTTTCTCCCACTTTATTTAAAGCTGTGACTCCCTCTACTCTTTCTTCTGGCATTTCTCATGTTTTATATGACTATTTATCAATAATAGATTTATACTCCTGAAACTGGTTTAAAGCTAAATTTGGGATATACTGGTACATTCCATTCATTCTATATGTCCTGGTTCAGGGTTTGCAAGTTTGCAAAAAAGAGGGGAGTTTCATATTTCATATCTTGTGTGCAGGCTTGTTTAATCTCTCAGTGATACAAAAACATCTAAGAAATAAACATAAGGGTAGCTGACACTATGTGATATGACACTATTACAGTTTATATTTTCTCCCCACAAGCATCAAAGAAGAAAACATGAAGACAACTGATATGTTAAAACAGATATGAGAGTGGAAATATTTGGATGACAGCTTGTTGTTTGTTGTTCTGTCTTGTAGGTTAAAACAGAAACAAAAATGTCGAGCTAGAAGAACCAACTAAATAACCTCCCTGGAACAGCCACCCCCTCATTCCAGGTTGAAGGACTGGGAAGTTACACACCACTTTTTTTTTTTTTCCCCTGGGACATTGACATAGCTGCAAAGTTTATTGGTGCTGGGGCCACCACAGCTGTCATGGTTGGATCAGGGCTGGCATTGGAATTATGTTTGGTAACTTGATTTTGGGCTATGCCAGGAACTGTTCTTCGATGCAACAGCTCTTCTAACCCATTCTGGGATTTGCCCTTTCTGAGACCCTGGGATCATCTTTTTATGTTGCCTTCCTCATCCTCTGCACCATGTGAGGCTCCTTAAGGTCAATCAGCGGTCCCTGCTGCTTTGGGACCGTGCCTGTGCAGCTGCTGGAAGGTGTTAAGCTTTACTATTAAAGACAATGCTTTCATTTTTCTAAGGACACATTCCTCCTTATGAAGAAAAATAATTGGTAGATTACTTTAGTAACCCTAAGCAATATGAACGACGTTTATCATGAAATTACTCTTATTTATGTAGTCTAGAACAACCAAGAATTTTTGGTGTAGAACTTTGTTGTAAAAAGTATGTTTCTGTTGTTTTCTTATTGCTTTAATAGTCACAAGTGAAAGGAAATTTAGTGTATTTTTAATCTTGCTCAAAATATTAGAGGAGCCCACAAATTCTCATTTCTGAATTGATTTCCAAAATAAAAAAAAAGTAGCATTCTTTATATTAATATAATATTCATAATAGTAGTTATATTTATTTTCACACACAGACACACACACAGATAGACAATCAGACAGAAAGATATATACACACAGAGATACATACACATATGTATATATGTATACATAAACATACAAATGCAAAATAACACTGCTATATGTATATAGATCGATATATATGCATTTACTTTAAATGAAGCATAAGACATAATTTAAACTCATTAATTAGGCTTGGTAGAAAGAGACATGTTTCTGATATGAGTACAACTTTATCTTGAGAGTATTACTTTTCCTTACTTATTCCATTAAGAAGTAGCGATGTTAATTTAGGCTATTAGTCTGATTTCCAACAGTAATTAGAATGTTCCTACAAATTAATTTTCAATAACATAAATAAGATTATTTGTTTTTCTCCATAAATGTTCAAATGAGGTATAGGAAATATAATAGAATATTTGGGAGAGAAAGTAGTACATTGACAAAACTCTTTGAAAGACAGTTTATAAGAAAGCCTTGATGATTGGTCAGGGATACAATTCACAGTAACGCTGAAGCAATCTTCATCTCCTCAGTGACAAAGACAGCTCAAAGTTAATGTGCCAGGATGAAAATAATAAGCTTCATTGACACAGAATTTTGCAAACCTGCCTCTAATTTTTTGAATGGTTCTGGTAAAAATCGCATTAATGACATTCTTCAGTATGGAAAATTGTTATGCTGAGTTTATGCCTCATTCGTAACTTAAGATAGAATTCTCTCCAATGAAGAGAAGATGTTAAAAGAAAAATGTGGGTACATTTACACAATGGAGTACTACACCGCAGAAAAAAATAACGACATCTTGAATTTTTCAGGTAATTGGATGGAGCTAGAAAACATCATTTTGAGTGAGGTAACCCAGACCCAGAAAGACAATTATGACATGTACTCACTCATAGGTGGTTTTTAAACAGAAAGCAAGAAAATCAGCACACAAACCACAATCCCAGAGAACCTAGACAACAATGAGGACCCTAAGAGAGTCATACATAGATCTAATCTATATGGGAAGTATAAAAAGGCAAGACCTCCTGAATAAATTGGGAGCATGGTGACCTTGAGAGAGGGTTGAAGGAGAGGGGAAAGGTAGGGAGGGGAGAAGAGAAAAATGTAGAGCTCAATAAAAGTAATTTTTTTAAAAAAAGAAGAGGAGATATTACAATAATGCAGGCAAAAGTAAAGGGGTTCTATTTTTAAATTTCCATTATTTATTCTGCTGGTCATCATGTGAAACCCATCTTGAATGGCTTCTCTGATTTTTTCTGCAGGATCCTCTATAAGAAGAAAGGAGTTGCTTCTACTTAGATTCTTTCCATAACATAAAAGGATGTTTATGTTTTCCAATAGGCAGCACACTTTTCTACGTACTTTAACTGAACTATTATCATGAAAGATTCTGAAACAAAAATAACAAAGTAAAAAATATGTCTTAATAAACTCTTATCTTTTACAGAGTGTGCCTAATAATACAAATTACTAATATATTCTGATCCACTTCATATAGGTGAGTTGGATAAATTCACAAATAGTTTCCTAGGATTAAGATAATTTTCGAATGGCATTGAATCATTACACAGATAATAGAATTTCTTTTATACCTGGTGTCTTTTACAATATTGTATCAGCATTGTGATTTAGGGGATCGTAGAATTTAAGAAAGGTATTTTTAAAATTTAATTCTTGTGCATGTATGTGCATTTGTGAGTGAGTGTGTGGGGGTGTGTAGTGTACGTACACATGTGTGTAAAGAAAACAGCAAAGAATGTGTTTATCACTGTCTTATTCCATTGAGACAGGGTCTCTCACTAAAGTCTACTATTGATAGGCTATGGGAACTTCTGAGGTGGGACTAAGTGCATTTCACACTATGGTATTGATATGGGGGCCAGGAGTTTGAATGTAATTGGTCTCTATAGTCTCATAGGGAGAGGTACTACTAGGCGGGTGGCTTTGTTGAAGTGGGTATGACCTTTTTGGAGGAAGTGTATCACTATGGGGGTAGGTTTGAGGTTTCGTATGGTCAAGATACTGCCCAGTATCTCAGTCAACTTTCGGTTGCTTGCACATCATGCAATGCCATGTTTCCCACCATGATGATAATGGAATGAGCCTCTGAAACTGTAAGCAAGCTGCCCTAATTAAATGTTCTCCTGATCAGAGCTGCACCGGTAGTGGTGTCTCTTCACAGCACTGAAACCCTAACTGATACACTGGGTAATATGGTTGGTTAGTACAGAGCTGAACTATCAGTGGTTTGAGTGGGATTTTAAATTAGAATACATAATTGAAGAGGCGTGGTCGATCGGTATTTGGAATTAACCAGACCAGTTTAATATAATAGATTCAGCTTTTAATAAACAGAATAAAGAGAACTTACAAACCCAGGGTTCCAGCGATCCAGGAGCGCAGGGAACAAAAGAGCAAGAGGCAAGTGCACCTGAATGATTTATCTTTTTTTCTGTGGCCCCAGGGGGACACACCCTAAACAGAATGTGATTGGCTGAAGTTTCCCATCACATAATTTAATTTAATAAGATCCAATGTGATTGCACTAAGAAAGGAAATAGAAAGGAAACATTTCAGAAGTAGAGCATACACGGCTTTGATTGTCTATTTTTATTTGAGGTACACATGCCACATGGTGCACAGTTTGGTCCTGGAAGAGGCACTGGAGCAATGCAGGAACGAAGGCACAGCAGACAGACATCTACAGATATACATACAGAAAATCTGTGGTCAGGTGGAAGGTGTGGAAGGTGTGGAAGATGTGGAAGGTGTGGAAGGTGCTTCTTATAATAGAAAGCACTCCTCATATTTATATGTTTAACACAGAAAGGAGTATTGGGTAGTATCAGGGGGGTCTCCCTATGGGAAGAGTCTTGGGTTGTAATCATAAAAAGAAGCAGGCTGTGACTGTTAGTTTTTGAACACTCTGGCTAGTCTTTCATAAACTCTTATATTTGGACCAGAAGAAAGCTTTGCCAGTTTCTTAAGCCTGACCCACAGACAACTTTGTCCTTCCCATGGGTCTGAGGCATTGATATAAGGAAGAATATGTTTGAGGATTAGGGTTCAAGGGGGTCCAAATGATGAGAAAAGCATGACAGCATATGATGTTGAGAGCAGATGTCAGCAGGTGACCTCCATATGTTCATACTGATGTTAACCATGCACATTTAGTCAGGACATCCTTCCCTCCCCAGAAAACACGGTGGATTTAATGACTTTAGGAAACATTTGGTAGGTAGGAAAATTGCTACTTTATTGTCAGAGACTTTTTTCAGTTCAGATTTCAGTTCTCATGTCACTAAAGTGCTGTGTTCCAGGAAGCACTATAGCTTTGAGAAAAGCTTTGAAGTAGTCAACAAATATTAAAAACTATGATGATTTTTCTAATGAAGATATGCAAAAGACATTATTTGAAATATGGCATAAACCTATTTGTTTATATTCAATTATTCCACACCGTTTTGCTTTTTATATACCTATAGATGCTATCTACCAGAACCCTATACTGTTTATAGAGAAGATCCACATAAAAAAGACCAACTTGGATCTGCATTGGCAGATATAGGTGCTATTTCTCCTCCTAGAAATATAAATAAATGTTCTTATAAGTTTCTTTCCAAATTAGCATTTAATTTAATCATGCAAATAGCTTCTTAACTAACTTGCAAAAGATAAGCAGCAATTACATCATTTGCATACAATTACTGAACATAATTAAATAATGCATACAGTTATTGTTACATCTGAAACGTGTTTGTTAGTATAAAACTTAGATGCTGCAGGACCTTCTGAGATGAAGCAACAGATAAAGGCCCTTTCCACTTAAGCCTGGCTACTTTGTTTGAGCCCCAGAACCTTTGTTAATGTGGAAGGAGAGGACTGATTTCACATAGTTTCTTTTTAACCTGTACATTGATATCATGGCACACACATTCCTTACACATCCTGGACACAAATAAAGACCATAGCAATAAAAAAATGATAGAAGAGAGGAGTTATATAACAATTGAAATATCAATTTCCTAAGATATATAAGAAAAACTTCAAAAAAAAACTTAATGAACTGTATCCCCAATATGGCCTTTAAATACTTATTGAAATACCGTAGTCTACACAGTTTTATTGAAACTGATATATTTTGCAATAAGATTTAATTGTGAAACTAAAGGAATGTTGGCTAACATGTTGTCATAGATCTGTCCGAACAGTGGTCAGTTAACAATAACAAATGTTTGCCATAACCACGTATATGGGCTGACTGATGTGTTCTTCCTCTTGGGCACTTTGTAATTTTGACATTACTGTTTGAGTGATATGAGTTCCAGAACTGAGTTTTATTGATATTGATAGCAAATTTATCCAGAGAGTATTTAGTGTGTCTTAATTAAATCTTTGTCTAAAAGAAATACATTTCTGTAAATTCAAAATGACAAAAGAAATTATTGGATTTTGAGTTTAAATTATTACTATTAAATACAATTTAATTCATAAATGCATAATCATTTATATTTTAGAGTATTTATAAAAAGCAATTACAATTTTCTCAATGAATAGGTTATTATGCCTAATAATTTATTCTCAAATTAGTTCAGTTTAGCAAAACATATTGGTGGAATAGCTCTCAAATGAGTTTGAAGAAAGGTTGAGAATAAGTGAATACAAATGTTACTAATTGTATGTCATGCAAAAGTCACTTTCTGATGGATTCAGAGGGAAAAAACAATACTAGGTATTATTATCCCTCTCAAGAATTTCTTATTTTTTCTGATTTTTATTGTGCTCTACATTTTTCTCTGCTCCTCTCCCTGCCTCTCCCTTCCCCATTAGCTCACCCTCAAGGTCCCCATGCTCCCAATTTACTCAGGAGATCTTGTCTTTTTCCACTTAAGATTTTGGGATAGTATGAAACCTATTAAAGCCATGCTAATACAAACTTATTTGATTTCAAATAAATGGATGGTACTAAGAAGTATGAAAATAGAAAGAGGTTAATAAAATGAGACACAAACTTTATTGAATGGTTCTGAAGAACTATGATAAAGAAATTGTGATGTGTATTAAGGATAAACAGATTTGCCTTCATAGAGTTAAAATTTTATAGAGTACTCATACTAAGTTTGGAGTTCAAAAAATGGTTAGAATGTAAATATAGAACAAGAAATGAAAATTAAAACTAATTTTAAAATAAAAAATAGTTAAATAAATATAAGCAGCTATCATATTTGAAAGCAATCAATAAAAATGTAAATCCATATTAAACTTTATTTTTAGATGTGTAATATATGTTTATGTATGTATATATAAATTTACATACACATACATATATACATGCACATATATATGATCATTTAATATAATACTATACTATGGAATACATATATGCATGTGTATATATCACACACATATGATCGTGTAAAACATACTATGTTGCGGGAGGTCTTTCTGCCCCTCCAACCAATAGCTGCTGAGATACCAGCCCATTGGGGCATGGTTTCTCTCCCTTCAAAAATCTTCTACTTCCTCTGCTCGCTCTCTTCACTTCCTGCTCCGCTGGTGACTAGACTCCCTTCCTGGTTGCGCAGAGGGCTGTTGTCTGGGACAGTGATCTGTAAGTTTTTCCTCTTTAAATAAATACTACCCTATTAATCATAATTCCAAACTGGTGTGGCATTGTTCTTTGCTTACGCCTTCACCTGGCACCCAACGTGGGGCTAATTGTGAGTTACAATTTTTAGACAAATATATTGGTATTGATTCTTGTATATTGATACAATGTTAAATTATATTGACTATTGTATGCATGCATGTTTCTACCTCTGTTTAAAATATTTTTTATGTATTGACATATATTGTATCGATATATATTGTATATATTTACCATATTGCAGTGTACATTTCTACCTCTGATTAAGATACTTATATATTGTTTGTGTATTGATATATATTTACCATATTGCAATGTATATTTGTACATTGTTTATATTTGGAGGTCATTATCCTCATTTGTTACACAGATGTTTATTGTCTTAGTCTTTAAGTTAGATAGATATTGAGAATTATATAGATTAATAGTCATCTATGTTTGCCATTTATAATTAGACTAATCAGGTTATTTAGATATATAGAGATTATACTCAGTATAGATAGATGATCTTCAACCTCTTCAAAGAGCTGTAGAAAATGGCCTTTAATCTAACTCAGAGTTTTGTGGTAGTGAGACACAATTGCTCCTGGCAACACCGCTCTATTCCCGAGAGAATGTTGAGCACCAAAGACACTCCACTTGGAGCCTTTCTTTTTGACAGAACTGGCCTTGGGGCAAAGAAATGCCCATACCTCAACCACTGACAGAGATACAGAGCATGCATCAATGGATAAAACAGGACTGTCATATCCTGCCAAGACAGGGTAAGATAGTTTTGAAAAGTTGCTTGCCTTTGAAAATGGTATGTCAGTTATGTTAGGCCTTAGCCAAAGTTGGTTGCTTCAACACTGCAAACGTGACTTTGGGTGATTGCCCAGGTAGCTAGTTGTCTCTGTGATTTGTTGCATGTTTTGGAAGTTGTTTTACTGAACTTCCTAATTACCCAGGTAACATTATTTCCCTTCTCAGATCTTTGATGGTGTTGAAGACTATATAACTATAGTTACTTTTCTCTCATGATTTGGCCAAGTTATTTATTATACAAGTCCTAAGCTAGTTAGAATAGGATATTTGTACTTATTGTATATAATTTCATAGTAGGTTTAGAACTCTCTTACTTAAACAAAAGGGGGAGGTGTTGCGGGAGGTCTTTCCGCCCCTCCAACCAATAGCTGCTGAGGTACCAGCCCATTGGGACGTGGTTTCTCTCCCTTCAAAAAGCTTCTACTTCCTCTGCTCGCTCTTTTCACTTCCTGCTCTGCTGGCGACTAGACTCCCTTCCTGGTTGCGCAGAGGGCTGTTGTCTGGGACAGTGATCTGTAAGTTTTTCCTCTTTAAATAAATACTACCCTATTAATCATAATTCCAAACTGGTGTGGCATTGTTCGTGGCTTACACCTTCAATACTATACTATGGTAAATGTTGGGAATTGTTTTGGAAATTTTATAGATTTGAGTAATATATTAACATGTATCAGTTATTGCAATATTAGGTGCATAAATTTAAATCTCACAAGGACACTATTAACAATTACAATTTCAGTGAATTTTTAACTGTTGAGTTAACTTGCTCCGCAAATAAAAATAAGTAGACATTTATAATAAAGTCTGCTTTTATTTTATTATATACCTTAGTTACTTCTGCATTGCTGTGGCAAAATCCCGTGATCAAGGAAATTTATATAAGGAAGAATATATTTGAGGATTAGGGTTCAAGGGGGTCCAAATGATGAGAAAAGCATGACAGCATATGATGTTGAGAGCAGATGTCAGCAGGTGGCAGGCACTGCAACAACTGAGAGCTTACATCTCAAATGGCAGAGAGGATCCTGGGAATGACACATGAGTTTTGAAACCCAAGGCCATCCCTAGTGACACACTTCCTCAAGTAGGGTCACATCTACTAGGCTTCCCCAAACAGGGGAAACAACATTTGACTACCAGAGACCAAGCATTATAATAATGATGCGATGCTGCTGATGATGATAATTATGATAATGTGATGATAATAATAGTAATTATAAGCAATGGGAAGGAGTCTCAGCATTCAACAGGGCTCACATAAGAGGTTTTTTGAAAGAGGAGAAAGAAGGGGCAGAAAAGGGGGTAAAGAGGAGAAAGACTAGTCTCTGAGGACAAGAGTGGGAAAGTAGCAAGTATCCACAGGAGATGCTCTTTGTGGCTGCAACTGAGGTTGTATCCTATTAGGAACCCAAGGACTAGCTGTAACAGATGCTTGAATAGTAACATTCTTCCCTTTTGTGAGGAATGTAAGAAAAGTAAGGAGTTAGAAAGGGGTAGCTTTTGAGGTGGAAATGAGAAGGCCATGTTCTTGAGACTGCTTGCTGTTGACCTGGGGGCATCAACCATCTTGGGGGACCAGAGAAAGCTGGGGTGCTGACTATGTCCTGGGTTGTTTCACTTCGCTGTTCAGGCTCTGTGGAACCATCAGATGCTGCTTGTACCTGGCAAAATGCTGACTGAGGTGGATCCAAGTTGACTCCCTGGACTCACAAGAACTGAAAGCACCTGTCCCTTTCCCATCACTATAGCATCCACCTTGACACCCTCTTTCTTTCCAATTTGCTAGAAGACACAGGTGGTTGATTACTGAGGGCAGTCAGTAGTAAAAATTGAAACAGAACAAATTTGTACTAAACTGGTAAAGTTGTCTTCTGAGGAGGCAAGGAAAATTGACAGGGGAAAGATCAATAGGGCCAAGTGGAAACAGGAAAAGAAAGGGGGAACCAGTGGGTGCTGAGAAGGAGGACAATGACTTTTCCATCTGAGCTACACCTTGCGGCAAACAAACAGGACGTTTAGAGAGGGTGGTAGACAGAAAAAGAAAGTGGAGAATTCTATCTTGGTTTCCCAATTTCCTGGTCCAAGGAATAATGAGGCCAGATTTAATTTGAAAGGAGTGGTCAGTGGGTGTCCAAACGAGATCCCAATGAGGGTGAGGAGGTACAGATGATGACACAGACACCAGGAGTGAGGGAGAGAAGACCCAACAGTCTGCAATTCCTAGTGTCCCAGGAATTAGAGAGGATCAGATTAAGTAGGCACAGGATGTCCTATATGTCATCATGCAAGAACAGGGGCAAAAGGCTTGGAGAGACACCATTTCTTGGTACCAGGACTTAGAGAAAAACCAGAAAGCAAAGAGAGGGCTGTGTTTGTGATATGAAGCCTCACATTCAGGGGAATGGTCAGAGGTGTGTAGCCTCACCAGAGACCAGTTGCCAGTATTGAATATAAGGCAAAGCCTCCAGTGAATGAGAAAGCAGGTTTGTTGCAGGCAGAAGAGAGCAGATCTGTTGAGGGTGAAGCAGGTTGGTAGGGTCCAAATGTAAATTGATTACTTTTAGTCAGGGATGAATCTTTGACTATAACATACACACACAAGCTATTAATGTTTTATGGGCATATAAATTCTTTTTTGTTGTTTATCTTTTCCTTTAGTGTTTCTGTTCTATGAGTGTGGTGACAAAGAGACTGTTTAGCTAATTTGAACTTTCCGTAAATTCTATGGCAGCACATAGGTCTAATGTAATTTAGTTTCTATTTAAAGAGAAAGAGAGAGAGCAAAGGAGAGAGAGAAAAAAACACAGATGGTGGACAAGGCTCAACTTTTAAACAAAACATTTTGTCCATGACTTTAGTTTAATGACATTTGATTAGAAAAGGAAAAAAAAAAGATGAGATAGTGAAGCCTTTATATGATTAAAGCAATGGTATATTTATTGTAGAGTTTTGTTTGTATAAGGAAGAAATGACATCTCTGAACCTGAAAGTGCCTGATGTGAGTAGAACAGAAATGAACATTGCTGGAATTAAAGCAATCACAGAATCTAAAAAGATTGAATATATCATATTCAATATATCAGATCAAAAGACCGAATATATCAACTTACGGAATATACCATAACTTTTAGAAAGATTTAAGGTGAAAAAAGGATCACCATTATTGATAGGTAATATTTTCTAAATGTCGTGATGGCCATTTGGTTTGCTGGTTGGCTAATTTGTTTGTCTTAAGACAACAGATTTCCTTGGAATCTCTCACATTTAGTTTTGTTTCTCCAAATGTTGAATAACCTGAAGATATTTGTGAGTGAAGAATATGAAAAGTCCTCAATTTTCTCTTGTATTCAAAGATCTGAGCATTAGGACTGTGTTGAATTAAAAGCTGCGATTTGAGGCAATAAATGAATTTTAAGTATAATGTGAAGATATAGTAGAGTATTCTTGTTAAGAATTCTATCTCTTCCATTTTTTCTGTGATAACTGAATTGAGAGTCTACATTTCTAACATTGTCAAATGCCATTCAACCAACACAATTTCCTTTATTGGTTTAAGAGCATGTCCAGATCACCACATTAAGGATTAGAACCCTTATTATGGAACTCTAGTTCTGAAATCCATTTCTAGTATCTAGTAATGGCTATGAAGGATGGCAATAGCCCATATTTTGTTAAAATGACTGTTGGCTGTAAATTCTAGCCTCTAGCCTTAGTAAAACTAGGTATATGATCCTTTAATTCCCTTGATGAAGGACTGCATATTTTATCTTTAAAATGCAGGCATACATGCATACAGAATATTTTATACATAATAAAAGGGAGGAAGTGGAAGAGGAGGAAGTAGAGGAAAGAAAGAGGAAGTATAGGAGGAAGAAGAAGAGGAAGAGGAAATAAAGAAAAGGAGGTAGAAGAGGAAGTAAAAGAGGAAGATGAGGAAGTAAAGGAGAAAGAAGAGGAAGTAGAAGAAGAGGAAGTGGAGGAAAAAGAAGAGGAAATAAAGAAGAAAGAAAGAGGAAGAAGAGGAAGTAGAGGAGAAAGTAGAAGAGGAAGTAAAGGAGGAAATAGAAGAGGAAGTAGAGGAAGAAATAGAGGAG
The DNA here is from genome assembly GCA_963919715.1 of Microtus obscurus. Classification (NCBI taxonomy): domain Eukaryota; kingdom Metazoa; phylum Chordata; class Mammalia; order Rodentia; family Cricetidae; genus Microtus; species Microtus obscurus. The sequence continues at coordinate 43,315,166 of CAWTZC010000297.1, forward strand.
GAAGAAGAGGAAATAAAGAAGAAAGAAAGAGGAAGTCCACGTATACCTGGATATTTTCTTTACTCTGGTCTTTTCTTCTTCACAGGAACAAAGTATATATATTCTCATTTTGAGTAGTGATTCTTTTTTCTATATTTGCTTTATAAAAAATTCAGAAATATTATAATAGAGTAATAATTAGCATAGTATATGTCAGAAGCAGATAAGCTTATATTTCTGACAATTGTTTTTTTTTCATTTTTATGAGAATTTTAAATTCTAGATTACTTTTCTATAGGAAAACACAACTTCTCAAGTATTAAATGTTATGACTATGAAGGCACTTAGAACCATACATAAAATGTAAAATAATAAAAAAAATATAACTTTCTATAAACTTTCTGTCTTTAACAGAAATTACAAGGGGAAATTTTCTTATTTAAACTAAATGAGTGCTTTCCTTTATTTAAATATGATTTGATCTTAAATATTTGCTTCTTAACCATTCAAATCAAAATAGTCATTACATTATTTAATTTTTCATAATTAAAATTAGACACAATAGCTCCAGAGATTTGAAGAGTATTTGTAGGATAAATTCAAGTTTGGTGTTAAAATTTACGAGCTCAGGTTCTACTGGAGAATGACAGCAGTGTTAAATAGCAGACTGGAAAAGAAAACTCATATGAAATATTAGCCATTTCATTGGAGAACATTGTTTAATATTTCAACAATGACAAGCTGTCTGAGATATATACAGGTATACATATAATTTGGAAACAATTTGTAAGCGACAGTTTCAAATAGTAGAAAATATCCTAAATTTTAGAAAAGTATGGATGATTGTCTAAGTTTGGTAAGTATGCTTTGAAGTTGACTACTTTCATTTCATGTTTAGTTGGCAGTGAAATTTTTTTTTTTAAATTTGGGCTTGGTCTAATACTCAGCTTATTTGCATTATTGTTAACACTCTATAGGAAAGCTATTTTTTTTTAAACAATGTCATCTCTAAGATAAAACAGACTTTCACACCAGATTAGGCACACTCAGGTGCTACATTATATGTGGAGATAAGCAACAGCTCTCTTGGTTAGGTAGATTCCAAGCCTTCATTTCAGTAGAAATTCATAACTGGTCCTGTAGATGATTAAAAACAGTGGCAAGAGAAGTAAACTTTCGGTGTGTTGCTATGTGGTTAAGTTGTCAACTGCCTCCTAAATATTTATCTATTTTTTTTTCTATCCATAGATATGTCCTGCTCTCAACATTGCTTACAGGAACTTCTTATTAAAATGGGTAGAGGTTAATAGGACTGTCGAACTGCTGAAAATAAGGACGTGTGAGTACTCTCTCAGATTGGACATCTATGTCCACCCTCTTTCCCAAGGCTCAACAGTCTTATAACAGTAGTTTACTGTTCTTTTTTTTAAATAAACTTTCTTCTTATGTTCTGTATTCATTCCAATAAATTACATTATATCTCAATACCTACCTAGTCATTACTTGGTTATATCAATGATTTAACTCAACAACTATCACCTTTCCCCAACCTCCCCACACCAACTGGTGCCAATTAACATTGCACTGCAAGAGGTAAATTACAATAATTTGATCTTAAAGATTGGCCAGGTATGAGAATAGAAATAGAATTATTACATTCATTCTAGATGTTTATGACAAGTAAAGCCTTGAGAGATAGTTTTGTGATTTCCATATCTGTATAAAACAATTAAACATGCATCACACAATTCACAAATGAAGTGAATGTGCTATACCATGATGCAACTTACAAACCTATTTATTCTTTGTCCAATGTAGATCTTTCCTAGAAAAAAAAAATGAAGTATTTCTCTATAGGTTCACACAACATCTCTTTACATTCTTTACATGAAATGTGTCATTTATATTTAATTTCATAACTCTTACTATGTGAATAATGCAACTATACAGTTATTACTCATAGTGCTATGACTCTATATGGTAGTAGCACAAAATAGATTTTCTTGCACTTCTATTTCCTAGTACCATGCATTTAATGCTGGGTCTGTAATTACAAACAAGGCTGCATCATCAATCATGCCCAGAGTGAATGTTGGCTATGAATACCTCCTAAAAGGTTATTTGTTCAGTGATGATGCTCCAGTGCAAGTTTCAGTGTTTTAAGAAAACTTTGGAAAACAATTCTTTTATAAAATTCATTCAAAGAATGAAATAATATAAATACAGAATAACATTTTTTTTCTTCAGAAAATGTAGTTTTTGGTGCTTTTAAGCCACAGTCAATAAATTAGAAGCATATGATTTTCACTAAGGTTGACTTCACAATTGTCTTCCTTATGCCACTGTTAAAAGAGGATACATGAAAGGTGTCCCTGTGGAGACAAGAAAGAAGTCTCATTCCCCATAGGTGATCAGTCTTTTCATTGTCACAGATTTAGCCTGAGCTGAGAAAGTTTGACATTACTGTATTGATTGGATGCAAAAGAAGATATTGATGTGAATAACTCATTAGCATTATGGAAAAATGTTCTCAAAATCCCTTGGAGAAGAAGATAGATGTGGCCATCATGAAATATTGCTTTTCATGAAGGTAGAAATCTGTGGCACGGGAACTGAGCAGGCGTCTAAAAAGTTGGAGCACATTGAGAATTCCTGATGCCTCGGTACCATATTCAGGTACAAATGAGAAAGAACACTGTGGTTCAAACCCACATGTAATTCAAATTTTTAAAAAGTGAGCAGTGAAGCATTTGTTGTGTCTAATGTTGAGCTTATCTCATGTTCTATGTCAAATCACTTACTAGCACTAGTCTTGAGCCCCAGACTCAGATGCCTTTGTAAGAACACTGACTCCTCAAGAAGATCTAAGTGCAGGATATGGAGCTCCATGGAGAAATTGGTCAATCAGAATATCAGAAATGGAAGCAATGGGTAAGCCCTGACCCCTGAGCCACTTGAGTCCTAATTTAGCAAAAGTACTAGTGAGTACTCACTGTAGGCAAACACTCTGAAGTGGAAAGATGAAAGACTGTGAGAAGCAGGATTTAGACAAAGGTTTAATGTGAGTTTTATGTATTCTTATTTAGTTAAATGGATGAAAACTTCTTGAGTAGTCTCATTCTCTAGAAATACATATAAAATGAGAATCAGCAATTACAAAATATTAAAAGGTACACAAGTTAAATTGTCAGAAAACAATTAGAGATGAAGAGAACCTGGAAACTCCAAGTTATGTCTAATGACTCCCAGAGACTGGCTCAGGAAAAATGTCTGGATATAAAAATGGCATGGGATTGTAGAAAAGTTTAGGAAAGTAGAGAGTCTTCAAAAGCAGGTCTCATCTATTCTTTTCAGAATAAGAAGGAAGTTATTCTAAAAAGGAAAAGAGCAAAACTCAGCATGGGGAGCAGGTGGTCAGGACAATAATAAAACAGTGTGGAAAAATAAAAAGTTGATTACTCATAGGTTTTGCTTATTTCTTTGGCAGTATAGCACCATCCTAAGAACAGTATCTTGGAATGTGGAAATAATTCAGTCAGAAGGACAGGAAGTGATGGAGTTCAGTGGGAGAAGATCTTTTTGCCAACACATTGATTTCAATAACCTGATAAATTTAATGAGTTAATATGGGATATCAAAATTCCTTCTCTAACAAAATTATAACAAAGAAGAAACAAATCACACAGTTCAGTATTTTGAATAGCAGTAAAAATTTAGAAGACGATTAAGCACAGAGATAGGGTAAAAAGGTCATTTCAATGGATGTTTTACAGTGCTGAAATTTTGTGTAAATAACCTTATGGATGTGATGCACAAATCCAGGCAGAATATTAAGGGGAAATGATCTTAGAAAGTGCAATCTTGTCAAAGCATACACCAAAGCATAGAATGTGACAAATATTATACCTATATACTAGAAAATCACTCACTGTACCAGCAACAGATATGTGAACCTAGAAAGAATAGAAATATAAGCATAATACAAATAATATTCTTGTGTTTTGGTTTGGGTAGAAATTTTTAGTACCTTAAATATAATATCTTAGTTAGGATTGCTATTGCTGTTATGACACATTATGCCTGACCAAAAAGCAAGCTGGAGAAGAAAGGGTTTAGTTCATTTATACTTCCATATCACTGTTCATCGGATGCAGTTAGGGTGAGAACTCAAGCATGACATGAATCTGGAGGAAAGAGCTGATGCAGAGTTCATGGAAACACTTTGCTTACTGATTTGCTCCTTGTGGTTTTCTTGCTCAGCTTTTTCATAGTAACTAGGATCAAAATACCAGGGTTAGCACCACACATAATTTTCTAGGACCTCCCACATCTATCACTAATTTAAAAAATGCCCCATCAGCTGTCCTATAGCTTATACTTATGGAGGTATTTTTTCCAATGTTGTTCCTTCTTCTGAGGTAACTATAGCTTGTGTCAAGTTTACATAAAGGTAGCTGGTACCAATGGTATGGTTGGAAAAGAAACTCTCCTTCTTAGTTTTAGGAAACCAAACTACTCATAAACTGTTAATGGAAATGTGGTATTCCATTTGCTGTCAATTGAGAAGGGATTTCTGTTGATATTCGGAGCTTAACTCCCATGGTAGTATCCATAGGCACTCGCTAGGGCAGTGGCAAGAATTTGTAATGCAGATTCTCACTAATCTCAGCTTCTTTGCATTTTTCTACATTAAACATGCTCTCACTGTTTTACCTATTAGAAGCGCGCGTGCGAGAGAGAGAGAGAGAGAGAGAGAGAGAGAGAGAGAGAGAGAGAGAGAGGGCACAGAAGAGCGAGTGATATCACATTTCCATCACTAGTTTACGAATACCTTTGATGGAAGTGGGTCTTGTATCTTATCTGTTGCTTTCATTGGTTAACTAATAAAGAAACTGCCTTGGCTCTCATAGGACAGAAAATTAGGAAGGCGGAGTAGACAGAACAGGATTCTGGGAGAGAAAAGCTGAGTGAGGAGTCACCATGATGTTTGCACGTCAGGCAGAAGCAGGCTAGAATCTCCCCGGTAAGCACACCTTGGGGTGCTACACAGATTATCAGAAATGGGTTAGGTCGATATGTAAGAGCTAGCCAATAATGGGCCAGGCAGTGATTAAAAGAATACAGTTTCCGTGTAATTATTTCGGGGCATAAGCTAAGCCATGCGGGCGGCCGGGTGCGGGGACACAGCCCGGCCACTCCTCTTTCAACATACCTTGATTTCCTAGAACTAAAAGAGGCAGTTTCTTTTCTTTTCTACCTGTACTATTGGTGGTGACCCCCACCTATAAATTATTTTTATTGCTACATCAAAACTAAAATTTTGTTGTTGTTATAAATCATAATGTAAATATCTGTGTTTTCTAATGGTCTTTGGTGACCACTATGGAAGAGTTGGTTCATTCCACCCTAAAGGATTCATGACCCACAGGTTGAGAACTACTGATATAGATGGAAACAATAGAAGAAATACAGAAAAATATTTCAAGATAGCATCCCACCTGTTCAGTAAACTGTAAATTAGTTCTGTGTTCTGTGCTTGATTATATAGATTTCCTAGAGATTGAATATGTTGGTTACTCAAAAGCAATGAATTAAAGTTATTAGGCTATATAGCAACAAATCCAACTGCAATAAATGTTGCTGAAAAGGAATAAGTTTTGCTACATACACAACCTTTTTATTGAGACAAAGCTAAGGGATTTTGTCTCTCACATGGTGTTTGAGAACCAGGGAACATTTTATGAGGAATGCAAGGAAGATAATGCAGAGAAGGGTATAGAGTTCCTTGAGACGATTTCCTTTCATTTATTCCTTGATACTTGCTAAGATTGGGAAAATGAAACACAATAACACATTGACATTTCCAAGATTTTCCAAGTAATTGTTTTAAGTTAGGTCACTAGAGCCCATAAGAAAGAAACAATTCTATTTTCTCAAAGTATTTATTTCTTGAATTCTTTGTGAATTTGTTCTTAAACATTTTCATTTTTCAAATAAAACTGTATGTCTTTATGTGTATATCCTTACCAATGAGTTTATCAAGAAACTTTGTTGAGACTGTTTTTATATAATATTTCCAATGTATTCTTTGATAATTTTATACTTCAAATATGGATTTTATTTGTTTACACCCTCCATACCACCCTAGAAACACTTACCCACTCTATGCTCAAAGGTTGACTGGCTTGATCCTGTAGAGGTCTTGTACAGACAACCACAGCTGTCATGAGATCATGAGAGTAAGGGTCCTATTATGTTTTATAGAAGTCGTTCCAGACTTCTGACTCTTCAAATCTTTCTGCCCCGTCCTTTGTCATGATCTTTGAGATTTTGTGGGAGAATGTAAAACGTGGGTGTTCAATCTGAAGCTGAGCACTTCACAGATACTTGTTCTCTGAACTTTGGTCAGGTGGAAATCTCTGCAGTAAACATCACACAATTTACAGTCCTCTGATGAGGACTGAGAGCTACATTAATGGGGGATAATGCTCCTCCCAGAATTCATAGGTTGCCAAATAGAAAATTAAATGCTATGTGTGGGATACTTTTAAGTTGTGAGTAATAAATGTGACAAAGACTGTAAAGAGAATGCAAGTTCTTGCCATTGCTCTTGGTTGCCCCCAAAATTGATAATAAGATTTTATGGAATTGGACTGGCTCAATGGTTAAGAGTATTTATGTTGCAGAGGACCCAGATTCCAGTACCAACAGTGTTTCTCTGCCTTTAGGGTATCTGACCTTCTTGTCTTGATTTCATGGGTACCTGTAATCACATGCACATACCAAATGCATATGTACATAATTACATATATAAATTAAAAAATGAGAGCAAACTTTTAGAATAAGTCTTAAGTTTTGTGCAGATAGGCATTCAGTGAATATTTCCAGTATGGAATACAATGGGTAATAGGGAAATGGTGAAGCCAGATTGTGTAGAAATTTTGTTTATTTTGTTTGGAAAATTAATTACTCTTTATTATCAGTGTATATGTGTTTGTCTCTGTGTGTCTCATGTGTCATGTTGTTAAGTATGAGATCAGAGGGCAACTTTCATGAGTCAGTTTTTTCTTTCTAACTATGGGGTGTGAAGCTTAAAGTCAGCTTGCTTGGCCTACACAACAAGCACCTTTGCACACAGAGCCATCTTGCAGGCCCTAATTTTTTCCAGTATTATGTTAGTACATTATTATTTCAAGAACAGTAGCTAACATTGTGTGGAAGAATGAAAGGGAGAGAAAAGAAGAAAGGGAAAAATGGTATACAATTTACTATCTAAACTTTTTATGTATTTGTAAGGAAAGTTGGATGAGTTTCATTTTTATTGAGTTTCTCTGATAGACATGTGACTATGTTGCCTGTCCTTATCAGTATGGAACACATGTAAGAGGGGCCACAGATAGGTTTTACAGGGGGCGATTTGGAGATAATGACTTGTGGCTGCAATAACGAGAGGTAATGTGCAATATACCCTTGTGAAGTCTGGTGACAGGAATTAAATTAACTCGTGTCACTATTGTGAAGCAAGGTTAACTTGAGCTGAACTGTATCACATCCCTGAATCTAGTTAATAACGGCCCTGCCACAGAATGGTTAAGAGATAAATGAACTGAATTGTGATATAAGGAAAGCTGGCAATGATACCAAAGTCTGAGGAAATCCATAGGAAGTTACTATTCCAGGAAATGTATGTATTTAAGTAGAAAGAACATTTCAGTGAAACACAGTAGGCATGTCATAGTAGAAGTGTTTTAGCATGACAGCAATCTTTGATCCTATTTCTCAATGGAAGTACATTACTGATGTTTTTGACTCTTTATGCGCGCACACTGGCGGTCACCAATATTGCATTTTATTTTTAGGATGAAAACTTTCAGGCAATGTGTAACTCATGTTGGATGTATTTTGTTTGCATCATCTAAAACTTGTTCCACCAAAAAATATTTAATATCACTCCATTAAATCTATTGGTGAAGCCGGGTGGTGGTGGCGCACGCCTTTAATCCCAGAACTCGGGAGGCAGAGGCAGGCGGATCTCTGTGAGTTCAAGGCCAGCCTGGTCTACAAGAGCTAGTTCCAGGATAGGCACCAAAGCTACAGAGAAACCCTGTCTCGAAAAACCAAAAAAAAAAAAAAAAAAAAAAATCTATTGGTGACACTTTGAAGAGACTAGGTTCACTTTTATTAGATATGGTTATATTAGGAGAAAACATTTTACAGTATATAAATAAAACTCAGAAAAGTATACAAGAGTTATCAATATATTTTCAGATAAATTGTATAGTTGTTTGGTTGAATTTCTTGCCCCTTGGATACAATTACCTTTTTAAAGTCCAGTACAACAATTGGAGTCTCCTTGTAGAACAAACATTATTAGTTTACCTAGTTTCAGAATGAAGGTGTTAGGGAGAAGCTTCTACATAGGACTGCAAGTGAGGAAAAAGTGTAAGTATTAAAATAAAAACTTGCAATAATGCCATAGGCCAATAGCAATCATTTACTAATCATTTATTCATCGCACAAGTATTAATTCAAAGATCTTGTAGTTGCCAAACAATATGGTAGTTATTAGAAATGAAAATGGGGATGGTACACAGCTCCACATTTGATGGACTAAGAGTCTTATTGGAAGGGACATCTATCCTTTCTAAAGAAAGTATGGCATTGCTGAGAATACCAAGTAGGAATAACAGGATCTCATAAAGAGATCAGAGAAGTCAGAACAGATTTTCTCAGCAAGGAATTTCTGAGTAAAATTTAATGTCAGGGAAGAAATTTTTAATTAATTAATTAATTAATTTATTAAAGATTTCTGCCTCCTCCCCTCCACCGCCTCCCATTTTCCTACCCCCTCCCAATCACATCCCCCTCCCTCATCAACACAAAGAGCAATCAGGGTTCCCTGCCCTGTGGCAAGTCCAAGGACCACCCACCTCAGGGAAGGAATTTTTATAAATATTTTGATCAAACAGCTAGACAATGTCAAAACAATGACAAAATATAACAGTTCACCTGCATTCAGTTTAGTTAGACATCACAGATGCCGTCTGTAGTTCATCCTCTTTGCCTCACTAAACTTGAGGTAGGAGTATAAACCTGGTTGGCAGCAAACTTATGGTTCTCTAATTTATCTTCTCAGAGCTGAGGTGGCAGACAATGAGCTACCTGTCTACTTCGTTCTATCTGAAACATACTTCTTTTCTTTTCTGAGTCTGATATTCTATTGGTTAGACTATTCCTGCTCAAGTAGAGCTTTATTTTACTATTATCTACAAGGTATAGACAAGGATCATTAAGATGACTCAACAGAAAGGAAGCCTTCACAAACCTGGTGACCTGAGTTCAATTCCCAGAACCAGGGATGGAAGAGAGATTCACCTCCCAAAAGTTAACCTCTGACTTCACTCTCACTGTGGTACTGCCCATGCCCTCCCTCACATGCCACACATCATACCCATACAAAAATATACGCAGAATATTACTAAGAAATTAAATTTGGACTTCTAGAAAATGAAAAATTATAACAGTTTACTTAATAATTTTTAGTGTTACTCAAGTATTTTCATCAAAACACACACAAATATCCAAAGTTGAGTAACATATAGTACAATGATATGACATTGTCAATGGTGAATATTTCAGGAAGCTAAGCCTTTTCTGTATTAAAACTCACAACATAAATTTATTTGTATGACTTTTAGGTTATGTGTGGAGGTTAGAGAAACAGTTCATCAAGGGAAGTTAGCTGCTGTGACAAATGCAAGAATACGGACGAATGTGTATTTTGAGCTCAGTAGAATTCAACATTATCTTCAGAATAGAGTTCCAGCAAATAATGAATACATATAGGAAATCCATAACAAGCCACGAATCTGTGCATCTTAGAATGATCAATGCTTTTTTGGTACATCATCTGTTACAATGAGAATTGTTAAACCTTTGCTAGTTGCTCTCTTATAGTCATATAGTAAGGACTAATAATGCCCTCTGATATGCAATTTTAATGAAGTCTCAGAAATTTTGTTGCTGCCTTCTTTATGTCCTTTCCCATGTGAAAACCTTCTCAGGTGTCCCCGAGCAAGACTTGTAGCTATTTATCATGTAGTATTGCAAAATCTAGCATGACATTTGAATAAGATATTTACACTGATGGTTATCTAGAATACACTGTGAGCATTCACTCTGTATTTACTGCTACTTTGCCTATAGCACATAGGAGGGATTTTCCCAATAATTATCAATAAGTGTTTCTTGGAGGAATATGTGAAAAAGTGTATCTAACTTTAAAAAAAACCTAGTAATTATCATATATCAAGAAATAGAAGCCGGGCGGTGGTGGCGCACTGCATTTCCAGTCCACTTGGTTATTCATCTGTAATTAACACACAACCATTTAAGGCACTTATTTTTAATTTTATGAATTTATTCACAATATCAATTTTATATTTATATATAAATATCCACATATTTTACAGATATATAAAGCTTTATTTATAATAATCTTGTTAATGGAGAGATGAAACTAAGTAACACACAGTTCTTAATATAATATCTATTATGGAACTCCATTTAGAAAACTGCGCCGGGCGGTGGTGGCGCACGCCTTTAATCCCAGCACTCGGGAGGCAGAGGCAGGCGGATCTCTGTGAGTTCGAGACCAACCAGGTCTACAAGAGCTAGTTCCAGGACAGGCTCCAAAACCACAGAGAAACCCTGTCTCGAAAAACCAAAAAAAAAAAAAAAAAGATATAGATAACCTAAAACCTTGCTGATTCACTGAATGACACAATGTATTACTGGGATGTTTGCTTTACGTTGAAATGGTAAGGTCTTTTTTTGGACATTGATGTATTAAATGAAAAACAATCCATCATTTACTTCATGCTTATATGTGATCTGCATTGTTAATACTGAGTAGAATGTCTTATAATGATTTGAAGAGGATACCTATGAATAACTATATTCTTTAAAAAGCAATAGCAACTACAGTTTAAAGATCAAACAGAAAAAAGACCTCCCTGAATCGTCCATTAGGAGTTGATTTTTCATCTTCAACACCATCTATAGATCTCATTTCTAAGCACAATTTCCTTCAGAGGGGCTGAGCAAGCCAGAGAAAGATATTGATGCCATAGCAAAAGAGTGTATTTCTTTGAATGATGATTTTTTTAAATAGAATGTTTGAAACACGAATATCTTACAAATGTATGACCAAATCATATAACATTATTTACTGCTGTACTTCCATTGAAAAATAAAACAGGGACATTGAAACATCTATGAAGACCTGTACGTAGTTTTATAAAATGATTTGAAATTAGACTGAGAAGTACTCCATGACCCAGCAAACTCTGAGTGAATTACATGTCACATCAAATAGTTTTCTACATATTCATGGATGTTGCACCTCAGGCTCTGAGGAGTTTTAAAAGAAGATAAGTTTATCTTATTATTAAATTTCCTTTAACTCTTTTTAATTGTAGCATAACTACATCACTTCTCTTCATCTTCCTCCCTCTAGCTCTTCTCAGCTGTCCTCCATGTCCCTCCCATGTTACCATTATCAAAGTGAGAGCCTCTTTTTCTAGATTATATTTGTTACACACACACAAACACACACACACAATCATGCACACAACACACACACACACACACACACACACATACAATCTTCTGTATTATGTATATGGCTTCAAGGCTGACCACATGAAGAGAAGAATTTCATCTAGCCTGCACTGATCCAGGACATCTTTTTATGACCACATGTGATACAACACTGCCTAGGGACAGTTCCAGGATTTATTATTATATGTACTTTTCATGTCCTGGAAATCAAATTGCTCATACATTATGGTTCATTTAACTTTGGATGAACCAGAGGTGAACAGTGATGCCCTTAGTTTAGCATTGTGCATAAAATAATGCCAGTTTAAATTCTTAGAGTGTGTGCATCCACAGGTACAATATTGCTACACTCATCTTCCCATTCAGAGCCACTTTCCATCTTCTGTTGGGTAATGAGAGGTGACAGGTTAAGAGGACCATAGGGCTGACAGCACACAGCCAGTATTCATTCCAGAGACCATTTTATCCTTTGATTTAGTGTGAGCCCAGAAAGGAAGACTGACTTTCTAACGTTTATAGAAACAAACAGTTCTGTCTAGAACACCCTCTGTCTCATGACACTCAATTTAATCAAGGAAATTCTTGCTTCTGTTAAAAAAAGATAAATACAGACAAAGGGAAAAAGAAAGCATTCTAAGGATATAAGGCCTGATGCTAATTGACCAATAGAATGTGAATAAGAATGAAAGAGTGAAGGCAACAGAAACACAGAATGATACCAACGAGGACCATTCAAAAGAAACATAATTTTCATGTTTGCATAAAATAGTAAAGTGAAGGAAGTTAGAAAGTAAGGTTAACAGTATATGAACTCTTATCCAAGAAAAGAATAGTATAAACACTAATTTGTTTATTAAAGAAAAAATTTCTTCTGGACAAAACCCTGATAGCTTCAAATATCAGTTCTGTTCAGTATTCTTCCACATGCATGGTCTGTCATGTAAGATCAGGTCAACGGTGCTTGTTTTTCTCTGTGTAGAGGCTCTAATACACCAAGATTTCGAAGTTAATAATAACTAAAATAAACCCAAGTATACAGAAATAAGTAGGTGAAGGGTGGAGAAGATGACTAAGCTGTTAATATCACAGTGTTCTTGCAGAAGGTCTGAATTCTGTTCCCCGAATATAGGATGACCAGCTCACAATCACTGTAATTTTAGCTCCAAAGAGATCAAATATTGTCTTCCTGGTATCTGTGAGCACCTGCATTCATGCACACATACCTAACACACACACACACACACACACAGAGAGAGAGAAAGAGAGAGAGAGAAACAGACAGACAGAGAGACACACACAGAGTTTTAAAATTCTTTAAAAATATTAAGTAAAAATTTACTGCTTTAGTTTTAATAATGCAAGCATGAAAATAACAGCTCCATCATGGAATTCTGTGACCACAGATGAAAGCAGCACCTGCTTCAGTGCCTGGATCAAACATCCCATGAACAACGTGTCAGACACCGACTCCCCCTGAATGAGGCCAAAGTGAACTAGAGATTGTCTTGGCTTAGGTTTGGAATTGTGATCTGAAAACACCGTGATCCAGTGTCAAAGCTTGTGCTCGATGATCATGGGAAAATATCTTCTAGGGAAGAGAAACAGAAAAACTGATAGAAAGATGAGAAGTCTGAGGAGGAAGGGAGCTTACTCATGTTCAAAGCATTAGGATAATTTAAATTTTCTTTTACAGGAATATTAAAATATACACATGAATACATTTTCTGATATCTGTGAAGAGTTAAAAAGTTGTAAAATTCAGTTAATTTTTCCACTTTTAATATTTCTACCACTTTTTTCTATCTTCCTCTCTCATCCTCCCTTTTTAATGTTCTCTTCTTCCTTTCTTTCTTTCTTTCTCCCATTTTTTATTTCACCCAGTCTTCCGGTCTCTATGTCTTGCTCTTTATTTCTCTGGCTCAATTTTCTTAAATCAGAAGAAATGGATGTGTAGCAAAATATTACATGGTTTGCATGTCCTCATTCTCTTCTCTCTCTCTCTCTCTCTCACACACACACACAAACACACACACAAAACCACACACACACAATTTAAATGGAAGGAAAGAAATATGTTCATCTTGAGTATTCTGTTATAAATACAAATAATATAAATCTTTCTGTGTGTCTATGTCAGAAAGGGTATAAATTGTGCTTGCGGTGGTACAATAAGAGCCTGGTCCTTGCTTGAGAAGACTACTGAAGAAATATTCACTTGTTATCACAACTCTCAGAGGTATTACTGTAATTCAGCTTGGTTTTATAGAGGTCGTAGTTTAAGACAGCGTGTGGTGACCTGCGTTTTTTTTTCCCCTGACAGTTTATGTTTAAATATGTGACTCAAGTAACTGGGCTACTACTCTCTTACCCTTAGCTTTTGAAACTCTGCTTTTATGATTATGGTACAAAATTAAATATTGTCATCCCCAGAACTATAGGACACATACTTACTTTAAGATAAACCATAATTTAGTATACTAATATTTATATTGATAAGAACTATTTTAGTTTTGGAGACAATTTCATGTTCCGTTAAAAAAATAAAAAGACGGCTAACATGCTGTCTCAGTCTGTGGTTCTCAACTTCCCTAATGCTATGATCCTTCAGTACAGTAGTTCATCATGTTATGGTGACTCCCAACCATACATTTACTTTGTTGCTACTTTGTAACTGTAATTTTACTACTGTTATGCATCATAATGCAAATATATGATATATGGGATATCAGATATGTGACCCCTGTGAAAGGGTCCTTCAACTCTCTCAGGGATCATGACCCACAGTTTGAGAACTGTTGATTCAACCATTGTATATGCTTGCTGTGCTGCTCAATGCTCTGGGATTGATTCCTGGTACCCACAATAGCAAGAGATAACTTCCTTTAAAAAGTTGTTCTCTGACTCCATAAATGCCCCATGCACTGCATGCTGCCACTCACACAAAAATGCACACACACACACACACACACACACACACACACGTTATATATCATCTGTATTTACATAATATGTTTAAACCTTAGGAGATTCTGACTCAATGTTTGATTGCAAAGACTCATGGGAATGAAGCATACACTCCAAGTTACCAAATGTTGTACCACTTGTTAGGATAGTTTTTTTTTTTCCTTTTTAGTTTTCCTTATGGTTTTTAAAGATATAGTATGATTTTTGCTTGGTGTTTGCTGATGTTTAGTCTTTTGCTCTTTTGGGGACACCCACCACCCAGCTTCCAAATCAATCACACATGGAGACTTATTACTTTTAAATGTGAGGCCTTAGCTTGCCTTGTTTTTAGTCAGCTTTTCTTAATGACCCAGTAGCTTTTGCCTCTATACTTTTATCTGTCTCTATTCTGTAAACCTTTGTCTACTTTTTACTCTGTGGCTTGCTGGGTGACTGACTCCTGATGTCCTCCTCTTTTTTGTTCTTAATCTTTCTTTTTCTCCTTCTATTTATTCTCTCTGTCTGCCAATCCCTCCTACCCTATCTCCTATCTTTTTATTGGCTGTTCAGCTCTTTATTGAACAATCAGTTGTTTTAGACAGGCACAGTAGCACAGCTTCAGGAATAAATGCAACATAAAGGGATACAACATATCTTTGGATCATTAAACAAATATTCCACAGCATAAACAAATGAAATACAGCTCAAAATAATATTCTACAACATTATGAATGGAAAACTAGGCTTCAACAGTGGGAACATGAATGTTCCATTTCAGAATGACTCAAGATATCATATATTTTTTAATGATTTATATTCTGTCCCCAAATGTATATTCTAATATATGTTCCTTTTAGGAAGGTCACCCAAAACAGAAGATGGAGCGCAGCAGGCCATGGATGAATATCTCATGTGATTGTGATACATACACTTTTAACACGTTATCAGTCGTTTCTACCACATGCCTCCAGGGATTTATGATCCCCCAAGAATAATAAGTTTTGGAATGGAATGCACTTCAAAGCCCCATTGAAACTTAGATTTGTTTACTTTCGGATGCGAGTGCCTTGGCTGTGGCTGCCTGGCACACAAGGCCTGGCTGGAGGAAATTGTCTTCTACCTGATACACATCATCTGTGTCATTTATTACATGAAGTGAACACTGAGTGCTACAACTTGTTTCTTTTCTGTTCAGGAATCTAGATAAGATCTGAAAGACTTTGGCAAGTAGCATCATTTTCCTCAGTAGCTATCCTCAGAAACAGACTCTTTCCCAGTTTACTTTGCAAGGTTTTGAATACTCCTACTTCAATGTGGAGTTACCATGTATCAAACTTCAGAAGCTATGAGCATTTCAGAAGCAAGTACTTGAAAATGATGCTATGCAATTAAGCATTTTGCTAGTGACACACAATGACTAATATAAAAACCCTAAAGTGTCCAATTTACTTCTTAGGCAACTAACATTTAGTGTTGCTGGTCTACCTGTACTATTCAGTGCTAGAGTACATGTTTACTGCGTATGAGGTTCTAGGTTTGAATTCGAATACCATAAACACACACACACACACACACACCACACCATTCACACACTCCAAAGTGTAGAGTATTAGTGAAGGCATATTTTCCTAATGTACTTTAACTCAATTTTATCTAAGTAGAAACAGAACCACAAATGCAAGGTGAGCTTGCAATCCAGTCTGAATGGTGTTGTAAAAAATAGGAGGAAGGACACAAAAATGGGTATTGTGAAAGAGAAGCTCCAGAAGACAGAGGCAGAGATTTAAGTGTGGCAGTTGAAATTCAAAGAAACCTCCACTGGAAGATGGGTGTGTATGTGTGTGTGTGTGTGTGTGTGTGTGTGTCTGTGTGTCTGTGTCTGTGTGTCTGTGTCTGTGAACTGTTTGATTGAACCTTCTGGGTTTGAAAGAAAGAGTGACCCTATAGACCTGTCATTTAGAATTGTGCCCTCCACAACTCTGAGATGATGAATAGCTATTTGATTTAAGATATCCCATTTGATGTATTTTGTTATAGAAGTTCTAGGAAATAATTACAATTCCTAAGATTTTTCTTCAGTGTTTGCTTATTAGTTATTTTTGCTTGGGTGGATATTTCAGAGGCATACCAATACAGCATAGGACTACCAATGTGTGTGTGTGTGTGTGTAAATATACTTTCTTGTATGTCATTCTACAGAGACTGCCACTTTTGATGTTTTAGACTAGATGTCTCAATGGATGGTTGACCAACAAGCTCAAGATATCCTCCTGTCTATACCTTCACAAGTGCTTGGGTTACAAGGGCATACCATCATGCCCAGGTATGTTCTGGGCGTAAACTAAGTACTCACTGTATAAGGCAAGTGTTTTAGCAATTGAACCATCTTCCTTACTTCCAGGTGCACTGTTCTTCTTGTTGTTTGTTTTGTTTTTAAATAAAGTTATGACTGTTAATTGTGCATAAATATTGCAGAAAGTTCTTCAATTATAACCTATGACTCAAAATCAACAGGCTTGAGTAGAACCACACAAGACTAGCAAAAAATCAATGAAATGATTATTATGCTATATTTAAAGATCATCGTCAGAGTGGTTTCCACTGCAGCAGAGCTGGAGCAGATACAGAGACCCACAGCCAGATATTACTCAGAGAGAATCTAACAGGAGGTCTCTGTTGAGTCCCTTGGAGCTCTGAGAACCCCACAGAAGAAAGGATAGGAAAGAAAGATTATAGGAGTCAGAGGGGATAGATAATACCAGGAGAACATGGCTTACAAATATCAACTAAGCAGCATGTATATCACAGAAAGTGAAGCTATAAGCACAGGACCTGCATGAATCTGCACCAGGTGCTCTATCTATATCCTATGGCTGTTAGTTTGGTGTTTTTGTGAGATTCCTAACAGTGACCGTGAGGGTTTCTCTGACTCTTTTGCCTGTTCTTGGGACTCTTCCTCCTATTGGGGTGCCTCTTCCAGCCTTGATATGACAGCTTTGGCCTTGTTTAATTGCATCCTGTTTTGTTGTGTTCAGTTATTGTCCTTTGGAGGTTTGCTCCTTTCTGAAAGAAATGGAGGTGCAGTGGATCTGGGGGATTTGAGAGGTGGGAGAAATAGAAGGAGTGGAGAGAGAAGAAATTGTGTTTGGGATATATTATATGAGAGAGAAAACTATTTTCAATTAAAAAAAATAACATACTTATGTATAGATAGCTAACCAAATCAAAAGAATAGGTAAGCAAATCTTCAAATATAAAATACAATCTTGATTGGATGTAAAAATATGAAAAAAAATGACTTTTATTCTTTGCCATATTGTTTTGGCAGTTTAGAAAGTTGGATTATTTGGGGGATCCTATTCTATTTGGATGCATACCTTCCTAAGCCTGGATGAAGTGGGGAGAGCCTTGGACTTCCCACAGGGCAGAGTATCCTGCCCTCTTTCTTTGGAATGGGGGGGGGAAAGGGTAAGTGGGGAAGCAGGAGGGACTTGAGAGGAGGGGAAGAAGTGGAAATTTTGACTGGTATTATTTATAAAGTAATAAAAAATCTGCAAATAATAACAATAATAATTATGCCCCACCTTCTTTTAAAATTGATTTTGTATATGTTTTTGTGAGTGTACGTACATGTGCTTGCTTAAAAATGAAATATTAAATTTCATTTCAATCTTCATTGACAACTTTTCTGAATCTAATGGACCACCACATAATTCAGAATCTTAACCTCATCATTGGTAAACATTTTTTTGCTACAATAGGTGACATAACAAAACAAACAAAATAAAATAGTTGAATTGAAAAAAAGAAAGAAAGTTGCATTAAACACTTATCCCTTAAGATTTAGAATGTTTGAATGTTTGTTTAGAATGTTTATGGTTCTGTTTTCCTTAACTGGAAATCTTTTAATACAGGTAGTTTTAGATTTGTGAAAACTAGTACAGTTCTCTTTCAGTAGAAACTCAAAGAGCAAGAACAACTGAAAGCACTGTCAGAAGAAGGAGGAGGAGGAGAGGAAGCAAATTAGGTCATCTGTCTGGGTTGAGCTCACCATGAAATGGGTCATGAAACTTGTAGACTGTCTTTTGCTTTCTCTTTTCTCCTTTGAGCACTAAAGATCAAAGCAATTATTGTGAGTGAAACCCACTCTCATGCAGCAAATATGTCATCGATTCATAGTTTCCTGTAAGTTTTAAGGATAAAGCCTCATTGTGATGAAGGTGCCTTGGCTGGCCGGAGTTCCTTCCCTGTGACAATTATATGTGTGAAAGGTTATTGCCAGAGAGCTCAGGGGGCTGTTGCTGAAATACAGCTGTTGGTGTGACAAAGCCATTTGTCATTTAATACACACTTCTGAAAGACCTGTCACGGCACACCATATTTATAGGCACAGCTCCAATGGTTCAATTTCCCTCTAGTTCTGCTTCCGTAAAACCTCCTTAATCACCTGGGATTGGGTGTGTGATTCTGGTGCCATTAACCTCATAAAGGGTCCAGTTAAAATGAGAAGCACTTCAAAGGTACTCATCGTGTATGTTATAGATACTGCAATGAGGAACATTGCATTCCAAACTAGGGATACCAAAACTTTAATAAGATGGGACAGCAGGGCTCAGTATTATTGTTTTGTAAAAATCAAACTCTCAAAAGTGAGATGATTTAATTTTCTTTTACTTACATGAGTCTATGTGTACTGTATGCATACAAATGCCTGAAAGAGAGCATCATATGTTCTGGAATTTATAGATGGTTGAGAGCCACCATATGGGAGTTTGTACCTGGACTTGTTCTCCAGGAACAGTAAGTGCAATTAGCCACCGAGGCATCTCTGTCTCGTCAAACCTTTGTCTCTTCATACCTTATTCATGTGAGTTCTTATCCCTGCTCTCCATACCAGCAAAAGTCCTCCCAGAACACTGACAGTCATTTTCTGCAAAGAACTAGATACAAGTTACAATGGCTTAAGGGAACCCTGAAATTAACATGTTAAGTTTCCTGATATCCTTCCTCATTCTCTGAAGCACAAGTTCCTTTTGTGATGATATTTTGTTTATGTCTTAACAAATAAAGCTTACCTGAAGATCAGAGTACAGAGCTCAGTCACTAGAGGCCAGGGAGTGGTGGCATACACTTTTAACCCCAAGATTCGGGAAGCAGAGGCAGATAGATCTCTGTTAGTTCCAGAACACTTTTGGTTACACAACTTTGTTCTTGTCTAAAAGAGAATTAGAGCTCTCAACAAAGATGTTCCCAGGACTTGGGTTCACATACCTTTAATCCCAGCACTAGGGAGGTGGAGACAGGAGTGATATGGCTCAGTGGAGAGGAATAAATGGCAGGAGGAGACAGGAGCTCAGTGCAGTTTGAGGCAGCAGTGTGAAGCAGTCAGTCTGAGGATGCTGTCTGAGGGCAGGATTGCCCTTTTGATCTGAGCATTGGTAGAGGGAAGAACACTAGTGTCTGGCCACTCTGCTTCTCTGATCCTTCAGCTTTCACCCCATAATGGCTGACTCTGAGATTTTATTATTAATACTATTTAGAATTACTGCTACATCCTTGCAATTTGTTTCTTCACATATGCCCCGCTATAGTTTAGCATAGTGATATATTATATATGTCTAGATAAATAAAGCTTGCCTAAAGATCAGAAGGGAAAAGACGAGCCACTGGCGGTCAGGCAGTGGAGGCACACACCTTCAATTCCAGGACTGGGGAGCTGAGGCAGATGGATCTTTGTGCACTCAAGGCCTTCCTGGGCTACCCAAGATTGATGCAGAAAAAAATCTGGGTGTTGGTGCCTCACGTTTTTAATCCCAGCACTAGAAATATAAAATGGGAGGAGAGAGAGAGGCTCTGTCTGCTTAGTCTGCTTGGTCTACAGTCACCAAGTACTGACAGAGGTAAGGTTTCTCTTAATTTGACTCCTTTGGTTTTCTGGTTTCGAGTTGAATCCCAATATCTTTCTCTGAGTTTTTACTGTTTGTGCTACACTACTGTCAACACAAACCAAATGCCAAATGCTGTGGAGGATTTTCCCATATTTTCCATTTCAAGACAAAAATAGTTTTGTCAAATATGACCTCAGGATTCACATATTTCACTTTTGTCTTTCTAATAAAAATTACTATAGAATTGAAATTACACTGCAGAAATTTCTTTCCTTGTCCCAGTTTTTTGAGGTCAGCTTCTAATACGTTAGGGCAGTAAATGTGGTCGTATGCAGGCTGAGGTGTTAAAGAGTCATTCTTTAACAGAAGCAGGAATGTATTAGCGTCCTTTATCTCTTATGATCTTGATGTTACTATAAAAATGGGAATAATATCTATCTCTTCACATAATGGACGGGACACACACATACACACAAAATAGTGTGTAAGTTGGTTTTAAAATGTTAGCTTATGTTCAGGACACTCCAGCCACTGAAACAGGTAGGCTAATTGCAGCTCTTCAACTCTCTGTCTCTCTGCTCCTCCAAATTCAATCCCCTGATCTCATCTACAGTTCTGAGACCTCCTTTGGGCTGCCAACTCTCATCTTCATTGGATTACATATATCTTCTCTTTAACTTATTCTCCAACTCATTCGCTTGTCCCAGCCTACAACTCTAGCAGGTGCTCCTTGGAAACCCACAGGACAGTATGACGAGGGAAATAAGTAGATTTTCTCCGCTCCATACATTGTTCTAAATCTGATTCCCCAGTCTCATCAGCAGCTCTGTAATAGACCTTCTGCTGTGACTACTCTTTACTCTCAGCACCAGTTCTCAGGGCAATAAGATGCTGGGACAGTACTCTGCTTTGTTCCCTCTGTTGGACTCCTCAGGCCATATCTATTTATAACTGTCAGCTTCCAATACCTATAAACACATTTTGCCTAGAACCCCCAGTGGCGATACCTGTCAGGATCCCAGAAAAGTCCCTACAAGGCAACAAACAACAACCACACCATCCTAAGAACTGGAGAGGGCTACTGTTGACAGAAACTAAGGAATAAAACAGCCACCTAACAAAGATAAGAACAGATTATCATCACTTAGAATTGCACTGTTCCAAAAACCTGGACACCAGCATAAAAACACCACCAAAAATAGCAAGGACAACATATCTCCACTAAAACCCAGCAAACCTAACATACCAGGTCTTGAATACTGCAATATAACTGGAACACAAAACAAAGGCCTTAAAATAGCCAATATGAAAATGATAGAGGTCCTTAAAGAGAAAACAAATACATTTCTTAAACATATGAAAACAAAAACCAACAGTGGAAGGAAATGAATAAAACAGTTCAAAGCTTGAGAGTGGAAATGCAATCAATAAAGAAACCCCAAATTTAGGGATCTGGAAACTTGAAAAAGAAACTCAGAGGCAAGCTTCACCAACAGAACACAAGAGATGGAAGAGAGAATCTCAGACATTGAAGATGCAAATAAACAAAATGTTAAATCCATAGAAAAATCCTGTCACAAAAAAAATCCAGGAAATATGGAACACTAATAAAAAGATCAAATCTAAATCTAGAGGAATAAGTAAATGAGAAGAAATCCAAAAATAATTGAAGAAAAATTCCAAAATCTAAATGTGAAGGCCGTTATTACCATACAAAAAGCATATAGAACACCAAATAGACTCGACCAGAAAAAGAAAATATTCCTTCATCATAGAATAAACAAAACAGCAAACGTACAGATCAAAGTTATAGTATTAAAGGTTGCAAGGGCAAAAGACCAGTAACATGCAAAAGCAGACCTATTAGAATGACACCTGGATTCTCATTTTAAATTCTAAATGGCAGAAGATCCTGGACAGATGTTCTATAGAGATTTAGATACCACAGACACCATTCAGACTGCTATACCCAGCAAAACTTTCCATTACAATATATAGAGAAAATAAAACATTCCATGATAAAATCAATTTAAATAATATATCTCCACAGAAGGAAAATATCAGCACAAAGAAGCTAAGTTAAACACAACTAAGAAAATATGAAAATAAATAAATCAAATCTCTCTCTCTTTCTCTCTCTCTCTCTCTCTCACACACACACACACACACCACACACACACACTCGCCACATAAATACCACTTACAACAGCAACAAGAAAAGAATAAAAAGAACCAACAAACATTAATATTTGATATTTCTTAACATTACTGATCTTAATTCTCCAGTTAAAAGGCACAGATGAAAAGAATGGATACATAAATATGTCTATTCTGCTGCCACATCTACTACATCCAAGAAACTCATCCTACCATCAATAATAGGTGTGACCTCAGGGTTAAAGGGAAGAAAATATATTTCAAGAAAATGTAACTAAAAATAAATCTGTATAGCCATTAAATATCAGAGAAAATAAGCCTAAAATCATAATTAGCCAGAAGAGATAGATTCTTTATTCTCATCAAAGGAAAAGCTCAAGAAAAGGACATTGCCGTTCTTAACATCTAATCATCCAACACAAGGGCACTAAAGATCATAAAAGAAACAATGCTACAGTTTAAATCACATATTTAAATTACACTCCCTCACACACTCGTAATGGGAGACTTCATTCCCCAACTCTTGCCTATAGACATATCAGCCAAACAAAAACTAAATTGAAAGACAATGGAGCTAACTGATGAAATAATCAAAATGAACCAAAGAGACATTACAGAACATTTTAATTAAACACAAAAGAATATAGCTTCTTCTCTGAACCATATAAAAATTTTCCAAAACTGACCAACCTTACTACTAAATGAATGACAACTGTGTCAAGACAGAAATTTAGAAAGAAATTAAATACTCTCTAGAATTTAATGAAAGTTAATACCCAACATAGCTAAATTTATGGTGGACAATGAAGAGGGTTCTAAGGGGGTAATTTTATTGCATCAAAGTTTTGAATAGATTTGATGCTAGTAACTTATCTGAAACCTAAAAGTTCTAGGACAAAAAGAAGAAATAACACCTAAAAGAAGTAGACAGGAAGAATAATGAAACTCATACCTGAGATCAATAAAACAGAAAAAAAATACAAAGAATCAATGAAAGGAAGAGGTATTTATTTGAGAAAATTAATAATATTGACAAACTTTTATCCAAATTAATGCAAACACATAGGGAAAAGATCTAAACTAACAAAATCAGGAAGGAAATGCTATATAACAACAGACGATGAGGAAATCCATAGAATCACTAGGACATACTTCAAAAAGAAGTACTTTACCAAACTGGAAAACCTAAAAGAAATGGATCATATTCTTGATACATATCAATAATTAAAGTTAAATTAAGATCATATATGCACTTTAAACATACATATATACCCCAATGAAATAGAAGGAATCATTAAAAGTTCTCTTCCAATAAATACCAGAGGGCCATAAAATTTTTGTTCTGAATTTTACTATAATTGCAAAGAAGATTTAATGTAAGTAAAGTAAGTTCAAATTATTCTACAAAATAGAAGTAACAATAGTTGCAAACAGAGCCAAAGAACACATCC
Source organism: Microtus obscurus (assembly GCA_963919715.1). Lineage (NCBI taxonomy): Eukaryota > Metazoa > Chordata > Mammalia > Rodentia > Cricetidae > Microtus > Microtus obscurus. The sequence goes on from CAWTZC010000297.1 coordinate 43,339,206, forward strand.
AAAGAAAATTATCCACCTAAATCAATACACCACGTTGACTTCATCCCAGAGATATGTGGATGGCTCAACAAATGTTATTTGATAAATATAGCATTTATCATATAAACAAATTTAATAAAAAATAAATACATCATCTCATTAGATGCAGGAAAAACCTTTGACAAAATCTAAATACTTTTCATAATAAAAGTTAGGGAGAGTTTTGGGGAGCAAGGGATATACCTAAACATAATAAAGGCAGTTTATAACACACCAATAGCAAGCATCAACTTAAATGGAGAGAGACTGCAAGCACTATCAGGAACAAGACAAAGTCATTCAGTCTCTCCATATCTATTTGATATAGTACTTGACATCTTAGCTAGAACAATATGACAAATGAAGGAGATCAAGAAGTCATAAATTGGAAAAGAAGTCAATGATGTACAATTAGTAAAAGCTCAGTGAGACAAATTGGGATCCATCCTGAGGATCTGAAAAGCCAAACGGCCAGCCACTGACTCTTACCTCAGTCTCAGTCTGAAAATGGTAATCCTGTCTCCGGGAATCTCAAAATGAGACTGTGTCTGAGAGCTGTCTCCTCCCTTTTTATAATATGCTCTAGGGTTGGAAGTAAAGCTGTGCACCACTGAGATTAAAATCATGCACTGCCTGGTTTCTATGGTAGCTAGTGTGGCTATGTGGGTTAAAGGTGCCTGTCATCATGACTAATGGGATTAAAAGTATCTATTACCATTACTTGGTCTGTAAGGCTGATGTGTAGGGCTGTTTTACTCTCAGACTTTCAGGCAAGCTTTATTTATTAAAATACAATTGAAATGTCACTACAAGTCAAAGTATCATTATTTGCAGATGATATCTTAGTATACATAAGTGTGTAGTGAGTATTTGCTCCAAAGGTGATCATGGGTTATCTGGCTAGATGGAGGTGGTACTTCTCACCTGCCAATGTGACCTTTTAAAAGGAAGGAGAGAGGACATCATGCTCTGGGGTGGTGAAGACTGTCAGGCTGCGTAACACATCATGTAATCGGTCCATAGCTTTCCAAAGGACTCTGTGATGTGGGAGTGTCATATATCAATCTGTTGATTTCATTGGTTAAAATAAAGAAACTGCCTGAGCTCATTGATAGGCCAACCCTTAGGTGGGTGGAGTAGACAGAAGAGGATTCTGGGAGAGAGAAGCTGAGTAAGGAGTCGCCATGATGTTCCCAGTCCCTGCAGATGCAGGCTAGAATCTCCCCGGTAAGCACACCTTGGGGTGCTACACAGATTATCAGAAATGGGTTAGGTCGATATGTAAGAGCTAGCCAATAATGGGCGAGGCAGTGATTAAATGAATACAGTTTGTGTGTTGTTATTTCGGGGCATAAGTAAGCCATGCGGGCAGCCGGGTGCAGGGAGGACACAGCCTGCCACTCCTATTACTACAGATTGGCGCCCAACGTGGGGCTGAATCCACTTAAAAACCTGAGAGAGCTTAATTCTAAACAGAAAAAAAAACAGAGTTTAACACAGAGTTTTGTTCTTTGTTGGTGGCGTGCCATAGAGAGATTTCCTGGTTTGGCAATAGCAGCAGAAAAAAAAGCTGCGTCATTTTAAAGTGCGGCTTTCTGGGCTGTGCCGCCATTGCCATCTCTGTCTGGCTCCTGTGAGAGACAGAGCTTTTGTATGGAGCATTTGGAATAAACTGCTTTGGCTTGCTTGATGGCAATTTGGACTGCTGTGTGCCTGGAACTCTATGCAGCTCAGGCTCACCAAATGGCTCTGGGCAGGAGTGGCTCAGCTCTGCCATACTGCAGACTCAGGCAGGAACTACCGTAATTACCTTAATGACAGCACACTTAAGGTTTCTACTGGGCAGAATGCAGGCGGTACCGTATTAACTGTACAAGAAGCAACTTAAGTTTTTAAAAAATGCTTAACATTTTAAAAAATGCTCCTGGATAGTAAAAAAATTACAGATTCACAATAAAACAGATTCAGACAGACCACTAAATGGATCACACTGTTGGATGAATGTACGTAGGCTTGAGAAAGAAATAAATATATATAGAGAGAAAATAAAGTTAATCCCTTTAAAAATAAAAAGGTAAAGTCTTTAAAGAGACAGAGTACAGATAGTTATAGATTAAGAAAATAAAGTAAAAATAAGCCACGTAAAAATGGAAAATTCGCAGAGAGTCTGGATTATGTACATTGTGTTTTCTTTAAAATTTTTGACTGTGAAGGAGCTAAGTACAGAAAGACATTTCATTATATGGGCTGCCAAATGGAACCAGAATGGATATCATGAGGGTATGACTTCAAAATTTGGGTCTTCACAGAGGATGAGACCCTGTGGATTTCTTCTATTCCAATTTGGTATGATAGACCACGCCCTCCTGAAAGGTTGCTGTGAACACCCTCAAAGAATTACTTCACTCAACTGTCAACTGAGATGACCCTGACACACAGGTTATACCATGAAAGACCTAATTAACGACACCCCCGTTCAGCAGGAAGTAGTTTGGAGAGAAAACTGCGCCCATGTTCCCAAATAGGATTTATAAACGTTTTTTTAAATTTAAAGGGGGATATGATATAGATATGAATAATTTGCATTGGTGTGGATTTTAAAGTCAATTTTGTTATATGTATATGTATTTCTGATCTTGGTTAAGGTATTGTGATTGTGTAGTTAATTTTTAAAATGTAATGTATAATTAGGAAATATAGGTTGTTGTTAAATAATTGTAAGTAATAGTCAAGCTTGTAGTCATGTGAGATTTTCTAGATATATGGAGATATATTTCAATTATACAGGCATTCTTCATATCTTTCAAGGACTGTAGAATATGGCATTTAATATTTTAATAGCTTAGGGTTTTTCATGACAATGAGACACATCTGCTCCTGGCAGCACCAATCTACTTCAAGAGGAAGATGGGCATCAAAGAGGATCCTTATGGAGCTTGATAGACATTTGGGCAAGAGACTGTTCTTGCCTGGACTGTTGCATAAACTGGACACAAAGAACCTGCAGAAAGAGGACTGATGAACTTGCCTAAAGGTGAGATGATCTTTCAGGGTTCCTGATTCATAAAAGAGTCTATGAGACATTCTGCAGGACGCAGGACACAGCAGAAAGTGACTGAACTGTCTTTGGAATTTCCTGCTTCATGGAAATGTCTGCTGGATACTATGGGCCTGGAGGCCAAAGATGGATGCCCCAACGGTACAGAGGAACTTTGGGTGACTGTCCAGGCAGCGAGATGTCTCTGTCATTTCTAGAGTTTTGATTTGTTTGTTTAGGTAGTTTTATATCCTTCTGGAGTCTTTGATGGAGTTGAAGAATGAATAGATAGTTGTAGTTTTCCTTAGTTATGATAAAAGATAAAATAGATATAAATATTGTAACTGTAATTCTTACTTGATAACTGTTTTGTTATATGTGATTTTACTATGTTAAAGTTAAAGCTTTTCTTTTTTGTTTAAACAGAAAAAGGGGAAGTGATGTGGGAGTGTCATATATCAATCTGTTGATTTCATTGGTTAAAATAAAGAAACTGCCTGAGCTCATTGATAGGCCAACCCTTAGGTGGGTGGAGTAGACAGAAGAGGATTCTGGGAGAGAGAAGCTGAGTAAGGAGTCGCCATGATGTTCCCAGTCCCTGCAGATGCAGGCTAGAATCTCCCCGGTAAGCACACCTTTGGGTGCTACACAGATTATCAGAAATGGGTTAGGTCGATATGTAAGAGCTAGCCAATAATGGGCGAGGCAGTGATTAAATGAATACAGTTTGTGTGTTGTTATTTCGGGGCTTAAGCTAAGCCATGCGGGCAGCCGGGTGCAGGGAGGACACAGCCGGCCGCTCCTATTACTACAACTCTGTAACTGGATTTACCTGTACTGAATTCATGAGGGTATTTTCCTCTTTTTTTATATCTCAATAAATTCCTGTTACCCCTTAAACAGGCACATGTGGATTTCTCATTACATAAGTGAGCCTAATAATTCCACAAAGGAACTCTTAAATTTGCTAATCACATTCAGTAAAGTGTCTGGATACAAGATTAACACAAAAATCAGTAGCCCTCCTATATACAAATAACAAGTAGTCTAACAAAGAAATCAGGGAAACAGTATCTTTCACAATAGCTTCAAATACTATAAAATATATTTGGAAAACTCTAACCAAACAGGTAAGGAACTGTATAATTAAAAACTTCAAGTCTTTGAAAAAAGAAATTGAAGAATACATTATATGATGGAAAGATCTCATAGGCTCATGGACCTGTAGGATCAACATAGTAAAAGAGGAAATCCTACAGAAATAATCTATAGATTTAATGCAATCCCTATCAAAATGCAACACAATTATTTTTTGTTGTTGTTTTTTGTTTGTTTTTTGAGACAGGGTTTTTCTGTGTTGCTTTGGAGCCTGTACTGTAACTCATTCTGTAGACCAGGTTGTCCTCTAAATCACATAGCTCTGCCTGCCTTTGCCTCTCGAGTGTTGGAATTAAAGCCTGCACCACCACAGCCTGACTAACACAATTCTTTACAGACATTGAAAGAACAATTCGCAACTTCATGTGAAAAAAACAAAACAAATCAAAAATTACAGGATAGCTAAAACTATACTGAACAATAAAAGAGCTTCTAGATATATCACCATGCCTGACTACAAGTTGTATGACAAAACAAGAATAAAGTAATAAAAATCACAACATATTGACATGAAGAAATATTGATTTAAGAGCCATTAATGAACCCACACACTTGTGTAGGACTGATTTTTATAAAGAAGCCAAAACTACTCAATGAAAACAAGACAGCATCTTCAACAAATGGTACTGGTCAAATTGGATGACTGCATGTTGAAGAATTCAAATAAATCCATACTTATTATTCTGGGTGGTTGTTTGAATAAGGATTGGCTCCATGGATTCATATATTTAAATGCTTAGAAACTGGTACTATTTGTAGGGATTAGGAGATGTGGCCTTGTTCGAAGAAGTGTTTCACTGGAGGTGGGCTTTGAGAATTCAAAATCCCATGCCAGGTCCAGTGACTCTCTCTTTTCCTGCTGCCTGCAGATCCAGTTATAGAACTCTTTTCCCCTTATCTAGTTCCATGTCTCCCTAGATGCCATTATGATTCCTCCCAGGCTGATAGTGGACTAAACATCTGAAACTATAATCAAACCCCAATTAAATACTTTTGTTTATAAGAGTTGCTGTGGTCATGGTGTCTCTTCACATCAAATAGAGGGCTAACAACCAAATTATCCAAAGTATTCAAAATAACTAGATATCAAGAAGACAAATTGAAAAATGGGGTATAAATTTAAACAAATAATTCTCAAAAGAAGGAATTCAAAAGGCCCAGAAACATTTTAAAAAATGTTCAACATCCTTAGTTACTAGGGTGTTGCAAATGCAATCTACTTTTAGATTTTATATTTTACTTGTTAGATGATCAATGGCCAATAAAACAAATGACAGTTTGTGCTAGCAATGATGTGGAATAAAGGAATAGTCATTAGCTAAAGGTGGGAGTAAGAACTTTTACAGACACTGCAAAAATCAGTGTGGAAGTTACATGGGGAGATGTGAATTAATCTACCCAGGATCTAGCTTATATCACTTTTGAAAGTACACCCAAAAGATGTCTTACCATAGAGACATTTGCTTAATGATGCTCATTGCAGATTTATTCAGAACAACCATAAATTGTAAACAATCTAGATGTCTCTTAAAAGAAAAATGGATATATAAATTATGGAAAGTTTATACAATCGACTATTACATAGCTGTTGAAAATGAAATTCTATGGTGAATAAATACCCTCAGTAAAATATTCTAGATACAGAAAGGCAAATACGGTATGTGTTTGCTGATTTACAGATATTAGCTATTAAGTCTATGATAACCAAGTTAAACTCCATAGAAACACAGAGGTTGGAAATAAATTAAGGAACTACGAATGGATGCATAGATCTCATTAGAAAAGGGAAATAGCATAGACAGATATAGAAGGGTGATGGGGACTGGAACAGGAAGTTCAAGTGGGAAGGAGACAGCAGTGGTGGGATGAGAATATCAGGAGATACCAATAAAATTAATGTCTAGTTGAGGGGTAGTATGGAAACCAAATAATTAGACCCCTTCTTAAAATGTATGTATATGTGACAGTGCCCTAAATCAAATCCCCAAACAAAGGAAGAGACAGAGTCCCAACTTGCCATCTTCTGTCACCAAGTGAAGATTCCAGTACTGAGGATGGGTTATATCTAATTGAGTTGTTGGCCAGTTATGGAATCCCCAAGCAACCCAGACTATTGTCAAGATTACCGTTTGCTCTTTGCGATCTGATTGCAAGGCCCCATTGCTAAACACCACACATACACAACTCACTGAACACAGAGAAGTTAATATGGTGCCTGTAAAGAGCCTCACACCAATGTTTGGTATAGCAAAGTACTCTGCAAGTTTCCAAAAAAAAAAAAAAAATCAACACCACCACAAACCCTTTGATCTACAATGATGTCCCGCCTGCAAGATATTCCAGGGCAATGGAGGCGTAATGATTATGAGAGTAGCCAAACAATGTCTTATTTTACTGAAGGCCCAATTCACAAAATGAAACACATACCTGACACTTGTATCTACATTGGGTGACTAAGAACCAAAGAATCTAGGAGAGGATAAAACCAAGTACACTGTTTAAATTTAAAGACTAAACACACACAAACACACATACAAAAATACACACATGCTCAAAATGTGGCCACAAAATGATTCTTCTATATTCAGAGATCATAGATCGATGCCTTGCTTAGCTGTCATTAGCGAAGCTTTCTCCTGCAGTAGATGGAAACAAATACAGAGACCCATTGCCAGATAATATGCAGACTTAGTGACACAGAAACACTCATGTTGAAATGCCTTCCTTTGATCAAATCCCTCATGTTAAGGCTCTCAGAAGCAAAGACAGACAGAGTGTTAGAGATAGAGTGGATGGAGGACACCAAAAACAAGGCCCTCTAAAACAAGTGAGCTAAACTCATATGAACTCACAGGAACTTAAGTAAGATACACAGGACTTCACAGGTGTGTCCTAAGTCCTCTGCATGTATTATCACTTTCTGTCTATTGTTTTATGAGATTTCTAAATGTGTGAACTAATGAATCTTTGGTTTTGTGCCTTCTCTTGAGATATTTTACTTCTATTGGTTGCTTTACCTAACTCCAGTGTGTGTGTGTTAGATTTTTATTTTTCTCTTTTTTAAATCTTATTTGATTATTATTCTTTAAGATAAGACAAAGGTTTAATAATTCTCTTTTAATTATACCATTTCCCCACAGTGTTTATGCTCAATTATTATTATTCTCTCTCTCTCTCTCTCTCTCTCTCTCTCTCTCTCTCTCTAGACAACTTCATGTCCTGGTTCTCACCTTTCACCTTGTTTTAGACAGAACCTCTTTTTTGTTGACCACAGTGCACATTGGGGTAGCTGGCATTTCAGCTCCCAGGGATTCACCTATATTAATGCCCCTTCTGTCCTAGGAACATTGAGTTACAAATATGCATTACAGTATCCCTCTTAATAGGTTCCCTGGGGATTTGATTTAGGTCCTCACACTTGTGCAGTAGGCTACCTTGCTAGCCATCAGCTGTCCTTTTACTATTCTGCAATTGTTCTAAAATATTTTCTGGGACCGTGAGTAAACTTTTTCCTGTTATGACAAAATATTGGGGAAAATAACAGCTGTGCAGGTATCTCCTCCATTCTGAAAACTTCTTCTCTAAAAAAGGAGGTTCATGAGATTCAGGAAGCTAATAGAATATTTACTAGACTCAGGAATCTCATGAAAGTTACAAGAGTTTGGAAAGTCACAAATTTATGTAAGCTTTGAATAATTAATGGTAGATAGGAACCTCCTGCAAGTAGAGTGGGGAAATCCAAGTATGGCATTTTCCTGAGTAGCTGCCCATATCCAGTTGGAATCTTTGGTAATAAAACTGGCTTTGAGTCACCATGCTGCCATAAGCAACTCCAATAAACCCATTGTTTCACACACACACAAAATGAGTCAGCTTCCTGTAAGATAGAATCACCTTGGCAGAAGAGAGTCTTAATGAGGAATCATCTAAAACAGAGTGGTATGTCTCTGAGTGGTAGTCTTGATTTTTAACTGAACTAGATATTTGTGGGTAGCATCATTACATATGCTGGGCCAAATATTGTATAGTGACAAAAACTATCAGAGAAAAACAAAAAAAAAGTAAAACAACACTACACACACACACACACACACACAAACACAAACACACGCACTGCAAGCAAGGAGCCATAGGAAACATGTATTTATCATCTCTTTGTTCTTGACTGTGATGTTTTAAGTTCTTGCCTTGTCTCATCTACCCTCCAATAATAGAAATTGTAAGCCAGACAAATTCCCCTTTCCTTAAGGTCCTTTCATTCATATATTTGTTAGAGAAGCAAAAATAAAACAAGAACATATGTATGTATATATACATATACATATATATACAGACATATTTATATCTACATTTATCTATACACACATGCACACACAGAAATATACATATAGAGATACAGTTTATAATATGAATATTACATTCTTTTCAGTTAAAACTATATAGACTGCACTCATTACAAACAAAAGTACCACTGTAAATATTATTAATTCACAGGAATTTCCAATTCCCAAAGTGAAAGTCATTGATTTATAGCAGCAGCAATGCTAAATCAAACTTTCAGATTTTAAAGAGTGCTTTCTATTTATCATCAAAAATAAGCCTTTGGAAAAAGAAAAAAATGATGGATTAAAATGTCTTGTGTCTAATTCATGTGGCAAAATGACTATAACTTGAAGCATATTGAATAACTATTTTGTTCTGAAACATACAGTAAACATTTGCTTTTGTTCTTTACCATTGAACCCTAGCAAAAAATTGCACTGATTTTCTCATTCCATGTAGCAAACTATCATATATGCTTAGGTACTTTCAAAATAAGTACAAAATCTTTAAAGGTATTTTCTTATATTTAAAGTTCAAAATGTGCCTGAAATTTGTAAATGAAAATGGAATAACTCTGTCAGAAATAAATAATATTGCCCCAAATTAGAGTTATAGATTTTTTAAGATGTAATCATTTATATTTTATATTCATTAATTTTTCCATATCGTGGTTAATTCATTGCTAAATTCATATTTAACAATATTTAATTCTCATATTTCTTTTGTTATTGATATAGTTTGAATTTGTTCCTGAAATTGTTTCTTTTCCCCATTTTCTCATCAAGATAAATTGCCTTTAGAAATACTTTCCTAAGCTTCATTTTTATCTACAATCAATGTCAAAATAACAATTATAATATATAAATAAAAAATTTAGAATAGTTTTAATTATGGTATTCTTTATTGTTAAGAATGAGCAGAGAAATTTCTGGGGTGGTTGTGATTTTTTCATTAGGTTCAAACACAATTTTTAAAGATTATTTCAGATAGTTGACTGTTATAATATTCAAACCTGCTGTAAAATTTGCTTTTAAAAACATTTTTGAATATTAGTTTTGTGGCTAGTCATGTTTCTGCCATTAATATTCTCGGCCTAGAGAGTAAAATACACAAAACATTCAACTCTGCTTTTTCCATTTTATATCATCATCATCATCATCATCACCATCATCATCATCATCATTTATGCCCCAACAATTCTTATGCATGCATAGGCAGCCAATTTATGGTGGTTCTCCAGTTGTTCTTCTCCTGGGCAGTCCTAGATGCTTGTGTTATTCCTCTTGCCTTATCCCGTGCACTCCTCCAAGCAATGCTATATTTAGGTGTCTGCCATCATTTGTTCTCCTAACATGGCTGAAGTATCCTAGGTGCTTCTGCTGTATCCTGTAGTTTACTTCTTTCTGTAGATGAGATGTTTGTTAACGTCATTGTTGCATATCTATCTCTTTGTATGACACCTAGAATCCTCCTGAGGCATGCCTTGTCAAACACATTCAGCCACTGTTCTGAGGGAGCGTTTGTTGATGAAGTTTTGGAGTTGTAAAGAGAAGGCAGCTCAAGAGAAGTGTCTCATATGCGTGTAATTTTGTTATGTCATTTGGTGACCAAACTTTTCCTAGTGCCTGGAATGCAGCCCTTGCTATCGCTACTCACCTCTTGATGTCTGAAATAGATCCCTTCTTGGAACTGAGATTTCTTCCCATATATACACAGCGTAAACTGCTTGATCTGATTTTTTATTACAATGTTAAAATTCTTGTATATTCTTCCCATGTGTTGTATCTCAGTCTTCTCGATGTTCACTTTCATACCAAGGTTTTCATTGACTTCCACCACTCTATTTACTATGCCCTGCAGCTCATTTGGACTTTTAGCTAGTAGTGCTGTAGTAGTGTAGTAGTAGTCGGTGAAACGCAAGTTATTGACTCACACACCACTTATCTGCAGGCCTATCTCCTCCTCTAGTGCTGTTGCTAACATCTGTTCCAGGAATATATTAAAGAGTATTGGGGGAGGATGCACATCCTTGCAACACTTTTATGATTGTCTCAAACTGATGACTTAGTTCTTCACAGACTTTGGCTGATGTGAAGGTATCTTTATAGTCATTATCTAGTATTCTTATTATTTTCTCTGGGTATCTATAGAACCTAATTGTTTCTCAAAGTCCTTTCCTCCAAATATTATTGAATGCCTTTCTAATGTCGATGTAACAGACATATAAGTCTTTTCCAAAATCTTTGTGTTTTTCTGCCAATTGCCTCAAAGTGAAGATCTGATCTACTGTGCTCCTGAATCAGGACTGGGCATCTACTAAGATTTCTTCATTTCTGCCCTTGATTCTTTGAAGGATAATGAAGGAAAAGATCTTGCTGCTATGGTATAACAAACTAATACTCCTGACTGTGTTTAGTGTGCTCAAGTTCCAGGTCCCTATTGTGGTAACTCATTTTGGTGTGAAGATGTGTCTTTCCTGTCCATTTCTATCAGCTCCCCTTCCCCTTTTGGCTTTAAGAGAGAAACATTTTTTATCTGTTCTATGCTTTGGACATGGATTTACTGGGGCACTGTCAGATTCTGGGATTTTAACCCAAGTGTTTCTGTTGAACTTGCCCATATTGGGTTTCATGGTCAGAGTTGATGAGGACAACTGATCAGGTCTCTTCCTCGTCATGTGGTAGTCATTAGCCAACCAGACGGAGCTATTTCCACTCATGTACTAAATTTCCCAGCTTTACAGAGGACTTAGCTGGTCATTTCCAGTGTTGCCTTTGAGGAGCTACCAGGTGACCTTTCCTTTTCACACTTAAATATAAATAAAAAGGATTTGAAAGCACAGGGAGATTTTTTGTAATTATATCACCAAACATGGATGTTTAAAAGAAATCTCACACTAGCTTAGAATTGAGTATAATGGAGGGTTATTTATTTAGGTGTAGACTCACAGATCACAATCCTCTGCTGGAATGGAGAATAGCAACCTAATCCCGCAGCCAGAAAAGAGGCCGATGGGTGCTTTACATTGGCATATATAGTATAAGAGGCCATGCCCAAATGGGAGGGTAACTTAAAGGCTACTGGCAGTAGGAATTCCTATAGCACATCACTACATCACATTCTTTACTATTAATTAATTAATTATAGTTAATTTATAGTTATAGATCTGCTGGCCAGTTTCTGTACCATTGATCTGTACTTCATTTCTCTCCACTAATCCTTTAGTGTTAAGTCCCAAAGCTGAGTAACATTCATTGTATCTGACAATTGTGGGAATCCCCAGAACCACAAGCCCCTTCTTGTTTCCTAGAAGGTGGGACCCCTTGTATGCATTTCTAGAAGAACGCAAATGCCTTCTTGGTATCCTTTAGATGTGTCTTGTTCAGAAGATACTTGGTTTATTCCCATTTGTCTCCTCATGGCATACAAGTATTTAGTCATCAGTTTTTCTCTTCGTTGGCTGAAAAACCTTTACTGTGTGTGTAAAGAATTGGTTCTCTTGTGGCAGTAAATTGATCAGGAAAGATTTGGCTCTGTGCAGATGCTGTCTTCACAAACCATTCTTTTTCTCTGGACTGTGTATAGGCAGTTCAGGATTCCCTACAGAATGCTTTAGGGGTCTCAGTCAGGAAACTTGAAAACTAGGAGGAAAAGAATGAACAGCATTATAAAGGACCAGCATGGTACATTTGTTATCAGGGGTTTTCTTCTCTCATTGTGCCACTCATTTTGTCAAAGAAATTGATGATCTTCTAGCAGTAGGCAGAGATGCAACAATTGAAGATCTAAGGGAGTTGAGCACAGTCAGATTTTATTTTGTACTTTGGCGCATTTTACCTCTTGAAGGAAGTGTTCATGTTTGTGTGAATGTGGATACAAATGTTTAGGAACATGTATAGGTTTGTAAATCTCAAAACAAATAGATTATTCTTTTAGGTTTCCTAGTCCTGGTCTACACTTTTCTTATCAGCTTGGTAAGACATCGGTGTGATCTATAAGATGCTTTGATAACGAAGGCTTTCAGAACTGGAATGGGATATTGAAGTACCCAGGAACAACACCAGGAATCATTACTGACCCTACTTTGCTGTGGAAGCACATTCTGCTCCTTCAGCCTATAACCTTTAAGATACCAGCCCACTGGGGCGTGATCTCTTATACTTTAAAAATGAGCTGGAACTTTGCGGTCTCTCTCTTGTTTCTGGCTCCTGTTCTGGCTGCTAGACTCTCTGTTTCCTTTTTGCAATGAGAGGACTGTTGTTTGGGACAGTGATATGTAAGATTTTCCCCTTAAATAAATGACCCTTTTTATTATTCATAATTCTTTAGTGGCATGGGATTGTATTGTGGTTTCACTAGTTCTCAAAAGACAAGCAGAAAAAATGCCTCTCTATATCAGTGAGAGCTAAACAGAGGTTAAGGGACATTTGAGGTGATACTTAATCACAGGAGTATATTCATTGTAGGTACATGTGGCAGTGGACATCAGAGGAAAAGATATCCTATATATTCTAGGTGTTGGGTCCCATGGGACAAATAGAACTAAGTAAGATGCCTAAGACCTACAAGAATGAGCCTTCTTGATGGTGACACGAAAGGCAAGTGGGGAACATAGGTGTTAGATGAGTATAAGGATGGAAGCGTCAGGCTCCTTATTATACAGGTTGTGTGGGATGTGCTTTATGAACTAGCTCCATCTGTAATCAGTACACTTGCTGAATGACTCAGTCAGATTCTCAGAAGTATTTACTAAGCAAGATTTCCTTACCAAGATTTACATTTACCTTCAGTCAAGAAAAGGATCCAAGATGAGAAATGAATTATTTTTTCTCTACAATTCAAAAACATAGTTGTGGTATCTTTTTCTATTAATCAAGGTAAAATACCAGGAGTTTTGGAGTAAATGAATTTCCATGAAGCATTATTTTGCATTTTATGGGGTCTTACATCACTCTAAATGTCTTAGCATTGTAATGTCAAGAAAGAAATTTTTATATGTGAATGCTTAAGAAATTTGGCAATGTTGAAAGCACAGTAAATGTTTTGTGTAATAATCTAGTTAGACGTTTTACATTTAACTCTAGATTTAGATAGCATAACTTTCAGAAAGACATAATATCTTTATAACAAATTCTTTTATGTAGAATATTTGCCCTAAGCAATTCTATGAAAATGAAAGGTCTAGTGAAAACTCAAATTTGAGTTATGATCTTAAAATTTTAAAGTTAATCTTTAGTTTTATCTAAGTTATGAAATAAAACATTCATACATAAAACCATTAATATTTTAATATATTAGCATATTAAAATATATTAAATTACATACTGAATAAATTAAACTTTGGAGAAAAAGAGCAGTAGCTAGGGACCTAAAAATCACATTAAAACATTCTTTTAAGCCAATAGGGAAAATATGATACTTCCATACTAATATTGACTGTTGGTCAATCTTTTCGTATTTTTGCTAGCAAAGCTAAAAAGGGAGGAACCTAAGTTGAAAATCTATCTTAAAACACATAAAATTCTCAGTACTAATGTGTCTTAGTTCTTATTTTAAATATGTCATGATGAATTGAACATCATTCCTTTTTCCCATGAAACTTAAAATATGGAGTAAATGTATTTTTTTAAACATTGATACATTATTGTAACACTTTCTGAATGCTAACCCAAAATAAAATGTTATAATCCCAATGCCTTAAATAAACAGCCAAGATAAATTTGATGACTTTGCTGATGTGCTTTCTCTGGCAAATCTTCATCCAGGTGTGTGTGTGTGTGTGTCTGTGTATCCCAACTGTTTGATATTGAGTTTCTATGTGTTTGCATTGGAGTCTCTCCAATGGCAGGAGTGGTTATTGTTCCTACACTCAGGAACTTGTTTTGCAAGTTTATTTTTCATGACTTTTACTTTTATCATTATCACTTTCTCTTTCTTTGCATAATTTTATTTTGTTAATTAATTTTCTTTTAAAAATGAGTATCAATCATGAGATGATAGATAAGCTAAAATATAGTGCATATACACATACTGAGTAGTGTTGAGTAAGGAAGAAACCTTTCATTTATGACAGCATAGATGGAATTGGAGAATGTGATGGACATGTGAAATGCCCCAAAACTTGAGCACACATATATCAAGTGTGGCTACATATGCATAGATTATAAGGAACAGAATTTATAGAAAAAGAATAAAATGGTGCTTTCTAGATGATGTAGCAAAGTGATAGCCAAAGGCTACAGGGACTTCATTAGCAGTAGTGATTTTCCAGATGATCTCAACTACCCATTGTTGAAGATCACGCATGAGTTGTTGATTGGGCCTGCAGACGCTAGGCAACTAATGTATTATCTGAATGTGAGCTCAATAACTATGTGACATGACCCTTCACCAGAAACTTTTCAGAGAAATGATGCTAATTGGCATTGATCAGAAAGTTTGATGTTATTTCTATGATAACTATTGGATTGAATAAAACCAGTTAATGCAGTGCGGAAATTAAGATTTGATTCACTTTGTTAGTAGACACCTTTTATTGACCTGAACCACAGAAATTGAATTTCATTTGTAAGGGGGAAGGTATTCAACAATTTCTGTACACCAAAGGTCCATTTATCACTCTACTGCATAGTGAAACTACTGTTAGATTTTGTTGTTATTTTAAATGCAATTTTGGTGTCTAACTTTTATCTATATAATGATAAGTTTTTGACAATAAAATTTGATTTGGATTTTTTTTTCACTTTATTATGTTAATAATGACTTTTAAAAGTCACATGCAACCATCAACTGTTTTACACTATAGACCCTCCTGTGAAAGTTTTTAACATGGGTGTCCTTTAACATGGGATGTACTCACTCATAATTGGTTTCTAGCCATAAATAAAGGTCACCGAGTCTGTAATGTGTGATCCTAAAGAAGTTATATAAGAAGGTGAACCCAAAGAGAAACATATAGCTATCCTCCTGGCTATGGGAAGTAGACAAGATTGCCAGGCAAATAATTGGGATCTTGGGGGTGGGCCGGATGGGGGTAAGGGGAGAGGGGGAGAGAAAAGTGAGAAGGGGAGGATGGGGGGAACTTGGGGAAACAGGATGATTGGGATATAGGAGGGTTGGATAGAGGAGCAGGGAAGCACATATCTTAGTTAAGGGAGCCACCTTAGGGTTGGCGAGAGACTTGAACCTAGAGTGGCACCCAGGTGCCCCGGGCTATGTCCCCAGTTAGTTCCTTGGGCAGCTGAGGATAGGGAACCTGAAATGACCCTATCCTATAGCCATACTGATGAATATCTTGCAGATCACCATAGAACCTTCATCTGGCGATGGATGGAGATAGAGACAGAGACCCACACTGGAGCACCGGACTGAGCTCCCAAGGTCCCAATGAGGAGCAGAAGGAGGGAGAACATGAGCAAGGAAGTCAGGACCACGAGGGGTGCACCCACCCACTGAGACAGTGGGGCTGATCTATTGGGAGCTCACCAAGGCCAGCTGGTCTGTGATTGAAACAGCAAGGGATAAAACCGGACTCTCTGAACATGGCGGACAGTGAGAGCTGCTGAGAAGCCAAGGACAATGACACGGGGTTTTGATCCTACTTCATGTTCTGGCTTTGTGGGAGCCTAACCAGTTTGGATGTTCACCTTCCTAGACCTGGATGGAGGGGAGTGTGTGGGGGCGGTAGGACCTTGGATTTTCCACGGGGCAGGGAACCCTGACTGCTCTTCGGACTGGAGAGGGAGGAGGAGAAAAGTGGGGGGAGGTGGAGAAGGGAGGGAGGAGGGGGAGCGAAATGGGAGGCTGGGAGGAGGCGGAAATTTTTTTTCTTTTCAATAAAACAATAAATTAAAAAATAAATAAATAAAAAGAAGATATCATAAAAGGATGGGGCAGAGAAGAGAGAACATTAAAAGAGGTGGAAAAAAACTAAGAAAAAAATAGAGGGAGAATGCTGTGCGGTTACAGCTTCCAGGCTGAAACTTTCCATCTTGGAAGGAAGAAGGAGGGAGGAGCTGGAAGGAAAATGTGCAGGTACAGTAAGCTAATCTTACAGGAGTCAACAAGCTCAGAACATAGCCAAACACGCCAAGACCTCTAAACAAGATGATAGAAACAATAAGGAATCCCTGGTGGTAGGCGAACCTCTTTGGTGGAACTGCCTGCAAGTTGAACAGAGCTTTGAGAATAAAATTTTCTAAACTCATCACCTTAGCTTGGGTGGTTTTGTGTGGTGCATTTCTCATTGGGTCCTGTTAGAAACCTTCCACTCACGTTCCCAAACTCAACCCTGGCAAACTTGCCCTTTCACTAAGCTAGACTTCAATGGGATTATTTCTGTTGTCTGTTATCAGTGCTCTGTCTGAAGTAAATATATATTTGTTCTTATTTTCTCAGGAAAAGTCACATAACAAAGATAATAAATCCTCAAGAGTCTCATTTTATCACATGATTCTCCCAGTAAACTTTTCCATCCCCTAAACTTCTTTCTCTAGCAAATTTTCTTCACGAATATATCAAAACTGAGCAGACGTTTGACTACCTCAAATATCAAAAATGAGGAAACATTTTGTCTATCGGGTCATATATTGTTTTGGGTTTAGCTTCTGAAAGAAATATACTAATTTACCTCTGCATGTGTGTTTGAGTGTATGTGTATGTGAGTGTACACACATGCTAGTTTTCCTACTTAGACCAGAGGACATCAAAACAGGACTCAATTTTCCCAGTCTCCCATATAGATCTGGGAGTTTGAACTTAGGTTTTCAATCTTGGTTATAGGAATCTGAACCACTAAACCATCTCACTGGATGGCTGATGTCAATTCTATTATGCTTTTTCTCTTCTCTCCTTTGGTTGAATATATAATGTAAAGCTATCAGGTACAGACGTGGATCAAAGTTCTAAATCCATACCTAAAAAAAAAAAAAGATATCTTTCTAATTTATGCATGGAAGCTGAGGTAGCTTATCACAAAAACTTTAACATTATTCTTATAAACATTTTACAGGTATTGTCTTCATGTCTTCCATTGATTTTAAGTTTAGTAAGCTAAAGATCTAAAACAACAGTTTTACAATTTTTTTCTCTACGATTTTGCTATGACAAATGTATCAGTGCATGGGAAAAAGTTAACTTTGAAATAAAATGATTTACATATATATATATATACATATATATATATATATATGGTTGCTCATTATAAATAATAGTGCTAAACATAAGACAAACTCAAGAGACATTCTACATCCTAAAGAGTCAAAACTTAATTTCTATATTTTTAACAAAGGCCAAATATTCATAGACCCTGTGACTGTCACTGCTAGTTATTAAACTAAAGAACAGCCACATTAAATCCATCTGCAGCAATACTGCCTGCTTATCACTATAGTGTTATCCCCATGCACCTATGCATATTGGTGAGTAAAATTTCTATAATCTTCAGTAATTTGAAATCCTTCCCACTGGTCTGGTAAAAGGAGCTTCATGTCATCTTCCAAAGTTATTTCTAACTTTAATCAAAATATGTAATTTTTTGCTTTTTGTTTTTTGTTTTTTCGAGGCAAGGTTTCTCTGTAGCCTGTCCTGGAACTATGTAATGTTTTAAAGAAATAGTTTTAACAATGTATGATATGAGTTGGAGTAACTTTTCTAAAAAGAATGGTTTTGAACCTTTTTTCTTTGTCTTCTTTTTTTCCAATTTATTTTAGTAGATAAATCGATCCCCCTTTTCTATGCATTTTCTAAAATCATTGACTTAAAAAAGTTAATGATCAATAGAACCATATCCCTTTCCTGTTCTCCATAATCCCAAGTAATTCCTTGCCAATCAGAAGGAGTTGGGTTGATAATTATGGCAAATGAAGAACTGTGATTCCTCTCAGACCCTGGCTCTGAAACATTCTTCTTTCTTTTTTCTTTTTCCTGTGCCTACATAGTTCTTGAGATTCAGTTTATCAGTGAGTTCCTTTTGGAGGATACACACACACACATCACACATGGCATCAATGTACACATCTCCAAATTATCTTTATAATCTTATTTTTTTGTTTCTACTAAGAAAATCTATCATCTGTGGGTTATTGTCTGACAAATATGTATGTGTTTTCATAAACAGGTGAATTTACTGATGGATTACACATGAATTGGAAAAATTCCTACATCTCTATACATTCTTAGATTTTCACATATTTGAAAATAGACCTTGAAGTGCAAGTTTAATACACAAAATCACATGATATTTCCATGACCTCAAACAATTCTCAGCATATTCTTGTAGCATATTCACTTTCTCTTTTCATAGTTTGGAGACCAGTTTCGTGCTCACTATGTTCATGCCTTTTGTGACTTCTTATAGCTAATAATTTATTAGATGTAAATACTCTGGGGAAATACCCCTGTTCTTAAAATGCTTGCTGCTTTCACAGAGGACTCAGATTCTGATTCCTCTTTAAATTTTGTTTACATTGTTGCTTGAAGTTTCTTACTTACTTTGAAGTTCACCTTCCATATTCCAAATCTCAATTGCTATTAAAGTTTCCTGAATATTTTATAAGTACGGGGATGACTTTCTAGAATACAGCTTTAAATTTAGTTTTCCATTGTTTACTCCTACATAATTAAATTGTAACAGAAAAGAACAATCCATTACAAATCCACTAAGATTTAAAGAATTCATAGAACTTACTGTTAAAAAATCAAGGTTTGGTGATCAAAAAATATGCTCTTTAGCTAACAATGGTTATCTTGTTAGATGAAGGACTAGAGTCCTAGAACAGCATTTTTATTTAGCATTTTAATAAAAAAATATGTTTTCTGCCTTGTGGTCTTTTGTACACACACAGTTGTGAGTCCAGTGATTTCACCACTGGATTGTCATCATGTAACATTGAGAAGATTGCCTTTGGATCAAAAGAACTTGTTTTAAGGACTAACGTAATTTAGGTATAAACACAAGTTATTTATGACTGATAATGGGGTTCAATTAAGGACATCAGAATGAGCTAAAAGGGGCTAGAAATCTGAGGGTAAAGAAGTCTGCTCACAACAGGAATCATCTGTTCATGTTTCTTTTTCCTTCTCTATTCAATCCATAATTTCTCACTGTTCCTTCTTGTTCTATGTTGCTCTTAATTCTACATTGTTCTACCCATTACCAACATTCCCAGTCATATACATCCTTAAAATCAGCAGTTTTCCATCCCTAGCAGGTACCAGACCAAAATTCTTTTGCCCTGCAGAAAACCAGATAAGGATTTTCAAACATAGAGAGAAAGAGAAAAAGAAGGAGAGAGAGAGAGAGAGAGAGAGAGAGAGAGAGAGAGAGAGAGAGAGAGAGAGAGAGAGAGAACCATGGGAGTGGCCAGTGCAGGTCCAATGAACTCCTTAATGGAGAAAATTAGTTAAGAAATTCTTAGGGAATTCTGGAGGGGAAGGTTAGTGTGCTATACTCCAATTTTATGTAGTTAGTAAAAATCTAAAGAGTTTATTTTTCAGTAATCTTATAAATATGTCATGTTTTGTATTTCAAATTAGCATGCTGCTTCTTTTCTCCCAATATTCATAGAGGCTACTAGTTAACCAGGCAACCCATGTAAACAGTCGTTGAAAAGCTAATGGCTCTTGATCAAATAGCACATACACCAGATGTTCAAGGACCTAGGTCTGAATTTAGACTTACTGCTCTAAGTAAAGAAGGGACCCAGACCTCTAAATTGTCAATTCCGGCCTATGCTTTTTATTATTATTATTATTATTTATTTATTTATTTATTTATTTATTTATTTATTTATTTAAGATTTCTGACTCTTCCCTGCCACCGCCTCCCATTTCCCTCCCCCTCCCCCAATCAAGTCCCCCTCCCTCGTCAGCCCAAAGAGCAATCAGGTTTCCCTGCCCTGTGGGAAGTCCAAGGACCACCCACCTCCATCCAGGTCTAGTAAGGTGAGCATTCAAACTGCCTAGGCTCACACAATCAAAAACACCAATGATAGCCTTTGCTGGAGAGTTTGTGGAGAAAGGGGTACACTCATCCATTGCTGGTGGGAATGCAAACTTGTGCAACCACTTTGGAAAGCAGTGTGGCGGTTTCTCAGGAAATTCAGGATCAACCTACCCCTGGACCCAGCAATACCACTCTTGGGAATATACCCAAAAGAGGCCTTATCATACAACAAAAGTATATGCTCTACTATGTTCATAACAGCATTGTTTGTAATAGCCAGAACCTGGAAACAACCTAGATGCTCTTCAATGGAAGAATGGATGAAGAAAGTATGGAATATATACATATTAGAGAAATATTCAGCAGTAAAAAACAAGGACTTCTTGAATTTTGCATACAAATGGATGGAAATAGAAAACACTATCCAGCCTATGCTTTTATCAGCCATTCTGATCGAGAGTCTTGTGGGTCTTTCTGTAGTTTGTTATCTTTTTTGCTGTCCTTGAGAGTCCTGAACTAAAGTCATCAGTAAAGTGAGGTGAAAGTGAGTGTAAGGAATAAAGAATCTTTTTAGTGTGATCAAACCAGAGCGGTAGCTTTGGGCAGGGTATAATTCTGTGTTCTTGAAGATCTGTGAATATTTTAGATAGAATGATCTAATAACTGGACCCTAAACATTGACCAAATGCCTACAAATAAAGATAATTGCAGGAGCAGATCTCTGTGCTTACCTAGGTGAGAGGAATGGTGCCCTGGCAAGGAGAAATTGTTCTGAAATAAGTAATTAGTTCCTAAATATGTAACAGAAAGGGAGTAGGATACAGTGAAAGTCTACAGCAAAGAGCAGTCACTTTATTCACAAAGCAATAACACCAAAAAGCCTCCCCTTTTGCTTTAGCCTTTACCATATCCCTTGGTTATGATAAGTCACCCGTGAAAAGATGACTAAGCCATTACTGTATAATGTTGTGGCTTGAGGCAGACAGATACATAAAACATAAAAATATTTATGCTGCATCATATGAAGCGTGCAGACACACATGTAAACGATTTCAAAATCAAATCAAACATACCTACCTTTTAAGCGTATAAAAACTCTTCATAGTTATCTGCCTGTCCCCAATCTTTTCTCCCAGCTCTCTCAAAATATCATTATTTATCATCATTATACTGTATATAACACATTAGAATTTCTTACACTTATCTAACTGTGAATAATCATCTATTGAACATCTTATGTCTCCATAAAATAATTAAAGAACAATAAGTTCTTAAGTGTTCCACATCAAAAAATATCAATGGATTCAATAAAATATATTAAATAAAGAAACAAAAGTGCTAAATGTGATTTCTAAAAAGAAGCTATACTAATCACCCATTGGTAGGGCTGTATGAGAAAATGCCTGTGTCGCGACTTATTCAGGAAAAGCAAGTGAAACCACAATTATATGTTAGCCCGCACTACTGAGAATGTCTTTCAACAAAGTACTAAGATCAAGAAGTACTAGTGAGGATGTGGGGAAGTAGCACACTGGTTCACTGTTTATGGAATTGTCACAAGAAATAGTATGGAAGATTTTTTAAAATAAATACTACTATATGATCCTTCTATGCCACAACAGGGCATATAAGCAGCATGTGGATGGGATACTGGCCTTCCAACATTTATTCTAGTACCATTCACAGTAGCCAAGATATAAAAACAAATCAAATTGTTTAGGAAATGATGAACCAAGGAAAACTTGGTAGATTTACTTAGTGGAATAGTACTCATTCACAAAAAAAGAGTGGAATTCTGCTTATCATGAGAATATAAGTGGACCCTCTTAGGAACTGAAAATGATGAGAGTAGGGACATATTAGTTCTGAGTGTTAACTGTGACTCCAATTCCAAATTGTCTGGATCCAATTCTTCCATAAAGATGAAATAAAGGCAAATGCACTAGGCTGAGCTCCCAAAGTCCAGCTGAAGATTGGAAGGAGTGAGAAAAAGAAAAAAGAGGACAAAACCATGATGTGGACACCCACTGAGACAGTTTACCTGAGCTATGGGGAGCTCACCAACTCTAACCTGAAGGGAAGGAACCAGCATAGGACCTAACTAGTACCTCTGAATGTGGGTGACAGTTGAGTCAATAGGACAGACTGCAGGACCACTGGAAGTGGCACTAGGACTTATCTCTACTGCTTGTACTGGCTTTTAGAGAATACATTCTCTTCAGATGGATACCTTGCTCAACCTAAATAAAGTAGTGAGGGCATTGTATCTTCCCCAAAGCAATGTACCCTAACCTTTCTGAGGAGTAGATGGGAGTGTGTGTGTGTATGTGGGGGGGGGGGGGGGGCGGGGATAGGTGGACAGAATGTGAGGAGGGAAAGAAGAGGGAACTGGGATTGGTAACTAAAATGAAAAAAGATAGTTTCTTTCCTTTTTAAAAAAATAAAAATAAAATAAAATAAATAAAAAAAGAAATAAAGGCAAATGCAGGATTTGGCATCAGTTTGGAAAGTACACATCCAGTTGAAGATTGGGCTGTAGCTTTCCAAAGCTGATTGAGAACCTGCAACAGGGATATCATTAATGTATCTTGTTCATGCCAGAGGCATACTTCCTTCAGTGATTCTCTCAAATTTGACCAGATTACTTTTATATAGTCTGAAATGTCGCTGAAATTAATTCTCAAAGATATATCAATTTTCTTTTGGTTTTTCTGAAATGCTACTAGGGAAAACAAGTCATATTATGGTCATTCTACTTCAAAGGAGCTTAAACACTGACATTCTATTTCATAGATCAATCTTGACAAACTCTAGACACTTCTTTGGGTGTGCAAAGTAACTTTATAATCCAAGTATTGTTTATTGCTTTTATTTTTCTACTCATTTAAAGTAACATTAAATAATATAAGTTAAAAACTAGGACATTTTTTATTAATTCTCTTTATCTGTATAGTGGAATTTAGCCTTAGATAAGATCAATATAGTTGAATTTAAGGAAGGTACTAGACTAGGCTCAGTGATTTGTCATTTGATGTGAACAACACACGGTTTTTAAGTCTGCTGTTCCTTCATGCTGGAGGGCATCTAATTACTTCTCTGGAATAAATCCTACATATTGATTTACCTTGAGTCTTCTGAGGTGCAAGGTGGTATATAAAATAAACATTGATTTTATATGAACCATGTAAGTTGGAAATCAGGTCATAGACCCACATTATCTAAAACAGCACTTATAAAGTCTGGAAAAGGGTTAGTTTAGAAAACAGTAAAAGTCACAGGCTCCATGGAAAGTGGAGACCTAGCTATTTAGTCTTTCCTTGAGAAGGTCAGGCTAGCTAATACATCTAAAAAGAGACATCCTTTGTGTGCACTTTTTATAAAGATTTATAGCAAAAATATCAGAATATCACTCATGCCCTTAAGTAAACATAATAATTGTGTATTAGTATTATCCAGCAAAGATGGAAAGTGGAGGAAATCACATTGTGTTTCTTTCCATTGCCATGTAAACTAAGAAAAACACAAGAATTTGAACACATGATCAATGAAGAGCAAAGCTCCTTAAATATTATGGCAAGAAAGGGGATTGGAAGAAAGCCTAAATTTCTCACTGACAAATTCTGTAGCAATCTATGTTTCTAAGACTTTCTATGTAAAAATAATTCCTCACAAAATGTATACTGATTATGATTTCCCATTTCTCTATTTCTCCCAGTTTTCCCCCATCTCTCTTTCTATCTGAATCTCCTTTAATGTCTCTCACTAGAATGCTAACAGACTTCTAAAAGATACTAGCAAAATTAAATAAAGTAAATTAAAATAAAACTAATAGCATCAGAATAGGATAAAACAAACAAATAGAGGGAAAAGAGCCCAAGGGGAAAAAAACAAGAAATAACTTTAGGGACAGAGACCTAGTCATTTGCGTACTGAGTAATGCCATAAAATCACTAATTTAGAATACATAATATATACAAAAAGGATCTATAAGGTAAAAGGGAATATATATTTTTCCATATATATATATATATATATATATATATGAAATAAAATTTAGAAAATAAAATAAATGATATAATAGGACACAGAATCCTCAAAGACATTATTGAGTTCACTTCCTGTTTGTCATCTAGTACTCATATGCACCCTACTCTTGAGAACAGTTTCTCTTTCCTTAGTGGTTCTCCCTTATATAGGTCTGTGGACTCTATGTAGGCCCCAGCTTGGCTTCTTCATGTTCAGTGAATGTGTAAGCGTTGTCATAAGCAATGGAATTCTGCCTTCAGTTTGTGGAGAACAACGTATATTTTTGGCAACAACCTGGGTTGTGTGCAGGTTCCCATGGGTTGGGGTTCTCTTTGCCTAACAACTCAATTAGAGGTATCACAGTCCCGGGATTGGCAGCTTCAATTAATGGCAAGAGATGTCCAGTGGGATCTCTGTCTTCCCCATTATTTGTACGTTTTGTTTAGATTGTCTTCATGTATGTATATATTTTAAGAATTTATGCTGTATTAAGAGTTTAAGAGTTTATATTACACTAGGTTTTCATATGACCCCTGGGCTCCATATTCTAGCTCACAACTCTGACTCCTTTACCGGAGATCAGGCTAGATTAAGGAACCCCAGGTAAGACACTGCCCACCATGCACTAACATTCCTCAAAGCTCAACAAATAGCCAAAGACTGTAGACATTCCCCTGAGCTCCATAACCCAACATAAAACTTTGGCAGAAATCTTCTGTTTTACTGGCGGTCACACTGTACTAGGAATCCGAGAGATCAAGCAGGTACCCAGAATCCCAGAAGCCACACAGATACTTGCAATTGAAGAAGTGAGAATCCAAACCCCAAACATTCTGTAGACTGCAAAAACTTCAGGGGAGTTTCCCTACTGCACCTGAAGACCCACTAGTCTCCAGAATTTCAGACCAGTTAGGCTGTAAGACTAAGAGGAGACAGAAATCAAGGAACAAAACACTCATCTAACAAACACAAACTTGTTTGGATACCAGTATGGAGGTTTCTCAGAAAACTGGATATTGATCTATCTCAAGACACAGCTATTCCGTTCTTGGGCATATAAACAAAGAATGCTTTGCCACATCAGAACAACACTTGCTCAATTATGTTTATAGCAGCTTTATTTGAAGCAGCAAGGAACTGGAAACAACTTGATGGACAAAGAGTATAGGGGCCGTATTATGTAAGCCCATATTTCTACATTGTATGACAGTCAAAATTTTGAGCGACCTGCCACACCAAAGTGCCACACCCTTTGATAGTGAGACAAACTGAAGCCAACCCAGTCACATAATATTTGAGTTACAGTTTTCCCCATTTAAAATGTGTGCTGGGGGTAAAGGTGGAATAGAAATTATGGAAATTGTCAACCAATAACTGGTATAGTTGTATAAAGAGACTCATACCATGAGAGGTAGCCCACTTATAGCACAGCCTTGAGGGCCTTAATCCAGAAGCTGGACAGCCCAGAGACTTAGGATAGAACCAAACATGACTAACAATAAGAAAAATAAAGGCATTGCATAATTCCTAATTATATTCTGCTATAATCATAAATTTGTGTTCATCCAAATTATCATCAGAGAGACTTTTCTTAGCAACTGATGGAAACAGATGCAGAGATCAACAGCTAAACATTAGTTGAAACTTTGAGGAAGAGGGGTAAGAAGGATTATGGGAGCCAGAGGATTTGAGGGCCCCATAATAAAATTCACAGAATCAGCTAAACTGACTTCATAGGTGCTCACAAAGAATAACTGCGAACCAGAGAGCTTGCAGAGGACTGACCTAGGTTCTCTCCATATATATTACAGTTGTGTAGCTTGGTCTTCTTATGGGACTAGTAGTGGGAGCATAACTATCTTTGAGTTTTTTACCTGCTTTCGCACCTTTCCTTCTTATTGGGTTGCGTTGTCCAGCCTTAATAGTGGAGGAGGTCTTAGTCTTAGTACCTAGTCTTAGTGCAACTTGTTATGACTTGACTTGCTGGCTGATATACATGGAAGGATGGAAGTGCTGTTCTTTTATTCTTTGTTGTTGTTTTTTCCTGACTTTTGAGACAGATTTTCTTTGTAGCTTTAGAGCCTGTACTGAAACTTGTTCTGTAGACCAGGCTGGCCTTGAACTCACAGAGATCTGCCTGCCTCTGCCTTGCCTTGCCTGGAATTAAAGGCATGCACCATGACTGCCTGGTAAGACCTCCCATTTTTTTGAAGAGAAAGGGAAAAAGTGAAACGGTGTGATAGGGGAGATTCTGAGAGAGACTGTGAGGAGAGGAGGTAGGGTGGGAAAAACATAATATGGTTGGAAAATTAATTAATTAATTAATTTTAAATTAATGGAAATTATTTGAATTCTATATCCAGCCATCCAATTTGACTTGCACCAATTGTTAAAAATGCTATCTTTTTTCCACTGTATATATTTGTTTTTGTTATAAAAAATCAGGAGCCCATAGGTTTTAGGTTTATGTCTGGGAGTTCAGTTGGATTCCGTTATTCAGCATATCTGGGTTTTTTTTTTTTGTTAAATCTGTGTTTTTTTATTATTATAGTTTTGTAATATAATTAGAGGTTGGGATAGTAATATTTCCAGCAGTTCCTTTATTATTCAGGATTGTTTTAGGCATGCTAGTTTGTGTGTGTGTGTGTGTGTGTGTGTTCCTATATGAAGCTAGAAAGTGTCTTATCAAGGTATTTGAAGAATTATGTTGAAATATTGGCTTGAATTGCTTTGAATCTGTAGCTTGCTTTTGGTAAGACTGCTATTTTTATTATACAAATTCTATTGGTCCATAGAACCATGGAAGATCCTTCCATCATTTCTTCAACTTAATTCTGAGATACTTAAAAATTTTTATAAAATGAGTCTTATACTTACTTGGTCTGAATTACTGGAAGATATTTTATATTATTTGAGGCTATTATGAAGTGTGTTGTTTCCCTGATCTTTCTCAGTCACTTTATCATTTTTATATAAGAAGTCTACTGTTTTCTCTCTTTTTTTTTTGAGTTTATTGTGTATCCTGCTACCTTGCTGAAAGTGTTTATCAATTGTTCAACTTTCCTGGAAAAATTTCTAGGGTCAGCTGTATATAATATCATATTATCTGCAAATATCATAGAAAAGTCAAAGACATTTGAACTTCTTTCTTTTCAATTTGTGTCTTTTTGATCTCTTTCAGTTATCTTGATGCTCTAGCTAACAGTTCAAGCACTATACCAAATAGGTATGGAGAGAGTCCACAACCTTTTTTTGTTCCTAAATTCGGTGGAATTGCTTTGAGTTTCTCTCCATTAAATTTTGACTTTGGCCATGAGCTCACTGTAAAATGCCTTTATTATGTTGAAATATGTATCTTGTATCAATAACTTCTCCAGAATTTTTATCATGAAGGAATATTAGATTTTGTCAAAGGACGATTCTCCACCTATTGTGATGAATATGTAGTTTCGTCTTTCATTTTTTTATAATGGATTACATTTATTAATTTATTGATTTCGAACCATTTTGCATCACTGAGATGAAACCTTCTTGATAATGCTGGATGATCTTAGTAGTGTGTTCTTGGATTTGTTTTCACCTTTATTCTGTTAATCAATATCTCTCTCTTTTTTTGGTTTTACTTTTCTGAATGAAGATCATACTTTTTGAGATATAAATGAGCAGTATTTATTGCATCTTTTTTGTTATTTTGTTATTATTGTGTGTGTGTGTGTGTGTGTGTGTGTGTGTGTGTGGTTTCTCCTCTCTTGATTTGGTGTACAGGAATTATTTATTCCATGTGTTTGGATGTAGAATTTTCCTTCTATTATCTTCTGTCTGAGTATATTTGGAGATAGTAATGTTTTAAATTTCATTTTATCATGGAATATTTTATTTTCTCCATTCATTTTGATTGAAAAATTTCTGGGGACAGTAGTCTTGACTAGTATCTGCTATCCTTTAGAATGTGCAATATGTCTGTCCAGGCCTTTCTGGCTTTGGATGTTCCTTTTTGAAGTTAGTTATTATTTTAATAGGTCTACATTCATAAGTAACCTGGTATATTTCTCTTAAACATTTATTATTCTGTTTTCATTGTTTTGATTACTCTATACAAGGGAACGTTCTTTTCTGTTCCAGTATATTTTATCTTCTCTGTTATTATTTTACATTGATAGCCATTTCCTGCTTTAGGTTAGGGAATATTTTTTTTTATGATTTTGATGAAATTTTTTTTTGTGCCTTAGACCTGGGTATGCTTTCCTTAGTCTCTTCCAGTTATTATTGAATTTGATCTTTCTATAGTGTCCCAGATTTTCTGGATGATTTTTAGATTATCATTTTCATCAACCAAAGTATTTATTTATTCTTTTTGTCTCCAATGCCTAAGATTTTCTTTTCCATCTCTTGTATTCTGTTGGGAATGCTTGCCTCTGTGGTTTCTACTCAAAGTCCAAAAATTTTTCATTCCCAAATTTCCCACAATTTGGGCTTTCCTTATTGACTCACTCTTCATCATTAAACAAATTTATTTATTTCCTTTCAGAGTTGGTTTGTGTTTTAATATGTTTACTTAATATATTTATTTATTTCATATTTAAGGAATGCTATTACATCAATAAATGCCATTTTAAAGTCTTTTTCTTGTGCTTCAGCTAGGTTACAATTCTCAAGGTCTACTGTGGAGGGGTTGCTAGGCTCTAGTAGAAGCAGACTGTCCTGGGTGTTATTGATTGTGCTTTTATTCTTTTATGGGCTTTTGGAACCCTATTCCTCATACTGGGTCACCTTGCCCAGCTTTAATACGTAGGAAAGTACTTAGTCTTACTATAAGTTGATATGCTATGTTTTGTTGATACTCATGGGAGACCTGCCCTCTCCTAAACAGAATGAGGAGTGTATTTAGTGTGAGAACAGAAGTGGGCTAGAGGGAGGGAATAGGAGGAGAGGAGGGAGGGGAAAGTATGGCCAGGGTGTAAAATAAACAAACAAACAAATACATAAATTTTTTTAAAACGGAATTACATGTGGAGAAGTGGAGAGAAAGTGAAGGTCTGAAGCTGACCTACCTGCTTTGCTGGCCTAATTCGTTCTCCAGCAGGCTTGACTGGAAACTTCCCAAGTAATGCCTGCTGGAGCATTGGGACAATGGCAAGAGTGAGGGAAAGGAAGTTTGAAGGGGAAGATCACTGTGATCTGCTGGAGGTTGGGTCAGAGAAGAAGAGAAGGCCAAATCAGGTAGCCTGCATCAGAGCTGGAGATGAGACTGGCAAAATGGATTTGGACCATAGGAGGCAATGGTAAAGATAATCAGTGAGCCTGCCTACTTACCAGAATGGAGAGGAGACTTTCCTTCAATGACGTGCCACATAAGAGCAAACCATGTAGATGATATAACATATATACACAGTGCTTGAGGAATTTCCTATTTCAGATATGAAAATACTGACTATGGTAAAAATACAAAAACAGACAACCTAATGTAGCCATGTCTACAAAATGTTAATTAAAATTTTATAAAAGTTTTACCTATATTAGATAGAAAGGAAAAAACCTCTTTGACTTCATAATTATCTGAAAAATTGTACAAATCATTGGTTCTGATAATATTTCTATGCCTCTTCAGTGGATTATTTTCCTAGGCTAAACTGTGGCAAGACTTTATAACAATTTGGGTATCTTGTGCAAGGCTGAAATTCTTTTTTTCTGGTTGTCAGAATCTGATCTGTACTTTCCCATACCCAAGTATCCAAGGATAAGAAACCACTGTATCTGTAGAACATAAAAATTTGTATTGCTAGTACCTAGAAAGACAGAATAGCTGTGATATGAGCAATATGTGTAAAATGTAACCAATCAGGAAACCTGATTACTTGTAATGTGATCATCAAACAAAACACTCAGGTGATGTCCACTCTATTTTTCTCCTTTCCTGGGTGAATATAAGTGTTTCATATTCATAGGAATGGTATTATTGGCCATAATAACTGGCATTCCCTCTTTTAATTTACAGACTTGAGCAATCTCAGTTTCTTAGACACAACATGACAGGGTAGTGCTGACTTTCACCCTGATGTTTTTTCTTCCTAGTTGTTTCATGAGTGCCTATCTGCAATTTGGTCTTTGCATTAAACATTTGTGTGAAATGGAACACGTCAGATGGGAGCACACAAATCATATAATCCTACACTAGCTCTGGATAGTGTATACAAAAATTTTTCTTTATTAAAAGGGAAACTCACAGAACACAATCAGGAAATAGGAACGAGGCCAACATCCAGGTGTGGTGCGAGGAGAAAAGAGGGACAAGTGGGCAGGACCATGACTTTTTGGTACCCAAAGACACAGCCCACCTTATCCAGCCTCTCAAAGGCCATTGGCTGAAGGAGGTTCCACATCACTTATGAAATTTTGTTGGTAATGTCTACCACTTGTTATTTATGACTTTATAATATTATATCTTGAGGAAAATAATTTCATGAAGGAACTTTGTAGAGACCGCTACAACAATAATACTCTGAGGCCTTATATTTTCAGTTTTGATACTGATTTTAGATGTTTCATATTCATTTATTGACTTAATTATTGATTAGTGTGTAAATGAACATGTATTAGTCAGACTGTTCATCATGCATAGGGTGGACCATATAGTGGTATAATATGCTTCATTCGGGCACTCATTTGAGAGTTTATTTTCATTTCCCTAAATGGAGTTCCTATAAAATAAAGTAGCAGAGACCTGTCTTTGAGGAATCATGCCACTAAAGAATGACCCAGAAGAAAACAGAGGCATTAAGAACATTCCAAACACCTGACACTTACAAAAGGCTTTTAACAGGGCCCAAAGTCACTTATAACCAGCCATTAGCAGACAGATCCCCTCTTTGTTCATAGACCCCTTGCTCTCACAGTAGAGCAGGGGCATCATCCTGTAACTTGTGTGAAGTTACACAAGGGATGACTTGAGTTTTGCCAACAATTATGCTTTCCTTTACAAAATATAATTTATCAATTACAATTGGAAAAAACTTTATTGGTTATTATTGTAGATTCTCTTTTTTAATTGATTTTAATTGAGCTACACATTTTTCTCTGCCCTCCTCACTTCCGCCCCTTTCCCATTCAAACCTCACCCAAGGTCCCTATGTTCCCATTTTAATCAGGAGATTTGTCCTTTTCTACTTCCTGTGTAGATTAGATCTATGTAAGTCTCGCTTAGTGTCCTCATTATTGTCTTGGTTCTCTGAGATTGTGATTTTGGGGCTGGTTTTATTTGCTTTATGTTCAAAAGCCACTTATGAGTGAGTAAATGTGATAATTGTCTTTCTGGGTCTCACTCAAGATAATGTTTTCTGGCTCCATCAGTTGGCCGACAAAATTCAAGATGTCATTATGTTTTTCTGCTGTGTAGTATTCCACATTATCCTTATCCATTCTTCAGTTGAGGGGCATTTATGTTGCTTCCAGATTCTGGCTATGACAAACAATGCTGCTATGAACATAGTTGAGCACATGTCCTTGTGGCACGATTGAGCATCATTTGGATATACACCCAAAAGTGGTATTACTGGGTTTGAAGAAGTTTGTTTCTTGATTTTCTGAGAAATTCCCACACTGACATCCAAAGGGGGCTGTACCAACCTGCATTCCCACCAACAATGCAGGAATGTTCCCTTTACCCCACAACCTCTCTAGCATAAGTTTTCATCAGTGTTTTTGATCTTGGACATTCTTACAGGTGGAAGATGAAATCTTAGAGCTGTGTACTGATCACATGTTTCTTTAACATGAAATTATCCTCTATTTTTTTAGGTCTTCTTGGGAACAAATGAAGCTCTGAACAGGAGTTGACTGCATGGGCTGGGCTGATTTCCCTTCCTTCTGTGCCATGAGCTGATGTTTTTAACATATAATTTGCCTAGATTTTTACTTTATTATACCTGAATACCTAAAATCAATCAGAAATTTCCTGGTTGAAGGAGAATAGCCTAAAAATATTTAAGACAGCACACTCATTTGGACAATGTCCTGTATCTCAGCTCTGTTACCTACGTTGACAAGATGGCCATATTGATGTAGATTAATAATGTGGCCTGTTGCTGCTGAGACTCATTCCTGTCATCCATGAAATGCTAATGGACAGAGGACTTCTGCAGAGCATTTTAGAATCCTCTTTTTAAGAGCCCAAGCCTTTGTAACCCAAATACTATTATTAAGCTTAGAAGTACCCCTGTGACTTTGAAAGTAAAATTAAATCACTTTGTGGCTATTACAGATAAAAAGCTGACGTTTTGAGACATCTTTATGTGTTTGAAAATATGCATTTGGCTCTGTGAGACAGCTTAAAAGAAACTTTACGTCGTAAAGTAATAAGTAACAGCAGTAGTTCCAAATTGTTTTTACAGGTCCTCTACTTCTGAAAAAAAAATCCTTTGAGATTGAGTGGGTGACTCTTAGCTAATATGTTCAGGTAAGTAAAATGTATTATTAACATTCTGAAAATCATGGTCTTAGTAAGAGTCTTTCTTATACTATATGCTATTTTTTCTTGGAGTACTTTTTTTTAACTATTCCCAGGAATTCACACTAATATTTCTGCTCTCATGCTGTATTTGATCTCCACTACACAAAGTGTTCTTAAAAATAGCAACATTGATACAAAATGCAAGAGTTTTACATTGTTTTCCTGTCCTGTTCATTTCCAAATTTACTCATGACTTTTGGGTGCTGAAACTAAACTGATGCAGAAGACATACCAGTTACGGTTGGAGGATAGAGAAAATAAATAATAAAAATAAATAAGAGGGTAATACTTGCAATGCAAAGACACCCAGGTACATGATATGGTATGGAATGATTTGGTAGACCTGAGATTCACAAGCAGGCAGGGTTTATTTACTTTTCTTTTCTTTTTATTTATTTATTTATTAAAGATTTCTGTCTCTTCCCCGCCACCGCCTCCCATTTCCCTCCCCCTCCTCCAATCAAGTCCCTCTCCCTCATCAGCCCAAAGAGCAATCAGGGTTCCCTGCCCTATGGGAAGTCCAAGGACCACCCACCTCCATCCAAGTCTAGTGAGGTGAGCATCCAAACTGCCTAGGCTCCCACAAAGCCAGTACGTGCAGTAGGATCAAAAACCCATTGCTATTCTTCTATTCAGAAGGAAACGCTGAAGTTGAAGTTTGAATGTACAACATACCTTGGAGACCAAGTTAAAGAGAGACAGC
The DNA here is from genome assembly GCA_963919715.1 of Microtus obscurus. Lineage (NCBI taxonomy): Eukaryota > Metazoa > Chordata > Mammalia > Rodentia > Cricetidae > Microtus > Microtus obscurus. Next base: position 43,372,921 of record CAWTZC010000297.1, read on the forward strand.
ATTCTAGGGACAGGAAATTATCTGTAACAAAGACTCTAAAGAAAGATATAAAAGATTAGGAAGCTGGCATGAAAAGTGATGGACTTTTAACTGTTGAACAGAAAATATACAAGATGAGATTTTCTTGGTTATGCAAGGAACAAATCATGTAATTTTCATCTTTGGATCTACAGTTGGATTTGGGTTTAGCACGACAAGAATTATTGAAAACTTTGCAAACCTAACATTAGTATTTCTCCGTAGACACTGGATGAGAAGCAACTAGCAAGGAAGTAAACTCTTATAAGGCTGTTTTCAATCATAATATTTTCCTGACTGGAAATATCATTGATGCAAAAGTCTGAGATTCCCCAAACAGTAGGGATGTATCTCCAGTAGGACCTTCTAATGACTGGCATATGGGAAGAAGCAGAATTAATCAAGAATGTAGAAAGTACTCTGGAGTAATGCTGTATGCAATACAATTGTGTAAAATGTCCACTGAACCACATCATAGCATCTTCATGCTTTTAGACATGGTATTTTATTCAATATCCCAAACACGGATTGTGCAGCAAAAGTTAATCCTCACATAGCCATAAAAAGCTATATTCAGCCAGATTGGTTATAGAAATTGCCAAAATATTTTGACAAATGACTAATAAAATATTTCTATAATAAAATCAATTTAGATATATATAGAAACATTTCCCTAACAGTAACTTTCTTAGCCTTTCTTAAGAAGACACAAAAGTACAGATTTTTGAGGCAGCATCTTACATGCCATAGGCTGTTGTGAATGCCAATGGAACTGACGCTGATCTTTAGACTGCATCTTCGTGCATCCACCATTCAAGGACTGGGATTATAGGCATACATCCCCATGGCTGGCATTTTAATATCATATATACCTTTACAATACTGAAAAAGTAATACCAAACTGTTTCTTGTCTGGGTAAAATAGGTGAGTGCTATAATTTACCACAACATAACAAATCAGTGTATCCTATTTATGGGAAATTGCAAAGAAAATTTATCTTACCAAAAATTATATCCAAGTTTATTATCTGTGCTTCTTCCAATAGCATGTGTATTGAATTTGTACGAGAAGAAAATGTCCTAAACCACAATGTTGAAAGATAAAACAGTATTTACTTATAATGACTTGAAAGCTGTATTTTGAAAGGAAAAATGTTCTACCATTATGTGACATAGAAGGGTAAATTGAAGCAACAATATTCTATGTATATTGCTAGAGATTTTTTGAATTTCTTCACTAGAAGTAGATGATAAAACTTTAATAATGTAGATCTATTACTCACCATAATATGACTTTAATAAAATTGATGTGCTAAATATCATAATTAATTCACTACATATTATATAGACGACTCAGACTATCACATAGTAAGTCTTCAATATCTACAAATATGCAGAAATCAAAACAAAAATTTTGCTCATGGTGGTTGCATATACTTTTAATACCAGCATTTGGGAGGCAGAAGCAAGTGGATCTCTATGATTTTCTGTCCATTCTGGTTTGCAGAGGAAGTTCCAGGAGAGTTAGGGCTGCATACTGAGAGAGTCTCTCTCCAAACACTGAAACAGAAATAAAAATGAACAATAATAATAATAATATATAAAATCCCTTAAGATTGAAATATTTTAAAAAGAGCAAAATGCCTTAAAAGTGTTATTCTGTCCTAGCAAGATTTTGTATGCCTTGCATAAATATCATCTTAGCTGATATAAAATAAAAGGGCCGGGCGATGGTGGCGCACGCCTTTAATCCCAGCACTCGGGAGGCAGAGGCAGGCGGATCTCTGTGAGTTCGAGACCAGCCTGATCTACAGAGCTAGTTCCAGGACAGGCTCCAAAACCACAGAGAAACCCTGTCTCGAAAAAAAAAAATAAAAAAAATAAAATAAAAATAAAAGGTAGGTACAGGTAAAAGTGACTCTGACTGCAAGCACTGGAGGTGAAGGGTGGAGACAGGCAGATCCTTGAAAATCATTGGCCAGATAGTGTAGCGTATTCTAATATTTAACAAAATTATTATATCCAATTTGAAATTAACATGCTCAATATAAATTCATCTCACAAACCTGTTATAATTTTCAGTTATAAAAAGAAAACATTTTTGGAAAGTATAAATGACAAATGATCTAAAAGTTAAAGTATCAAAAAAGTTTGAACTACTAAAAATTAATCTGTTATTTACTGGCAGATTGAAGATCAACAAAATGAAAATTTAAAAAAGACATTATTTAGATATTTACATAAGCTGTCATATTTTTATGCATTATTTAAATTATGTAAAATGCGTGGCTACGATACATATTAGTAACATGTTTATATTATCTTGGCTATGAAAATGGTGAAATTTATTTTCAGCAGTATTTTTGAGCACCATGAGTCTCTCAGATTTTCACCCAGGTATTTCAAAGGGGATTATTATGCCGACATTCCGAAGAGAGGGAGGACAATTTTACCACAGATAGAAAACATGGTCCTGTGTATGGGAAAGCTAGAGGTCAACAAAATGTCAAATAAGCATCAGTTTTAAAATAGGCATTTCACCTGATGAAATTCATGAGAAAATACAAATGTTAGATACAATACTCCACAGTAAACACTGTGAGGGCTAGATGAGACTGTGAACTAACATCAGCATGCAGCATTTCTGGGATACCATGGAAATGGAGGATGTTATGGTGTGCAGGATCTTGATATAAGAATGTGCAAATACTCTTGATTTAAAAAAAACAGAAATGCAAAGCAAAGTGATCTGTGATTCCAGAAAGCTCAATAAAGAAGCTCATGGGTGCCTTTTCTTGTCAGGAAAAGGACAAAGTTTATTTACACCTGGGATGTTACAATTATATGAAACGTGCCTGAAGGTACTATTCTGCTTTTTGAGTTCTCTAAGCTCTGAGAATTGATCATTACTTGAGCAGCACAGAATGGAATATGTTTTCAATTTGATTTTAAAACAGAGCTACAGATGTATAGGGTAGGTCAATCTAGAAAGATGTGATGGACTTCCAGCTATTAAATTTCACAAAAACCTGAACACAGATCTTTTTTTTTTTATTGGAAAAAAAAAGAAATTTCTGCCTCCTCCCCACCTCCCATTTCCCTCCCACTCCTCCCTCTCCTCCTCCCCTCCCCCCACTCCTCCCCCTCCCTCTCCAGCCTGAAGAACAGTCAGGGTTCCCTGCCCTGTGGAAAGTCCAAAGTCCTCCCCCCTCAATCCTGGTCTAGGATCTTATCCAACAAATCGTACTGTGATTCTCAAGTAAGACAGTCAAGAACCATTTTGATCTTGAGTGTCATGTGAGGGTTTTGCTGACTTTCATTCACACATACTAAAAGAATACTTTGAGAACAAGAACAGCATGCTGATATTATCCAACTAGAAAGTGGTTCTTGTAGGTGATTCAATTTATAAGACAAAGATGAGATGTCTAGAAAGATGGAAAATTGCATGGACTACTCTCCTGAAAGACCAATTGACTTAATATAATTGGTGTTAGAGTCAGGTTAGAAATCTCATTGCTCACTGGGCAAGCAGTGGCACTCGCCTTTAATCTGATCACTCTGGAGCCAGAGGCAGGCAGATCTCTGTGAGTTCGAGGCCAGCTGGTCTACAACAGCCTGTTTCAAAATAACTAGGACTGTGACATAAAGAAACCCTGTTTCAAAACAAAGAAACAAACAAAAGAAAGGATATCACCTTACTCTATTTGAAACACAGATATTTACCATGACACTTCCACTTTTGAAAATTGCAAATCAGACCTTAAAATATTTTCAGATCCTTCATTTTCGAAGGTTTATGAACATAGTCATCTCAAAAATGTCACAAAAATATTTAAGTGTAATAATTGGTACATTCTAGGCTAACACATCAAAACCTTTTTCGAATACCTTGTAATATAAAATAATGAATAAATTGTTAGCAGAGCTATGTGACATTAAATTACATTTTCCAAGACAAAAGCACTGTCTGCAGCAAAAGAGAGGTCTACTATATAAATATGAATAAGTAATACATTAGTGCTATATAAAATGAAGGCAGTCATATGAATGCTCTTTGAAAGTGCATCATCAAATTAAACAGTCCTGTTTTTATGCAGCATTATCTTAATGGAAATAAGAAGATAGTATCGATCTTGTAATGAAGAATGTGTCATCTTGGAAAAATAAAGGCCTAACTCTAAAGAGTTCTTTTCCATTACAAACGAAGTGTGTAAAGTGGTTTTGATGGAGTTACTGTGGTCACAGACAGTGCTTAGAGGCTGTGAGCCACTGGTCCCACATCAAAGTCTGTAATAACACTGTAGAATATGAATTTAACCATGTAGTCACACTTTCTCACAGATATGTTACTTGTTTTTTTATTTCACTTGCCAACAGTCCTGAGTAACATTCTCATTAGTACTAATGAATGATGACTTAATTGCTTTTTTATTTGCATATAATCATATAAAAGTCTTTAGCACATCCAGTTATTTAAGATGTGTTTGTTTAGAGGGTTAAAGTTTTTCTTTTAAATAATGCATTTATAATTATTAATTGTTTCGAGGATTGTGTAGCTAGAGAACAAATGTCTCTAGTGAAAGAAAATTAGAGTACTAATAGCATTTAGAGAGTAATTGTTAAGAAATAAAACATCTTAAAAATGTATTTATTTTCCTCAAGTGGAAAGGAGTTCTTGTTATTAATGCCATATTTCTGGAAACTTGGAAACATTTGACTAATGACCATGAACAATCATTTTTTTGTTTTTATGTAAAACTCAATTGATGTGAACACATAAAACTATAAATAGATGATTTCTATAAAAATCAGTCTATGTGTATACTAATAAAACACAACAGTACAGTGCTGGGTCAAACTCAAACTACAGCTCTATCAAAGAATTCTGTCCTTCAGGATTGACCCTTCTTTACAGCTGTCATTTGCGTAGTGGCTATTCCTCTCCAAGAAGGAGAGAGGTTCTGTCAATTCTTCTCATCTAACACATTTAAAAAAGAAGAACATGTATTCTTTCCTTATTAGAGGAGATCAGAAAAGTATCTTTGCACGTCATTGACCTGAGGTGAATCATGTCGCATTTCTGTCAGTTATTTAAAGCCATGGTGTTGTGGTAGGTGAATGGGAACAAGCTATAATGATCGATTGAATCATATTGAGAAATATTCAGGCTCTTTAAGAGTCTATCCTACTCAAAACATAATGCAAAGAAAGGTCATCCAAAAAAAAAAAAACTGAGCTGATATTAACAGGGAAAGTCAAGTGTTGATTCAGAGAACAATAATATACACCAGAAAAACTAGCTCGACTTTGTAAATTATGATTTGATGTTAAAATTCCTGAATCTATCTAAAAGTTTTATCAAGCATTATAAAAGCAGCCTTCCACAGGAGTTCCGAGGCTGAGTATTTTCTGGTATATGAAGAAAGGGCTCTTATTGTGCTAACAATGAGCAACATAAGAGGCCCCAAACAGGAAACATATCGAAGGAGATTCTTTTATTGACTAGTAGGAAACTTAGTAAAGAAATTCAAGTATTCTAAGGTTATGTTAGGAAGGTTGGTGGCCAGCTTTCTTAGTCTATCCACAAGGTGAGCAAGGGCACTTGGTCATAGGTAGGAATTCAAAAGATGTATCCATCTCTTAGCTAAACTTCTGTGAGCCTGATTTTTAGATCATAGGTTGTGCTCTCAACGGACTCTAAAGCTGATTTGACCACTTCTGAACAAGGTCTTTTCCCTACTGATGTGGCTCAGGGGGCTTCTTTTTTAAAGTATAAACAGGATTACTTTTAAATAAATATTTAATAAGGATTGATTTTTTGAAAGCTAATATGTAACTATGGAAAATATCAGCCATGGGTACAATGAAATAAGGCAGCTGCTTTTCTAAATAGAATTAAGTTTCCAACACCTCACTTAAAATTATAAGCCAAATTCAAGCAATTATATTTTATAGATACAGCAAATATTTTTTAAATAGCAACTTAAAATCCTATGTTTAAATAGTTACCTCTTAAACAAAACCTATTCTGCATAGAAAGACTAGAGGTATAGGATTCTTTTTTAGTACAAGAATAATTCGTTCAGTGAAATTAAGACCAATGGTTTTTCCAGTGTTATAAAATAAAGTATTTTTCAGTTCTCTGCAATTTAAATCATATTAGCATACATTAGTCATATTAGAAACTGAAATTCAATTCAGAGAGTCAGGGAGCTTGCATCAGGCAATTATTGGATATAACATTACTGTTATTGCTCACAGTTATGTGTGTGTCCCATTGAGAAAGTAACACTTACATTAGAAGGAAAATGTAAAGCAAGAATATTACAAATGGCAATCAAAAACCCATTACAACGAAGACATTATTTCCCCTTTTCAGCTTTGTAATAGTTCTCCATTTCCCTTCTTTGTATTCTGACTATGTGTAAATGGCACCCTACAGGCAGAACTTTAATTTTCACTTTGTGATAGGAATGACCCACAATGGGAGTGAGTAAACGATGCTTTAAAAAAATCATTGGAAATTAGAGTATGGAAATAAAGTCCTTAAGTTTCTAGCATAAAATCCATGTTAGGAATATGTGTCAGAATGTAGAAATTTAGAAATGAGATTTTATGTTCTCATACTTGCTAAGAAATGCATTGGTGTATGGAAAACCAATCTCATGTTTCTATTTTAGATAACAACAAAACAATGTCTACGTTGGTATTTTTAGTCACTTAATTAATGAAAGTGTGCCTGTGAGGGGTCATAGCAAGTCTTATGTAAAATGGTGATAAACTACTATTATATAGAATAAGATCAAGAAGGTCCCAACTTGGTGCAAATACAGTGAATTTGTTTCCATGATTAGTGCAGAGACATCACCTGCTCTCACTGTTAGGAGTCCCACAAACTCTACACCACCCTTATCCCAGCATATCCCATAGACAGGACATATTATAGGTCAAAGGTATGTGACTGGGCTGATTTCCCGATCGCTCCACTTAAAGTCTTGGCTGGTCACAGGAGATTATCAGTTCAGGCTATGTACATGCTGGGTGAAGCCTCTTTGATGACAACTGGGATAGGCAGCAATCTATGAGTATAGCAGAATACCATTAGGCATCATTATTTTGATCTTTTTTAAATTGCCAGTCATGTTAAGCTCTATACTAGGTCTGGCCCTCAGCACAGGTGTGAGCACCCTCTCATGGTATGGGTCTCAAGCTGCACCAGTCATTTGGTAGGCCACTTTGTATATGATTTCTGTGTCACCTTTATTGCAGCACATCTGTAGGCACAACAGGTTGTAGATAAAGGTTTTTGTGGCTGCGTTGGTGTCCTCATCCTGTCACTGGGAATTTTGCCTGGATATAGGAGATGGCATATGAAGAAGGACACTTAAAGGAAATCCCACACTAGCTCAAAATTGAGAATAATAGAAGGTTATTTATTTAGGGGTAGACTCACAGATCACTGTCCTCTGCTAGAATGGAGAACAGAAACCAAATTCCGCAACTGGAAAAGAGACTGGCCGCACTTTATCTCAGTATAAATAGTATAAGAGGCCAAGCCCAAGTGGGCAGGTAACTTAAAGACTACTGGCAGTAGGAATTCCTACAGCACTTCCCCCTTTTGTTTAAATAAGAGAGTTCTAAGCTTAAAACAAAATTGTATAAAATATATCATTCAAGAAAGATGTGATAAATGTTTCAATAATTATTCTATTCTAATGAGTTTAAGTCTTTTATTATAAATAACTTGGCCAAGTCATGAGAGGAAAGTAAATACAACTATCTAGTCTTTAACCCCATTGACGATCTGAGGAGTGAAATAATATTACTTGAGTAAGCAGGACGTATAATCAAACAGCTTCAAAATTTGCAACAAATGACAGAGACAACTGGATACCTGGGAAATCACCCAAAGTCTCATTTTCAATATTGGAGCAACCAACTTTGGCTAAGGCCTAGAGTAACTGACAGATTATTTTCAGAGGCAGGAAATTTTTCAAAACCATCTAATCCTGTCTTGGCAAGATTTGACAGTCTTTTTTCTTGTATCTTGCTTGTCCTGTTTCAAAATCGTGCATTTTGTCAGTACCAGGTTCCATATTCTAATTCTAGGAGCCTTAACTAAGATCACCCCCATAGATTTCTGGTACTCCATTGTTCTAGGTTTCTACCTCACCCCAGAGGTGCCCTCTTACTCCAGTTTCTCCCTCCATCCTCCTTTCATCTGACCTCCTGTTCCCATCCCCATTCCCACACATACATACTTCTTCATGCAACTATGCTCTCTATTATTTTCCCTATTCACAGTGAGATTCATGTATCCCCCTCCCTTAAATCCTCATTATTACTCAGTTTCTCTGAGTCTGTACCATAGTATCCTTTACTGTGCAGGTAATATCCACTTATAGGTGTGTACCTATAATATTTGTCTTTCTGAGTTTATCTCACTCAGGATGAACTTTCCTAGCTCCATCTATTTGCCAGCAAATTTCATGTTATTATTGTTTGTAATAGGTGAGTAATACTCCATTGTGCAAATTTTCTACAGTTTCTTTATTCATTCTTTATTTGAGGGGTATCTATATTGTTTCCAATTTCTGGCTATTACAAAAGCCTTTATGAATATATATGAGCAAATGTCTTTTTAGTATGGTGGAGTATCCTTTGGATATATGTCCTGGAGTGGTATAGCTGGGTCTTGAAGTAGATCTATTCCCAAAATTCTAAGAAACCTCCATATTGATTTTCAAAGTGACTGTACAAGTTTGTGCTCCCACCAGCAATGGAGGAGTGTTCTTTTTCCTTATCCTTTCCAGTATAAGCTGTTACTTGTGTTTTTGATCTTAACCCTTCTTCAGAAGCCATTCTCTAACACCGAATCTCGATCCTTTTGATTTGCATTTTCCTGATGACCAATACGTTGAATATTTCCTTATGTGATTCTTGTTCATTTGAGATTCCTCTGTTGAGAATTCTATGTTTAGATCTATGCCCCATTTCTAAATGAATTATTTGGTTTATTCATGTCTAGCTTCTTGAGTCTTCATATATTTTGGAAACTACCCTCTGTCAGATGTGGAGTTGGTGAATATTTTTCCCCATTATGTAGCCTGCTAATTTGTTTTATTGTTGGTGTCCTTTGCCTTACAGAGGCTATTCAGCTTCAGGAAGTTAAATTTATTAATATTCATTCTTAGTGTCTGTGCTATCAATGTTGTGTTCAGGAATATGTCTTCTGTGTCAATGCACTCAAGGAAATTCACCACTTTGTCTTCTATCAGATACAGTGTATCTGGTTTTATGTTGAGGTCTTTGATCCACTTGGACCTTAGTTTTGTACAGGGTGATTGATATGGATCTATTTGAATTTTTCTACTTGAAGATATCTGATTAGAACAGCACCTTTTGTCTAAGATTACTTCTCTTTTTCAATTGGATAATTTTGGCTTCTTTTCCAAAAATCAAGTAGTTCATGTGTGTGTTCATTTACTTTTTTATCTTCAGCTTGAATCCGTTGGTTAACCTGTCTATTTTAATGCTAATACCATGCAATTTTTATTACTATTGCTCTGAAGTACAGTTTGAAATCAGGATTTTTGATACTTATGGAAATTCTTTCATTGTACAGGATTGTTTTAGCAACCCTTTGATTATTTTTAACCATAAGTAGTAGATTATTGTTCTTTCAAAGTCTGTAAAGAATGGTGTTAGAATTTTGATGGGAATTGAATGACTATATGTAAAATAGTCTGGCGATAAGGACTAAAATTGTGGTTGTAAAATCTGCATCATTAGTAGTATCATTCGAAACAGGGATAAACAGGTATTGTCGTAGCATTTTCAACTGTTCTCATGGGTTATAGAAGAGCATAGTCAATAAGGCTTCTGAAAACAGGGGGAGGTGAATGACCTGAAAGAACAGGAAGAGAGGAGGGACAGATAGAGAGTATAGGGAAGACAGCAGAAAATAACAGGACGAATATATAAGAATAAGATATGATAATATACAGGCATGAAAATGCAATAATTAATCACATTATAATGTAAGTTAATGGAAAGTTCAAGGGAAATCTATAAAATAAAAAATTTGGAACAGAAAAGGACTTTACAAAAAATTAAAAAACAGACAAAAAACAAAAATAAAACATTTTTTTTTGTTGTTGTTGTTTCAGGTCATTCACAATGTCTGAGAAGGAAATAGTTCCATAGCAGACGTGATAACAAATCTTGCCTCTTGCATCTAAAGAAAAACTGAATGTAACACAATTGCAGCCATCCATTACCACCCAGGGGGACCCCAGTTAGAGCAGTGTTGGCACAAAAGCCTCAACAAAACCATCCATCCTTTGGAGCCAATATCCTCAGTTTTTGTCAGATTGGTACATAAACTTCTGCTGTGGTTAAAGAGTTATTCGTGGTGAGTACTTTTCCGTGTATCAATTAGCCTTGCCTTGTTTCCTTTACAAGATGGTGTCAGTTAAATTGCAGACTTCTGATTATAAAGATGCCTCCTGACAGCTACTAAATATATACATACCAAAGGGGAAAATCACTGAATACAACTGCATCGTAAAAGTACATTTCAAGTAACAATGTATGCATAACTTCTGGGAAAAATTGAAACTACATCATAGAATATTAGTTATAATTTCTCTTTCAACAAAGTAGAAATAAGTCCTGTAAATGTTTTGAGGCTATAGAGGGTCATTTTTCATTATTCGGTAGATACAGCAGTTTGGGAAACTTTCATGAAGGGAGCTGTTATTGAGTTCAAGGTCTGAGATATTTCCCCATGCATATATTGCAACCAGAAGGAGATAATGTAAGCTTCAGAACTTCTTTAAGATTTTTTTCTCCTTTACAATGAACTTCTGAATTTAAAAACATAGCAAAGCTTTCATATTTTGTGTGTCCCTACAGGATTCTACTGCAAATGAGCAGAGCAGACAGATAACCTCAATTCAGGTCAACAGGGATCTGTATGTTGAAGAAACAACCAGTGACCAATTTCTGTGCAATAACCTGAAGGTATTGGGGATAGTTTGCAAATGCTGTCTTCAGAAACATACAACAAGGCGATAAAAAATCAATAATTGTATTTGGATAGCCATTACCTAAATACGAGAAGAATGGTAATAATGTAATTTCATGTATTTTGCTCTAAACTGTTTCTTCAAATCTTTAGGTTTTTAATAATATGCCTCTTAAAACATAAGTAATTCAGGATCTGATGAGGGAAAGCAAGACTCCATAAAATACTGATCATGAATTTTTCTCAAGTGCTATTGTTTATGTCACATCTGAATAGGTTAAGAAACGCAATAATTTTTCAGAATTCAGGTTGGGAAAGCTTATTGAGCCCAGTAAAATTTAGAAAAGTGTCAAATTTCTTTAAAGCATAGCAGATTTATAATACAGGCTGAGAAAAATATCCAAACCAACAGAACTGGTAAGAAAAGTGAGAAACTAGGATCCAAAGGCAGCATAAGACATATTCATTCAGTGAGGAACAATTAAGATGTAGACTTGAAGAAGTTAATATCCATACAATATGAAGATGACTAAGACAACTTTTCTATATGGTTCTAACCATGAAGTTCAGTTCATAGTCTTTATTGAATGTATACGGACTGAGGCTGAATTCTAAATTTCTATTGGATCAGGCATAGTGTAGTTTGGGACTGCAACCAAGACAGTCAAATGCACATGCGTTTGGTAACCTCTATGTGTAAAATACCAAATGTTTGAGAGATGATTCCACCAAAAATCAAAAACGAAACAAAGCAAAAACCTACAGAAGCATCATTAGCTTTGGGCCGGGAGACAGGGAAGATGTTAGAGAAGAGAGGAGATTGGGAGCCTGTTTTCAGAGATTGTTGTATCATGATGGCTGCAAACGAGACAGGGTAAGTGAACCAGAGTGACACAAGAGGAAGAAGGAAGTTATAAGCATTTTTGTTCAGGGGACAAGAGAAAAGTGCTTCTGGAACCAACCATTGGGCAGTGAGCTGAATGCAGCTGAGCCATCAGTAGTGCCCAGGGAAGGAAAAAAAGATGAATGTTAACGATCTGGGGATTTGGCATTGGAGGACAATAGGGAGAGAGTTGTGGAGGCTAACTCAAGACTACAGCAATTTCAAGAGCTATTATTGTAAGGCAAAAGATTAATGGCACTAAGAATGGACTGCTTTTTAATTTCAGTCTTTTATCCATATTAAACACATTTTTCTGCATTGTGTAAGATAAGAGTCCACAGTTTTGTTTTTGTATGTGGAGTTTTCCAAGAAACATTTGTTAAAGACTTCAATTTTCTTTTGAATTACCTTGGCAGCATTGTTGAAATTCAATTGGCTAAGTAAGTGTGGCTCCATTTTTTTAAATCTCTTTATTTTGTTCTATTGATCTGTTTGTCTACACTTCTATCGATAACACATTGTCTTAATTGTTGTAGAGGTTCAATGAATCTTGAAATCAGGTAATGGAAGTACTCCAACACAACTTTTCATTGCCACGATTGAACGGCTGTTTAAGGATCTTCATATTTCTTATCTTTTTGATCAAAAGTTTATTTCTCTATATACAACATATTCTGAGATTTTGCATAGTGTGTCATCTAATCTCTGTCTGGCTATAATTAACAACTTGGCAAATTTAGGTTTCCAATTCATAGCCTAGGCTCTGAATGATCTTCGTGTTTCCTTAGTTATTTTTTTTTTCAAGAGTACACTCATTTTTCTTACAGTGGGGTCAATTTTCTTTTGCACTTTATGATTTAGATTCTATAAAAGTACTATTTGTACTAATCTAATTGTATAATTTTATATGATGTTGTAAGAAGCACAATTTACTTTTTCTATTTTACTTGAAGTCCCAATATCTTGTTAAAATCAAATATCAATTCAAAAGGCTATTTTTCTGTTTGTGAGTGAATATATATGCAAATTTATTGATTTTTGGATGAAAAGTTTGTAGTGTTTCTTCACAAGGCTAAAGACCTTTTATTTCCAAAGTAATGCAGAGGTTTTTGTATGACAAATTTGATATACTATGTATAAATTTTTATAAACATTTCTCCTTTCAGTAACATGTTTAGTCTATTGCTTAACTCTTTCTGAGGTAAAGAAAACAAACTTTTGTTTCAACCACCATGATTGTTATGCAGTCACGGCCTTATTTCTCTGACTTTGCTAGAAATTGGAATTCAGATTCTTCCTAGGTAAACTCAGTAACACTTAAGTAAATAACTCATAACAAAATAATATTGTTATTTCATAATACTGTAACTTCCTCCAGGCTGTACGTATCTTTGCTATATATTTTGCCTATTTGCCTATAAGTTGTTTTGGATTTAGCAAAAGACTAGCCTCATGCATTGATATTGATAAAAGAACATAAAATGAATCTATTGACTTTCTGTCTTTTTTCTGTTAATGCCTTCTACCCAAAGTTGGTAGCATAATGACTAGGTAGAGTCTTGATTTGAAAACATAAAAAAAAAACATGTCCGTTGATGATATACAATGATGACTTCTGTCCTTACTTATGCTAGGTGAATTTAAACAAACAAACAAACAAAAAACCATGCAAGCAATAACAACTGTATGATACCAGTAAACAAACAGGTTCATGAATATACTGGTTGTATTTCTATGGAGCAATGGGAACACTCCTAAACTCATCCATTGCTAGCTGGATTGCATACATATATAGCCACTTTGTAAATCAATTGTCAGTTCCTATGGACACTGGGATTTTATCTTCTTCAAGACCCAGCTATATCATTCTTGGATATATATACAAGGGATGCTTTAACTGATCACAAGTACACTTGCTGAAGTATATTCACAGCAGATTTTTTTTCATAATAGACAAAACCTGGGAAGAGCCTAGAAGTTTCTCAACAAAGAATGGATAAAGAAAATGTGGCAAATTTACATGGAATATTATTGGGTTGTTATAAAATATGACATTGTGAGATTCATAGTCAAATGGTTGGAACTAGAAGTAAGTGATTGTAAGACAGGCAACCCAGACCCAAAAAGACAAACATGATACATACTCACTTATAAATTGATATTGGCTGTTAAATAAAGAATAATCATGGCACAATACAATTGACCTAGATAGGCTCAATAACAATGAGGACTCTGGGAGTGCTCCATAAATTTTCCTGGAGAGAGAAATAGAATAGATTTTGCAGGTACACTGGGAGTAGGTGCAGATGGAAAAAGGAGGATTCAAATTGCTGAAAGAAGGATCTAGGGAGAGAGTTTAAGCGAGAGATAACTGGAGTTAGAGGAGAAATTGGGGGCATAATGTACAGTGGAAACTACCCAGAGTCTATGAGTCTGACTCTAGGCAAAACTCCTATTAATGAACTATAATGGATCCTGAACATTTCTATGTCCAAGGCATCCAGTGGTGGTACTAGGGCACAAAACCAGCCACAAAACCCTTGATTTACAACCTGTTCTATTGCAAGATGTGCTGGAGCAATGGTGGCTCATTGATTGTAGGAGTGGCCAACCAATGACTGGTTTAGCTTGTGTTTAATTCAAAGAGAGGGAGCCTATCTCCTAAGCTTCCTGGATGGCCAGGAACCAGAAGCTGGATGTCCCAGAAACTTGAGTAGAACCAGACATGACAGCAAAACAGATGGATAGATAGATAGATAGATAGATAGATAGATAGATAGATAGATAGATACATACATACATACATACATACATACATACATACATACATACATAGACAGATGATAGATGATAGATAGATAGATAGATAGATAGATAGATGATAGATAGATAGATAGATAGATAGATAGATAGATAGATAGATAGATAGATAGATAGATAGATAGATAGATATTCTTCATGATATTCTGATATGTTTATAGATTGGCACCTAACCCAGTCATCATCAGAAAGGCTTCCTCCTATAGTTGATAGGAGCAGATGCAGAGACCTACAGCCAAATATCAGACAGAACACTGAGAACAAAATATGGAAAGGAACAATTGTAGGAAACAGAACGGTCGAGAACTACAGGAGAACACTGCCCAGAGAATCAACTAACAGGGCTCACAGGCTTTCACAGAGTCTCAAGTGGTAATCATGGAGCCTACATGGGTTTTCCTTATGCTCTTTGCGTATTTGTTGTCATTATTTAACTTGAGGTTTTTGTAGGACTTCTAATAAAGGGAGTGGGGGTGTCTCCAACTATTTGCCTGGTCGTGGAACCCTTTTCTTCCTACTTGTTTGCCCACTCCAATGGTAATATGAAAGTTTGTGCCTAGTATAATTGTATCTTTTTATGCCATGTCCTGTTGCCATGTTCCTGCACTTTTCTAAAGGGAATTGGAAGAACAGTAGATATGGGGGATGTGGAAGGGAGTCGGGAAAAGTGGAGGGAAGGGAGGGTGCCATCGAATGTATTGTATAAGAAAAAAATAAATAAAAATAAGCAGTTGATTGCAACTAATTGAGAAAAATGAATGTTTGTTTATGAAATTGTTGATATGACTTGTATGTGGTAGGTGTGTATACTCTTGGTATGTGGTTTTAAAAAATAAATGAGTGGAATGACATTATTAAGGTCCAAGAAATACCTAATGACCTTTAAGGATCATGGTTTCATAGAGCTACTTAAACTCAACTCTTCACTTGGGACATATTTCATAAATTCTAAACACAGTCCCGTACAACTATTTGGTGGGTCTATCTGTTGAAGGAGGATGGATCCAAATAGACACTTATGTAATGCTATAGCATCTTTCCCTGGAGGGACTTACATAAGTGACATAGATTCCTCTACAGAATTTCCACCATTTCTTCTTTCTGTTTCTCCTTTTAGCAAAACTGTTGTGTACGTATTGCTATTCAAGGTAAAACAAAATACATTTGGGGCCTTTGTTGGGAGCCCTTCTTGTTTTATTAATAAAATTGATATGTTTAATTGTGTTAACACTTCTCCATAGAAACAAATATCTCCTGCTCAGATGCTGCAATGATTTCTAATGCATCTCTTCATTTGAAAAATTATGATATGAGAGAAAATTTATAGAAGATTTTTATTTCATCTATGAAACAAATTTTTAAGAAAATAAATTGGTTATATTCAATTTTTGAATAGCTTATTGTTCTTTGCCTATAAACTAGGAATTTTTCTCATGTGTAACTTTTCTATCAGTTATATAGCAACAGAACAAATACTCAGAAAGAGTAAAATTAGCCAAGGACCTAGTTTTATCCAATTAATGATAAAAATAACACAAGATTAAAACAGCTGAGCCAACTTTGAGAAGGAACGCTGGAGCATTTACTAACTGTATGGAAATAAAATATGCTTGCAATTATGCAAGCCTTATGAATGCATAAGAGATAACTTTTTATTGTTTTGTTGTTTTTAATTTCTTGTTTCCATGGCAACCTCTGCATCATGCTACATATGGTCCTTTGGAGATTTCAAAAATATCCTCATAGAATATGCAAGCTCTCTTACTGTTTTAAAATCCCAAGGGGTAAAAATGTGCTATAGCAAACTATCACAGTTTAAAATTGCATTCAGCTTAATGTTTATAAATATTTAGTATCTACTGAAAATAAGTTTTTCTCTAGGAAAATATGAAGACATTTATGTTTGGCAGTTCTTTTTAATCTTAGCATTACTCATGATACTACTCTTAGCATAAAATATGATCAATTATTCAATTGTAATATCCTAATAAACAGCTATATTTTCCAGATCTCTTTTATGCAGAAAATTGGATTAGTAGACAACTCCCTTTGGAATCTTGATATTTCTATATAGTTCCTAAATTTCATCCTGTTTTGTTTTGAAACAAGGGGATGGTTATAACCTCCATTTTTAATCTATTTTACCATTCACCTTCACCTACATCCTCTACATAAGAAATCATTAAATTCCTTCAAGCTGGTTCCACTTTGAATAAATGAGGAGACTGTGTGCAATGGTACACTTTGTTAAGCCAGTTTGTGTTCTTCTGCAAAGTCTTAGATGACTGTATAGATTTTAAAGGACTAAAACAACAATTCTAGTATTTTTAAAGCTAGATAAATAATCTGTATATGTACATAATAATGAAAACTTTTATAGCCATATTTTAGTTATTTCTCACTATCCCACTATAACTTATTAGCTGTGACTCTCAACTACTATGTTCAGCTGTAAAAGAAGTATACACATATTAACACTTATTATTTGTCTGTATTCCATTACTGTTACCACAATAAACTATCCTGACAAAAAACTATATAATACAAGAGCAGGTTGTTTATCTTACAAATACAAAATATATCCTATACTTTCAAGGAATTCAGGAATGGATATTAAGTAGCTACTCACATCATTTCTACAGCAAGAGCAAAGTGACCAAAAATGAATTTTCTGGTTGACTTGTTTGATTTAGCTTTGCTTTTTAAAAATTTTCAGAACTCCTTGTATAGGACTGAATCCTCTGATATCAATTTACTGTCAAAAAGTGGCATGCATGATCACAGGTCACCTGATCTAGATAGACGGCCACTAAGAATTTCCTCCCAGCTACGTTGTGTCAAATTGTTCATTAATACTAATCAGTACACTATTATACCAAATTATAAGTTTATGGTAATGACCATTTTGTTAACTGAGTAAATAGGACAATAATGTGATTTTTAGGCTTTCATTCATAAGAAATTAGCCTAATTCCCATCACTTAGTTAAAGGTTAAATTATTATTGTTCAACTACAAGAAAAAAATACCAAGTCACCAAAGTGAACAGTTAAAAATCAATGTTATACCTCTTTAACTATATTTTCTCAGTTTTCAGTTCTTCAAAAACAGACTTTGCACTCCTAGCTACAGAGAGTAATTTCCACACAAACATACATTCACTTCTCTGTGAAAGCTCAATACATGGGTTCAATAGAAATAATTTAAGATAATTCACCTTGAATCTTACATCAGGTGATCTGACAGGCTGACCACACTATTCATGCTATCATGTTCAAAGTTTTTGTATTCAAATAGTCCCTAATGTAGTTAAGCCATGCAGAATTGCTTCCCACAACTTACTTGCTTGTAAAGTACAATATGTTAAGTTGATAAGTTTTATGATGACCTAAATTTAACAAGGTTTTAAATTATATAAGACAAATGTTTGCCTCGATTTCTTCATGAATCTCTAATATTTTATAAAAACAAAAGAATGTTTTTATCCTAAGTTTTATGTTCATTATATTGTGTTGTGAAGCAACTCTTTGTAGACTGTGAAGATGTGTTCTCATTGGTTTAATAAAGAGCTAAATAGCTAATAGCTAAGCAGGAAGAGATTAGGCGGGACTTGAGGACAGGGAGAGAGCTCACTGGGGTGAAGATGGCAGTGTGACAGGAAATGCTGGGAGAAGCAAGGTGAATTTGCCATGCTGAAAAATGGTACTGAGCCAAGAGGGAGTTCATAGACAAAAAAATATAGGTTAAGATTTAAGAGCTAGTTAGTAATAAGTCTAAGCTATCAGGGAAGCATTTGTAATTAATAATAAGTCTCTATGTGGTTACTTTGGAGCTGACTGGCAAGGCAAAAAATTCTACCTAGAATATTGAAATTAAATTGCATTGTAATGAGCTTACTTTCATTTAAATAACTAAAAAAAATTCATACAATTGTAATAAACAGTGATAATAATCAAATAATAATCATTGTAATCTACAGTTAATAAATTATGAAAAGTTTATTACAATCACATTTCTATTGGAAAAATTGTGTTCTATAATAAAAGAAATATAATGGAATTTTTAAAAAGTAAAGTTTGAGTGCTGCTGGAAGGTTAAGGTTACAGCTAATACCTACCCGCCTACTGGGGCGTGGCCTCATGGACTATTTATACCTGGATACTGAAGCATGTCCAGCCCCTTCCTTTCCTCTCTCCCTCGGCCCCGTTTGGGCTGTTTGATTGCTTTGGATCTGATCTTTGTCCATCATTCAAGTGGAACATCCTGACTTTGTAAGTCTACCCCTTAATAAACACAGATCAGTTTTCTTAGTTCTGAGCTAGTGTAAGATTCCTTTTTTGTTAGATCATTCTGCCTTAATTTGAGAATTTTCTACATTTTGGAATGGAAAAGTCAGCCCTGAGCAAGTTCATATTTTTCCTGTGATTATTTTTTTTATTTTTGCTTTTGACTTTTAATATATTTTCACTACTGATTATTTTTTATTAGATTTTAACATATTTTGTTGTTGTTTTTTTGTTGTTATAGTAAATAGAAGAAAACAAAAATTACTCTATACAGTATCTATTCTCCATTATTTGTGTGAGGCATATAATCAGATAGTTTTTATTTTCTTTGATAAAAATAATACTTTAAACTTTGTATTATATTGTCCATTAATGCAATAAATATTATAGTATTTATGTAAAAGCAAACTATGTAATTCATATCTCATTTTATTTTTAATTTTTGGCTTTTGAAATTAAAATAAAATTATATTATTTTCCCCTTGCTTTGGTCTTTCCAGTACCTCCCAATTATCCCTGCTTGGCTGCTCTCTCTCAACTTCATGGTCTCTGGGCTCTTTTTTATTTAATTGTTGTTTTATATTTATATACCTCTAAATATGAATGTAATGCTATTAATTTTGTGTACTAACTCACACAACTTTTGAATTAAGAAATTCTCTTTCTACACAAATATTGTTATTGCATTATTATTCTTGTATCACATGTTTTTTCTTTCAAGAACAATGTTGAATTTGTAAGCACATTTATAACATATTTCATAGTCATTTTAGCTTATCGTTAGTTAAATAATTTAATGTTTGACTTCCCATTCATTCTTTTCTGAGTTACACGAAATTGCATTCTTTGCCATTGATCAATAAGATGTGTTATCTTATGTTTGAATTTTGTTTAATAATTATTTTCTACCCAGATAACTGATATTGTTTACCATGAACACAAAGAGGAGCAAGAAAGTATGGCAGTTACCTATTGGATACTTAATGCTTCAACAATTACTAGTATTTTTATCTACTCAGTTTCTTGTTCTGTACTCATGCTGTTGGTTTTCCAAATGAGATGTAACTTTATACAGTGGAAACTTTTGAGTTGTGACCATGGATCCTTTGGTTTATATATCCTTTTGGAATCAGTGCTTGGCCTTATGGAGTTTTAGAATCAATGCTTGGCCTTATGGAGTTTTGGAATCAATGCTTGGCCTTATGGAGTTTTAGTATCCTCCATTAAATACCAACTCACACATCAACATGAGGAAACAGTAGGTGTAGTTACTCCAGCACAAAAACTAAACACACAAGTTTAGTTACAGAACAGTGGCTAACAACATGAACCTTAGTTCCAGGTTCTCTCAGTTGGTAATAAGTTTTCTGACCCCATGTAAATTATTTTAATTCATTATAACTTATTTTCTTCAATTATTAAACTAAGATAAAAATAAGTCTAACCTTAAGGAACTGAACAATAATTGAATGGCTCTATATATGTAAAGTTGTAAAGTAATTAAGAGAATATTTAGAATATAGTAAGCTTTATAGAATTATTTCATCCATATATTGTATATATGGATATATATATATATATATCCATATATTGTAGATTGGTGCAGGAGAATTGTCTTTATTCTGTAAATTATGTTTTAAATAAATGCTGATTGGCCAGGCAGAAAGTATAGGCAGGAAAACCAGACAGGAAGTAGAAATGATGTAATGAGAACAGGAGAATTCTGGGAAGGAGGAAGTTGATTTCTCCCACTCCTGCCCAGATCACCAAAGCAGCAGGATGTGTTCTGCCCCACTGAAAAAGGTACTGAGCCACATGGCTAACATAGATCAGAAAATGGGTTAATCAAGATGTGAGAGTAAGCCAGTGCTTCCTAGAGCTAATGGGCCAATCAGCTTATAATTTATGGATACCTATGTGTGATTTCCTTTGGGGCTAAACAGTTGTGAGGTACCAGGTGGGACAAAAACCGCAACAAACAGGACCCTCCATGCCTCGATGTTACAGTAGATAGTTCACCCCTTCCAGTAGAAGCATCTACAGAAAATATATAGTATATTTCAGTATTACAAAAGCCTGTTCACGCCACTATTAATAATTCAGGCATGTATTACCAATATGTATTGTACTGGCTGATTTTGCATAACAACTTGACACAAGCTAGAGTCATCAACGAGGAAGTAACCTCAGTTGAGGAAATTCCTTGATGAAATCCACCTATAAGTTATTTTCTCATTTAGTGATAAATAGAGCAGGGCCCAGCCCATGTTGGGTGGGGCTATCAGAAGGCTGTTGATCCTGGGTTCTATAAGAAGGTGGATTGAGCAAGTCATGGGGAGCAAGCCAGTCACCAGTCCCCCCCCCATGGTATCTGCATCAGCTCTTGCCTCCAAGATCCTGCCCTGTTTCAATTCTTGTTCTGACATCCTTCAGTGATGAAGAGCAATGCTGAAGTGTAAGCCTAAGAAGCCCTTTCTTCCCCAGATTTCCAACAAGTTTTCTAGATTATAAGGGGTTCCTGAGTATCAGAGTCAAGTATATTCTCTGGTAAATAGCGACATGGAAACACAGAAAGACACATTACATACATTTCTACATATGGTATAAATATGTATGTAGTAAATTTACATAACTGAAAAGACGAGACTGAAAAGAAGTAAAGCATTAATTTTGTTTGAATTTTAAATTGTGACCAGGTTTATCTGAAAGTTGCATTATTTTTAACAGTCTTTTTAGTCAAGTAATCTAGAAAAAGCTGCGTCAAATATGTTCCATATAAATATATTTTTTCCCAGTTTTCTTCTCATTATAATTTCTCTGTAACAATTTCTTTTAGCACTATAAATTGGAGGACTGTTTTTTCCATGCAAACTATTATAGCACTTATGCTATTATATCATTAATATAACAATTAGGACAATTCATCATCGACTGCCTCATAACATAGCTACTTCTTCTTTATGACCCATATGCATTTTAATTGTTCTTGAAATTTAAATATTTGCCATGTTACCCAATTAATTTTGAATTCTCTGTAGATAAGAGACTCTCCAATAAATCATTGGTTTGCTCAAATTACTCTTTCTTCTCTTTGCAGAAACCCTCAAAAGTTGTAGGATTAATTCAAGAATAAAGCTGTTTGATTTAAGAAAGGCACTTGATTTAAGTTGTAAACCTATTCCTTTACTTTAAAAACTCCATTTAATGCATTCTGCTACTAGTACTGAGTTTATTGCTTAGAGAAATTGCTACATGTCCCTGATATTGAAAATGAAAGCAGTGGAGTGGCAGGTACTTACATAAGCAGTGAAGACAAATGAAGGAAAAGTAAAAAGGGGAAGAGGGAGAGTTTTAGTGGATTAATAATGTCAGCTGCAAAATGTCATTAAGGTAGAAAGTTGAGAGTCCTGAAGAAAGATACCTTGTAGATAACTGGGAGAATGCCCCAGGCAGAAGGAATAGAGTGACCATGTTCTAGGAATGTGAGGAAGTCACTGTAGATAGAATGTATAAGAGTGAGAGGAAGAGCAGTTGGGAATGAATTAAAGAGAGGGCAAAAATATATATTTTTTTATGTGAGACTTTCTATGATTTATAATTTATACTGTAAACAGTTAGCATATTTTAGGTAAGATAGGGGTACAATCACATGACTATTTAGAAATAATTTTTTTTCAGCTATTGTGGAAAAGTGTTAAGGAGAATAGACATTGGGAGAAGCATGAAACGGCACCTGGTGAGAACTCTCTTGACATGTCAACCCTTGATAGATAGTAAAGAGACCCTAATTGTAATCATAGAAACTTCATCCAGAAACTGATGGAAGCAGATGCAGAGATCCACAGCCAAACACAGAGCTGAATTCCTGGAGTACAGTTGAATAGAGAAAGGAGGGATTATATGAGCAATGGGGTCAAGATCGTGATGTGGAAACCCACAGAGATAGCTGATCAGAGCTAGTGGGAGACCATTGACTGAACTAATACCTGGGGAACCTCCATAGGACCAAACTCGGCTCTCTGGGTTCTCTGACTGTGGGTAACAGTTCTTGTGGCTTGGGCAGTTTGGGGGCCAAATGGTAGTGGGACCAGGATTTATTTCCAAAACATGAACTGGCTTTTAAGAGCCCATTCCCTATGGAGGGATACCTTGCTCAGCCTAGATACAGAGGGTGAGGTTTGGCCCTGCTTCAACTTGGTATGCCAAACATTGGTCACTGCCCAAGGTTGGCCTTACCCTTCCTGAGGAGTAGATTGGGGTTGGGTGAGGGGAAGGGGCAGGAGAGAAGGGAGAGGGACCTGTAGTTGGCATGTAAAACGGAAAAAAAAAAAACCTTTTAAATCAAAAAATTTTGAAAAAGCAAAAGCCAGTCAACAGAACTCTCTCTCCTCTCTCTCTTTGTGTATGTGTGTGTGTGTGTGCACATGTGTAAATACAATGAGACGCAAAAAGAGAGAGTTCACTCAAGAATCCATCCTGTATAAGGAAGTTTCTCCTGAACTGCCAAACACACTTCTATGATAATCGTGTCTGTCTCTTTCTAAGAGATGACCTCTCATGACACAATCATTTGTCCCACCTATAATGCTGTAGTGTTGAGGATCAAACTTCCAGAACATAAATTTCAAGCCCTAGCAACAAGAAAGAAGTGTGGTAATCAGGAAAGCAGTGTTCAGAGGGACAACCATGAGACAGAGCAAGGAATCATCCAAAGGGAAATGTGTTTGGAAAGGTTTGCTCACACAGTTGCAACATATGGCTAACAGAAAAAGTAAAAACATAATTTAAGAGGAAAATAAAACTATGATTTAACAAGACAAGAAATATTTAGAGAGAAATCTAACATCCAGAAATGAGTAATTCTGTTTAGGACATTTATATTTTAGATTAATCTTAAAGAATGGTGTTAGGGAAGTTTATTATATTAATACATGTAACAGTTTTGGTCAATCTTATTCTCATTATATACTAATTTAGGTTTACAATGAGAGAATAAAGAGGAAAAAATTGGCAACGGAAAATTTCCTTTCAAGAAAATTCAGACGTATACACACTGTTGAGAACAGTATCATCAGCTTATTTATTTCATTGTTTTTCCTTTCATCCCCCTCTCGGAACAGGAAAAAACCCAGAGCCTTATTTCTGCTAGGTAAACATCATGATGGAGCTACAACAGCATCACAGATGAGGTTTAAATGAAGTGAAGTAAGAGGAGGGTCCTCAGTGATGAGATCCCTTGAATAGGTGTGGCATCAATGTAGTTAGAAAGGTTATTTCTTCAGCAGTGTAAAATTTTATGAGCCATCACAGCCTTGACACAAGTGGATGTGGAGGTAAAAAGCTGGCAGTTTGTGATGGTTTCTGAACACAGGCATGGTAAAACAAGGTACACATAGGTGGGGTGAGGTAGCCAACTTGGTCAGGGTATGTGCGAGTCCAATGAGGGGTAAGAATATGTTCTCAACAGATTTGACCATAATGTATGGTTAAGTTTTGTGTATGACAACCACTAACTTAAATACTTTTTCTTATTATCTCGGTTGGAAACAATCCCTAGACCCTCTCAGCATTCAAGGTGAGCATATTACACAGGTCATAGAGTAGCTGTGCTTGTTTTCAATTTTTATTTGTAAGATGTATTCCGTTGTGTTCAATTACCGCATCAGTTTCTTTCTCACTTGCCATTCAAATTCCTAGCAAATATTTACATTTCTGTGAAAACAGCATACTGATTCTGGTCTTGATTTCTGTGTTAATATAACATGGATAACTGCTACAACAATTCCTTGAAAATCTTATTTGCCAAACAACAGAAGATATGTTTGTTCTCCCTTGTATCATGATATGATGCTGACTTGCCACATTTTCAATTAGAGGAAAAACTCATCTGGTTAATAAGTAGCTTCGTCAGCAGCATTTGGTTATCTGCCAGAGTATTCTCTATGTTCTCTCATAGGCAAAGTAAGACAGCACATAGACATAAGGTGAGACATACATGTTTATTAACAAACACATTTACATTGTCCGAGACCAACAAGAAGTAAGAGCATACTCTCAGGCCCCACACAGACCAAACAGCTCAGAGAACCACGTTAACAAATCCCCCAAATTAATATGAATTTTCTAAAAGCCCATGACTCTTCATTTTACCATCTGGTTCATGCAGTGCAGTTGACCATTCTATACTTAGTAAAGGGAAGGCATAGTGAATAGCTTACATCTGTGTCCAGGTGCAAAAGGAAGAGGACTTGCGAGCCACCCACATTTTCTCCTTAACACTATACAAGTGGAGATATAGGGGACACAGTTGGATAGGAATTGCTTTTCAAGAGATGAATTAAAACTGCAGATAAATTATAACAGCATCAATATCATCTTTTTCAGAGCCATTCTCTTAGTTAGATTAATCTCCATTATGCCAATGACGCTGTTGATGAACTATATTTCTGTAGTCTAGTTATGACCCAAGTTTTTCCTAGTGTGGTTCAGAATGGCCGGAATTATAATTGTATGTCACAACTAATAAAAGTGACATTTAAGAGTTCAAGACTTACCAAGCTTTAGACTTCGCATTAGTTATTTTTTATTCATTGAGAATTTCATACATGTGTATTCACACCAAGCCATGCCCTCTTCTCACCCCTTCAACTTTATCAGAAATTTATCACCATTTGTCCTTCCCAATTTAATGCTTTCTGTGTCAGAGATCTCCTTATTTACTCTGGGTGGTTTTTACAAAAAGTGTTGCTAAAAATGTCCTCAATGATTTCTAAAGATCTTTTTTAATTCTTTGATAATTTCATACAATGATTTTGATCATATTCACTCCCTTCCTCATTTCTTTCCAGATGCACCTGTCTTCCCCACCTTCCCAACATTGTGTCTTTGTGATCTAAAATTCATCAAGTACAGTTTGTTTTGCTCATATACTCTTGGGTATGTGGCCATCCTACAGAGTGGGAGTCTAGCTACAGGCATCACATCCTTAAAGGAAACTAACTCTGTGTTTCTTTTCCATGAACTATCTACTTCAAATAATTCCTCAGGGAAGGAGGGAATTTTATGTCCACTTCCCTCTGATGCCCTGGAACTTGTCTCTTTTGAGCTTGTAAGGCTCTTGTGCAGGCTTCTGTCAAATCCACTGAGAATTCCTATGTAAAATACCCTGCTGTGTCGGTAAAATACTGCTTTACTATAGTCAACAACCAACAAAGGCTCTTAGAGTCTTCAGATCTTTTAGCCCCACTTGTACAGTGATCAGTAAGCTTTGGGAGGAGGAGATGTGATTGATACCCTATTTAGGGGTAAGAATTCCATTGTCTCTTATTTTCTTCACCTTGACCAGTTGTGGGTTTCTGTGTTAAACTCTGTGCATTAAAAGTAGAAGTGCCTCTAAAGAGGGGTGAGATACACAATAATCTACAGGTAATTAAAAGCCCATTAAATACTGTGTCTATTTAGCAAATTAATAGAATGATATTCTCCCCTAGGGTTTACGACCTATCTAGCCAAGGATTCCTGAGTCAAGTAACAGTACCAAGCATGGGTTACATTTTTCAGAGTATGTTGTAAGTCCTATCACAAAGTGATTGGCTATGTATATGACACTTATGTACCCATTGCACCACTGGGCATGTCTTCCCAGGGCAGTCATTGCTTTCGTTCACATGGCTCACTGCTGAATAAGGATGATGATCATTTTGTAACTTGGTAGCATACATGTAACTTTCTGTCCATGTCAATACATGTTTGATTTCCTTTTGTTTTATTACTCAGATTTGTGGGATCTTCTGGAAAAAGGGTTTTATCATCAAGTTGTATAGGGTAACCAGAAACAACAACAATAGCTGTAATATCAGAGGCTATATGGGACTTTATTGAACAAAAACTCCAAAAGATTTTACCTCATTCCTAGCACAAACCTTTCAATTGGTTAGTCTTTTATAGCTAGTATGGGCATTTTCACTCTTTTATATTGTAATTCCTCTCAACTTGTTCTTGTACATGTATATTTGTGAGTATGTATTTTTGAAAGTTCTACAATAGTTGGCTTTAATATGACTTTTTAAAATGGTCTTTAGTGTTAGTTAGGTCTCTCTATATTTCCTCTCTCCCTTGCCTTCCCCTGCCTCCCATTCAAGCAATGGCACAGTTGGTTAGCCAGTGGAACTTTACAATGGAATCTTTCTATTTTCTTAACTCAGTGAACCCAGTTAGTGCTGCTAGTATGAGTATATGTATATGGCCATCTACTGGATCATAGGCAGAATCTCATGGTAAACTGAAGTAAATGGAAGCTCCTTTCTCCTGCAGCCACAAGTTCCAATAGTTGGGGGTAGGACCTCATGAGTCTTTCTTTTATCCATGTTGAAATTCTGATTAGCTTGATCTGTGCTTGTGATTCTCATGCATCAGTACTAGAGAAAAAGAACATGTTAACAGATCCGGATTATGCACAACACTAGCAATCGTTCTTCCCAAACCTATATGGATCAGGATTTTTTCCAGTTGTATATTAAACTGACACTTTGAAAAACTTGTAGAACTAAGCTATTATAAAAGTCATTTAAAGTTTAAAAGATAATATCAGTTATAATAAGGCCTTAAATTCTGTTTCTGTCATTTCATGAATTTGAAATGTAGGGATAGAGAGAGAAAATATTTGCTGCGGCTTCTGGCAGCATTTTGGTTTGCAAACCTGATATCTAAATCTGATAATAACTATTGTGTATCATTATTGAGATGTATGTCTTATTCTAGGAAATAAAGAAAAAATCTAAAGAAAGACTTTTAACTATAAGATCCTGCTTTCTAGGTACATTCTCCCCCCACCCAAAAAAGACCCTACCTTTCAAATCATATGCTCAAATCTGAAAGTCAGCAGTACACAAATATGGAAATACTTTATCAGTCTTGTGATCCCTAAACACATAGGCAGGCTCATGCTAGCTTTCCCTCTCCATATACCTGCATTTATTTTACCTGTAAAATCTAGCTTCTTAGATCACTCAATTCCAAACATAGGTTACATATTTTAGAGTAGGTCATAAGTCCTATCATACGGTGGTTGTTTACTTCCACAAAGTTTTGTAAGAATTGAGGAGCAGAAGGCAAACTGTACAGACATTATAAACATTCAGGGCCCATTAGTGGTAGAAGAGTGGCAAACTAACCAACAGAAGTTAGAGCTCTCAAATCTAAGGAAAAGAAAAAAAGTTAATTTCACAAACGCATTAACATTAACTTTGTTTCTCTTGTTGAAGAACAAATTATTGTTAAAAGCATATATGCTTATTTTAGAATATTATGCTTTTAAATCTCTCTCTCTCTTCTGGTAGTGAGAAATAGAATACTGATCTGTCGATAGTTTTAGAGAATGGAAGGCTTTAAATCTGCTTATTCCCAATGCTATTAATTATTTTATAAAAACTGACCCTCAAAATTTGGTCAAAGGTATGTTTTATCTCACACATTCTATTGACTCCCTAATTTGGAAGCCAAAGAATGAAAGTGGAGTACACAGCAATGTTGTAAAGTCACAGAGAGTGTGTTTTGCTTTGTAGGAAGGGTTGGATAGAACTGAAATATTACACACCTATCATGAAGTATGCTTCATCAAACATGGCAGGAAGGAAAAGAACAAAATAACAACACTCAGCGGATAGACCAAACCATTTAAAATGGTAATATACTCAATTTTCATCTCATTCTGCTTCTGACAACCTCTGTCATTTGCTCTTGTCAGTTTCTTGGCATAGTTTGTCAGCTGAATATCAAAACAATCCTGACAAGTAAATAAATACAAAAGTCTTAAAAGATAATTCACTGACAGGAGCCATAACGTCTTGAGTGGCAGGCACTGACTGAGACTGGTAATGGAATTCTTCTTTTGGTTGAGAAGTCAGGAAGCCCTCTCCTCTGTTCACCATGGTTATAGATGCTCTGATTTTCTCCATTGAAGCACACACGTACACACACACACACACACACACACACACAGGTCTCATATTATATTCATTAACTCATGACATCCATTTTCAAGGAGAAAATTCTTGCTTTAATATTTAGAATGAAGTAGGCAGAAGCTACAACATCAGCCAGCAATATGTCTCAGGTGCCCTGACACCACCTTATCAGCCTTCGTTGTTTACTTATTGTTTTTATCCATTTAATTGTTATTGTAGTAAACGTGATTTGATTCTGTTGAACAACTTCCGTTGATAACTAAGGCACCGAGGGTTCATTTTCCATGGCCTGGTGCCTGTTCAAATATCAATAAATTCATAATAATAGATATTAACCTTTAAATTGTTATGCATTGCCTTTGGAAAAGCATTAAATAATTTAAAGTGATTATATACCAATGAACAAGATATAGGAATCCTCCCAATGTCTTTTTACACAGAATAATGAAAGGCTACTCTATCTAATATAACAGGTCTTAAAATGTTGATTGCCCCACTTACGTACTGCCAGCAGTGTGCAAATTTCATAAGTTAATACAGCTAGTTCCTTATCGTTAAACATGAAAATATAAATCCCTTCCAGAAAAAGTAATCTTTCCTTCTCCTGGCACTTAAGAATTAAAACTGCCATTCTTAGCGTTCCTTATAGGAACATACCTCCTGTGTTTCATCTGAACTCCACAGGGCTTGGTATAGTTACCAAGAAACAGATTTCCTCTTTGTTCTTTTTGATTCTCAACTTGGTAGATTTATGTTTGCTCAATTTAAGCACAAAAGTGCTCAAAATACTACACAGAAGTCAAATACTGTACATTTCAAAGAATCTCTCAGGTCTCCTCAACGTTTGAAGAAGCAAAGTTGAGCTCCTGACACCTACTGTTAAGATTGCTGCATGCTACAAAAAATACCCAGTTATAGTCTATTACACAGCCCTTCCTATGTGTTCTTCAGGCTGGAAAAAGAAATCATACTTTTGCACAAAAAATATTTAATTCTAATATGATTTTATCATTCTCCCTTTTCCTTTCTGTTCTTTCAAATCATTTTTTGTTCACTTTTGGCTTCCTGCACCATTTTAATTAATATAGATATATATTTCTAAATACATAAATACAACTTGCTTCCACTGGTAAAATATTATACTAAATTCAACCAAAGTGTCAAATGATTAGGCAAGCAATATATAGCTAATGTCATGCTAGAACGCAACTTAGTTAAATGTTCCCATAGTTTTCAACTTTATAAATTCCTTTGACTTCTCTTAAAATACATCATAGGGAGGGTTTAGCATTTATTAATTTGTATTCACTTTGAATAAAGCTGTATGATGAATGTGAAGAAATGATTGTTTAAGAGCAAAAAGATTTACTGTCAATATGGACAAACCCTAAGTAAATGTTACAGGTTGAAAAAATTTCAATATAATTCTTAGTATAATTATGTGAGCATTAGAATTTTAATAAATTTTCCAGAATTATTCTTATTGTAATGTGTTTATAATAGATTAAGATACCTTAGTTATTAATATTTTCTTTTTGTTGCATGAAAACAAACAATAAAATGAAAAAAAAAACAATCTTTCATGAACCAAATATTTTTTATGTATATTTAAATTGTAGCATTATGTTAGAATTTATTTTATGCTTTGTAAGTCTATAATTTTGTTAGGTTAAATTATAGGTGAAGGTATTATGAAAATATTTAATAGAAATCTAATACTCTACTTGATAGAAATCATACAAAACCAATATCTCATGCTATTTCTAAAATCCTTAACAAATTATTACTTGTGGTAAAGATTCAACCCTGTGGCAGAGAAGTGTCCTACTCATGGTGTATGAAGAATCTTTTAGACATAAACATTTTAAAAATCTGATAATGAAAGGAAGGATTACTAAAACCTCTATGATGCAACACATAAACACTGGGGTTATCTTTGCAAGAAAAAAATGTTTGCTGCTGTTTTATTTTAGTAAATCTGAATATTGGAAAAGATAAATGAAATAGGCATTGGTAGGTTAATTTACATTATGTTTTAAATAAAAGAAGAAAGGTGTAAGTCATATATCTTTGAAGGGGGGTTTTGGAAAAGGGAAGAATTCTAAGGCAGAAGACAAATGCTTATCTTTAACATCTTATTTACTCTTTGTGGGTGGTGGGGAAGTAGGTATGCCAGTGCCATGGTATGCATGTGCAATCAGAAGGCAACTTGTAGGAGTAGGTTTTCTCAGGTTGAGCGTACGTCATCAGGTTTGGTGGATGTGGAATACTCACTGAGTTCTCTCAATGACTTGAGATTTGAATTTTGAGTAGAGGTAGCTGTTGTTAAAGCTTCCAGAATGAAAGAAGGTTAAAAATTTTCAAGTCCCAGAGCATTGGTCAGCATGTGTGGAAACATAAAATAGAAGCTTCTGAGAATAAGATAGGGCATTTAGACAGAGGTAGGAATTTGCAGGGCATTATTTAGTAAGTGAAAGTTTCCTGTTTTGTTTTCAAAGAAGTGAAAAATAAACACTAAAATGTTTGAGGTGTCTCTTGCCATGTCTAACTTAAACTTTTTAAAATAAATTTTTATGTATTTTCTATCCTGTCCTCAATTTCTTTTCCCTCCTTTCCTTCCAGTCTTCCCCCACCTCTCTTCTCCCCTCCACCATTACTACATCCTTCTGTTTCTCTTTGGAAAAGGGCGGGCCTCCCATAGATATCAAACAGCCATGGTATATCACATTGCAGTGAGAATAGGTACTTCCTTTCCTATTAAGGCTGAATGAGGCAACCTGATAAGAGGAAAGCATCTCAAAAGTAGGAAACAAAGTCAGAGAATGCTCGTGCTCCAAATGTTAGGAATCCCACAAGAAGGCCATGCTAAACAATTATAACATATGTAAAGCCTATGTCAGTTTGCTGTAGGCTTTCTGGTTTTTGGTTCAGAAGATGTTAATTGATTCTGTGGGTTTTCTTCAGGCATCCTTGATCCCTTTGGCTCTTACAGTTCTCCTTCCCCCTCTTCCTCATGATTCCCTGAGTTTTGCCTAATGTGTGAGGGTATGTTTTTCAACTTGTTTCCAACAGTTACTCTATGAAGCCTCTCTGTTGACAATTGGGCTAGACACCAGTCTATGAGTATAGCAAAATATCATTATGCCTATTTTTTTTTTTGCCAGTCATGTTTTTTTTTTTTTTTTCTCTAGGTCTCTGGGCTTTTCTGCCTCTGGGTCCTGAAGCTCCCGGTAGTGTTGGGGTGGGCTGCTTCTCTTGGCATAGGTCTTAAGCTTGAATGATCATTGGTTGGCCACTCCCTCAATTTCTCTGCCACCCTTAACACAGCACATCTCATAGGAGGACAGAAAGTTAGGTGGTTGGGTTGGTGTCGCAATATCTCCAGTGGAAGTCTTGTCTGATCAGAGGAGATGGCCAGTTCAGGCTATGGGTTTTTTTTTTTTTTTTTTTTTTTTTGGTAGGAGGTTATCTGTGTAGATTCCTTGTACCAGGTTTCTACCTGACCCAGAAATGCTCCCTGACCTTTCCAGTCATCTCTTTCATGACTCTGTCTCTTCAACTCCATGACCTGATTCTTCATTTTCCATTACCACCCACTTCCACCTTACCCAGGAAATCTCATATTTCCCCTCACCAAGGAGATCTGAACATCCCTCCTAGAACTTTCTTTGTTACCAAGCCTCTGTGAGGCTGTGAATTGTAGGGTTATTTTTTTCTAGTTACATCCATTTTACTACAAATTCCATGATGCCATTGTTTTTAACAGCTGAATAAAACTACATTGTGTAAATGTACTACATTTCTTTATCGACTCTTTTGTGAGGGACATCTAGGTTGTTACCAAGTTTTGGTTCTTAGGAATAAAGTTGCTATGAACACAGCATCTGTAGTCCTTTTTGTATGATGGAACATTCATTGGATATATGCTTAAGAGTGGTCTACTGTGTCTTGAGGTGAATTGATTCTGATTTTTCTTAGAAACTGCCATATTGATTTCCAAAGTGCTTGTACAAGTTTAAACTCCGACCAGCAATGGACAAGTGCTCCCCATGCACCACTTCCTCTCCAACATGAGCTGTCACTTTCATTTTTGATCTTAGTCTTTCTGATGGGTCTAAGATGAAATCTCAGAGGGGTTTTGATTTGCATTTCCCCCATGGCTAAAAATGTTGTGCATTTTGTTAAGTGTTTCTATGCCATTTGAGATCCCTGTGTTGAGAATTCTCTGTATCTGTACCCCATTTTTAGTTGGTTTATTTGGGTTTTGATCCCTAATTTCTTGAGTCCTTTATAGAGTTTAGAAATTAGGCCTCGGTCAGATGTGGGCTTCGTGAAGATCTTATCCAATACTGTTGGCTGCTGTTTTGGCCTATTGACAGTGTCCTTTGACTTACAGAATTTTTCAGCTTAATGAGGTTTCATTTATTAATTATCAATCTTAGGGCCTCATCTATTGGTGTTCTATTCGGAAAATTTTCTCTAGTGCCAACATGTTCAAGGTAATTTCTTACTTTCTCTGCTATCAGGTTCATTGTATCTGAAATTATGTTGAGGATACTATACACAGAAACCCTGAAACCCTATCCTGAACCTCTCCAAAGTAATCAAAAGAAAAGAAAGAGCTTTGCCAGTAACACAGTCATTGTTGATTTGTCCTTCCTTCCTTCCTTCCTTCCTCCCTTCCTTCCTTCCTTCCTCCCTCCCTCCCTCCCTCCCTCCCTTCCTTCCTTCCTTCCTTCCTTCCTTCCTTCCTTCCTTCCTTCCTTCCTTCCCCCTTCCTTCCTTCCTTCCCTTTGCTGTTACTAATAGCAATTAATTAACAATTAATTAATTAATTTACATTCTAGCTGTAGATTCCCTTCCCTCTTCTCCTGCCAGTCCCTCTCTCCCATCCCCACTCAGTTCCTACCCAAAAGACCACCCTTCCTCTGTTTCTATTCAGGAAAAAGCAGGTCTCCCATAGATATCAACAAAACAGGGCCTATCAAGTCCTGTGTATTAAAGATGGGGAAACTGGCCTAGTATGAGGAGTAGGGTCCCAGAAGCTAGTATAAAAGTCAGAGACTTCCCTGCTCCCACTGTTATGAGTCCCACAAGAGGACTAAGCTATACATTTATAATGACCTTTTTCATCTTACCAAAATAAAAACTGTAGGTTTGTTGGTAATAGTAGTTGTAAATACTAGCTTCAGAGATTTTATTTGTTCATTGATTTGCAATGTGGATATCTATTGTTAAATAGGGGAGGAAAGAAGATAGTCTGAAGTTTGAGAAAACACAGAATTATGTGTGTTGATTTTTTAAAATGTATATTTGTGAATACAGCTGTATCCATTTTCCTTGCAGAGCCCAACTGGTCTCTTTTGTCACATTAAAACTCATTTCAGCTGAAATGTTTCCTCATTTGTACATGAGGTCTTCATTGTGGGAAAATGCAGCAATGTAATAGTTATTTCTTCTCTAATACTTGAGACAATTAATAGTATTTACACAGTTCTAGAAACTTCTTTAAATCCAATTAACCAACTGTTAACAATCCTTATGTGGTTACCTGACGACCATCAACCCGAGGTCTAAACAATTACTCAATCTACAATTCCTCATTAGGAAACATCTCTTGGTAATTCAAAAAAAACCAAAAGCATGAAATATTCATCAGGTTTTATCTATAGGAAAATCTAATTTCTTCATCAACTACCATGTGATAACTACACCCTGGATAGTAATCTTGTGCCACAGAATCTCAAGTCAGCAAAAGACATGGTCTGTTCATTCAAAGCTACTAAAATTGGCAGTAAGGATCTTGTTCTAAAATACTTAGGATTTTAAACTACTTAAATCGTACGCAGAGAACTTGAGCTGAGTCTATTTTGTGCTTAAGTAAGTGAATCAATTCTCCTTTAAGTGAAGGCAGTATTGTTTTTCCTAAGAGTAGCTATTAGGTAAATTTTGCGTCTGGGACTATGGTGTCTTAAGTGCTCAGGGAAACAAATGTGATTTCTATGTACCAGGTTTTGTCCAACAAATGTTCAGTTTATGCCCTCAGAAGTGTGTGTACAAATAACACACTTTACTAATGAGGTTTACAGTGACTCATTAGATTAGATGTTAAAGTGTTTCTTTGGCTCATAAAGTGTGACATGAAATCATGTGCCGAATTCAATTTACAAGTAGCATCTCCTCTACCATAGGCAGAAAGTCAAGTTGAGTCATATCTATTCAGCCCTTGATGTTATTTATAATTACTTCTTTGAGGAGAGTGACAGAAATGAACTATAAAGTAGCATGTATTTCTAAAAGGAAATCAGATAAAAGTCTATGATGCACAGTTGTGCATAGACCAAGCTAATAAAACCTAAGCAGCATTTACGCTTAGCCAGGCTTCTCAGCAGAATCTCAGCCCATAATATGTGAGATGGTTTTACCTTTCTCTATTTCTTTATGACCTTTCCTTCCTTTTTAATCCATGTCTGTCTGGTTATTCTCTCTGCCTGACATTCCCTTCTATTCTCCTATTCTATTTCCTGCCTTGCTGTTGGTCAATCAGATCTTTATTGGACCAATCTGGTGTTTTAGAGAGGCTAAATAACCCAGTTCCACAGAGTTAAACAATGCAACGCAGCATAAAGGAAGGCAACAGATTTTTGTTTCATTAAACAATGTTCCACAGCATAAATAAATGTAAGATATTTTAAAATAATATTCCACCACATTTAAGTATCATGAGCATACATGGATGCACACACACACACACACACACACACACACACACACACACATCTGATATTTCAAATGGGTTTGAAAAATCTTCATAAGGGGTCAAATATTTTAGCTAATAATGATTTTCATGAAAAAAAGTATAATTTTCATGGCCCCACTGCAGCCAGAGTCTGTGCTGATGACCCATGCTTCTGTTCCCATCAAAGGCCATGCAGACACCCATGAGGAAAAGCCAAGTTAGTATCTCAGGGCCATACTGCTGTTGGTGACAGTGGTGACGTTCATACCCAACTTCTGCTAAGGACCATAATGTGGTCCATGGTCTCACTCCAGCTGGGGATCTAACCTGAAGTATGGGTCCTGCACTTCCACTAGTAGTCACATAGAGGCCCTGTGTTAGGGCTGCACTCTGAGAACTTGGTGGTATCTGGCTAAAACTGTCCCCATCTATGGTCATTTCCTCCACCCAGAGCAAGGATATCATCTGTGCTTAAGATGCTGCCAAGGGCTATGTGTACAGCCATAGCTGTGATCTTTGTTGAATCTGTGGTCAGTAGTACCCAAGAGGCTTTAGGAATCATGCTAGATGAAATCAGGGCACTCTACGGAGCCAGTCATACCCTTCAATGCCCTGGGAAAGCTGGTCTTACTTCAGCTCACTTCACGGCTCACTTCAACAAGAGATCTGGCCCCTGCACTCAGGAGAGAGGACTCCCACTCCTCATCATAAGCAAAGATGAACCTATCCTCAGGGCGTGCATGTAGGGGAGTTGACGTTACCACAGCACACAAGGCGGGTTGTCCTAGTGGCTTGACTCTACCTGCCTGGCCAACATCCAGGACCACAACTGGGCCTGGGTTAACTCACCCTAGCATCTACCATTCTACATCCTGGTGGAGCTCTTGTGGAGACTGGTCCTGTGGAATGATACCTACAAGATCTCCAAGGCATATGAAACCCAAGAAGAGCTCTGGTGAAGATCCATGAGAATGGTGTACCAAAAACCAGAGGCCTTGAATCAGACCAATGACTCATCGCAATGAACAGTTGCCAAACAAGCTGATGGGACAAAGGGGTATACTATATAACACATTGAATCCTCCAGTGTCATGAGGATGGATAAAGAGATAATGAAGAGGCAGGAATGAAGGAAAAACAGAGATTTTGCTGTTTCAGGTATGCTTTTTTTTTCTGTAATGACTTATTGTTTTGTTGTTTTTGTTTCCTTTCTTGTTTACTTCATTTTGTTTCTTTTGTAGAGGTATGCAACAGGAATAAAAGGGGGAATCTGGTTTAAACGCAAATGGGGTACATGATTTGAAACTCCAAAAGCTTAATAAAGAAA
This sequence comes from Microtus obscurus, assembly GCA_963919715.1. Classification (NCBI taxonomy): domain Eukaryota; kingdom Metazoa; phylum Chordata; class Mammalia; order Rodentia; family Cricetidae; genus Microtus; species Microtus obscurus. Next base: position 43,409,990 of record CAWTZC010000297.1, read on the forward strand.
AAAAGAGAAAGCAGTATGAGCAATCCATCCATGATAAATAAACCAGTAATCAGCAATCCTTCATGGCCTCTGTATCAGCTCCTGCCTCTGGCTTCCTGTTCTACCTGTGCTCCTATCCTCACTGCTTTTTCATGATGAATTGTGACTGAAATATGAAACTGTGACTGAAATAAACCCTTTCCTTCCTTCAAAAGTATAATTATGTGTATTGATGGTGGATGAATATACAAAGTCTTTACCATACCATCACTTATTTTCTCTAAGGAGATAGTTGATAAATTTTTATTAAAAAGAGGATAACCTTAAAAATTTGCAAGGTAAGGTGAAAGTAACATATCACCTTACATCTACTATTTAACTCTGTCCTGAATGGCCCACAGCCTGAAGATTACCTTTCTGTATAAATTACACGGTGGCAATGCTCATTCGGTATTTATTTTGGAGAATAGTAAATTTCAGAGATGCTAAGATATTTTAAGGTACACCATCTAGCAAGCGTTAAACTAAGGAAATACTGGCAAAGCACAATCAACAATCCAGAATGTAGGATTGGGTGTCAGGAAGCAGGACGGTCACATTTTTGAGACTGAACTCTTGAGCATGGTGAGACCTTGACATAAAAGAAAAGAAGGAGATGAAAAGAAAATAAAAACTAATCTCAAACACAAATAGACTAAATTTTGATATTCATGCTGAAATGTGATTTTGCTTTATAAAACTTTTAACTTCCTGTGTAAGTATGGAGTTCTATATTTTTGGAACCAGTAAATAGAATATCTAGGGTTAGTTGGGTCATTGGTGCCCAGTTGGTTACAATTAGTTATTTATGTTTTTCCATTACAAACATCCAGTCTTGGTTTTGAGGAGAAAAAAAAATGAATGACACTGAAGATGTCAAAGTGAATAGAAGGTTCACATGCAAGAGAGCAATGCTGAATTAGTTCTAATGGCTCCAGAGGAAATACAGCAAACACAGATGAGAGAGAGAGAGAGAGAGAGAGAGAGAGAGAGAGAGAGAGAGAGAGAGAGAGAGAGAAGTTACCTGAACAGAAGGACACATTGTAACTGGTAAAAAACAGAGCATTTGTTCAAAATTGAATGAAATAGCCTCAGGCATATTGGGAGATTAATTGATGGAACCTGTAATAACTGAGAAGCTGGGTCCTAGGAACACAGAAAAACAAACTTATCTACGCCCCCTCCTTTTTTCTCATCTCATTATCTTCTCTAGTTTCTTTCTTTCTGCCTCATTTTCTCCCCACCATTTGCCTCTCTAATCACACATTTCTTTGTCTGATCACTTATGCCTTTCCACATCTCCCTCTAGAAAACCTTGCGCCTCTTATTTCAACTCTGAGATGAACAAAGTACCAAAGTGATATATCACATGGAGATAGGGGTTTAGTTTTTCCCAATACAAGAAAAGACTTCATTTTAAGTCATGCATAACGCTGACCTTTCTGGAATGCTCATCAGTCACACTGAGTAGAAATCTATGGCACATGGATATACAGTATGAATTCTGTTTGGGGATATTGTGATTTTTGAAATGGCTCAGATTTTCAATTTTACAATTAAACAAGTTTGGTTATTTAGAAAGAAAGGCATTCAAAGACATGCATACAGAGAGATTATATAGTCAGAGGTTGACTATGTGAAAGATAAAAGCTGAAGTAAAGCAAAATGGAAAATGGTACTATAGGATGACCAAAATAATAAATACAAGGACATTAAGGAATAAATAGACTTTGGCAAAAAGATGAAAGAAATAGCTAAATGTAAGCACAAATAAGCGAATGTAGATACACACAGAGGCAGAGCTGGGAATGGAGGTGGGGAAGGGAAGAAGAAAAACAGGGAATGAAGATAGCAGGAAGGGGACAGTGCAGACAGAAAGACCTCAAAGATGAAAAGAAAGAAGGACTCTGAACTAGTATAGTTCAGTATGGATCAGATTGTTCTGAGTTCCCATAAATAAATTTCTGATTATTGAAATTCTCACATATTATTGGGAAATTATCAAGGAAACAATTCTTTTCTGTTTGGGGAGACTTTACAATATAAATCTTTAAAGCACTATTCTCAGCCGGGCGGTGGTGGCGCATGCCTTTAATCCCAGCACTCGGGAGGCAGAGGCAGGCAGATCTCTGTGAGTTCGAGACCAGCCTGGTCTACAAGAGCTAGTGCCAGGACAGGCTCCAAAGCCACAGAGAAACCCTGTCTCAAAAAAAAAAAAAAAACAAAAAAAAAAACAAACAAACAAAAAAAAAGCACTATACTCATATTGTTATTTTTAATTTGGGTAATATATAAAATTAACCAACATTAATTTATTATGACTGTACAAGGCTCCTTTTCCAAATATTGTATTAGATACATTTAGACTAGCAAATGACAATATCCTATGAACACCGGGAGGAATGCAGAGCCAGCACACATGTGTAGGCACAGAATGCATGTTTGTTTCCCAGCTGCTCAAACCCAAATATTCACACAAAACTATATTAATTATAACACTGCTTGGCCAGTGGCTCATGCATATTCCTAGCTAGCTCTTACATCTTAAATTAACCCATTTCTGTTATTCTATACTATATCACAAGGTTTGTGGTTTACTGGTAAAGTTCCAGGGCATCTATCTGTCTCCTTCAGCAGCTACATGGTTTCTCTTTCACTCTGCCTTTTTTTTCTCAGAATTCAGTTTAGTTTTCCTGACTATCTCTTTTCTGCCCTGCCACAGACCAAAGAAGCTTTATTAACCAAGCAGTCCAGGCAAGAGCAGCTTCTTGCTAACAAATTCCATAAGGGGCTTTTTCAATGCCCAACAGCCTCTTTTTTGTTTGTTTGTTTGCTTGCTTGCTTGTTTTTTTGAGACATGATTTCTCTGTAGCTTTGAAGCCTGTCCCAGAACTAGCTCTTGTAGGCCAGACTGACCTCGAACTCACAGAAACTCAGCTATCTCTACCTCCCAAGTGCTGGGATTAAAGGGGTGAACCATCACTGTCTAGCTCCCAGCAGCCTCTTGAAGTAAATTGGTGCTGCCAGGAGCAGATGTATCTCATTGCCATGAAAAGTTCTAATATCTTAAAACATTTTAAATGTTATATTCTGTTAGTCTTTCAAAGGTGTGAAGAATGCCTATCCATCTGAAGTGTATCTCTGTATATCTAGAAAACCTACCTAACATGACTATAATCTTGACTATTAAAAATGACTATTAATCTGTTTCTCTTAACTATACATTACATTTTAAATGAACTACACAAACACAATACCTTAAACAAGAGCAAAAGTAAATATAACAAAATTGACCTTAAATTTGTATCAATAGACTAAGATTCATACCAGTGCAAAGTACTCATCTTTATAGCAGTTCCCCTTTAAAATGTAAACAAACATTTATAAACAATTATTAGGGAATTTGAGCATTCTTTTCTAGACTGCTCCTGCTGATTGGGTACACTGTTATTCAGGTCTTTCTTGGGGTATTATGTATGGTAGGTCCAACTCAGCCAGCAGCCCTGAAGCTGTCATGTATGTTGGACCATTTGGGCCATTGCTTTAAGGGGTCTTGTTTTTGATCAAACCATATTAGCTGATAAGGAACTCACCGTTTTTTATCCTCTGTGAAAATAAAAGCAGAACCTCTTTTCCAAAGCAAATATCCTTAGACCCAAATTTTGAAGTCAAGATACCCTTTAAAATATATGTTTGTTTAGCTTAGCAGCACATACAATAAAACATTTCTCTGTACTTAGCTCATTCACAGTCAAAAAATTCAGAGAAAACACAGTAATTACATAATCCAGACTCTCTGTGTACATTTCATCTTTATGTGACTCAATTTTTTTACTCTACTACTTTTTATGCAAGTTTAATATTTATTTTATTATTTTTACTTTTTAAATCTGGGACTGTACTCTTTTATATTATAGCTATCTATACTCTTTTCTCTCTCCCTCTCAAGCCTATATACATTTATTCAACAGTGTGACCCATTTAGAGGTCTTTTTTTTTTTTTTACCTGAATTCTTTATTGCATGAGCATCTGTAATTCTGGTCAGGACCCCCTCCCCCCCATTTTTAAATGCTAAGCAGTTGCTGTAGGAAGTCTTACAGCTAGTGGTTTCCTGACCACTGGGGCATGGCCTCTTGTGCTATACATGCTGAGGTCGTGCTTACACCTGGCCTCTCTGTTATGGTTGCAGATTTTTGTTTCTGGTCCCCATTCCAGCAGAGGATTCTGATTTGTGAGTTTATCCCTAAATAAATGAACGTCTAATTCTAAATTCTGAGCTACTGTGGGATTTTTTTAACTGTCTTTCTTCAAGCAGGCATGGTTATAACCATCTCTGAGACCCTGTTTTTAGGCTCTGCCCAGTCAAACATGGTGGAGGCATGTTTACTGCCTCTGAGAGTCATGCACGCCACCCCAGCTCCAGGGTTACAGTGGGTCTATGTCACAGTTAAGCAATTTGTAACATAGACCCCATTTAAGAGCTCAACGTCCTGAAAGAGCCAGAGCTGTTTATGAAACACCTTGAACCAGAAAGTCCTGCCCTAAAGAAGCTGCACAACCTTCCCTGCCAATCCTGAGTCAGGAAGACCTCTCTTAGAGGAATCACAGTGCCCCTGATTGCCACCAGCAAACAGAGTCCATTTGAAAAAAAAAATGTGGCTACCAAGAAGCTGCACTGAACTCTGTTAGTTTGTGTCTAGAATTCCTTTCCAAGCTCTCTCAGGTTATATGTGAATGTAGTTGCCTATATTGGTCCCAATTTGTAGGCTGGAGATTGCTTGTTCATTTCCCAGCAACCCAGACCTGGATTATAACACAAGAACTATATTATTTATAATACTGCTTGGCCAATTGCTTAGGCACATTTTTAGCTAACTTTCACATCTTAAGTTAACCCATTTCTATTAATCTATGTATTGACACGAGGCTGTGACCTACTAGTAAGGTTCTGGCTGGTGGCTGGCATCTTTCTATTTCAGCAGCTACGTGGCATTACCTTGACTCCACCTACTCTCTTTTTTTCTCTATCTCTTTTCTGTTAGGATTTCCTGCCGGGCTTTACTCTGCTAATCCTTTGAATGAAACAGCTTCCTTATTAGCCAATGATAATAAAACATATTCATAGCATAAAAAGGGAAATCCCACATCACATATGTACCACCTGCTTCAAACATAAAAAATAAATAAAAATAACATATTAACAATAATTAAACATACATTTATATCTATATAATACAAGAATTAAGCACAACATGTGTTATGTTCTCATGTATAGTTAATTTCATAATCTCATACATTTTTATAAGCATGTTGATCAGTCTAATAACTCCAAGCCAGTCACTCTCTGCTGGATCAGTGACACTTTGCCTCCTCTTGATTATGTGGTATTGTCTTGTTTGCTGGTTTACAGTCCATCATTCCTGTTGGGAAATGTGAGCACTGGTAAAACAGGGCTCAATAAGTCTTAGTCACCATTATTAAATCACCTCAAAGAGTGCCTTGAATAGAATAATTGTTCTATGATGAAGTACAGAGCTGTTTTATTCCCTGGCAGTCACTCTGAAGGCATCCTTCTCCTGCTACTTTTACTGTAAATTTCTTCCAGGTTACTTATCTCCCCATTTCATGTTCCAGTAAATGAAATTATGTAACTCTGAGTAAGATCTTGTCAATTATAGATTTCCTTTCTTGTTTTATCACCAAGGTTCTTATAGATGTGGTTGTGAATTAAAATTAGAACATATCCTGTGATCATTTCCTTGCTATCTGGTATTGGTTTTCTCATAAATAATGACCAAGCAGTAGTTTTCAATCATTCTTATTCAATAATAATTGATGTTCTAACCATTGACCCCAAGTGTCATTTTAACACAGAAATTAAATTATCTCCTCTAGTTTGTGTTGAGGAATTTTTTGTATTTTGTTGTTTCCCTAATTATTTTAAAGTCAATCATGTATCCTTCTGTTCTGAACTGAACATATGTTCCTCCATGTGTTTCTCAACTATGTATCTAATTAATTAGAATATTAGAGCCACTGGCAAACCAGTAAGAGTCATTTTATTTTATATGCAAAAGCAATACTACATGATGTATTCTCTTTCTGTCATCCCTTAACATTATACACTTCATACACCTAGAGTCTTACAAAGTCAGATCTTGTAGGCAGATTTACATTTTAAGTGGAACATACTGCTATTTCATCACCATTACTGTTAACTAAGGCAGTTTTCTTATAAAATAAAAAGAAGTTCAATACACACACACATGATTATTGCTGTTTTTCTTTTCAAATCAATTGCTTGGCTTGATTCCTCAGAAAACAGTTGACTTTTTTGTCCAGCTACAAAAAAGGAGATGTCAATAGTTAGGCATATTACTTCAGTATTAGAACTAAAACAAAGCCATAAGAAATCAATTTTCCTCTTTCTAAATGTCAGAAATATCAAATATCAGGCATTTGCCATTTGCCTGGTGAATCTCAGATGCAAAAGACAGCTTGATATTGGCAACATGGCAAAAAAAAATCTAAACATATCTCTGATAAATGCTGTTTTCATTCTTCTTAGATCAACTGAAGTGTTTTTCTTATTAACAGAACATATTACAGTGAATTGTAGATACTCTAGACTCAGCTTACTGAAGAAAGCTATGTTTCCCTTTCCCTATATTTTGAGCATTTTGTGTGAAGTTGTTCAAGTTGCTGCGCAGGACTAAATGCAAACTCTACTAGATTATCCCTTGTCTGATGGTTCAATGACAAGATGAATCCATTAAAAGGGAAAACTGCTCAATCATATCTGCTCAACACAAAGTACGTTAGTTTATGTTAGTTGATTCACTGACTTTCAAGAGGTACTTTCAACTATATGTACAGGGTCTATGAAGTCATTTTTAAAGGGCCATTTGAAAGACTGATTCCATAGCATGAAATGGAATTCGTATAAGTATCATTACCATAGTATACCACTGTTCATTCAGAAACAGTTCAACAATTAAAGTCATCTACTAGTCTTATTTTATGTGTTCATCTGTTTATTATTAACCTCTTCTCATCTTTAAAAAAAAAAGCAAACATGGTGTCTGAGTGCTACTTTCAGCACATTCTGTACAAGATAATATTGATTATTTTAAGAGCCAACAAAAATAAATAACTACATTTGTATTTTTGTCATGAAATAATATTGTATTCACATGTTAATCACTAATGTCAGTGAATTGGCTCAAATGAGACTACACTATTATTCTTAGGTAGCACAAAAACTAAAAACTGACAATATAGATGTTGGAGTGGATTTAAGGTAACTGAAACATCACCTCATCCTTAAGGGGAAATTGCTATTTACTTTAAAAGGCTAACTGAATTACTTAACAAAGAAAATATATAATACTACTTTTGTCAAGGCAGATTATTTCCAAAATTCTTTAATATATTTTCATTCAAATATTTGCATAAACACGTTGAAATCAGCTTATTTTATAATACTCTAAATGGATACTAATCAAAAGTTCATCAATTAAAGAATGTACAAATAGAAGTTTGTTTATTCTTAAAGCTAAGTAGTACTGGGCATATAAAGAATTGACTGACTATATCACATAAATATAATTTCACAAGCATGATTGTCATAGTTTGGTTGTAGCTTACCTCTTAAGGGTCCATGTGTTAGAAGTTAGTCCCCAGTGTGGAGATGTCAACATATGGTAGCTCCATTAAGGCTCGGGGCTTATTGGTAGAGAACCTTTGATAAGAGAGACTAGAAGGGCTTCAGTATATATAGCATATGTTCTCCAGTGGAATTAGTGCAGTCCTCACAGGCCCTCCCTTTTCTCTGCCTCACTGCTTCACAGCCTATTCCTCCTACATTTTTACATCTGCTACAGGTGAAATGGATGGGTCCTCACTGGATCTAGTGTCATGATGCTTCAATGTTTAGCCTCTAAACCTGGGTGCTCAGGCTATATCAGTTGTTTGTAATGAATAAAATCAATAATGATAAATAGAAATATGCAATGCCCTACCCCCATCTAGAAGATAGAAAATAAGAAGAAAAAAAAAAACTACAGTTCCAAAAATAATGAAAAAGAAAAAAAAACTGTATACTGAACAAAATAACCTTTGAGAAAACTTACCATTCAGAGCCCTTCAGGTGACATCAATTTTTAAGAACGATGGACTTCTTCAAGGGAAGATGGTATATGCAGGTTGATATGTCTTTATATGGTCACAAGAGCCACAAGTAGTCTCTCATGAGAGCACTAGAAAAAATGACCTAGAAGTGAAAAATTAAATCTTTACGGCCAACATGTCATATGTGAGGATGTCTGGGGTAATGATGAAAATAAAGCTGCTCTTGATTCCTCAGTAATCCTGTAAAAAGTGCCACGCCCTGCCACACCCACACTTCGGAGTCAGGGAAATGTATTAAGTAGAAAGGTAAAAACAGTGGCTTTCATTTTCCCAAGTGAAATAACTTCTTATATGTTCTGAAATAAAAGCAGTAGACATGGTTCTACTTTATTTAAAGTAGATTGCACTACTTTATTCTAAAATGATGAAATAAAATATATACCTTTCTTTAATTAGAAAATGAAATGGCAAGTTGATCAATACTTACAGTCTGTACTACTGTCCTGGATTAACACCCAAGGCACCATGAATCCTGCCATGCTCCTTCCCTAGCATTTCAAGGTCTATACAATGACTTTTTAGAGACACTGTTAGATTCCAAATGCAAGAGTTAGCAGGTCTTAACCAGCTCATGTAAAGATGTGTTTTCGTTGACAATTCTTAGGGTAAATATCAAAGATGCTTTTTGTTCCCATTGAAGATAGGAAAATCAGCTTCTATTTTGTTTTGCTCTCTCATTTTGAGAACTAAAAGGAGATCACTTAATTGCATATAAATGTCAACACCCCTTTGTTTACCCCTCAGCTGTAGATTGTTTGATAACCCTTTGACCAAGTGATCTAGTTTCTGAGACTCGAGCAGAAGAAAAACATCTCATGTTCTTATAGCCTACATCTAGGAGAGACACCAGCCTTATATAAAAATTGTTCTGTGTATAGTGTTAATTGAAATGATGAAAATAAGGATCAGGGTTTGAAGAATAATGGAGATATCTTTCTGAGACCTGGTCACATCAGCAGGGACAGGAATAATGGAAAAAAATGGAACTTTCTTATTGTCCATTTTGAAACTAGAGTTGGTAGTTTATATTAAACTCTAATAGCACAAAATATCCAAGTACAAAGTCATTGTTTTATCCTGTAAATGTTCTTTTGTATCAGTCCCTAGATGCATATCAATACCTCATGTTAACACATCTTTTTCTTGCTTATTGTATTATTAATACAATAAAAATTCAATACATTATCGTAGGTTAAGCAAATAAATAATATAACATTATATGACAAGTTAACACCAGCAGAACAATTTTCCAAATTCATTGACAGTTTTTTTAGGAGGAAGACCACATGTTAGTTTAGTCTAATATTCTGAATACACAGATATTTCCTACTATGCAGGGCAAGATAATGAAGTAAAAGGCATGTTAGGAGTAACTTTAGAATTGTAATTGTTGTTCTCCCATAAGTCTTTAGTATTTATGTGACCAATGACCTGTAAAACTACTTAGTGGTCGAAAACTGACTAGGTGGATTATAATGGAATTGTGAAAGAAACAGCTCTTTGAAAATTGACCTAAGCTTTACAATAAAACTGAAATTTTGATTTTATATTGTCAACTTTGCAATATGTAGCCAATCTAGTAAAAAAAATCATATAAATTGAATGTGTTGTTTAAAATAAGTGTATTGGTTGCTTTAATGTTTGCTTGATAAGAGTTAAAGCATCATCAACAAAAAGTTCTTCTACTTTAAGAATTGCATCTTAATTAGGTTGACCTTTATGATTTATGAAACCTAATTGTGCATGTGTGAGTGTTTAGTTTAGGCTTAACATCAATTTACCTTGAAAGTGGAATAACACATTCAGCCAATTTCTCTAAGGCCATTCTTTTATGTAGTGCATATCAGCAAAATGCAGGGGTACTTCTGCTTTGGCCCATATTCTCGAATTCTAGTAAATAATTGCATACCTCTTCATGAATTTGAAGGTTTGAATTACTAAGGAAACATACACACAGAGACACACATAATTGGATCTTGAGTCAGCTGTATAAATATGTCTATAAATACACTTGAGATTTTGGTGATTTACAACCTTGTACAATAAAATCATATGAAATGTGGTCTGAATCAGTGCTGAATATTTGGGCCTGACTGCTTTAATCAAGGATTCAAAAAATAGACTATATTATCAGGAGCAGTCATTCTTTATGAGGCAAAAAATAAACAAAAGATACCCAATCTCTTGAGGACAGTACTAGTTGAGATCAACACATAGTTCAGAGAGATTTTCCAAATCTTTAAGAATATACTACTGTATAGCTGGCAGGATTCTTTGGGATGTTGATAAGTAGGACTGCCTTAAAATCTAGTACTGTGTAAACAGTGACTCTGGGTTGCCAACATGAGTTCATATAATATTGTATCTCGGAATTTCACCAGTTTGAAGTCAAGGAAACAATGCATCCTGCACAGTAATAGTTATGAGGTGGATTCAGTGCTGCAGTTGGTATGTCCTTTGTGCAAGAGATACTGAATTTATTTTTCTATACTCACTATGCATATACACACATTGTATATATATGAGCTAAATAAGCATTTAAATATTAAGTTTAAAATAGCCATTACACTGTTTTCCATTTATGACTGGATCTTACTTATCCAAAGATTTAAGTGTCTATTAACAAACCGTATGTTTTACCTCTGAGTTATAACACAAGTGACAGCTGATGCTGGAGAGGATGTGGAGCAAAAGGAAAATCCTCCATTGCTGGTGGGGGTATTAACCTGTACAACCACTTTGGAAATCAATATGGGAGTTTCTCAGAAAATTGGAAATCGATCTACCACAGGACTCATATAGCCAAAAGGTTGCTTATCCTACCACAAGAACAGTGGCTCAACTGCATTCATTGTGACTTTATTCATTATAGCCAGAAACTGGAAACAACCTTGATGGCCCTCAACAGAAGACTAGATTTAAAAAAATGTACATTTTCACAATGGACTATTGCTTAGCTCTTTTAAAAACTGACATTATGAAATTTGAAGGCAAATGGATGTAACTAGAAAAAAAAAATAATCCTGAGCGAGGTAACTCAGATCCAGAAAAAAATATGGTATTTCCTTACAAGTAGATATTAGCTGTTAAGTAAATAATAATCAAGCTATAATCCATAGACACAGAGAGGTTAGGTAAAAAGGAGGGCTCTGGGTTATGTGTGATCTCCTTGAGAAGGGGATATAGAATAGATTCTGTAGGCAAACACTGCTGGGTGGAAACAAGAACTAATGTGGCGGTGGGAAGGGATGAAAGGAGAAAAAGTAGAGATAGCTAGAATTGGGGAATACTTAGGGCGTGTTGTGAAAACTTTGTGTAGTGGAAACTTCTTGGAATAGATTAAAGTGACCTTTGTGAGGACTCCTAATAATTGAGAATACAGAGTCTGAACTGCCCATCAGTTTTAGCCAAGCAAGACTTCCAGTAATGAGACTGGCTTACATTTGGTTAAGTTGTTGGCCAGTCCGGGGGTGTCCTGTGGAGAAGCCTAGACATCCAAGGCTGATGCAATGACAGAGGGTCACTTTCACTCTCTGTAACCTGAAAGAGGGGCCCATTGCTGAGGACAACATCCACACAAGTCACTGAACACAGAGAGGTCAAGCTGGTATCTGCATGGAGCCTTTGCCCCTACATTCTGTTTTCTTTGGCATGGAAGGTACTCTGCAGTCTGTGGAAGAAAAACGTGGACACCAACGGCATCACAACCACAAAAGCTTCCACCTAAAATATGTCCCATCTACAGGATGTGCTGGAATAATGGTGGTGTAGAACTTGCCTGGTTTAACTTGAGACCCACTTCACAAGAGGGAGCCCATACCCTCCACTGCCTAAATGGTGAAGAACTGGAGATTGGATGTTCCAGAGACCTAGGGTAGAACCAAACACAACTGACCAATAGATAGATAGATGATATATAGATAGATAGATAGATAGATAGATAGATAGATAGATAGATAGATAGATAGATAATAAATAAAATTTATGAAATGAGTCCCAGGGATATTCTGCTACACTCACAGACCAGTACCTTGTCCAGTAATTATCAGAGAGACTTTCTCCAGAAGCAGATGGGATCTGGTACAGAGACCCATAGCCAGACATTTTATCAACAGAATATTTAAACTGGAGGTCTCCATTGGTTTCCTCCCCTCAGAGATCTGGGAACTCCAGGGATGGTGTGAGAAAAGATTGTAGGTGTCAGAGAAGATGAAGGACATCAGGAGAACAAAGTCCAAAGACAACAGAGCAGGGTTCACGTGGGCTCACAGGAATTGAAGCCAAAATCATGGGGCCAGCATGGGTCTGCACCAGGTCCTCTGAGTATGTATTATGACAGTTAGCTTCATGTTTTTGTGGGACTCCTAGCAGTGGGAGCAGATGTATCTCTGACTCTTTTCACTGCTCTTGGAATCTGTTTTCCTATTGGGTTGCCTTGTCTAGCCTTGATCTGGATGCTCGAGCCTTTGTCTTATTATTTCTTGTTTTGCCAGGTTTGCTCATTGTCTCTTGGAGGCTTGCACTTTTCTGAAAAGGGAGGTGTGGACTTATGGAGGGAGGGGAGTTGGGGCAGGGTATGAGAAGGGATGGAGGGAAGGGAAACTTTGGTTCAGATTTATTATATGAGAGGATGATATATTTTCAGTAAGAAATATGAGTCTATATTGAAGAAAGAGAAGGAGCTATAAGTATCTACCAGTATGTGAAAACTTGGAAAACAAATATTTTAAGCAGAAAATTTTCAAATTTTGTAGTTGATGACTCAAGCATGCTTCATGTACCTGAAAACATGACTCAGTGATTAAAAGGGCTTCCTGCTCTCCCAGAGAACATCATTTAAGTTCAGTTTCCTGTACTCACATTGAACACCACACAAACTACCTTTATTTCCAGCTCAATGAGATTCAATATCTCTGGCCTCTATGGACACTACACTTCTCTCTCTCTCTCTCTCTCTCTCTCTCTCTCTCTCTCTCTCTCTCTCTCTCTCTCTCTTTCTCACACACACACACACACACACACACACAGATATACACACACACTAATCAAATACAAAATAAATATAGATATTTACCTACCTATATCAAATTATTTATCTGTTGATTTCATTTAATAAAATTCTATATTTTAAATGCAAGAACAAATGTCATGCTTTCCACATGAGAGAAAACATACTGTCAGATAGTCAATGAAAATGTGTTTTTTTTTTTCAGCACTCAGTTTGAATGTAAGGTTATCAGGATATTACTAAGAGTAATCTTAGTAATCTGTCTAGCGCTGTGACAACAATGAAATCAAAAGCATAAGCAATTCATGCCGAAAAGATCACAGGGTATTAAAAGTGAAACCACAGCAAATTATGTAATATAATATTTATATATGTGTGGTTTGATTGTTTGGTTGAAAATGGCCTCTGTATTTTGAAAGGGTTGCAAGGATAGAACATAAAAAAGACTCACCTAAATATTGCAATTTCTGTTTGGTTATAAAGGGTTTATTTTCAAACTGCTCACTTGTTTTATTTATTTATTTACATAATTATTTATTTACTGACTTTAGAATCATATACACCATAGCTGCATAAACAGCATTATTAGAAATACAGTTCAAATAGAGTCATCACTAAACATGGGTACTTGAACACACCTACACTAAGGCGAGGGAAGGAAAACTATGAGTCCAGAAAAGCATATATTTCTTAGTGGCATGTAAGTATCTTCTATTTCAGTATGATCAACACTTTAGTATATTATTAGGTCACAAAATCCCAGCAATGGGTAATATTATTCCCATTTTGTCTCATTAAATCTGCAATTCAAGAATCTACTGTTCAGCATATGGTAGCAATTTGTTTCTGAAGAATCTAGCAAGGGATGCTACTTCACTGAAGATAGAGTCCACTTGACTTCTCTAAAGCTGATTTCAGTAAGACTGGCAGGTGTTGTGTGATAATCTTTTTGTACACTGTGAAGATGTGTCTCTGCTTAAGGTGATTTCTGACTGGTTTAATAAAGAACCAAATGGCCAATAGCTAGGCAGGAGAGAATAGACGATTCTTCTAGGTTAAGAGAGGAACTCTGAGAAGAAGAGAGGTGAGAGATGTCAGTGAAGCATGGAGGGAGTCAGATTATATATATGAAGAGAGGCAAAAAAGCCATGGAAAAAAAAGATAGATTAAGTTAGGAACAAGCCTAAACTAAAGGCCAAACTTTCGTAATTAATTGTAAGTCTGTGTCATTATTTGGGAACTGGCAGTCCCCAAGAGAAAATTTGACAAGAAAGTCCTAGTCAGGGGTAATTGAGATAAACTACATCTTAAATGTTGTTCAGATCATTTCATTTTATGTGTGTGTGAACCTGGGTTGGAACTTATAACAGAAATTCTAAATACTACTGTTTTATTTTTTCTGTTAAGCCTGGATCATTATGGTTGTATTGAAAACAGTATGTTTTCAGAAAAGGCCAAAAATAAAAGGTTTGTTATTTGGATTAAGACAAAAAAATAAGGATACCAGAACAAGAGAGATGACTCAGTGTTTAAAATAGCAAGTGCTTTTCTTCTTCATCATCATCTTCTTCCTCCTCCCCCTCTTCTTTTCCTCCTTCTTCCTCTTCTTCATATTCTTCCTCTTCCTCTTCTTCTTCTCCTCCTGCTCCTCCTCCTCCTCCTTCTGACAGAATTTCAGAACACAGCAATGACAGTCCTAACAATTCGTGATAAAATAAACTGTCCTCAATTCATAAGAGATCTGCCTATCTTTGCATCCCAAGTGCTGAAATTAAAGATAGGAGCTACCATGCCTGGCTACTTGGTGACCACTTGACTTGACTTCAGTTCCAAGATATGTGTATTTAGATGGACACTTCTAAATACAAGTACCCATGTACACACACACTTTAAAATAAATCTTAGAAAAAATCAAAGAAACTTACCCTATAACATAGCATGATAGAGAGTTGATCTCAATGCCAAGAATATGTCAATTGATGTTTCTCACTGTGTATGACTAAGTACAGAAATATGCTTCCAGGTGCATTGTTTAGTAAAAGCCTTCTCAAGATTTGCTAAAAATAAAGAACAGATACCTGGATATAGCTGTGAGATGTTTCTAAAGACTCCCACTGGATATAAGTGCATTTGTAGCAGACCTTTTGAATAACTCAAAAGGGTACTTGAAGAATTTATGTGCTGCCCCAATGAAGATTAGTATCAACAATATGCTTCCACTTTTGTAAGTCAAGTATGAGGTGTATCTTCTCCTGTGCATCACAACTTTTTTTCTTTTCACTTGATTCCATTTAACAAGAAATATTAGGGAAGTGCCAGAGAAGCATCCTCAGCCTGTCTGGCAACCTACTGCTTTTACATGTGACCTGTTTCTCCATATGATGAGTTTGGGTTTCTTCAGAGTTTGTCTCATAGGAGTTGGACTTCTTAACACAGCATTTATCTTCCAATGGCTTGATCAAAAAGTAAATGAAGTAGCATTCATTATTTGAAGCCTACACTCAATATTTAAACATCTCTTTTGAGACATACTCTCTTGGAATCCTATCAAAGTTCCAAGACAAATTCTAGAATGAAAAAGTACCTACCTTCTGATGGGATAAGTTAGAAAGTTTACTAATATCTTGTTTTTTCATTTAATGACATGGTCCAGACATTTTGAAGGATAAACTTTAGTGTATAGAACAAGCAAAATAATATTGATGGTTCAATGATGATGCACATAAAACTTGAAATAAAGAAAAATTTACAGGAAACCATTACGGTGGGACAATAGTTTTACCCTGTAAAAACTTGTATCTTGTACCTGTTTAATAAAATGCTCATTGGCCACTAGCCAGGCAGGAAGTATTGGCTGGATGACAAGGCAGGGAGTAGAGGTGGGGAAAAGAGAATAAGAGAATTCTGGGAAGAGAGAGAGTCAGTTTGCAGTCGTGACCCAGACACAGAGGAAGCCAGACACAGAGCAAACAAGATGTGACTGCCTTGCCATAAAAGAGACCAAGTCTCGTGGCTAACACAGACAAAAATTATGGGCGAATATAAGAGTTAATAAGAAGCCTGAACCAATAGGGCAATCAGTTTATCATTAATGTAGACCTCTGTGTGTTTATTTGTAACTAAACAGATGTGGTACTTGGTGAAACAGAAACACAGTCAACAAATCATAATATGATATGATGAGTTAGAAAATGATCCAAAAGAAAAGAAGAAGTTGGTGATCAAAGGATTCAGGATATTGCTTTCATTTGAAAATTCTTTCTATGAAAGGCCAAGAGAAAGATGTTTTAGAAATGAAAATAAAAAGCATATACTTACAACTATTCTATTGTGTTGTTCTCTACATAAGGTACAAAATCTCAAAGAATGATGCTATGGTTTGGAGATGGATATGCCTACCAAGGATTATATGTAGGTCTTGTCACTATGATCATGTTATGCAGGTGGGGGGACCTCTGAGAGAGGCCAAGAATGTGAGGAAAACAAGAATGGAATCAAGTGTCTTCCTGTATCATTATCTATCTTTTTGCCTTGAGTATAAGTTAGTCTCTCACAAAACCTGGAGCTAGGTTGATAGCCAGCAAGTTTATGTTATCCTTTTGTCTCTGTCCTCAACAATAACATATAGGCACATGTGGCCACTCCATTATTTTATGTAGGTATTGAACTTGAATCCAGGTTCCCATGCCTATAAGAAAATACTCTTACCAGTGTGTCACCATACAGATTCCAACAGGATAGGAAACCTCCTTCAGTCAATGGCCTTTGAGATGCTGAAGAGGTAGGGTGTGGCTTTAGCTATCAAAGGGCCAGCAGGACTGCCCCCCAACTTGCCACACCTGGATGGATTCCATTCCTGTTGTTTCCTCATGGTAATCCATGAGTTCTTTTTTAATAATAATAAGGTTCCTAAGTAATAAGGTGAACCCAAAGAAAAACATATATAGATACTCCTGGAAATTGGAAGCAGACAAGATCGCCAGGCAAAAGTTGGGAGCATGGTGGTGGAGGTGGGGTGGGGGAAAGGGGACAGGGGGAGAGAGAAGGGAGTAGGGGAGGGCTGGGGAGCAATTTGAGGGAGTGGGATGGTTGAGGTGGAAGAAGGACAGATATAGGAGCAGGGAAGAAGATATCTTAATTAAGGGAGGCACTGTGAGATTGGCAAGAGGCTTGAATTTAGAGGGGTTCCCAGATGTCCCCAGCTAGGACCTTGGGCAGTGGAGGAGAAGGTGCCTGAACTGGCTTTGTCCTGTACTCAGACTGATGACTATCTTGAATATCACCATAGAACCTTTGTCCAATGACAGATGGAGATAGAGTCAGTGACCCACCTGGGAGCACTTGACTGAGCTCCCAAGGTCAAGTTGAAGAGTAGAAGGAGGGAGAATATGAGCAAGGAAGTCAGGACCATGAGAAGTTGGTCCACCCACTGAGACAGTGTGCCTGAACTAATGGGAGCTCACCAAATCTAGCTGGACTGTGACTGAACAAGCATGGGATCAAACTGGACCCTCTGAATGTGGCTCACAATTGAGGCAGGCCAAGAAGCCAACAATAATGGCACTGGGATTTGTCTCTACTGCAAGTACTGGCTTTTTGGGATTCCATTCTATTTGAATGCATACCTTCCTAAGCCTCCATGGATGGGGGAGGGCCGTGGACTTCCCACAGGACAGGGTATCCTGTCCTCTCTTAGGACTGGACAGGGGAGTGAGAGGGGGAGTGGGGGAGCGGGAGGCAAGTGGGAGGAGGGAAGGAAGTGAAAATTTTGATGCCTATTATTTATAAAATAATAAAAAGTTATTGGAAAAATATAAAATAAATAATAATAATAATACCTTCATATACCCTAATTGGATCTAGTGTGGGATTATTTGATTTGCATTCCCCCCATCGGACCCCCCAAATTGGGGCTAAGACCACGCTTACTGATACTCCTCCATCCCCGTCCTGCACTCCCAGTTCACCAGCATGGGCATATTTCTGGACCACCAGTGGCCCACCTGGAACTGCTCAGAATCCCAACTTTCTCTACAGCAGGCAACCATTCTGTTTATTCACATCACATGATCCCTGCGACAATGCTCTGTTGACTGCGCACATAGCACACAGCCGGCAACTGACTGGAAAGCCACCATCAACGTCGTCTGTGTATGAAATTGCTTAACCATTGCTCATATATTGTTAAACAAAGCATATTTATCAATAGCTAAGTTAGACAACATTGGGAACCAACCAGCAGTGGGAGCCCGGGCTGCTCAGTCCCTCTGCCACACGACTACAACAGTGACACCTGCTGGCCAATAAGGATTACTACTCCAATTCACTGAAATTTCCTAGGGCAGGTAAGTAAATTGAAAATTTGTAAGTAATATGATACTATCATTTGGGAATTTTGCTTATGCTATAGACGGTATTCTTCAAGGCTTATGTGATTTTTCTTATGTATCCATTTATTTGATTTGGGGAATTAGCTTTCTTTTTCATATTATATCTTTAAGAAAATCATTTGATAACAGAGCCAAGAATGATGCACTTTTAGAAATGAAAAGTCTTTACAGACTAATAATGAAAAGCTAGCTAAAAATGTTAACACTATTGGAAAGGATAACATTAATTTGACAGACAAAATCCAATTCATGTCAAAGGGTGCTGAGAAATTATCTGAAGAACTCATACTGTTGAATTTAGCAATCAGAATCTGTTGAAAAGTTATGATAGGTTAATGGATAAGGTATCTCTCCAGGAAGGCAATATGCACACCATCCAAATAATATACAAGGGTGAGGCATTATCTTTAATTGGCAAGTTTCATACCTCATAATTACATGTGCAGAGTAAGGGCCAGAAGTTAAATGAATCAATTAAGGTACTAGAACAGCACACGTGACTGAGTATTCAGACTTTACAAAAGTCTGTCCCCCTGCTTGCCACACCTGGTTCCTGGATGGCTTTCATTCTTCTTTTTTCCTCGTGGTGATCTGTGAGTTCCCTTTTAAAAAAGAAAACCCATTCTATACCCTATTTGAAGCTAGTGTGGGCTTATTTGATTTACATTCCCCCATCTGACTCATTCCACTTTACCAACACTTTCATTTTTATGTTATCAAACTATATTTTCACATTTCTTCAGAATATATATTTTTTCTTCAGATTATATAATTTTTGCTCTGCAATGAATCAGTTATTACTGAGTGACTTTAAGATTATAGACAATTTTTTCTTGTTACAGGCCAGAGTGTAATTTTAATTTTGTGGACTGCAAATGTCCAGATTTGGAAAGTTGTCTCCTGTTCTTTACCAGCACCTTGCTTTACAGTTAGGGAACCTGACATCATTCATCATGGTAATATTATTTTTAGATGAAAGAGTACATCTGAGTTACCCAGATGGATGCCCTCTGAACATAGAACTGTACTCATGGTACAGGAGACTAAGAAAGATTTCCAAAGCAGTATAGAAGTCAGTAAAGTAGAAAGTGAAACACTGATTATGCAGTAAGACTTGGGATCATTTGTAAGGATGAAGTGTCCTTCAATAATGAAAAAATAAGAGTAACGCAACTAGAATGGTAAATAGTTAAACATAGAATTATATTTATGATATATATTTAAATAAGTTCAGAAGCAGGGCCAGGTATGTTAGCACATGCCTTTAATCCCAGAACACAGGAGGCAAAACAGATAAATATTTTTAAGTCTGATGCCATCCTGATCTACATGGTGAGTTCCTGGACAGTTGGGACTATACAGATAAACCTTGCCTCAAAACAAAAAAAAATGCCTTAATAAAATTTCACCTATCAGGAAAATATAGAAATGCTTATTTTTATTATTAGGCCATGAGAGTGCAAATATGGTAGTTTTAATTGGCTTATTTTAAAGTAAAAATAGTCGCTCAATTCAATTTTTAACATTTTCATAAGGCAGTTACACTATTATATACAAGATACTAAGGGAAGAACTCACATCTCAGTAGTATAGTGAATTACAACCAAAGGTAAACTCAGAAAGTTTTCCTGCTCATATCATATCATTGAGTGTGACATATACTACATATAATGCATTAAGCAATTGGGAAAAAGATTTCAGTATATTGGAATGACTATTATTAGAATTTCTGTACATGTGTGAATTTAGGAATTCATCGCAAATCTTTTTCAAATCCTTTTCAAAGAAAGTTGTTCTATAAGTCATATGGATATGAATAATGATTTCAGAAGAAATTTTACACATGTACAATGACTCTAAGTACCACATTGGAGAGAAGTATAGAAGATGATCCTGAACTCTTCAAGTCTTTTCAGTTATACAAATGCTGCTAATATATTTAGAAAAGCCATTCATAACTGAAAAGAATGACAGTTTCTATACCTACTGATAAGTAGTTTTGTCTCCTTTTTAATGATTTGCAAATGTTTTGTGTCTGTGAGCTTCGAGAAAAGCAATGATCCTGATGGCCCAATTCCCTAATAACCAGAGTTCTACAGAGATGTTTAGGCTTGTAGCTGTTCTTCAGATTTTGTCTTCAAATTTGTCAGATTTTGTCTTTATTTTCTCTGCTGGAGATGGTGTCTAGCTGCTCGTGCAAACTAAGAACTGATTCACCTAAATTCTGTAATCCATAATAATACTTAGCACTGTCACTCTTTTTCTCATGATCCATACGTAATGAATAAATTTCAGTTTATGTGATAATCTTGCTGTTAATGAGAGATATATCAGCTAGTGTAATTTTCTCTTTCTATATTAACAACATTATGAGCATTGAGCCTTATTCTGATTGCTCCTAGTGACTAACTAAATTCATAACTAATTTTGAAAGACAATAGACAACTTCTGCAGCATTATCTCTGCTCTTGGGGAGAGGAGCCTTGTGCTAAGCTAATTATTGAGCAGAAAATGTAAGACCTACAGTCTAAACATCTTTTCTTATTTTTTGCAAATTAAGACTATTGCAAATATTCTGTGTCCCTGTTCTATCTCACTAGCCCAATACAATTATCATCCTGCCCACTGTCTCTCTGAGTTTAAGTTCTTCAGATTCTCAATGTACATTAGACCATGCAACATTTGCCTTTCTATGCCAAGCTTATTTCACTTAACATGATGTCTTCCAAGTTCATCTATGTTGTAGAGAAAACCAAGATTTCCTCATGTGTAGAGGTCAAATATAATTCCATCATCAGTATCACATATGTGCTATTTATTCATGCCTTGGTGGACATGTGAGAGTGGAGTCTGTATTC
The DNA here is from genome assembly GCA_963919715.1 of Microtus obscurus. Taxonomy (NCBI): domain Eukaryota; kingdom Metazoa; phylum Chordata; class Mammalia; order Rodentia; family Cricetidae; genus Microtus; species Microtus obscurus. The sequence goes on from CAWTZC010000297.1 coordinate 43,431,455, forward strand.
TGAATGAGGTGAACAATGCTGTGAAATTAAAAGTCTCTTGTGAATGCTGATGTCATTTCCTTATGATTTTCCTGAGCTGCTGAGGGACAATGGTCTTGTATTGCTTTAATAAAATGCTCATTGGCAAGTAGCCAAGAAGAAAGTATAGGCAGAGCAACCAGGCAGGAAGTAGAGGTGCAGTGATGGAGAACAGGAGAATTCTGGGAAGAGGAAAAGCTCAGTCTGAAGTCAACACAGAGGAAGCCAGACACAGAGGAAACAAGATGAGTGAGTGCATGCTTTACAGCTGCATTTAGAGTGTAAGAGACCATGCCCAAGTGGGCTGGTATCTTTAAAGCTCTTGGCTAGAGGAGCACCCACAGCACTGAGCACACAAGATTGCCTTTGGTATGGGTAATCCCTTTTTAATAGAAGCAAAGTGATAGTGTGTTACGGTTTTACATGATGTTTCCTGCAAAGCTGCTGATATATGGCATTTTTTTAAACATAGGGTTCACCATTTTTATATCTCTGAAAAAGTGGCTGAGTTCTTTTCTCATGTTGTTGAGGTAGTTATTTGTTTTACTGTTGAAATATTTAATTTATTTATTTTAAACAACAAATCACTATCTGAGGTATGCTTTGGATTATTTTCTATTTACTTAAATATTTGTTTCCTGTACTATATTGTAACTTTGCACTAAGTTCAAAGTAGGCACTTAAGAGACAGGAACTGATGCAGAGGACATGAAGGATCGTTATTTACTAGCTTTCTTTTTATGGTTAATTTATTTTAACATCCAGGATCATGTGTAGTAAGAGGAGTGGCCACGTCCTGCTGCCTGGCTAGCTTAACCTCCGAAATAACCACAGCAAATTGTATTAATTAAATTACTGCCTGGCCCATTATTTCTAGCCTCTTATTGGCTAACTCTCACATCTTGATTCAACCCATTTCTAATAATCTGTATGTCACCACGGGGTAGTGGCTTACAGGGAAAGATTCAACATATCTGACCTGGCAGCTGGCTCCATGGCGGCTCTCTCTGCCTGCCTTCTTCCTCCCATAATTCTGTTCTGTCTACTCCACCCACTTAAGGCCTGCCCTATCAAAAGGCCAAGGCAGCTGCTTTTTTCAACCAATGAAATCAACACAAATGCAGAAGGACCTCCTACACCAATCATGGAGTTGCTACTTGTCAATATGATGGGATAATTTTCTCAATTAAGTTCCTTCTTCCAAAATGACTCTTGTTTGTGTCAAGTTAACATAAAATTACACAGCACAATGCCATTCTCTACCATGTCTACATACAGTTTTCAAAGTACCATTTATTGAGACTTGTCTTCCCCAGGGTACGTTCTTACCAATTTTGTTGGTGACTGCAAAGGAAAAAATAATGTATTTTCATTGAAAATATATAGTTCCTCAATATTCCCTGAATAATAATTGAACAAAAGCTATTCATAAAGAATTTTTATTGCATTAGGTAACATAAATTATATAGAAATAATTGAAAGTATTCAGAGTGATGTGCATACATTTTAAAAGTTTAAATATTGTGTGCAACATAAAGGATTTGTCTTTTTCAGCCAGAATTATTTCACTAAGCATCATGCCTTTTAAGCTTGTCTATTTTGTTGAGAAAATCAAGGTTTCCTTGTATTTCAAGGCCGAATGCAACTCCTTTGTTTATATCACATCTATTACTCATCTGCACATTGGTGCAAATACTAAACCACTTCATGTCAAGGATTTTTAGTGCAGGTACTCAGTATCCAAGGAGATTTGAAAACAGTAGTAATGTACACTCTTATAATCTTTAAAATATTTTGCATACATGATTCTTTTTCTGTATCTTTCCATTTCATTGCTATAAAATTCCACACATACATATAATGTTTTTATCAAATCCACCACCCCATACCAACCAACCCCTCCTTAATCATTTTCTGTCATAACTGTGTATATTCCTTTTTTATTTTATAACACAGCTAGTTTCCTTAGTACTGCCTATAGGTTCATGGGTACAGTCATCTACAAGATCAAAGATAGCTTTGGGGAGCCCATATTCCTGAAAGCTGACTGCTTCTCCTAGCAGTTATCAATTGTTCATAATTCCATAGATTTGTGTGACACTTCATGAGGCCCTCTCTCACCCATACAGAGGTTTTTGACAGCTTTAGCCTGTGAAGGTCTTGTGAATTCAGTCACAGGTGTTGTGTGTTCATGTGTGTGATGGCACTATTATGCCAGGAAATTCAGTTGCACTATATATATCCACTACTTATGGCTCTTATGATCTTTCCATATTCCTTCCATAATGATTCCTGAACGTTGGGGTGTGGAGAGGTATGATAGAGTTAAGTTAACTTAGAGTTAAGTATGCTACAGTCTCTAATTCTTTGTTGTGAATGAGTTTAGAATCCTTAGATTAATCCCTATTCAGGACAAAAAAAAAAAAAAAATAGCAATACTATTTCCTGGGCAGAACAGATGTCTCAGCAGTTAAGAACACTTACTGCTGTTGCAGAAGTTCCAAGTTTGTTTCCCAGTACCCACTTAGGAGCCTTAAACCACCTGCAATTCCTCTTCCAGAGTTTCTAATACCTACTTCTGGCCTCAGTAGGCACCAGGCATGCTGGTGGTGAACATGCAGGCAAATAGTCATACCCATCAAAATGAGGAAATATTACAAAGTAGCTTCTCTGATAATGGCTGAGGGGTAGAATTTTCTATAGATATAAAATTTTTTTTCTTAATTTCAAAGTCATGTACTTAGAGTGCCTTTATCTGTGTCAAAAATCAGTTTTTAAGATGCACTGCAAAATATTATAATCTGAAAAATAAAGGTAATCTTAAAAGGTACATTTTATGCTTACTATTGAAACATTCTTGAAAATTAGCTTTCTCAAAAGTTCTTATTTATGCACAGAAATCTATACAGAAGCTTGTGGTAGGGGGAGTTTTACTTTCTCTTCTCCTGTGTGGTACTAGTCATATTAGTATTGAACAGTTCAGTAACCATAGTAATAGTGAAGTCAGTAAATTGGCATGTTGTTATAAGGAAAAGCTGTTATTTCTGTTTGCCAGATTGTTTTTCTCATAGTTTTGGCATATTATATGCTGATGAGCTGTTCTTTCATAGTCTGAGAGGTGTTTGTGACATTCTATGATTTAAATGGCTTTCATCGTAACATTTCAGAAACTTATATCAACCTCCAATATCAGTAGTACATGAACTCATTTTGACATTCTAATTTATCTCAAATGCTGTGGGTAAATTATCTCCTTTAAAAGTCAAGATGTTTATATTTAGTTCAAAGGTTACTTGAGTTGCTTCTTTTTTTTCTTTGAAAGAAATATTCTTACTAAGGCTAAATACTTCTGTTTTTGTTTTATGCACACACTACATATTCTATTTAAATTTTTATAAAAGATATAATGCTAAATCTTAGGAATTGAGGTGCAAAGAAATGAGAATTCCATTCTTTATTGTACTGCTAGGCGAATTTTGTTATTTAAATGACACAAATGGTAATCTTTTAAAAGAGCTGAGAAAAATTTAAAATATACTAATTCTTTTATATTGAAATGGATTTTTAAGGAGTCTAGTTTAACATTTTAGTTTTATCCACATTCACACATACGCCTGAACATGGTTCATCATGATTATTAATTGCTTAGTGAGTTATGTTTAACGGATGATTTCATCTTGATGATCCATATCTGAAGAACTTAAAAAACATATTTTAAAATAACCTTTACAGCATCTCACTGAGAACAAAGGTGGTATTAGGAAAATGAATTAGACATTTTACACAGAAATCCTAATGAGTGGTGCTGCTTGCTGGAGGAGGGCAAAAAAAGAAAAATACAAAAAGATGGATATGGACTTTAGGGGTGTCCTTTAAGCAAATTACGGAAAGGCTGGGTATTCATTCCATACAAAAAAATTCTGCAAAAGCAGAATTATAAATGATACTAGATATCCGTGTCCGGGATGACTGATGGGCATGACTAGAGAAAGCATGTACTGCAAACAAACATTTTAGTAAAAGAAAAATTTTAACTTAAAAATAATAATTTCATAGATATACTCATGGTAGTTGAATATACATAGATATGATATACAATGGATCAATAAAGTGATTGAATATACAATCTCAGATGTCAGGCAAGTGGTATTAGCAGGAAGTCACCATCATTCTAAAGAAGTGACTCAAAGAAATGCGTCAGTACAACTAGCAGGGGAAAATATAGAGACTGTCTTCCAATGCCAAAAATTACTACCAATGACAATAGAGTTTTAGTATTTTTTGTAATTATGAATATGTCATAATGTTATGAATGCATTGATACTAACATATTTATAAAATTCTAACATTTATATTTTAAGCATCAGGGACAGGATAAAAAGCACTGTTTATGTTTTGGTTTGTTTGTGTTTGTGTGTGTGCTTGTCATGATTATGGGGAAGAATACTTTCAGCTGGGATTTGGAAGGAGGAATAACAGATTTTTTTGTTGTAGCCATTTGCAACTTAATTTCTGCCTCATTCTATAGCAGCAAAGAAAGAGAAAATGAGTTATTATGGATTATCTATTGTATACTTTCACCATTTGAAGATTTTCTATAGCTATTTGAGCTGTTTGCTCATGGTACCATTTCAAAGAATTTTAAATGAGACTTTTTCTAAATGTATATATTATATTAGAAATGTATAACTATATAAGAAATATATAATTTCCTTCTAAGCACTGTGACAAATACTTAATTAAAAACAATTTAAAATAGAAAGTATGGATTTTGTAACAGAATTCTGGGATACAGTCTATTGTATCAAGGAAGACAGAAAAATAGTAACTTCTATCAGCTCTGCCATCTACAACTTGGTCAAATTCTAATAGATCAGTCATCAAATAAAAGTAAATGCTTCCTAGATCTGGATGGAGGGGGGAGGACCTTAGACTTCCCACAGAGCAGGGAACCCCTACTGCTCTTTGGACTGGAGAGGTAGGGGGAAGGGGTTGGGGAAGGGGGAGGACAATGGGAGGAGGGGAGGAGGTGAAAATTTTTTATTAAAAATAAATTAAAAAATTGAAAAAAGTAAAAAAATACTGTTAAGTATTTTACTAATATTAATTAATATTTTAAAACAAATATCTGATATAACATGATGGACAGTTAAGATTCTCATTTGGTAGGATCCAAAACCAAACAATGCTTACCAATGCATTAATTGGGTAAAATACATGTTTTCACTATAATCTTCGGAGCTTGGGTTAGTAACTTCATAAATTTCCAAAAGAATATAGAAAGAAGCTGCAGAGGCAGAAACACTGAAGAAGAAATCTCCAGAACTCTATAACATTAAGTATATTAGTCTCAGACAAATACTGAAGATTTTATTTAATAGTGAGTGTTTTGGTGTACCTAATAATCATGGTTGTACTTTTCATCATAGGTATAAGATGTTTCATACAAATATTAGAAATCTGAGAAAAACTGTGGAGCGCACCAGATCAGAAGATTCTGTCATATGTCTGCCATCACAGCAAGTGCTGAGCATTAAGTAGCTGCCAATATTTCACTCCTTTTTTTCTGAAAATAATTTCATCACCATACATTTCTTATTATTATTATTATTAAAAATTTCCACCTCCTCCCCTCCTCTCATTTCCCTCCCCCATCCCCCCTCCCCCTTCCTCTACAGGCCAAAGAGCAGTCAGGGTTCCCTACCTTGTGGGAAGTTCAAGTTCCTCCCCCCTCCATCCAGGTCTAGGAAGGTGACCTCCAAACAGACTAAGCTCCCACAAAGCCAGCCCATGCAGTAGGATCAAAACCCAGTGCCATTGTCCTTGGCTTCTCAGTCAGCCCTCATTGTCTGCCACTTTCAGAGAGTTGGGTTTGATCACATGCTCCATCAGACCCATTTCAGCTGGCCTTGGTAAGCTCCCATTAGATCACCATACATTTTAAGCAAATAAATATTAATGTTGTAAATAATTTAGAATTTTTTAATGTATTCTTTTTTTTTTTTTTTTTTTTTTTTTGTCCCTTACTATGACAAGTTCCTGCATTCACCAAGGTTGTATTCTGGACAAAAGAATGATAATATCCTTGGCTTTCTGGACACTAAACAGATGGTGGGGAGAGGAAGAATGGAACTTTCAAGACTTTTAGCTCTCTCCTATGAGCAACCCTTGGAGTCCTAGAATTTATAAGTATATATAAGATAAAGAAAAATATTTGCTTGCTCCTTACTCAAATACTTTACTGTTACAATGAAAGGGGTAATATTCGTGGAGATTTTTTTCTCTGATCCTGAGTCATAACATTACCACTTCTTTCCTAGAAAATAGTCAACTGATTACAGGCAATGCTAGAGTCTTGGGGTCAGTTCTGAAACAATAAAAGCCTGGAAAATGCTAATTCTTGGTATTTGCATACCAATAAGCAAGCAAATACACAAAAAATAAAAAGCAAAAAAAAAAAAAAACAAAAAACAAACAAACAAACAAAAAAAACCCAAAACCTGGAAATGCCTTACTACTGAAAGCTGAAGTTCCTAGCTAGGCAATTTTTGTCTGTATTAATGTAGGATTTTTAAAATTAGTTCTTGGAGATTTTATATATTGTGTTTTGATTATATTTACCTTCTCCCCAAATTTTTCCCAGTTCCAGTATCCCTTCCTTTCTATGTAGTTTGGTGTCTTTCTTCCAATAAAGATCAATTTATGCTGTCCAAATATGGAAAATGTAAGGAGCTAGACTCTTATTATTTTCTCTTTTATCAATTTTATTGTGCTATACATTTTTCTCCACTCTCCTTCCTCCCCTCTCTGCTTCTATCATCTCTGATCATCCCATGCTCCCAATTTACTACTCTTAGAAAAAAAAAAAACTGTACATTTTTCTTCCAGCAATTTAAGAATTTCCCTTAAAAAAAAATGTAGATTGACCTGGGAAGGGAAAATAAATCTCTCCTGAGAAAATTGGGAGCATTGGGGTGGAAGGAGAAGGGAGGGCAAAAGGGGAGGAGGAAGGGAGGAAAGAGGAGAGAAAAATTTGAGGGAACAGGGTAGTCGAGATGGAGGCAGGAGAGATGAGAGCAAGAAAAGAGATATTTTTGATTGAGGGAGCCATTATGGGGCTAACAAGAAAACTGCCTCTAGAGTAATTCTCAGAAAACCATAAGGAACATTTCAGCTGAGACCCTAAGCAACAGAGTAGAGGGTGCCCAAATTGGCCTTGTCCTGTAGTCAGATTGATGAAAATCCTAAATGTCATCATAGAACCTTCATCCATCAATTGATGTAAACAGAGGCAGAGACCTGCACTGGAACACTGGATTGAGCTCCCAAAGTTCATTTGAAGAGTGGGAGAATGAGAATATGAGCAAAGAGGTCAAGACTGTGATGGGTACACCCATTGAAACAGTCTACTTGAGCTAATGGGAGCTCACCAACTCGAGCTGGATTTGGAAGAAACAAGCATAGAATCAAACTAGTCCCTCTAAATGTGGTTGACAGATAAATGTCTGGGGCAGACTGAGGGGCCTACTGCTTGTACTGGCTTTTTGAAATTCATTCTCTTTGGATGGATACTTTGCTCACCCTAGATATAGTAGCGAAGGCCTTTTGGTACTTCCTCAAAGCTATGTGCCTTATCCTCGCTGAGGAATAGATAGGAGATTGGGGGGAAATGTGGAGGGAACAGAAGGAAGGGAGGTAGTGGGATCTGTGATTGGTATGTAAAATGAAAAAAGATAGTTTTCTTTATTTTTAAAAAATGTAAAAGAAAATAGAAAAAAGAATTTCCAACAGCTCCTCTGTTAAGGATAGGTCTGCACCACAACTACCTTGTCTATGCTGAGATTTGTTCTGACTTGGGCTCACCCAGTTCTTGTGCATACCATCATAACCCCTGAACACTTACACAGGAATCTACTCTGATTTACGAGGAAGACACTGCTTCCTTGTTGTCATCCACCACTCCTGCCCTGATGCCTGAGCATCAGGAGGGTGGGTGGGATGCAGTGTATAAAAGTTTCTTTTAGAACTGGACATTCTTATGTTCAGGTTTCACATTGCTTTAACATTCATGGGGACCCCTTTAGAAACAGAGTAAACCAGACATTTCTCCTTCACAGATAAAGAAAGGTTTTCATTTTTACTTCTTTTACTCTTTGCCTGTGGGGTAGCCTATTATTAATGTAAATTAGTCCGACTTTATTATTTTTCTGAAACAGATATTCTAAAGCTTCTTTTTTTCCCTTAGCAGAATAGAATACAGTTAAGAGCCAAAAGTAGACCACTGAAGCAATCACAGAGTACTAAGCAGGTGATATGCATAACAGTTTCAAATTTCTAAACATTTCATGTGGGAAATGTTTAATAATCAAACCAACAGAGAAATTTGTAGACATTTACTATGAAAAACTCTCACATACATCTCATCTTATTCAACTTGAGAAAACCACTAAATCACAGTGGACCCAGTGTTTGTCATAACCAAATAATTATGCATCAACAGGTAGGAAAACACCCTTTCATGAAGACTGATTTGTATATTTGTATAATCTAAGACTAGGGTGAATGTTGCTTACATTGTATATACTTCATAGAATAGCTGGAACTATTGTTTCCTTTCTTTGTTAGTTCTTATAACCCAGCCTTGTTCCAAAAGAGAAGCCATTACCAGCCCTGAAGGTTGAAGACATATCTCTCTGTGAAAAAGCATATCATTTGTTTGGCAGGAAGAAAGGAGAAAATTGGTTAATTGTTGACATTTCAATTGGTTCTTAATGGGGTATTTACTTATTTATTGTTTTTTTTTTGCTTCTTTAGTCAGTTGGTTTCTGTTTTGATGTGACTTGTATTCATGAATATTATTGTTCTTATTGAACCATGAAAATAGGTTAAAGAGTTTAAAAAGGCACTGAATTGTTGAAATTTGCCAACAAATCCAAAAATTCAAGTTTATTACATAGTTGTGCTAATGAATATCAGTGTGAAAATATAAGTAGTAATACAACTTTAAATCTTTTGTTTTGGAATAAATCCCCACAGTGTAATAATCTAATGGTCAACTCTTAGACGTAGGTAGTTTATTGAAGACATAAAAGTGATAATAAACAACATTTGTGATTTCCCACACTTGATAAAATTTGCCTTGTGTTTTCATTAATATTAAAATAAAATGTGTTAAAAGGGCTGTGAAATGATTACTCTGGAGACAAGCTTTAGAATTAGTTTCCCTCCTTTTAAAATAAATATAATTATTCAAACTAACAGGGCACATATGAGGGTGATTAATTCTATTTAGGTTCCTGTTGAAAATTCACAATGGGATAAACAACACCATGTTATGAGAGTCATAAAGTAATGCAGATTTAAAACAATATTAGAATAATCAACAACTGAGAAGTTTAACTCAGATATTCTGAAAGAAAAAAAAAGATAAATTCCAACCACAAACAAAGGAATGAGGTAAGTAATCACTAAACAGATCTATGACCTGACTTCTGCAGCAGATTAAGTTTGTCACAACTTTAAATTAAGGGTAATTTATTATTGTGAAAAACAAAGCTGCATTATAGAAGCCACTAATAAGTTTTCCTAATGCTCAGAGCATCAATCTTAAGAATGGAAATCCCCAGTGACAAGCCCCAACACATTCATTTAAGTGAATTGGGCTCCATGCCTCATGAACTTTCTCACCAAGAGCAATCAATTGAGGAAAGCAGTGGGGACGAATGCACTTTGAGTGTTAAGAAGGTGTTTATCATGGTAGCTAATATTTTCCCTTGATTTTGTATAATGAATGTTTTCAGCTGTAATAACGTTAAAGATAATAATCTAAAAACCAATGTCTTTGTACAGAGATATTTTATTTCAAATGTCACTCGGTTATGGTCACTGGATGCAGTTCCGCTCCAGACAGAAAGAAAATGTACTGCAGCTCACATTGTTTTCCCCACTTTCCTACTGCGCCCCTTGCTAAGGGCCTCTTCCAATGAACAAACCGTCTTTTGTTCTCGGCATTCCTGAAAGCATCCTTATTTTTCCCTCCTCCCGTGATTTATTTAGGCTTTTCTGAAAAATTCTTACTTTCTTAGCTAACTTTGAATATTTCAGATCTGAAAAAAAAATAATTCAGGAAAAACTTAGCAATCTATCCTTTGCCTGTCTGTTACAAAACATTAGAGATGAGTGAGTACTCCACAGCCTGAATTAACCGCAACTCTGGAAAGCATGGAGTCTGATAAGAGAAAGATTGAAATAGTTCATGATGTGTGAACTGACCTTACACATGATCAAGATGAGGTAAAGCATGTTTACTTTCAAGCAAAGAAGATAGCACTGTTAGAAGGGATGGCGAGCATTTTTTTTTTTCCTCTAGATATCTACAAGGCTGAAATCATACTAATTCTTCTATATAACCAGTACCAGAAAAGACAAAATGCTCCAGGTACAAGAAAAGGCACACAGGAAAACAAACATTCTAACTACTTCTTAAGTCAACTTGATACAAGCTAGGCTCATCTGGAAAGAAAGAATCTAATTGAGAAACTGCTTCCATGGAACAGGCGTTAGTAAGTCTGCAGGGCATTTTCTCAATGATGATTGACTTGAGAAAACTCATCTCACTGTGAACAATGCCACTCTTTAGCTGGAGGTCTGTGTTACAAGAAAGGAGCCTGAAAAAGTAACAAGAGAAAAAGCTAGGAAGTCAGATTTCCCCCCACTGCCTCGTTATTTCCTGTCCCCAGGTTCCTGTTTGTGTTCCTGTCCTGCGTTTTGTAGATGAGCTATGGTGTTGAAGTAGAAGCAGAACAAACTCTCTCTTCCCCATGTCGTTTATGGTCACGGTATTTTAACTCAGGAATAAAAGTACTAAAACAATAAGCCTTGTAGAATGAGCAAGAACCAAAGACTAAATGTTGTCCTCTGTAGCTACAAGGTGAAAAGCAAAACCTGATGTCTATCTATAAAATATGGTAAGTGGACCACATTTTTGGACTTTGGAAACAAATGACTATCCTTTACAAAACAATTCTGATACATAGCTGAGCTCTTGGGAATAAATATTCATCAGCATTTTAAAAATGAAGTAACTTATTTATAAACAAGAAGTAGTTAAGAATGCATTTCTAAGGAAACGTAGTGCATTTATAAATTTTCACTTGAGATATCTTTTCTACTTATATTATTTATTTTTATGTTTTAATTAAAATATAGTTACATCCATTGCTCCCTTCTTTTCTCTTCCTCCAATACACCCCACACATCGAGTTCTCAAATTGAAGGCCTCCTTATTTTGGATTGCTCTTAGGTTCCTTTGATTTACCTTGATAAGTTTAATTTGCCCTAATCAGTATGTATTAATTATGTATAGTGTATATGTATCGACAAATATATAAATTAAACCTGATGATTCCATTTTTGCTGTTTGTGTGGATACGGTTTCAAGGCTACTTTGTGATGGATAGACAGTCCGGGATTCATCCCTGTAAAAGGCAAATTTTCTCAGTCTCAGTGCTCATCATTTGCCTGTTGTTCTTTATCTAGGATTGGGACCCCATGAGATTCTCCCCTTCCATGTTAGCTTGTCTGTTAACATTGTCATTGCTCAGGTCTTATTTGTGCAGCTTAGAGAATCAGTCACACAGATGACTTTTGGTACTACAGTGCTTTAGGATATTTTCATGACCTGAAGCTCTGCTCCCTGAGACAGAGATGTGGGAGCTATGCTAAGGATGTTTCCACTGGGACCAGATTCTTCACAGTCCACTGACCTTTGCATCCATTGTGTCCAGCTGTGGATTTCTGTAGAGGGAAACTTCTTTGATGAAGGGCCATAGCGATATTTATCTATGTATAGGAAGATAAGATTTAGAATGGAGTTAATGGATAATGCTGGCCTAACAAAGTAGTCATAGTATATTCTATTCTAAGATCCATGACCTAATTAGCCCTGGGTAGGTGGCTGGGTATCTAGTACTAGGAATGCTTTTTCAGTGGGCCTTAAGTCTACTTAAGCCATCAACATTTGATTTCCATTTAAGTCAATTTAACAGATGTCTCCCCATTCTGATGACCATTTTTATCCATTGACATCACAACTGGGCAGGACTATTATTGCCTCCCTTCCTTGAAAATTTGCATAGTACTTTTTAATTTTATTTACAGCTGAATAATATTCCATTGTGTGTATGAACCACATTTCAATGTGCATTAATTTGTTATGGACATTTAGATTGTTTTTAGTTCCTTGCTATTGTGAATAGGGAAGCAATAGACATGACTGAGCTAATGTCTGTAGAGTAGAATGCAATATGGTAGATTCAGTTTTAGTTTCTGAGGATTCTTCATGAAGATTTCCATTGTGACTGTTCCATTTTGCATTTCCAACAACAATGATCTCTGTTTCCCACAACCTCCCCAACATTTATTGTCAATTTCTCTGTTGGTCTTATCCATTCTTAATGTGGAGCTATGAAATCAGTTACCCTCACTGACTTAATGATTCAAATTAGAGGAAATGAAGAATATGTTATTGAATTCCAGCCTAAAGACTGTTTGTGCTACTGTCTTTCTGATAGCTAATATAAATTATCTGATAAAAGCAACTAAAGGATTTATTTTGGAAAATGGATTGAAGATACCATCTATTATGGTAGAAAAATATGCGACAGCAGAGGCACCAAATGACTGGATGCATTGCAGTTATAGTTAGGAAGCAGAGAGATGAATACTGGTGTTTAGCCCACACTCTTCTCTCTCTTTGTCTTTTAAAATGTAGCCCAGAAATCTCAGTCTGTAAGATGGTTTCCCAAACATTTATGGTGTGTTGTAGGATGCTGCTTGTTTGTTCTCCGCTGCTCTGCCCCAGAATAACCACATAGAAACTGTATTAATTAAATAACTGCTTAGCCCATTAGCTCTAGCTTCTTTTATTTTTTTTAAAAAAATTACTTATTATGTATACAACTTTCTGCCTCCATGTATACCCACATGCCAGAGGAGGGTGCCAGATCTCATTACAGGTGGTTTGTAGCCACCATGTGGTTGCTGGGAATTGAACTCAGGACCTCTGGAAGAGCAGACAGTACTCTTAACCACTGGGCCATCTCTCCAGCTTATAGCTCTAGCTTCTTATTGTTTAACTTTTACAACTTAATTTAACCCATTTCTATTAATCTATGTATCACCACGTGGCTGTGGCTTACTGGCAAGGTTCTGGCATGTCTTTTCCCAGCGGCAGCTACTCGGTGTCTCACTGCGTCTGTCTTCTTTCTCCCAGCATTCAGTTTAGTTTTCCCCTGCCTACCTCTGTTCTTCCCTGCTATAGTAACAAAGCAGTTTTTTTATTAATCAATGGTAATCACAGCATACAGTGGGGAATCCTACATCAATTGATGGGACTTCTCTCTTCAGGGATCTGATATAAATGACAAAAGAGAAGGCTCTTTGAGAAGATAGAAGGAGGTAAATACAAAAGAAAAAATAAGGTGATAAAATAGTAGTAAGGATCTATGAAAAGGATACTAGGAATTTTACTATTAACTATTTTAACTATTTACTAAAAACTATAATACACATAACTCTATATATGTATATTCATACATACACACCCACACACACACACACACACACACACACACACACACACACACACACATAGTATCCTGACTGCAGTTTCCCCTCTCTCCACTGATCCCAGTCCTCCTGCCACTTCTCTTATCCCCTAGATTTCACTTCATGTCTGTTACCCTTCAAAAAAGGAACAGACCTCTCAGGGATATCAACCAAATACAGATTGACAAGATTCAATATGACTAGGCACAAACCCTTATAACAAGGCAGGACCAAGAAAACCAGAAGAAGGAAAATGGTCTCAAGAGTTGGAAAAAGAGTCAGAGATACCACATACTGGAACTTCTGGAGATATTACTATACCTGATTTTAAGCTTCACTACAAAACTATAATAATAAACACTGCATGATAATGGCATAAAAACAGACACCTAATCAATGAATTGAATTGAAGGGACAGATATAAATCTACACACCGATGGACATTAGATTTTTTATTTAAAAAAAAAATCCAGAAAAACACAAAGGAAAAAAGAAAGAACCTTCAACAAATGATGCTAGTCTAACTGGTTGTCAGCAAGTAGAAAAATGCAGATGGATCCATATATTTCACCCTGAGTAAAACTCAATCCCAAGTGGAACAAAGACTTTAACATAAAGCCAGGTACACTGATTCCAGTAGAAGAGAAAATGGGGAATCACTTTTTAACACATTGGCCCAGGAGACAACTTCCTGAACAGAATACTGATAACACAGGCACTAAGATCAACAAGCAATAACTTGGACCTCACGACACTGAAAGCTTCTTTAAAGCAAATGACACTATCAATGGAACAAAATGTCAGCCTACAGAATAAGAAAATAATATTTTCATCAACCACACATTCAACAGAGGGCTAATATGTAATTTTTAATGAACTGTTTCTTCTGGGATAATGTTGTTCCCTCTAAGAAATAAAAACCTAGCACCAGACATGAGAAGTCCTTTTTTGAGTTGCTCTCTAGGGCTATCCAAGAAACTCCCAAAACACACAGTCTATTGTTCTTGCCCTTGGTTATCTCTCACAGGTGGAAGATAAATTCCTATTGCCAAAGACACTATGCACTTCAGAAACAGGACTGAGAGCAACCTGAGCTGGAACTGACCTGAAAGTTCCCTCCTTTGGCACTGGCTTTAATGGTATTATAATACACCATGCTGTCAATGGATAAAGACTAACAAGAGTCCTTATCCAGTGATGAAGGCACCATGTTAAATATCAGCATGGTATAATAACCCAAAGTATCAGTAGTGACACAAATACCTTGGCAGTAAGCAACTGCTCTTCATTTAGACTTGAGAAGGAGACTGTACCTGGTACTGTAAACCTAGCTAACTACTCAGTAATAGCAAAGCCATGGTTGTTGAAAGAGAATCTACAACCATTTATCAGTAAAACAGCATGATCCCCTCTCTACACCAGTCTATAAGCATTTGTTCTATTCCTAATTAAGGAAACTTTTCTTTACAACAGACTGAGACAACTGGACAGAATTTTAACTAATAAAATGCAGAGTATTTGAGCCTAGACCAAATGGATATATCCACCATACATCCCCATGCCAGAAGCTCAAAGTATATTGCAGACTGAAGGTAAGGGAGCAGCAAGATTGTCGGAGTCAGAGGATCGGAGAGTTTTTAGTGAGAGTGTGTCTCCTAAATGCTACACCCATAACGTCTCACAAATATGAATTTCCACGTGGGAGCTGAACAAGGATAACATATCAAATGGATGGAGAAAATCTCACAAAGCCTAAAACCTATAAAAAGTTGGGATAGCAGAGGTGGCCTTCCCTAGGGAAGAGCACACTAATTGGTTGTTGAGTGACAAATGGTCAGCCCTTAAAACATAATACAGGTAGTATTATATGGACTGAAGAAACTATATTTAGTAGAATATATGTATATACCTGTGCATATATGAATGAAATAATAGATTTTTTAAAAGTGAAGACCCTTAAATACATTTCCTTATGTTTTGGTTACCCACAACCATGTAATTTTTTCATTGGTTTTTCATAACTATAAATTTGCTACTATTATGAGTCATAATGCAAACATCTGATGTACAGGATATTTGATGGGACTGCTAATGGAGTCATGACCCACAGGTTGAGAACTATTCTAGGTGATTCCAGATCCAGTGTGATTAATGATGGAGACAAACCACATTCTTTCAGCAAACATTTTATCATTCTCAGTTGATAAAACTGCTTATAAACTCTTTAAAGCAAGGAACAGTCTGTCAGTGACTAGCTCATCTCTAATGTTTGTCTATTACTAGATGTTTATGAACTTTATGGAAGAACTCCTACCTAACGCATATCCTATCTTCAATCATATGTGACCTTTTAAATTACATCAAGTATTCAGACTTGTTTTTACTGGATTTGCTTCCTGGTGACATGAGCAGAGCAGGAAAACAAAGAAAGCAGATATTTCTTCTCCTAGCTCACTGCTGCTGCTATGCATGCTATGAGGAATATAGTAGATTACTCTTGAAAGTTTTTGCCTTACACTTTGAAATAAATGAAGATCTGAAGACACCTAGTATCATGGTGTGTACATGGCTGCTATTTTGTTTTTCTTGCTAGAGAAAGGTCGGATTCATCTTAGTCCAGGTTGTAGTGGATTAGAGGTCTTCATTGGACTTAATATCTGCTGTCCAGTGGAAATTATTTCGATTTTCTTGAAATTGACGTATTCTTTTCCATGGACCCCAGCAGCTATCTTCAAAGTCATTCGGCGATTTCTCTCCTGCTTCTATCTGTCTGTCCTTTTTTGGGCTCATCCTCTTTGCTGCAGTTGAAAAAGGTTTTGCCTATGAAAGATTTTTGTAATTCGATAGGCAGACCAAGCTAATCTAGGCTAATCTCATTAGCAATGTCTCCTTCACTATGGAAAAAGCATAGTCACTGGGTCTGAAGACCAGGGTGCTGGCATTTTGGGGAGGTCATTATGCACCAACTACATTCTTTCTAAATGCAAATTCAAGAATAAGAGAAGGTGTAATATCCACTGTTTACCATGCTAATTGTTAATATCATGATGGAAATGCACTGCAGTCTATAGAGTTACAAGTTCCTGATACAAGGAGGTATTAAAATTTAAAGAAAAACATAAGTGAAGATTTAATCCAGAAAAATTGGATCCATATAATAATAATAATAATAATAATAATAATAATAATAATAATAATAAATTTTGACTCAGTTCTTTTTCATAAACTCATGAAATTCATTTCATGTATCAAAGAATGAAGTTGTCTAGCTATTGATTCTTACTGTTGGTGATTCTCACCATAGGTTTTAAAAATGTTCTGCACTCTGCAATATGTTTTATTTTTAATTTTTTTACAAATGAAATTATATAAAATATTGTTGCATTAATTCTTTTATGAATTGATAATCAAATATAAAATCTGAATTCTGTACATGTGGATGAAATATAGATTTAATGTTTATCATTAATAGTGTTATCTGGGGCCTGGAGAAATGGCTCAGCAGTTAGGAACACTTATTGCTCTTATAGAGGACCCAAGTTTGATTTCCAGCACCCAAATGGTGGCTCACAACAGTCCTTAATTAGATCTAGGAAATCCAACATCCTCTTCTAAATTCTGAAGAAACAACACACACACACACACACACACACACACACACACACACACACACACACGAACACTAATAAAAATATATACATTTAAACATTTTAATGCGTTATCTATATTCCTGGGTTTCAAATATCACAATCTTACAGAAAATGTTAGCAACTGATACAATTCTAAAACTAACTAAATTTTATGATAAATTTAATTTTAACAGAACTGTTTTATTTTACTCCCACCATAACTATCCTGTTTATATCATGTAATGAACATTTCTTTCTTAGGTAACTGAAATCTATTTTTAATTACAAAGTTCAGTACACTGAGCAGAAATGAGAACATGATGTTGCTTCTAGCGGTTTCTCAATGCACCACTTGAGCACAGCAGGAACACTTCCACTTTAGAGCCCTTGCGCATACTGCTCTCTGCCTGGCTTGACTTTTAGATAATATCTAAGTGGATGATTATTTTGTTTCCTTCAGAACATGACTCAGTTTTATTCTCTTGGTATTTTCTCCCAGCCTAAATTTCAGCTCCTTCACTGTCTTTTTGATAGTCACTTTCTTTTCTGTAATTTTCCTGCTAGCAATTATCATAGAAAAATAGCATTTTCCTTACCTATTTTATATGAAAAAAAAAAAACTTTTTCTTCATCAAGACATGAGAAAAAGGTTTTTCCTTTCTCCTTTCTACTCAGGACTCTAGAACTGCGAACCGTGTCCTGCATGGATCGAATGCTTCTGAATGAAGAAACATAAGCATATATGCTTATTTTTATTTAACAGCACAATTTACACAATAAAATGAAATTTAAGGCAATCACTTCAATCGGTCTTCTGCAACTTCTTTAAAACTCTTTTTCTCTCCCCCCCCCCCCCACATATACACATACAACTTTCTCTATTGTATTTCTTGTCCTGGCCAGTGTTTATTAAACAAGAATGTTTTGGCATATTTTGCATGGCATTTTCATGGAAATAGATGTCATCCAATCAGTTGAAACTCCAATTCAGATTGCAAGATAGCCTCATGACATTCCAGAGTCTATAGTGTTAGTTATATGATGAAGAGGATGAATTAATAAAGTTTGTCATGAATGACTTCCCATTATTAATGATGGCTGAACAGAAGAAATCAGAAAGAAATTGGAAAGTGTTGGAAAAGAACAGCTTACTCACACAATGTTGGGAAAGTAAAGGAAGAGAACCAAAAAGAAAATTTAGCCATAGGGGCAGGGTCCCACTATCAGAAGAAAAAAATATAGTTCTTTTTTAGTGTATTTTTTCTTTTATTGAAAATACATTCTAATTTTGGTCTCATCCCCGCCTCTCACATTTCCTCCCATCTCCTCTTCTGTCTGATCTACCCCCATTCTGTCTCTCATTAGAAAACAAATAGGCATCTGAGGGATAATACTATGCTATATGACTCTACTGTATTATATGATACTATACTATAGATAAAACAAAAACAAATAAATTATAGTAGGACCAAACAACAAACAGAATAAAAGGATCCAAGAAAAGTATCAAGATGTAAATGTAGACACAGAGACACACTCCTTCCCATATTTAGACATTTCATAAAAACACAAAACCTATATGGGAAAAAAACTAAATGAAACAAAAGAAAATAGAAATAATAATTTTTTAAAAATCTCCAACATGAGATTATATAATGAGGGACCTCCAAAGATACCATCGAGTTCATGTTCTGTGGGCCAACTATAGCAGGGAATGTAGCCTATCATTAAGAGTAATTGGTTTCCCAGTGAAACTCCTTTGGATAAAACTAATTTTTCACCTACAAGTGCCTGCCAAGTGGAGCTGGCTTCTGGATTGGAGATGGGAGCATGTGAACACGTCTTTAAGCTCGAGGAGCCCATCTGAAAGACTCTTGAAGGCTCTGTGCATAGTGCCTCAGCCTCTTTGAGTTCATCGATCCTGCTGTGTTTAGAAGGTCTTGTTTCCTTGGTATCTGCCATCCCCTCTGACTCTTACCTTTTCCACCTCCCCTTCCTTAGGGCTCCCTGATACCTGAAAAGCGGAATTTGATGCAGACATCCATATAGGGCTGAATGTTATGAGGTTTCTCACTTTCTGCATGATGTCTGGGTGTAGATCTGCTGCAAAAGGCAGCTTCCCTGATGATGGCTGACCAAAGCCCTGATCTATGAGCACGGCAGAGTGCTCCTAGTAGTCATTTAACAGCAGTATTTGTTTTTCCCCAGGGTCCTTGACCTATCTAGTCTCAGGTTCTTCGTACCCAATAAGCATTTGGTTTGTGTTTCATGAGCCTTAAATTAAATCAGATATTGATGGGTTATTTCCACAAGCTTTGTGCCACCATAGCAATAGGTTTCTTACAGGCATGACACCATTATAAACTGAAGGGTTTTTAGGTAGTTTAGTCTCTTCATTATCTTTTGGTATTGTCCAGAGTGCCTTCCATTACCAAAAACACTAACAAGTGGGTACGAAGGCTCTAGATAGACTCCAGACTCCAGTTCAACTCGTCCAAGTTAAGAAAATTGCAATGATGTCATTTGCAGTAATGGCCTGGAGAGATGACTCAGTCTTTAACAGCACTGCCTGCTCTTTCAAGGGTCCTGAGTTCCTTTCCCAGCAACCACATGGTGACTCACAACCACTTGTAATGAGATCTGCTGCCCTCTTGAGGAAGAGACCTGGTCAGTTGTCCTCCTCAACTTAGACCATGAAACCTAATGTAGACAAGTTTAACAGAACTCTTACGTACAGGCTGCCCACGCATGCTTCAGCATTGCCAGGGCATAAATTTCAAATTTAACTTTCATTTGCAGTAATAGGGTGTTTGTGAAGAAGAGCCTTTTTTAGCTTCCTGGATGGTTTCAGGTTTCTCATCTGTGATTCCTTTGGCCCACAACTCAATTAGATGTAACATATTTATGGTACCGAAATTTCATTTGGTGATGAGAGATGTCCAGTTGCTATTAGTTTACTTCATTATTCAGCAATTTCATTTAGATCACCATCACGTATGTACATAATTTAGGAGGCTTTTACTGTATTAGACTTCCACCTGGCCTTTCAAATGACCCTTAATTCTGAACTGTGCTTTTCATATTCCCTACCTTGTCCCCCTCTTCTCCCATCCCTGTTTTAGCCTCCCATTCTCGTTACTCCTTCATCCATCTATGACTATATATCCTATTTCCCTTTCCTAGGAAGATCTGTCATTCCACCTTAGCCCTTTACACTTTATTTAACTTCTGTGCTTCAACCTATTGTAGCTTGCTTACAATCAATTTTAGCAGTTAACATCCACATATAAAGTAATAAACGCCATATTTATCTTTCTGGGTCTAGGTTACCTCATCAGTATAATTTTTTCGTAGTTCTATTCATTTAACTATAAATATTAGGATTTCATATTTTCAATAGCTGAGAAATATTTAAAAATTGAGTAAATGTACCTCATTATTTTCTTTCATCCATTGGCAGATATCTATGTTGTTTTCAGTTTCTGGGTATAATAAGTAAAGAAGTATTGAACATAGTCAAATGAGTGTCTCTGTGCTAAGATGAAGCATCTCGTGGGTACATGCTCACGAATGGTATTGTTGGAACTTGAAGAAGATCTATTCCAGCTTCCTGAGAAACCACCATCCTAATTTCCACAGTAGCTGTATATGTTTGCTTGCTCACCAGGAATGGTAGTGTGTTTTCCTTACTCCACTTTACCAGCATGAGTTGCTCCGTAGTTTACTGATCTTGGCCATTCTAACTGGTGTAAGATGAAGTATCAGAGTAAGTCTGATTGCATCTTCCTGGTGACTAAGGATGTTCCAACATTTTAAGTGCTTCTCAGCCACTTGAGTTTTCTCTTTTGAGATTCCCCTGTTTATATCTGTTTAGAAGTTATAGAAATTTCCTAGTGCAATTTTTTTAATATTTTATTTATTTATTATGCATACAATATTCTGCCTGTGTGTATGTCTGCTGGCCAGAAGAGCACACCAGACCTCATTACAGATGGTTGTGAGCCACCATGTAGTTGCCGGGAATTGAACTGAGGACCTTTGGAAGAGCAGGCAATGCTCTTAACCACTGAGCCATCTCTTCAGCCCCCCTAGTGCAATTTTTATGGTCATTTATGTATACTGTCCTATCATCTGCAAATAAACATTATTTGACTTCTTTATTTCCAATTCGTATCCCTTTTTTGTCTTATTACTCTAGCTATGACTGCAAGTACTATACTGAATAGGCATGGAGATAGTGAACAATCTTGTCATGTTCCTGATTTTAGCGGAATCATCTCCAGGTTCTGTCCATTTAAGTTGATGCTGGCCATAGACTTGTAAATTGCCTTTATTGTGTATTGGTATGTCACTTTTGTCCCTAATCTCTCTGAACTTTTGTCATGAAGGGATATTGGGCTTTTTCAAAGTCTTTTCCAGCATCTAATGAGATGGTCTTGTGGGGTTTTTTGTTATTATGTTTATATGGTGGGTTACATTTATCAATTTACGTATGTAGAACTATCCCTGCAACGCTCAGATGAAGCTTACTTGGTCATAGTAAATAATGTTTTTAAATGCATTATTAGATTTGGTTGACAAGTATTTTTTTGACAAAATTTGCATGCATTTTCATAAAGAAAAATAGCCTGAAATTATTTTTCTTTTTTGGGTCTTTATGTGGTTTGGATATCAGATTAACTGTGACTTCATAAATATCAATTGGACATTGTTCCTTCTGTTTCTATTTTGTGGAATATAAGGAGTATTGGGATTAACTTTGTGAAAGTCTGTTAGATTCCAGATTAAAACCACCGATCCTAGGCTTTTCTTGGTTGGCAAATTTTAATGAATACTTCTATTTTATTAGAAGTTAGAGATCTGTTTAAATCATTTATCTTATCTTAATATAGTCTTGATATGTGTATTAACTTAGTCTGTGTTGAAAAAATTATCCTTTTTTTAAGGTTTGTGAATTTGTTGGAATATAGGCTTTTAAAGTTTTCCCTTATGATTCTCTGAATTTCCTCAGTGTCTACTATTATGTTATCCCTTTCATCTTTAGTTTTGTTAATATGAATCTTCTTTCTCCACGATTTAGCTAGTTTGTCATTCTTACTGATTTTCTCAAACAATAAATAAATATAAGTAAAAATAGAAATTAAAAACCTTTGTGTTTAATTGATTCTTGTATATTTTATTGTTGTTATTTCTATTTTTATTGACCTCAGTTGTAAGTTGGATTATTTCTTGTTGTCTACTCCTTTGGGTTGTGATTATTTCTTTTTGTTCTAGAAATTTCACGTGTGCTTTCAAATCACTAGTATGAGAATTCTCTAGTTTCTTTATGTAGATCCATGTTATGAACTTGCCTCTTAGAATTAACATCTCCAGGTTTTCTACGTTTAGGTATGTTTGACTTTTTCTTTAATTTCAGAAAAAAATTAATTCATTTCTTAATTTTTCGTGTCCCATTGTTCATTGAGAAGTGAGGTAGTAATTTTCCATGAATTTATAAGCTTTTTGTTGTTTCCATTGAATACAGCCTTAATCTGTTGTGGTCAGAAAGCATGCAGCATGTTATTTTAATTTTCTTTAGCTTTTAAAGATTGCTTTGTATCTGAATATGTGGTCAATTTTGGAGAAAGTGCCATGAGGAGTTTAAAAGAAGGTACCTTCTTCTGTGTTTGGAAGAAATATCTGTAAATGTCTCCGAGTTATATTTGGTTTATACTATCAGTTAGGGCCAGCATTTCCCTTTCTAGTTTTTGGTTGATATAGTCTGGGTATCTCACCTGCCTACTAGTGAAAAGTGCAGTAGTGAAGTTTTCTGCTATCAATATCTGAGGGTCAATATGTAATTTAAGCTCCAGTAGGTTTTTTTTGTATGT
Source organism: Microtus obscurus (assembly GCA_963919715.1). Classification (NCBI taxonomy): domain Eukaryota; kingdom Metazoa; phylum Chordata; class Mammalia; order Rodentia; family Cricetidae; genus Microtus; species Microtus obscurus. The sequence goes on from CAWTZC010000297.1 coordinate 43,454,580, forward strand.
TCTTGGGTGTCCTTGTAATTAGTGTATAGATATTAAGAATTTCAATGTCTTTTTGGAAGCTTTTTCCTTTGAAGAGTCTGTAGTGTCCTTCCCTAAAACTTTGGGTTAGTTATGGTTTAAAATCTATTTTATCAGATATTCAAATGACTCTACCCTCTTTCTTATTAAGTCTATTTCCTTCGAATATTTTTTTCCATCTCATTTTTCCCCAAAGTGATATCTATCTTTGGTGTTAAAGTGTTTTACTTAGGTGCAGCAATAGAATAGATACTATTTTACATCAGTTCTGTTAGTCTCTGTCTTTTTATTGGGGAATTTAGACCGCTGATGTATAGAGGTAATGTGGGATAATGCTCTTGTACCCTGTAAAGATTTGTCACTTGTACTGATTTAATAAAACACTGATTGGCCAGTAGCCAGGCAAGAGGTATAAGCAGGGTGACCACACTAGAAGAATTCTGGGAAAAGGAAATCCTCAATCTGTAGTCACCATCCAGACAGAAAGGAAGTAACATGAGAATACAGCACAGAGAAAAGGTACCAAGCCATGTGGCTAAACATAGATAAGAATTATGAGTTAATTTAAGTTGTAAGAGCTGGTTAATAACAATACTGAGCTAATAGGCAAAACAGTTTATAATTAATATAAGTCTTTGTGTGTTTATTTGGGACTGAACAGCTGCAGGACCAGGCGGGGCAGAAACTTTTTTTTCTGCAGAGAGGCAACTAATAAACTGTGTTTATTGAGTAATGTTATTTTGTTCTTATGGTTTGTTTACTCTCTATTTTGATTTGCTGGTGTGGAATTATTTATTTGTTTTGTTACTGGGATCTGGTTATCCTCTTCTGATTCAAATTTTCCCTCTAATACTCCAGCTCTCCTCCTCACTCGTGTCTTGGTCTTAGTCCCTAATTCCAGAATGTATTGCCTGAGAACCCACTGGACAAGCTTGCCCAAGAACAAGTAGGTTACAGAAGCAGGTAGGACAACTTCTGTTTTTACTCTCCCTCCCTTTCCTCCAAGTCAAGTCTTACATTCTCATGGCCAGATCTGTGGCAGAAAATTGGTTGTGGCCTCTCACTCTGCACCCATTCCCAGGAAACCAAACAGATCCTAGTTAAGCATGCTGCCTTCTTTCCTTCTGTTGTCCCATTGATCCTTTTCCTCTAAATCCAGCCCTATTCCTAAAAATCAGCCTCCAATACATAGAAATACTTGCACATAGAACCTAGAAATAACAGGATCTCAGAAGAATTCTTTATTACACAACACACATCCACCATACCCTCTTAAGAAGTGGAGGGGGCAACAGAATCTAAGAAACAAAACCCCCAACCAACAAAGACAAGACAGACATCAATAGGAGACAGGGGCAAAGGAGGAGAGAGAGCTATAGATGGCAGTTGGCTACAATGCTTAGCTAAGACTGGGGAACTGGATTTTGATGAGAGGACAAGATAGGCAGTTATTCTATCTGTTTCCTGAGATTAATGTGTTTTTTTTTTTTTTCAGGATCCTGATTGGTTCTTGCTAGGGTGTGTTGTTATTAAAAGGGCAAACCTGGCCCTTGAATTTCTTTAGCTTCCTGACTCACCTCTGGTCATTGCCTCTCACAAGTGTTCCACCGCAGTACATTTGCCTTGCTAAGATACAGATATAATAACTGCACCAGAGCCCAACAGATGCTGCTGTCAACGGGCTCAAATCTACAGACCTCTGCATTAAATAAAATACTTTTCTTTGTGACAAAAAAGAAGAGTTAGTATTTTTGTAGTGGAAGAAATGGTTAAATTTCTTCTCTCAAGGCTTATATGAGAGCAGGAAGAAAACCTGTGATGCTAAATGCCCAATGCTGGCTTCATAATTCTTTCCCCTTTGTGACTTTGTCTTGCCTTTGCACTTTTCTAATTTCATACATTTATGATTTGGCAGCATAATGATAGAAACAAAACACAGGTTTATTTGGCCAGGGTTTATAAGTAGTGGTTCTGACAGGTTTGGGCAGGGTCCATGTTAAATTAATAACAGCCTGCTTCTTCATTACTTGTCAATATCAGTTCTCACATATTTTGGATTACCAATGTGCACACATTTTATAAATGGAAAACTGGCAAAACTGAAACAACCACTTTAAACTGTGGTTGATAAAATAATCATACATTATTTCTTTAATTAGCACGAGGATGAATGCCATCTATGGACCTTTCTACTTGATAAAACTGGATCAAATAATTAGGTGATACTCCCTCAACTGACACATCAATTCACAGGGACACTGGACCTCAGCCTTCATTATTTATCACAGAACAGTACTTAGATGACAGATTCTCATTGAAAAAAGACAGGTGGCTATTTAAGAGGCTGGCCTACAATATCACTGCACAAAATTCTCAATCTTTTGATATACTTATCCATCACTGCCAACCTCTGGTGTAAAGTGATTGCAGTAACAGAAAAGCTATGTCTGTGTTCCTGAAGCAGTGGGTGGCTTTGCCGGGTGTTGATGAATTACTGCCAAGCAATACATTGGTCATGCACAAAGCAACTCTATTTTGTTTCCTCTGATTTAGTTAAACTGCACCATGAATCAGTGGTCCTCAAAATTGGCCAAAAGGCCCATCAACAACAGTGGAAATACAAACACAGGTTAAACTCAGCCTGAAATTTGCAAAATGAAGTAAAAAAAGGCTGTTTTTAAAAAAGAGGATCATATTAATAATTCTTTCTTCCTAAGGAAAAAAATCTATGAAATACATTTTTCTTCCATTTTTATATAATTCCATATAAATAAATTGTCCACCATTCCACAGTTAGTTTCTAACTTGAACACTATTCACTTATCATTGTAAACAACGAGCAGACATTTAACATGCATTAGGCAATTTTCTACTCACTGGAGACAAGTCTGTGAATACAGCAGATATTGTTTCTGTTACTGGGAGGCTTATATTTTCTTAGGAAAAACAGACAGTAAACATACCATTAGTAAAAAAAATATAATTCCCATTGTTATCTAATATCATGGGAAATGAAGCAAAACAATTCAATGGCTAAGAATGGTGGAAGTTGACACTGAGTAATTGACATTTATGTGGAGACCTTGCTAAACTAGAGGAAAAGCACAGGGAGCTGGAAGGGGAGAACAGCATCATACTTGTGTACAGATTTCTACAATGGAAGGAACATGTCTGGCTCAGAGGATAATGCTGAGGAGGATGGAGGAGAGATCATTAGGAAATATCTCTTGATAGTGAAGTGTGGCTCTACTGCCCCTCGTAATCTATAGGAGAGGTTTAAAAGTGAAGAAATACAATGATAGTATTCATCAAATAATGAAATGACAATGAAAACAATCAAGCAGGCTTTTTATTTTTTTAACAACCTCAAAAGGAGAGGCATGCCAATGGTGGAGCTGGGGAGAAAATCATGGAATTGGATCTCCAGGCAGTTCAAATTGGTTTTGACAAGATTAGGCAAGAAAGGAATTGATCACATTCCAATGTGAAGTGAATGTTGTGAGAGATCTTAAAGGTGGAGCCAGTATAAAGTTGGCCAATGTATCACAAGTGATAGTGACTTCTGAATAGCAGAGATACACGGACTGTGCTGTGCACAGGGTTACAAAGAAAAACACAAAGGAAGAATTTATGTGATTCAAATAGCTGGCATGTTGTTTTCAATCTGACAAAGTATTCATGTGAGAAGTTGGGCAATTAAAAAGTAACAAAGGCAGGGTAATTTTTTGCAAAATATTTAACATCTATATTTGAAAATGTCGTACCTAATAATAGTAGGTCCCTTAGAGCCCATGGCCTTTCTAACCACAGGTTCTCAGTTCTGATAATAAAGAAGCATCCTACACACTGGACAGAAAATTTCCACCAGCTATACATGATAGAGCACTAAAACTATTATAAGATTTTATCTTACCACAGTCAGAAGAAGAAAAAGGAGGAGAAAAAGGAGGAAAAGGAGGAGAAGGAGACGGAAAAGGAGAAGAAGGAGGAGAAGAAAAGGAGAAAAATAAGAAGAAAAAGACAGATTCTGGTTGGGATGTGAAAAGGACTTAATGTTTGTATTTTTAAATGGTCAAAAATAAATCAAGGAACAAAGTAATCAAATTAAGGAAACATAATAACATATATGGACAATAGGGCCTTGGCTCTGCTGTTCATCTGTGCTATTATCCATTCATCTAAGGATTTCCAGAGACCCCAGATATAGACATCACTATATGTTCAGAGGTTTGTGTGTGTGTGTGTGTGTGTGTGTGTGTGTGTGAGAGAGAGAGAGAGAGAGAGAGAGAGAGAGAGAGAGAGAGAGAGAGAGAGAGAGAGGACCTGTGCATTATTACACTTTATGTTAAACTTTCTAATTTCACTATAAAATTCTTCCTGTCTAGAAGCAAAATTTATCTTATTGAAAATAAAGTCTCCCAAACAAAAAAGCCCAGGACCAGATGGTTTCAGCTCAGAATTCTAAAAGATATTAAAAGAAGAACTAATATCAATACTCCTCAAATTATTCCACACAATAGAAACAGAAGGAACACTGCCAAACTCTTTTAATGAGGCTGCAATTATCCTGATATCCAATCCACAGAATGGCATTACTAAGAAAGAGAATTACAGACCAATCTCACTCATAAACATTGATGCAAGAATACTCAATAAAATACTGGCAAATCAAATCCAAGAACACATCAGAACCATCATCCACCTTGATCAAGTTGGCTTTATCCCAGAGAAGCAATGATGGTTCAACTTATGAAAAGCTGTCAACATAATCCACCATATAAGCAAACTGAAAAATAAAAACCACATGATCATCTCATTAGATGCCAAAGAGAGCTTTTGACAAAGTACAATATCCCTTCATGATAAAGGTCTTAGAGAAAGCAGGGCTACAAGGAACATACTTAAACATAATAAAGGCAATATACAGCAAGCCAACAGCCAACATCAAACTAAATGGAGAGAAACTTCCCACGATCCCACTGAAATTAGGAACAAGACAAGGTCATTCACTTTATCCATATCTATTCAATATAGTTCTTGAGGTCTTAGCTAGAGCAATAAAAACCAAAAGGAGATCAAGGGGATACAAATCGGAAAAGAAGTCAAATTCTCAGTATTTGCTAATGATATGATAGTTTACATAAGCAACCCCAAAAATTCAACCAAGGAACTTCTACAACTCATAAACACTTTCAGTAATATAACAAGATACAAGATTAGCTCAAAAAGTCAGCAGCCCTCCTGGTCACAGATGATAAAAATGGCTGGGAAAGAAATCAATAACACCCTTCACAATAGCCACAAACAGCATAAAATATCTTGGAGTAACTCTGACCAAACAAATCAAAGACTTGTATGACAAGAACTTTAAGTCTTTGAAGAAAGAAATGGAAGAAGACACCAGAAAGTGGAAAGATCTCCCATGCTCTTAGGGAAGTAGAATTAACGTAGTAAAAATGGCAGTCTTACTAAAAGCAATCTACAGGTTCAATGCAATGCCCGTCAAAACCCCAGTAAAATTCTTTACAGACCTTGAAAGAAGGGTACTCAACTTCATATAGAAAAGCAAAAAACCCAGGATAGTCAAAACAATCCTGTACAATAAAAGAACATCACAATCCCTGACTTCAATTTCTACTACAGAGCTACAGTACTGAAAACAGCCTGGTTGAATAGAAGTCCTCCACCCAAGTTGGGGGCTGAACTTCTGATCATCTGAATGACTTCTGGTCTAGCAGGGATTTGCTGGCTGAGTTGGGGCCTGGAGTTCTGGTTGTATTTGTGGCCACTGATCTAGTCAGGGATTCTCTGGTCTAACATTGGCTTCAGGGAGCTATCCCGGCCTCTGATGGAGTAGGATCTTTTTGCTGGAGGTATTAGACAGGATATGGTGGTGAAGAGATGAAGTGCAGTTAGAGGTATACTGGGTGAGTATGGATGGGGTGAGAGTGGCCTTACCTGGAGTTTAGGATGCTAGCTTGGCCTCTGGTTCCTTAGGAGTCTTCTTCCAGATTTGGTATAAGTTTTAAGTTCAGTAACAAAGATTTTCCACTTAAACAAAGAAAATTATTGAGTAACAAGTATGTGGTCCAAGTAAAGCAGACAGCACCAACAAATATGCGAGAATACAAAAATTATGACAAAAGGCGTTCATATAAAGTTATTATTTATGGTAAATAAGCAAAGATTTAACAAGTATGGTGACCCACTTTCCCACTGCAGATGGAATGTGGCCTCCCTTTGTTGTAGTGAAGATGGAAGATATCCAGAGTCAGATGTTCACACACACACATTCAGAGATTATTAGTAATATTGACTTTGGGCTATAAACAATATTTCATACATAGAAAAAGTCTCAGATATGGATCTACAAGTAATATATATATATATGATATATTTTCTGATAACTACAACTACAAATAATATATCAGAAATTATTTATTTGAAAGACATGGAAAATATGTTTTAAATAAAAATTATCTAAATATAGTGATGAAATAAATTATAAAAGAAGACCAAAGTGACTAAGATGTGCTCTGTTGAGATATTAATAGACTATGCTACATGTAAAATTAACTTATATGTCTAAGCATATTTGATAGTAGTGATAGAGATAGTGCATGGAAGTATGATTAATTCAGAAAACAAACTATGTCATGTTTTAAGTTGTCTTAGTTTGAACAATAATTTACCTTAAGTAGTAAAAATTTGTTTTCCTTCTCACTGATTTCCTCTTTCATTAAAGCTACTTAATCTCCAAGGCAAAAGAAAGCAAAGATTATTTCAAAATAATGTGTTGTGTAGAGTGTGTAATGTTTACATTTCTGCATCATCTCTAATTTTTCACGCCTCATTCTTTTTATAAAACATGGTCCATCTTAAAGCAAATAAAGCAAATGATATGTCATGATGCATGAGTAATAACTTCCTTGTTTATTTTAAATTTATTGAATTATTACCTATTATATGATCATAAATATTTACTTGAGGAGTACACATGGGTGGCAAATGAGGCAGAAAATACCAACAAGTATACAAGAATACAAAAGTGCAATTAAATATAAACTGTATAATATACATAGATGCTAATCTTATTTTGAAAAATTATTGTCTATGGGAGCATAGAAAAATCTCATCAAATCCTTTCAAGCAATCCAAGCTAACAGATAAATTTCAGGATAATAAACGTATCCTGAAGTAGCTTCTTTTACCTTGATTCTGTTACATTTATATGGACGTCTTGACCTAGTCTCCTAAGAAATAGGATGTTTAAATCATAGGTTGCCTAGGAAATTGAATCACATATTTTTCATTTCAAGATTTTCTTTATTGGTTTGATAGTTTTCTAAATATATGTCATGAACATTAGTTCTTTTCAGTATTCTTATCCCCATTTCTCTGTCCGTTTCTCTCACTCCCTTTCCAATTCTGCTGGAATCTGTCTAAGATGTTAGTATCTCAAAAAATCAAACAATTATCAATTATGATTCTATGATATTAAAAATATATCTGTTGACATCATAGTATTTCCTCTAGAATATAATTCTTTATTATTGTCACAGACATATCTACCAACTATAGAATATATCTGTAGCATAAGACTAATGCTGTGTTTCTGAGCTAATGCCAAGGTGTGCATGTATGAGTGATTTGGTGGAAGATCTGTTTCTAGACCAAATCAGAAAACAAAGATCATCAACTCACAAAGTGTAGTATCAATTCTATCATTTGCCTATGTTAACCAATGTGTTAACTTTTATAAAGAATCTTTCTCTCTCCTGTCATGAGCCACCACGTTGTTGGGTTGCCATAAGTTGGGAGCCACCTTTTGGGGGGTGACTTCTGTGTGATCCTACCTATGGGAGACTCATATATTCCAGTATAGGGCTATGAGGATTAAAAATATTAGGTAGGAAGAACAGAGATAAGAAGCGATCACAGAGATATAGGATATTATTGGAAGGGCCAATCAGTGCCTCCTCCACACTAAGTTCTGGGTTCTGAGTCCATCACCCATGTTTAATTTTCCATGCACTTTTATACCCCAATACAAAATGAAGGACAAGACAAAAGGCTGTTCCAACATGATACAAAGGACAATTACAGCAGTTATTTGGTCTAGTACTTTGAGACATCAAGTCATTAATTCTTAAGAAAAGCATTCTGTTGTTTAGGCAGTGAACACACCCTAGATCAAATATACTGAAGGCAGTCATTCCCTAGATCAAACCTATTTCAAAAGAAGGAGCAGAAGTATGTCTAAATTCTCTGAGCTTTGGTCAAGGTAGAGTGGATCTATCTCTAAGTGTAGAAGGAGCGGCAGGCTGCATTCCTGCCACCAGCTCCCAGCCACCTGGCTAGCTTATGCCCTGAAATAACAACACAGAAACTATTCTTTTAAACACTGCTTGGCCCATTAGCTCTAGTCTCTTACTTGCTAACTCTCATATCTTGCTTTAACCAATATCTAATAATCTGTGTAGCACCACGAGATTGTTTCTTACCAGGAAGATTCTAGTGTATGTCCACTTGGGCAGGAGTTTCATCATGCCTGACCCAGAGAGGAGAGGCATGGCGATTTCCTCACTTCCTCCCAACATTCTGTTCTGTATACTTCACCCACCTAAGGGCTGGCCTATCAAATTGAACAAGCCAGTTTCTTTATTAACCAATGAAAGTAACTCCTCCATCATCTATCGGCAATCTTAAATGTCCAAAATACCAAATAACCACATCCTAGGTCAGGGTGTGTAGCCACAATAGTTATCAACAACTTTGAATGAGCTAAACTCTCTGACCTTCAAACAAGGTGAAATAGGCTCACATTTTTGATCCTCCACAGTCTTCCCAGTGTTTTACTCAGTAGTAGGAGCTAATGTGGCACTCATGTGTTCTGAGGTTCTTCCTACATCGATTTATTGAGTAGCTATTCTACATGTGTGTGCACCAGGCCCAGGCTATTATATCATTTAGTCTTAATTATACTTCTTTTATACAGCTCTTAAGGTGTTAAGGCTCAAAATAAAATATTGATTGTCAAATCTCAAGTCAGTGTTAAGCTGTTAAAATCTTTGTCAAATCTTCTGTCTGATAAAAATCACTCCTGACATTTTTCAAATTTCATAATGGATTATCCATCTAATATTTTAGTATAAAATTGAAACCTCCTGCTATGTACACATATGTGTATACATAATAATCTAGATATGATTGTATAATAACTGCATATATATTGTATCTATTTAATATATATGAGTGTAGCTAATAATGTGTATAAACTTGTGAAAACAGTTTTGGGTAGGGAATGTGGTGGTTTGAACAGGTGTGGCTTTCATAACCTCATGTGTTTTCTTGACCCACAGAGAGTGGCACTATTAGAAGGTATGACATTGAAAGAGTACTTGTGGATTTGTTGGAGAAAGTGTGTCACTGTGGAGACAGGCTTTGAGGCTAAAGCTACACCCAGTGGTTATTTGTGGATGAAGATGTAGATTACTCAGCTTCTTTTTCAACACGATGTCTGCTTGCATGCTGTCTCACTTCTCACCATGATGATAATGGACTAAACTTCTGAAACTGTACATCATCCACAATTAAATGTTTTTCTAACAAGAATTGCTTTGGTCATGGTTATGCTGACTCTTTTATTTTATTTTAGTTGTTGAAAAAAAAATTTCTGCCTCCTCCCCATTTTCCATTTCCCTCCCCTTCCTCCCACACATTGCCCCCTTCTTCCACTCCCCTCCCCCTCCTTCCCTCCTCCCCACTCCATTCCCCCTCCCTCTGGAGAATGAAGAGCAGTCCAGATTCCCTGCCCTGCGGGAAGTCCAAGGTCTTCCCACTTCTATCCAGGTCCAGGAAGGTGAGCATCCAAACAGGCTAGGCTCCCACAAAGCCAGTTCATGTATTAGGATAGAAACCTAGTGCCATGACCCTAGAGAAGCTAAATAAGAAGGTGAACCCAAAGGAAAACATATAGTCATCCGCCTGGATATGAGAAGTAGACAAGATTGCCGAGCAAAAACTGGGAACTTGGGGGTGAGGTGGCATGGGGCTAAGGGTAAATGGGGTGAGAAACGTGAGAAGGGGAGATGGGGGGAGCTTGGGAGAATGGGATGGTAGGGATAAAGGAAGGGTGGATACAGGAGCAGAGAAATATATATCCTGAAATGGCCCTATCCTATAGCCATACTGATGAACATCTTGCATATCACCTTAGAACCTTCATCTGGCGATGCATCGACATAGAGACAGAGACCCAAATTGGAGCACCAGACTGAGCTCTTAAGATTCAAATGAGGAGCAGAAGGAGGGAGAACATGAGCAAGGAAGTGAGGACCACGAGGGGTGCACCCACCCACTGAGACAGTGGGGCTGATCTATTTTTAATGGTCCCATTTTTTTCTAACTTGTACTAATGTTAACACTTACTAGAATCTCTCTCACCTTTTATTGAAAATAGCCTGTCTCATAAAATATATCCTGATCACACTTTCCCCTTTATCTACTTCTCCTAGTGCCTCTCCACATCCTTTTTCCTCAAGATCCATCCTCTTTCTACCTTTCAGAAAACAAACAAGCTTCTGATGGGTAGTAATAAAATAAAATAAAACAAAAGTACTATGTCAGAATGGGTCAAAGGAAACCAAAGGAAAGGAACTCAAGAAAAGGCACAAAAAATAATATAAATACTCAGACACCCATCTGTTACACACTCAGGAATCTCATAAATACATTAAACTGGAAGCCAGAATATGTTCTCAGAGAACCTATAGGGTAAAAAAAGAGAGAAATATATATATCAAAACAAAATTATATATTTAAAATTAATTAAAGAAAGACATAAAAGCCCTGATATGACATGGTGAGGACAAGAACCTTCTAAGATACTCTTGAGCTAGTTTTTTGTCCATCCATGTCCTGGCATATAGCCTCACTGAAAACTGGTTTGTTTTTCCAATGAGTCTTCCTTGGAGACAAACTTTTTATTTAAAGCAGGTATCAACTGAATCCAGACTTAGGGATGGAGACATTGTTCATTTCTCCCTTAAGCTTTGAGACCCCATCTGGTGCTGACCCATGCATGAACTCAACTCTTCATGCTGTTTTATTTTTCTTTTCACATCCTCCATTCATTCTGGCTTATAAATTTTCACCCTAATGATCAATTTATGAGTGTTCCCCTCTACTCCACATCCTCACCAGTATGAGCTGTCACTTGTTTTATTGATCTTAGCATTTTGACGGGTGTATGATAAACTCTCAAAGTAATTTTGATATGCATCTCTTTGATGACTATGGGTGTTGGATATTTGAGTTTTTCTTAGCCATATAAATTTCTTCTGTTGAGAATTCTCTGTTTAGATCTGTACACCATTTTTAATTGGGATAATTTCTTTCTGGTAATCTACCTTTTGTGTTCTTTATTAATATTGGATATTAGTCCTCTTTTGGATGTTGGTAATTGTGTAAAAATTGGATATGTAGATGGGAATAACCTTTTGTTTTATAGTCAACTTCTTTGACTGAATGATCGTATCCTTTGCAATACTAAAATTTGCAGTTTTATGAAGTCCGTTTATCAGTTGTTGATCAGATCATAATGTCTGTGTTAACAGTGGGTGTGCTGTTTAGAAAATGGATTTATGTCCAAAAAGTTTAAACTCTTTGGAGTTTAAAGAGTTAACAGCTCCCATTTCTCTCCCCCTCCCGGCACGGTGGTGGGGAAGAGACAGAAATCTTTAATAAATAAATAAATTAATTAAAAAAAAAGAGTTAACAGCTATTTCTTATTTTCTCTTTTATCAGGTCATTGATCTAGTTTTATGTTAAAGGCTTTGATGTATTTGGGTTTGAATTTTGTGCAGGCTAATAAGCATGACTCATATGGATTTTTTTTTACATGCACCTATCCATTTTGACAAGCAAGTTTTTGATGATCCTGTCTATTATCTAGTGTGTATTTTTGGCTTTTTAAAAAATGAAATATAACTTGTCCATAGGTGTGGGATTTATGTTGGGATCTTCAATTATATTCCATTAATAAATATCTCTGTTCCAGTGACAATACCATGCTTTTTTTATTACTATGCACTATAATACAATTTGAAATCAAGGATGGTGATACTTCAAGCAGTGCTTTTACTTTTCATGATTTTTATACTTTCCTGTTTATTAGTTTATTTGGCTTTGCTTGTTTGTTTTCATAGGAAACTGACAATTTTCATTTCAATATCTGTAAGGAATTTTAGCAGGGATTGAATAGAATCTGTAGATGGCTGTTGGCAGGATGGCTAGTTTTACTATATTATTCATACCGAATCATGAGCATGGGAGCTCTTTCTACCTTCAGATATCTTCTTCACATTTTTCCCTAATATCTTAGAATATTTATCATACACATCGTTTACTTACTGGGTAGACTCACCCAAATATATTTTATATTATTTGAGGGTGCTATGAAAGTTATTATTTTCTTGATTTCATTCATGGTTTGCTTGCCATTTATATATAGGGAAGGTACTGATATTCATGAGTTTATTCTATATCCAGATGTGTTTTTGCTGAATATGTTAAGCAGTTTTAAACGCTTAAATGTAGAATTAGTTATGATCTTGAACAGTAACCTGTGGTGGCATTTCATTTTTATTTTAGTAAATAAAGGTTTCTTAAAGTTCAGAAACAAAAGCAGCCACAATAGCCAGCCTTACAAACCAGGCAGTGGTAGAAAACACCTTTAATCCCAGTAGCTGCACTAGTTTGACATAGAAACCTTTAATCCCAGAACTAGAGAGGATTATAAAACTGGAGCAGACAGCTCCCAGACACAGGCTCATTCTGAGGTTCCTCGAGACAAGATTACCATTCAGACTGAGGTCTAGGTAAGAACCAGTGGTTGGCTGCTTTCCTTTTTGGATTTTCAGAACCCTAATTTCTCTCTCTGAGTTTTTATTAATCATGCTTGAGTAACATCAGAGGCCTCACCAATAATATAAAAGAGATGGAAGTGAGATTTTCAAGCATTTTTGACACAGCATAAGAAATTAATAGCTTTGTCAAAGAAAATGATAAATATTCAAAGAATACTGGTACAGACAACCTAGGAAATCTGTGAAACTATGAAAAGACCAAATATATGAATTATAATAAGTAGAGGACTGTTAAGAAACTAAGATCAATGGCAAGAACGTATTTTCAGCAAAAATCATAGAAGATAATTTTCCTACATAAAGTAGGTGCCCATAAAGCTACACTACCCCATTCAAATGCTCTGTCTCCTGCAGACAGAGATTGTGGTGGCTGCACAGCCCAGAAACTCGTTTTTAAAAACTGCCACTTTCTACTAGACCTGATCCCGCTGCCTACCCAGCTATGGGCCTGGTCTCAGCTACTTTCTTCCTGATTCCAAGGAGACACACAAACACCCAGGCCTACAAATGGTCCATAGCTGGAGTTTGTACGGGTAGCAAGGCCCAGGAAGCTGCGTTTTAAAACCGCATGTCTTGTTTTGTTTTGTTTTGTTGTACAGCTGCTGAGTCAGGAAATTTTCTCTGCAGCGCACCACCACCAAACAGCAAAAAGCTGTGTTAAACTCTGTTGTGTGTGTGTGTGTGTGTGTGTGTGTGTGTGTGTGTGTGTAGAATTCCTTTTTAAGCCCTCTCAGGTTTTATGTGCAGTTAGTTTGCCATGTTGGGGCACCACTAGTTTTAAAGAGGATTAAAGAGGAGTGGTGGGCTGCTTCCCGCTGCCCGACTAGCTTAACCCAGAAACAATTACACAGAAATCTGTATTAATTAAATTACTGCCTGGCCCATTACCTCTAGCCTTTTATTGGATAACACTCACATCTTGGTTCAACCCATTTCTAATAATCTGTATTTTACCATGAGGCCATGACTTACCGGGAAAGATTCAGCATGTCTGACCTGGCAGCTTCATGGAGAGAGCTCTCTGCCTGCCTTCTTTGTCCCAGCATTCTGTTCTGTCTACTCCACCTATCTAAGCTGCTGCCCTTTCAAAAGGCCAAGGCAGTTTCTTTATTTAACCAATGAAAGCAACACATAGAAAGAAGATCCTCCTACACCAGATCTTATAGAGGCATTTTCTCATTTGAGTTTGCCTCCTTTCAGATGACTTTAGCTTGTGTCAGTTGACATAAAAGTAAACAGCACACAGGCATACATAACAGATCCAGTGTGCTAGCTCAATGGTTCTCAAGCTGTGGGGCAAGACCCCTCGGGAGTTACATATCAGATAGCATATACAACAGATATTTACATTACAATTCATAAAAAATAGTTATAATGTAACAGTGAAATAATTTTATGGTTGGAATAACCACAATTGAATAACTAAACTATTTTAAAGATTCACAGTATTAAGAATGTTCAGAATCACTGATCTACATGATAAAGGTAGACCCACTTTGATAAACTTTATTTGACATAGAGAATTAGTTCCTTTGAAAAAAAACTAGGTATATCATTGGAATGAACTGAAGAAACCACGGTTCTTTTTCCATTCCAAGCTTTCTAATGCAAGTGTCCTAAAACAAGTTAAGTCTCTCTTGTTGAAACAGGTAATATGTGCTCAGGTTTTGAGATTTAGAAAGTGGTAGTTTGGAGCTCTATTTTTCTGACTACTTTAGCAAATAAATTCTCCCTTTTCATTACAGCCATTTTCCCACGTTGTTCCTGGGTTAACTAAAGTAAAATACAGTGAAGAAATTTTACCTTCTGTTTTAGTGTTTACCATAGTTTTCCAGCAGGATCTACATTATACCTACATGAAAATCCTGAATTTCTTCTATTGTCATTTCAAAATCCCTTTTCTCATCTGTACAAGAGAGTGGACCGTATGTGCATATATGAAGAGGAGATTGTTTGCATGTGTGCTAACATGAATGTAGGAAGGTCAAAGTTCATATCAGATGACTTCTTAGATTGCTAGCCACTTTATTTACTTGAGTCCTGATCTCTTATTGAACCAAGAATTCACCAGTTTAGCTAGCAAGTTTGCTCCAGGGATGCCTCAAATACTGGCATCACAGGTGTGCAGCCATAACTATCAGTCTTTTATATGGGTCCTCACATATATGTGTCTAGTATTCTAGACACTGACCCATCTCTTAAGATATCTGGCTCATTTTTTTAAGTTTTTATATGTTTCTCACTGAACTTTCACCTATAGTGGATATATTTTTCTTCTGACTAGACTCTTTATAAATTGTTGCAAAGGTTATTAGTAGCAGTTGAATAATCAGGAGAACTACACTCTAGCATTTACAGATTCAATGCAAAAGAGCTGTTGTATACTCTGCAATTACCACCAAGCTTTGCATATAAGGTACAATGTGTCATTGACTGTGATGGACACCTGCAGTTTACCTAATAATTTGTAGGATTAAGAACTAGTGGCGCACGCCTTTAATCCCAGCACTCGGGAGGCAGAGGCAGGCGGATCTCTGTGAGTTCGAGACCAGCCTGGTCTACAGAGCTAGTTCCAGGATAGGCTCCAAAGCCACAGAGAAACCCTGTCTCGAAAAACCAAAAAAAAAAAAAAAAAAAAAAAAAAAAAAAAGAACTAGCAATGAACTTGGTGTTTTATTTAAAAGTTTACACTTATACCCTGGAATCTTATAGTTTTAACAGGCTATTGCTAAGTGCTGCCATTTAAACAAATCACGATGATAAGTAAGTGCTTATTAATACCAGGAAGGGAGGACAATATGACCTTTATGCAATAACAGCAAAGAAATGAGTAAGGAATATAGTGTTGTAGTCTTATCTTTTCATGGACTTATGACTGACCTTGTGAAAACCAATTGTCTTGTCTGGACTTTGGGACCTCATTAGTAAAATGAAGGATTTAGACAGATGATCCTTAAAATCCTTCCAACTCCAGGTTCCTACAGTTGGCCTCTGAAGTAAGATGCCGCCTGCATTTTTGACAAGCTAATATTAGATCTGTATTGAAAGATCATTTATGCAATGTCTGACAAGAAGATTTGTTTTACCCTATTCAAAAGGAGCAATTATCAGTAATGCTTGTTTAAAAATAGATAATGTCATATTTACATCCTTGATGTAAACTGTAGTTCTTACTATGGGATGGAAGTGAAATGTAGGAAGTGTTTTAACTTAAATATTACCAACAAAACAATGTCAACTTTAAACTTGGGTTTAAAAACAATGAATATGGATCAATCAATCAAATAACTGCTTAAAGCGTGGTTAGAGGCTTGTGGATGAGTGTAACAGATTAAATACTCAAAAACATATGTTAATATCTGTATACTTTATATAACTCCTTTTATACTTTCTGACTGCGTTCCATGTTTTAAGTATTTTTATTTATTCCTTGACTATTTCATATATATGTATGAATATTTATATACAAATTTATTTATGTATATTTATATATTATTCCCACTATACTCTTCCTACTACTGTCATCATATATGTATCTCCAGCTGTTTTTAATTATGGCTGCCCTAATAAGCACATTTGGGGGAGTATTTACTTGAACAAGGCAGCATACCAGTGGCTACACCACTAATAAATATTTCCTCTCACCTCTACTGATCGTTAATTGCCTATGTATGGGACTTTATGATGGAATGTTGATGGACAGGTCAGTCTTTGCTTGGCTTTTGAGGGGAAAAAGCTCATGTGAGCTCAAGGGTAAATAGCCATTTCACTGTCATGTCCAAATTACCGTACTTCAAAGCACTCATTCCCATCTTCCAATATGTTCATTCTGCCTTTCCATTCTTCCACCGTGTTCCTGAGCTCTGTTACTTTTTGTGGTGAGCAGTCAATTGTCACCTATTCTCAAAACTTGGACCACCTATGTCTCCACATCCACTGAACCGCATCGCTGTTTCTGACCCCAGACTTTCTGAAAAGACAAAGATAATTAGATACATTTAATTTTTAATTTTTTTATGCTTTTATCATATAAGAAACTATTTGGGGGAAAGTCTAAAGCAATTTAAAAATTACATATTTATTCCTAGTTCATAGAGTTTACCCTCTGAGAAAATTTGAAATATCAAAGATACATATATTACTAAATAAACAGATACATATATTACTAAAATTATCTGAAGTATGGGGAAACTTGACTTTCTGGATCACTTTATTGTTTGCTTGGTTTATTGGCTGTTTTTTTATGGCATCAAAATATCAATTAAGTCCTTTTCCAACAATAATTTATTGTCCCACATTTTTATTTCAGAAAGTTCACAAATGCTAAAGAACCATAGTTTAAATAATAGAAAAACACTTTTGTGGAAAACAGCAACTGCTGTGCAAGCCCAAGGACCCATGTAAAAAAGACAGGAGTTTCCACAATAGCCTATGATGCCAGCTTTCGGCCAGTGATGAATAAATTATAGAGGCTTTCTGGGTTCACCTTGTTACTTAGCTTTTCTAGGATCATAAACCATAAGCTCAATATTCTTTGTTTATGGCTAGTATCCACTTATGAGTATGTGTACATACCATTTTCATCTTTTGGGGTCTAAGTTACCTCACTTAGGATGGTGTTTTTCCAGTTCCATCCAATTGCATGCAAAATTCAAAATTTCATTGTTTTGTACTGCTGAGTAGTTCTCTAACGGTACACGTGCCACATTTTCTTTATCCATTCTTCGGCTGAGCTGCATCTAGGTTGTTTCCAGGTTCTGGCTATTACAAATGATGCTGCTCTCAAGAAGATCATTTCTGCCTCATCTTCATACTAATAACTAACCATGAAATACACCAAAAATAAGCTTTTTATTCATTTTCATGAAGTCCTTCTTAAAATATATGGCAGGAAATTGTCTACTCTCCCTTAAATCCATAATTTCAACATATGCTATATCTATTGTGATTCTTCATGTCCCTCTCTCCCTTTTCTCTGTCTCTTTATTCATATATTCATATTTATGTAGAATCTCATCCATATTTATGTGGAATGACAACAAATTTAGAGAATGGAGAATACAATTATACTTCCCATTCAATACCCATTTAAAATAAGCTGTAAAACCTTCTCTTATTTTTTTTAACCATAGTATTTCGCTTTCCTCTTTACTTCCTCCAAACCCTCCAACCAGCCCTTCAAACCCTCCAAACAGAAGAATCTCAGTTTTAGGAAGTCCCCTTCATTAATTGTTGCTTTTAGTGTCTGTTCTACTGGGGTTATATATAGGAAGTGATCTACTGTGTCAGTACGTTAAAGTGTACTTCCCACTTTTTCTTCTATGAGTTTCAGTGTGTTTGCATTTATGTTGAGGTCTTTGATCCATTTGGAGTTGAGCTTTCTGCATTGTGATAGATATGGATCTATATCCATTCTTCTACATGTAATTTTCAGTTATGCCAGGACCATTTGTAGAATATGCTTTCTTTTTCTATTTGATATTTTTTGCTTCTTTGTCAAAAATCAGGTGATATGATAGTTTATATAAGTGACCCCAAAAATTCTACTAAGGAACTTTTACAACTCATAAACTCCTTCAATGTGGGAAATTATACTTTTACATCCAGGTTAAAAAATGGTATTACTGACCAGAAAAAAAATAAACTTAAAAAAATCATAACATACTTAAACATAATCGTTGTGTCAGTAAAAGAGAAAAATAGCCCACTCAAGAAAATGAATGAAAGAAAGTGGAAGTCAAAGACAAAAATGACCTTTGAGTACAAAGTACCTAAGCAGATATTCAAAGAATTTAAGAAACTTTGTTCTGGTTGATCTCACCAAGGATACAGCAAAGAGTTTAGCATATAGATTCTAATGGTGTCATCTGTCAAAGATATAGGCATTTACAAACCTAAGACTTAAATGAAAAATAAGATGAAAAGAATGAATATAGACTATGCCATGTAGTGGCTATGTACTTCAACAATACAGGTATAGTTAAACCGCTTTGTAAAAATAAATGTAAGGCTGGAGAAAGGGGTGATTGCTGTTATGGAACATTGCCTCAAGGGATTGGCATGGATATCTTATATTTGAACTCCTATCTCCTCTGATGACCTGTATTAAGCTTACACAAAATTTGGTCCTTCAGCTCCCTACCGTGGATGAAGAGGGGCCTTAGAAGACCGTTATCCTTCTTAAAGATTTATACACTGCTGTTGTGGGGACAGGAGTTCTTTAGAAGTCTAGAATCTGGTAGGAAGCTTAACACCTTTAAACAACCCTAAGAAGACGCACTACATTTTACAGACCCACAGATGCACACACACACACACACACACACACACACACACACACACACACATCATGAAAGTGAAAGTGAATTAGTTGAGAAGAAGAAGGCAACCACAGGAATGGGGTGAGTATAATGGTAGTGAATAGGATCAAAGCACATTGTGTACATTCATGAAAAGTGTCATATTGTAACACTTTAGTATGTATAATTCATATATACAAAATCTTTTAAATGATAGAAGGAAGTAAAATATGTCAAAAGAGAGTAAGAAAACTGAAGGCCTCTAAGAGTTGCTAATTCCTCTGTAAATATTGATGGTAGTGAAGGTTTGATAGAAGGGCTATGTGAACAAGGACTGATACTTTGACAGTTAAGTCAACTCATGTTTTTTACTTTTCTATATATCTTATAAAGCACTATGAACAAGACAATATATAAAAGAAGGTATTTAAATTGAAGGTCATAATTTTTTAGGGTTAGAGGCCATCATGGCAGAACATGGTAACAGAAACAGCTGAGATTGTAAATCTTGATCCACAAGTTAGAGGCAGAGAGAGAAATGAGACAGTAGATAGAAAGAGACAGAGATACAGAGAGATTAAAAAGTTAGAGACACAGAAAGATCCACCAAGAATAAGATATTCAAACATGATCCAATGGGACCATTCTTATCCAAATCTCATCATTTATTTATGTTATGTTTTTTATTTAATTAATATTCAGTGTACATTTACTAAGCATTGATTATACAGATGACAGAATGACATTTACTATATTTCTAGTGACAGACATGATAATACCAACAATATGATTTCCTTTTCAAAAGGCTTAAACATTTCAGTCTTTATTTATATCTTACCTATTTTTTGAGACTTTCACACGAGTACTGTATTTATATTATCTCAACCCATCTATCTCCTCTTCCAAATCCTCTTTTGACACCTGACTTCTTTCTAAATTCATGAACTCTTCTTTCATTGCCATTTTTACATGCAACACAGTCAGGCACATGTGTCCACACACATAAACACACTTAAAAAACACAACTTAATGGATCTATTTATTGTTGCTTGTATGTACATGTACTTAGCGATGACCACTTGAGATCTGATACCCTACCAGTGGACACGTTCCTAAAGAAGACTGATTCCCCATCTCAGCATTTGTTAACTGTTTATATTTCTTTATATAATTATGAGGTGAATTTTCCCTCATCCACAACTGTATTATAGATGATCTTGTTGTTGTGAAGGTCCTGGTTAGGTGCACATTTTCTTGAAATTTCATAGGTGGAGCTTTTCTGTCACATCTAAAAGACAGTGCCTTCCATCATGCATCCTGGTTCTTTGGCTTTTATAATAATTCTGTTGGCCCCCTTTCTTATATGCTACCAGAGCCTTAGGTATAGCAGCTTCATTATATATGTGCCAGTTGTGGCTGGATATCCCATGGTCAAATTTCTGTAATATATTTTATCAATATGAAAAATGCTAGTATCATTAATGGAATTAGTAAAGCTCATTTTATGATTCCACAGCATGTATTTTGAGCTTGTAAAAATATGTGTATATCTAATAGGGTTGTGGTAAAGAGAAGAGAAAACAAAGAAAGGTGGGAGGAGGAGATATAATGTGATGGGAAAAAAGAATAGAGAAAACTCTGTGAGAAGGTAAGGTCAAAATAAGGACATGGGAAAAACAGCAGATGAGGTGAACCCAGTAGGCAAGGATGCACTGTAAGGCCCCAGAGGCAGATCCTGAGCAATAGAGTAAAGGATCCTGCATTCAGCAGATGGAGCCGAGGAGAACAGAGGATGAGGACACAGCAGTAATCTGTAGTCAGCTATTTTGGTAGCTTAATGGGCATAGGCTTTGCCTTTGATGCGAGTGAGACTGTCGAACTGCAATGTGATACTGAGTACAGGAGCAACATGATCCAACTTTAATTTTAATGGGATCATTTTCTTTGCTGGGAAGTGATAGACCATATAGTGGCAGGAATAAAGACTTGAAGATCAGAGAGAGGGTTGTTTGCAGAGGTGATCCTGACAGGCCGTGCGTTGTCAGCTGAAGGATAACAAGCTTGGATACCTATAATACAAAGAGGTAGATGTACTGTGAAATGAGTGGAGTTGTAGCCTTAGAGACTTTCTCCTGCACAAGTTCCCCTGTAAGCCTGGTAAGAAAAACTCTGTTTACCTATAAATAATGATGACCTGAGCTAGTCAGGGCCACTTGAGTGCAATCCACTTGACGGTCAGAAGTTTTTCATGTGCCAATAATTCTTCCCCATCTGGGGAACCTGAGCAGAGGCTGCATGCTGGCATGTATGCAATGAAAGAAAAGGAATCAGAGAACATGGGAAACTGATGTAATTATATTTAAATTTCAAATAATTAAAGTGGGGCTGAGAAAAGGAAATAAAGGAAGGACTGAGAAAAGATGTCTGATGCATCTGAGGGAAGCATGGAGATTGTTGGGCTGCATTGAGAATGTAGCACATGGTGTGGGTCTGAAAGCATTGTTTACATCTCCGATGACAAGATGCACTTGCCAAAGTGATCTAAAATGACCAGAGACAACAAGAAAGCTTCCTGGCTTAGGTTTTTTATTGTGGCACAGTTGGTGCTAGGGCCAATACTGAAGTTCTCATTGGCCCCACAGGGCGCATGAGCTTTCCTCCTGCTTTCTCAAATCTGAGCATAAAAATGTACATCATAAGAGCTAATAGTAAATCTTCAAATATCAAATAAATGTTTTTATTATGGACTATTGGGAAAAGTCTAGTAAAATGGATGCAGAAAACATGTGGAAAGAGAAATGGGAAAACTTAAGGGTGGATTATGCCAATTTTTTTAAGATGATAAGAAAAGTAAGAGATAAAATTTAGAGAGATTTTCTAAAGGTTTAAGAAATAATATATTTATAAGAAGTATTTTGACAAAACAACCTGACCAGAGGTAGAGCTGCATACATGGACATAAAAGAATCATATCCAAAATCTTTAGCAGAGCCAAATAGCAGGGACAAGGTTGATGAGTAGTAGCGGAATGTGTGCTTATTCTCTGATCTATTTGCATTACTCAGTGAGTAGAAATTAAGTCATAAAAGCCAGTGCTTTTAGAACAGAAGGGAGACGGAAACAGTCATATTCTCAGCTGTAACAACCTTGAAATTCACTTAGGAAGTTTAAACAAATATTTTGAAATTTGAAAATTCTTTGCCCCAGTATTTCTCAGCTCTACACTGCACCCTAACAGCAGCCATGCCTTATCAGTTACGTCCCCAAATAAAATGATGTAAGGCTGAAGTGTCTTTTTTAAGGAGAAAGAGCTGTTATGATCTCTGTAAGTTTAAAGAAACTCTGGCTGACCTTCTATAAGTTTCTGTAAATTTTATGAATGTTGGCCTCATGTTGAAAAAATTTATGGTATATTTAAACTCCTATGCCTTGGGCTCATTTCCAGTAACTTCTGTTTTATGTACCACTGTTATCTACCTAGATTTGTATTTAAATATTTGCCATAATCCCAGAAAAGAGAGAGCAAGGATATTTTGCCACTTGAGAATGCTGGGAGCATCCAGCATACTGGATGCCATGAAGTCATAAATTTACAATATGCAATCATTGTAGCTTCAGGGATAAATATCCAGGCCCTGGTATTACCTGATAAAGTCATGCATATGTATAGCTGCATTTTATGTGATAATTACTGAATCTAACTTTGACATCTGCCTTTACCTGATAAAATGCATTTATAATTTTGAAAAAGGCAGTCTCAGTAATCCATAGCCTTGTGAAGTATCAGAAAAATAGAGGTTTCATGAGAGAGAGAGAGAATATAAGCCTCTGTTATGAATTTCATATGAAATGACAATTACCAGACTTATAAAATGTTTAGAAATTCACCATATAGCATGGTGAAACTTTATATTCTCCAGGGCGCAAAGCAAAAATAAAGCTCAATTGAAAGGTGTCTGAAGGATTTTTGAATGACACATTTGTACTTAAAATTTAAATTGAGTTTCTTCATATTTCCAAACACTTGTACATCTTCTTCCTGTGCTTCCCAACAAATAACTAAATGTGCTTTGCTATTTCTTGTCAGGCTGCCTACAATCTAAGAGCAGTGATAAGCTGAATAATGTATTTTAGTAATAAAAGAGATAAGCCAAAGAATGCGGGCAGTTGTTCAAAGATATGGTTGTAATAAATCCAGCTTCATATCTACTGAGTTCCCCGCTTTAAAAGATCAACTTACATTGAATCTTTAAGCTGCTTGCATCGAAGGAACCACATTATTTCTCCTTGATATTGCTTAAGAGCTCAGAATTACCTGAGATATCATTTTCTTAAAGTGTTTTCATGGAAAAGAATGGCTCCTTGCTGGCTGACCTACTGAAATCAATGCTTAGCTTCAGTAGATTTTCTCATTGTTGTTCAGTGCTTTTAAATAAGGCATGAAAGTGAAGTACTTAAAGGAACTTAGATAGAAATATGAAAAATAAGGATAAATATTTAGTCTTGAACTATAAATGACTGTTCTAATCTTACACCTCAATAAACAAAATTACATAACAGATTTTTATATAGTAAAAGAAAAATATCTATAAATTGAGGTCATAGTTAATTAATTAACAAATTAGAAAGAAATTTGAAGCATTAATGATTTTCAGAATACATAGCTGATCTTATATAAAAAGTAAATGAATTTAAAAGACTCAAAGTAAATCAGGTATCTCAAAGGTATATTAAAAAAAATCAAACTCTAATTCATCAAAGATAGAATATTTTGTTAGAGGGGGCTGCTTGTTCATCCTGCCACTCAGAACTGAAATAATCACACAGAAACTATGTTAGTTAAATCACTGCTTGGTCCATTTATTCTAGCTTCTTATTGGCTAACTCTTACATCTTAATTTAACCAATCTCCAATAATCTGTGCATCAACATGAAGTTGTAGCCTATCTGCAAAGTTTCAGCATCTGTCTCTGGCAACACCTTGATGGCTTCTGTTTGCCTCTGCCTCCTTTCTCCCAGCATTCCATTTAGTTTTCCCTGCTTAATTCTGTTCCCCTATATCTCTGCTATAAGCCCAAAACAGTTCTTTTATTAACCCAGGATATTCACAGCATGCAGAGGGGAGTCCCACATAACCTTCCCCTTTCTGTTTAAATGAAAAGGAAGGCTTTATCTTCAACATAGTAAATTACATATAACAAAACAGATATAAATTAAGAATTACAGTTACAATATTTTTATCTACTTTATCTTTTATCATAACTAAGGAAAACTATAACTATCAATTCTTCAACTCCATCAAAGTCTCCAGAAGGATATAATATTACCTAAGTAAACTGGAAGTGCATTGTAAGCAACTTCCAAAACTAGAATTGACAGAGACATCTCGCTGCCTGTTTAGTCACCCAAAGTTCTTTATACTGTTGGGGCGTCCATCTTCAGCCTACAGGCCCATAGTACCCAGCAGACTTTTCCATGAAGAAGGAAATTTCAGGGACAGTTCCACCTATATTGGCAGTTTGTCAGTAATTTTCTTCTCTGTCCAGGAGAATGTCTGGCAGACTCTTTCATGAAGCAGGAACCCTGAAGGATGGTCTCACGTTTAGGCAAGTTCAGCAGTCATTTTTCTGTTCCACATGTATAGTTCATCAAGCAATCTAGGCAAGAGTAGTTTCTTGCCCAAAAGGCTAACTAACTTCATAAGGAGCCTCTTTGTTGCCCATCTTTCTCTTGAAGTAGCTTAGTGCTGCCAGACGCATAGGTGTCTCACAGTCATGAAAAGTCTGAAATTCTTAAACATTTTAAAAGCCACATTCTGTAGTCTTTAAAAGGTTTGAAAAATACCTGTCTACCTGAAATACATCTTTTTAACATCTACAAAATCTAACTAACATGACTATAAACTTGAATATTATAGATGATTATTAATCTATATTTCTTAACTATACATTACATTTTAAAATGAGTTGCACAAATCCAATATCTTAATCAAGAACAGAAATATATATATATATATATTTTGTTATACTGTATATATACATATGTATATATACAGTATAACAAAATTGACCTTAACTTTGTATTAATAAAGTAAGATCCATAACAATGCAAAGTGTCCATCTCTGTAGCGTATCTCCATTTATATGTAAACAAACATTTATAAACAAAATTTGGGAATATGGGTGTAATTTTCTCCAAACTGATTCCTGCTCTTTGTTGAGTAAAGTAATTTTTCATGTGTTCACAGAAAACTTTTGGGGTGTCTTGGTCCATCAAACCACATTAGTCTAGAATTAATCCACAGATTATCAACTTCTATGGAAACCAAAGAAGAATATTTTTTCCAAAGCAATATATCCTTAGACTCAAATTCTGAGATCAAGATGTCTTTAAAATATTTTTGTTGGTTACTTAGCACCTTCACAGTCAAAAAAAATTCAAAGAAAACACAATAATATACATAATCCAGACTGTGTATTTATTTCTTTAATCTATGATTGTTTTACTCTGTCTCTCTAAAGACTTTGTTTTTTTTTAAACCACCTACTTCTTTTACAGCTCTCTATACCATTTTTTTCTGTCTCCCAAGCCTTCATACATTTGTCCAACACTGTGACCCATTTAGAGGTCTTTTTTAAAATATGGATTTGCCTTTATTGCATATGTATAATAATTTTCTGACCAGTAGCACTTGTTAAAATGCTAAGCGCTTCTGATGAACTTAAACTGTGCCATTGCTAGGGGAAATATGGCACTGCATGCTTGCACCTACCCAGCCCAACTTGGCAGAGCTGCTTGCTGCCTCTGAGAGGCATGCACAATGTCCCATCTCTAGGTATGCAGCCAGTTCATGTTGTCACACAACAAGCTGTAGCATTTGCTCACAAACTCCATTCAAATGCTTGGTCTCCAGAGAGATCCAGAGGTTGCATTGGCAGCATGGACCCAAAGCTGCCTTTGAAAATGGCGTGGCTTTTTTCTGTGGCTACTGAGCCAGGAAAACCTCTCTTAAGGAGCTGTGGCACACCAGCAGCAAACAGAAAGAAGCTGTTGTTAAACGCTGCATTATTTTTGTGTCTAGAATTCCTTTTCAAGCTCTCTCAGGTTTTACATGGATTTAGTCCACCACATTGTTTGCCAGCAGGTCTGAGAATGTTGCCATCTTTGGTTCAAGGTCTGCATCATTTCGTTGGAAACTTTAAAGATGTGCATCTTAGTGAACTATTCAGAATGAAGCTGAGTCTTTTGTTAGTTTAACTTTTTCTACTCTTCCTCCTCTTCATGTGTACTTGTGGACTCTGTCTCTGTCTTTCTGAATGCTAAGCCAAGAAACATGCATGCACATATTAGATCATAACAGATGTATGCAAGACCAATATCATTTATCAATATTTATAAGTGATGGATGTCAGGATTTAGGGGAATAATAGCAACCATTGTGCATATTATTCGGCTGCACAGTCATGAGGAACAGGAGCTAATCTCATCTGTGTCAGCTCATTGAACAGTCCATATAGTTGGATTAACAGCTCTAGGACATTTGGGTAGCTTGGCTCAGTTACCACTTTGGTTGGTTGTACCACTTTGGTAGCCAAGGTTGGAATAGCACTGACTACGCTGGGAGCTCAGGTGTCAGAGCATAAGTTAAACCTGTAGGATGACATGGGAAAAAATTCTGCCACATCAGCATTCTAACTGTACCAATCCCTGCATTTAACTTTTGCTGATGTTTAGAGAAATATTTCAAGATCGTAAGTGTTCCAGGAGTCAACATTCCACCACAGACACAAGTTCTCAAGTAAGTATGATAAATTAAGTATTGCCTTCTAGCCTGTCACCTTTCACTTAATTGTGAACACTGCATCAATGTCTTTATCAGGATACCCCTTTAACTTAATGTATCAGATATATAGGATTAGGTACTAAAACCTCTAGAGCTCTAGAATGTTATGTCACCTTAAGAAATGGGAACAAGCAAAGGGACATTCATGAAAAGTGACTCTTCAGAGTATGCATAGTTCTATCCAGTGAAATAGTCAAATCTGTTAATTTGGAAATAATATTGAAAATGCAGAATTGTAGCAGACAGCTCTGGAGTTTCATGAAGAGTATGAAAAGATGGTGAGCTAATCTGACCTCCTGAGATAAAAGCTACACATAGTAACAGTAAGATGAGTTATCCATCTAATATTCCAAAATTGTCCCTCTGTGTGCGGTGCATGTGTGTATGTGAGAAAGAATGTGCGTGAGTGAATGAGAGCAAGAGAGAGAGAGAGAGAGAGCGAGAGAGAGAGAGAGAGTCTCAAGGTTTTTGAAGGATTATTTTGTTTTTAACTATGTACCTGTTTACAAAGTTAAATAGTAAGCAATTTTTTTCAACTCCCTCATGGGATTTGTTGTTACATAATTATATATATACATATATATGTATATATATATTATATATAATATATATATTATATATATATATATATCTTATCTTTTGGTATCTTAACTTTTTGTTTATTCTTCTTTCACAGAATACTTCCTGGCCACAGCCTTCCCACCCTCCACTCCTCCCACTTTTTCTCTCCTCTAGATACACTATTCCAAATTAGGAGCAGAAGGAGAGAGAGCACGAGCAAGGAACTCAGGACTGCGAGGGGTGCACCCACACACTGAGACAATGGGGATGTTCTATTGGGAACTCACCAAGGCCAGCTGGCCTGGGTCTGAAAAATCATGGGATAAAACCGGACTCTCTGAACATAGCGGACAATGAGAACTACTGAGAACGCAAGAACAATGGCAATGGGTTTTTTTTTTTTTTGATCCTACTGCATGTACTGGCTTTGTGGGAGCCTAGGCTGTTTGGATGTTCACCTTACTAGACCTGGAAGGAGGTGGGAGGTCCTTGGACTCCCCACAGTCTGCTCTTTGGGCTGATGAGAGAGGGGGAGTTGATTGGGCGAGGGGGAGGGATATGGGAGGCAGTGGCGGGGAAGAGACAGAAATCTTTAATAAATAAATAAATAAATAAATAATAATAAAAAGAAAAACCAAAAGAAATTAATAAATAAACATGAGCCACTTTGAAAAACAAAGACAAGAGCAGGCTTCCTAAGTTTATCAACTGAACATGGCATAACAAGATGCGATAAAAGAGACACTTAAAATCAGTCATATCAAGGTTGGACTATGTAAACCAATAGGAGAAAGGGTTCCAAAAGCAGGTAAAACAATCAGAGGCATCTCCACTCCCATTGATATGTGTCCCACATAAACCCCAATCTAAATAACCACAACATATATGAAAAAACCTACTGCAGGTGCAAGCAAGCTCAATGATTATAGCTTCAATGTCTATGAGCCCTTCTTAGTTGATTGTGTGGGGTATGTTCTCCTAATGTTCTTAACACCTCTCGCTCTGCAGTCCATCCTTCCCCTCCTCCATGAGATTCCTTGAATTCTCCCTAATGTTTGACTGTGGGTCTCTGCATCTGTTCCACTCACCTGCTGAAGGAAACCTCTGATGATGCCAGGGATAGGAACTTATCTGATCTGTGATTATAGCAGAGAATCACTAGGAATCTTTTTCTTTCTTTTCTTTTTTTACTTTATGCCAGCTTTGTTTGGTTTAGCCATCATGTTTGGTTCTACCCTAATCTTACCCACAAACTCTGAGCCCTAGCACATCTTGCAGTCATGATAGGATGTAGGGGGATGGTTTCGTGGATGGGTCGATGTCAAGTCCTACCTCTAGAAACCCTGCCTGGTTACGGAGATGGACAGTTCAGTCTCCGTATACTCTGTTATTAGGAGTTCTTGCTAAGGTCACTCTCATAATTCCCAGGAAGTTTCTACTGCACTGTTTCACATCTCCCGCCAAATGTCACCAATTCCAGTTTTCTCTCCTCCTCATACCCTCTCTCTATTCCCCCATCCCCTATCTGCTTCTTCCTGTTACCATTACCACCTCTCATCAGTCAACACACAACATCTACTCTATTTCTCATTCTAGGAGAGGTTAGTCTGTACCCTTAGCATATTGGTGTGTGATTTTATTTTTGTATCTTCAAGATGGTTTGAAAAATCCTGTTCATATATTAGGAAAATGAAACTTAAGTATTCCAAGAATGGATGAGGTAAGATTACCACTTGTGTTGACAACCACAGAATTCGTAAATTTGTTTTGTGCTACAAGTTTTTTCCCCTCATAATCTAATATTTTAACTTCAGAAAGGAGTTGGGAAAATCCTGCTTACTACTAACTTGTGAACAGTGTCCACAGCACTTTCCCATGAAGTCTTTCTGCAACTTCACTGCTACAAGCAATCTTTATTAAAAGATGATTTAGATTGTAAGAAGTACTTTCAAAACAGGCCCCCATAATTTAAAGTTTTAAGCTCCTAACTTTTAACAAGTATTTTTTTTTCAAAAAAGTACTTCAAACAAGGAGTCAGGCTGTAGCTCAATCAGTAGTTGGTTGCTCACCTAGTATGCACAACATCCTGAGTTTGATCACTAGAACTTTATAAAATGGTGGTTCGTGCCTGCTATTCCATTAGTAAGGAGGCGGATGAAGGAGGATCAAGAGTCAGCCTCAGTACATACACTGGACCCTGCCTCAATTACTATAAACAGGTGTAATGATATATAATTATTTGGAGATGATATTTCATATATATGACATGTTAAAGTTGATATGCATAATTCCCTCTACTTTGTCTGAACAAATGTCGAAGTTGAATATTAGCATACATGCAGAACAAGCAAAAAGTATGACACTCAAATGTTTAAGACAGTAGAGTCTTTTAACTGCCCACTGTCTTGCCCAAGATTTTCTGGTTTTTGTTTATTTGTTTGTATTTTAAAAGTAGAAAGAGCAATACTGGTGTACTTAGAACTTTGAAAATTAAAACTCCAGAACTCTAGAGAAATGACTAAGAAAAGAAAAGGAACACCTGCGTACAATATGATTGCACAGTCACTGAAGAGACAAGTCTGCAGAAGTGATAACATGTTAATTATTTAAGACTGCTTTAAGTGGACTTGACAGGTAATTACTAATGACATGCTTGAGGCTATGGCCCTATGGGAATGTGGATAAGCTGATGCAAGTCATTTGTCTAAAAGCATCTGGTTAAAGATCATTGTTCTCTGACCGAGTTGGAACATAATATTAATTAAAAAAAACAAAGGGATGAATGTGTCTCTATATTATCAAAGCAATACACTAGACGGACCTTTGAAATGTGTAATGTGCCTCATTGGTTCAATCTCATCTTGCCCTGCTTAAGTCCTAGTGAGAAATTAGCTTCAACAGCCCTCATGGGAAAAAATATCATTTTTCTGAAGCAAAATCTGTGCATTTATGATACCATGGAGGGAAGCATATCTTCATTTGCAGCAGTGGTTTTCACCCTCTTTGTAAAAGATGACAGACCGATCATAGAATGTGATAGCAGATACAGCAACATTCCGTGTGGATTGTCACAATGTATGCACACATACATACAGCTTTACCAGACTTCTTTTTCAGAATCATGTACATTTTGAACTCCAAAAAAGAAATATAGGTTAAAAAGTGACACAAAAATATTAAGCTCTGGAAACTGGTAAAGTTTTCTTTAACATTTTATAATGGTATAAATATCTTTTAAAACCTCAAGAATAATTTTAAGTCCAGCACAATTTTGCTGTTTAAAAAATCAATCAATCATGTAGACAAGGAAGAAATTGAGAAAGGATGTTTGTGGGGTTACGGGAACAAAAGATATTCTCAGTGCCTTAAAACACGTAGGAGGATGTCTTAAAGAGTGTGTTGCCTTGGAATGGAATAGCAATGGAAACACAGAGACTTACTAAATTGTATAAAACTAAATAAAGAAAATGTATATATGAATAGTTTAAATAGTCTCTAGAAATAAGTAAATATTTAAGAAAGTGGAACCTCTTAATGCAATTTGAGATTTTTTTCAGTAACATATCAAGCACATTTGTTATGTAAGGCAGTAAATAAATAAACCAAGAAGAAACTAAATGTCATTACCAGTCTTTGTAGGCATGTATGTTGATACCTGCAAAGAAATCACATCAATTAAACATTATTTCAATATAAATTAAAATTTCAAGTTGTAGACAAATTATCTCAATTTTCAGTTGAAATCTATTTATAATGCATCTCTGATTTTTCCACAGCACTCTGCTAAGAAATAGAAATATAAACACTATTTAAAAAGACAGGCACAGAGGAGCAATTTCTTTTGGGGAAGAGGTGGTGGAGGTGGGGCTCTGTGCATCCTGATGTTAGCCTGTCTTTCTAATCTTCTAACCTTGATCTACTGAATCACCACTGCTGCCAGTATTAGATACAGATTACCTTCATGTTAGGTTGTGCTTTTTGATCCTCATATTTTATGTCCCTTGGAAAAGAATTTATCTTTTGACCATCTGGCACCTACCTACACATAACCCAACAACACTGGACTCCAGCAATTCACTCCAATAGTTGTTCAGCTTTTCTTAGTGATTTTTCTCCAGGTTGCATGCCCCTATGGTGCCTTTTAATGTATTCCATGCTACACAGTGTTTGCCCAAAGGTTATCCATTGTATTTCTGAACTATATGCAACTTGAAGTCATGAATTCCAAGGCAAAGAAAATTTTCTAAAACAGCCAAGAGAATTGGAAGAGATTTTAAAAAAATATAGATATAAAAGCATGACTACCTGAGCTATCACTGAGGGAGTATAATTACCAGGAGCTTTGGGAGTTATACAAAGAGTGTAAGGTTTCAAAAGGAAATATAAAGGTTTATTTGTGATGTTAAACAATGCTGTCACTCTAAGAAAGTGTAGAACATAAAGATGCATTTCGGAAATCATTGAAAATATTTGAGATTTGCAGCTTTGCCAATTTATACATACATCTACCTATATAATCATCTATATCTACCTGGATCTTATCAACTATTCATTCATTCTTCCATCCATTTGCCACATGGTCAGTCATCTACCCATCCCCATATCCATGTATAATTTGTAAATCTATAACAGTATACTGAATGGGAAACAGTGTGGCCATTCTCTTTTATACCGTTTTCTAAAGATTGGATTTACCTTGAAGCCAGAGGGACAGCTCAACAGTTAAGACATTTTGCTGCTTTTGGAGAGGACTTGGATTCTATTACCAACATCCACAACTGTCTGTATCTTCAGTTCCAAAGGAATCAATGCCCTCCTGTAGACTGTGCAGGCACCAGGCATGTATGTGGTATAAACACATACAGCAAGTAGGTAAACATATGCACAACGAAAACAGTAAAATTAAAACTTATTTATATGAATAAAGATCTTTTATTTAAAAATAGAGTGACTTAAATCATAATGCTCAAGGAAACATTTTTAAAGAAAGATGAATGGTAAAAGATAATAGAACTGAATAAACAAGAAATTTTAAGAACAGAGTAAACGAGAGTCAAGGCCACATTTTTCCAAATATAAACATGTAATACAAAACACCATATATATATATATATATATATATATATATATATATATATATATATATATATATATATATATATGTATGTATGTATACTACATATGTATGTATACCATAAAAAACATTTGGCATTTCTAGAAATCAGAATTTCTTTTTCCTTCATTAGATGTCTTCATTTGATGATAAATTATTGGATTTATATCAATTAATTACACATATGAATGCAAGGTAAAAAACACATTTATGCGTATTTAAAATAATAATAGAAAACAATTATTATCTGTTCTGTCTCATTTTACCTTAATCTGATATGCAGAATACTATGACTTCTGCCAGTTTATATTTACCTTGGTAGTTTTTCTAGTTCATTTTATGGAATGCAACATACAGACATAGAATTTATAAATTAAATTTTAGTTGTATATTTTTTGATTTTAGTATTTTATTTACATGTATTAAGTTTTCTTTATAATTGCAAGGTAACTAACATTTAAGTATAAAAATTATTCTAATGCTTTTACTAATTATGTTTGACATTAAGTAAACACAACAATATCACTTTTCTTTCTATGTGTTTTACATACCAAAGATGAAATGCTTGGTTTAATAGCAACAATTTCTTTCCTAATAAAAGAAATATCTACATAAAGTTTAGGAAATAAAATTTAAAAATGTTTTTGAACAGACAATATCTCTGAATAAATTATTCATAAATAAGTTAGTTACAATCACCGAATAACTAATTAATAGGAAAACTTTGTTAACATTTACATATGGTTTATAAAATAGAATCATAGATAAAAGTCCAAAATCAGGATGGAGAATGGTATGCAATTTTATTACTTGCTTTTCAGGTATTCTATGTGAATTTTCTTCAATCTTATTTCCATATACTCTAATATTTTTCATTTTTATAAGGGTTATTTATTTAAAATTTATGTGAAATTAAATCAGTGGTCTTCTTATACATAAAGGGCAAGAGAATAACTTCATAACACCGTGCAAATACTATTTATTATCTGTGTTTCTTAATGTTCTGAGAAATAGGTCAAAGGAGACTGTTTAGTATATAAATTGTTGTTTATAATAAGCTAAGATTTGTTCCTGGAACCTTTATAAAAAAGAAGTAAGATAGCATCTGTGGTACACCCTGTAATCTCAGTGCTGGGGAGGCAGAGAAGGGAACTCTTAGTACCCTGCTGCTAGTCAGCCAGGCTTAAGCTGTGGGCTCCAAGTCAGCGAGTGACTGTTTCAGAAAATGTAGAAGGGCTGCAGAAAGGGCTCACTCGAAAGTCTTTTCCAAGTATGAGAGTCAGAGTTTACATCACCATCATCCACATCCTCTAATACCAGAGCTTCAGAGGCAGAGAGAGGAGACTGAGGGCAAAGTGGTTTGTAGAATAGTCAATCAGTGAACTCTGGGTTCAAATGAAAGACCCTGACTCAGTATATAAGGCAGAGAATAATTGAGGAGCCTGATATAAACCACAGGATTTTAAATGCATGTACACACATTACCCTCACACTAATGTACTCTCTCCATGCAAACATGTACATGCACACAGAGCACACACACACACACAATTAAAATTGCCTTTTGATTGTCTGCCTGTCTTTTAAGAATTTAATTAATGAACAGGGTCTGAGGTGAACCCTTAACCCAAACCTTCCAGACTCCTTGGATATAAGGATGCCAGTGGCTGGGGTGAAGCCTTAACCCAAACAGTATCATTATCCTGACTGCCCCCATAAAGTAGCTCACAGAGAAGTTCACTCTTACCTGATCTGAACCTCCCTCAGACACTGAAGGGCTAATGATTCAGAGAAATTTAATAATGAAAGAAAAAGCAGGATTCCTTAGAAATGTATGAGAAAAAATGTTTTGGGATTAGAGGATAGAAAGTGACTAAAAGGAAAGAAGGCACTGAGTGAAAGTTGCAGGTAAGCAGACATGTTGTGGGGGAAGAGACTGACAAACAACTGCCAAATCAGTTAGCTGCTCAGCTTGACAAGTTCTGCTCAACTGAGCTGAATTAGGGCCAATCCTCTGAAAACGGCACAATGCAGAGATTTCCTCAGATGTCCAAAAGTTAAGAGCTAGTTGACTTGTGCGTGAGGATTAACATCTTTATGAGTCCACAGATCCAGGAGAACTCACACTTGCTCAACAAACTGCTGTCTCTGCTTTTCTCCAGACCCTATGCTGGGTCATATCAATCTCAGGTTGCAGCCCAGCCCACTGTCAAGCTTCCTGCAGTCCTCTGCCAGAGCGCTGGCAAGATCTCAAAACAGAACATAGTTCATAATACTGCCTTGCCTGCAGAACTTCTTTTTCACCAGTCCATTCTTCTGTGTATAAGGTTGTAGGTCATTCTGAACAGTCACGGGTCTTACTTCATAACTTTTGTAATACAGTAGTCCTCTTCTCTGTTGCAGTAGAACCTTGTTGTCACAATAATTCTTTCTCCAAAATTCTCTCCTTATGAAATCTAAACTTTGACATCTGAGGTATGAGACTAGTATGAAACTGAAAAACTGATTTTCCAATTAATTGTTAGTATGAATTCTTAAAGGCTATATAAAATTTTCATATGACCCCAAGTGTAGATATCATCAAAAGCCCAAAGAGTAGAGCATGCTGGTTCTTTATGTCCAAGTAATACTCCAATATTGTTGTTATGAACAACCAAGAAAACTTCATCCTTGCCTTTTTTATTGTTTGAACTGCAGAGAAAGATGCCATGTTTCCATTTGCTTTACTACCACTGGTATTACCTAGGGAACTTCTGATCCATTATTGGTTCCCAGAGACTGTGTGATGTAACACTGAGTTTTCTGCCATCATTTCGCCTTGCTTCTCCCTTTGCGGGAATTCAAACAAGAAACAAAAAATTCTACTACATTATTTTCCAAAACAATTGCTCATCATTTTGCCCTGTATGCAATTCTTAAATATTCAGGTAGTTTTGTAGATGCTTGCGACCCAAAGCAGCAAACAATAATAACAACCAATAGCATTTTTAGGGGATTAGTGCTCCTGTCTCCAGCTTCCTTGCACATCCTTCTCTGCCTCTTTGCTGGGATGGGGAGGTGAGGATAATAGGCACAAATGCAAAAATCCATTAACGTTCTTCCAAGTAGAGATTCATTTACTGCACGACCTCTTTAGCAACACAGTGCAAGCCAACCATTTGGAAATCATTCTTGATTCTCACTTAGCAAATTGCCAAGTAGTGCTAATAAGCTAGCATCTACTTTAAGCTTCAGCACACCAGGTTGCAACCTGATATCTTTATCATACAGACAATTGAAACCAAACACAAAAAGTTGTTTTATGTCAAGCAGGGTTTCAACCAATCACAGTGAACCTGCATAGCTTTCAGACAACAAATTCTAGTTCACTCCAAAAGGCTATTTCTCCACCCTCGGTGGTGCTCTGCCCACTTACTGAGCTGAGCTCTGAGACTCCCATGGTTTTAGGTGCTGCCTGAATCAAAATTCATTAAATGCTGGATTGATTGTTTCCAACACTTAATTTTACCACTTCCTTCCCTTTGCCACAGGTGAATGTGGTTACCAGTGCCATAAGGACTGTTCTCATATTTATAGATCTCTTCTAACATTTTAAAATTACTCAGATACTTCGGTAATATGTTTTAGTAATGTAACTCTAAATACATTATTTAAATTCAGAAACAAAAATATTTACGGTTCATTTATGTATAGTTCAAATATTGGTTTTCTGCCTAGCTAGTGAGTAGCAGTCCTTTTACTATTGGATGGCTGCTGCGGGATTCTGGAGTTGGTAACGCCTGCTCCTCACATTAAGAGCCTAGAACACAGAGGGTTCAAATCCTTCGTTGGCCCTTCTGATGTTTCATCGTTTACTAATATGAAATTTGGATCCTGTTCCATTCCTGAAGCCACTGTAGTCTGTTCACAGGTGCTTAATGCTGAATTGCACACCTAGAGACAGAATACCATCTTCTTCCCTCTCTGACCAACCTAATCCTTCTCATCAGAAAACTTCCTTAAGCTAACACTCACTTTCCTGACTTTTTTTTTTTTTTTTTTTTTTTTTTTTTTTAGCTTTGGAGCCTGTTGTCCTGGAACTCCCTTTGTAGACCAGGCTGTCCTCGAACTCACAGACATCCGCCTGCCTCTGCCTCCCAAGTGCTGGGATTAAAGGCATGCACCACCACCGCCCGGCTTTCCTGACTTCTTAAATCCCAAAGAGTCTCCAAGGGACTGAGCTAGGCCTTCTGCATATAGGAGACAGTTGTGTAGCCTGGTCTGTCTGAGAGACCCTTGACATTGCAATCAGAATATCCCTGGTGCATTAACTGGCTTTTTGGAGCCCATTCCATATGGTGGGATACCTTGCTCAGCCTTGATTCAGTAGGGAGGGATTTTGTCTTGCCTTAACATGATATGGAGGCTTTTTGACTCTCCATGTTGACTCTAAGGGGTGGATTGGGTGAGGTGGGGGAAAATCCGGAGGAGGGGAATGAGGAAGAACTGTAGCTAATCAATAAAATAAATTTAAAAATTAAAGAACCCAAAGATTCAAGAATAAAAATTCTCAGAGTTTTCTCTTGAATGTTTCCCAACAGCCCCTAATTGGTTGTCTAGCTTGGCCTCTTTCTTAAATTATAAAGCACTCATGTTATATATATACTGCATGCTGCCTGTGAATGGAGTTGACTTACATTATGACTTGTTCCTATACAAGGAACATGTAGGAGAACAAGGTCTAGCTTTGTAAAGTTGTATTTCTTGACACTGAATATACATAAATACATAAATACATTATGTATTTATATGTAAATAATAATATATATTTGAGTCATTACATACTTATCTAAATGTTTTTGTAACTGTCTAAAGTGCTTTTACACTGTTTTAGTTAGGGTTACTATTGCTTTGTTAAAATGCCATGACCAACGCAACTTGGGGAGGAAAGGGTTTATTTGGCTTACACTTCAGCATTTCTGTTCAGTATCTAAGGAAGTTAGTTTAAGAACTCAAATAGGGCAGAATCTGGAGGCAGAAAATGATGCAGAGGCCATGGAAGGGTGATGCTTACTGTCTTGCTTCCCATGTGACTTGCTCAGTCTGCTTTCTTATAAATCCTGGGACCAACAGCCCAGGTGACCACACCCACAAAACATTCCCACATCAATCACTAATTAAGAAAATGCCTTACTGGTTTGCCTGCAGTTCGTTCTTCTGAAAGAATTCTCTCAGTTTAGGCTCCCCTCTCTTCAGTTACTCTAGCTTATGTCAAATTGTTATAATACTAGTCAAAGCATGCATGTGACAGATATGTAATAAGACAAGCAGAAAGTCTAAAATTTACAACTCATTATGACAAAATATTGTTTTTTTATCTAAGAAAAACAACTATTCCCTTTCATCCCCTCAAATTCAGTGAGTCTATTTTAACGTTATTCTATTAAATTGGCTTAAGAAACTTTTATTCTCCAGTTTTTTCTCCACTCTTTAGCAAAAAATAAACAAACAAAAAATCAAAATAAAACAAAAAACATTACTTTGCTTTTTTTCAATGCAACCAAAAGTATGGTACGAATTCCTGTTACAGTGTGTACTTTCTCAGGTGGCACATTTTCTAACTTTATTACACTATTTTTGAAAACGAGGTGCAAAATAAATGAACATGACATTATAATAAAATTTTAGTGCTGTTATTTTGTGTGATAATTTTTATTCACTCTTTGTTTTGCTGTGAAAACCTATATCACTCTGCAGAGAAAAAACAAAAGTAAACACTAGATGCTTTCCCAAATATATCTTTTATATATTGAAGCATTTGTATGTCTCATATATCTGTCTTTGAACTAATCACTTCATAACTCATCTGTTAGAGGCATCACAATAAACTCAGCTACTCTAAATGTGGGTGATACTAATATAATGGGGAAACAGAAGCTTTGGGAAACCATTACATTTTCAAAAGTCTTCGTTACTGCCAGAAAAAAACATCCTCAAGAGACATATTTGACAATAACGCTCAGTTCATTACAAGCTTCCTCCTAATCTGTTCTGCAAAGTCGTCTGTATGCAGAGACTTCATGTTAACAAGTGGGATGACACTCAGCAGTATGGTGACAATGGTATTAATGGTGACAATAACGTTTCAGCCTTGCAATCTTAATTTGCTGATGCAAACAGAGCTATTTCCTCTATTAGGTGTCACAGCAGACAATCTTAGCACTGTAGGTAGCTATGAGAAACAGTTTACTCTCTGCAGTATTGTCACCTTGCAGCTCTCCGAATCTTACTCTTTCCACCTACACTCAGGAGTGACACAGATTCATGTAAAAACGAATATGTGACGATAATCTGTGGGAGAAATCCAGGTCCTGACTAAATCCAGACTAAATACAGATGCTGGTGGGGAAGAAGAGGGGAAGAAATGACATAAATAAAATACTCATGTGTAGATTACCAAAATAAATAACATTAAATATATACAAATTGGAAAGGAAGACGTCAAAGTATCTTTATACACTGATGTATAAATAATATTATAAATAATAATAATATTATGATTTGTCTATAAATAATATTGTACATTTAAATGATCCTAAAATTTTCACTGGGAAACTCCTACAGCTGATAAACATTTTCAGTAAAGAATTTGGATACAAATTAACTCATAAAACTTAGTAGCCTTTGTATATACAAATGACAAACAGAGTTAAAAAGAATTCAGAAAACAACATCTTTCATAGTAGCCACAAATTATATAAAATCTGTTGGGGTAACTCTATCCAAACAAGTGAAAGACCAGTACAAGAAAACCTTCAAGACAATGAAGAAATTGAAGAAGACATCAGAAGATGGAAAAATATCCTATGGTCATGGATAAGTAGGATTAATATAATAAAAATAGACACTTACCAAAAAGCAATATTCAAATTCAATGCAATCCACACCAGAATTATAACACACAATTCTTCACAGATCTTGAAAGGACAATTTTGTGGTTTATATTTAAAACAAAAACAAACACAAAAAAACAGGATAGCTGAAAGAATCCTGAATAATAAAAGAGCTGTGGGATATCTCACTATCAATATTTTCAAGTTGCTCTTGTAGTCATAGAAATAAAAACAGCATGGTATTGTGAAAAAAAGGCATGTACTCAATGGGATAAAATTGAAGACCCAGGCTTAAATTCACACATCTGTCGATACCTGTTTTCAGATAAAGAAGTCAGAAATACTCACATCTGAACAGACAGCATCTTGAAAAACTGGTGCTGGTCTAATTGGTTGGATGCATATAGTAGAATCCAAATAGATACATGCCTATCATCCTGTACAATGGATGTTCCAAATGGAACAATGACCTCAACATAAAATTAGATATTCTAGACTTGATAGAAGAGAATGTGGGATATAGTCCAAAAGTAAGAGCACAGGAAACAATCCCCTGAAGGGACACCAATATCGCAGACCCTAATATTGACAAATAATAAATATGCCCTCCCGAAACTGAAAAGCTTCTCTAAAGAAAATTTCACCATTATTTGACAAAGGAGCAACCAACAACATGGAAAAATATTTTTAAAATTATAACTCCAAAATGGACTAATATCCAGAATACATAACAAACTTAAAATATAAGGAAACACAACTCAAAACAACAACAACAAAAAATATCAGGAAAAGAAATTACTGGATTAAAAAATGAGGTATAGATATATATAGAGAATTTTAAAAGAAGAAACTCAAATGACTAAAAATACTTAAATATTTAACATCCTTAGTAACTAGGGTATTATATATCAGAACAACTTTGAGATTTCATCTTAAATCATGAGAATGGTTAAGATCAATAAAACAAGTGACTATTCATACTGGCAAAGATAGTGAGTAAGGGTGACACCCCTACATTGCTGGT
Organism: Microtus obscurus; assembly: GCA_963919715.1. NCBI lineage: Eukaryota > Metazoa > Chordata > Mammalia > Rodentia > Cricetidae > Microtus > Microtus obscurus. The sequence continues at coordinate 43,495,239 of CAWTZC010000297.1, forward strand.
GGGAGTGAAAACAAATAGAGATACAATGGAAAACAGTGTAGTAGTTCCTCAGGATGATGGGAATCTATCTATATCAGTTATACCACTATTTCACAATATATTGAAAAGCTTCATTCTATCACAGAGACACTTACTCAACCATGCCCATTGCTGCTGTATTCATAATAGCCAGAATCTGGAAACAACCTAGAATAAAGAAAATGTGGTACATTTACACAATGAAATACTATGCAGTTGTTAAAAAATGAAACCATAAAATTCAAAGGTACATGATGAAAATGAACAAAAGACAAAAAAAGATTTGAAATAAGTGACCAAATGCCAACATGTTCACAGTCACCAGGAAAAAGTTTATACTGACAGGACTTATGACCAAGCTACATACAAAGAAGTTATGATAGGATTTGGTACAACAGCAAAATAATTTCTCTCTGATATGCTCATCTCATCACCTTGTAAAGCTGCATAAAGCCTTCTAGAATAGGAGAGGCCGCCAGAAATGTGAACTAACAGGTCCTGCTCCTTTGCCCTGGAGTTATTAGCAGTAGATCAGACCCTTTGTTTTTATAGATATGACTGCTAACAGATGTTTATCACAATACATGGATATCATAGATTTCTTTAACCTTTAGTTCTGAAGTCTCCATGTCATCTAAATCCTGCATTGGACATGCATGCTTGCTTTTTTTTTTATTGCTAATCTCCCTTTTCTTCATTAGAATCTCAATCACAAACTTAAAATAGATGAAGAAAGCATGTATTTTGTTCCAATGATAGGAATTTAGTTTTGAGTACTAGCTTTGGTAGGTCTGATTTATCAGAATGGTGTGTAGACACTGTTGTCCATAGTCGGTTTACACCATATTGACAGACATTATCTCCGTGCAATAGCTAAGTTTTTGTAACTATTTTTCAAAAATATGTACTGTAGTCTAATGTTAAATATTGCATTAAATACTGGGACCTTTATTTGCAAACATTTTGTTTATTGTGTAGTTATGTGTGAGTTTGATGTGTTCATCAGCACAGCTTTGTGTGTTTGCAGGTCAAAGGGCCACCTATTGGATTCTGTTCTCTTTTTCTAGAACTTTGGCTACAGAACTTGAGTGCAGATAATCAGGCTTGGCAGCAATTGTCTTTATCCACTGAGTCATGTTTCTGGCTCCGGGCTCTATACACTTAGCAAAACCATTTCTGTGATGCCTATTTGTAGTAGGAGGCTGCTTGTTCATTTTTCAAATGCACAGATTCCTGATAATCACTCAGAAACCATATTATTTGCAATACTGATTGACCAGTAGCTTAAGCATATTTCTGGCTAATTCATATCTTAAATTAAGCCATCTCCATTAATCTTTGTGTTGCTATGAGGCTGTGGCTTATCTGGTAATGTTTCAACATATGTCCCTGGTGGGGCTACATAGATTCTCCTTGATTCCATCTTCTTTCTCCCAGCATTCAGTTTAATCTTCCTTGCCTAGCTCTAGTTTTTTCCCCTATCACAGGCAAGACAGTTTCTTTATTAACCAAAGGTATGTACAGCATACAGAGGGGAATATCACATCACCTTCCCTTTTTTGTTTAAATTAAAAGGAAGGTTTTAACTTTAACACAAAAAAATTATATACAACAGAGCAGGTATCAAGCAAGAATTGTAGTTACAATATTGATATCTGCATTATCTTCTTATCATAATTAAGGAAAACTATAACTTTAACTATATATTCTTCAACTCAATCAAAGACTCCAGAAGAATGTAATATTCCCTAAGTAAACAGGAAGTACACTGTAAGCAATATCCAAAACTCTATAATTGAGAGACATCTCACTGCCTGGACAGTCACCCAAAGTTCTTCTGTATCATTGGCAGTGAGATGTCTCTGTCAACAATGAGACACATCTGCTCCTGGCAGCACCAATCTACTTCAAGAGGATGATGGGCATCTAAGAGGCTTATAATAGAGTTTGCTAGCCATTTGGGCAAGAAACTACTCTTCTCTGGACTGCTTGCTGCTATGCTGTATGAACTGGACATTCAGAACCCACAGAGAAATGACTGCTGAAGTTGCCTAATGGTGAGTTGATCCTTTGAGGTTACTGCTTCGTGAAAGAGTCCGCCAGACATTCTGCAGGACACAGAAAAAAGTGAATGGAAAACTGCTGATATAGGCAGAACTGTCTTTGAAATTTCCTTCTTTATGGATAAGTCTGCTGGATACTATGGCCCTGTAGGCAGAAGATGGATGCCCCAACAGTACAGAGAACTTTGGGTGACTGTCCAGGCAGTAAGATGTCTCTTTCAATTCTAGAGTTGTGTAAGTTTCTTACAATGTACTTCCAGTTAACTTAGGTAATAGTATATCCTTGATGGAGTTAAAGAATAGATAGTTATAATTATATTTTTCGTTAGTCATGATAAAACATATAGTATATATAAATATTATAACTGTAATTCTTGCTTGATATCTGTTTTGTTATATGTAATTTTACTATATTATAGTTAAAACCTTCCTTTTTAACTTAAATAAAAAAAGGGGAGGTGATGTGGGATTCCCGTTTGTATGTTGTGAATACCATTGGTTAATAAAGAAATCTGCTTTGGCCTGTAATAGAGTAGAGTAAAGCTAGGTGGGGAAAATTATACTGAATGCTTGGAGGAAAAGGCGGAGTCAGAGAAGCCATGTAGGCCTTCCAGAGAAAGACACTGGAACTTTACCTGGTAAACCACAGCCTCATGGCAATACACAGATTAATAGAAATGGGTTAAATTAAGAAGAAAGAGTCAGCTAATGAGAAGCTAGAGCTAATGGGCCAGGCACTGATTTAATTAATATAGTTTCTGAATGATTATTTCTGGAGTCTGGGCAACCAGGAAATGAATAAGCAGCCACCTACTACACCTATTTTCTAATGTTATACTAGAACCTGGAACATGAAGAAGTAAATAATTTGACAGAGACAGTAAAGAAAATTCGCTTTTATGTGAACATGCATATATGTGTATGTATATGAAGGTATGTATATAAATGTTATAAAGGATACATTTAGAATATTGTTATCCAGATAATAAAAAAATGTTTGGACATAGTGGGTAAATAAAAAAGAAGACATTAAAAGCATGTAGTCAGTGGGATTGTTAATAAATTAGCATTTATTTCTAGTCTTCCAGGATTAATTTTGGAAGACTGGACAGCAGGGACTTCTTAAAGCAATTGTTTCCCTATAAGGAGATTTCTTTTTCTTTCCTTTAGAAGTGACATGGCTTATACTGTTACAATATGAAATACTGAAATGGTTAGAAACTAACTTGAGGAAAGTGGTGATTATATTTAAGCATCATTAATAAACTATAAAATATGGTAATAGCCTTACTAGAGGAGAGATTCAGAAGCAGAATAAGCTTCTGAATATTGGGGGCATCTCTGGTACTACTTCCTTGCACTGTCCAATCTTCCTGGCTATGGTGTCTAGACCAAGACTAACATTCTAATTAAAATAATTTCTTATCTCTTGTTACTTTCACTGCCTGCAATTAATGGTGCACTTCCTTCAATACACATGGTTGATATTTGACCAGTCAAATATGCCATTGTAAACCAATCACAAGTTTTTGACAATTTTTAACAATTACTAGGAAATTGTTTCCTACCAAATAAAAAAGAAGTAATACTTAAAAAAAAACTCTAAGAAATAAATAAAAGGAAAACAAAGAAGGACATAGAAGACATGAAGTTGTGAGGGGTAGGTAATGGGAGATTTGCAGGGAGCTTGAGCTGAGGAGGTGGTGCAGGATGATCTAAGTGGATTATATTCATGTTTGAAATAGAGCAAATACAATCTTGAAGAACAATGTTTACAAAAGAATCTAAAGAACACTAAACAATCGAGTCTAGAACATTTTACTGCACAGTTCACTTTTATCTTTTGAGTTTCAAATTTTAGTATCAATGGGTTAGACTGATGGTATGTTTTGGTATGTGTTGGTGATATAATTGCTGGAAATTTGACGTTAAACTTATTAAATGATGAAATATGCAGTTTCTTAGGGGCAAATAAAACATTTATCTGGTAATATTGTATCAGTTGCTGTTTTCAAAAGATTTTAATTATTGGTTCAATTTTAAATATTAAAATGTTTGTGGATTTTTTTCACAGATGTCGTTTAATAAGACAAGCTTGACTCTTCTTATATCAGCTATTTCCATAACATAGGCTTAGTCCTGAGCTCAGCTAATTTTCTTAAAGTTCTACTGTAGTTTTTCCATGTATTTTGCAAGCCAAGACCCTTTCTCTTCATGAAGGACTACTTTCATTATTTTTAATTTTACTTCTAGGTATGTGTTTA